>JARGCV010000013.1:4520000-5785000 GCA_034064705.1 Bothrops alternatus
TCCTTTGCTGATTCAAATAATGATACCCATTCTAGAACAATTTGTTTATTATTTATTTATTAAATTTGCATGCTGCCTGTCTTGCAGTTTAAGGTGATTCTGAGTTTGGAAGAACAAAGAGATGGTGGAGACTGTGATACCTGAGGATTTTGCTACATATTAAGCAGAATAATTAAGAAAGTTGAAGATAGATCTGAATTTGAAGGGCAAAATGTGACAGGAGCTATTGAGCATATATGGTGCATTCCTTGGTTTGCTTGTGAACCCAGGAAGATACCTTTGATTTAAGATGTTCCCAAGAAGTGCTATGTATGTATTTGTGAGTGCTTGCACATACTGTGGCCATCTACACCCACAGTGAAAATAACATTTTCCTTTTCAAATCCAGATCACTGCACAGCACTAGTTGCTATTTATTCATCTGACTAATGAAGGGGGATATGTCTGTTATTGTGTCAAAAAGCAAATCTGTTTGCAATATCCAACAGAATTAAATTCTTCAACCATTTTTATGTAGGTCCTTAGGTACTAGCAAAATATTCTTGCTTTTCTTTTATTTTTATACATGACTTTGATAGAAGGCAGAATGCTAGATTATTTTTCCCTTTCAGGTTTTTAATTCAAACCTTTGTTTAGTTGTCCATAGATATTTACTTGGAATTTTGAAATGTGTTTGAAAAAAATACCAGAATGCTCTTATAGTATCTTTTTGGATTAGGTCCAAAAAGCTCCTTTTTAGGCTGGTTTTCCTTCTTGTTCAGAACAATGTGGTAGGAAGAATTCAGACAGAGACAAAAATTACCCACCTAGCTGTAATCTTCAGTGTTGATAAAAGATCATATATCTCCTTGACCCTGGTTTAATTCAGACTAGTCCTTGGTCAAGAGAAAAGCCAAGGGGCTGGCAGACTTATAATTTGGAAAATCACCAGGCTACTTGGTACTTCTGGTTTCAGTTGCTTGTTCTTGGCAGAGGCACATGGAGCTGCATACGCAATGACCGTGGTATGTATTTTGCTGCAAAGGATGCAACTGAACTATATTTAGGGAAGCATTCACACCAAGTAAACATAGCATTTTCTAAGGTTTGACCTATCATAATTGAAAAGCTAATTCTATTTTTCATTTTAAAGTCTGATACATTCAAAATTAAGACAAATATAATTGGAAGTCTCCAGAAAATTGAAATTGGGCATGATGGGAAAGGGTTTGGTGAGTATATTTGCATTACTTGACTAAATTGTGTTTCATATGTGCTAAAACATCTATACAGATAATTCTCACTTAATTATGCTTTTTTGGGACTGGGTATAAGTAAAAAAATATATGATGAGAAACTACACCACATATATCAAATAAATCCACTCTATATTTTATCATTTATTGAATAAATCCACTTTGTTTTTTCTGTTTACTTTTAGAAAGCTTGATCTTTAATCCCTTCAAATGATGTCCCACAAGCTGATTTCTTATCATTTTCTTTTTGTCTTCTCTCAGGAACTCCTTCATAGTTTAACATGTCTTTTTTGTATATCCAAGATAAAAAAGTTTTCCATTCTTCTGATTTATTATTTGTATATCATCTTTAATTATTAAGACATCATCCAGTTTTGTTGTAAATTCATTGTGGAGTCTTTTTCCATATGAGTCTTATACTCTGAAATTTTTAGATCCATTTGCAGATCAACCTTAGTCTATTTTGTCTAGTAAAATCTGTTCCTCTTCTGTAGCCTCTATAACATCTATAAAATCTATTCTTATAGGTGTAAACAATCTTAAGACTAATTTCTGGATATATTGATCCAGAGTCACTTGGTTGAGTGGCTATAAAAATTGAATGAATGAATGAACGAATGTCATTGATTTCTTCCATAGTCAATATTGCTCTGCTGTTTTAATGAGTCTCTTCTATTTGTAATCTTTAATTCGCTCTGGTTTCCTCTAGTCAATCTATTCTCTCACTGTAGTGAAAGTCCTTCTAAAAGTTCTTAACATCCAAAAAATCAGTAACAAGCAATTTCCTAAGGTGGTTAAGAGAGAAAATAGGAGGACTCAGTGTCCAATTGAAGGCATTGAACTGGCTTAGCCAAGATGATTTTCCCTCTGGTTCCCACAGCAATAAAACCCACTAAAGATTGCTATTTTACAAACTCTTTGTGAAAAGCCTCTGTGTGGAGCAAATGTGTGGGTTATCCCAGTTCTCTCCTTGATCCAGAGGGGAGTTCTGAAGAGCCAATCCATTCACCAGCTACTCTTTCTACTGCAGCCATATGTTGTGGACCCATCTTCAGTCTGCCATTGTTTCTACCAATGAATGATGAGACTGTATTTATAAATAAAAGATAATATGGGAGAGATTTATTTTTTACAGAAAATGATAAGTTGGGATGCAAAATTAATTTATTTGACTGAGGTTAAAATATATGTTATTATTTCTGGTAGGTCTTAATGGACTTTTGTTGATTTAGACTGAATGATGAGATCTTGCAATTTGTTTATTGATAAGATGAAATATAGAATTGTTTTTATTAAAATACTAAAGAAAGGGTTATTACAGAAACTGATTATACTTGTCTGGAGTGGGGAGGAGTTATTTCTTTATATAACTTCTTTATTTTTTTATTTTTCTCTGCACTTTTTATTCTTCTTTTTTACCTTTTATATTATTTATTTATTTGTAAAATTTATTAGTTGTCTATCTTACCACAGGGCAACCGTGGGCTTGTCTTTGGTTTGCATTATTATTTTATCTTTGTATTTGAAATCTTTAATAAAAATACTATTTAATAAAATGTGTCCATTGCATTTAGCAATGGCAGTTCCAACAGTCCCAATTACTGTCATTAAGCAAGGACAGTGCATGTTGTTAAGCGAGCACCCCACATAACCATGAATTATGACTTCCTGCTGGCTGACTTCCTGCTGGCCCTTGTCACTCAGCTGAATTTATCTCACAGGATAATTCTGCTTAATGATACTGTACAGAGTCAATAAGCTAGCCTAGTTCACCTCTCATATTTTGTCATTGGGTGGGTAGCAGGTAAAAAAAAATTAACCTCTTGTCATTGTTTAGTTGACTTGGCTGACATTAAGAAATTGAGTCTAGACAGCCTTGTTGACAGAGATTAGTTTGTGGTAGCCACCCCTTGCTCAATTAAGCCAGATGATCCTGTTTCTGAAATAATTTGGGTAATTTTATGTTTGCATGAATAGCAGCTGCAGCCCTTATCCAGGTATTTGGAAGTGGCCTGATTTGGGCCAGTCTGATCTTTATTCTCATTTTTTTTAAAGCAAGTGGCTGGTTTCTTGAAAAGGTAGAAATTACAGATATGTCTACAAATGAATTCTACAGCTTTAGCTGTAACAGGTATGTTTTGCTTTGTTTAAATTTTTATTATTACAACATTCAACAGAAATATTATCTAATACGGCTGGTGGCACAGTGGTTAGAATGCAGCATTGCAGGCTAACTCTGCCCACAGCCTGAAGTTTGATCCTGACCAGCTCAAGATTGACTCACACTTTCATCCTTCTGAGATCAGTAAAATGAGAACCCAGATTGTTGGGGGCAATGTGCTGATCCTGTAAACAACACAGAGAGTGCTGTAAAAGCACTATGGGGCAGTATATGAGTCTAGGTGCCACTGCTACTGGTAATATTATACACCAGCAAATATTTTTCCTTTTCCAAGGAGAAGGAAAATCACAAATGCAAGAGAAATTGAGAATCATTAGGTCTGAGCTTCAAGCTATGAACAGAGGGATTAGTAAGTGGTCAACAGCATATTCAATTGAAATGAAACCCACATAATCACCATAGATTTTCATGTCTATAGGAACTTCTACAAACTGTGTCTTTTAGATATGTTGGATTACAACTCCCATAGTTCCCAGTTGGCAGGATCAATGGAATTAGGATGGGGAATTCTGATCAAATGTACTTTCTCTTTCAATAAAATATGTATATTTTCTTTATCAGATGGCTGGCTGAAGATGAAAATGATGGATGCACAGTAGTACAGCTTTACATATAATTTTCTGAGAACCTGTTTGAATGTGCTTCCTCCTTCACTTCAAGCTGATCCAATTTATTTGTATTTCCTTATTATGAAAGAGCTATAATTATCATGAAGCAATATCAAAACAATTTATCGCATTTTAATAATTCCATTGAGAATGACTCTAGGCATTCTAAACACATTTATTCAGTTATACAATAAAAGAAATTCATTGTTCTGTATGTCTTAGTATCATGATACTTTCACAATATTTAAAATTGGCAGGTTTTTTTTTAATATAGGAAAAAGAAAAGGCAAGTAATATCAGTCGTGAGCAAGCACATAATGAAATCTTTTACTGGAAGTTTATTTTTGTATAAATGAAAGTACTTTCTTGGTAACATCATACAAAGGTAGCTTATTCTAAAAGGCAAAATGCCTTCAAAATGGTTATGGAGAATTCTGTGGCAAGATGTCATAGATAACTACATGAAATATTTACCTTATAAAGAACACTTTTGAAGCCAAATCCTAGGAAGACTCACTGAATAGAACTGTATTCTCATCCTCATTCCAATGGTGACAGTACTTATATTGTGTGCATATTAGAGGAAAGAAGGGAGGGATAAATATTTCTTTATTATGTCTATAAATAATCTTATTGTTGTGAAAATGGCATATTTTGGGGAAAATGCTAAGTTTATAATGATAGTTAGAAGGAACTTAGAAGCTTTTATACAATCATTTTATCAAGATACACTATCCAAATAACTAAATAATCATAAACCAATCAAAGGAAAAATTATAAAAATAAAAAAATAAAAAGCTTTAAAAATGTATGTTTTATTTTAATGTATCACTTTGAAAATTAAAAACTCTGTCAAAATGCTAATCAATAATGTTCTTGGATATAAGAATAAATGGTTTATAATGGTATTATGTTAAAAAAATAATACAATATTTTCTAATTGAATGAGGAAATAATTTTAATTAAGTTTTACTAAAAATTCTATTTCTGCTTGCATTGCTAGGATAGATACTGAAATGAATGTAAAATGTTATCCCTAGAGTGCAGAAATTAGTTTAGTCAGTATCTGTATTCATTTTACAGAATCACTTTACACTTTTCTTCTAGTGTGTCTTTCACTAATAGTTTGTAATATGAACTTACCCTGATGCCATTTCTAGCATATCAAATATAAATAATATTGTCTTAATTTGTTTATCTCAATAATACTGAGTAACATCTTTTAGCAGTTTATTTGGTCCTTTTATCCTATTTTGTGCTATTCAAAATGAGGTCCTAGGAATATATAACATATTGTTGAATGATTTTAAAGAAAGCAGTTCAAACAATATTTGCAAAACAGTATTTGCAAAACACGCAGGGGAAATTCCGAACAGGCGTTCCATTTTGCTGACCTAAAGTAAAAGATTTCTGGAAATTGAGTAGCTGGGGTCAGTTTCAATAGAAGACAGGTCAGTTTAGATATAAGCTTTATAATTCATTATTTTTTTAATTTCCACTTAAAACCATAACATTTAAAAAATTAATTTAAAAAATGATCTGTGTGGCAGTTTTACTATATATTGAGCTTTTTCTGAGGAACAGGACAATAATCTCAACCTTATCCAAGTGTTTTATGATTATGTGATTATATAAATAAAACTACTGTGAGAGGAATTTCTCACTAAATGGCTTATGATATGAAAACTACAATCTACAAATTAAACTGGTCTCCATAACATGGGTATATTTGCAAACTAGAACAGTTATGTTATCATATGGTGATTTAGTTCAAAATCATTCTGCATCCTTGGTTATATATTTCTGAACCATGACTCAGATTTTCCAAAATTACAGTATTTAGACTGAGTTTTAGTTTATTAATTTATCAGTCTAATTAATAAACTTTGGCAACAAGTGCTACAGATTATGTGAGGTCCATAAATTTTTTTCTCTGAGTGAACTACATATTGTTTGGACAGCTTTAAATGTATTATAAATGTGCCTATTTGCTGTGGGATTCATGCAGCAAATGAAAACTCATACCTCATAACAAATAGTATGGATCAGTCATGCTATAACTCATAACAAATAATCTATGGAAAAGTAAATCCAATATTTACCGGTACTTAAAATGATGAGAGGCTGACTATCAATATGATCAGTGTTTCTGTCAGCAATGGTGTTCTCTACCTCACTATGCTAACTCATGTGATTTTGTTATAATGCATGTAAGAAAGCACTCTAAGTAAGGTCTAGATCTAAATCATGAATACAAAATGTGACTATCTAGATACTGCTGAATCACAACTTCCAGCATTGTTACTGTAGCTCAGGTACATCTGAAGGGGCACACATTTTAAAACTCTGATATTGGTCAATATTGAAAGACAAAACGAAAAAGAAAAAAAAAACACCTGAACCATGAGATGGGCAGCAAATATGTTTGACAAACAAACAAACAAAATTTAAAAATCAAATATTTATCTAATAGTTTTCATGACTTCTTGTACAAACTTATAAAAATAGAAGCCATTGTCTCAACTTCATTTTTTTTGCATTTTTTTCATTTTTTAAAATTATTTTCACAATCTTGGAGTCATTTTGATGTTAGATATATAACTAAAATCAGCCTTGAATTATGAAATTCTTGTATTTATCTTCCATTCCATCACTTTATAAAATAAAGAGAATTTTCATGAAATAAAATAGTGTATGCATATTTATGAATAAATTGTCAACAAGATTAATTCAACAATATTGGAATGAAAAAAATCTTCTGTTATATTAATGCATAAAAATTAAGACATGTTATTGAATGACATTTGTGGAGTCTTCATTGTGAAAAATTTAAGGCTAAAATCTGACCTATTCTTGCTTTGATATTCATAAAAGTTCTTTAATACAGCAATTAAACATGAAAAAATTGCCAGTAAATTTCTAAGTAATCAATTGTGTCAAAATATATTTTGGATATCTCAAATATGCGAAAGAAGTGAATCTTATAACAGAAAACTCTAAAGTTTAGCCTTCAACCAGTTTCTATAGAGACAGATTTTTTAAAATGTTTACATCTATCCACAAATAACTCAGACAATGGTATACAGAAATGGTTCTCAGCTAGTTTCTATTCCCTTTACAGAAGACAACAGCCTTGACCTGCTGATGTTGTAAAACAGTATTCACTAAGCATTTAATGTGATTTTATTAGAGAAGAAAAATGAGGAAATAGAATTTATCTCTTTCACAGAGAACAGTGTTCTGTTATTTGACAAATGTTTACATACCTTTGGTACTGTACTAAATGATCTGAATTATGCATAAATTGTACTTTAGCAGGGAATAATATACCCATAACTTAAGCAACTTAAGGGTGGAAATGAGAAATGGGATTCTTTGGCATAATTTCATGAATTTGTAGAATAAAACCAACACTGCAAAAGTATTATGGAAATTATAGCTCATATAAATTATATTTCATGCAACTCTAAAGGTTTATTACCAAAGTAAAAGAATAAGAAAACATACACACTAGTGTTTCTCAACCTTACAATTTTTAGATGGATGGACTTCAACTCCTAGAATTCCTCAGTCAGCCATGCTAGTTGGGGAATTCTGAAAGTTAAAGTCCATCCATTTTAAAATTGTCAAGAAATGCTGCACTAGATAGAAGTACACACACACACACACACACACACACACACACACACACAAAGAAGCCAATCATTACTGAAATATCTTAAATAGATAGGAATGATTGCTACACGTGTATGTCTTAAATCAATTCAGCAACTAAATGGGTTTGTTTCAAATGGATTTTCAGAGGAGTAAAGGTGGGGTGGGAACAAACAAGGAATCTCATAGAAATTCTCCTATTTATTTGGTAGGATTCTAGAATCCAAATGTTGTTATAGGGATTGTTCAAAAGGGTATTTTGTTATTAGCCTAATGACCACCATTTTGCTTCTGTACACTGTGCTTGCATTAAGGATGCCATTTTGTGAAGGCAGGAGGATCACGTACACAGACCCAGAGATGGTGGAAAGAGCAGGAAAGTAATGAAAGATGATTCGTTAATATACTGTGTGCCAACAAGTGTCACCTTGTGATTTCTTTTGTTACCTGTATATAAATAGAAGTGCCTAACTGACCACTGTGTGGCACTTCTGAATGCAGCTGCCAGTGTTTCAGACAGTGTTTCACCCAGCAACTTCACTTGGCCAAATAAAGTTCTGTTTGATTTGGAAGCCTGCGCTTGAGTCTCCTGATCTGCCCTCTTGGAACCTCCAGTTCTTCTGGTAGCTGCCCACCCTTACGTTGTATTACATTACTTCTGTAATTTTGTAATGAAATTTGTTTAACTTCGGCTATCTGCTTTTGTATTAGGAGAAACATAAAATATTTTATATTTGTAAAAAATGTTTTTCTGTGTCATGATTCAGATAAAAATTGTTTCCCTTTAGTCCTATATGTAGGAGAAGTGTGAAAAACTTCAATTTTCATTAAGATTTTTTTCCCTTTAAGAAACAGTTTAACTGTTCTCTTTATCCTACAACCAATGGAACAAAGTCATTCTTACCTACACCTCTAGTGGATCCTCATTCAAGAAGTGGTTGGACTAGATGATCTTTAATATAACTTTCAGTTCTCTATTCTGTGATCACATACAAAAACTTGGAAGGATTTATATAATTGTAATCAATATTCTAACTTTTACATCATATAGTTGAAAAAGACTGTAGACACATATCTTTGGGCATAATTTGCTGCATTTTAACTAATAATTTTATTTTACAGAATACAACTACAATATACAATAATACTATTCCAGAGTGTTCTGTTATATAAATTGTTTCAAAAGTCTTCTTATGCCAGATTAATTTAATGAAAAGAAGGACTAGGGTTGACATGATAGTAGTATTCCAATATCTCATGGTTTGCCACAAAGAAGAGGGAGTCAAGCTATTTTCCAAAGCACCTGAAGGAAGGACAAGAAGCAATGGATGGAAACTAATCAAGGAGAGAAGCAACCTAGAACTAAGAAATTTCCTGACAGTTACAGTAAAATAATTAATCAGTAGAACATGTTGCCATCAGAATTGTGAATGCTCCAACACTGGAAGTTTTAAAGAAGGGATTGGACAATCATTTGTCTGAAATTGTTTAAGGTTTCCTGCCTAAACAGGGTTGGACTAGAAGACCTCCAAGGCCCCTTCTAATTCTGTTGTCCTATCCTATCCAGATCCTCCCTTAAAATATTATTATGGTGTCTTAAAGAGTCTCTAAAGTGCAGTATATTTTATTTTGAATAGACACATGTGGGATTATATTGTAATGTCATTGTCATATTATTTGCTTACAACCTTTGTCCCTTTCCTTTTCCTCTGTTCTCTGCCCACTGTCAAAACATAGATTAAATATTTTTTTCAAAGTCTCACATGGACTTTGAAGTTGTTTGAAGCATATAAAGGACTGTGTTAAAACAGTTTCTAAGCATGCTAATTATGTTTGTATTATGTTAAATATCTTCTACACAACTGTATCTTTTAATGAGCTTAATTGAGAAATTTAGCAACCATACAATAACTGGGACTGTATTTGCAATTCTTCATTTAATAAAAAGGTTTTGTTAGTAATCAGTATGTGAAAGTTTAAAACCATGGAGTCATTACTTTATGTGAATAGAAATGATTCTATGGAAACAGTAATTTTGAATATTATTGTATAATAATTCATAAATCTAACTTATGTTTTTGATCTTTTAAAAAAGTTTTGGTCTTTTTTCAATTTAAAGAACATAAATAAGAATAGATTCAATACAAAACATGCCTAATTTTTTATTACAAGAATCATTAACTGTAGAAATACCATGGTATGATTGAAGTGGGAAGAAAATATATTACTGACAAAATTTCTTTCTTTCTACATTATATACTGAATTAAGGAAATCCAGTAGGTCCTCTCTTAAATTTTTTTATCATTATTTTAGAAAATTAATGTTTCTATTTCTTAACTAAGAAAAACATGATTTGTAAACTAAACAGAGAAACAGTATGTTATGGATTGAGAATGAGAAGTATGATTATAGTAATTCTAATATAGTAAAACTATTCACAGTAGTTTATTATTCTTGCATCACTTGTGGGAAGGCATTTTGCAGAAGTTCAGACAGTCATAAATTGCACTATAGCATATATTTGATATTCAAAATCATTCAAGTTAGTATTAGAAGCATACCGTCCCCCAAAAAATTTCCATTCCCCTTACACTTAAAAGAACAACAAGCCATCCAACAAAATCATTAAGAACCTTTTTATTTTTTCCCTTTTTTATGAGAGCTAAAATCAGCAGCCTTAGACAGCATCCTCAATGTTTCATGTTGAGATCTACCATGTTGTGGCAAGATCAAATTATTAGATGGAAAGAAGATTTTAAAGGAAATGAAATACTAAATTATAGTATGTATGTTCATTTATCTCTGCATACTTATACATACACAAAAGAATAGGCAAAGAGGACCTTAGAACAAGAGTGTGTCCACAGCAAAATACTGTTGGTGTAATATAGCCTCCAAATTTTTGAAAAAGGCTGGAGATCCATCTTAAGAAACTTTAGGGAGAGGAGATTAAATATATATCCTGTTGCACAATTATCAGTCAATTTCCATGACATTCAACTAACACCAGTTGTGCTTGACACATTGCTTCATACAGCTTCTGCATAGTTGTGATAAAATATGCAAAGATTAACTACCCCGTTCTGAAAACTTTTGAAGTGTTTTGGGAAACTAAACTTTGGATTTAAAATTTATGTTAAGCCATATCTCCACAAGTGATTATGTCTTCTACACATTCCTCTAATTTTAGCTTGAACATAGTTTCTAACTGTGCTTTAAGAACATGTTCACATGACATAGATTTCCTCTCATCCATAGCCAAGGCCATCTAACTTTTTTTTCTGATCTAATATGGAGGTAACGTTTCTTATCTTCAACTGAAATATGCCTTGCTATTTGTATATTGCATGATGTTTCAGTAGGATGGGGATGATGTCATAGAAGCTGGGATTTACCAAGGTCCTAATGGCATTTTTTTTTTTTTACTTCTGCAAGCATGCCTCATCCTGATTCCAGTCACCCCTCCAACTTCCTTCCTTGGCCATCTTGTTTTATGCTACTGGATTAACAAGACCCCAGAAATGGTGCAGTACAAAACTGCACCCTAGAAAGCACCAAACATTAGGATCTTGAAGCACTTTATCTAGTGATTTTTGACAATACAACCACTACACCAGGTAGATCTGATCTCTGTTAAGTGGCTAAGAAAGGTCCAGGTCTACCCATTCCTCTAATAATCTTGATCCTGCAACCAAGTCCACAAGAAAAAGCAGTACATAAAGACTTGCCTTCTATTCAAAAAATATTATAGGGAGCAATTGGCAGATTTCTCCTCATCCTCTTCTTCCTCCTCCTTCCAAGAATTTCACCATATCAACTTGCTTTCCAGTAAACTGTTAGGACAGCACCCCTGACTAGCCTTGCTACAGAAGCAGAGAACAGCTACATACGGTAGAGAGAGCAAATTATGCTGGCATGCTCTGTGCAATCTCACAGCCTGGAGCACCCCATGTTAAGTCAGCTGTCATGATATGCCCTATATGATTTTCCTGAGGGAGATCTCCTGCTTCTCTATGCCCCATGAAATCCCAGCACACATGTGGGGAAGAAGCTCCTCTTTTATTTCACTGGACTCATCTCTCGAACTTAGACACGTGTCAATCAAAAATAAGCTTCTTCAACTGTGTCTTACATAACTGTCAAATGCAATGCATCCGATGGGGGCTAATCTTCCATGGCCTTACTTTCAGCTGTACAGTAAACCTGGTTGATCATAGTGAACTTCATTGATTCTAACGTCCCATTCCCAATCAACGAGATTCCACATGGCTTTGTGGCAGACAACAAGGGCATCTAGTGTGTCAAAGCCACTATCAACTAAGCCATAAAGTACCACCCAACTCCGTGACACTAGCCTTCTGAAACCACACTAGCCACCTTGATTCCAGTGCCAATGCCAGCCTCTGATAGTTACCCATCTGGTCCCCACCGATGCATAGAAGATGCAGAGCATAAAAAGGCTTCTCAGTCACGGCCTCTCTTCCCCCTGCCTCGTGGCACCTAAACTGAATACAGGAGTGTCTCTACGTGTCGTGTCACCCACCCCACGTGAAATGCCTCTCTGTTCCCTCTCCCCCTTCCTTACACCACCTGCTGCTAACGACTCTCCTCCCGCCCCGCCTGACGTGACAAAGCAGGCCGTACTAATAAGGCAAACGTCTGCCCCCTCTGTCCCTCGCGCGGCAAAGGCAGGAAGCCACCAGCGATTCTCGCTCTAGAGGCCTCGTTTATTCCTCTTCTCCGCACCTGTTCTCTGGAATCATCGTCCTTTGCGTCCCTTGGTGCCCGCTGGGGAGCGCCAACTTCCAGAGAGCCCTGCGTTGCCAGCTCACCTTAGGAGCTGCCCAGCCTTGTCTGAGCTTTCCCACCCGCCCCCCCCCACCGAGCTCTCAATGGGGCCTCAGTACACGCCCCCTGATCAGCACCGCTCCTCTGTGGTCGATTTCAGAGTGGAAGAGCGCAGAGAAAAGGGGAGCGGCAGCAGGAAGACTACGAAACTCGCTTCTCCAGACAGGAGTGGGAAGTGCTTGTGCCTTCTGGTGTGAAGGTGCCTGTAGGTACCGTTGGCCTCCTTCGTTTCAAGATCCGCGCTCATCCTCCTCTTCTTTTTCTTTCCAGTCAGCCTCTCAATCAATCCTTCTTGGGGAAGATCTGTTGAAAAACCAGCCATTTCCCGATCGCGAGTGGACCCTTTTCTCTACCCGCGAATGAGCGAAATCAGGGACTTTCTCCCTTCCTTCCAAGGCAGACCTTGCTCCCTCCCGTCGTCCCCGCCCCCCCCCACACCTCTCCGCAATCTAATAACCGAACGGCAGTTCCTCTGTGACCCCTCAGATCCTCTCTCCCTACTGCTTGTGTGCTTTCACCGTACCAGCCTCCGAAGCACCGTCGCTTCTCGATTTCTCCCTTTCTCTTTCACACACACACACACACACACACACACACACACACACACACACACACACACACACACACACACACACCCCTTTCTGGGCGCCACGGCTACTCCGTGTGTATATGTGTGCGCGCGCGTGGTCTGTATGTACGGGGGAGAGGGATGAGGTCATCCTCTTTCCTGGCGTCAGTCAGCTGGGTGGCGGCGGCAGCAGCAGAGGCGAAGCGGAGGGGCGGGCCAGGCGGAGAAAAAGATGTGCCGGTGTAAGGACTGCTCCGCAAGGCGCTTCTGTCCGGGGCTGGGTGGGTGAGCGGGGCTCCCTGCAGGCAGGCGGCGCTCCAGCAGCGCCTGCAGGACTCAGTGGCCCAGCCCCATCAGCTCTTTGGGAGACCAAACGGGGAGAGCGAATTGTCCGCGGACGGCGGGGAGGGAGGGAGGGGGCGGGCTAAAGGGTGTTCCCGGACTGGGTCCTTTCGCTGCCGCTGCCGCCGCCGCCGCCGCCGCCGCCGCCGCTTTCCATCCGCATCATGGCCGCGAAGTCGGACGGGGGGCGGCTGAAGATGAAGAAGGGCAGCGAGGTGGCGTTCACGCCACTGCAGAATTCGGAGCATTCCGGTTCGGTGCAGGCACTGGCCTCGGGCTTTTCCTCCGGCGCGGAGGGCCCCGTCAGCGCCGAGGATGACGAGTCACCTGGCGGCGGCGGCGGCGGCTGCTGCAACTCCGGCGGCGGGAGTCGTAGGGACGGCGGTGGAAACGGCGGGTGCCGCTGCTGCTGCTGTAGCAGCGGAGGCAGGGCGGCTGGTGGCTCGCGGGGCTCGGGCGGAGGTTCGTCGTCGCTGTGCTTGCGGCTAGGCAGGGAGCAGCGGCGCTATTCGCTATGGGACGGACTCTGGATTCTGGCCGCCGTGGCCGTGTACTTTGCGGATGTGGGCACGGACCTCTGGCTGGCGGTCGACTACTACCTTCGAGGCCAGCCCTGGTGGTTTGGGCTGACACTTTTCTTCGTGCTGCTCGGTTCCCTTTCAGTACAGGTCTTCAGCTTCCGCTGGTTTGTCCACGACTTCAGCTCCGAGGACAGCCCCTCGGTGGCTCCTGCCTCCTCCTCCTCTGCCGGACACGGCGAAAGCAAACTGCTGGTGAGCAGCGGGTCGGCCGCGGGGGATATGGATGCCGGGGCCCGGCCGGCCACACCACAAAGGCAAACGTCCAATGCCAGCAAGGGCAACGCAACTAATAGCAGTAACAGTAGCAGCACCAATGCGACCAGCACTACCAGTGGGGGAGGTGGAGGTGTTGGCTGCAGCGGCATCCGAGCCCCCAAGACCAGATCTGCCTCCTGCGCCTTCTGCATCTGGCTGATGCAGTGTCTTATCCACATCCTGCAGCTTGGGCAAATTTGGAGGTAAGACACAAGTGCCTCAAACTATCTTGGAAGCTAGGCTTCCAAGAATAAACGTGAGTGGACATTTGGGGCTTCTGATGGGTGGGAAGTATCCCAGATGACCCAAAACTTGCTATCTTCCAGCCATGTACAGGATCAAGGCCTAAAATCAGGGGTTTTTTTTTGTCATAGAACACCCAGAACGGAGTTCCGGCACCTTTTTTGGATGGAACCTTGTAGGGTAGGCAAGAAGGGTTGTATGAGGTGTGAGTTCCCACACCTTTTTTTTTTTAACAAAAAAAAGCACTGCCTAAAATAATTGATGACTTGAGAGACTGGAGTGTGGAGAGCGGGACATGTGGCACAGTAAATCTAATCTTACCCTTACAAGTTCATGCAATAGTGCATAAGTTGTAACTGTGTGTATCAGCCTGTAATTTTTAATTGATGTGTTTGAATGAACTGACCTGCCAAGGTAGCTATTCCTTGTGAATGGTTATATGTGCAATCAGATAGATTGCACTATCAGTGGAACCACTTACAGCTGACACACACAATGGAGAATTGTACTGTGTGCAATGCATCCCTCCTTGCCTTCTAAGATTGGTTGGTTTCAGTCTTACCTTAGCTTAAGGAAGCATAGATGTCACTCCATTTTTAAGAGAAAATGAAAACTTGGTGCTTGTTTTAGGAAGAACACATAGAAAAGTCCAATATCTTTACTAGATACCAGCCCATAGTGAGGTGTTTCTCTGAAGCAGAGTTTTAAGATACAGTTGTTATTTCTGAGCATGGTTAAAAGTAACATTGGAAATGGTTAAAGAAACAGATTAAAGGCAGATGACTTTGAATTCTTGCTTTCTGTAAAAATACTTTCTGTATGCAAAATACTTAGACTAAGGAAGAACTAAAATTTAAAGCATTATAAAGTCTCCAAAACCTCAAGTTCATATTGCATCCTAAAATCCCTGCACGTGGATGGATTATTAAGTTATTAGTTATTTTTATTATTTATATAGAAACAGTAGTAGGTGTGAGTGTGGGCGTGTTTAGAGCATTATGACCTAAGGCAAATCTCAAAGTATATTTTGTATTCAGCAATTTTATATGCCTCATGTTAATGTAATTCACATAGCACATTCTATAAATATTATTTTTATGCTTATTTGATAAGATTAGAATACACATTTCGGAACAATTGTTAATGATGTTTAACAACTTAATTCCTGTACATTTTAATAAGGAATAGAAAAGGATTGTTGCATCTAATATATTGATAATTTGATTTTATACTATTTATAAGCCATGATAAAGAACTACCTTAAAGATAACAAAATATTGCTTTCATGTTATTGATACAGTAACCAAATATATATTTTAATTAAACTGTCACTCTGGTATATTTAAAATAATATTTCTGAATGACCATAATAGCTAAAATGTATTATTATATGCTGAATATAATTCAAAATATTCTTATTCTAAAAATATGCCTATTATTTGTTCTATTCCAACCTATCTTAATAAAATATATTTTTATTAAGTTGGTCACACCCTCGTATTCACTTACACGAAGGAAACATGACCATTATCCAGGCTGTTGTTATGTCCTGACCTTGGGTTGGGGTGGGAACTAGGGATTCATATAAGGTTTGAATGCATTAAACAGGTCAATGATATACCAAGTACGATTGTTAAGTGTATGTTATAATATAAAACTGGGACTTCCAGACAAAATTGTGTGAAAAAAGAATCCCTGAAACTAAGATACAATATCTATGCTATATAAAAAATGAGAAGACAGCATTTTTGGTTATGTATTAAGGTAAGAAATACATTGTCCGGCTAAATTTTTGAGGCCTGCCAGCACTATTTACTTTTATTATAAGTATGGATTTCATTATTTCTTAGTCTTCAGCCAGAAATATTAACAGGCACTCAATGAATATTTAATGTAAGGAAAATGAGAAGAATTTTGTATGTACAGGAATTCTGTTGATTGCATATATTCATTGTTATACTCAAGTATTTTTATTAAGCTAATTTATACTGGAGAAAATGATGGACAATCAATTATATGGACAATTTAATCTGTTGCTGAGATTTCTTTTGCAAATATAATTTCAGCAAAATTCAACTTAAAAAAGATTTACTTCCTAATAAGTTCAGTGTTATATGATATAATTTATTATTGCATTGCAAATGTTTAATTCTTGATGGTGACATCTATTTATCTGTCTGTCTGTCTGTCTACCTACCTACCTACCTACCTACCTATCCTCTATCTAGCATCTTTCTTTCTATCTGTCACTAAAATGAATTTGGGATTGGGTTAGGTGCTTTTTAAGAGCACTTTAAGATAAATTTTACACAAGGCTTATATATATATTCTGTTATGATTGGTAAGTCATCAAGGGAAAGCAGGAAACACCTTACACAGGGAAATCACCAAAAGAATAACTGCTTCAGCTGTCCATTGCAGTAATCTAGTCATCACTACAAAAGCCACCTTGCAATTCCTACAACTGAGAACACAGGGTAAAAAGAATAAAAGGGGAAATAAGGCTACATCACATATTTCTTCTTGCCTCTTTTCTTCCATTGAAAATTACATTTTGGGAGAACTTTAGAAACTTCCCACATACAATATGTAATTGGTTTCTAATTTTGATATTTGTTAAGTCATTTGATTATTCTTTCTTGAATCAGCTACAGTCACTTTTTCCTTAATAAAAATACTACTGCTGAAAACATTCAATAACAGTTCAATAAAATTTTGAATAAAATAATATTATAAAATATAACAAAATTAAAATAAACCCATTAAATGCCTGAGAATCTTCTTTTAGAAATGGGTTTCATCTCTTATTAAAAATAGAATAAAACATCTAGCTAATCATGTCTGGGAAATTCTAAAGGGAGGCTTAACTTTAGAAGTTCTATCTTAGTTTATCACTCATTCCTAACAATAGTGGAATCCAAACAACTTCCTCTGAATCAGACCTCTGGTTATTTCTGAAGTACCAGAATGTCTAGTACTAACTACTAAACCCCTAATATCACTTGGGTTTAGAAGTCAGTCATTAATTTCAAATTTTGTAACACTTTTTATATTTTCAAATGGCATATTCACTCTGACTATGCATCCCAAAATCTTAATAAAATAATTGCTTCCTTTGGCATCTTTGCTAAAAAAAAAACCTTTATATATTTGTAAATTAATTGGAAGCAGCATAATTTTTATAATAGGAATAATTTGTTATGGAAGTTCTCTAGCTGCACCAACAGTAATTTCTAAATTAACCGTAAAGTCAGTTCCATGTATATAACATAGTATGGGGGGAGTATGATAGCTCAGTGGTTAAAGATGCTGACAGACTAGGTTTGAGACCTGAGCCCTGCGTGACAGGATGAGCTCCTGTTATTTATCCCAGCTACTGCAAACCTAGCACTTTGAAAGCATGCAAATGCAAGTAGAAAAATAGAGACCATTTTGGTGGGAAGGTAACAGCATTCCATGTGCCTCAGTGTATAGTCATGTTAGCCACATAACCATGGAGATATCTTCAGCAACGCTGGTTCCCTTGGCTAAGAAACGGAAATGAGCACCAATCATTAGAGTCAGAAATGACTGGACAAGGGAAACCTTTACCTTTATCACAGTATGATGAGCTGAATATAGTTCAGTTACAGGAGCTGAGCTTTATCTATAGAGGAGCTTTCACAGCTGTTTCCACAATTTATTTCTTGTAATTCCTGTTTCTATGTATATAGCTTCTTAGATTTGAATATCCCTCCCTCCCTCCCTCCTTTCCTTCCTTCCTTCCTTCCTCCCTCCCTCCCTCCCTCCCTCCCTTCCTTCCTTCCTTCCTTCCTTCCTTCCTTCCTTCCTTCCTTCCTTCCTTCCTTCCTTCCTTCCTTCCTTCCTCTCTGTTAAGTTGAATAATGTACAGAACATTCTTTAGCAGAAGGCAACTCAGGGAAAGTCTCCTAGTGAGTTTGTTAGTAGTTCTGTGCGGGTCACAGCAGAAAAGTAGTTTGCCATTGCCTTATTTGTTTGTTTACTTTCAACTTTTTGATCTAGACTACACTGTTGTATGTTTTGGTGGTTCTTCCTGTGAGAAATATCTAAATGTTAACCTGCTTATCATTTTCAGATAATTCAAGGTCTGTTGGTGTTGCTATTTAGCTGGGAAATAAATAATTAGCAAATATTCATTTCTTCCCACGTTTTAGTTTGGCTTTAAGAAAGCAAACTCTTTTATAAGAAAAAGAAAAACATTCTTGTTTGGTTAATTTCAAGTTTGATTCCAATCTAGTAGGATTACATTGTAGGTTGGATGATATTCCTGGTGCCTAAATTTGGAAGATTAAAAGCAGAGAGCCTGAATTCAGTTGATCCTTTACAAAACGCACAGGCATCAACCACTCCTCTGCCCAGAAATAAATTATCCTTAGTTCATTATGACAAATAGGTGGGAAGACTGGGCATAAGATTAAAGAGAGGGAGTCTGCCAGTTTTACATATGCTTTTCTAATATCTGTAATAAAACAATCCTACTGATGGAAGCACGTAAGCTTCTACCTGTAATTTGTGAGCATTCTAGTTCCAATATTAGTCTACATTAAGACAGACAATTGGCCTGACTGAGCCTCTTTCCACTTAGCATCTAAGTTTCTCTGAGCTCTGATTTGTCTCCTCCTTGCTATTTCTGCTGGTGCATCAAAAAAATTTCCTTCCTTCCTTCCTGATGGCATTTTTATCTTTTTCTCCTTTTCAATTTCATGTTCCTCTTCCTTTCCACCCCTCTCTCCATCCTGATTTCCTCTTTCCATTCTCTCAAAACATGAATTGCAATTACTGTAGCTTCCCGGGTGCAAGGATGTCTAAGAATTGCTTAGTAGCTTAAATATTGCCATATCAGCATTTCTGATAACAGAGGAAGAAGGAGGGAATTCAGAAAGTTTCCCTTTCTGCAGGGAAGAGCTTTATGTAATATTATTACTCTTTATCTCTCTTGATAAATGATCAAATGATGCATGCTGTCCAACCATTTATCCCACCTCTGTTTTACAATAATTCTTTGTAAGATCACATTTGCTGTGCATTACTGAACAAAGTATCATTCAAACTGATGATATTCTAACTTCCTGGTGAAAATAGTTTCTGATCACTGAAACAGTACCTTAGCTGACTGACACAGACAATATATATTGGAAGAAGACCAAAACGAAAAACCAAAGATAGTGACTGCAATTCAGCCAGCAAATATAATTTCTTCAGTGCTGATTTATGGCATCCTTTGTCATCATCCAACCATTACTATGTCAATATATCAGCAATAAAGATAAACTTTATATCACCACCAGGATGATTGGATGATACCATACAATGCTATAAATTACTAGTGAGAAATACCAAAGGGTTCATTATCTAGTATAATTTTGGCAAGCTTGGCAAGCAGCAAATAATATTTTTAAGTCACTTCAGAGGCATATGAAAAAAATAACTAGAAGTTTCAATTTATATTAACACACAATGATTATTTACTTTTAAAACATTAATGTGCATGATTTCATGCAGCATAACAGCAACTGCAGCATAAATCTACAATGCTTTAAGCTGCCCAAATCAAATCACAGGAATTTTATGAAATCCTTTATTCCTCCCACAGTATGACACTTTGCTTTAGTAAGTGCTTTAACTTCATATGTTAAATACAGTGAACATTGTGGGTTATTTTGTCATGTACCTACTGAGTAGCAATTGTGTTTTGCACAAATATTATCATTAAGGTGCCTACACAAACTTTAATATAGATTTTATTAATGGCTATATTATAGTATAAGTTATACTTCATGAGTTGGCTAGTTTACCACACTGCAGGATAATATTAATCACTGGACTATTATTGATTATTGAACTGACTGACCAAAATATTTTTTTAAAATGCAAGATAATAATAACACATTTTAACAAAGCAATTTAATTGTAGAGAAAACACCAACCAATCTCTTTGCCTCAGAACAACACTAATTTTTGAAGCATGAATATTTCAATATACATCTAAACACTGGTCTTTCTAGATGCTGATTTGAGGAGTTGGTTCTTTGGATGATGACAAAAGAAGTGTCTACCTTTCTGTTCCTCTTACTAAATCTGTTGTTCTATATTAAACTTAAGTCTAATGCATTTGGCTGAAAGAGGAAAATAACACTTTAAAATCCATCTGTGTAGCACAGATGTTTGCAGAGAGATTGGCAACACAGCACCTCCTGCAGGCTGTTATTTTGAAAGTGGAGCTCTGCTGAGGAAAAATGAACTAAAATGAAAGTTGATTATTTAGTAAACCTGTCCTACTTCACTTGAGCCAAGTTTTATTTTCAGAATAGCAGTCTGTAGCAAGCCAACTGATTTTGGGAAGTGCAGCTGGGACTACGTTATCCCTAAAACAATCCTAGTAATATCAGTATTTTGAGGAAGAAGAGATTAGGAAACAAAAGCAGCAGGGATTTGGGGAATCATATTTATTGTTGTAGTGCATAAAACAGAATCTTAAAATTTTGTCAGTTTCTCTCTGCTACAGGCCCAAGTAATCTTTTCTCAACTTCCACTGTGACTCTTAATGGTTCATTCATCTCATCTATTTCCCATTCCAAGGCCACATTTTTGTATTCTGTTGGTAGTCACACCCATATTTCCATCATTTGTTTTAGGGAAAAAGATCAGCCCCATTTGCTGACTAATTGTTGTGTCTATAAATGCTCAAGGGCCCTTAGATTATGGTAAATGTCTGAATTTATCTCAGAAAGTACATGTGTACAAATAATACATTGCCTGACTAAGAAACATATAGCCTTTCCTGTATACTCAGGTTGTTAGAAAACCAATTTGGCCTCACGGTTAAGGCACAAGAGTGGAAATCAGGAAGCTGTGAGTTGTAGCCCCACCTTAGACATGAAATCCATCTTCATTGATTTCTCAGACCATAAATTCAGACTCAGGTGTTGAACCAGTTGGTCAATTCCTATCACAATCAATGGGGGGAAAAGAGGATTCCACACTTAGGGGAAAATACTAGAAAAAATATAGATGTATGTGTCTGTATGTTCAATTTGATTCATCCTTTTTCTCTTGAGTGTTGCATGTATTATATCGAAACACATGTATCATACACATGTTAATGGTGCTTATAATAAAAAATTTAATAATAAAAATTATAATTTTTTAAAAAGAAAAGACTAACACAACAAAGTTCAATGACATTCCTCAATTAATAAAAATGACTTCATATATACCATGATATTGCCAAATTATATGAAATTGTATACTTGCATTATAAAATTATTAAGAATGTAATTCATACTGTGTAAGGTTTGAAGGTGTGTCAAGCACAGTTAGTTTAGGAGGTTGACATTATATTTCAGATACTACCATTAGGAAAACTTTTATATAATGTACTTTCTTTTTTGCCACACAAGGTCTTCTTGCACAGATGTTCTTAACAAATATATTGGTGGTGAAGTATAGTAACAGATTATTTCTTAAATGTCTCTCAGTGTTAAATTGGAGACCAGACTATGATCATGTGACTTTGTCAAAAAATATTCTGTGGTAATCTAGGAATATTTTTATGTCGCCATGGAATAATCACAATTTAGGACAGATATGTTTTCTGCACAGTCTTCTTTTTTACATTAAGCAATATTTCCATTTCATAGTGTATTAACCATAGGCTCAGTCAGCATTTGCTTTTGTATTTATCTTCTCAATTCTGTTTGTTGGGTAATGTGACCATAAGAATACAACTATAACTTGTAGCTTTTTATGACAGGCCAACTGTAAACCTACTCTAATTCAGATAGGTACCATACCTATCAATAATATATTTGACACTGTCTATAATGAAATGTTACAGTTTATTACCTGGTACCAGAAAACTTTTGTATTCAAAGAACAAGAATGAAAAAGAAGATGTAAAGAAACTTCTATCTCTGTAAATTTTATTGTCAGCCCATTGCTGTAGTCAGTTAGTATCATTCTGGATTATCTCCTAAAGTTTTAGCTATAAGAGCTATGCAGTGCCTTAATTTTGATTTGGAAGAGAAGTTCTGGAACATGCAGGGATATGAATGCAACACTTTAACATTTGTCTATGATTTATTAAATGACCCAAATCTGTTTTTAGGATTATTCAACTGCTAAAAGACTTCAAATTAAACCATATCCTTTAAATCAAATCTGAAGCACTTCACAGCCCTATTAGTCCAATTTTTTGCTATCTGAGAATTTGGTAAGCATTCTGTCCATCTTTTCTTTGAAGTCATTAATAAAAACGTTGAAAATTACATGATACGGCACTATATCTTGATACACTTCATTTGATTTCTCTCTCCAGCTGGTGAGGAATCACTGATAAAGATTATTTTAATATAATTTTCAGATCAGCTGTGTACCCACTGTGTTGTCATGGTTTATAACCCATATTTAACTAGATCGTAAGCAGAATGCTATGGAATATTTTCCCAAATATTGCTGGAATTATTAATATTGAATTTTAATATATACTAAACCTATTCAAAGGTGTATTACTTCTTAGGTTTTTGGGTTTCCATGGGATATTATGATCAACATTCAAAAAACTACTCCTGAATTTGAGCAGTGAATCCCTGGCACTCCAAGCAGCTGCAAAAGAGTTCAGAGGTTGAATATGGACCACTCAAAGCCCAATGTAATTTGATATAATTATTTCATCTTTAAAAGAACAATTGTGGTAGTTGTTAGAATAGATAATGTGGCTTTAGTTTTGATGGTGGGGTTTTTTTCAGAACAAAATGCAAAACAAAAGAATTTATATCTGTCAGAGTTTTGTGCAGTTCCATCTTCATGGCAAATAAAATATTGCTATGTCGCCAACACTCTCAGAATATATTAACCATAACATACAAATCAGCATGCTTTGTTCTTCTAGTAAATTCTTTAAAAGACTCTTTTATCATAAGTAGGGAGGTTCCATGGAGTGTGAAAAAGCCACTTAACAGCATATATGTGAGCCAAGGAAGAGCAAAGAACACTGGTCACATCTAATGTGATAGCAGAAATCATTTACATAATTTTAATGTCACATAGTCAAATTTCAGACAAAATATTTTTGCAATAGAAGACTCAGTAGTTTTTTTTAAAAGATGTCTTAGGAAGTAATCCACAAAGCAATTCTTTGTATAAGATGCTCTAAATCTTCCATGAAAAGGATACCCATATTAATAGATCAGTGGAGCTTAGTGAATCAATAAATATTGATGCATATGAGTCTTTACATAAGTAATTACCAGTTAAACATACCTACTGTATGAATGGTTAACTATCCCTTTGTATTGAGCACCTGAAACTGAAGAATAAACAAAGCATAAAAAGGTTATCAGCTAAAGAAAGAAACTTAATTAATGTGACTAGGGGGAAAGCAGACAATAAAATAACCTAATGTCTAAAATTCATAAACTTTTTTAGAATATCATTATAATATGACTGATTAGTATATAGATGCCATAATCTTTATATATTTATATAAATAGTAGCTCTACCATTCTTTGCCAATTTAAGGGATATGTTTTCTAAGTTCATTAAATTACATATTTATTGACTGATTTTCATTTATTTATCCCATCTTTATTATTTTTATAAATAACTCAAGATGTCAAACACACTTAATATTTCTTTTTCTATTTTCTCCACAACAACAACTCTATGACATGGGTTGGACTGAAAGAGAGTGGCTGGCCCAAAATTATTCAGCTGGCTTTCATGCGTAAGGTGGAACTAGAACTTACAGTCTCCTGGTTTCCAGCCCGTTGCCCTAACCACTAGACCAAACTGGCTCTAAGAAAACATTAGTTCTAAAAAAATCATGTAATGCTAGAAATGTGAAGGTGAAATGGAAACCTTGCCTCATTTTTACTGTGTTTCAGCCACTCATTCAAAATTATTGGTCTTCTATTAGAAAAGCAATATATCAAATTAAATACATTCATGTAAATTTAAAACCACTGATATTTGTTTAGACATATTAGAAGTAATCAGGTGGCACCTATGGATATCAGTGTGGCCATAGACACTTTTATCAATATCCAACAAGCCACGTGGTATTTTAATTATTTTTCTCTTAATTGGAAAAACAAAACCCCATGTCATAGGGTTGCTGTTGTGGAGAAAATAGAAAAAAGAATATTAAGTGTGTTTGCCACCTTGACTTCCTTCAAAGTAAAGCTTCAGACTTTTTCTCAAATAGGCCAATTCTTATAAAATAAAAATGGTACATTCTGCAAACCATTGATTAAAGTATGCTGACCTACTGGGGACACGGGGTGGGGGGAGAGAAAATGTAATGTATGATGATATATGGCATCTTCAGAGGCTAGAGCAAATAACAGGATGCATTTTTACTATTTTGTCATCTGTCAAGGCAGATGTCCACCGTGGCAGTCATTAATGAGTGGTCTGATTACACTGTAGCATTGGCTTTTTTTCAAGCCTTGGTGCACCTGTTTTTTTTTTCAATATCACCATAATAAATAATATAAATATGGTCATACCAATTCAATAAATAAATAAAAATATACATGGTTCCAAGAAAAGCACAGATATTTTACAATTATTCTCTTTTCCTTTTTAATTATTGTGGGGTCATTTGGTATGGACACAATATGTAAAACTGTTTGTATTATTGTATTGTATTATTTTTGCTATTCATCCATGTCTTCTTTCATAAGCTGAACAATTTTGCTATACCCACTGATTTGATAGCCTACAGTCTTGTTCTCTTTACATACAGAATAACATATTTGCTATTGTTTCCATTTCTTTCAATTTTTGTTTTTAAGACATTTGTGACTAGTGTTTGTTCTTGGGCTATAAATAATGAGTCCTGTGTTTACTTTTATTTTATTACTATTGTTATTATTAGAGTTTTTGCATTCCTCTTGTTAATTAGTTTAACATAATAATATTACATTAAAGAGATAGTTTTGTACTCAGCACGTTAAGTTGGGGGGAACCATACTGTAAATAAAGCAATTAACAGAGATTTACCAGAGTGAAGCAAAATTCAGTAGAAGATAATTAATGGGGCTGATACAACCTTATAATAACTACTTAGAACTCCAAACAATAGTGTGTGAATGTGTATGTCAGTAGGACAGATTATAATTACTGTCAGCAACCATTTGCTCTGGATTAATTAGAAACATGTGATAACTGATTATACTGATTATTGAATTAAGGGCTATACTATGATTTTTAAATATAACATGTCCTTTTCTTATCTGTTTAGTTCTACAGTGGATACTTTGAAAATAAATACAGAAACATCTACATACTACTAAAACTCTTCTAATTTTTTCTCTTCAGAATCCTGATAATTTAATTTGGACCTAAATGTAAACATGTCCCAGGAAAAGCTATTTCTTATCTATTTAGTGAGATATTAAACAACCTGTGACCTGTTGGATCATGATTTCAGAGATGTTTCCTTACCAAATTCCTCAATGCATCCAATAATGGCAAAGGTTCAAATTCAGGGATATATTCAGAGATGCATCTGCCTTGAAAGTTAAACTGTATACCAGTAAAAGAGTCAACCATCAGGAGGTGACCAAGTTGACCTCAGGAAATATTTATGGCATTTTGTATTATGTCATACACTGCTAGAAGATAATATTTATACCACATTTTTAAATAAAATTTGCCAATTTTCAATTCCATAGGAGTTATGGGTCCCAGATTTTGGACACATTCTGTAAGTTAGCCCATTTGAGGTACCTTGGTTCAAAAAAGTTTGCTCTATGGTGCACTGTTTCACCCAGTTAAAGTTTACAGGAATCAAAGTTTTAGTAGAATATAGATGTTTCTATGTTTATTTTGAAAGTATCCATTGTATAACTAAACATATAAGAAAAGGACATGTTACATTTAAAAATCATAGTATAGTCCTTAATTTAGTAATTAGTATAATCAATTATCACATATTTCTAATTAACCCAGAGCAAATAGTTGTTGACAATAATTATAATCTGTCACTAGTCTGCATCTAGCCCAAATTCTTGACTTGTTGTCTCTGGACTAGATGCAGACTAGTAACTAAGAATTTATCTAAACCATGACATGAACTTCTTATTAAGTATGTATTTATGTCTATGTACCGGGCTAAATCTCCTTCATTCCATTTTCCACTTATTAGAGAAATCAAACAAATTTTCATATTTATTACCATACTGAACCCAACTGCAAAAGATGTTAATTTTTAAAAGTTACGTGTAGGTTGAAATGTCTTTCCTGTCCTTTTTTAAAATAAATTTTAAGAGCTTAGGATCCTTACAGTAGTATCAAGTTCTTTGAAAACAGAAGCTCTTTCTTTGGTGCTTCCCGAGAAAATCCTGCATCCAGAGTTGATAAAGGAAAGTTCAGAAATGTGGCACTCTTCGAAGAGCTCATGCATTTTGTAACAATTTCCCAGGGACCAAAGAAAACCCTAACTCACCTCAAATATTTTATAACATAGGTATAACCACAGTCCAATCCAATGCAGATATTTTCTTAGAAAAAAAACAACTTAATTTCAGTTGTTTAAAAAAAAACCCTATTCCATTTCCATAAATCTACTATGAATCCAATGGTGAAGTACTAATTTTGCTTCCATTAAGATCTATGATAAACATTTGTGGATTGCTATTTATGAGTGCATCTATGTTAATTTCCAGGTAATTATATTTAGGGACTGCATGTCCCCTCTAGTTAAACATTTGAACATTGGTCAATACTGATAATTATTAGGAATTTATCAAGTCCCAGGTACAGGTAAAATTCTGTTCAAAAGGATTTGTATACAATATCATTCCAGTACATTACATGCACTTTTTAGAACAACTTATTATTTGACTCTGCAAGATAGCACACAGAATAATAGTATTTTGATCTTGTACTACATCACTCTATTTCAAAGTTTCAGACTCCTGTTGTCTCATACGGTTGTCTCATATTGCACTTCAGTTGTTTGGGATAGTTTAAATTAAAATGAATTCATTTCTATGATTTCATTTCAACGTCAGTTTATTTGTACCTCTTGAGGCAAAATTACTTTCAATTCTCAATTGATTTGTCAGTTATTACCTTTCCCTCTTCTATCATCCTTTCTTTTTTTGGTAGTGAGAGGATTAGGATATCAGTTCTGGATATCACATTCATTATCCATAGAAGTAATTTGAATGCATATCACTGCAATGAATCAAAGAAATATAGCAAAGTATATAGCAAGTTGTAATCCAAAACTGAGCAACTGGAACATCTTTTGAATATTGAAATTTTACAAGTGCCTCAACAAACATGATGTTTTCCTTTTGAAATAATAGCAGAACAAGAATCTTAGAGATGATTCAGTGGTAGCACAGAAAAGTTGTCAGATTTACTGGACAATACAATGGATGCAAGATGGTATTTATTTCAATAGATAACATTTCCCTCTGTCTTGTATCATGTAACAATGCCCATAATACAAAGATAAATTATGTTAAAAGTTAAAAGGAATTTGTTAGTATTATTATATGAATATATCAATAACCATGCACAAAGTTCTTAATATTGAACATTGCAGAATACTGCTTTGGAAATGGCATCGTCTAGTTCAAGAATTCTGATTGATTCAATCTGCAGATTGGCCCATATGTGAAACTGTTTATGTATAGAAAGCATGTCAGAGAAGTCAAGATTTATCACAGCTGTGGAGTTTAAATATAAAGCTATTATTTCTGTCTCTTATTTTTTGCTTTAGAATAAGAAAACAGTCAACATTTAAATACCATTTGGATAACTATAGCTGCAAAACTGAGCTACATGTAATATTATGCAAGAGTTCTGCTTGTGTAATGGAACTTTCTTTTGCTAAAGGTGAAAAGACTCTGAAGATTTACAGCTGAAGAAAGAACTACTGTCAGATGCTATTCTTGTAGCAGAAGAAAGAATTATTAATTGATATAATTTGAATTTACAATTTTTACTTTAGCCTTTTTTGGGGGGAAAGGAACAAGCCCCCATTGGGAGAAAGCAAAGGAGGGTGGAAAAGAAATGAAATTTGCATTTTTCTTACTGATATCATGCCATGACATGTCATGCAAGTAAATACTCCACGCTTACCTTTTTATGTTCTTTTTCATTTTGAGGAAGAAGAGTTTTGGAGATGAGTTGGGTTGATCTGGCATTGTTCTGCACTTCAAAATGACAGAAAAATGTTCACACTTCAAAACCAGGGCAGCAAAAATTCAGCACCCCATTAATCTATTCTAATTTTCTAGCCAATGTTCTGTTAAGAAGCCAATAAGACATTTTACTTTATTTCATAATTGAGGGTTTGGAGGAGGTTTTTTCCCCCCTTTGGCTTGGGTTGTATTGGTGATAATACTGGAAATACTTTATTTTCCATGTAGCTTAAGATCCTTATGCTCTACTTGTGAAATATTAAAGCTTCAGCCATTTCAGATTTCCCTCTCCCAGTTTGCATTTTTTTACACAAATATCTTCAATTGATTGGTTTCCTTGACAACCAGTCCTCGCTTGGATTGCTTAAGCATTTTAGTTATGCTGTAGTAATTCACTAGGGCAGGGCTTTTCAACCTTTTCACCCGCTGTACCATTTTTAGGATATGGCAATATCTGAGAACCACCAGTCACCTAGCAAGGTGTCAAAAACTTGATGACACCCCCCCAAAAGGAAAAAAGTGATAAAGTACAGGTAGTCCTCGACTTATAACAGTTCGCTTAGTGACTGTTCGAAGGTACACTGGCACTGAAAAAGTGCCCCCCAAGGTACAGCCGAGCAAGACACCTGCCTGCCCACCTGGTGGCACTCTTCCTCCTGTCCGAGGTTTTCATTTTTGTGAGGATTTCTGTTGAGGATTGGCAATGGGGTGAGGTGACGGGGTTGTTTGGTTTTTATTCCCCCCATCTGCTGGGTGGTTGTTGTTTGGTTTTTATTCCCCCCATCTGCTGTGTGGTTGCAGCAGGTTTTGGTCACTTCACATGACCCTGGGACACTGTGACCATCATAAATATGAATCAGTTGCCAAGTATTTGAATGTAAATCACAAGACCGTGGAGATGCTGCAACATTCCAGCTGATCGGTGCTTCTGGGCTCAGCAGAAGTGCCAGGATCAGTGTCGAGCTCCAGCTGGAGCCTGGCGCTTCCACTGAGCCCTGACAGTCTCGAAGAAGCACTAATCCTGGCTCTTCCACGGAGCCCTGACAGCCCTGCAGCTCCAGCCATCTCTTGCTCAGGCTTGTGCAGTGCTGCCACTGGTTCAGCTCATTCCCCTCCCCTGCTACCACTTTTCTAGGATGGTCGCGTACCACCTGCCAGGTGCCAATGTACCACAGGTGGTACCCGTACCACTGGTTGAAAAGCCCTGCACTAGTGAACTAGTGAAATTAACGTGCTGCAATAGGATATTGTTTGAGATTTCCAAAAATGTCAGTTCCACTATTCTGTACATTATTCCTATTAATAAGTCATTAATACATTGTTTTTGTCTAATCAGATTCTACTTTAATACATCAGTGATTGAGGTCTTTTGGTAGAGAGAAAAAGTCTATAACATAAACATAAATATAACAATGAAGAATGCAGAAGAAAACCTATTTTAATAAATGCTGACTAAAGTCATCACTTCATTGGAAATCCAAGTTATTTTTATGGCTGCAGAACTATTAATTACTTCAACTGATGCACCAAAAATGACCCTTCCTTGACAAGAATGCCTTATTTACTATGGCTTATAATGGTAATATCATATTAGACTATTATAACATGATATGTGGCTGGTTTTTTGAACTTTGTTCAGAAGCTGCAGCTGGCATAGGATGCTGTTGCCAATGATGGGGCATCTGGCTATAAATGTTTCTAAAAGTATTTTTAAAACTCCTGTATTAGCTGCCAATAGACCAGTGGTTCTCAACCTTTCTAATGCCGCGACCCCATAATACAGTTCCTCATGTTGTGGTGACCCCAAACCATAAAATAATTTTTGTTTCTACATTGCCGGGTGCCGGGGGGGCATGGCCAAGTGGGTGTGGGCAAGTGGGCATGACCACCAAGTGGGCGTGGCAAGAAAGACAGCCCCGGCCACCATTAATGCTGTGCCGCCACTGCATGTATTTTAATGCATGTTTACCCTGCCTTTAAATGTGGGACCAAAATTTACAGAAAGTTAGTAAATAATAAATAAGAACAGGCTGCTTTCATTTGAACCATAAATTATAGTGGGGACCTGGAGGGATTTTCTTTCAGTGAAGATAAAAGAAAGTATATGAAAGAGAGGGAATAAAAAGCAAAGCAGAAAGGAATAAGAAGAGTGAGAAATGGCATGGAGGTTATAGGTTTCGTGGTTCAGAAATAAACAAAACAATTAAATCAGTTTTAAGAGAATAAATGGCAACAAATGGAAGATTCAAACTAGTTTTAAGGGAATAGAAGGAAATAAATGGAAGTATTAAACCACTTTAAACAATAAATGGAAGAATCAAAACAGTTTATAAAAGGAAATAAATATCAGCAAACAAGAATGCTTTAACAAAATTTTTGTAGCCCAGATATGATAGCCTCCTCAGAGATTACATGCATATTTCTGCAGTTGTGCATTAGAATAGCACAAAATGTTGGTTTCAAATAATTTTATTGTGCAATAAATGAATGAATAAATGAAGCAACCTTGTTCAACCCCCCCTCCCATTTGCTAACAAAGTTAATAGCACGTGGGAGTCCACCCACCCCAGGGGTAGGCAACCCAAAACACTCAAAGAGCCACTTGGACCCGTTTCCCACCTAAAACAAAACACTGGGAGCCGCAAAACCCTTTTGATATCTAAAATGAAGATAACACTGCAGATATCCTTTTTTACCTTTAATGTGTGTGTGTGTGTGTGTGTGTGTCTTTGTGTGTGTATATATAAAATAAAGGTAAAAAAAGGATGTATGCAGTGTTATCTTCATTTTAGATGTCAAAAGGGTCTTTCTCTGTCACTTTCCTCTCTCTCTCTCTCTCTCTCTCTCTCTCTCTCTCTCTCTCTCTCTCTCCTCTTTTTCTCTTTCCTCTTTCCCTCTTTCCTGTAACTTTCTCTTTCTGTCTCTTTTATCCTCTTTCCTCTCTTTCTCTTCTTTCTTTCCTCTTTCCTCTTTCTCTTCTTTCTCTTTCCTTTCTCTCTTTCCTCAATCTTTTTTCTCTTTCCTCTCCCCCTCTTTCTCTTTCTTCTTTCTCTCTCTCCCTCTTTGCTCTTTCCCTCTCTCTTTCTTCTCTCTTCTCTTTCTCTTTCCTCTTTCTCCTTCCTCTCTTTCTCTTTCCTCTAACTTTCTCTCTTTCCTCTTTTTCTTCTCTTTCCCTTTCCTCTTTTTTCCTCTCTTTCTCTTTCTCTTTCCTCTTTCTCTTATTTCTCTTTCTCTCTTTCTTCTAACTTTCTCTCTCTCTTTCCTCTTTCTTTCCTCTCTTTCTCTTTCCTTTCTCTTATTTCTCTTTCCTCTAACTTTCTCTTTCCTCTCTCTCTCTTCTCTCTTTCCTCTTTTTTCCTCTCTCTTTCCTTTCCTTTCCTTTCCTTTCTCTTATTTCTCTTTCTTTCTCTCTTTCCTCTAACTTTCTCTTTCTTTCCTCTCTTTTCTCAATCTTTTTTCTCTTTCCTCTTTTTCTCTTTCCTCTCCCCCTCTCTCTTTCTTTCTCTTTCCTCTCCCTCTTTCTCTCTCTCCCTCTTTCCTTTTTCTCTTTCCTCTTTCTCTTTTCCTCTGACTTTCTTTTTCCTCTCTCTCTCTTCTCTTTCTCTTTCCTTTTTTCCTCTCTCTTTCCTCTTTCTCTTATTTCTCTTTCTTTCTCTCTTTCATCTAACTTTCTCTTTCTTTCCTCTCTTTCTCTTTCCTCTTTTTTCTCTTTCCTCTTTTTTTCTTTCCTCTCCCCCTCTTTCTTTCACTTTCCTCTCCCTCTTTCTCTCTCTACCTCTACCTCTTCCCCTTTTCTCTTTCCTCTTTCTCTTTTTCCTCTAACTTTCTTTTTCCTCTCTCTTCCTCTTTCCTCTTTCTCTTCTCTTCCTTTCCACTTTCTCTTTTTCCACTTTCTCTCTCTCTCTCCCTCTCCCTCCAGGTGAAGAGAGAGAGAGAGCGAAAGGCAGACGGTGCCAAACAGACAGGGAGGGGGAGCAGGACAGCAGGCAGCAGTTCCCAGCCACCCCCCTCCCACGTCCTCAGCCAAACAGATGAGGGGAGCAGGACGGCAGGCAGCAGTTCCCAGCCACCCCCCCACGTCCTCAGCCAAACAGATGGGGAGGGGAGCAGGATGGCAGGCAGCAGTTCCCAGCCGCCCTCCCCACGTCCTCAGCCAAACAGATGGGGAGGGGAGCAGAATGGCAGGCAGCAGTTCCCAGCCGCTCCCCATCTTCAGCAGAATGGGCGGCGAGGGCAAGCAGGATGTAAGGCAGTGGCTCCCAGCCGCCCCCCACATCCTCAGCCAAACAAATGGGGAGGGGAGCAGGACGGCAGGCAGCAGTTCCCAGCTCCCCCCCATCTTCAGCAGAACGGGTGGGGAGGGCGAGCAGGACAGAAGGCAGCGGCTCCCAGCCACCACCCCCACGTCCTCAGCCAAACAGATGGGGAGGGGAGCAGGACAGATGGCAGGCAGCCAGCCTGGCTCTCCTCTGGCCTTGGTCTGTCTCTTCGTGGCTGCGCCTGCTGCCGGGAAAAATGCCCCGGCAGAAGCTGCCTTTGTCCAAAGGCTGGGAGGAAGCTCGCAACTATGATATTGACCACGCCACCAAAACTACCAGCTGGGTCACCACGCAGGACAGGTGAGGAAGGACGGACCGGAGGAGGCTGAGCCAGTGGGCTGGGGAGGAGCCTTACAGGAACGCTGGTGGCCGCAGGGTGTTTTGTAGCCGGTGGGCCGGTTGTGAAATTGCACAAAATGGGGGCAGGGTGTTCTGGGGCTGCTGGGGTGTCCGGTGGCCAAGCAGAGGAAGCTCAGCAGCAGGCCAGAGACAAAACTTACTGTATTTGCTTGTTCTCTCTTGCTTTCTGTTGCTTGTTCTTTCTCACTTTCTGCTGCTTGTTCTCTGTCTCGCTTTCTGCCACGTGCTCCGAAACCGAAACTTCCTTAGTTTATATTGGCTTTCATACGCCAATAGAATAGAGTCTCTTGAATAGACTCTATTCTATTGGCTTTCAAAAGCCAATATAATAAGCGGGAGTAGCATAACTAAGATAAAGGGGGGGGAAAATGGTGGACTGCGTTGTTTGGTGACCCCTGTGAAATGGTTGTTCGACCCCAAATGGAGTCGTGACCCACAGGTTGAGAACCGCTGCAATAGACGATTAAGGACTTCTTTTCACATATAAGGCCTTAAACAAAAGATGCCTGGGATTCCTTATTGATTGCTTTCCCCATCACATTCTGGGACAATCATCCAGATTAGCAGATAAGTCCTCTTTTGTTCATCTAGAAGCAAACAATCTCATCTTGAAATTGTTGGCTTTTGAGCCCAGTTAGTCATATCTACATTCTGGAATGGTTTTCACCTGAACTTCATGACCTGCACACGTGACCTTCCTGTTCAACCAAGCTATACCTGTCTTAATGCTATAAAAATGTTCCTTTTTTCTCATTTTTTCTTATTCTTCCTCTCACCTTTTAAAATGAACTTGTTATTTTTTTTAACTGTTTTAATTTATTGTTTTTACTTTGTATTTTAAATTTTAGCTACAATTTTCCTTGATATTTAAAATAATATAAGACAGTTTATAAATTTAATAATAACTTAATTCTATTAGCACAAGGTGGTCTTAATCACCATGTATTTTTTTTCAATTATATTGTCTATTGTCTAAATGTTTGGATTCCTACAACAATTTAACTAGAACAATTAAGACAGAAAGTTTGTAGTTGACTAAAAGATGTTATATCTGGTGTTTGTTGAAATATTATTAAAATGAATTGGAAACATTATGAAAATAATTCTACAATGTTAAAAAAGTATAATTTACATTTTTCTCATATATATTTTTATTAAACCTTTTTTTAAAAAAATATGAACAGTAGGGAAAAAGGTGACATATCAGGTGTATAAACAAGGGATAAAATTTATCCTAATATCTAGTAATTTTACAACAGTTTAAGAGAAAGATTACGTTATATCTTTTAATTTCTTAAGTAAAAATCTAGCTATTCAGTGTAGAGTTCAGGAAAGTGAAAGTTTCTTTAAAATGTTAATATATCTGAAAAAGATTCTAGGCTAAGAAGCTTTTATTATGAGATGTAGTATCCTGTCTCTCTGTAGCTTAAAATAGAACATTCTCAGGTACATCCATTTATCTCTGTGCTACCAAAATTCTAGTTTTATGAACTTTTCATAAACTTCAGTATACAATTGGACGATGGTGGGGAATGAGAGTGGGGAGCATCAAGTAGCACCAAGAGCACTGCAGGATCATGCTTCTTAAGCAATATAATTCCATTACAGATACTTTTTATTATATATATATATATAGCCATTGTTTAATTTTACCTATTTAACCAGTTGCATATTATTAGTAGGTTTTATAGAGTCTAGTTTGCCAGTTATTTTTATTTTAAAATAATTGTTTGTTTAATATTCCACCATTTTCTTAGACCTAGATTTGCTTAGATTTCCATGTGTCTAGCATTCATGTTTGTACATTCAAATTCAATGGATATTCCTCTGTTTTTGTCTATGTTTATACCCATTTTTCTCAAAAGTTTGTGGGCATAGGAAGGTAATGTGAGTGAGCAGACAGTGAAAACTTATGTACAGGATACTAGATTTTGAAATTTAATACAGAAATTGTAAAACTATCATTCACAAGATTGTATATGTTCTTCAGAATATTTGTATTCCAAAAGTTGTTCTTTAAACACTAAATAATCAATGCAGATCATGTGGAACTTGGAGTTCAATACATCATTATAACCAGTTGGCTACAAGTCTATTATGAAAATGATTTCTAAAACAGCAAAATACATTTCACTTCCTGAAAGTATTCTAAAATATAATTTGTCAGCAATTAATATGCAAACTTTGTCCCTTGGGGCTACCAACATCATTTAATTTGTTCAGATTCATTCTTTAGGATTTTTTTCAGTAATTTGATTAAAGATTGTAATTACAACAGGAAAAACAGTAAAAAAAGATAGACTAAAAACAGAGTAGAAGATGCAGAAAAGAAAGAAAAATAGAAAGAAATAGGAAAAAATGTAAGAATATTTAACAGAAAAAGAAAAGAAATATAAAAAGAAAGAACTTCCTATCATCATCACAAATACAAATAATTTTGGTAACTTATCATTTTTTTCTTAAAATAGTGGTCTCTTCTTCCAATATATTATCTCTTACCTATAAACAAATCCATAAAGCATCCACACTTCAGTCCTAATGTCAGCAAAAGTTCAGTAAGAGTCACTAGAAATAATAACATCTCTATTTTAGGATTTTTAAAAAAGTATTTCAATATTTTTAAATATTTGATTTTTTTAATATTTGAAAATAATATTTTTAAATATTTGAAAAAAATAAATATTTAAATAAATATTTTTATTTTAAGAACTCAATAAACTTCTTGGATAAGAAGCAAAACATTTTCAAGATAAAAACCAAAAAGTCCAACTGATTTTTGAAAATGTAACTCTCACAGCTAAGATACTACCTACATTTTTTCTTTATCCCTTCTTGCAAGATTCTTCAAAAATTTAATAAACATTTTCTATAAATCCAGTGTAGGAAAATTATTCATGTCACTCTTTTGGTTTATTGTTTGAATATCTCTTTTTGTTATTAAAACATCAGCCAATTTATTTTTTATTTTTTAATCTCCAGTGTAGCACTATTTTCCATATTATTCTATAATCTTCCATTTGTAAATTTACTTTCAACTCAGCCTTGTTCTTCCATAATATTTTTTGAAAGCCTCTCAGTAAAGGCAGATATCTCCTTAACATCATTAAAATTGATTTCTAGGTCCATTTTTCAAAATTTTCTTCAATATGTCCAATGTTAGAATATTTTGTTTTTTTTCTGTAATTGTAAATTGGGTTGATATGTTTTTCTTCATTAATCATAATTTTTAGTTCAATGTCCAATTGTTAAAATCTTCTTTATTCTTCCTTAAAATGTAGTCACTGGCTTATTGCTTATCTTTCAGTCAGTTTCAAGATATTTATTCCAGACTAAGAATTAACAAAACAAATACATACTTAAAATAAAATAAAAATAATTACAATCTCTTTGCACATAGGTTGTGAACAAACACTGCCCCCTCAAAAAATATTCACTACAAATTATTCATTCTAAGATAGGGAAGGGGGAATAAAGCAAATTAACTCAGAAATGAAGGGTCATTGGGTCAGTGGATCAGAACTAGAAGAAAAAATAGCACAAAATGTCTTTGCAAATTTGCTTACTTTTTCTTTGTGAACAATTGTGTATATTATTATTATTCTGGAAAATTTGCTTAAAATTCTTTAAATTTTACTTTGAATGTTGAGATTTCTGATATTTGGGTTAGGAAAGTTATCTGACCACTTGCTTGAACTTAATTAAAAAGCTTATCTATTTTCATAAATTAATGAATATGTCCTAATTAATGCCATTTTAATCAAAATTGGGTTTGATCTAGTAAAGAGGCACACAGCAAAAATAGTTTTTGCAACAAATCAAATTCCAATTCCTCATATTGCAAATCAGATCCAATTGTTATTTCCTGCTTTGGATAGTTTCTTGGGTTTGCAAGAACCTTTATTGACCCATCAATTTTTTTGTTTATATTTCCAATTAAAGCCAGTAAGTTGGAGAGCATTCTTTTTTTATGTTGCCTTCTAAAATAGTTTATCTTCTTTCAAAGGCATGAGATTTTTTGTTCTCTCTTCAAGGACAAGAAAAGCAGTAAGTAACAGCTTCTACAGGGAAAGGATTTTTTTCCCCCAAGGTTAAAAAAAGAGGGAATTTTTCTATAAAAAATATAAGATATCAATATCGGGGTCTTTTTTTTAAAAAAAGAAAAAAGCTAGAAAAAGGAAGATTTATTGTACAACCCTGTATAAATCCACCACAACTTCCTTACGGTTAAAAATAATAATTTTGAATTTAATGGTAAACAATGAAAGAACAGAAAAAAAGAGTTGTAAAATTCCAGCAAGAGTAATAAAATAGGTCAGAAGTCAGCTAGTCATAAATCAAGGGACTGCAAAGCTTCAAAAGATGCAATTGAAATCAAGGAATGCTTAAGAAAGATGAAAACTGAAGGAAAAAGTGTCAAAAGACAAGAGCTTCAATTTGCTCCTTATGGAGAATTGTGGGAATCCATCCGAAGTTTGTCTCAGGTCCTTCCTAGTCTTCCCTTTAAAAAATGGGGATCAAAGCCACCAAATAACCAGCTTTGGTGGCAAAATTAGCTCTTGTATATTCAACACACCATGATGGGGGTGGGAGGGCAACATATTTTTAAATTTCAGTTTATGTAGTTTTCAAGGAAAAGTTCCCATTCATTAAATATGGAAACTAATCCTGAAAATTTAGATACACATATAAAATTCTCAGTTTTATTCTAGGTATAAATACTATTACTGTATATAAAACAAACAGTTGCAACACAATCTGCTTTATTAAAGGATATGCATTAAGCCATGCAACATAATTTAATGCAGATACTATTCCTAGGGTTGCAAAGAAGATTCACACTAGAGAAATTAATGTGAAAATATCTCATCACCTACAATAAATGTGCTGAGTACTTGTGTTTTCTAATTCAGTTGGAAAGTGTAAGATAGCTCATTATGCCTTTTATTTTCAAAAAAATAATTATTTCATCACTGCATATAATTTAAACTAAAAACTGAACTTGCAGAAGCTGTGATGATGATTACACCTCCCACAACTATGTTGGGAGCTTTTTTTTCAGTGAAAATGGGTCAGTCAAAAAAGAACAGATCCTGTCTTGTTGGCACCAATTATTATGGTTTATGGTCTGAAACTATTTCAGTTGCCTACTGTACAAATATATATATATATATATTTGTAAAAACTTTTATTAAAACAATCAACATTAAACATAAAATCATATTGTGCAGCAATCATCATAGCACCTGGTATACAACACTAAGTATTAGTCTTTGTAGTCGTCTGATTTGGTAAATATTTTTCACTCCTCACGTCAAGCCTCAACTATACGCCTGTTACACTTTATTTGATTGGTGTTTCTCTCATCTATAGTCTATCCACTGTCTCTAGTCTATCACCTATTATTCATTTCAGTATTAGTACAATCTTTTTGGTCCCTAACCAACGATCCTGAGGTAGAAATTCAATAACCTGAGGTAGATATTCAATCCGCTTTTTCAATATTAAAGTGATCAACATTAAACATAGAATCATATTGAGAAGCAATCATCCTAGAACATAGCATACAACATTAGGTATTAGTCTTTGTAAACGTCTGGTTTGATATACATTCTTCCCTCCTCACGTCAATCCTCAAATCTGCGCCAGATACATTTTGTTTGATTGGTGTTACTCTTATTTATGGTCTATCTACTGTATCTGGTCTATCACCTATTATTCATTTGCGTTTCTGAATTAACTTCGTCCCCATAATAGTGCAATCTTTTATAGTCCCTAACCGGAGATCCTGAGGTAGAAGTTTCATAACCTGAGGTCGAAATTCAAACCGCTTTATCAATATTAAAGCAAACAACATTTGGCATAAGATCATGTTAAGAAGCATTAGTCATAGAACATAAACATTCAACATTAGGTGTTAGTTTTTGTAAACATTTGATTTGTTAAACATTCTTCCCTCCTCACGTCGATCTTCAGCTGAACGCCAGGTGCATTTTGTTTGATTGGTGTTTCTCTTGGATATAGTCTATCCATTGTTTCCAGTCTGTCAAATATTGTTCATTGGAGCGATCTTTCAAGTATGCTGATATTTTCGCCATTTCCGCCAAATTTGTTACTTTCACAGTCCATTCTTCAATAGGCGGTATTTCTGGATTCTTCCAGTATTGTCCCACCAACAATCTTGCTGCTGTAATCAAGTTCAGAAATAAGTCCATCTCTGAGGTAGTGAAATCCTTCGTGATCCCTAACAAAAAAACCTGAGGTAGAAATTCTATGTTTTTTGAAAATGGTTTGGAGTGTCCACCATATCTTCCTCCAGAATGCTTTGATTTTTCTGCATGTCCACCATATGTGAAAGTAGGTAGCCTCCCCGTCTCCACACCTCCAGCATTTGGGCTGGGAGTCCGGATAGATGAGTGATATTTTTTTCGGGTCTAGGTGCCATCTATAGAACATCTTGTAGAAGTTTTCCCTTAAGTGTTGCGATTTCGTGAATTCTACATTCCTCACCCAGATTTTCTCCCACGTGTCCATGGTGATAGAGTGTCCAAAGTCTTGTTCCCATCTTACCATACAATTCTTGACTAGTTCGGTTTCAGAGTCCATTTCTATCAGAATGCTGTACACTCGTTTGATGTGCATGATCCCCTGCTCTCTAATCTGTTTAATTAGGTTCTCGTCAGTCTGGGATAGACCCTTCCTCTTGTCCTTGTGCCACCGTGATTGCAGTTGTAGGTATGATAGCCAGGTACCTCCTATTCCTTCCCCTGCTAGCGTCGTTTGGGATTTCAAGGAGAACCCATTTCTTTCTTCCAGTACAAGTTCACTGTAGGGCACCACTTCTTGCCCTTGGGATATGTTTGTGTCCCCTATTGTGTGTCCGGGGATCATCCAGATGGGGATCTTGTTGTGTAGAAGGTGTTTATATTTCTTCCAGACCCAAAGCAGTGGGATTCGTAGTGGGTTCTCTCTGAAGTTCTTGTCTGCCTTTTTGTCGTATACCAAGTATGCGCGCCAGCCGAATAGGAGACCCTGCCCTTCAACATTCAATATTCTATCATTCGTCATGTTGATCCAGTCGCTCAACGCCACCAGTGTCGCTGCGTAGTAGTACAGCTTTAGATTAGGCATTTTGAGTCCCCCTCTCTCCCTTGCGTCTTGGATGATTTTTAGTTTTACCCTCGGTCTCTTGCCGTCCCAAATAAATCTGTTGATGCCCTTCTGCCAGTTGTCCAAGTCCACATCTTTTTTGAGTATGGGTAGCATTTGAAAGAGAAATAGAAATCTTGGCAAGACGTTCATCTTTACTGCTGCTATCCTGCCCAACAGGGACAGTCGTAGTGTTTTCCACCTTTCCAGGTCCATTTGTATCTTATTCCACAGCACCTCATAGTTATTCTTGTATAATTTCGCATTCGTTGATTCTATCTCCACTCCTAAGTATCTGACTTTCTTGACTATTTTGCAACCCGTTATTCTTTCCAAGTCCCGTTTTGCTTTGTTGTCTAGATTTTTGACTAGCATCTTCGTTTTTGATATATTTACTTTGAAGCCTGACACCCTACCATAGTCTTCCATTATCTCCATCAATCTCCTTGCTGACTGTGCTGGTTTCGACATTGTCACCAGCAAGTCGTCCGCAAAGGCACATAGTCTGTAATCTTGCTGTTTAATCTGTATGCCCTTTATGTCCTCTGCCGCTCTTATCCTGTTCAGTAAGACTTCCAGCGTTAGGACAAATAGCAGAGGTGACAGCGGGCAACCCTGTCTCGTGCCTTTCTCTATGTTGAATGAGTCTGTTAGGTCTCCATTCACAATGATCTGGCCTGTTTGTTTCTGGTAAATTGCCAGTATGGAGTTGAGAAACTGTGGTCCCATTTTCATCTTCCGGACCAAGTTCATCAGGAATGGCCAGTTCAGTCTGTCGAAGGCTTTTTCTGCATCCACAAACATGAGGGTGGCAGGTATCTGTTTGTGCCTGTCCAAGTATTCTATTATGTTCAACAGCTGTCTCACATTGGTTTTCATCTGGCGTCCTTGTATAAATCCCCTTTGGTCCGGGTGTATTGTTTTTTGTAATACAGTCATTAATCTATTGGCCAGGATTTTTGTGAATATTTTGTAGTCCGTGTTAAGTAGTGAGATGGGTCTGTAATTCGCGGGTTGTGTGTTATCTTTCCCCTCCTTGGGGATTAACGAGATGTAGGTTGTTTTCCAGGATGGTGGGACTTGGCCTCCTTCTTGTATATTGACAAATAATTTTCTGAGGGGTTCTAACATCTCTTCCTAGAGATACTTGTAGTAAGTCGCTGTTATCCCATCCGTCCCTGGCGATTTTCCTGTTTTCAGTTGTTTGATCGCTGAGTGTATTTCCTCCTTTGTGATTAAGGCGTTTAGGGCCTCTCTTTGTGTATCGGTGATAGCCTGTATCTGTTCATTTTGTAGAAACTTGTCTGTCTCTTTGTCCTGTGTCTTCTCCTCGGCATATAGCTTCGAGTAGAACTCCGTGAAGGCTTTCTTAATGGTTTCTTGTCGAAATTCCTCCTTGCCTTTGTATTCTATCTTTTCAATTATGCGGGATTTCTGTTTCTTTCTTAGGATGTAGGCCAGCCATCGACCCGGTTTGTTGGCCTTGCAGAATGCCTTGTGTTTTGCATGTTGTATGTTCCTTGCAACTTGGTCCGCCATCAACATGTCAAACTGCTTTCTTAGGATCTTGATTCCTTCTTTGGTGCCTTTGTCCTCTGGTCTTTTCATTAATAGCCGCTCCTTCTTACTTATCTCATCTTCTAACTCTTTTCTTTTTCGTTCTTGTTTGCGACGGTGCCTTTTATTCATGTCCATAAGAATCCCACGCATGTACGCCTTGCTGGCGTCCCAAATCATTTCTATCGGTGTTTCGTTGTTCATATTTATGTTGAAGAATTCCTTCATAGCGTTTTTGCATTCCGCCACCTTTTCTCCATGTCTAAACAGGTTTTCGTTTGTGGTTTAGGTACAGTTCTTTTTTTGTCTAGGGCGGTCTCTATAACTCCGTTCCAGTCGCCCAGTATAATGTAGGATCTGTAGTTAAGTTGTATTATTTTCTTGTGTATCCGTTTGTAGAATTTGCCTTGTTGTTGATTTGGTGCATATATACCCATTACTAGAATCTTCCTATCTTCTTGTGTTATTTCAATAGCCAGGTATCTACCCTGGGGATCAGACTCTATTAGCTTAGCTATTACGTGTTTCTTTACATATAAAACAATCCCATTCTTTTTTCTTGGCACTGCTGCCACAAAGTGTGCGCCTAGTTTGTAGTTGATCAGGTATTTCTGGTCTGCTGTGTGTTTCTTGTAGGCAGATTATATCGCTTTTACCTTGGTTCAGGTAGTGGAGTATTTTCCTCCTTTTCTGGGGAGAGTTTAGTCCATTAACATTCCAGGTCAGATATTTAGTTGCCATTGTCAGTTTCAGCATACTCTTGCGAGACCACTTCTGTTGTTTCCTCTGCTTTCTTCTTTGGTCTCGTTCCCATGATATCCGGTATGGTGTACATATTGAGTTGTGGGGTCTTGTCTTGCTGGTGAGTGCGTTCGGTAGTGGGTCCATGTGGCCTGCCCTCCATAGGCCGCTCTGCTTCGTTGGTTTTGTTGCCCTCTGTTCTCCGTGTCATCGTATCTCTAGGTGGTCCATTCCTGCCTCCTGCTGCTGTGCCAGTCCGTGCTTCTGCGTGGTTTGCTCGTTGATCTCGATCCCTCCCCCTGTCTAGTGGTCCGTCTGTGTCTTCTCCCGTAGTGTGATGAGGGCCGTCCGACCTCAGTTCCTTTTCCAGGAAGTCTTTGGCTTTCTGGACCGAGTTCAAGTGGTATCTTTTGTTTCTATAGATAAGCGACATCCCTGTTGGGATTTCCCATCTGTAGTGCAGAGCGCGTGGTCTCAGTTCGTTGATCAGGAATTTGTAGTCCCTTCTGTCTCTCAACATCACCGGGGGGATCTCTTTCAGTACCTTCACTTCCTGCTCCCCTATGTAAAAATTCTTTCTATAGGAAGTGATGGAGATGAGGTTCCAAAGCCCCTGCGTTGCAAAGTGGATGACTACGTCTCTTGGTTGGTGTCTGTTTGCTGACCTCCATGAGCCTACTCTGTAGATTCTGTCGAATTGCCACGCAATCTCTTCGGGTCCCTTACACAGAAATGTTGCCAGGGCCCCTACAAAGGTCCTGAGCAGGTCTCCTTGGGTTTCATTTGTGGTCTCATTCCACCCTCTGAACCTGATTGCAGACGCCATTTGCCAATATTGCATCATGGTGGTCTGGTCTTGGGCCGCCCCTTTCATCTCTGTTATTTGTTCCTCGATGCGATTTTCCACTTCTTTCATCCTTTTTTCTGTATTCTCCCTGATTTCTTGAATGTTCTTCTCCATTTCCTCCTCTATTTTCTTCTAGTGACCTTGCATCTCTTTCTTCATTTGGTGCATGTCTGCGGTCATCGCCCTGCGTTGTTCTTCCCACTTTCTCTCTAGGTCTCTACCGTGATCTGCCAACATCTGTTTTATGTCTCTGCATCTTTCCTCCATCTTCTGTTCTGCTTCTATGCATCTTTTCTCCATCCTTGTGTCCATTGCTTCTAATTTTCTATCCATGCCATCCATCCTTTTTACCAGCGTATCTATTGTCTCTTTTAGTTCTTGGATCATGTGTGCCGTTGAGGAGGCATGGGTTGGTGTATGGGTCTGAGGGCCTGCTGTTGGGTGGGGGGATGTGGGGGTGGGTGGGGTGTTGCCTGACAGATTAGAGAGCTGGTCCGAGGAGGATGCCGCTCCCTTCGTGTGAGGCAGTTTGGTCTGTTTCGTCCGTTTGGCTGCCATTTTAAGCTTCTCTTCCTGTTGGTCTGTCTACTCTTAAAGCCACCCCTTAATGCAAAGAATTGTGGGAGAATTGTTCCTGAGCAAGATTATCCCGCTGCTAGGATAGGTTGGATCAAATTCTTCTGTTAAAAGTTAGCAAGTGTTCATGTCTCACAATTCAAATTTTTACAGCAAAATAATAGTCCACTAGGGGGTGCAATTTGTTTTCAAGTGAACTTTGCAGTACTGGCAGGGGTGATTCAAAGACGAGAGGATCTGTGGCTTGGGGTTTGTGCAGATGGCCCTTTTCTCTAGGTGCAGTCTTTTATTCTGAAGCTGCGTTTTAGCCAGGAAAGATTAGACCTTTTCTATGGCTTCTGGGTCTGAATTCCCCAAGCTCGCCACCCGCTGTGGGGGAGGGAGGACGGCGTTTCAGTAAGGTTTCCCCCCCTCTTTTCTTTGCTGCGTCGCCTCAGCTCGTCTGCTTGATCCTCTCCTCCTCCGCCCATCCGGTTCCTCCTTGCTGCCTCCGGTACCTTTTCTGGGTCTGGGGGGGTCTTCTGAGGGTCCTGTGAGGGTCTTCCCCCCGCTACTGGACTCCCCCTGTGTCTGACGTCCCTCGACGCGCTAATCAGCCCCCGCTAGTCTTACCGATGCCTTCCGCCGTCTTCTCCCCGCTCCAGCCGGCTCTCCTCAGCTGTCCGCGGTTGCGGCTGCATGGGCTCTCGCCTTCTCGGCTTCTTGGCTTCTTCGGGCCTGCCGGCTGGCCGCCCGGCCACCACCGGCTTCCTCGGCCCCTTCCGCAGCCCCCACGGATCTCCGGCGGCGCTTTCTGCCTGTCCGGATAGATCCGGGGCTCCTCGTCGCTCGTGGTGTTTCTTTCTGTTCCTCGCTCTCTCGGCAGTCTTTTTATTTTAATTTTAAAAGAGCCCAGTCTCGGAGCTCTCGTGAGATGGCTCTGGTCCTCGTGACCAGAACCGGAAGTCTCCTGTGACCGGAACCGGAAGTCTCCCCTACTGTACAAATATATTGTCTTACTTTTTTATTTAACCAAATCATTCAACCAGAACATAGCTATACATTTTATCCTCTTTGATTTTCCTTGCCCAGAATTTTTTAAATTCTACAAATGAAAAGTTATTAAAATTATTGTTAACTAATCTCACCTTAATAAATGTCTGTTTTCCTGTGAACATTCTACCAGGGTTACCAGGGTTTACCTCTTGAATACAGTCAACCAACAGTGAATATCATCTATATATCTGTAGTCACAGGCATGCTAGTTTTCATTTCATCTCAAAAAACATAGTGTCTTTTAAAACTCTAATTAAATTGTACCAGGAAAATGAAGCTTGCCTGTTCCAAGAATGTCATTGTTGTATCTTGGATTTTCAGCTTGAAATGTTACTCAATTTTTTTTGTCAGTTATTCCTGTCCAGAGTACCTGGTACAAGACATTCTTTGTTCAGTTGAATTAATTTCATCTGTCATTTAAGATATGAATTTTGGAAGATATCCAGGACATTCCTGTCAGTTTTTCCCCAAAACATCCATTTGTTGCAGGTGCTGATTTTTTTTACAATAGAAGGTTTTAAGTATCTTTTCATTATTGAGACAAGTACTTGATTGTCTCTCATGAACATAAGAGGATTTATTTTAAGTGGTTTTTGTAGAAAGAAATGCAGACTAAAAAAGAAGTCCAGTGAGAAGAACCCTAAGTATTATATAACTTGCTGAAATACTACATGAGATTGGGAACCATCCTTACCTAGAGGGGCCAAATTATTCCAGAGCAGGGAACATCCCATAGAGATTCCTATTTTCACATTCCTTCCACCCATATTTCTATGCAAGAGGCCTTCAGCACTTGGATTGGATGGGCAAAGTTGTTTTAAATATCAAATATATTGTGGACAATAGCATTATTAAGGCAGAATATCATTAGATTGCTGTAAAAGGTAACAATTTCAGATTCATATATTTATGTTCAAATTCCACAGCCATTCCTCAAGCTCACTGGCCAACTTTCATTTATGATAAAATAACAGTGGTGCATATCATACTTCAGTTCATTAATGGCACAGTCAGGATGGTGTCACTGCAAATAAGGTTGGGATGATACTCAAATCTACCCAAATCTGCTAATCTTTTTTCACTTATCAGTATGGCCTTGGTATGTGAAAATTTAAATGGCAAGAAAAATATTATGGCAATCTAGAGAAATCTTGTTTCATAGGGTTTTTTCTCTACAATTTTGTACTTATCATGAAAAGTAGTGAATTAAACTCTCAGTCAATAATTTGGAATGATACAGCTGAATAGAGGGGATTACTTTAACTTCTACAAACCTAGGACAGTTTGAGCATAATGTAACTCCAATAGATTGAAATGGCTTGGTCAACTGATACATTTTCCCAGTTGCATAACATGCTAATTCTTTTCACATATCCAAAGGCCTCAGAGGCAAAAGCTATAAATAGATATTAACAGAAATCTTCCATGACTCAGATCAAATTATCACACTTTAAGCCTCAGTTTTCTCATTAAATCTGTATTTCAGAACTATGCACATGCCTACAGTATATGTTTAATTTAGTTTACTTTCAGCTGCTTTGCTTAATGACTTTTCCTAACATTATTTCTTCACATTTATTAGCTTATCTTCATCAATTTTAGACAATATGCTCAGAAAACCTTGTTGAAATTTGATTTTGATTCAAGAACTATAGATCACTATTCCTACACTAAAAATTTCCTACACTTCTCTAGATACATTTGATTGGAAACACACAATTTATACCGTTGCCCTTTATTAATGTGTGGTTCTGCATAATATACCTGCAAGAGGTAGAAGTATTAAAAAAAGGCAAGATGGAAAATATGCAGGTTCACCAAAGCCTTGCCTCTATTGTATGTGCACATACATACAAAAAATATGAGGCTTCAATCATACTACCATGATCTACATTAGGCATATAAAGAATAAGAGTGTCTTTGTTTCCTAGGGAGGGGAAACAAAGACACTCTCATTCTTTATATGCCTAAAGTGCATCTCATTTACACAATCATGGTTTGTCTCTGCATCTGTTATATTAGTCCTATAAAAGCACTGAAAGCCCCCCCAGAGGGAGAGGTGATTGGGAAAATACTGGAATGTGCAGAAATGAATAGACTAACAATAACAATTAAAGATAAGACAGAGTCAGATTACTATGAAATTTGGGGAACTTTTTATGATTGGCTGAAAAGAGAATATGGTTAAAAGATAGTTAACATCAATTTAGATGGAAGAAGAAGGAGCAGATAAGGAGGGAGACCCAGGCGACAGAGTATTGAATAACTGGAGTTGTATAAATATTTATAGAAGTATATACTGAGAAGGTTAGATAAATAGAAGTATTAATGTAAGAGAAAATTAATCTTATTGTATATAATACAGATAGGGAAATTTGAAGAGGAGAGGAGTTGCTCGAACATTACCCCTGAATTGTATCTGAAGAGGGATGAGAGGGAAGAAAGGAGAGGAGACAGAAAACAGTAAAGGAGGGGAGAAGAAAGTAGGAAGGTTGGAGGAGAAGAGGAGAAGTAGGGAGAAAGGGGAGGAGAGTGGTGAAGGAAAGAGAAGAGGAAAGGAGGGAAATAAGGAAGAGAAGAAAGGGAGAAAGAAGATAGAGAAGAAGGAGTGTGGATACAGTGAAAGGGGAAATGGGCGAGCAACACCAAAAGTCATGTGTATGTATTTATTTCATTTTATTAAAAGTATCTTATATATGAATGTAAAAAGAATGTATGTTAACATCTCATAAATATCACAGTATATGTATCGGGGAGAGTTTGGAAAAATAAGAAATAAAAAAAATTATTGAAAAAAAAGTGATATAGTTTTTTTTCTTGATAATAAATGATTCACAGAGGTAAGTAATTCTACTAAAATACATGAATCAACACTCTTAAGTAAATATAAATCAGTTTTCTATGTATCTATAATAGATGTAGGTATGGACTTAGTGCTTTTTAATTTTTCCAAACTGTTTTGTCTAGGGAATTCTGGGAGCTGAAGTATACCCAGCTTCAAATTGTAAAGGTTTAGTAAAACAGATATATACTAACTTTGACATCTCACACAAGAGAAATAGCACTAACTCAAACACTAAGCAAATTGTCTGCATGGGTTTCAGATCATCCAAAGTGGAATAATAACAATAAATTTATTTGAGTATTATGTTATAGCAAAATCATATAGATAGCCTGTTTTGTGCCTTCTTTTTATGGTGGATTTTACAAGTTGTTCCCAGTAACCAAGGCTTATAGTAGTTTTGTTCAAATGAAGTGAAATTGTGCATAAAGGGAACTTTCCATAATCTACCAGTAATTTATTTATGTTGTATAAATTCAGTACTGAGTGCAGATTGCAAGCTAAATGATTAGAAAATTACAAAATGATATCACATTTCTATTAGAGAATTAATTTAAAAAAGAAACTAAAAAGCACTGAATACCTATGCAATAAATGAGAAGGATACATAGAGGGACAATGTGCCAATGAAAGATTTAAAGACTGATGTATTTGTACCATTCAGCAATGATTAAGTGTAGATGAAAATTTGTACCATGATTTTCTGCAGCCATATGTCTGGTAGTTAGTGTAATCTGTGACTATATGTGCTTAAATAGATTCTGATTTTTTCCAAGCAGATGTTTACACAGCAGAATGCTAGCTGCTTTATATATTGTGCAGAAGATGTGCCTTTATTGATAGTCTATCTATGGTCTATCAAATGGTGAAATGTGTATGAAAAGGAATATAAACCATTATACCTTGCTATATCTTAAAGGTATCCTAAGACTACAATTCTAAATTTATAAAGTAAATCTTTGAGCTCACCATAATTTACCTCTCAGAAGAAGATCATGTTAGTTATTAGACAGGCATGTAACATTTCCAGTAATATATTTCATATTAAATTATTTTGTGTGGAACCAGAAAATTACAACAGATGTTACTAAAACTAGGCTGAGATTTGGAAATAGTGTTAACAAAAAAAATCTAAAAAGTTAAATATATACAATTATTTTGTTATTTTGTTAATCCTAACCCTAATTCTACTTATTTTATTTAGATGTGAAGTAAGTAACCAAAGTGTAAAAATGATATAATTCAACACTATTGTACAGGCTCTGTACAGTGCTGCCTGCCAAAACAGAACAGGATGCAGTGACAATGACTCTGTAGTATCCATATGTGGATGAAGCCAATCCATGTATAGTGGATAGAGCTACAATGCTATATTGATACTTCAATAAACATATGGTTCTTTCAGATGAAACTTTTATAATTCAAGTAATTTGTCATATGTGGAATATGGTGTTACAGAATTGGCAACCTTCCCAGACAGCCCAGACAGGAAACATTGCCAGATGGGCTAATTCTACTTTATTGTAAGGCTACATTAACAGATTCTTGCAACTCTGAAAGTTCACATTTCCTACCATCTCTTTTACAGCCTGATAAGTTAGGGCAGGGATGTCAAACTCGCAACATCATGTGATGTGTCGTGATGTATCGTGACTTTTTTTCCATTGCCAACAACGGGGTGGGCGCAGTTTTGGCATGACACATCCAGCCCACGGGCCGGCAGTTTGACACCCCTGACTTAGGGAGATACTTTCTGAATTTCTTTCTCTGCCTGTTATGCAGCTGCAAGTTATACACTCTCTTAACTTGTTACTCCGTAGGCCAGGAGTGTCAAACTCGCAACGTCATGTGACATGTCGCAATGTATTGTGACTTTTTTGCCATTGCCGGCAATGGGGTGGGCGTGGTTTTGCTATGATGCATCCGGCCTGTGGGTCGGCAGTTTGACGCCCCTGCCCTAGGCAGTATTTCTTCCTCCCCCCCCACCACTACCACCAGTCATTCCAATATACTGAACCATTACTAGAGCTCAGGAGACACTGCAGCAGATAAGAAGAGGAAGGAGAGGGGAAGAGATTGGAAAGAAATACAAAAGGAAAATTACAGGGCTCCTGTACAAAAAACTATTGTGTAATAAACAGTTTTAAGTCAAATTTACCCTCAAATGTATGCATTTGGTATGTACAGTATTTTGATGTTCAATTATGCACTTTTCAAATCTATTCCAGGTAGCAGTACAGCACCTGTGCTATATATTTACATAGGGAAGTAAATGAATCCTTAACTAGCATGAAATTTTACAGTATCTACTATGTACAAATTTGGGACTGCAAAATTCCAGACAATTACTAGGTGCATATTTGCAGCCTACATCTGTTAATATTAACAAATTATAGGATCTATGAATGTAGGTTGCATAACTTGCAGTGACTATAATCAGTATAATTGTGATTTTGTATGTAATACTGTATCATGTGGATAATAGATGTTGCAGCACTCAATATATAAATAACAATGAATTATGAAATGGAAGATTGCTTAAAGGAAAATACACTACAAATAGAAAATTTCTATTTTCACTGGGATGAAATATTGGAATTCACTTCTCCCTCTTTATTCTGATGCACCAACTGTTCATACATCACTCTAAGTCATAATACGTTGAACCAGGTAAACCTAGAAGTTATCATTTAGAAAATGAAAAGTAAATGAACCCAAGGGATTTTATTCAGTATTGACGTTTAAAATGATGTGTAAATTGAGACAATAAATAAATTATAAAGTATAATTTTAAAGAGCTGATAGCATATCATTTTTAAAGATTGTTTTAACATTTTGACTGGGATGCCTTTCAAAAGTTTGTATCCATATTTATCCATAATTAGAATTCCTTATGCATAAAAGACCTTATCAAAAACAAGAAATAGAAAAGAGAATGTTGCAAGCACAAATGTTATCCAGAGTAACTATGTTGGATGACATTTTAAATACAGAAAATAAAAAGCTGAAAAAATAATGCTGACCTTTTAGTCTAAGAAAATAAAATTCCTGATCGCTAATTTTGAATTCAGTAAGTATCTTGTACATCTCTGGACTCAAATACAGCTTTGCTGGTGGGATGGGGCTAACATTACCTTAGTCATTTCTCCTTTAAACATTTATCTGAAAAGCAAAGTATGAATGTGTAGAAATTATTTTAAAAAAGTAGGTTAGTAAAATAAAGAATGAGCATGCATATCATAATTGAGAAAAATCCTTATATTTTCCTAGCTTAAATATTCCCAGGATCATTGTAGTAAGTGGATCATTCTGGGCCTTCTGCATTATATTATAATTAGTCTGCATAGTAAAAAAAAGATTCTCAAGCATCAACATTACACAGTATTGCAGACTGAGATCAAACACTTCAGGCAGCTATAACACTTGTTTGCAACTCTTTAAAGCAGCTGCATCTTTTTTCTGGGATCCTGCAGGACATGCAACACAACCTTAATTTCGGGAGGGAGATAATAGCAATTATAATTTCGTCTCATTACAAATGCTATTGTGCTTAGAAAATACGTAGCATAATGCTTCAAAGATGAGATTAATAAAAAATAAAATGTTGAAGATATAAATAATAAAACTAGTGTGTTTATCTTAAAAATGTCTAAGAAAATAAACATGAATAAAATTTCAATAAATTACAGGTGTGTGTCTGTTGGGAAACAGATTGTGTTATTTGGCATTAGGCAACTTGGGACATTCTGCCTAAAGTAATAGAATAACTCAGGTGGACAAGTCACACAGAATTCTTCTATATATAGCTCCTGTTCATGGTAGCAATAAACTTCTGGATCAGAAATTTGCCTTTGAAATAAAAACATATTATTTTACTAGGAAATTAATGTCCTTGACCATGGACAATTTTGGCTCTAGCTCATTTTGGCAATCACTTGGACTATCTTTGCTTTTGAACAGATGATTGGTGATTTGGAGATGGAGAGAATTTTTATTACAATGCTGTCATTGTCAAATCATCTCCTGAACCAGTTATGATTGAGAACCACTTCCTTAAGGTAGCAACATCAATTTGGATAGTTTATCCTGGACACCTAGTAAATTTAACTGGCATCCAAAGGACCCTTGGGAAATTTCCAGACTCTCTTGCAAGCATTTCTATCTGATGCCTGGTGCACAACTGGAAACAAGAAATGTATTGGACCCTAGACATTACTGTTCTTGAGCAGCTTCTTCTTGGTGCCAATTCCAATTGGTACCATGGTCTTCTGAGACCTTTCAGAAAACATGAAGAGAAGAAGCAAATCAGATTGAGTATGTGCCTACACCATGATGATAAGGCAGGCAAAACATATTTATTTTTTCTCCCTTATTGGGTCAGCAGGCCACATGGAGATCGCCCAATGACTCCAGGGACCAATTTACATAATATTTCAGTAATAAAGCTGCTCAGATTCGCTGAAGCCTTGACTCTGCAGGATCATTGAAAGGGACTGGAGCACTAACATTGTGACCTGTGAGGAAGAGGCTAAAGTGCTGTCTATCATCTTCATGAGGCTGCACAGAGTGGGCAGGAAGTAATGTAAAGAGTAAGAAAGATGACTTGGATAAAATACGCTAGAACTTTACCTAGAGAAAAAGATTGGAGAAATTTATAACTTCTGAGAAAGATATTACTCAGAAGTTCAGAATAACCGAATAACTGAGTTGGAAGGGACCTTGGAGGTATAGTAGTAGTAGTACTAGTAGTAGTAGTAGTAATAATAATAATAATAGTAATAATGATGATGATAAGGAGAAGGAGAAGAAGAAGAAGAAGAAGAAGAAGAAGAAGAAGAAGAAGAAGAAGAAGAAGAAGAGGAAGAGGAAGAAGAAGAAGAAGAAGAAGAAGAAGAAGAAGAAGAAGAAGAAGAAGAAGAAGAAGAAGAAGAAGAAGAAGAAGAAGAAGAAGAAGAAGAAGAAGAAGAAGAAGAAGAAGAAGTTGGAAGGGACCTTGGAGCTCAAGCAGGAGACCTTGTACCGTTCTGGACAAATTTATTTATTTATTTATTTATTTATTTGTTTGTTTGTTTGTTTGTTTATTTATTTGTTTATTTGGGTTTGTATGCCGGTCCTCTCCGGGGACGCGGTGTGGCTAACAACAAATATATAACAATGAATTACAATAAAAAACCCAAACAAAGATATCTAAAAAAATCAATAAAAACACACATTCAATTCAACAATCAACCACAATCATTCCCAGGCCTGCCGGCAAAGATGAGTTTTTAGCTTTTTCCGGAAGGCCGGGAGAGTCGGAGAAACGCAGACTTCAGGAGGCAGTTGGTTCCAGAGGGTGGGCGCCACAACAGAGAAAGCCCTCCCCCTAGGGCCCGCCAGACGACATTGTTTCGCTGATGGGACCCGGAGGAGGCCAACCCTGTGCGCTCTCACCGGTCATAGAGAAGTATGTGGCAGAAGGCGGTCCCATAAGTATCCTGGTCCCATGCCATGAAGGGCTTTATAGGTAATAACCAACACCTTAAATTGGGCTCGGAGACCAATAGGCAACCAATGCAGCATGCGGAGAGTTGGTGAAATGTGGGCACAACGCAGAAGGCCCACAACTGCTCACGCAGCTGCATTTTGCACTAATTGTAGTCTCCAAACACTCTTCAAAGGTAGCCCCATGTAGAGAGCGTTGCAGTAGTCGATCCTCGAGGTGACAAGGGCATGTGTAACTGTGAGGAGAGACTTCCGATCCAAGTAAGGACGTAACTGGTGCACCAGGCGAACCTGGGCAAATGCCCCCCTCGCCACAGCCGACAAATGATGATCCAATGTCAGCTATGGATCGAGGAGGACTCCCAAGTTGCGAACCTTCTCTGAGGGGTTTATAGATTCACCCCCCCCCAGGGTAATGGAAGGACAGATAGAAGTGTCCTTGGGAGGCATCACCCACAGCCACTCTGTCTTATCGGGGTTGAGCCTTAATCTGTTAAATGGCTGTCCAATCTCTTCTTAAAAACCTCCAGTGATGGAGCACCATCACTGTAATGGAAAGGGTTGCATTCCTTTCTCTTGTAGTCCTAGCAGTGCGGGACTGAATCACCCCAAATGTCCCCTTCCTACACAATGGAGGGACACAGCAACTCGAAAAAAACTATTCTTTCATTTGACACCAACACCAATACAACTTGAGCAGTGCTAAAGGAACAGTGGCCAGTTGCCTGCCAGCTTCCAACTAATTCTTGCTTCCTTCGTTTTAGAATAGAATAGAATAGAGCTGGAAAGAACCTTGGAGGTCTTCTAGTCCAGCCCCCTGCTCAAGCAGGAGAACCTATACCATCTCAGACAGGTGATGTATACTACATCCACAGCATTTTACTGGTCTACTAATTTAGTCACTTTATCAAAAAATGAAATAAGATTAGTTTGGCATGATCTGTTTTTAACAAACCCGTGCTGGCTGCTGGTTATGACTTCGTTTGCTTCTAGTTGTTCGCAGATCTGTTTTTTCATTATCTTTTCTAGGATCTTCCCAGGTATTGATGTTAAATTGATTGGTCTGTAGTTTCCTGGGTTTGTTTTTTTCCCCCTTTCTTGAAAATGGGAACCACATCAGCCCTTTTCCAATCCTCGGGTACTTCCCCGGTGCTCCAGGATTTATGAAAGATGTGGTACAATGGTTCTGAGATAACATTTGCCAGCTCTTTCAGAACTCTGGGATATAATCTGTCAGGTCCCGGTGATTTATATTCGTCAAGGTCGGATAGGTGTTCTCTTACCATTCTCTTGCTTATTTTAATTTTTGTTTCTAGTATGTCTTTTGCAGTGGGTTTTTTTTTGTATGTTGGGCTATAGTTTCTTTTTGTATGAAGACTAATGCAAAATATGAGTTAAGCAGCTCTGCTTTCTCCCTCCTGCATCTTATTTCCTTGCCATCTTCTCTCTTTAGTGGGCCTACAGTTTCCTTGACTTTTTTCTTGTTGTTAATATGTTGGAAGAAACTTTTTTTTAATTGTCCTTGATTTCTATTGCAAGTCTTTGCTCGTTCTGAGCCTTTGCTTTCCTGACTTCATCTTTTCATGTTCTGGCTGTTTATGTGCCCCTCTTTCCATATTTTGTATTTGTTCTTTTTGTCTTTCAGCTTGTCAGAGAGATCTTTGTGCAGCCATGCTGGCTTCTTCTTGAATTTCTTGTTTTTCTTTCTCAGTGGTATTGTGCTGGTATGGGCTTTTATGATCCCATTTTTCAGGGTTTTCCATGCTTCTTGGGTTGTTTTCCCTTTAGGATTTTCATCCATGGGATCTTTCCTAGATTCTCTCTGAGTTTGTTAAGTCAGCTCTTTTGACATTTAAGACACTGGTTGGATTGTTTTCTATTGCTAGTGTTTGCATTATATTAAATTCCAATATGACGTGATCGCTTTCGCCCAAGGTTCCGGCAATTTCAATTCCATCTATCATTATCTATCACTAGGTGGGTTAGGAATCTGTTTGATCTCCCACTCACTGCAGAGTTTGTCTCCCAGTTGATATCTGGATAGTTGAAGTCTCCTATTACTAGTGTGGTATCTTTATACATATGTTTGTTAACTGGTTGGGAAAGAGTTCATCTATTTCTTCTGATTGGTTGGGTGGCCTGTAATATACACAGAGGGCAATGTCACTTTTTTCTCTTTTATATTGACCCATATACATTCTGGAGAGATTTTATCTTTGATCATGTGCATTTTTGTAAATATGTAGTGTTCTCTTACATATAGTGCAACTCCCCCTCTTTTTGTAGACCTCCCTCATGTAGTATGGCTTCTAGTTCACCCTATTTGTTCCCCAAGCTCTGAGCATTTGTATATAAACATTTAAGACTTTTATGCCCGTCCATGGGTATGTTTCTTGCATCTCCTGATTGTTGTTTGAGTTTTTCTTTTTTCTCATCACTGCCTACCTCATTGTTTGATTTGTTTTCTTGGGATTTGTGATTGGTTTTGGATTGTAGAGATTCTAGAGATTGGTCACCCTTCCCCCTCAGTTTTACTTTAAATCCCTCCTGATGAGCTGGGCCAGTCTTTTTCCAAGTACATTTTTGCCTGTTTTCATGAGGTGCAGCCCATCCCTTGCCAAGAGTCCTTATCAGATGACTCCCTAATTCACTGGAGTTTAAGAAGAGGAACAACATATAGCAATTAAAGAAACTGCAGTGGATCTAGGATGCAACAGTCAACATATTTAACAATGAGAGCACATAAAATTAATTTTGTGAGTCCTGCACTAATAGAATATTGGTTTCTGGGTACAATTTAATGTGATGGTATTGATCTGTAAAAACATTTATGGCTTGGATTTGCAGGACTGTTTGTTCCAACTGTAATTGGCCCAACCCATTAGAACATATAGGGATCAGTTATTTGTACTTCCACACTTCTAAAAAGGGAGCCATGGCTCGAAGGCACTGTTGCTTATTTTTGTTTATTTGTTTTGTGACAACACTGGAATGGCCTTTCTATAAGATCAGACTCTCTCTCTCTCCTTCCCTCCTTTTTGACTTTCAGGAAACCATTGAAAAGGGGATTATTTCACAGGGCTTTCTCTTAAATTAAGTATTGCATCACTTTTTCTTTTTAAAATGTTTGTTATTATGTGTATCTTGTCTTTACTATTTATTTCAAATTGTATTGTTGATGTTTCAATTCTTACTAAATGATATAGATCTGCTGGCACTAGAAGTGCTACACTGTGGCAACATAAAATTGTAATCAAATTAAACTGAAGCAGCAAAGTTCTTATACAAAATTTCTAAGTAAATGTTCTTAAATGTAAATCCGTCTTTTGTGACATTAAGGCCCTTCTTACCATAGAATTATCAGAAATATTGCAAAGACTAATATTATTGTTGTAACTTTTGTTAATATTTATTGGATTGCCTTTGTACATTTGAAAAACATTTCAAGAACTGTTTTTATGGTTTTTTTGTTATGCCTTTATTATTTTTATAAATAACTCAAGGTGGCAAACATGCCTAATACTCCTTCATTCTTGTATCACAGCCCTGTGAAGTGAGTTAGGCTAAGAGATTGTGACTGGCTCAAAGTGATCTTGCCAGTTTTCATACCTAAAGTGGGACTAGAATTCATAGTTTCCCAGTTTCTAGCCTTGTGTCTTAACCACTAGACCAAATTGCTTAAACCAGTTGTTCTCAACCTTTTCTTCACCACGTACCCCCTTTAAATACCTTTTGTGACCACGGACTACCATGACTTAACTCAAGATTTAAATCATAACATTTCTTGAAGCCTTCACAGACCCCCTGAGATTACATTGTGCTCCCCCACCAATGGTTATGGACAACGGGTTAAGAAACCACTGGTCTAGATTATTTCCAAAGAGGAAAAAAAACCTAAAGTACTGGTTATTGCAAATTAATTGCAAATGTTTGGGGAGAGTATTGTACATCTTTTGAATAAACATGCATTTACCGATATTTGATTTATTTTTAACATTATGCTTTCTTGTATTATGTATGAATAAATTGGTGAACTTTAACTTTTAAGAAAGTAGGTTAAATTAAGCTAAAATCTAATACTAACACTTAAATACTACACAAATTCAGGTGACCAAATCCTGCCCTGTAAGTTAAAGTTAAGACTAGATCTCTCTGTCATGTAGTTCTTAAAATGCAAGTCTCTGTCGAGGGGGAGGCGAAGATAGTTGCTTATACATCCAGACTTTTAAGTGCTAAGTACTAAACCCTCTGCCTAGCAGACAAATCTTTTACTAAATAGTACTCAGACATGTTTGATTGTTCTCTTAATAGGAACAGTCCCCTGAGTGAAGGCAATGAATGTAAATTCCCTAGAAGGAGGATTTGCTGTTCAACAACCCACTCATCTGAACTTCTTAGGTGGGATTATTTTAAACTAGCCTGTTACGGAAGGTGCATATTTTATACAAGACTTGATGTGAAATAGTCTTTGGCTGTATATTGTTCTTCATGACAGAAGGTATAATATGAATTATTAAAAATAAATACATGTTGGCTGACTATATAGATGATCACAGTGATTCTCAATCTCCAGGTAATTTCCTGCTTGGATTACTGACTCCTATTACTATCTGAAGTTGTATAAATACATAAAACCTTAGGCTACTGGATTTTACTTCCTTTTATTATAATATTCATTCATGCAATATTTATCTATTTTTCTCAGACTTGATTACTATTAGGGAAAAGTTATGAAACTTTGCATGTGAAATAGAGCAGAAAGATATAAGAAAAGATTTATTGGATTAATTTTTTGAAAGATACTACAAAACATTTACAAGTAAATTTACTGGCCATGTAATTCTTTGTCTTGCCATGTCTCTTTTCTATTTGGTTTTTCTTTATAGGTCAGTTTTGTCTTTTTGGTATTCGGTAAGTCTTCATCGTGTATTAACTTCACTGCATCTTCTTCACTGTCCTTCAGATATTCTTCCAATGCCATTTTTCTTTTCCAACCATCTGACGTACTTGCAATATTCCATGTCACTACAGGGATGAAGGACATGATTCATTTTCATTATTTTTCTGATCTTTCTATTCGGGTCTTTTAGTTCTGTTTGAGTCTAATCACTATTCCAGCTGTGTGTCTAATGACTGAAATTGCCCAGTTGTTGGTATTTCTTCCACCGAGTTTGGACTTTAGGACTTTCTTCACTCTTATGATGTATTCACTTCTAACTTTCTTCCTGACTTCAAGTATACTTGATGTTGTCAGCTTAAAGAATGCCTAGCTATTAGTCTTCATTTAGACCACGGGTCGGCAACCCGCAGCTCCGGAGCCACATGTGGCTCTTTGAGCTTTCTCCTGTGGCTCCCAGCCTCCTCTGCCATTTGGAGAGAGAGGGGGGGAAGGCACTTGCACTTCCCTGCTTCCCCCCCTGTGTGTGTGTGTGTGTGTGTGTGTGTTTGTAAAAAAAGAGTGTGGCCTCACGGTGTTCTCCAACGAGCTGACAAGCTTATTGGGCGGGGCTCCTGCCTTGGCTGCATCTCTGCAGGAAGCAGGAAGAGAGCTAACCCAATAAGAAAGTATGTCAGCTTGTTGGAGAACAGCTTGAAGCCAGCTTGCCAGGTGAGCAGAAGATTACAGAGAGGGAGAAAAAGAGAGAGAAAAAGAGAGGAAAGAGAAAGAGAGAGAGAGATGAAAGAGAGAGAAAGGGAGAGAGAGAGGAAAGAGAGAAAGAGAGAGAGAAAAAAAGAGAAAGAAAGAGAGGAAAAAAGAAAGAGGGAGGGAGAGGAAAGAGACAGAGAGAGGGAGGGAGAGGAGAGAGAGAGAGAGAACTCATGCACAGCAGCCCCTATTTCTTTTTAATTAAACGCTTTAATCAAGTTCCCCCCCTTGCGTGCACACGCGCATGCAAGTTTTGCGGTTCCTAATGTTTTCTTTTCTCTGGGAGACGAGTCCAAGTGGCTCTTTGAGTGTTTAAGGTTGCAGACGCCTGATATAGACTCTCTTTTTTTTCCAAAATATTTTATTGGTTTTTTAATTTTAACAAAAAGTACTTGAGACACACCATGGTGGTTGGGAGAACAAAGATTCCAAAATACAAACACACATGAACATCTCAAACTTAATACATACACTGTCATCTCTCTATTTCCCTCAAACAACATAATAAATTTAATATATTCAATTTCTATCCTAAATTTCTTTCTTTTTTAATAATATAGCATGATATTTATGAAATGTTACCATACATTCTTTTCACATTCATATATAAAATACTTTTAGTAAAATGAAATAAGTACATACACATGACTTTTGGTGTTGCTCGCCCATTTCCCCTTTCACCGTATCCACACTCCTTCTTCTCTACCTTCTTTCTCCCTTTCTTCTCTTCCCTACTTCCCTTTTCCCCTCTACACCATTCTTCTTCCCTTTCTCCTCACTTCTCCTCTTCTCCTCCAACCTTTCTACTTCCTTCTCCCCTCCTTTACTCTTTTCTCTCTCCTCTCCTTTCTTCCCTCTCTTCCTTCTTCAGATACAGTTCAGGGGTAATGTCCGAGCAACTCCTCTCTCCAAATTTCCCTATCTATATTGTATACAATAAGATTAATTTTCTCTTATATTAATACTTCTATTTTATCTAATCTTCTCGGTATATACTCCTTAAAAAAAGTTTTTTATTGGTTTTTCCCACTTTTTCCAAAGAGCTTAGTACACAACATGGTGATCAGAATGTCTTCTTCTCCATTGGCCCTCAGAGTCAGCTCGGACAGCTGGAGGAGCCGCCGCTCCTCCGCAGCCGAGCACAGCCTCCTCGATGGTAGTCGCGCCCTCCAGGGCGACTTTCAACCCCCGCAGGGGTCTACCGGCAGAGGGAAACTAGCTAAACGAGGAGACAAGTCTCCCCGTGTGGCTAGAGGCGCTGCGATCTGGAACTGGAAGTCTGATATAGACTCTCAATGTTATTTTCATAAGGTATCTTCATTCCTTCACTTTTCACTATTTTTCCTCTGATGGTGAAGGTGACACATTTGTATAATTCAAATTCCATTGCAATATTTTGGCTGCATGTGCAGACAGTGTTGGGCATCGATTCTATCTGAATGTGTTTTTCCATACAGTAATTCCATACAGTTTCAGATCATGCATGTAAAGGAGGTGGGACGGGGCAGATGTTTTTTATGTTTGATAGCCATGGCCTGACTTGTTCAGTATTGTTGGCAGAGGAATCAGTGTAATGATTCTTGCTATTCCAGTCCCCCAGTTTATCACTATTGACCAACAACCATGTCCTCCATTGTGCTATTGATCTTTGCACAAAGCTGATGTTTCTACTGACTCCTGTTACATCTAGACACTTGATTATCCAATCATATAACAGAGAGTTGAGTGTGTTCTTGCAATCAAAGCACATTCAAGATAGCTATCCTTCTCTTGCAATTTTCCACAATCATCTTGTCAATTAGGAACTGATCTTTTGTTCCTCTATTAATATTATCTTGATTGTACATGTTTAAGCAACTTCTCAGCTACCTATAAAATATGTGTGCTTTTTATTATTTTACTTAGAATTTTATTTGGTAAATTAACTGTCAAAGATATCCATTTTTCTTGGGTTAAAAAACCCCAAGTAATAACAGAACAGAATTGGAAGGGACCTTGGTGGCCTTCTAGTCCAACCCCCTTCAGGAAACTCTATACCAGGGGTAGGCAACCTTGGCTCTTTTATGACTCGTGGTCTTCAATTCCCAGAATTCCTGAGCCAGGAATTGACTCCTGCTGGCTCAGGAATTCTGGGAATTGAAGACCACGAGTCATAAAAGAGCCAAGGTTGCCTACCCCTGCTCTATACCATTTTAAAGAAATCCATAGTATTTGGTTTAAAAATTCAAAGGTCAGTTTATCCGTGGATAGGCTTACACATGAGTATATATGGTAACTTAGTTTGACACTTTGCTGTTTGTTTTCTAGATATTCAAATATTATATTCTTTGTTTCAGAATATATTCAGTACCCAATTTACTTTAAAAACCATCAAACTCCAACATATTTGAAAGAACTGAGCTTTAAAATTGCAACTTCATAATAGCATCAATTTAGATTAAACTTTATAATGGCAACCTTGATATGTTGATGAAAGTTGGGTATCCAATAAAAATATTTTTATGGATATTCAAGTTAGGAAAAAATGTCATATATCCCTAATAAGAAAACAAACTAATGTTCCCCCCACACTTTTGTATATGGTTAAAACTGATAAGCAAACATTTCAGAAAAAAAATAGTCCCATAAATGTTTGTATAAACAATAACTTCTGTTGAGCTAAAAATATAATGATTTTTTTTCTGGTAGCTAGGCAACAAGAAAAAAGTCACTTACCTGAATTGCGTTTTATGTTATTTCTAAATCCTAACTATAGAGATTTTTATTCTCTGTTCTTTGAAGATGACACAGAGTGCCTGTTTATTGTTTAGCTAAATTGTTTAATGTATTATTTGATACAGAAAGCAAATCAAACAATTTCTCCTTTATCTCTTATCCGTCATTAGCTTTTTATCCCTTGTCTTTTTATAAATGTTTGAATGTAATACAGCAAATGGCACACTTAGGTAACTTGCATTAGTATCAGAATGTAGAAGGCATGAAATCAACACTTTTCTTTTATTCCAAACAATTCAAATATTGCTCCTATCTTATTTATCTTCATAGAATGTATATTTTATTCTTATGTGCTGCTTATTTTACACTTAACTAAAAGACAGGTATTATTATTATTATTATTATTTACAATTTTTATACCGCCCCCCTCCCGAAGGACTCGGGGCGGTATACAGCCCAATTAAAACAACAACACACAAAAATTAAAATTATTAAAAATAAATTAAACAATTTGGCCTAATATTTAAAAACCCAACTAAAAACACAATCGCCTAAAAACAGTTATGGCCATTGTTGGAGCTGGAGCTATCATCCCAGGCCGGCTTGTCGGAATAAGTATGTTTTTAATTCTCGATGGAAGGAACGCAATTCCGTCATCGTACGGAGTTCGGGGGGGAGCTCGTTCCAAAGCGTTGGAGCTCCCACAGAGAAGGCCCTCCCCCTGGGGGTCGCCAGCCGACATTGTTTGGCCGACGGCACCCTGAGGAGACCCTCTCTGTGGGAGATTTGTCTGTCTTTGTTTTACATAATTTGATATGAAAATCGAGCAACTAAAGGAAAATGATAAGGTACCTGAAAAAAAAATTAACTTTTATTGTTTTCATCTCATTCCCATACATTTCTTTTCTTTCCCTCATCCACTTTTGGAATATTCTCTTCTTCCCAGCAAATTATTCAGAAGTGGGACATGTTTCATCTTACAGAGAAATTTCAAACTTTTTCAGGCAGCAGAACTTGCTAGTTGAAAACAACAAAATTCTGAAATCTCTGATCAAGACAAATCTCTAGTCATAGAAAATTGGTTCATTGAAAGAACTTTTTTTTGTCCTTTTTCATGGAATGCCACAAAAACTCAAATATTCCTCAAGACACAATCTAATGTATTCTGTCAATAGTTATATAAATATTTCAGACATGACTGGTGATAGATATGGTATAGAATGATTAAGGGCTGCAGTCTTATACTTGTTGATAAGATCACTCAATGCTGTAAAAGTTATAATATTAATTCTGGAGGATTTTCAACTTGCCCCTAGAAATTTCCATTTGGGACTGTTCTTAAAGAAATAGTAATGATGGTAATTGTATTATCTATTTAGAACTGGAGTGAAAATTACTTCCATAGTTTAGTAGAGTTTGTTTATTGAATTTATTTAGCTGCCTATCTGACTTGCATGTAATTCTGAATGGCGTTCTTACTTGAAATCATGAATCATTTTTGAAAACTTCTCCCAAGTTAGATACATAGGATCACAGAGTTGGAAGGCATCATTTAGGTGAGGTTGATCCCTGCTCAATGCAGAAATCCAAATTATAGTACCTCAGATGTAGGGCTACCTAGGCTCTACTTGAATAAGTCCAATAATCAACTGTACCCACTGTCAAACTCTTCTTTTTTTGTAACTTTAAATTAGAATCCATCATTTTTATAACATGTGTTCCTAAAAAAAAAAAAAACCTTTGAAAATATTCATTTGGGAATTCAACCTCAACAGCTTGGCTACAAATCAAATCATACCATCCAGAGTCAAATAGGGAGATAGGTAGCATAAAATTTAAATAAATAAATCCAATCAGTTCTAATATATTGCTTCTGAGTGGTCCTTCCTGCTTTCTGAGCTTGGTTGTTTTCTTGCAGATGTTTCATTACCTAAATTGGGAAACATCATCAGTGTTCGTAAGGAATGGGGTTTGGGCTTCCGGTTTTGCACAGTTAAGATTTTGCTGGCAAAAGATTATTAATGAAAATAAAAGGAAATTGCCTGTTTTGAAAAATGAAAAATGAACTGGTGCTGACATCTAGTGGTGGATGAAAATACATAACTATGGCTGAACTAAACACAGGAATTGGCAAGCCTAGGAAAAGATAACTTATTATTGTGACCTTCAAAGCTTTAACTAAACAAAGAACAGCCCTAATAAAGAAAAGACTATCTATAAAGGGCTATCTATAAAGCGAGAACTATAAAACTAAAATAAAAAATGGACCTTTCTGAATTATAAATACTTATTGAACTGTAACTTTAAAGCTGTTTGCAAAGAAAATAAAACTTTGATTTTGGGCTATCATGGAACATCAGAGGTCTGCAGAAAAAACATATCAAGAAATGACAAATACTTTCCAGGAGGAAATGTATGCTATGTTATAATTAATACAAATAACAATGACTTCAAATCATGAGAAAATCAAAAATAATTTTGAAAATTTAAATGAACATATCCTCAATTTAACTTCACAGCAAACAAACTCAGGAAACAACAAAAGAGAGCGATCAAGTAAAGCAGATAACTGAGCATAAACTAGAGGGTAAGAGACTTAAAGATGAAATTTAATTATGGAAGGAACTATGATTTAACCCTAGGTCAGCGGTTCTTAACCTATGGGTCGCGACCCCATTTGGGGTCAAACGACCGTTTCGCGGCGGTCGCCAAACACCAGGGTCCGCCATTTTGTTTTTGTTTTTTATTTTTTTTATTTTTTTTATTTTTTGTTGCGCCCGTCGCGGTCTGCCTTTTTTTTGTCGCGCGCCGTGCATGCGCGTTTGGGCCGTCATGCGCGCGCTGCGCATGCACGGATCGGCTCGTCGCGGTCCGCCTTTTTTTTAAAAAAATTTTTTTCGTCACGCGTGCTGCGCATGCGCGGATCGGCCCGTCGCGCGCGCACCGTGCATGCACAGATCGGCCCGTCGCGGTCCGCCATTTTGTTTTTTTATTATTATTATTATTTTTGTTGTTTTGATTTTTTTTCATCGCGCGCGCGCTGCGCTTGCGCGGATTGTCCCGTCGCGGTCCGCCATTTTTTTTAAAAATTTTTTAATTTTTTTTACATTTTTTTGTCGCGCGCGCGCCACGCATGCGCGAATCCGCCTGTTGCACGCGCGCGTGCCTGGGTCGGGGTTGCGGCGCACATGGGTGGCGCAAGTGGGGTCTCAATCTGAAAAAGGTTGAGAACCACTGCCCTAGGTGGAGAAAAACCTGTAGGAAATATTGGACATGGAAAGGACAATTTATACTTCAAGATTGCAAAATAAGTCTAAGGACAAGAAAAAAGGAGAATTACGAGAATTGGAGAGACAAAAAATGATAAGAGAAACTATGAGAGAAAGAAAGAAAAAGATTTTCAAGGAATATGATGAGGCGAAGCATCTCCACAAAAATACTTTACTTGGCTCATCTCTCATACCTACAATAATGTTTACAAAACTATGGGAAGATCCTTTGGTTCAGAGGAGCACACTGAGTAGGAAAGATGCTTGGCAAAAAAATGCTGAAGTTAAAATTAAGATGATGAGACTTATCAGATGGAATATTTAAAATTAAGCACTTGTTTGAATATGGCTAAAGAAATAAAATTTTGGATATAAATAAATTTTAGTTTAAGAGGGATACGGCTTTTTAAGCAATATAGTATTTTTTGTTTATGATATGAAAAATATAAAAATGTTGGGATGATTTATATGAGGCAAATGTTTTAGATACTTAAGGATAATGAATTTTGAGAACATTTTAATTAATAAGAATGTCTTAAATAGTTTTAAAAGATTAGCTGTGGATTTATTAGATTAAAGATTAAATATTGGCTTGAATATGTTTAAAAAGAATAGGAAAAAATTTGGACATAAATGTATTTTATCTTAAGAGGGACATGTTTTTCAAGTAGTATATTCTTTCTTTTTTTCTTCTTTCTCTCTTTTTTAAGATATGAGAAGCGTAAAAGTGTTGGGATGACTTGTATGAGGAAAAAGACTTAAATATTTAGGTGTAATTAACTCTAAGAAAATCTTAACAGGAAAAAATGTTTTTTTGAACATTGAGGGAAAAACAAACTTAAATGAGAACTTTAAAAAGAGGATCTATGACAAGATGATTAAGATGATTAATTAGAAAAGAAGATTTATATTGATTTGGTTGTTACTTGTAGAAATACTAGAAAAATGTCTATATTCAATTGTTATCTATTAAGAAATGTACTAATTTAAGGTTGATAAAAGGTAATATTATTGGAAGAAGAAAAAATCAAGGAAAACTATTATGTGGAGTATGGAATTATAGAAATTAATTGTTATTGATTGTTTGTAAATAGAAACCCAGACAACACGTTGTTTACCATGATGATTATGTTTAAAAAATTAATAAAATATATTACAAAAAAAGGAATGGGGTTTGCTCTTATTTTAGATTCTAGCTTGCTCTGTCAGTGTTGGTGGGAGTAGTCTTGTGATTCTTTGGTTGGGCTGTTTAGGATTAGCTTGTTTGGCAGTTTCTTGATTGGGATATTGTTTGCTTCTTGATTATTGTGTCTAATGTTAATGTTGGTGTTAGTCTCTGCTAATCTGGGTGTTGATTGTTTTTTTTTCAATCTTTTTTATTAGTTTTTTCCCCCATATATGCAAATTTTCCAATCAACAAGTTGTCTGAAATTTGCTAAACTAATACATATTCAATTCCTAATCCTTGCTTCTTTTCTCTAACCAAGTATAAAATAAGTTCCAAATTTGGTAATGCCTCATGGTTAATCTGTCCATTTCTGCACATTCCAAGATCTTCCTGATTATTTCTTCTTCTTGTGGCAAAGCTTCATTTTTCCAATATTGTGCAAAAATTATTCTTGCTGCTGTAGTAATATGTAAAATTAGATATAATTTCTGCTTATTAGTCTTTTCAGGTGTAATGCCTAATAAAAAAAGTTCAGGTTTAAAATCCACCTGTTCATCCAATATTTTTTCTAACCACATATGTATATTTTTCCAATAAACCTTTGCCTTCCCACATGTCCACCAAATATGATAATACGAGCCTATATTATGTTTACATTTCCAACATCTATCTGACATATTTTTAAACATTCTTGCTAGTCTTACTGGTGGACTGGGTGTTGATTGTTCATGACATATTTGGGTCTTTTTCTCTTTTTGGCTAGTTAATAATTGATTGTCTCTTTTGCACAATATGATGTTTATGTCTATGTTTCTTTAGATGACCAATTTGTCAGACTGCCAGACTTCCAAGAATTTTATAGGGTTTGGGGGCTTACCATGGTCTAGAATGGTCACAATTTCCAAATTGAAACTATGATTAAATCTGTTTATGCGTTGTGAAATTAAGGATATTTTCATCATGTCTGTTGACTGCTAATTGGTGTTCATGGATGCATTCTGCTAATCTTCTGCCTGTTTGTCCTATCTAACTGCAGTGTAATTCTTACACTATGTGTTGTAGATGACTCCTGTTTTTTTCTTCTGCAGCTGCTGTGTCTTTTGGTTTACTTAGGATGTTTTGGGTGCTTTAGTTGGTTTGTGTGGTATGTTGATGCCATGTGCTTGCAATAGTCTGTTGGTGGTTTCTGAAATGTTTTGATGTATGCCAGTGTTATCTTTTCACAGTTTGTGTTGTGGGTTCAGTGGCCAGGCACTTTTTGATGAAGTCGGTGGATATCCATTGTGTTGTTCAGGGTTGCTGTACTGTGTTTGTGCTTGTCTAAATAGTCTTCTTATATAGCTTTTCTTGTGGGATGTTGGGTTGTTACTTTGCTGGTGCAGCCCTTGGTTGGTACGGGTGCTTTTTTGATAGACTTGTGTTTCTACCTTGCTATTGTAGCTTATGCTGATAAGGATCTTTGGGAAAGTTAGTGTGTTATGTGTTGTTGTTTTCTACTTCCCTTGCTGCTTCTTGATAGCACTACAATGACTAACACTGTTTAATCGCACGTTTCTTTAATCAATAGATTTGTTTGACTTTTTTCCTACTTCAGTCCATGCTCAGTGCTTCCTTCTGGGGATCCACAAAGATTGGTTGGGAGCAAAAAAGTCAAGGCCACAACCATGCGATGCAAGCCAGATCCTTTTTTCACATGGATCATGCCGTGTGAAAAAAGAGGCAGAGCTACCATCTCAACTTTTTGAACCTCTTCCAGCAGTCATCCCTGGTTCCTTTTTGGAACTTCTTGGTTTATGTAGTCAGAGTATTTACTTAAGCCTAACTATCCATTTGCTGAACAGTAAATATCCATAGTTATAGATATAGTTAATGTTTATTAAAATTCTGTTTAATAAATATATTTTAATCAGTTCTATTTATCCTGTCTATAGAAAAGTAGATATTGAACTTAATATTTACACTATATTACAATTTCAGCTGTATTCTCAAACTTTCTTTTTAGATATTTCCATACTATATATTTGGGCATTCGGAGTAGACAGAGTGGAGAGAATGACAGATGGCGTTTTTATTGGAAAATGGTCTATGAGTATGCAGATGTGAGTATGCTGCATTTGCTTGCTACATTTCTGGAAAGTGCCCCACAATTGGTCCTCCAACTCTGCATTGTTGTACAGATGCGCACCCTTCAGGCCCTTCAAGGTAAGGATTTCCCTGTTACTTTTTTCTAGATTATATATTTTCAGAGATAAAGTTACATCAGATTTATACACACCTGGACAGAATTTATATGAGTTTAACATATTTACAGATCTAATTATCTTGTGTGCAAAGTCTAAAACAGAAATGGGCAACCTATAGTTCATAAGCCATCTGCAACTCCATAACATTTTTGAAAGAGCAAAGTTAGCATGTCAAGTTTATCTCTATCTCTCTCCCTCCCTCCCTCTCTCCCTCCCTCCCTCCTTCCCTCTAGATCAGACATGTCAAACTCCCTCCCCCCTTCCCCTCTCTCTAGATGTAGAGACATAGATAAACAGAGTTCTGCAGATAGAAGTCTCACAACAATCCCCTCTAACACTATTGCTCAAACAACTGAACTGGTATACATTACAACTGCTGTATTCTATTACAAGTATTCTACATTAATGAAATAGTTCAAACCCCAAGTCCTTGTTTTCCAAGGAGGCAGGTATCTAAAATATGTATTCAGCTTTATATTCATTAATCCATATGTTTTCTTAGCTCCTCAAAATATAAACAACTAAGTTCTAAGACAATGACACAAACTGTCAAGTTAAAATTTATTCAGAGATATCATATGCACACAATAACAATGAACATCAAGCCAAAAGTAGTAACACAGAAATCTTATAATTCGGCTGATCAACCGATTTTATTCAATTTGATAAGAGCATGGATTTATAATACATTTTGGGAAACATCAGTTTTTTGTTAAGTATTATTATTTTTCCCTTCTAAGTTACTTTTTGAATGATAATTTTTCTTTAGAAAAGCAAGCCAACTGTATACAGAGGCTCCATTTTCATTTTTATGTACATAATACACAGGAACATTCTAATACATAAGTTGAAAGAAGACATTCCACCCACCTCCCATTTGCATAGAATAGTATTTGAAATCAGACTTGACATTTCAAATGTTCTGATTTTAAGAACTATATCTTGAGAGGGTGGCTTTTGATTAGACTAAGTAGACAGTTTTACATGTGTGCATGTCTACTTGTGTATAAGTTTGTATTCTAATCCTAAATCTTGCCTTTAATGATAAAACTGGTAATGTCAGTGATTTTTCTCTATATATAATACTTTGTATGTGCATCAGAAAGCATAAATAAATGGAGTATGTTTCTTAAATCATAGATTCTGCTGTTGGATTAATTAAGAAATGTAAATTCATTCTAGTATTTTAGAATGCTTCTGCAGACATCATTACAATGAAAAAATATGTTTTTGTAGTCATGATAGTTCTATCAAAATTCAGTTCCTTTGGTTTAATGCTGTATATTATTTTGTACCTTGTTATCTTTAAAATCTGTGTTGCCTTTTTACACATGGATATAGTTAAATATATGTCAGTGCTGAAAAATATACCTTTGTAAAATAAAAGACTGATGTGTGAGATAATATATTGTTTTTAAGACTAAGTTACTTTTAAATATTGATCTCTCCTTTTGTTTTTATGGCACACCATTGTTGGAAGATTTTTATTTTTTCTAACTAACAGAATTTATGAAATGGGGCTCAGGACACTATCTGTCTATTTATTACCAGAATGGTTGTCTGAAAACAAGACGGGGCCAAATTTGGTGTGATTGGAGAAGAAAATAAAAGAAAGTTTGAGTTTGAAAAATGGCTAGATCAGCTCAAGATCTGCAGAAAAGAAATAACCAGAAAAAAAATCCCCAGTACATCTTTATGGAGGAATAGTTGGATAGTTGTCCAGAATGTTGCTGACTGTTCCATTCCAAGCACCTTCGCTCCCAACCACATGACTATGACCAGGAGCGCAGCATACACAGCCTACTTGCACTTCCCTGTGCATGCATACACCAAAACACATTCAAATGCTCCAAAAGGGGAAAGCAAAAGCATACCTCAAGATGTTATATCCATGCAGCAGCTGCAGTGGTGGGATTCAAATATGTGAACAACCAGTTCTCTGTGTGGATCCCACTTCCAGAAGTCCATTCTGGGCCTGGGCAACAAAAAATTAACTAGCAGTTCTGCCAAAGTAGTGCGAACCAGTTGAATCCCACCACTGAGCAGCTGGTTAGACTGTCATAAACACATCGACAACAGACGTGCAAAACCCTGATTAGTTTATAGTGAAAAAGTATATGCAAATCAAGATGCAACATATTTAGTTACAAACAAGAAAATTCAGACCCTTCTATCATAGGAATCCAATGTGAACTGTAATGATCAAAGGGTAATGAAATGTACATTAAAATATCACTACACAAATCCTGGCCTTTCCTATTTCTGTCCTATTGTATATTTGTATACAAATATTTGAATCTCATGGTTTAAGTCTGATGCCACAACACAAATTTCATTTGTCACCTCTTCAGGCATCTATGATTCTCATAGTTGATAAAGGGATTGAAAAGAATTCCAAAAAACTAGCTGATGTTTTCTGTATGATGTCTTGTGTTCAATCTGGACAATTCCCTGCAGTTTTCTTAACAAGGTTTCTTCATAAAAGGTTTGTCATTGCCTCCCTTCTAGGGCTCAGAGGGAGTGACTTGCTCAAGGTCAACCAGTTGGCTTTAGGCTTAAGATGGGAATAGAATACCAGGTCTCTTGGTTTCTGTACTGATACCTTAACCACTACATCAAACTGGCTCTATTTAAACACTTATTCTATTTTGGGGGGACGAAACTGTTAAACTCCAAGTTACACTGTCTTTCCTCATCAACCCAATCCAGACATGATAGTAGTCCACTATTTTGATAGTCTCTTGCTCCCCTTAGATGTAGATAAATCTTTCTTCCTAAACACAACTCAAAAAGTTGCTTTGGGTTGCATACTATGTTTCTACCATATCAAATCAATTTTAAGGGATGAAAGAGCTTACATTTCCTCAGAACAATAGATTAGATTAACATGCAGTGGAACTTCTCTTGTTAGAAGATCAAACTGTCTAAATCCGTTTTGGATAATTCACAACTGTATAGCATTTAACTTAGCATAGTAACTATTATTAACAGATTACTTAGAATTTTAGAAACATACTCAAGGGGTTCTCTAGCATTGCTAGCATTGTTTAATACTTTAGGCATTGAAGTAAAACTGGGGAAATTCACTTTCGAATCCATGTTAAGCCACAGAAACTCATTGAGCAATAGTCAATCATTATCTCTCAAATACACCTATTCAGAGTTCCTTTATGAGAGGAAAAATTATGGAATAAATGCAACCCTGAATCCCCCCAAAACAAATAGGATAAAAAGGTAACAAATTAAGTTGATAAAGATGACAAATATTATCCTGACATATTAGTGTATAAATAGAAGCAAAAATAATATACTAGGGAAGTTAGATTTCTAGGGAAGTTAAGCACCAGACATTTTTAAACTAACTTTTTGAACTGACAAGTGTTGTGATTTTGTTTTATCTTTTAGAAAGGGCAATCTCTTACTCAAGAATTGAACATAATGACAATTCACTGTAGATCTTCAGATAATGTAATGTTTAAGAGGCTGAAATACTATAGAACTGTATAAATGAAGCTTGATTTTTCACAGCTGTGCCCTGTTGCAGCAGATTTTATTTTTAAATACCAAAGCAATGCCTTTTCATTTTCTTCTTTGTTAAATGCAGCTTCAGAAGAAAAGGCCAATTGCTATGCCAATTGTTCAATGATCAATGCACATCCTTTTCAATGTTTTCAAAGGATTGTGGCATTACAATTATTACTCAGCAACTTGTTTTCTTCTGTTGAGAAGACTAGTCATCAAAAAGATATTCTGTGTCAGAGCCCCAGAACCTAATTTATCTTACATAAATACGTTTATGAAACAATGAATAGGAATTAGATCCTTTACAATGAAGAGGACACTATCGTGTTAGATTTTACTAGACAGAATAATGCATACAATTCAACATTCAAGCAGTTCTTTTTCCATTCAGATGTACTATCTGAAGATGCCATTGAAGAGTCATTTCCTCATGCACAGTGCAATTGTCCACAATATTTCCATTATCTTGTAGAAGTAGGGCTATAAACATGGAGACTCGCTATTTACTGAGTCGCCAGTGCAATTTAGAAAAACCAAATTATCCCACAAATATTGAATTGTGCCCAGGAGATGTCAAATAAATCATGCTTCTGAATATTCTATATTTGATTTATCTGATTCAAACTTTATTTTTTTAAAATAATTTCTAAAATCAAACAGTGTAAATAGGGGTAGGATGAGCTAAATCACCTTTTTATACAGTAAATTTCTTTCTTGAACCATAGTGCCTGAGTGGTTGTCTGTGGTTGTCTGGTCAGATCTAGAACAGATGGTTTTCTTGAATTACTACCATCTACAAAGGATTGACTGACAACAAGAACAAAGGATTGAGTAGATAAGGTTGACCCTTCCCTATGAACTGAACTCCTTTTTGCAGCAGCTTGCCTTGACTATCCAAATCTCGCCCATATTATTTCACTTCTGAAGGACTGTAAATACATGGTTCTTTAGAAGAATATTTGAGCATATATTATGCTTTTGATGACTTTTTCTTTTGTTGTTGAAGTTTATTATTGCCTTTTTAATTTAATGTACTACAGTATTTAATTTGTGATTGTAATTTGCTCACAGCCTTGGAAATTGAGTGACATAGATTTATATTTACTATAGTAAATAACATCTATGTATAATACTGAATATCTTTCTCATTAAATAATGAGGTTTTTTTCTATCTATGATTTGAGTTACTACAAGTGCAATCCATTGACTTTATTCAGTGCAGGAAATTCACTACCACTAAATCCCCAGGAGTCTCTCTTTCAGTCACTGCTTAAAAACATTCAATATTTATTTATTTAACACATTAATATAATGACCCAATTCACACACATTGACTCTATTATCTCCTGCCATAGTGCTTTCATTGTTGAACAGCTCTTACTGTGAGGAAATGTTTCCTACTATTCAGCCAAAATCTCCTTCTTCTGGAAGAATTCTGAGCAATTTTGCTTCATTTTTCCACAATAGCCATTCAAATATTAGAAGACTGCTAGCGTATCTCTCCACTGTCCTTCATGCTGCAAGCTGAAAATATTCAATACCTCCAACTATCTCTCAAAAGTTTCTTTTCCATAGGCCTTTTCTCTTGGTTACTTTCCTTTTTGACATACTCCAATTTGTAAATATCCATCCTAAAATGTGACATCAGAACTTAGGCAATATTCTAGGTGTCGCCTGCTCAACTCATAACACAAAGGAATGATGAATCTTGATCTTGACATTGTAATTTGATTGATTTGGTCTTAATTCCCCTTGGCTTTTCTGCATCTGCATTGTACTGTTGGCTGATGTTCATCTTGTGATCAAGAGTCTCAGACAAGTTTTGCACTAATCTGTGTTCATGCCTTCTATTTCTACTATCCACATATAGGACATTGTATTTGTCCCTTTTGAAACTTTTCTTGATTTATTTTACCATTTTTCTGGCTTATGTTGATATTTTCCTCTAAATTTTTTGATAGAATTACTACCTTTTGTGTTATCTGAAAATTTGTTAATCATATTATTTAATTCCTCACTGAGCAGCATAGAGTGTAACAGAATTTCATACTACACTACAGTGTACCATATAAGATTTCATATAGCTTGATGTTGAGTGATATACACTTACTGGGAATGGCATAGAGATTTGTATCCACCTATTGGCAGCATAGGGCAGTCCATAATTTGTCATCTTCTCAAATAGAATCTCATGGAATAATGTGTTGAATGCTTTGCTGAACTTGAGGTATACCATATTCATCATTTTCCCATAGCAAGGTCAATTGGTCATTCCATGAAAAAGGTCAGATTGGTTTAACATGATTTATTCTTCATAAGCCCATACTGGCTTCTGCCACTCTTTTATAAATACACCCATACTGATTATTTACTAATCTGCTTCAGAGGTTTGCATGGTATTGAAGTAAAGCTCATCATCCATAATAACTTGGTCTTCTTTTTCCCCTTATTGACTATAGAAATAACATTTATTTTTCTCCCAATTTCTGGTATTATGCCCATTCTATTTGATTTCTCAAAAATCAAGAGGCTCCAATACAATAACCATAAGTTCTTTCACAACTCTTGGATGCTGGTCCTGGAGTCCTAATACATGATAGGCAGATAACATACGATACCTGAATCCATAACTTTAGATTGCCACTTCCTTCTTTTTTCAATATATTAAACTTAGGTTCATCCAAACACAAGTCTCCTGTGATAGAGAAGACCAAAAGGAAAGTAGGAATTAAGAGTCTCTGTCCTCTTCCAAAAATATGTTATTATCCTAAAATCCACTCCTACCACTTGGCTCTTACCTTCCTTCCTTCTGTTATCCCTTCTTTTTCTTTTGATCTAGCTAAAGAAGCTATTTTTATTGCTGTTGGTCATACTTGCAAGACTAGGTGAGTAAATCCCTTTGTCTCTTCTGCATATGGAACACTCAACAATGCAATGAAGAATCTGGATACATTGTTTTTTCAACCAATGTCTAAGTGGTTAATCTATTCTATTATTACTTTTGTCTCTTTCCCAAATACCTTGTAAGGCCCAAGAAGGCAGTATCCAGATCTTAGGATAACCGTATCAATTTATAGAATAGATTCACATTAATATTTTGACGTTTCCCCTTCCCTGTATTTATATCCAAATATTCTTGACTGAATCTTCATACTCAGAGTTTTGGATCTTCATACCAGTGTATCCTTTGTTCACTTATAATTCCTTTTATGTTTTCATTTGAATAAATTATGTCTTTCAATTTCAATATTCCACTCATTAGTGGTAATATATTGGTAATACTATTACCAATATATTAGTAATTTTTGCTAAATCACATTTGACATCCTGCATTAAATCTTATTCTTTCTCCTGGTTTTCCCCATAGTCCATGCATTTGAATTTTTGGATCACATAAAATGATCTACCTTTCCTGTATTTACGTGTCCATGGTTAGATGTCTCTACATTTTGTACACCCCTTCTCACCCATTCTTGATATTTGGTGCCAGACTGTTTTCTAGATTCTTTTCTTCCTTTCACACAAGGTTCATTTGAAGGACCTCACAAACATATTTTTCCAGTTATCATGAGAAGCATCCTATCTCTTGCCAGCAGTCCCTGATTTGGATCTTGGTCTAGAGTGTCTTTTTATCATTTTTTCTTGTTTGCCTATTTTGACTTGTATCCCTATTCTGTTTTCTACTGTTGATAGTTGAATTATTTTTTTTCCTTTTGTCTAAAGCAGTGGTTCTCAACCTTCCTATTGCCGCGAGTCTTTAATACAGTTCCTCATGTTGTGATGACCCCCAACCATAAAATTATTTTCGTTGCTACTTCATAATTAATTTTGCTACTGTTATGAATTGTAATGTAAATATCTGATATGCAGGATGTATTTTCATTGTTACAAATTGAACATAATTAAAGCATAGTGGTTAATCACAAAAACAATATTTATAATTATATATTGTGAAATATTTATTTCTAATTACAAATAAATGAAATTTTGTCTTGAAGCATGGGTGCCGAATCACACCTTCAGCTGCTCCACCTATGGCTCTGAAGGGAGACCTGACTTTTTCTCTTCTCCCCGTTCCCTACAACAGACACACATACACAAACACATTTTCCAGGGTCATGTGATCGCCTTTGGCAACCTTCTAACTAGCAAAGTTAGTGGAGAAACCAGATTCACTTAAGAACCAAGTTACTAATTTAATCTCTCTCTCCCTCTTTCTTTCTCTCTCCCTCTCTTTCTTTCTCTCTCTCCCTCTTTCTCTCTCCCTCTCCTATTTCTCTCTCCTCTCTTTCTCTCTTCCCCTTTCTCTTCCTCTCTCTCTATCTCTCTCTTTCTCCCTTCCTCTCTCTCTCTCCCTCTTTCCCTTTCTCCCTCTTTCTTTCTCCCAATCTTTCTCCCTCTCTCTTTCTTTCCCTCATCTTTCTCTCCCAATCTTCCTCCCTCCCTCCCTCTCTGTCTGATCGGGGATTGATTTGGAGGTGCGGAACTTTTGACCAGTTCCGACCCTATGTTGTGGAGGTTATTGACTGGGTACGAGCAGTCTGGGAGGCTTGGGTGGCCCAGCCAGCTTACAAAGGTTGGAGGAGAACCTGGGAGGGAAGTACATGAAAGCCCCGAGCCTCTCTAGCTGCCAAGTAAAGCAACGGTGAGCAGGCTGGCTGGCTGGCTGGTGCGAGCGAGTGGGCGGCCCACCCGTCTCTTAAGCACGCCGGCTTCCCTGGGCGAGCGGCGGCTCTCACCTGCCGCTTTCTTCAGTCGGCAGCAATAAAGGTGGGGGCGGGGGTTGGTCCCTCTCCCCCAGGGGCATTAAAAGGCAGAATCATCACCGGGGGAGCGAAAAGGGAGAGGCTGGCTCACCAAGCTCAGAGGGAAGGAAGCTCCCTCGCTTGCTCCGCACAGCCCCGCTGCCCTCTAGGCCCAGCATGAGGGGAAGCGGCAAGGCGAAGTAGCAGGCATCACTGCTACGGGGGAAGGAGCCAGAGGAGTTGGGCACTGACGGGGCCCCGGATCAGTTGGAGGGCATCGTGGTCACCCCCGGAAGCCTGTGAGAGCAGTGAGCTACTGAAGGCCACTCAGGCAGAGACACTCAAGGGCTGCAATGGGACGGGATCCCCCCAATATCCCGCCTTTGGATTGGCGCGACTGGGAGCGCTTCAGGGCAGAGTCACCCCACCTGCCCGCCAGCAGTTGGTGAGAAACTCCTGCCCCAGTGTAGTCCAGACAATGGGGAGGGGGCTTGGCGACCCCTGTGAAAGGGTCATTCGACCCCCAAAAGGGTTGCGACCCACAGGTTGAGAACCGCTGGTCTAAAGAGATGCAAAGAATGTATTAAGCAGTTCCACTTTCTCCCTGCTATCCATCAACTACTTGCCATCCCATTAGTGGACTGATCATTTCCCTGACTTTTTTCCTTACTTCTTACATGTTGAAAGAAACTTTCAAAAATATTTTTGGCATTTGTTGCATCCAAACTGCTTTATCGGCACCATCAGTGTAGTCTTATTTTATTATTTTTCTTCTTTCTTCCTGGAGCTTTCAACAGGAAGGAAATAAATGTACCCACGCTAAATGTAATACATGTACTGTCAGTGTTTTTACCCCTGCCCAATTCCTTATAGTCCCTTGCAGTGTCTTCCAGACTATGTCTGCTTGGATCATTTATTTCCACATGGATGAACAGAAAGTGATATTTGTCAATAGGCTTTCTTTGGAATCTCTCTCCATCACATTACAAAATGTGTTCCCCAGAAAGGCTTCTCTTGAAAGGCTGTCTGGATGATGGATTGCTACTTGAGGTCTCTGATCAGCATCACCCATCACTGCTTCTTCTATGTAAAGTCAGGAATCCTTTCCTTTCCAGAAGAATTCTTTGAAGTAGAATCGTCTTCCTTGGTACCAGCTGCTTTTTTATCTTCAAACTATTGTCTTAAAAATGCTACTTTAGTCTTTGAGATCCTGAGAAGGCTGTTCCAAAATATTTGTAAGTTAAATTTATAACGGTGATAAGTTAGAACTGGTTTTCTCATTTAATAACTGGTTTTAGAGGTAGTTTGGCTTAAAATATACATACATTTCTGAATGCCATGTCTCTCTCTGTTAATGAGATCCATCTTCAAAGACATTATGTCTTCTGGGACAGTATATATTGCCAACAAGAGAACATATATTCAGTGAAGTGCAAGTACAGAGGAACCATCTAGTTCCTCTTTGGATTAATTTCCAAGTAAGACAGATCTGATAAAAATGGGTTCCAGTCATATACTAAGGCAGGGGTTCTCAACCTTGGCAACTTTAAGACTTGTGGACTTCAATTCCCAGAATTCCTCAGCCAGCTTTGCTGGCTGAGGAATTCTGGGAGTTCAAGTCCACAAGTCTTAAAGTTGCCAAGGTTGAGAACCCCTGTACTAAGGGAATAGGTGCAACTTTATTTCAGATTCAAAGACCAATACATTAAGAGAAGATTCCTTCTGTGCAGTACAAAAGCATAAAAACTACTTAGCTGTGAGCAGATATTGAGTCCTAATGTGATTAAATTTTGTGTAACTGTTATCTGTAATTTTTCCTGACCAAGGAATGTAGATGAAAAACAGATATAATAAACTACCTATCTCTTCGCTTTCAAATAGCAGAGCTATCCAGACTCTGATCTACAATATATATGACTTCAACCACTTTCTCCCTTGAATTGGAAGCTTACTGGTAGCCATAAAAGCCTCCTTAATTTACATGAGCAAATTTTGCCAACTGTTGGCTACTGCATGTTGGACCAAATGAAGCTTCCAAGTGGTTTTCAAGAGCAGCCCTATATAGAGCAAGCTGCAAAAGTTGAGACACAAGATAATAATAGTAATAGTAATAGTAATAGTAATAGTAATAGTAATAGTAATAGTAATAGTAATAGTAATAGTAATAATAATAATAATAATAATAATAATAATAATAATAATAAGAAGAAGAAGAAGAAGAAGAAGAAGAAGAAGACGTAGGACTGATAACGCTTAAGATAAACCTCTTTAAGTTGCATTCATATTCAGACTTCAAAACTTTTAGTTTTGAAGGGGAAGAGCCTTCTCTGTTGCGCCCCGGCCCTCTGGAATCAACTCCCCCCCAGAGGTCTGTATTGCCCCCACCCTCTCCGCCTTTCACAAATTGTTGAAGACACATCTTTGCCGACAGGCCTGGGGCAGTTAACACCTTGCCCCAGCCAGTGTATGTTTGTTGTAAGTTTGTTTTCGGATGATTGGTTTTTAATCTAGGGGTTTTATAAATATATTTAATGTCAGATTTCTATATGTTATTATCTATGTTGTAAGCCGCCCTGAGTTTTTGGAATAGGGCAGCATAGAAATCGAATTAAATAAATAAATAAAATAAAATAAATACCAATGTTTTGTCTAAACAGTGTTTAATTTCTTACTTTTAAAAAACCTATACTTTTTTCTGTTTCTGTAAGAAACAATTTTGTTTTCCATTTACATTCTATTTTTCTTTTTAAATGTGATCTGTCTCTGTAACAAAGATCCAACAGAATAAAGGGAAAAGCTTGGTCCTTTCTTTGAAAATGCGGTTTTAATTTTATTTTCACTAGGATTTTGCACCATAATAAAGGCTATCAAAGAAAATGTCAATAAAGATTATGAGCCATGTGTAGCCATATTCTTTACATCTCTGGGCACCTGCTGTAGATGATGTCTTTAAAAGAGTGGCATTGCTTCAGATTACTATTATGTAAGTGAATGGAGAAAAATCTTTATTGACTCTTCATTCATTGGCTCCAGATGGGAGTTCAGAGGACATATAATGGAAAGAACTGAACTGATATCAAAACATTTGTTAGCTTAAAATCAAAGAAATGACAGCCAGAACCTTACAATGCAAAGCTGATTGCAGACAACAAGCTCTGCTAAGTGTTGCCAAGAGTATGGGTTCGTCAGCATTTTAATTCCTAGTTAGTGTTCAATCACATTTAACATCTGTTTGTTTGGGATGTTTAGAAAATGTCTTCTTAATAGAGATGAAGGAAACAGAGAGTCTGAAGCTTAGGCTTCTATATTTTAATCTCATACATTGACAGGAAAAGGAAGGAGGAAATTAAAGCTATTGTTTCTGCATCATCATTTTTCCCCCCAACCACCAGGCTGTATATTATTCATACTAAAATCATGTCATCCAAAGAGGGAAGCTAAAATAGCTAAGCAAATCCCATGAAGAAATTTGATATTATATTTATGATACATAATAAATCAGTAAGAAATAATGTCTACAGAAATGACAAATATGTTATTCAAGAGCAAAACTGACATATTTTCCTCTTTGTGCATGTAAAAAAAGGGAGATATTCCATTACACAAAAATGAACAAAAGCAATTTCAACATGTATAATAAATATGTTTGCCTCATACAATAGGATAGTTAAAAAAAGTATATCTAACTTTTCTTCTTGTAAATCACAATAAACAAAATAACAGTATTTATTTGGAGGAATGTTATCAGCTTTTTCTTGATGTTTCACAGCACTTGGCTACTGTAAGCCTGTTTGGATCATATTGAAATTTAGTTGATGAGTATTTTGGAACTTTATATATAGTATAATAAAGTCCTAAATATTTCAATATTCATTTTCAGGCTTCTCCAATTCATCCACTGAAATATCTCCCCTTTTGGAGAACATAAGGAACAGAGGGAGATAAAAAGTCAATAAATGCAGAAATAAAATTAAACTATGTATTTATTTATGTTTCCTATTTCTTAACTGCCCATTTTCCTCAGAAAGGGGCTTTGGGTGGTGTACAACATAATCAATAAAATTAACATTAAATTAATATTAATTTAAAATTTAAAAGTTTTAAAATGATAAAAAAATTATAAAATTTTAAAAGGTGAAAAATTCCAAGATGGGGATTAACAGTTGTTAATAAAGGTGTGGGTTCTAATAGGGCCGGCTAGCCCCATGGTTGTGGGGGCCTGTGTGTTCCCCAGGCAAGGCCGCAGAGCCAAGTTTTGATCCCTTTGCAGAAGACCAAGAGATTTGGGACTTTCCTCACCTCTAAGGACAGGATATTCTACAATGCAGAGTAGCGGCAGAGAAGGCCTTCTTCCTAGATCCTTTGACCGACAGAGTCTGCAGTATATCTTCCCTGCCAGAACAAGTGGGATGGGCTGATGTGATGGGGTGAAGCTGGTTCCATAAGTAGCCTGGCCCTATACCATGTAGGGATTTTATAGGTGATGACCAATACATTGAATTTCATCCAGAACCAAACTGGCACCCAATGTAGTTTGCAGAGCAAAGGTGTTATGTGTGCCTTTCTTTGGACACCCAATATGGTTTATGCAGCCACTTTCTGCACCAGCTGAACCTGGTTGGATTGGCTTTCAAATATATATATTTAAAATCTGTGGTTAAAAAAATTAAGTAGAGCAATGCTTCCATCTGAAGTAATGTTATTTTAGATGGCAGCATTAATAATTAATTTTGTAGTCGTTATATGAATCAACTTATACAGTTATAGATTCTAAGTATTTTGAGCATTTATGTAAAGTAGGAATTGCCATAAAATTTGAGAAGAAATGGTTCCTAGTCATGCACGTATAGACTAGGTACACATAATTATGATAAATATGAGATATTTCTGACCATACTGAATATATTAAACTTGCAGGCCTAACCTGTGTGTGTGTGTGTGTGTGTGTGTGTGTGTTTGGGGGGGAGAAAAGTACTATTCATATACTCTTTCAACATATACAGTTGTAATTTGTTCTCAATCTTGTATTATATTTCTAGCTGTTTTTCATGGTGCATGAGGGGATGGGCACCAATTTGTGAAAAGACATCTGCCAGTTTTATGCACTTGATCTTTGCTTAGCTAATTTCATTATTCATCATAAAATCTCAGAGATCCTCACTTAGTCATTGCACATGAGAATATATTTGTAATCTGAAAAAATGTTCCAAGATTTGCCAGGAGATCAGATTGCTTTTGATGTTTCAGCTAAATGAGTTAAATGGCATGCTATGAGATACAGATTCTAGGAAGGAAATTTAAGGAATATAGCTGGTGAGATAGTGTCAAATTTAGAAGATACTCCCCTACTGTAGCTTCATCCAAATGGAGAGCTTTCCAGGCTTCTGATTTCTGCTCTGAGTTCCTGTTTTGCCTTTATATGATTCATAGTTTGTTACAGAGAACTGAGGGCAATTCCAAGTTCTGTATGAAATCTTTATCAGCCTCAAATGTCACCATTAAATATCTGGCCATGAAGCAAAGCCTATCAGTTGCAAAGAACTGTCCAACACTAGCAATCCTTGCTGCCTTAAAGGATTGCTCATTCATATTAGAGATAGAAGTATTTATATTTTTGGGTACTTGTGCTATGATAGAAGCCCTGCTAGTTTTCTTTGATTTAATCTGATTTACATATATATTGAAGAGACCCAGTTTTGTGTACTAGTTAAGACATCAGATTGGAAATCAGGAGACTGAGTTTTAGTCTTGCCTTAACCATGAAGCCAGCTGGGTGACTTTGGGCCCATCTCTCTCTCTCTCTCTCTCTCTCTCTCTCTCTCTCTCTCTCTCTCTCTCTCTCTCTCTCTCTCTCTCTCTCTCTCTCTCTCTCTCTCTCTCTCTCTCTCTCTCTCTCTCTCTCTCTCCCTCCCTCCCTCCCTCCCTCCCCCCCTCTCTCTCTCTCTCAGCACTAAGAAGAATGGTAAGTCACTTCCAAAAATTTCTGCCACAAAAGCTTCAGAGAACAGTTGTCATGACTCAGAACTGACTTGAAACACTAATTGTTGTTGTTGTGGTGGTGATGGTGGTGGTGGTGGTATATTGAATCAGACAAGCAAGTAGAATTCAAGTGAAAACTTGGCTTCTTATCCAGAATATTATTTATTCTATAAATAAAGTAGCAATTAAAAATACTGTATTTTTATTATATTGTAAATAACTATATTTGGTGAATTCTCCATGTTTCTATACATATGTAAAAGCTGGCACTAAATTATGTTTAAATATGAAACACACATGTGATGTAATAGTTGACATTATGCATTACAGCCTACTAGGAAAAGAAGCCATCAAGTGATTCACTAGATATAAATTTTAAAATTCCAATATGTAGACATGAAACTTAAGGGGAGGTTTATCAGGTTTATCTGATATATGTTAAAATGTGATTTGATCTAATTGTATTTATCCTACATGCAAGATTCTATTCAACATCAAAGAGTGAAAAACAAACCTTATAACCTGCACTATTTATCCATTGCAGTAAGTGGTCATCTTCATATCTAACAGTACGAATAAGAAATGTTGCCAGCTACACACTGCAATATATATTAAACATTTGCACTTGCATTAAACAACAATTGAGTAAACATACAGTTGGCTGTATATATTGTCAAAAAGTAGTTCAAATATGGTCAGATTAAGTTTTATATCAAATCAAGTGTCTAATCTAAGGTACATCAGAATCTGAATATATAAAACTATCTTACCAAAGCCAAAGGAAATTAAATGAAAATTATAGAAGTATATAGGATGATAAAGCCACATTTTAGAACAGCAATCCCCTGTAAGGTATATAACTTTGATCCAGAGTCTAGACATCTCCAGAAGAAGTTGAAATTGGAAGGTGCTTGTGGGTTGATATCAAATGCTCCCTGGGATGCATGTTTTTATAAAATTTTAAAAACATGGTTGCATGATATTTCAGTAAGTATTAGGAAAATAAAATCTATTCTCTTCAGTTTCACTGGGTGTAGTGCAAAGGTGTTTGCCTAAAAAACAGCTGGAAGTAGGGCCTCCCTTAACCATGAAAGCCAGCTGGGTAACATTGAGCTAGTAACATCTCTCAACCTAACTTGCCTCACAGGGTTATTGTTGTGGGGAAAATACTGTAGGAGGAAGAAGAAGTATTAGCTATGTTCACCACCTATGAGTTGACCAAATAAATAAGCAGAATAAAAATCTAATCATCTTTGTTGTCATTATCTTCATCTTCATCAATCATTATCTCTTTCTTCCCCTTTCCATTCTCTTTCTTAAACAACTTATAATGTGAATTGCATTTTACCCCATCCCACTCATTTTTATTTATTTATTTTGGTGAGAATCATACGCTTTGGATGCAATAGAAGCAAATTTGCTATAACTGGATTCTGGATATAATTTATTTTAATCAATTTCTGACATTAATTAATTAATTAATAGGTACTGAGCTCTTGCTTCCAAGCAGATGTCGAAAAGCAAACATAAAGAAGGATACTAATGCTTGCTAAATTGGTATATGAAATAGCTTGCTCCAGATTTGATTTCTAAAAGTAACAATAATTATAATTTTAAGGCAATACCTTTCAAGATACTTGTATAATCTAGATTGGTTTTAAATAATTCTTTTGAATTCTTTGAACTTTCAGAACAATAGTAAAGGTAGATTTGTCTCTTTACTGGAAAGGAACATAGTGATGAGATGTTGAACTTAAAACAAACGCCATAATATGGCATCACAAAAGTAGAAAGCCTGGTTCATGCACTTGGCCTTTACAACCTTGGACATGCACCGTGAAACTTGGCCTTTACAACCTTGGACATGCACTGTGAAGCTTTCTATATCACAGAAGCTGAATATCTGCTGTGGTATTCTTGTGCAAACAAACATGTAAATGTGTGCCATGATATTTCCAGGATGTATATAGCATTGAATCATAAAAAGTAATACATCTGATATTGCATGTACTTTGACCTTTATTGTCTGGACCATAAAACCTTTTTAATATCCTGACTTATATTCATTGAAATTTTGGAATGAGAATACTTTACTTTAGGATCACATGGTAAGGATAAATTTGAGGTACTTCAATGACATAAAGCAAGAATATTATATTAAAATAAATCCTTATTTCTGAGAGAAAGAATCAGAGTTGAACTTTAGAAAATATGGATACAAAAATATCTTAACATTTTAAATGCTAAATAACCTCCCTTCAATTTTTTTTAAAAAATAACTGTAGAGTCTCTCTGATTCATAAGGCTTTCCATAATACTTGATGTATATAATAAGTTTATGAAATAAGATTTTCAATAGTGAACAATTATTACAATGAACAAGAAAATTTGAATAATTGAATGGTCTGTTACAAGACTGTCACAAATAGATAACTAATTTAATTTGCTTAAACAAGGGGTGGAATATGAAAGAATTGCACAATTCTTATGAATGAAAAAGAAAGATTAATTTCTATGTCTGTATCTAGGTATTTCTAAAAAGCTGTATGGTTGGCATTTATTTCTCAATTGCATGCTCAGATTTATTCTTTAAGTTGCACTATTGCTTCTTCCAATTATTTAGTTGTTTTAACTGTATTTTGACTGAAATGTTGTTACCAATTTGAGCCATTCTACATGAATTAGAAAGTGTAGAATATACATATTAAATGAGAAGATTAATAGACAGGTGGATAAGTATAGTTTTAAAACACTCTAAATATTCGCACTGACCCTTAGCTTCCCTTTTATTATTTTTTTCTACTCTGTGCTATTTTCCCAACAGTACTCCTTTCTCTGCCATAAATAAATTTATATCATAGTTCTGGTAGAGATGAATAAAGCAGAACTCCGAGGCTTGAAAATTCCTCAAAGAACATGTTTATTAGTTACAAAGTATCGGCACAATCAAAAGTGAAAGCAGGTCTGAATACACAAGTAACAATTGCCCAATTACAAAGTTTAATGTCTCACCCACAAAATTATGCAACCAACTACGTTCCCCAATATACTCATTTGGCGGGCTTTTTTATGCAACACCCAGTCCCTAGTCGCGGGAGCAGTAGATGACCTTGGTTCCCACGGGACAGAAGATTATTTTGACTAACAAAGCACCTGGGCAACCCCCCTCCCTCCGTTCTATGTGGCAACCTAGAATGAGAAGAAAAAATGGCTACAGCCATGCAACCATGACATTTATGTAAATAAGATTTTTGACCACTTTTATGTGGTTGAGTATATTTGCTTATTTATCAAATGTATATAGCTGGCCATCTCACAAAAACTCTGGTTGGCATAAAACAATTAATTAAGTAAAAAAAACCTATATAAATGTTTTTACATTATTAAAATGTAAAAAAAGAACATAAAAAATAGAGTGGATATTAACCATGGAGCCATCTCAGGGTTTCATTAGTCCCCTGGGTTCCTCAGGCATGACCATACAGCTAGGTCTTGAGGGATTTCTGAAGAATTAATAGGGATGGAGCTAACCTCACTTCAAGGGAAAGAATGTTTCATAAAGTGGGTGCCATGGCACAGAAGGGACCTGCCAAGTGTAATTTCATAGCACATGCCTGGGACTTACCAAATATAGCTCCCTAACAGAGAGCACCCACAACACGCCTCCTCTACCAGTTCTGATGGAATGGGCAGATATAATCGAGAAGAGGCAGCCCTCAGATAACCTGACCCAATGCCATGAAAGGCTTAAAGGCTTAAAATCAGCAGATTTTTTCTTTCTCTTTTTAATATAATTTTTTATTGTGTGATTGTATAAGTTTTACTTTTATAATATAATATTTAATAAAATGATTGGGGAAATCAGCACCTTGAACTTGACCTGGAAGAAGACTGACAACCAATGCATTTTGCGGAGGAGAAGTATAACCTGTGCTGTTCTAGAAGCACACATAACTGCCTGCACTACTACATTTTGCATCAGAGGAAGCTTCCAGATATACTTCCACGGCACCCTATGTCAAGCGCATTATAGTGGTACAATTGGGCAGTGACTAGAATGAGTGCGACTGTGAAAAGAGCTCTCTGATTTAGGAAAGGCACAAATGGTACATAACACAAAGATGTGCAAAAGGTCCAACTGCCACCTACTCTTTGAGAAGATCCCCCAGATCTGGACAGTGCAAACCCATTCTGCACCAAAAGTTACATAGGCCTAGAACTGAGAGACAAAAACCCTATAATCAATCAATCAGGGTTTAGTCTGTTGTTTCCCATCTGACCCTCAGAGACTCCACACATGAAGATATTCATAGCAATGCTTAAGTTATCAAGGGCAAAGATGTATAACTGAGTATCATTAAAGTATCGATGATACCTCACCCATGAAGGCAAATAAGCTCACCCGCTTCATGTTAGATGTGGACTAGGAGAATGCACCAAACCTTGCAGTACCCCACATGGCAGGGACCAAAGATGGGATTTCTCCACCCAACAGCAATAATGACTGGATCAACACTGGAAAAAGGATGCCAACCACCACAACACTGTGCCCACCATCCTCAATCCCCTGAGCCAGTCCAAAAGGATAGCATGGTCGATAATATTGAAAGCTGCAGAGAGCTGCAGAGCAAGTATGGTACACAGTCCAATCCCATCCTCACCAGAGTGTGATGAATGCTGTTTCTGTCCCATATTTAAGTCTTCATATCTATTGAAAAAAATCCAGGTAATCATCTTTCCAAGGCCCTCTAAACCTGCTGTGCAACCACTTTCTCAACCACATGTATCCAAATATGAGTCGTGCTTGAAAATTCTACATACAAGAATTTTAATTAAGAAAACATACATTGTTTTCACAATTTTAAAGAAACTTTATTATTATGTCCTATTCACTAAGGCCTGTTAATAGGATAGCTAACAAATTACCGCCAAAAGCAAAATAGACAAAAAAAACCATTAAATTGTGCTGCAGTGCCACCTAGTGGATTATATATATTGTAAATTGTGTGAATATATCTTTGTTTCTGTTTTAATAAATTGCATGTAAGTGATATATACCCTACTGGTTAGCAAAAACAGTCCTTTTCTTAAAAAAATACTCATGCAACTTTTTAGTACTTCAATGTCTGCATGGTTGTTTGAATTTTAACAAAAAACAATAGCAACACTAATTTAAGCTGCTTTGCCATGTCACATTTTAGTACATCCTTCCAAGATTTTTGGATAGCCATACTTTCCCTTTTCTGGGAAAATAGCAACTACTTGGGACTGTGGTAGGATTGGGGATGAGGAAAGAGAAAAAGAAAAATTCTACAGTTCTTTTTGGGAAAACTTTCTTGCTCTCCTATATATATCTTTAATCAGAACTGCCTTGCAGAATAACAGAATATTTCAACAGAGGTGTTCTTATATTCAGCCTGACTGGCCATAAAATTAATTCAAAAAGAAATTAAAAAGTAAAACATTCCAATATAATTCTTAGAAATCATAGTATACATAAAAAGATTTGGTTATTATAGACTATATCAAAAGAATTCTAGAATTTCTTGTAGTGTGTCTTAAAGAGGTGACATCAATCATGAAAGCCTGAGAGTGTTTCTCTTTCTCTCCTTCTGATACTAAAAAGAATGAAGGCAAGACACTTGGAAAAATTAATGATTAATGCTGGAAATCTTAAGTTTAAAGGAAATCAAGGCAAACAAGCAAACAATGATAAATACAATTATTCAGAGCAAATGAAACTAGGATTTGATGGCAAGAGTAACATATGGATTATGGCACACACGATAAGTAGGAATTCCTTTAAATGATTAAATAAAGGCACAGTTATAAGCAAACTCCTTAATATTACTTAGAAAAAGGTACAAGAATGGTAGTTGAGCACAAGTATGAGCCAGTGAGCCATATAGCTGTAAAAAAGGCGAATTCAGGTCTCATGAAAAAAACATAATTCCCAAATCATTCTAGCTTATTGTGCTTTGGTTTGCTCTGGGATATAATGTTTTGTGTACTGCACTTTCAGGAGAAATCAGAGAAATTGTAATAGTTTCAGAGATGGGAAATTAGGAAGATCAAAACTAGAAATCCTATGAAAAGTGACTGGAGGATTTTATGTTTTAGTCTTGAGAAAAGATCACTGAGTGTGTCAGAATAATAGCTTTCTTCAAATACCTGAAAAGATGTTGCTGGAAGAAAGACAAGATCTACTCTTACACATTGCAGAATATAGAATATGAAATAATGATTATAAGAATGCAGATTATGACTGAATATTAGAAAAAACTTCTCAACTGTAGAAATAATAGAATCACCACGCCCAAAAAGTGACAGATACTAGACACCCATTTATTAGGACGTTCATCTTGAATTCCTGCACTGAGCAGGGAGTTGGACTAGATCTTTTCCAAATGTTTATTCTGTGTTCAATATATTTCTGGTATATACGTATGCCAGTCCATCATTATTTTGATTTTTCTGCATCTTAATCAAATACTAAATATATTGTATTGTCCATGCTTGCTAGGACATTGGATTTGAATTTATAAAAGAAAGCATTTTACTTGCACAGGTAGGAGGAATTTCTTATCACTAAACTGAATCTGTTTCCTCTCACAAAAAAATAATATGGATTGAATTTAATAACACCATCAGAATAAGGTAGGCCATTAGAACTTGGAATTTTGCTAAGTTTATGCCCGTGCTGAAATATGAACAAATTTTCATCTTCAGATGTTTTCCATAAAATTTCCTACTTCTCCCACAATTCATCTGTTGAAGGGTAGAACATAATGCATTTTTAACTGAATTCTGAATCTTTCGGGATTGAGGTTTGTGTGTATGTGTGTGTGTGTTTGTATTTCATGCTATTATATAATATTGTTATCTTACTGCTGATATGCTCTTACAGTTTCTGCCTGTAGAATAATTGTTGTCTTGTAGGTTCTAATGAATTCATTACAGTTATGTTTGTTAAATAAACATTTTCAGTAATTAAAAATTCCCCTGCATCTTTAAATTCCTGTCACAAAATGTCATTTATCAGATTGCAATCTTCCAGCATAATTCTTTGTTTTTTTCCACTGGAAGAAAACATACACATGATTGCACATGCTGTGGGCCTTGCTAGTAGGAGTGTAATGAGATTATGCATGTTTTTTCAAAAGTCTCATTTGTTCATCTTCATTAATGACATGTCCTATATTTATTGCCCCTCCTTTTCCTGTAGGTCTTACTGCAGCAGCATCTCTAGTATCTTTGGCATGGGCACTGGCTTCATATCAAAAAGCTCTTCGTGACTCCAGGGATGACAAGAAACCTATCAGCTACATGGCTGTAATTATTCAATTTTGTTGGCATTTTTTCACAATCGCAGCCAGGGTGATTACTTTTGCTCTCTTTGCCTCTGTTTTTCAACTATACTTTGGAATCTTCATAGTCCTTCATTGGTGTATTATGACTTTCTGGATTGTCCATTGTGAAACAGAATTCTGCATTACTAAATGGGAAGAGATTGTGTTTGACATGGTTGTTGGAATAATTTATATCTTTAGTTGGTTCAACGTCAAAGAGGGAAGGACACGTTGTAGGCTTTTCATTTATTATTTTGTGATCCTTTTGGAAAACACCGCCTTGAGTGCTCTTTGGTATCTGTACAAGGCTCCTATGATTTCTGATGCATTTGCCATACCAGCACTTTGTGTGGTGTTCAGCAGCTTTTTAACTGGCATTGTTTTTATGCTGATGTACTATGCCTTCTTTCATCCTAATGGACCACGATTTGGGCAGTCACCAAGCTGTGCTTGTGAGGATTCTGTAGCTGCCTTCACTCTTCCTGCTGAAGTAGCATCAAGTACTTTAAGGTCTATTTCTAATAATCGGAGTGTCACAAGTGAACGGGATCAGAAATTTGCTGAGAGAGATGGGTGCGTACCTGTCTTTCAAGTAAGGCCAACTGTACCTTCAACCCCTTCTTCCCGACCACCAAGGATTGAAGAATCTGTCATTAAAATTGATTTATTCAGGAATAGGTATCCAGCATGGGAAAGACATGTATTGGACAGGAGCCTCAGAAAGGCCATTTTAGCTTTTGAATGTTCTCCTTCTCCTCCACGACTACAGTATAAAGATGACGCCCTTATACAGGAGCGATTGGAGTATGAAACAACTCTATAAATACAATGAATACAGAAAACTCAGTGCAACGGCTATGATGCATCCAAATAAAAGGGTACTAATAGGGCCGTGGCAATAACTTAATTTCATTCTACAGCAGATCAGGAAGCTATAGCAGTGTCCTTAGTCTGACTACCATCATGATTATCATTTGATCCACTGTACCACAGTCTATCTCAGTAAGCCTAAAAGAAGCAGCATATAAAAACCTCAAAAAATCATTATTTTTGACTGAGAAATAGACTTAGTCTGATTACTCTGATTTTAAAGTGCATTATACGGAATTTAAAAATAAGACAGGAAGGGTTGAATGAGTGACATCCAACACACTAGTGAGTGGGGTTTTGTTTTCTTTTTTTCCTTTTTAGATAAATCCCTACATATGTTTTTAAGCTGAGTATGTTTGCATACTTATTTACAAAATAAAGCAGCAGTTTAGAAAAAATGGTCAGAATAACTAAATTCATACAAGGCAATGTTACTGTTATATGAATTCTAATTTCTATGAAAGAAATTAATATAGCTATCTTGCATAGGTAAATCATGAAACATTTTCAAATGAGAGACATTGAACAAGGCATTAGTAATTTTTCTCTAATCTAGAATTCTATTTATAATCAAAGAAACTATTCATTTTTATTTTATTAAATTTTATTTTCTTTTTTTAAACAGAAATCAATATTTTATGTACAACTTCAGGGTACTTTTTAACAGAAATTCTATGCAGATGATTCCCTTCTCCTTCCTCAACTTTCAAAAAGAATTGAGAGTTTAGATGGTTATTAAAAATGTAAATTAAATGATAATCATGATTAAATTTCAGTTGCAAAAACAAAAAAAGAAAAGAAAAGGGAGGGAGGGAGGGAGATGGAAAAATACCAAAAAGGTATACATCCCATGTACTGAATCCTGTGAAGATTATGTTCAGAACAGCAGCAAAAGAGAATAGGTGTTTTAATCTACTATATATGAATAAAGCATCACAGTATGCTATAACCTTTTAGTGCCAAATATTGTGTAATTACAAAATTAATATAATATTATGGTTTGAAGAAGAGATAATGTCCTAAAGTAATTGGAAAGAATACATTGTACTTTCTACAGTTATAGTCAATGGTGTTTAAGCAAAAAATATCCCCTAGTTTGTAAGCATATAAATTACAGTATATACTTTATAAATAGTGCAATCTACAGTAACCTACCTTATGTACAAGATTTTCTTGAAAGGGTAAAATCTGTTTCATTGTACTTAGACATAATACAACATTGTGTTTCAGTTTCACAAAAATGTATTTCAGTGAGCCTTGGATTTAATGCTACCCCACCTCTTGCCATCTGATACGGCATCTAATAAGATCAAAAGTATCCAATTCTATTCTAGCTGAAGTGCTATTTCACTTGCCATTTTAATGTTAGTTGAAACATACGATCTTCAGGTGTAGCTTAATGCTCAATATTTTTCCAACTATATATATTTCTGATTAATAACATGAAACTTGTCTTTAATTAGGCAGACAAAATAAAATTAATCTAATATTTCATTTTTAGGTATAGTTTTGTTTTTTTAAACAAGTTGATAGTTAACACAAGCTAATAAGGAGTAAGGAAGAAAATAGAAAAAGCAAAAGCAAAGAAAAAGCAAAAGATGCATGAAAAATGCATCCAAAATTACTCTAAAATTTCAGTACTCCTCATAGGTACACCAAAAGAAGAAGGGAAATGCATAAATCCAAAGTTTACTGTGGTTCACTTTTGTACAGATAAACTACACTTTAGCCTTATATACAAACCAGCTAACTGTCAAAAAAAATAGTTTTCCAAATAGGTATCTGGGCATGATTCTAGGAAGTATCTTTTTTTACGTTAAAAGTATCCTTGATGGTGCTTTTGGTTGTATTAAAGGTGCAAGTCAAAATTTGATAGTATTTTTTTTAACAAAAAAATGGTGCAAACTGGAATAACTCATGGATTATGTCAATATTTTTGTAAAGTAAAAACTCAGTACACAAGTTGTTACTTTTTATAGGCAGAATCTTTTCACCTGTGACTCATTGTCTTTATTAACTTAAAGTTTAAAAATTAGTCCATAATTATATCCACTAGTCCTTTGTAAATTACTATAACTGCATAGACTTGACACTATATTAGTTTGTTTCACAATATCATGCAATATGAAAATGTCCATTTCTACCTTTAGAATATTTCAAAACAGTGAAAACTTCAGATGAGTGCTTCAGATTTAGTGCAGTGTGTACATTGAATGCTTTATAATGAATTCTGATGAACTCTAAACTATGAATCAATATTTTCCAATCTGGAATTGTCCAATGTTGTTGGGAACGCAACTTGCAGAATGTGAAGCCACAACAGTGGAGAATTACAGATTGGAAAAAGCCAATGTATAATTAGGTTTAGCCTGAAATTTTGCAGATTCATAGTGAGGTTATAGTTTGCTACTTCAGTTATTCTCCAGATTGTGGCAAGCTGTATTTTCATAATGTTTCTGTAATATATTAGAAACTTCAAAAAGTGAGATGGTTCATTGTGTTATTCTTTAACAGAGGTATAATCACCTATTGCAAATATGAGCAAATTGTTTATGAATATAAGCAGCTGTAACAAGCAGGTATGTGAAGCAAATCTTTGTACAGTTGTATTAACAGAAAACAACTTCTCCAAAAAAATAGCCCTACATAAATGTGCATGTCCTTCAGCAGTCTCCCTTGCAATTGAAAATTTCTTATTTCGATTTAATTAATTCTTTACTGGGTCTGCCAGTAAAGTTTAAAAGTTTAAGATTATGGCATGTTAAATTTGCACTGCTTCAAGCCATGATGCAATTGTATTGACAAATGTTATGTTGTTATTTCAATAGACATACGAGTTGAAATTGTGAAATTGTGAAATATGTTTTCAATACAAACTCAACATGTATGGGTAGGCAATACTGGTCCATTACTAATTTCAAGTGGTCCTCAGCCTGATTTCAAAAATCAAAAAATCTGACAAGAATGGTCCATCCTTTTCCTGAAAACTTGCTGCTTAGGGTGAAAGAGAGGCAGGTGTGGGCATCCAAGTGTGCACGTACAAAACAGAGAGAGGAGGGAAAAAGATGAAATAAAGTGAATGAGTCATCTCACGCTCTTCCCTGTCCCTGACATCCATTGTTTCAGCTTTACCAAAGTTCTCCAAGGAATTTTTGTTGAAGGAGGACAGCTTTTAACAGCACAAAGATCACCTCATCTGTATGTTTTGCATGCATTTCAACAAAGCTCCTCTCCATTAATAGTCTTGCATTTGTGGTTCTTTTCATAGCATGTTTTTTGCATAATGTTATGTCTGTCATTATAATGTGTGGAACATGATACAGTATAAGAGAAGAGGAGATTTGAGTTTTGCAAAGTTTGTTCAAAAGTGATAAAAAGCATCATGTTTTGAATAGAAAGATCTGAACAAAAAGCAGGATACTTGTTTCTCATTGGTTTTTTTATAGTAAAGAATATGAATATTTATTTGGATTTGTAAGGGCTGCCATGTCTTAAGGTTGAACTAATGGATCCTGCATAAAATATATTTGCATGTTTTAGTAATAGCTATCTTATAAAAGATAATTTGTCAATTCAGAGAAATAATTCATTACTATGTCATTTTTCCATTATGGTGATTTGGACCATTTTCAGAGTTCCACAAAGACAATCTCTTTCTTCTCTTCTTTAGCTAGGAAGGAGCCTTTATATTCATAGAATGGCCCTTCTTAATGTAACACAATGTTTGATTATTTATGTCTTGATATGGCTGGAGTTGCCTACATGATTTTTTTACTTCTAATATACATAATGCTGTTTTTTTTAATACTGTTCAAAATCTATAATATAATTCCAGGGTATACTCTTCTCTCTTGAAAACAGAATTCAGTTTTTCTGCTTCAGTGTTATGATGATGTATAATTATTTTACATGATGTTCTTGAACTTATTTCATTGTTTGGTGTAATTTTACAGGAATAATGTTATTCTATCATTCGTGTTTCCCATTTTATTTCAAGGGAACCAATGGCAACATAAGCTTTCACAAAACGAATGCTGGTGCATTCTAGGCAACTTTTTAATATATAAGGCTCAGCCAATGCCTTCTTGTTACCTACACCTCCTTCTTTTCCACTGACAAGTAAGAAAAGAAAAATGACCCAACTTCTCCCATTACCTATCCTTAGAATGCAAAAAGTGAAGTAATTTGCATACAATTTGCTACAGCTTTTTTTTCCCCATTCCCAGAGTGGACTAAACTTTGGATTAGTGTATTTTAAAGAAGCAAAATGGATTCTTGCTTCCACCCCTTCCCAGGGGTGTTAACATTTTGCATGGAGTCAACCTTAGGATGCTTTTTTGTTCCAAAAATGCTAGAATGGTTTGGGGCTAAGTTAACTTTCCCCGGTCTGCTACAACATATGAACAAGGGGATGAACAGAAATATAACCCTTTCTTTCTGGCATAGAAAGATAATCATTAAATGGCATCATCAAATTAGAACTTCAGAAAAATATCATATTTTCATTCATTCTACTTTTCATATTCAATAGAGTAAATACATGAAAGGACAAGTTGACTAACTTCCCCCTCAATAATCTCCACCAATTATTTTTGCTTTACAAGATTCTTACTATGTTTGCAGAAGAGGGGAAGCCAGTCATTATTTGATCAGGAAATTTGTATAACTTAGTATATAACCAGTTGTACAATTGCATAGTTTCTAGCAGACAAATCACTATATCAATGTGATTTTGCTCAAATATTTGATTTTGTCAGAAATGTTCCCTCCAAATCAAGCCATTTCAATTTCATGTTTGCTTCCTCAGCCTCATTTCTTTTCTTTAACACATCTACCTCTGACTCCACTGACACAGTAAAAACCTTACTTCTAGTCTTGAAGTAGCATTATTGCCTGAAATACTCTGACAGAGAAGTAGCTGCATTATCTGACTGCTCTGCCATCTTCAGAAATGCTGTTCTTTTCTACCCTTTGGCTGCAATGTGAGAGAATATCAGGCATAGCAAACCTTTAAGACCTTTACATTGGTTTCCAGCCCTTTGTATTGTCACTAAAACACTGGCAAGAACTACCTATGTCCCTTACGGAAGTTTGCAACAAGCAACATACAGAGCATATGGAGGATCAACAAACCAAATTTGCTCTCCGACAGTGATGGTGGCCACTGTTTCCAGGATTTCTACAGCAGGTTTCCAGAGTATGTCATAAACCTTTTTGTCCTTTTACCATAGACTGCAACTTTCCCTGAAGTTGATTAGATATTAGTTCCCCTTATCCCAAGCTTCCAGTTAGAACACAATAACAATCATATCCTAGTTGTGCTTTCTTCCTGACTTTTGGGCTCATTATTATGGGAATAAAACTGAAGAGCTTGAGTCCTAAAGCAAAGGTAGTATATATGTATAGTGAAAAACAAAACAAAATAAATGAAGAATAAAAGTTGTATGACTGTTTCCATTGCCCTCCTGGATCCTCTTTTACAAATAGGCCCACTGTTAGCATACTCATTCTTGGCATAGCTACAGTGATAGAACTGCTTTTAAATGGTAGAAGCTATGATTTTGCAATGTGAATTTTTAAGGACAGCATCTTTGCTACCCAGAGTTGATGGGATGCATGGCACTGCTGTTGCTTTTTAATGGCTTATATATGTTGGCATTCCTAACAGTCAAGGGCTAATATGAGGGGAGAGATAGCAGAATCCAGCTGAGCTGAGACTGATCACCAGCAAGCACAGACTAGAGAGTGAAAAAAATAAGGAGAAATTAAGGGAAAATGAACAGAAAGTGAATGTCAAGAGGAAAAACTTAATTCTTTTTTTTTTTAAGAAAAAAACTCTTCATCCTCCCTGTGGAGTGCTCCCCAATAATCTTTGTCCTAGTGATTCCAAGGAGTGAAATGGATAGAAAAATTTCAAAATATCTTTGAGAGAGTTTGTTCCACATCTGAAGATTAATAATCTTGTAAAAGTCTATGTAAATTACATACACATATTTCTGTGGGAATTCCTGCCAAAGCTCTACTAAATGGGCATTATCTTGTAATTGCTGGTTCAAATGGAAGTGTAATTTTGATATGTTATCACTATTCTATTACTGTGTTTTTGTTAGCTTACATTGAAATGTCTGAAGTGTTGCCTTCCAGATAGATTGAATTTCAGCCTTAAGAATTTCAGTCTGTATGGTCACTGTTCCCATTAGCTATGAATTCTGTAACCAAGACAGAACCTGAAAAGGCACAGTGCATTTTCATGATATAAAATATCTGTAAAAACATGCATATGTACCACAACATCCTTGTATTGAAAATCAAATTGTTCTTTTCTGAAGTTGCAATATTTTTGTTTCTTGGAGAAAGGATATATTATTTTGGTATAGAGTGACTTTAATATAAAGACTACACTACAGCAAATATTTGCATAGGGCATCATCCAAGAAACATGAAACGTTAAAAACATTTGAGATACAGAAAATAGATGGGGCTTAATATATTAATTTTGCTTACTTGTGAAATTCTAATAATGCAAAGCCATTTTATTATTAAGCAACTACATTTCCAAGAGTTGGAAACTTATACCACTATTTGTCTGGCTATGTTTAAAATCTGCATATTTTTTTTTACAGTAGACTACCTCAGCTGGCTTTAATTTTCATTCTTTTTGCAATTTATAACGTTTAGAAATAAAATATTTTTTCAAAATTATGCCAATTAGTATTTAGGAAAAATAATCTAGGGGAGGGAAAAAAATATCCATCCAGGATCATTAATGAATATGGAACATGCTTCCTCACTGTGAAGCATTTATGATGTTTGGAGGCAGACCGGTTTCTGTATTTATCTTATGTCTTTTGTAAAGAAAGAAAATACTGGTTGCATCTTATTGCTGGATCTAATGTGGAAACTTGAACATAGTCCAAAATCATCTATTTGGTGGCAGAAGCATACAGCTTTTCTCCCTTTAAAAAAATAACAGGAATATGCTGGTATCAGAATTCACTGTGTCATCCACCTGGATTAGTGGATTTTGATGTTCAGCTCAGTATCCATATAGCTGATTTAGGAGTGTGAGTCTATGGCATACAGTTCAAATATCAAGGAACCAACCCATATAAGCTGCTTGTATATGCTTACTTTGTCTTAAGAGTTGTATTTTTCCTATTTATAAATTAAAGGTTTCCCCTCACTTTGTTTATCCTGTATCAGTAATCTACTTATAAGAAATACCAGAAAAAGTAATGAAAAGTTACCCTTCGCAGACTAGAAAATGGCCAATAATTTCTCAGCTCTTATTGTAAACTGTTGCATTGTGCTAATTGTAACTGTGCTTTTACTCAATAGTTACCATTATCAGATCATCTTTATGTTTATGGGAACCATGTAGATATATTTCCCTCAAGCACAGTGACTTGAGTTGAATGATATTCATGACAGTTCTTGTGCTATGACCTGTAAACGTTGTACAAATGTACTTGGTATTTCATTTGAAATGAAGACTCAAATAGATAATGGAACAAAAATCCTTCCTGTAAATACCTATATTCAGACTCCATGTATACAAACATTCCTTTTGAGTCCTGATTGTGAAGAGTGTCTTGATTGGCTAGAGACCATTGCCTTGCACTGACAGTGGTTAAATGTGCTATAGTAAAGAACACAGTGTGTAAAGTATTTGGTGTACTACAGTACCATAGTTCTTTTGGTCTGTTAAGTAAGTTACAATTTGTGATGAAATGAAATTCAAAGTAGTGCTTCATACTTAAACATTTCTTTGAATACAACTTGATTTTTCTTGTAAAACTTTAAAAGAAAACTTGAAAAAATTTTATATATTTGGATTTTGTAGATTTTTTTTTATTTTATTGCAACAAGAAGTACCAAATCATTAAATAAAGTACACTGTGGTCATTTTACTGACACTGTGGAGTCTTTTTACCACAATGTTGGCCCAGCCCAAAGCTGGGTGGTTTCATTTCACCTGATGCGAGTTAGCCAATAATCACACAAAGGTGGATGGGAAAATATCAAAATGTTTATTTCTGTGCAGAGATAAAGAAGTCTGCTTGGGAGCTAAAGTCTCAAAGCAAGGACTCTCTGTGTCCCCTCACAACAATTTTTTTTATACATCTTAGAGATTGCATCAGCAGTTTTGATTGGCCAAATACATTTATCTCACCACACACCTTAACTTTTGGGGGGCAAATTTTCTTAATTCCTAAGGGGAGCAACTATGTAACTTTTTTCTTTCTAGGAACTTCCAACAGCCTCTTGCTCTGCCATAAACAATGCCTCTCATTTTAATTAAATATGCAATAATAAATATGGCTTATATATTTGATAGCCAAGGACCTGTATATGAGTGCAATATTTACATTACTATGCATATCGTAAGTAGCTATTTTGATCTTTAGGTCATTCCACACTAGGGGAGTCCTCATAGCTTTGTTTCCCTCGGAGTACATGAGACTCTTCTAAGCAAAGATTTGGTTGCAGCAGGCCCTCAATTTTTATTGGCTTAGGGGGCACATTTTCTGCCAAAGGAATTCTTCAAAATAAAGATGATGAAATGCATCTTTCCCATTTTTACAATCTGTGAAAGAATAACTTTAAAAAAAAGAAGGGTAAGAATGGCAGACTTAATCACACCCTGAGATAAGAATGGCAGACTTAATCACACCCGGAGATACCATTTGGCAATTCCACTTCTAAGCTATAATATTCCAATGACATACATTTTACTGCAGGCATGTCTAACTGCTGGCCCATGGGCCGGATGCCTCACGCCGAAACCGCACCCACCCCATTGCCAGCAATGGGGGAAAAGTAGTGATAGGTCACACGATGTCATGTGATGTTGCGAGTTTCACATGCCTGTTTTACTGCATTGAGATACATTGTTCTTTGAGGTGTCAATCTGCCAAAGCCATACTTACACTTATACCACAGTCATGACAATGACTAAACTAATAAATGATGGTGCCTGTTCTTGTGTTCATGACAAAATAACAAAATAATGTTTTTATGGTTTGCAGCAGTTTAGTCTAACCCTGCTATTCTGATTTATCCGTGTGTCATATGGAAAAAAAGATAAAAAGGGTTTTTATAAAAACCTTGATGCTATTAGTTCTTTTTGTTCTTATTTATTTAGAATTCAGAATAGAGAGTAAATGCATATTTCAAATTTCACTGTTCATTTTCTGAACTGAAAGCTTTACAAACATAGTCTCTCTCACACATTCACTCAGATCCCATTCAAAGTATACCTGGCCAGGCTAGAATAAAAGTGGGAAGCCTTCTGTGCATATTACTTTGTTCTGTGTGATGACTCTGATATATTGTAGTCCTCATCACTTTATAAGTTCTGACAAAGCTTAACTAGTCCCAGTTTCCACTAAAGTATCATTGCTCTATCCATTAAAGTACTGAAGGAGCAATGTCTTCCAGAAGATATGGTGTAACTCTTTCAAAGTTTTATCCACACACAAAAACCTTCTCCTGGAACATAGACACAGAGAGACAACTGGAAAAAGCTTTTAAAGCAGCCATTTGAAGTTTCCAGAAAATGTAACTTTTTAATGTCTTTATCTTTAGAAGTGACACTTCATGCTAAGGCTAAAGCATCTACAAAACACTTTTGAAGACTCTCCAAGCCTTAGTATTTAATACTACTGAAAACATATAATTCTGTGTATTATTGTTTCTGTTTGTTTAATTTGTCATCCATCTCATTTCAAATGATGCTTGCTTGCATTTGATTGTTTGATCTATATCAGCAGTTCTCAACCTGTGGGTCGCGACCCCATTTGGGGTCGAACGACCATTTCACGGGGGTCGCCAAACAACGCAGTCCGCCATTTTCCCCCCTTTTCCTTAGTTATGCTACTCCCACTTATTCTATTGGCTTTTGAAAGCCAATAGAATAGAGTCTATTCAAGAGACTCTATTTTATTGGCGTTTGAAAGCCAATATAAACTAAGGAAGTTTCGGTTTCGGAGCAGGTGGCAGAAAGCGAGACAGAGAACAAGCAGCAGAAAGAAAGAGAGAACAAGCAGCAGAAAGCAAGAGAGAACAAGCAAAAACAGTAAGTTTTGTCTCTGGCCTGCTGCTGAGCTTCCTCTGCTTGGCCACTGGACACCCCAGCAGCCCCAGAACACCCTGCCCCCATTTCGTGCAATTTTGCAACCGGCCCACTGGCTACAAAACACCCTGCGGCCACCGGCATTCCCGTAAGGCTCCTCCCCAGCCCACTGGCTCAGCCTCCTCCGATCCGTCCTTCCTCACCTGTCCTGCGTGGTGACCCAGCTGGTAGTTTTGGTGGTGTGGTCAATATCATAGTTGCGAGCTTCCTCCCAGCTTTGGACAAAGGCAGCTTCTGCCGGGACATTTTTCCCAGCAGCAGGCGCAGCAGCGAAGAGATGGATCAAGGCCAGAGGAGAGCCAGGCTGGCTGCCTGCCATCTGTCCTGCTCCCCTCCCCATCTGTTTGGCTGAGGATGTGGGGGGGGGCTGGGAGCCGCTGCCTTCCGTCCTGCTCGCCCTCGCCGCCCGTTCTGCTGAAGATGGGGGGCGGCTGGGAACTGCTGCCTGCCATTCTGCTCCCCTCACCATTTGTTTGGCTGAGGACGTGGGGGGGGCGGCTGGGAACTGCTGCCTGCCGTCCTGCTCCCCTCCCCATCTGTTTGGCTGAGGATGTGGGGGGGCAGCTGGGAACTGCTGCCTGCCGTCCTGCTCCCCTCCACATCTGTTTGGCTGAGGACGTGGGGGGGCGGTTGGGAACTGCTGTCTGCCGTCCTGCTCCCCCTCCCTGTCCATTTGGCACCATCTGCCTTTCGCTCTCTCTCTCTCTCTCTTCACCTGGAGGGAGAGGGAGAGAGAGAGAAAGTGGAAAAAGAGAAAGAGGAAAGGAATAGAAGAGAAAGAGGAAAGAGGAAGAGAGAGAGAGGAAAAAAAGTTAGAGGAAAAAGAGAAAGAGGAAAGAGAAAAAGGAAAGAAGGAGAGGAAAGAGAAAGAAAGAGGGGGAGAGGAAAGAGAAAAAGAGGAAAGAGAAAAAAGATTGAGAAAAGAGAAAAGAAAGAAAGTTAGAGGAAAGAGAAATAAGAAAGGAAAGAGAAAGAAAGAGAGGAAAGAAAGAGATAAGAGAGAGAGAAAGTTAGAAGAAATAGAGAAAGAGAAATAAGAGAAAGAGGAAAGAGAAAGAGGAAAAAAGAGGAAAGAGAAAGAGAAGAAAAAGAGGAAAGAGAAAGTTAGATGAAAGAGAGAGGAAAGAGAAAGAGGAAAGAGAAAGAGAAGAGAGAGGAAAGAGGAAAGAGGGATAGAGAAAGAAGAAAGAGATAGGGGGAGAGGAAAGAGAAAAAAGATTGAGAAAAGAGAGAAAGGAAAGAGAAAGAAGAGAAAAAGGAAAGAGGAAAGAAAGAAAAGAAAGAGGAAAGAGGATAAAAGAGACAGAAAGAGAAAGTTAGAGGAAAGAGGGAAAGAGGAAAGAGAAAGAGAGGAAAGAGAGAGAGAGAGAGAGAGAGAGAGAGAGAGAGAGAGAGAGAGAGAGAGAGAGAGAGAGAGAGGAAAGTGACAGAGAAAGACCCTTTGACATCTAAAATAAAGATAACACTGCATATATCCTTTTTTTACCTTTATTTTATATATACACACACAAAGACACACACACACATTAAAGGTAAAAAAGGATATCTGCAGTGTTATCTTCATTTTAGATATCAAAAGGGTTTTGCGGCTCCCAGTGTTTTGTTTTCGGTGGGAAACGGGTCCAAGTGGCTCTTTGAGTGTTTTGGGTTGCCTACCCCTGGGGTGGGTGGACTCCCACGTGCTATTAACTTTGTTAGCAAATGGAAGGGGGGGTGAACAAAGTTGCTTCATTTATTCATTCATTTATTGCACAATAAAATTATTTGAAACCAACATTTGTGCTATTCTAATGCACAACTGCACAAATATGCATGTAATCTCTGAGGAGGCTATCACATCTGGGCTACAAAAATTTTGTTAAAGCATTCTTGTTCGCTGATATTTATTTCCTTTTATAAACTGCTTTGATTCTTCCATTTATTGTTTAAAGTGGTTTAATACTTCCATTTATTTCCTTTTATTCCCTTAAAACTAGTTTGAATCTTCCATTTGTTGCCATTTATTCTCTTAAAACTGATTTAATTGTTTTGTTTATTTCTGATCCACGAAACCTATAACCTCCATGCCATTTCTCACTCTTCTTATTCCTTTCTGCTTTGCTTTTTATTCCCTCTCTTTCATATACTTTCTTTTATCTTCACTGAAAGAAAATCCCTCCAGGTCACCACTATAATTTATGGTTCAAATGAAAGCAGCCTGTTCTTATTTATTATTTACTAACTTTCTGTAAATTTTGGTCCCACATTTAAAGGCAGGGTAAACATGCATTAAAATACATGCAGCGACGGCACAGCATTAATGGTGGCCAGGGCTGTCTTTCTTGCCACGCCCACTTGGTGGTCATGCCCACTTGTGGCCACACCCACTTTTGGCCACACCCACTTGGCCACGCCCCCGGCACCCGGCGATGTAGAAGCAAAAATAATTTTATGGTTGGGGGTCACCACAACATGAGGAACTGTATTATGGGGTCGCGGCATTAGAAAGGTTGAGACCCACTGATCTATATGGTCTTTTTCTTCAATGAATCTGGTTTTCAAAAACAAAACAAAACACTAAGAGCAATAGAATGCACATAGTAATTTTATATAGAGGAGATACTTTCTAGTTGTTACTTCAATTTTATGTTCCAGTAAGCACAAACCCAACACAGAAACTAGACAACCTGATGAAGAGAACCATCAATGACCTAAGTAAGAAAGGTCAAATCACAAAAGAAAAACAATATGACACCTTTGTTATAATAAAAAAGGAACAATTAGAGAAGTCACATGAAACAATCAACCACACTTTCAAAGGAATACAATTCACATGGGAACAAAAAAACAGCCACACACCATCCTTCCTGTAAAACCTCATCGGCAGAGGCAAATTAGAAATACAAGTCAACCGAAAACAATCCACACTAAACAAGTGCTCCATTACCAAAGTAACAACTCAACTTCCCACAAGAGAAGCTTCATAAGAACATTATTCAGATGAGTATAAAGGCATTGTAGCAATCCAGAAGGCCAGAAAAAAAAAGAAAACAGACCACCTATACAGTCTTTTCCAACAAAATGGATACCCACATAACTTTATCAAAAAGTGCCTGGCCATTCGAACTTTTGCAGCATAATTAACACAAGCTATCAAAAGGATAAATCTATCATATAGACAACTATCTCATACACAGCCAACAGACTATTACAACCACAAGGCATTACCATAGCACACAAGCCAACTAAAGCTCTCCAAGGCAAACCAAAAACCCAGCACCCAAGACGTAAAAATCAGGAGTCCACAACATACAGTGGGAGAATTGTAACAGCCACTATGTAGGACAGAAGGCAGAAAACTAGCTGAGAACATCCATGAACACCATCCTATAACACATGGGCAGACTCAACCACAGTTTAAACTGGAAAATTATGAGCATGCCAGAAGAAGCCAAATCCAAAACCACCACAGAATTTCTGGAAACTTGGTATTCAGACAAATCAGCCATCAATCAACACGAACATAAAGCACATTTTTAACTTTACATTATTAACCATATGCAGCATTGTTAATTGAATAATGTACAAGTGGTGAAAATAAAATAAGTAAAAAAGGAAGGTGTTTCCTAGAAAATCTTATTTAAGAATATAATTCCTATTAATCCCAGTCAATTATGCTGATGTGAATTGTAGTACCAATTATTTGAAGGGTGCTATGTTGAGAAACGGTAAGTCTATATTATACGCATAGTAAACATCCTCCAAACATTAAGATTCAGAACAATATAAAATGACATGATACTAAAAGCAATAGTTTCAAAAAATCCAGTGAAATGAAATCATCCATTGACTTTATGAATATCTGTCCTTAAGTCTGAGGATAATTTAGTTTAAAACTGTCATGCATAAGAAAAACAATAGGATACTTACCATTACATATTCTTGCATGAACATACCATGCAGTTGCCAACAATTGTCTTACTCCATTCCAGAAATCATTCAAATAACCTTCATTTATGTCTGTCTTTCTTTTGCAAATATAAACAAAGATAGCAGAAATAAAAAAGAAAAGGAAAATGACCATTGGAAGTAGAAAGCCTATAAGTAGTAAAATAAATAGGCATGTGACCAGGTAACTCAAGTATTCTTCCAAGTATTCCACTCCAGTCCATTCTTCTAACAAATAAAACAGGCATCTTACATAGGATGCAGGTATCTGTTCTGCACCACAGAATTCATTTTGGATTATCATGTTCTCTTTAAAAAGAAATAAAACATAAATAAAGGAATTAAAAAGTTTAGATTATCATATATTTGCCCTGCTAATTTCTTTTCAACTATTAGTTTGAACCATCAGACATTTTTCACTAGTGAGAACACAACAGGGCAAACCTATAAATGTATCTTGAAAAGTGAGCTTGATTAAATATAATAAAATTTACTTTCAGGCAAGTGAATATAGAATTGCTATCTTCCATAGTAAACAACTGAAACAGAAACTGCAGTCATTGCCAAGTGATTCTTACCTGAGAAAAAATAATCTGGGATCTTGACATATTTGCTTAGCTTTTGATTCTAATTTTATGTGCTACTGAGTATAAATACAAAGTTTTCTAAAATATTTTGTGTAAAGCTTTCTTGTAACATCCAAGAATATTATATAAAAAGTCAACTCCATATACCTACAAATGTAAGATCATAGCTTTTTTAAAAAAACAAAACAAAAAACAAATGCATGTTTACATGCAATAGTTCAATTCATGCAAGACAAAGATGTAAAAACCTCAAGAGGAGACTGAATTGGTGATATGTTCTTGAAATGCCCTATCACTTCTTGCAATTTTCCTAATCTATAAGAGTTTTAAAAGGTTGGGTTTTGTTACAGCAAAGCCACAAGGAATCCTGTGGCACCTTAAAGATTTCCAAATTATTACCACATACATTTTTGTGGGCTACAGTCTATCAGAGGCAATATCACTCAAGAAGTTAATTATGATCTGCAGAAAACTATAAATAATACATTTGTTTATGGTTGGCACGTTTTGGACGGGCTGCATTGCCACCTGTCAGGAATGCTTTGTGAAATTTTTGCATGGAGCAAGAAGTTATAAGATCCCTACAGATAGACACAATTACTAGGAATCAAGACAGATTGAAAGGAGTAAAGAACACCTGAGATTACTGGCTGGTCCTGCTTACTGGGAAGAATTAATCTTGCAACACATCAGGAGAATAACAGCTGACTAATAATAATAATAATAATAATAATAGTTGGAAGGAACCTTGAAGGTCATCTAGTCCAACCCTATACTATTTTGGACAAATGGCTGTCCAGTTTCTTCTTAAAAACTTCCAGTGTTGGAGCATTCACCGCTTCTGGAGGCAGGTTGTTCCACTGGTTAATTGTTCTAACTATCAGGAAGTTTCTCCTTAGTTCTAGTTTCTCTCCTTGATTAGTTTCCATCAGCTGCTTCTTGTCCTGCCTTCAGGCACTTTGGAGAATAGCTTGACTCCCTCTTCTTTGTGGCAGCCCCTGAGATATTGGAACACTGCTATCATGCCCCCCCTCGTCCTTCTCTTCGTTAAACTAGACATACCCAATTCCAGCAACCGTTCCTTATATGTTTTAGCCTCCAGTCTCCTAATCATCTTTGTTGTTCTTCTCTGTACTCTTTCTAGAGTCTCAACATCTTTTTTACATCGTGGTGACCAAAACTGGATGCAGTTTTCCAGGTGTGGCCTTACCAAGGCATTGTAAAGTGGTATTAATACTTCACGTGATCTTGATTCTATCCCTCTGTTAATGCAGCCTAGCACTGTGTTGGCTTTTTTGGCAGCTGCAGCACACTGCTGGCTCATATTTAAATGATTGTCCACTAGGACTCCGAGGTCCCTCTCACAGTTACTACTATTGAGCAAGGTACCACCTATACTATACTATACCTGTACATTTGTTTTTTCTTGCCTAAATGTAAAACCTTACTTTTTTCACCACTGAATTTCATTTTGTTAGCTTTTTGTAAGCATTTTGTTATGCTTAACTTCAATAAATAAAGTTGACCAGATGCAGCTTCTTCTCCTCTCTTCAAAAACCTCTGGCTGGTAGAAAAGGAGTAGATTCGCATTTTAATACTAAAGCTAAGGTGAGCTGAGGAGGAGCTGCAGGACAATACCAGAGGAAGGCGATTCCGTAGTTTTTCCTTTGATCCCACCAAAATCCTACCAAAGTAAAGCCTGCAAAGTTTTGAATATGATCGCGAGGCAACTGGACTTCCTTGTTTTTTCTTTGAGGACGTTTTGCTTCTCATCCAAGAAGCTTCTTCAGATTTGAATACGATCACTCCGACACCCGCAGGATTCCTCTCTCAGTGGCAGAGGAAGAACACCCTAGGGGCTCTCGCCTTTACAATAAATTCCCTTGGGAGCTTTTCAAAAAGCAGAGCAGCCTCTCTTCGGGTTATACCGGCAGGATTTTCTTCTGACAGGACAGAAGGGAGCCACGGAGAAGAGCTTCAGGACAGATGGGCAGGGAAAAGTCCAGAACTCCTCAGGAATCAAGAAAAAAAGGTTTTGGCCACAAAGGGTGCAATGAGGCCGATCAGCCGAAAGGGACCCCAATGCCAGTGCTGTCCCCCTCACTGCCGGAATTCACTAACCCGGGTCAGCCCAGCTAGGAAGAGTGGCCTGTCCGTCTCCCTCATCCTCTTTCATAGGCAGGAAACGCTTCACCATCCTAAAGACCCGAGTTTTCCTTTTGCTTTTCTTCCCCAGGCCTCCTATCCTATCCTGCCTCGGAGGGCTTCACTTCTCAGGTTGCGAGCTGCAGCATCAATGTAAGCAGATATGTGGAAAGATCCACTGCCTTTCTACAAATTACATGAACGAATAACCCCGATAATCTTGCTTTCCCCCACCAGCGCCAGACAGCATTCCAATTTTCCTCATTCCAGTTGGATCCTCTTACAAAGTTGTTGGTCACCACCCAGTTGGTGCACAGATGAAATGGAAGCGTGACGAATCGTGTTGCCAGAACAGGCCAATCTGTGTACTCTGTGGTTTAATGAATTAAGTATTTTGCCTGATCTGTAATTACCCTGTGCACAAGACTGAATCAGGAAGCAGACAACCTATTTTAGCTAACAAGAGTTGTGCAATCGCAGTCTCACTCAGCCGATGTGTTACTGTAATTTCATAAACAAATCATGCTGCCACTCTAATTTCAGTCTTGTTGGGTCATTTAAGGAGGTATGTACTCTAAACAGGTCTATAGAATGACCTGGGCGAGCAAAATAAGCAGGGGGGTATTTTCTACTTCCTGCCTGTTTCCCCACTGACTTTGCTTGTTGGAAGCTTGCAGGGAAAAAAGAAGCATCCATAAAACATTCTGTCTTACAAAGTCCAAATTCAGTTTTCATTGAAACGCTGAATGATCTTTTTTCACACAACTATGTTTTATTTATTTTAGCTTTGTTTATTCATTTATTAGCCAAAATGTCTGCTTAAGGCTACTTGCATAATCCGCCACATCAAGACTCTGTGGGAAAAAAAAGATCTCACGAAGTTGGAAGGTCTGACTGAACTTTTTTTAGTCCCACGAACTCCATTTTCCTGCAGCAGGGGAGAAATGCGCCAGAACTGGAAAGCAGGTTAGTTAAGAAATTTTGCTTTCAGGAAGAGGGAGGAGCTGGGCAATGGTATGCAAAGCTCTATAGCAGCGCCGGGAGAAGAAGCAGCAGAAATGGGCTGCCATTTCAAGAACGGAGAAGGGAGACGTAGGGCGATGCAGGGTGGCAGGCAAGTGCTCTTCTCTGCTCTGCATTGCTGCACAAAGCCTCTCTTTTCCCAGTCTCCATTCTCTCCAGTGGCGGCAACTGAGGGCTGGCGAGAGAAGTGGCGAGAGAGAAGGCAAAAAGCAAACCCAAACCCACACCGATGATGAGGCACGACCACAAACCAGAAGCCAGACCACAGCTGCATCATTAGCCACCTTAAACCCCTCCAATCCATACAAGAAGCAAACTGACACCCACCATGAAGATGAGGCACGACCACGAACGTGAAGCCAAACAGCTATGCAGCTCACCATCTCTACCCCCCTGTAACTCAGACTAACCCCTCATCCAATCAGAGCACAGCCAACCCCCTAACCAATCAGAACACACCTCCACCCAATCAGAACACAGCCGAGCTCCCAGCCAATCAGTTCAAACCCCCACTGGCAGTTAAAAGGAAGAAACAGTTGCAATCACACATTGCTGCTAGAAGCACCAAGCCGAAAGCACCAGCCTGAAGATGACGAATGTGACTTCGTCGAAACGTTGCCAAGACACTTCAAATTCTACGTGGGAGAAAACCCGAAGAACCAAAGACCTACATACAAACACCCGCGAAAAGCTCAGAAAACATATATATATATATATATATATATATATATATATATATATATATATATATATATATATATATATATATATATATATATATATATGTAATAATGTGTAACAAGCCATGTTTGTTTATAATATAATTATCTACCCAGTAAAGGGTTTAGCCCTAAATTGTCACACCTGACTAATTACGTGATACAATGATATTTTGAAAGTTATTACTCAATCACAAAACAAAAACTTCCCAGAGATACTGCCAATCAACAGTATTAATGTAAATGAGCTTTTGAACAACATTGCTGACTAGACTGGCTACTGGGAAAAGGATTATAAGTTCTATTATTGCAACATGCTGTATCTGGGCTACCCTTAAAAAGTATCGGGAAGCTTCAGCTGCTATAGAATGTGGCCAGGCAAGCAATCTTGTGCACTTAAAGAACAACGCATGTAACACCTCAGCTACGTAAGCTGCATTGGGGGTGGTTTGCTTCTGCATCTGATCCAAGGTGTTGATTATGACCTTTAAAGCCCTACATGGTATGGGAGCAATTACCTACAGAATGTCATCACCTCATTATATCAGCACGTCCCACCTGGTCAATGCCAAAAATGTATGTTGCGGACCTTGTCAGTTAAAGAATACTGATTGATGGGGTCCAGCGAGAGAGCCTTCTCTACTGTGGTACCTCTTCTTTGGATGAGGTGAGGGGTGGGGTGGGCCCTTATTTTCTTAGCTTTTGGGAAATGTGTAAAGCCCTGGCACAAGTATATCACTCCCAGCTCATAGGGGAGCACACAGCCATGGGGCTGGTTAGTGCTGTGAAGGCCCTCCTCCCACCTTTTAATTAACTTTTAATGTTGAATTTTAACTACCCTTGCCTGGTAATTAAAATTATATACTATATATAGGTGTGTGTATATGTGTGTGTGTGTGTATTTTTATAATTTTATATTTTAATATATTATTTGTACACTGTCTAGACTCCCTCTGTGAGGGAAATGGACAATTTCTATATTTGATAATGAAATCTCAATTGGTCCACAGTTTCTCTCCTTCCCATTCTTCAGTTAAATCACAATACTTTTTTTGGTTAATTTATGAAAAGTTAACTTCAATATGTATTATCCACTAGGTGGTACTGCAGTACAGTTTAATTGATATGTTCATGGACTTTTTTGTGTTTTGCTTTTGGCTATAAATTTGCTTTAGATGCTTAATTCTATCCTATTAACAGGCCTAAATGAACAGTAGATTAAGTGTCTTTGAAGTTTTGAAAACAACTGTTATGTTTCCTTAGTTCAGATTCTTAGATTTCTATGTGGAAGTTTCAAACATATGTCATACATACATACATACATACATACATACATACATTGAGTGGCTACATAGCACCTTTAGAAGACCTTGGAAAGAGCAGATTATCTAGTTCCTTTCCGTTGGAATTAAGACCTGAATATGGGACAGAAACAGCATTGGACACACTTTTGGATGACCTTTGATGAGGGTGGGATAGGGTTGTGCATCTGTCCTTACCCTCCTTGACCTTTCTGTAACTTTTGATACCATCAACCATGGTATCCTTTTGGATTGGCTCAGGATGGGGGGAGCAGCAGTATGGTATTGTTTACTTGATAGAATATTAGTAGCTCAGGGTTGAGCTGTGGAGTCCTTGGGGCTCTCTGAGTTTAATGGTTTCTTGCAGATGTTTCATTAGCAAACTAGGTCACGTCATCATGCTGGCAGGATAAGCCCTGGATTGCTTAAGGCCAGGTTACCTACAGAACTGTCTTTGCCTCATTATATCAGCTGGTCCCACATTCATGCTGCGAATGTATGTTGTGTAATGCAGTAAGCCATCAGTTAAAAACTTAAAAACTGGAAGTTTTTAAGAGACTGGACAGCCATTTGTCCGAAATGGTGTAGGGTTCTTGCCTGAGCAGGGGGTTGGACTTGATGACCTCCAAGGTTCCTTCCAACTTTATTATTATTATTATTATTATTATTATTATTATTATTATTATTAGACTCCTATTGGTGAGGTCCAAGAAGAGTCTCCTCTGCCTTTGGGATATTCTCTCCCCCAGAGGTGAGGGAGCCCCATCTCGTGTACCTGAAACTTTTAATTTTGCAGGTGAAATATGCTCCTCAAAAAAAATGTTATGTAGTGCAATGCAGTGAGGTATGTGAAACTAAACCACCACTTCACAAACACATGGCACAGGGGGAAAAATTCATCAGAGAGAATTCAGCAACCCATCTTCATCTGAAAGACAAGACTCACATTCTGGACAGAGAGGATTGGTTTGAAAGAGGAGTCAACGAGACTATATTAAGGAGGGATATGACATCACCCATCTCCCACTTACATCTATGACCTGGATAATTGAGAATTTCCATAGACACGTGTTGGATATAAAGGCAGGCAAGCAGGCAGGCAGAAATACATACATACATACTAAAAAAAAATCAATGGAAAGCTTTGGTTAATGTTAGGGGAGATGATGTTGTATCCTAAAGGCTTTAAGGAGAGAAATAGCTACTCTTTGTGGTGGAAGAAGGCAGGCAGGATTTGCTACAAATCACTCTCATAAGTTACTCCTGTCTTACTATTCCAGAAGATATAAACAATTCTTTCAAAATTTTACCCACACACAAAAATCTTCACACAGAGAGACAATTGGGAAAAACCTTTAAAGCAGCCATTTGAGAATTACCTTACTAATGCTAAAAAAAAAAATCACTTATGAAGGCTCTCCAGGCTCTAGCATTTCATACTAGTGAAAACATACAATTTCCACTTTATTGTTCCTGGCTACTAATTATATATCTTCTTTCTTTCATTTGATTGTTTTATATGGTCTTCAGTGACTATGGTATTCAAGACAAAAACAAAGAGCAATAGAATACACAAAGTAACTAATATGATATGTAGGGATATTTTCTAGTTATTACTTCAGCTTTATTCAGTAGATACTTTTACGTCGCATGACATAAAAATAAAAAAACAATATGGAATAACTTCAACTAAAATATATTTAAATATTCTTAAAAATGAACTACATTTCAGTCTGTTACTATTTATAAGTCAGTTTCCTGTATCACTGATGGAAGTACGTTACAAATACTTTTTTTTTTAACAGTCCAAAGTTTATTTAACATTTTCATCTCAAACTGGTTAACAGCCACATCATCTCTCCTGGGGACTGCTGGGAAATGTTTTCCAACAGAGGACCGGGGAATTATTTCATAATTCGGCAAATCCGACAATCTTCGGGAGGACTGGCTTAATCTGGCAGCAAAAACCATTAGCTTAGCCCACGTTTTTCGCAGCTTGGCAAAGAGCTTCAGGCATCTTAGCCAACAAAACAAGAGCTGGGGATTTCAGTGGCAAGATTCAAAAAAACCATTCCACTAGACCTCATGATCTATGGAGGGAAACAGGGCCCTGTCTCAACGCTTGGACTAAACGCAGAAAATCAGAAAGATCAAATAATGTCACCCCACTACCCAATCCACCTCCACTACGGCCAGCAGTGGACTTAAAAATAGGAAATATTTATGATTTCTGAAGCTGCGGAAAACACGTTTAAATGTGGGGATTTGTCTCAAGATCTTTTCAGTTAATCACCGGGATATGTTTTAGTGTTCGGAGATTAACGCTAAGATTTAATGTTCACTGTTAAATAGCCTCTGGTCGTAGGCTAAGTCCATTTTCTTTTCTTTTTTTTTTCTTTTCTTTTTTTTATAAAATTTCTTTTATTAAAACAATCAACATTGAACATAAAATCATAGTATGCATCAATCGTCATAGCACCTGATATACAACACTAAGTATTAATCTTTGTAAACGTCTGGTTTGGCTAACATTTTTCACTCCTCACGTCAAGCCTCAACTATACGCCTGTTACACTTTATTTGATTGGTGTTTCTCTTTTCTATAGTCTATCCACTGTTTCTAGTCTATCACATATTATTCATCTCAATATTAGTACAGTCTTTTATGATCCCTAACCAAAAATCCTGAGGTAGAAATTTGATAACCTGAGGTAAATCTTATATATGGTCTATCTACTATATCTAGTCTATCACCTATTGTTCATTCGCGCTTCTGAATTAACTTCGTCTCAGTAATAGTGCAATCTTTTATAGTCCCTGACCAGGGATCCTGAGGTAGAATAATCTAAAAATTGAGTAATCAGTCTGAAAGAAAATAATTAAACAGCAAATAGAATTGAAGATGTTAAAGTAATAAAGTAAAAGCAATACATTTTGCAACAGGAACAAAGCTAAAAAATAAAATAAAAACTTAAAAGTTTAAATGGACAGAAAAGGTCCTAAATACAGGAATTAGTCCCTTCTTTACCTGTTGGATGACTTCTCTATCTGTTTAATACTTTCAACAAATCATTACAGTAGTGACTATTTCCCAAGTCCAACCTTTTAATGATAATTATCAAATGATCATCATAACAACTTGTTTTGTACAATTTCCTTTTAAGATCTTAAGGCAGTTGAAAAGTAAGGTTTAAAAGGCTTGTGTTTTTGTATATGTATTATTGGCAAGTGGGGAATTAGTGTCTTGCAATATGTGTATTATTAAGTTAAATGTGATCATATAACATCAGATTTACATTTATAAGGTACCATAGAAAGAATAATAAAGAAAATATTTATTATCATTTACTATGAATAAATAGTACAAGTAGTACAAGTAACAATCAAAATACTTTTTTTCGGGAAGTAGAATTACAGCAAATATAAGATTTATGGGAGTTCTATTTTTATTACTATTGGACACATTTCAATGCTCAGAGATCCCCACTCCAAAAAATCCTGACAGAGAAATAGGCTTATGGTATAGCACTCTAGTTTCATATGGCATCTTCTTAAAACAATTTTATGCATGCTGAAATCTGAAAAAAAGACATAATAAAGCTAATTTTCTACTTAAATTTTTAAAGGAAAAAAGCTCTGCCTTGTGGATTATAATGGTTAATACAGAATGGTTTTCATTTAAGAGCTCTGGAGAACTATCCTCACCCCAAAAGTAAAAATATTGCTCAGAACATTATCAAATATACTTTTCTCCCACAAAGTTTTAAGTTATTTTGTATTAATAAAAACAACAAAGTAAATGTCCCACGCATATCATAGGTAGGTTTAGACAGTTATAAATATGCAAATAAACGTACATGGAATGTTTAAAACAAAATCTAAGCTTTCAACACTATGTGGAACCTTAAAAAATGCTCAGAATTGAACATTATACATGAAATAGGAGTTTCTATGGATTTTTCTCCACTAGTTGCTGACTATCCATGAAGGGCACTGTAAATAAAGTTGTTGTCAATAATCATTCAATCATACATTTGAGCATATAGCAAGCCACAATGACATTAAAATGACATGTACACTATAGTGCAAATGATGCAGCAAAGAACTTCTGTCATGCTGTTTGACTATTAATTCAACCATTTGACTAGAGGCATCTTTAAGATACATGAATGGACCTATTCATTAATATTCAGCCCACTCTATATATTAACTGTAACCAAAGGGGAAAATACTGAAACATGTTCTTAGGAGACATGCTTCCCAATAAAAGGATTATCACTTCAAATCTCTATGCAAATGTTCTCAGTTTGATGGGATTGTAACTGGCTATGTAAGCCTCTGTTTGAATGATTATTGATCCTAGAGTCACTATAGTAAGGAAGGCACATCTTGGTGGCTTCGCATTGCCTTGGCACAGAAGTATACCTATAATCCATGAATTTTAATTTCCAAGAGACACAAGATCATAATAAATTAGCAGTTTACCCAAAAACGTAGTACTTGCTGGGAAATAGCAAAACGATTAATTTCTACTGCAGAAGTTCTTCTTTATGCAGTGCCAATTCATATTATTTACAAAGCCTTAAATTAACTTTGTCTTTTTAAATGCCAACATAAGCAGTGCTGAGCAAAAATATATAACTAAATTCTAAGTATAGTTCTAAGTATTAATGAATATAGATACTGGATCTTTCTTGCTCATATGAGTAGCTTCTGCATATATAAATTTGATTACTTTAAAATTTTGGTAAAGAAACATTTAATTAAAATCTTTTGTATATACTATAATTTAGCTATTTTTCTACATTTTCCATTTTCTGCATTTTCTATGAAACACTTATGAACACACATTAAAGTAGGAGAGGAAAAAGTAAATTAAGTGAAGTAAGGAGGAAATAAAAGTAATCTTGCCTGTGGGAAGATTACACTAGATATCAGACGACCTATAAAAGAAAGTCTATACAGGTAGTTCTCGAGTTACAACAGTTCATTTAGTGCTCAAAGTTACAATGGCACTAAAAAAAGTGACTTATGACCATTTTTCACACTTATGACCATTGCAATATCCCTGTGGTCATGTGATTAAAATTCAGATGCTTGGCAATCGACTCATAGTTATGAGGACTGCAGGGTCCCAGGGTCATGTGATCATCTTTTGCAACCTTCTGACAAACAAAGTCAATGGGGAAGGCAGGTTCACTTGACAACCGTGTTCTAACTTAACAATTGCAGTGATTCACTTAACAATTGTGGCAAGAGAGATGGTTAAATGGGGCAAAATTCACTTAACTGTCTCACTTAGCGATAGAAATTTTGGGCTCAATTGTGGCTGTAAGTTGAGGATTACCTGTATAAGAATGTCAATTGTTGCAATTTTTTTCTTAAACAGAACAAGGTGTAATAGAATTAGATTTCCTATTGTGTCCAAGAAAGATAAATATTTAAAATATTTAAAATTATTCAAAATTATACCCAACTAAAAGTTCCTTTTAATTACATGATCCAATATATTTTTCATAAAAATGAATTAGCACAAGCCTGATTTAACAGAGGAATCAAAGAGAACTACTTCTATATTGGAGAATACATGGAATAAAAAAATCCAAGTTTTATAAAAAAATACCAAATTTAGTCCCAATCCATTTAAAGCTTACACTTAATTTAAGAAGTACTAGAAATATGCTATATATTTGATGCATTTTCAAAAAGCCTAAAAATCATGTTTACATCTTATTCCAAATTAGGATTGTGGTTTTTAAACTATGGTTTTATTTCTGTGAAAACAAAGTACCGGTATTTATACTGAAAGATTTACTTTCCTGAGCAATACATGTAACAATGATCTTCAAAGTCTGGTTTTCTGTAAAATTATACATTTGCACAGCAAATAAAAAATTATTGTAACAATTTTTAAATAATATATCACATTAAAATATCATTCAAAAATTTTCATAGTGATTTGCCAAAGTTATTCATTGTCTTGTTTCTCTGTTGAAACTCGTTCCATCAAGGCTCTCCACACATTTCCTGGTATTTTCTGATGTTTGTCTATTAAACATTGTAGTGCATCCTTTGTCTATGAGGGGAATGAAGGATGAGAAATATAAATTATTCATTATTATTGCATAATTCAATGGTAAATTACATTTAAAAATAAAAAAATGAATCCTTTTCAAAATACAATATAACATTAACCAGACATACAGTAATTTAACCCTGGAATTACAGAACCCACACAAATACAAAATATATAGATTTCGCATAGACAATCTATACTTTAAACACTACAAAATCAAATGATAAACATAGGAGTAGGTTTCAGCCATGCTGATACTGGGCTACTCTGATTTTGTGTTTGTTAAAAGGGAATTCAGTCTTCTGCTGAATGGCAAGGCATTCTAAAACTCCAAGCTCCATTGAGCGATGCAAAATCCTTTATTTATATAATACAGTGAGGGGAAAAAGTATTTGATCTCTTGCTGATTTTGTACATTTGCTCACTGAAAAAGAAATGATCACTCTATAATTTTAATGGTAGGTTTAACAGCAACAAAAAAATCCAGAAAAACACATTTCAAAAAATCTATAAATTAATCTGCACTTTAATGAGTGAAATAAGTATTTGATACCCTATCAATCAACAAAATTTCTGGCTCCCAGGTGTTTTTTCTACAGGTAACGAGCTAAGATTAGGAGCACTCTCTTAAAGGATGCCTGACCACCTGTTCACACAAGCAATCAGTCAATCAGATTTCAAACTCTCCACCATAGCCAAGACCAAAGAGCTGTCAAAGGATGTCAGGGATAAGATTGTAGATTTACTCAAGGCTGGAATGGGCTACAAGTCTATCACCAAGCATCTTGATGATAAGATGACAACAGTTGGTGCGATTATTCGCAAATGGAAGAAACACAAAATAACTGGGGCTCCATGCAAAATCTCAGCTCGTGGAGTTTCAATGATCATGAGAACGGTGAGGAATCAGCACACAACTACATGAGAGAATCTTGTCAATGTTCTCAAGGCAGCTGGGACCATAGTCACCAAGAAAACAATTGTTAATACACTATGCCGCAAAGGACTGAAATCCTGCAATGCCTTCATGGTCTCCCGGCTCAAGAAAGCACATATACAGACTTGTCTGAAGTTTGCCAATGAACATCTGAATGATTCAGAAGAGAATTGGGTGAAAGTGTTGTGGTCAGTGAGACCAAAACTGAGCTCTTTGGCATCAACTTAACTCGCTGTGTTTGGAGGAGGAATGCTGCCTATGACCCCAAGAACACCATCCCACTGTCAAACATGGAGGTGGAAACATTATGCTTTGGGGGTATTTTTCTGCTAAGGGGACAGGACAACTTTACAGCATCAAAGGGACAATGGACAGGGCCATGTACTATCAAATCTTGGGTGAGAACATCCTTCCCTCAGCCAGGGCATTGAAAATGGGTCATGGATGGGTATTCCAGCATGACAATGACCCAAAACACATGGCCAAGGAAACAAAGGAGTGGCTCAAGAAGAAGCACATTAAGGTCCTGGAGTGGCCTAGCCAGTCTCCAAACCTTAATCCCATAGAAAAACTATGGAGGGAGGTGAAGATTCGAGCTGCCAAACGTCAGCCTCGAAACCTTAATGACTTGGAGAGGATCTGCAAAGAGGAATGGGGCAAAATCCCTCCTGAGACGTGTGCAAACCTGGTGGCCAACTACAAGAAATGTCTGACCTCTGTGACTGCCAACAAGGGTTTTGCCACCAAGTACTAAGTCATGTTTTGAGAAGGGGTTAAATACTTATTTCACTCATTAAAATGCAAATCAATTTATAACTTTTTTGAAATGTATTTTTCTGGATTTTTTTGTTATTATTCTGTCTCTGTTAAAGTAAACCTACCATTAAAATTATAGACTGATAAAATTATAGACTTTGTCAGTGGACAAACATACAAAATCAGCAGGGGATCAAATACTTTTCTCTCTCTCACTGTATAATGTCCTAAACTATTCTTTGAGTATTAATTCTGTTATTAAACCATATACGATTGATAAAAATCCCAATTTATTCATCTATAAAAAGTAACCAGTTGATTTTAGGAGACTTCATAGTTTCATACTCTTTCCCACATCTTCACTGAAAAAAGTGTTCATAAACAAAGGCAAACTCTAATCTGGGAAGAAGAATAAATCATTATTTTTCATAAAAGTGAATTAGTGCAAGTAGGATGGGACTTATCACTTCTGGTCTATTTGAAATTTTGTTGAGGCTCTAAGATTAATCTGACTGATAGAGCTTAGAAACAGAATCGTTTTTGTAAATGGTTCCAACCTCAGTGAATTGCCTCTCTAAGGATGTGCAGCTCTCCCTTCACTTTTATTTATCTAAAAAAGTTTGGAAATCCATCTCTAATGGCTGTTGACTGCTGAGTTTTACTATCACATTGTTGATAGCTGATCTTTTATTCTTTGACTCTAGAAAAGTTTTTTAGGCCATGCAAATTATATCATAATGTACTTTTGCTTCTATATGATTGAACTGTAAAATATATTTTTATTTCTACAATTTTAATGAACTCATGAATTAATATGCTACCTTTTAAAACAAAAAATAATTCCAAATAGTTCAGAATCAATTCATAAAAAAATTAAAAGCGGTTCCTAAAAATTTAAACTACAGACACTTGACCATTATGCATTTAAGAACAATTAGAAGTAAAAAATTAAAAGAAGTAGAGAATACTGCTACTACATAAAAAATAAAACTCAAGAATTCCTTGTATTTTGGGAACTTTGCTTAGAAAATAAATCAATAGATATTGACAGAATTCCCTAATCTTTCATTCAGCTTAATTTTCAAACAATTCTGTGTTTTTGTACTATTTATTTGAATAAAAATTTATGTTTCGATCCACAGTTTGAATCACAAAAATGTTCTCTAAACATCCATATAGTTAGTATAAGCTGAAAGTATTTTGGCAATCCATCCAGGAGTCTTTATTTTAACCTTGTGAGGTTATTTTACAAGGTTATTACAATGTTATTTTAACGTGATAACCCTGATCAGGATATTAATACTCTAAAAGGAAGATCTTACTTTTTTGGTCAGTTCTTCTGCTGTTATGTTTGGATCATATGGAATAGGATCTCCCAAATATGTCTGCAGTTTAACTGGAAAGTTTCCATACAGAAGAACTAGTGGCAAACGAAGATACTCATATATTGATCTTAATAATTCTGGTTAATTAAAAAAAAGAGGGATTAATAGTATAGCAGGTACAATTATGTATTTTTACCAATTTATTCATTTAAAAAATCTAAGAAGTAGTGATTCAATCACAAAACCTGTATAAAGTTGCTTCCTGTCACAAATCTGAACAGCAATTTAGTGCATACTTCCAGCATCATCTTGAACTCTGCATTAGGAACTTAAAGCTGCTGTAAGGACCCACCCCACTTTGCAACTTAAGAAGACAGAATTGTTGGAATATTTCTTCCAACAGGCATCTTTATTAAGAGAAAATGGTTGCAGGCATTCTAGACAGGACCTGGGGCCCAAGCCCTCCCATTCAAGGTTTTAAGGGGTCCCCAGCAGCCCCACCCCACCCCACCATCCTTCCAGCGACAATCCCAGGTGTTACATTTCCACCCCCTTTTTCCTCACGGCTGGTGGGAGACTTCAGAGAGGAGTAGATGAAAGCTGATAGACCCTATTGTTATGATTAGTCCTTTTGGTGATATCCACATTCAGTCCCTTTGAAGTTGTAAGGGAGGAAGGAAGAGCCATAAAACCCCTTTGGTCATCCCCCTTCCCTTTCATAGTATGACAGAATCCAGAGAGGGCAGAAATGGGGTTTTCCATAGTTGATAACCAGAGATGAAATACGGTATAATTGGATTCTGACAGCTGCATTGCAGCTTGCTAAAATATTAAAGGACAGAGAAAGATACCAGGCTAAAAAACTAGGATGTAGTGAAAGAAGAGGAGACAGGAGAGAGGTAATTGCAAGGAGAAGCAGTGCTTGCAATTAGTCGCTATATTGGTTTGTAATGGTCTGGAAAAGTTTGGAGTCTGGAAGTGGTCTTCATGGAAGATGTCATTTCTAATTTCACCTAAAAGGATTGAGGTTCTCATAAATCTATACAATGTTGCTTCCTAATACAAATCAGAACAAGGTAAGGATGTTATGCCAGAGTCCTATGGAAGTCATTACGATAAAATTTGGTGATATCCACTAACCCAAATGATTCTAAAAGCGGATGTATAAAGTGATGGAAGGCAGTTCTATGAATAGCGGGAGCAATAGCACTTAGACTTATATTCCACTCCATAGTGCATTATAGCACTCTCTGAATGGTTTACAAATGTCAACATTTACCCCCAACAGTCTGGGTCCTCAATTTACTGACCTTGAAAGGATGGAAAGCTGAATCAACCTTCAGCTAATCAGGATCAAACTCCTGGCTGTAGGCAGAGTTAGCTGGAAACACTGCATTCTAACCACTGTACCACCATGGCTCCTAAGGGTTAAGGGCTATTGGTCTTGAAGACTCAATGTTACCTCTGTACTGGGAACATTGTGTTTTTAAATGCCAGTTATAAGGGACTCATGGTCAAAGAGGAATAAGCTTCCACCTCCTATCTGTGAATACTGTAGAAGCATCTGGTTGGCTACTAAATGGCTGCTTCTTGCTTGATCAAGAAGAACTGTTCTTATGAGTTAAATTTGTCAACAATAACACTTTTTATTTATATCCGCTTTATATTAAAGATACTGGACATAATGTTGCTGCCTCATATTTTCTCCATAACAATCCTATGATATGAGTTCGACTAAGAGAAAGTGACTGAGCCACAATCACCCAATGGGTTTTATGCCTAAGAGAATACTAAAACTTGGAGTGTCCCAGTTTCTAGTCAAGCACCTTAACCACTATACTAAACTAGCTGAGTTTTCAATTTTTTCATTATTTTTATTTTATCAAACTGTAATCTCTCAAAGGAGAAATATCAAACCTCAAAAGCAAATGATAAAAAAAATTCTCTATTGTCATGCAGAATAGCCAACAAATTCTACATATCCAGACTGTAGTGTAATGCAGTGATTAAAGAGATGAACATGGATCAATCTAGGGCAGGGGTTCTCAACCTTGGCAACTTTAAGACTTGTGGACTTCAACTCCCAGAATTCCTCAGCCAGCTTTGCTGGCTGAGGAATTCTGGGAGTTGAAGTCCACAAGTCTTAAAGTTGCCAAGGTTGAGAACCCCTGATCTAGGGTACTTAATTTTGCATCTGTCCTTCATGCAGTCTCAGGACAACTTTACACTGAGACAGATTCAAACTGTTGATCTGGTATTAAAAATAGGAAATCCAGATATGTTGCTTTCAGCTGCCACAGAAAGACAATATATAAATGAAATAACAATAGTTTTTTCTTGTACAAGAGACCAAGCAGCTTATTTATATATTAGAACATGATATTAAAAACCAGAGCATTTTATTTAAAATCATATCCAGCATTATAGGTATAACAGAGCCAAAATGAGCTCTAATTAGGACAAACAAAAAAATATAAGTTCAAATGACTTAATACAATACAATCCAAACAAAGTTGCATACTTATTTGTCCTCCAACTATTCGAATATTTTCCCGAATATTTCGTGTGAACGTGGGAATGATGGGCTGAAAGAATAGAGTAATGGAGATACATATTAACAAATTATTTCCCATAATCAACTGATTTTATACTAAATCACAAAGTTATATACAAGTATAGGAAACTATTTCTTAGTCACATTTCCAAGAAACTAAAGTATCTTTTTCCTTTTTTGCAAGCACTGAATTTTGTAACTTACAGGGAATTTGAGTCTTAATCATCCATTCTCAATCCAACCTTCTCACTACAAAGTTAGATAAGTCTCCCATTATTGCAACTTCAATCTATAGGAATTATAGGTCCGCACTCTGAGAATATTTGAGCTAGAATGTTAAGTATATTAAATTTTTGCACTGCTCTTTTATGTATGAAGTTCTCCACATTTCAGAAAAGCAACCTCGTCCTGTAAGCAGTTAATGAAATAGAAAGTTATCTAGGATATTCACAAATGTTCATTTTCATCAAAGAAGTTATGGAGAAATCTGAGATGCTGGTAATAATCATTTTGTCTGCATTAAGAATGCGAGAGGCATTTTGCCAAGTCTGTTGGCGCAAGCAAAGCATTCATGCTTGAAAACATGCATTCAGCTGCTGTGTCTGGAAGCTCAGACAACTCCTTGAAGAACTTCTTAAGTTGTCTATAAATGTATGCAAGGCAATACTTTCAGTGGAAATACCCTCAAAGCAAAGCAGCTGTGCAATACATCTGGGAAGGTTCTGAAAACCCACAGAAGTATCTGAGGACTGTATCTGCTTCAATGCTTTAAAAAACAGGTTTTTGCTGCCAGCTGGCTTGTCAAGACTCTGCAGTCCTAACAGTGATGGATTTCTCCCTAAAAAAGTATCATACCAACCAAAGGAAACATAAAATAAGCCCCCGATAGAGTATATTAGAATTTGATTCATAAAATTTTGGAGTACCAGTATTTGAATTGTTCAATGTCAGCTATTAATTAGCATTAACGTGGTATTAAGTAAAACTTATTACAGTACATAATGCCACAGTATTTATATAAATATCATGGGAAAATTGTATTGAAAAATCTGAAGAGGTACATTGTCATCTTGCCCTTTTTAATGCATAAGCGGTTATAGTTATAAAAGTGTTATATCAGCTGCTTTTATATGGCAAGAAAAGCCAAACAGAGAAGCAGACTAGAAAACATTTCCCTAACTTCTTTTTTCTGAAAAGTTGGAGAAATTTGAAGAAGGGCATGCACTACTTTTAATTGATTTTTAAAAATAATATACTAAATGATTAAAATGTAAATTAAATTGGTTTACATTAAGGAAGCATACCAAATTGATACAGAAACGAACATGCTCAAGGAACACATTTCATTAGTTTCTAGACATTTGTGGAAATTGTTTTTAAAAAGGATCAGAGTAAGTATAATTTGATATCTCAGATTCTGTAAAGCACAGAAAGCAAAGAAACACCATAGATACAATCTGAGACTTGTGTGTGTGTCTCTCCTCCCTCACTTCAACAGTTCTGATACAGTAATGTATAAAGTAAAAAATACATTCTTTTAACTACATGCTTTGCAACAGTAACATTTCCCTTTCCTGCTTCTTTAACTAAAATGAAGAGAAGCTATATTTCTTAGAATTCAGCATTTTGTATATGTATTTGGAACAAAATTTAAAATAAACTAAATCAATAAATGTGCAATTGTTTAAAAAATACATTTCAATTGTGCATACAAAACATACTTTTAGAAGTAAATAAAGTTACATATAATACTTTTTAGAAAGTTAACAGAATTATATCTATAAAAGGTGCTGAAAATAAGTACTGTGAGGTAGGCTAAATACTGACTGGCCCAAGAATCTGTGATTGAGGATGGGTTGAGTTTCCTTAGTATCAGTCCAACCCCCTAAGATCACTATAGGACACTGGACTGTTTCTAATTTGGCTGAATCACCTCTCTCCATCACATTGTTTCCTATTGCTTAAAGTTTACCAGAAAGGGTTTATTGACAGAAATATTATATTTCTAAGCATGGTATACATAATCAGCTGTAATCTTATATTCCAGTTACTCCCACAGAATACTTACCACTTTTGAATCAATGGCCACTTGAGCAAATCCTTTACGGTTTTTCCACATAATAGTATAATTTTCATCACTGAACAATGCTTCCCGTACTCCCCCTGGTGAAATTACCATCAGTTCTCCATTCTCTAATACTTTTCTACATTCTTCTTGAGATCCATGCAGAGCATGGAACACATTAATTAATAACTGTATACCTGAAATTCATAAGAATCTGTTGTAGGACTAATATTGATATAAAATTATGATCTCTCCACAGATACTATATTTTATCAGAAAAATACAGAATAAACAATGAACTACAAAGCAGGTATAAATTATGAGAAAGACAAAAAGGATTACATTTTCACCAATCCGTATGTAATGAAATATCTTCAAATCAACACTCAGTGATAAGAATTATAAATTTACAATTTTTTTAATAATGAAAATTTATCCTGATAAGTAATCTATCAATTAACATCCAATAATCAAATATCTTTATATAGTTTATGCAGTGTATATATATATATTTATGCTGTAAAGTTTACATCATATTATTTAAAAAGCACTTTCCCTCAGCTATCAATACCCAGAAACAATTTAACTATAATGTAATTGCAAAAGGCTTCATGGTATTTAACTATAATGTAATTGCAAAAGGCTTCATGGTAAGAAATTTGAAATCCAAAACTGATACAATAGTATATCTAAGTTTCTTTTAGAGTGCAGTTACATAAGACTTCAGGATAGGAAATTAAATCTTAACAAGCCAGAATAATTGAATAATTAGTAGTTGAATTGTTATTTAAAATAAAAAATAAAAAATAAAAATTTAATTTACTGCTATCTTGCAATATATATCACAACCTAACTATGAAGTAAAGCTTATCCATACAGTACATTACTTCAGATGTATAAATAATTTATCTTAATTATTCAGGACAATTACCTGGAACTAAAAACACAAAATGATCAGCAACTAGATGAAGGATTCTTCTTTTCCTGATAAGAACAGTGGCTAACAAGTACAAAATATCTATGGGAGTTGCTCCATGATAAAAAATAATCATTGCTGGTCCATCTGGTAGTTTTTCAAGACCATGTACTTCATAACCTGTTATGAACAGAAACAATCAAGATTAGCATTTGATATCAAGTTTGTGTAAAAAATATTCTTGACATATTAAAATTATGAAACTGCTGAATACAGGTACCAACTATAAGTACGTTACAATGCATGGCAGTTATTCGTTACAACCCATAATTGCATAAATGGAGCTGCGCACACAAGCACAGGCACCCGTGGCTTGCACGGAACAATCCCCTCTTGGGCCCCCACCGGTCCACAAAGCCAGAAAGATTGGAGACCCCTGATCTGATGTACTTGCAACATTCCATGCCCACCTATTTTCCTTGGTAGCTGGAGTCTCTCAATGTTGTTGCAAGGATGAAGGGTATGATTCACTGTCATTATTTTTTTGGTCTTCCTATCCAGGGCTTTTAGTTCTGCTTCAGTCCATTCCACTATTCTAGCTGTGTATCTAATGACTAGAATTGCCCAGATGTTGATTGCCTTGATGGTATTTCATCCACTGAGTTTAGACTTTTAAAATCTTCTTCACTTATTAATTAATTAATTAATTAATTCTTCACTCTCTTTATGTATTCACTTCTAACCTTTTTCTTGATTTTAGCATACTTGATGTTGTCAGCTTGAAGAATACCCAGGTATTTGTAGTGATCAACTTCATTTAGATTCTTGATGTTATTTCCATAGGGTATATCTTGATTCCTTCAGTTTTCACTATTTTTTCCATTTGATGGTGGCACATTTTTCCAGTCCAAACTTCATTGCAATATTTTGGCTGTATATATGGACAGTGTTGAGCAGCGATTCTATTTCAGATGGTGTTTTTTCCATACAGCTTCAGATCATCCATAAATGATATGAGGTAAAGTAAATGTAAAGGAGCTGGGATCTAGCAGATATTTTTGATGTTTGATAGCCATGGTCTGAGTTATTCAGTATTGTTGACAGAGAAATCAGTGAAATGATAAACAGTAGTGGTGATAGTGAGTCTCTTTGAAATATTCCTCTATTGATATTAACTTCTCCCAATCTCTCACCATTGACCTGCAACTATGTCTCCCATTTTGCCAGCAATTTTTTCACAAAGCTTCTATTGTTTCTACTGACTCCTGTTATTTCTAGGCACTTGATTATCCAATCATGTGGCAGGGAGTCGAATGCCTCTCTGTATCAGTCCATGCTACATTCAAATTGGTCTTCCTTCTCTTGCAGTTTTTCAAAATCATCTTGTCAATTAGGAGTTAATCTTTTGTTCCTCTGCTGTTTGGGCAGTTTCCTTTCTGCTCAGATGGAAAGTTTGTTTTCAAAATGCTACCACACTGCATCACATGGCTTGTCAACCGGTGGTACGCGTACCACTTATGGTATGCAACCACCTGGCTAGTGGTTCGTGGCGTCACCTTTCTCCCCTCCCCCGCGGCATTGCCTTCCTCCTCCCCGCTCCACTCCTTCCTACCTCACTTGTTTGTGGAAAATATGCTGCTTGGCGGCAGCCTGCACGAACTTTGCCGAATGTGCCCTGCAGGAGGCGCATGAAGAGTGCAGGCGCAGAGCAAGGCCCCGCCCTCCCCAGGGACTTATTATGCAGCAACTGGTTTGACTTCTCGTGCACTCAGATCAGCTAAGGGGAGGCTGCCGCAACGCCAAACTCCTGCGCCCGTCAGTTGGCGACCTCCCAAACTTGCGCTTGTCAGCTGGGAGGTATGGCGCCGGCCTCCAGTCTCCTTTGCTACCCCCATGTCGTCCTTGACCCCTCCCCTGCCCGTTCATGTCGAGCCCGCCGGGGCTTGACAGGGAGAGAGGGAGGAAAGGAGGAAGGGACTCCTCTTCCTCTCCTAAGGTTCAAAGTATGATTAGCTTCCCAAGGGCGCCACAATCCCAATTCATGTGTTTCTGCCATACCTCCTCGGCGCTCCTGGGAATGGGGTGGGCGGAAGAAAGCTTGGCTAGGCTAGGCAAAGAAAAGCCACGGAGCCGCGAGCTCAGATCGCAGGCAGGCCGGGGAAGGGAGTGAAGAAGAGGAAGGGGATTGGGAGAGAGGAAATGCCAAGCTTGTCCTCGCCTCTCCCAAGAACCTCCTGCACCACCTCAGGGGAACACCTGGTTTCAAATTTACACCACAAAAGTTTTTCTCGCGCAGAGGAGAGAGGAAAAACAATTGCGGAAAACTCGGGAATCCCTTGCAAGGCACCATATACCTTGGTGCTTATTTCCTAATGCCTTCCCCTCGTGTTTTCTGCTCCACCCTGAATTCGCCTCCCTTCCACTCTCCTTATGCAGCCATCTATGGTCTTAATACAACCCTAAGTCTGTCTCGCTTTCAACACCCCCTAAAATTCTTCATTCAGGTAGGCTTCCAGAATTCGGCTGGCAGGATGAAAGTAACCCTTTCCCCTATCCTGCCGCCTCCTACGGCACTGCGCCGCTCCGCGTCCCGTGCCTCCGTGTCTCAAGCCTCCGTGGCACAGAACTGCTGGTGTTATGCTTGGGCGGAAGACTTTTTCTTTTACAGATGGGGCAGGTGGGCCTGACATTTGCTGGCGGCAGGACCTCACCCGCCGAGCCACTACCTCTACATCGCCCTCCACACCAGCCGGCTCCGTCGCCAGACCTCTCAGCTGACAAGCGCAGGACTTCGACACTGCGGCGGCCTCCCCTTTGCCCTCCACACTGGCCAAAGCATTGCCTGATGTTCCAGCTGACGGGTGCAGGTCCGGGGATCGCCAGCTGACGGGCGCAGGAGGTAGGTGCCGCGGCGGCCTCCCAGCCACCTGCTTCTTAGGCTGGAGCAGTTTCCAGGGCTTGCATGGTCACCAGCAGCGGGGAGCTCGTCAGCAGCCCTTGGGGACCATGCAAGTCCTGGCAACTGCTCCAGCCTAAGAAGCAGGCGGCTGGGAGGCCGCCGCGGCACCTACCTCCTGCGCCCGTCAGCTGGCGATCCCCGGACCTGCACCCGTCAGCTGGAACATCAGGCAATGCTTTGGCCAGTGTGGAGGGCAAAGGGGAGGCCGCCGCAGTGTCGAAGTCCTGCGCTTGTCAGCTGAGAGGTCTGGCGACGGAGCCGGCTGGTGTGGAGGGCGATGTAGAGGTAGTGGCTCGGCGGGTGAGGTCCTGCCGCCAGCAAATGTCAGGCCCACCTGCCCCATCTGTAAAAGAAAAAGTCTTCCGCCCAAGCATAACACCAGCAGTTCTGTGCCACGGAGGCTTGAGACACGGAGGCACGGGACGCGGAGCGGCGCAGTGCCGTAGGAGGCGGCAGGATAGGGGAAAGGGTTACTTTCATCCTGCCAGCCGAATTCTGGAAGCCTACCTGAATGAAGAATTTTAGGGGGTGTTGAAAGCGAGACAGACTTAGGGTTGTATTAAGACCATAGATGGCTGCATAAGGAGAGTGGAAGGGAGGCGAATTCAGGGTGGAGCAGAAAACACGAGGGGAAGGCATTAGGAAATAAGCACCAAGGTATATGGTGCCTTGCAAGGGATTCCCGAGTTTTCCGCAATTGTTTTTCCTCTCTCCTCTGCGCGAGAAAAACTTTTGTGGTGTAAATTTGAAACCAGGTGTTCCCCTGAGGTGGTGCAGGAGGTTCTTGGGAGAGGCGAGGACAAGCTTGGCATTTCCTCTCTCCCAATCCCCTTCCTCTTCTTCACTCCCTTCCCCGGCCTGCCTGCGATCTGAGCTCGCGGCTCCGTGGCTTTTCTTTGCCTAGCCTAGCCAAGCTTTCTTCCGCCCACCCCATTCCCAGGAGCGCCGAGGAGGTATGGCAGAAACACATGAATTGGGATTGTGGCGCCCTTGGGAAGCTAATCATACTTTGAACCTTAGGAGAGGAAGAGGAGTCCCTTCCTCCTTTCCTCCCTCTCTCCTACCTCCTGCGCCTACCTCCTGCGCCCATCAGCTGGAATGTCAGACAATGCTTTGGCCAGTGAAGGGGGCGAAGGGGAGGCCGCTGCAGCGCCGAACTCCTGCGCTTGTCTGCTGAGAGGTCTGGCGATGGAGCCGGCTGGCGTGGAGGGCGATGGGGAGGCGGCGGTTCAACAGGCAGGATCCTACCTGCCTGCGAATGTCGGGCCCATCCGCCCCATCTGTAAAAGAAAAAGTCTTCCGCCCAAGCATAACTTTTAAGGATTTTAAGGATCTTTGAGAGGGAGAGAGAAATAGAAAGAGGGAGGGAGAGAGAAATAGAGAGAGGGAGAGAGAGAGAGAGAGAGAGAGAGGGAGAGAAAGAGGGAGATAGAGAGAGAGAGAAGAAAGAAGGAGGGAGAGGGAGAAAGAGGGAGAGAGAAAGGGAGACAGAGAGAGAAAAAGAAAGGGAGACAGGGAGAAAGAGACAGGGAGGGAGAAAGGGAGAGAGGAAAAGAGAAAGGGAGAGAGAAAGAAAGAGAGGGAGAGAGAGAGAAAGGAGAGAGATTAAATGAGTAACATGGTTGTTCAGTGAATCTGTTTTCCCCACTAACTTTGCTTGTCACAAGGTTGCAAAAGGTGATCACAAAACCCTGGAACAATGTGACCATCATAAATAAGAATTAGTTGCCAAGCATCCAAATGTAAATCACATGACCCTGGGGATGCTGCAATGGTCATAAGTGTGAAAAATGGTCATAAGTCACTTTTTCCAGTGCCGTTGTAACTTTGAACAGTCACCAAGCAAACTGTTGTAAGTTGAGGACTACCTGTACTTTATCACTTTTTCCCATTTTTTTTGTCATCAAGCTTTTGACACCTTGCTGGGTGACTGGTGGTTCTCGAATGTTGCCATATTCTAAAAGTGGTACAATCGGTGAAAAGGTTGAAAAGCCCTGATCTATCACAGTTAGCCATTTGTAAGTTGTTGGTAAGCAGGTAAATGACCTATAAGTACCTGGTACTGCCCCTTTTGCTGGGATCTTTCATTACCAGGTAGATTTTGCCAGAGGTTAGCCACTCTTCAGTTTCACTTTTTTGCAGTGTGTTGTTAAACTGGGTATAGACCAGTCAAATGTTTCAATCAAAAACTATGCAGTTCATCTTCCCCAAGTACTGACCAATTTTTGATCTTCCTTGCTCTTTTCTCTATTATTTCTGCTGTTATTACTGGTTCTTTCATTTCATCTTTTTTTATTCTTATCCACATCCTTTAACCAAACTGTTTCTTTCTTGTATTTTTTTTGGTTATCCCATATCTGCATGCGGAACTGCACTGTTTCTTCCTTGTCAGGTCTGACTGATTCACTGTGATCACTCCATTGATGGATTGGTAGAAATGTTTCTGATTGGATTGAAACTGGAGGTTCTGCCTATAATTTACAATTCGAGCTTTGTATCTTCTGATTTCTTTCACCTGTTCTAACTTGTTTGCATCTAATCTCAACTTGCTAATCCGATTTTCCATTTTGGTCTGATCTTCCATTTTGGTGGTGTACTGTTTGGCTTTTTTCTTCTTTGTTGATTTTGCATCCCAGGTATTCAGTTATAACTGCAGCTGTGCTGTACATATGTTGGTTTATGGAAATTCGCAGTCATCCAGGTCATAGTTATCCCAAAGATGTTTTTTTTCATGAGGCAACTCGACTTCCTTATTTTTTCTTTGAAGATCACCTTTGTGGATGAGAAGTGAAATGTCTTCAAAGAAAAACAAGAAAGTCCAGTTGCCTCATGAAAAAAAGCATCTTTGGAATTAGTTGGTTTGTTTCTTGAAGTGAAATGGTTCTTTTACTTGATATAGTAATATTTGCATCTCTTAATGCTTGTGCTAGCTGTTTATTTGGAGCAAGCTTTAATGCAGGCAGCTTTATTCTGATTTTTTTGTGCTATTCTAGGTGCTCAGTTATTCTTCTATTAAATTCTTCTACTTCTTTAGTTAGAGGGCTTTGTTCTTTCTGAGGTGGAGAAAAGGGTGCCTGGTTTCCAAATGAAAACAATTCTATATTTCTACTGGATTCCTTTACTGCCAAAACACCTTGTTTGCCTTTACATTCGGGGTTATTTCTGGCAAGGCTTTGATATCTTTGGTCAGGTTAGACCTTCACAATTCTTTCTGTTTCTGTGAATATTTTATTTTGTATTATAAATTGATGTTGATCTGCTAGCCTCAGTCCTGTAGCCTAGGGGTCCCCAATCCCCGGTCCGTGGGCCAGTACTGGGCCGTGGCATGCCAGCAACCAGTCCGCACAAACAAAGTCCCATCCACGGGATGCAGGCAGCACACAAAACCATGTCCCCTCTGTTCCCAGAAAAAGCTCTCTCCACGGAACTGGTCCCTGGTGCCAAAAGGTTGGGGACCTCTGCTGTAGCCCATTTTTCACCCGATATCCAGGAATTACAACATCTAGTGTGGATCCTGTTAAGCTGGGCGACAAACAAGCTGGTATGGATTTCTGTAATTTATGTCTCACCATATTTTTTATGGGAAACACTTTTTATCTGACTTCTCTGATAAGACTATCCAGTATGGCTGAACCTCTGGCATAACTGTCATCTTCCTCAGAGCACACAAATCTCACAACTACATGATAATTAAAATGAAGATAAAGTGTTACAATACATTTACTTTCAAATGAAAAATCTATATATATTATCTCACACTTTTTTAGTACAAAGGACAGATTTATCTCAGGCGAGACAGTCAATTTACAGCAATGGATTGTTTTGTAGACATTGTAGGAGATATATATGGTACTCAAAATCAAATTAAGTAATATGTAGCTTATGCTTTTTAATAGAACCTATTGGTCTGAATAATTGGTTGTTTTGCTTACTGCCATCAGAGTTCTTACAGGGTAAAAATATGTTTTTACAATCAGAATAGTCCTGCAAGAATATTATGGGTTTGCTCTGCACTCCAGAATAATGGTGACAAAGTAATAATAATAATAGTAGTAGTAGTAGTAAAGTTGGAAGGGATCTTGGAGGTCATCTAGTCTAACCCCCTGCTCAGGCAGGAAACCCTATACCATTTCGGACAAATGGCTGTCCAGTCTCTTCTTAAAAACCTCCAGCATTGGAGCATTCACCACTTCTGGAGGCAGGTTATTCCACTGGTTAATTGTTCTAACTGTCAGGAAATTTCTCCTTAGTTCTAGGTTGCTTCTCTCCTTGATTAGTTTCCATCTGTTGCTTCTTGTCCTGCCTTCAGGCGCCTTGGAAAATAGCTTGACACCCTCTTCTTGGTGGCAGCCCCTGAGATATTGGAACACTGCTATCATGTCCCCCCTCGTCCTTCTCTTCATTAAACTAGACATACCCAATTCCAGCAACGGTTCCTTATATGCTTTAGCCTCCAGTCCCCTAATCATCTTTGTTGCTTTTCTCTGTACTCTTTCTAGAGTCTCAACATCTTTTTTACATGACCAAAACTGGACGCAGTATTCCAAGTGTGGCCTTACCAAGGCATTGTAAAGTAGACTATCAGGTCTAGTAGCAATTTAATTAATCAATTATCCTTATAACTATATCAAAGGGAAAAAAATGAAAGTAAAATACCAGATCTAATTCCAGGGTAAAATAAATAAAAGAAAATACAGTAAGAAAATACTTTAAGTGGTAAATACAAAGACTCGGCATTCAGATAAATACATTGCCTTTACATGATATATTCCTGAAGATCATGTGGCTTCAATGCATTCAATGAATTATGGCTGCTCTGAGAATGGCACACATTTCCAGGACAAAGCCATTGATCCTGCAGTGTGACCAAGGAGCAAAGTGGCCTGCCCTCCTTCCCAATATGACCTCCAGAGATCTTCCAAAGGTACATATGTGATTAGTGAGACAGGTAGAGGGGGGTATTGGCGGGGGGAGGGGGTTGGAAGCAGATCCAAAGCCTCCAATGATTGGGAATGAAGCATGGCGTGCCTCAGAGGGTGAGGAAGGCACCCCATGGCAAGAGGGACTGGTCCTAAACTAGGCTTTCCAAACCTCCCTCATCTCTGAGGCATCCTGTGCTCCACTTAATGACCACATTAGGGAGAACAAGGTCATATAGTCACTTTACTTAACAACCCATTGTAACTTACAGTGGTATGTTAAGGACTACCTGTAATAAATTTATCATGAATCTTTGGCATGTGAATGTCTGAAGCATAAATGAATCCTAGAATATCACTGACATATGGCTTAAAAATCATTGGGACTAGATGAAATACAATCCCATCTAACACCCTTATGCAAATTTTACTGCTTACCTTTGGGTATCCATGTCTTGTCTGCTGCAATGGAATCAGGGACAGGACAACATTGGTGGAGGCAGGCATACATGTTAGCCATGATTCCAATTAGGCTTACTAGTATATAATTTTTGGGATATAATTTTTGGGTTATCTTTGTTTCATTTTTCATATATGGGGACTATAATGGCAATGTTTCATCCAATGGAATACAACCTGTATTATTTATATGAAAGAGTAGCCCTGAGAATAGGGGCCACCAATCAACCTGTATCCTGAAGAGTTAAAGGGTAAAACATTTTCTCCAATCGTTATTAGATTTCAGAGCGATGCTTAGTTAAAGAAGGCACTGTGACAGAGTTCACATATGCTGGATCATTTACTCAAGACCTATTAAGACTGTAATAGAAAAATAAACAGCTCAAGAAAAAAGAAGCATCATTCAGATTTACTGTTATGTGTGAATCAAATAATCTCTTTTCTCTCTTAAGATATAGTGTTCTTGCAGTTATTAATCTACCCTGAATGAACCGTTTTATAAAAAGTGATCAGTTTTTTGAAAAATGATCTCATAATGAAATAAGGACTTATGAGAATGTATCATTCTCATAATCTCTAGAATTTCATTCTGAAAGAAAAGCAACATGGACTTATAGTACCAACAACATTGACTTTGTAGTATAGTTGTACTTGCTAAATAACATAAGGTTTTTTGTATTTTGATATGCCTTATTTTTCTCTTTTTAAATGTATCATTAACAGTTTACCAAAATCTTGTAGACTAGAATGTAAAAAGGGTTTTCCTTGAATAATAGGACTGTGTAACTCAGCGGTTCTCAACCTGTGGGTCGTGACCCCATTTGGGGTTGAATGACCATTTCACGGGGATCACCGAACAACGCAGTCCGCCATTTCCCCCCCTTTTCCTTAGCTATGCTACTTCCTCTTATTCTATTGGCTTTTGAAAGCCAATAGAATAGACTCTCTTGAATAGAGTCTAATTCTATTGGCTTTCAAAAGCCAATAGGAATTGTCCAGGCTGTCTCCTGAGCAACTACTACAAATGTAAGCAAAAGAGGGCCAGGGGTGGGAGGTGGGAGGCCGGCGGGCGCAGGGAGGGTTTTTGGCGCGCGTGGGGCCCGGCGGGTTTTTTACCTCCCTTGGGCTGGGACAGCTGGTGGCCCAGCCCGTGGTCACCCTGCGCCGTCGCTGCCGCCCAGGAGCGCCTGGGCCTGCCTGCTGCCGCCCCGAACAGGCAGCAGCGAAGGTAAGGCTAGCGGGGCAGCGGCGGGCGCAGGGAAGTTTTTGGCGCGCGTGGGACCCGGTGGGCTTTTTACCTCCCATGGGCTGGGCCAGCTGGTGGCCCAGCCCATGGTCACCCTGTGCCGTCGCTGCCGCGGCCGCCAAGGAGCACCTGGGCCTGCCTGCCACCACCCCGAATGGGTGGCAGCGAAGGTAAGGCTAGCGGGGCAGCGGTGGGCGCAGGGAAGGTTTTTGGCACGCATGGGACCCGGCGGGTTTTTAAAATCTCCCTTGGGCTAGGCCGTTTCTGGTTTCGACTATGTAGTGCCAATACTTTGTTTCTTGAATAAAAGATTCTTTAAGGTAAACAATGCCTCAAAGTTCTTTTGAAGAGTTTCATCTGTCGGAACCTTGACATCAAAAAGCTTTGGGCAATTCTGGACTTCCGGTTCCGCTTTGCAACACTCCTAGTCACACGGGGAGACTTGTCTCCTCGTCGGCTAGCTTTCCCTCTGCCAGTCGACCCTTATACGGGTTGAAAGTCACCCTGGAGGGTGCAACTTCCATTGAGGAGACTTCAGCTCAGCTGCGGAGGAGCAGCGGCTCCTCCAGCTGTCCGGGCGATCTCTGAGGGCCGACAGAGAAGAAGATCAGCCAATAAAATGGCCGATCACCCTACTGCTTCAAACCGCAAGTCAAGAACATCTAAGCTGTAAGAGCCCCCGTGGTGAATCCGGGTGAGACTTTTCCTTGCTACTCTCTCTATTTGACTTTGTTTTTTACCTGTAAGAGCCTTGTTGCAATTATTTCCCTGGCTAAAGAAAGCAGCTTTTATGTCTTTGGGAAGGAAGGCGTTTTACAAGATTAAATTTTACTTTCATATTTTTGGGGATACAGAAAACTCTCTGTATTATCACCTGGTGTTGGAAGATTATTTCTTCTTTCACACTATACTTTTAAAGATAGAAATAAGGAAATGGTGCCTGGAAAAGATTCTTTCTTAACTTACTGAGGACATCTAGTGGTGAAAATTTAATATTGCATTTTCTGCTTACTTTTTGAAATTAGACCAGATTTGACCTTCAAATTATTTTTGAAAAAAGATAAGCTGAGCTGTGGGAATTGTGGGGGTGGACATAGACCAATTTTCATCAAATACAGCCTCCACAAAAAAGAGATTTTTTCTAACTACTATCAAAATGGAGAAACCGCATTCACAATTAAACTATAACTTTATAGTGGAAAAGATATATGAGGCTGCTGCAGAAATTTGTGCCATATTGAAATAACCTATTACAGAACTAAGATCCAGAAATTTCACTTCAAACATTCAAATGGATGCTCAGACTACACCTGACTATTTTACAAACCAAGATATACTAGAAGAGGAATTAACAGAGATAAAAGAGGAACTTATCCTACCTTACAAATCTTTCATTTGTAACTTTGAGGAACAGAAGAAGCAAAGATTGAGATTTGAAACTACAAAGCAACGATACTTTAAGGAGGAGAGAAACAAACATTTGATGCAGAGGATGGGACCAAAGGCCATTCCAAGCAACAAAAATAGACCTACTGACCGAAAGGGAAGCGTGTTTATGGAAACCTGCTTGTCACAGGAAAAAACCCAGAATTAGACTGAAAAGAGAAATTTAAAATTGTGTAATGGATTAAAAGGCAATGCTGGATTTATGGACTGTTTTAAGGATTAAGATTTAGAGTTAGAAGCAAGAAAACATATATATATGTTTTTAATTTAAAACACTCCATTAATTATTGGCATCATCCAATCTAAACAATCATCATTTTTTCAATTCCAATACATAATGATTTTCATTTTATTCCCAAACGCTACATAAAATCCAGTACATTCTTAATCTGTTTAAAATATATAAAAATATATATGTTTTCTGAGGTTTTTGCGGGTGTTTGTATGTAGGTCTTTGGTTCTTCGGGTTTTCTCCCACATAGAATTTGAAGTGTCTTGGCGACGTTTTGACGAAGTCTCATTCGTCATCTTCAGGCTGGTGCTTTCGGCTTCTGCTTCTAGGAACAATGTGAGATTTTAGCTGTTTCTTCCTTTTAACTGCCAGTGGGGGTTTGAACTGATTGGCTGGGAGCTCGGCTGTGTTCTGATTGGGTGGAGGTGTGTTCTGATTGGTTAGGGGCTTGGCTGTGCTCTGATTGGCTGGGGGAGTGTTCTGTTTGGGTGGGGGCTTTGTTGTGCTCAGGTTAGTCTGATTTACAAGGGGATTAGAGATGCTGAACTGCATAGCTGTTTGGCTTCGCGTTCGTGGTCATGCCTCATCTTCATGGTGGGTGTCAGTTTGTTTTGTGTATGGATTGGAGGGGTTTAAGGTGGCTCATGATGCAGCTGTGGTCTGGCTTCTGGTTTGTGGTCGTGCCTCCTCATCAGTGTGGGTTTGCTCCTAGAAGCAGAAGCCGAAAGCACCAGCCTGAAGATGACGAATGAGACTTCGTCGAAACGTCGCCAAGACACTTCAAATTCTACGTGGGAGAAAACCCGAAGAATCAAAGACCTACATACAAACACCCGCGAAAACCTCAGAAAACATATATATATATATATATATATATATATATATATATATATATATATATATATGTATGTATGTATGTATGTATGTATGTATGTATGTATGTATGTATGTATGTATGTATGTGTATGTATGTATGTATGTATGTAATGTATGTATGTATGTATATGTATATGTATATATGTAGGTCTTTGGTTCTTCGGGTTTTCTCCCACGTAGAATTTGAAGTGTCTTGGTGACGTTCATGCTGTGACATGCCCTCACAGCATGAACAAACGAGATGATACCTCCCGCCTACCAGCCATTTGGAAACCCGCCTTTATTGACAAACACGTCCATAACACAAAGAATGACACCAGACCTACACTCACAAAAACCACACAGGATGTCACCACCACACATCCAGGCAAAAAGCAAACCCAAACCCACACCGATGATGAGGCACGACCACAAACCAGAAGCCAGACCACAGCTGCATCATTAGCCACCTTAAACCCCTCCAATCCATACATGAAACAAACTGACACCCACCATGAAGATGAGGCACGACCATGAACGCGAAGCCAAAAAGCTATGCAGCTCACCATCTCTAATCCCCCTGTAACTCAGACTAACTTGAGCACAACAAAGCCCCCACCCAAACAGAACACTCCCCCATCCAATCAGAGCACAGCCAACCCCCATCCAATCAGAGCACAGCCAAGCCCCTAACCAATTAGAACACACCTTCACCCAATCAGAACACAGCTGAGCTCCCAGCCAATCAGTTCAAACCCCCACTGGCAGTTAAAAGGAAGAAACAGCTACAGTCCCACATTGCTCCTAGAAGCACGAAGCCGAAAGCACCAGCCTGAAGATGACGAATGGGACTTCGTCGAAACGTCACCAAGACACTTTAAATTCTATGTGGGAGAAAACCCGAAGAACCAAAGACCTACATACAAACACCCGCGAAAACCTCAGAAAACATATATATTTTTATATATTTTAAACAGATTAAGAATGTACTGGATTTTATGTAGCGTTTGGGAATAAAATGAAAATCATTATGTATTGGAATTGAAAAAATGATGATTGTTTAGATTGGATGATGCCAATAATTAATGGAGTGTTTTAAATTACTAGGATGACTTTTCTGTATGACAACAAAGATGTGATAAGGCATGATAAGTAATTGGAGAAAATTTGAATTTTGTTTGATGAATCTGAATGAATTAAGGTTTAATATTATCTCGTTATCTTAAAGAGATGGATTGATTCTGGGATTACATATGTATAGGGCTGATTAATATTTTATTGTTATTAGGATAGCTATTGTGTAGTGGAAGAAGAAATAAATGAGATTGGTAATAAAATGAGGAATGTGAGCGATTAAGAATTAGAATTGATAATTTGTTGTTTTTAACTTAAACTATGGTAATTGTAAACTGATAAAGTTATAAAACAGGATTAGTAGTAATAGAAATTTAAAATAGAAATGGAATATTTAAATGTATTATGTTAATTGAGGGAAATAGAGAGGGGATAGTGAAATGTATTGAGTTGAGTTGTTTATATATGTTTTTACTTTTGAATGTTGGACCACCCAACCACCATGGTGGGTCCTGAGTACTTTTTCTTAAGAATTTAAAAAAACTAATAAAATATGTTTTAAAAAAAAAGCTTTGGGCAATTCCTATAAGCTTGGCATTCAGAGAAATCATTCATCAATAAACACACACAGATAAACACATCACTTAAAAGTCACAATCAAAAGCCAAGGAAGGAGACAAACAGCCTAGAGCAGGAGTCATCAACCTGTGGACCATAGCCTGGTAGTGGGCTGTGGCCTACTGGCCACTGGGCCACAGGGCAGGCTGGCCAGTGTGCATGTGTGTGCACACACACCCCATCACTTGTGCTAATACCGCGCTGCGGGCCACAAAAACAGGATGGCGCACCATGGAGCGCAAAAATGGACCGCCGCTGTGCCTTATGGCACAAAAATGGGATGCAGACGCCATGCCTCATGGTGCGAAAATGGGTGCTATCACACCGTGGGGTGCAAAAATGGGCTGCTACCACACTGCAAGGTGCAAAAATAGACACCACGCTGCCGTGGGGCACAGAAATAGGTCACCACACCGCGGGGTGCAAAAATGGGGTCCCACCATGCTGCAAGTGCAAAAATGGCTTCTGCAGCACCACAGGGCATAGAAACAAGGCGCTGCACCACACAAGAACAGGGTAGGGCTAGTATCACACGGGCTCTAGCCCTGCCCCATTTGTGATATGTATGTGCTTGCGACCCTGTGCGCATATGCATGCACACATGTAAAATGCTTCCCCCTCCTTTTTCCTTCAGTCTTCCAACGGACAAAGGTTGGTGACCTCTGGCCTAGAGCACATCTCCTCCAGCAGCCAACATTCAGAAAGCAGAAAATAGCACCACATAATCAAGAAAAAAATAACATGATCAAGAAACCATCGAAGAACCCATACCCTATCAAGACTGGCACATCAAACAACTATACACACATATAGAGCAACAAACACCACTCTTACTTGTGCTGATGGTTTTACCTGGCTGGATAATTACACGTCTGCAAGAAGACAACCAAGCTCTCGGAGCACCAAGAACACAACAAAGATAATAATAGTAAATATAAAAACTTAGGACAAATAGTTTTATAAACAGGCCTGAAAAGACGTCTGGCATAATTCTGAATGAAAATACAGAAAAAGTGGCAGTGAGCAACATTTGAGAAGTGCTAGGTGTTTCTTAATGTAAGCAGAAGTTGGGGTCAGGCGCAAGCATGGAAGCAGAGAGATATTTCATAGGTAATAGATGTTTTCTCCTTCAGATTGGAATGGGAAAGGGAGAAAGTCCAGAAAAAGGAATGAAGAAGTGGTGTAAAATCCAGTTTAAAAAGTATTAGTAACTTCTTGTACAGCTTAAGAGAAACTTAGTTACTCAAGAAAGAAAGACTAGAGCAGTCTGTGGCCCCCAGCTGATACTGAGAAACAAGTCTAAATAGGGACAGCCAAATCCCTTGTCAGGATACATAGGTAGAGGAAGGATACTTTCAGCTACAATTTCCAATAGTTTCTACCAGCCCGGTATCAGGAGAAAGCAGTAGATGCTGTCAGAAATTTAGGGAATGTCAAATGCAAAAGAGAAAATTAATACAAACTGCAATGGTAGAAGGACCTACAGTATTTATGCTGGAACCTTTTTCAAAAGTGGCTACAGCCACTGTAGGCTGTCTTTTCCAAGACCAGCTATAGGAAATAGACATTTACTGGTAGCTTGTGATTGCACACTCTAATATTCAGAGGAAGTTACAATACAAGCCACCATGTCAAAATGGAGAGAGGAGGGATTAATGAAAATCTTTAGCAGATTTAGCATATCTGCTTAATCTATCCCTTGATAGATTAAGGGAACAATTTTAAATTAACCTTCCTAATATAGCTCCACAATGCTTTGTGAATGAAAGGATTGCAGACTAGTTCAAATCACCCATGAGCACACATGGGCTAATGGATTATTTAAGTCAGAGTCTCCAGAATATTTTTTTTAAAAAAATATTCACTTCATTCCATTCATTAGGACATTTGGTTGCCATCTTTCATTCCACACAGAGAAATACCACAGGCCTCATCAGGATTTAGTCCTTTTGAATTACTATATTTAAGATAGAGAATAGGGATCTTGGACATAGTTTAAAGAATGTTGGATAACCAGAACTGAATCTCCTAAACCAAGGCTTTTCAACCAGTGGTACGGGTACCACCTGTGGTACATTGGCACCTGGCAGGTGGTACGCGACCATTCTAGAAAAGTGGTAGCGAGGGAGGGGAATGAGCTGAACCAGTGGCAGCACTGCACAAGCCTGAGTGAGAGATGGCTGGAGCTGCAGGGCTGTCAGGTCTCAGCGGAAGCGCCAGGATCAGCGCCAGGCTCCAGCTGGAGCTCGGCGGTGATTCTGGCACTTCTGCTGAGCCCAGAAGAAGCGCCAATCAGCTGGAATGTTGCAGAATCTCCAGGGTCTTGTGATTTACATTCAGATGCTTGGCAACTGATTCACATTTATGACGGTCGCAGTGTCCCAGGGTCAAGTGAAGTGACCAAAACTGCTGCAACCACCCAGCAGACGGGAGAATAAAAACCAAACACCACCCCACCCCAGCCCCACTGCCAGTCCTCAACAGAAATGCTCACAACAATGAAAACCTCAGACAGAAGGAAGAGCGCTGCCAGGTGGGCAGGCAGGTGTCTTGTTCAGCTGTGGCTTGGGGGGCACTTTTTTCAATGCCACTGTAACTTCGAACAGTCACTAAGCGAACTGTTGTAAGTCGAGGACTACCTGTACTTCATCACTTTTTTCCTTTTTTTTTTTTGGGTCATCAAGTTTTTGACACTTTGCTAGGCGACTGGTGGTACTCGGATGTTGCCATATCCTAAAACTGGTACAATGGGTGAAAAGGTTGAAAAGCCTGTCCTAAACAACTGATTGAATAGGTACTACCGGTAGTTCAAACTACAGTCTCTAATCCAATTCCCACAAGAACACTTAGCCTTGGCACAGGATTCACAGAAGAGGCAGTATGATAAAAATGTCTGGCAATATAAGGGCTACTGTTATGATGAGGCACCAAATGTAAAGTGCAATGACAAGTTACCTCCTCCACTGTGAAACAAACCCATCATTGGAAAATGATCAAATTGAGCTGCGTAATGAAAAATGTGAGCTTTACCATGCTAACTGCTTGAGAAAAGAGCAAGTTCTCCTGAATAAGGATAATCAAGTTTTCAAGGATTAGAGAATTTGAAGGATTAGACAGGAAGAAGGATTAGAGAGGGAGGATTAAACCAGGGATCCCCAACACCTGGGTTGTGGTCCACTATCAGGTCATGGCCTATTTGCAACCAGGGAGCGCAAGTAGCAGGCTGGCGCAGACATGCAGCTCAAGTTGTGTGAGCGGTGGGCTGATGCATGGGCGCATATGCGAACAGCTCAACTTGCACAAGTTGAGCTGCACGTGCATGCCAATCGACTTGCATGAGTTGAACTGCACATGCATGCATGCTCACCCGCAGCTCATGTGGCCTGGTTGTCCCCTCTGCCAGGCTGCTAAGTCAAAAAGCTTGGGGATCGCTTGATTAGACGGTACTTATAATCAAGAAGTACGGATCAACTGAGAACTATCTCCATTACAAAAAGAAAAACTAAACTGATCCAGATCTTCTAAACTACATTTATCAATGTCTGTGGAACCACATTATTTGAATATGGGCATGCTTCAGGTACCAAATTCTAGAGAGTGCTGGCTATCAGGATCCAGAAAGAAAACCTTTTCTCTTTTGACACCCATCCTTCATTCCCCGAGATTAGACATGGCTTTGTGCTCAAACCTGGGGCCTTGGTCACGGGATTAGAGCCTGTCTCATTTTATGAATGATAGGTTACATCATGTTTGGCTAATATATGTTTTTATTTTTGTTTTATTTTACATATTATGTATTATTTCTTTCACTGTAAGCCACGAAGAATTATGTAAAAGTGGGATGGGGGCCATATAAATTTATTTAAATAAATATATGTCAATGACATGAGGGGATGCCAAATAATAAGACATAGACCAGTGATGGCAAACCTTTTAGAGACTGAGTGCCCCAAAACTGCCCCCCCGCCCTGCCCAAGGGCCACCCAACTCCACGGCCTACTGCAGATCGCCCAGGCAGCCCTGCAGCTCCATGGCCACCACGTCCTCCGCCCGCTCCCTGCATCATCTGCGTGTGACGGGGCGTGAGGGCGGAGTCTTGTGTCTGCTGCCCAGCTGCCATGTGCTTGGCTGCGCTGCTCCATGTGGGCCATGCCTGGGAGCAACTCTCCTCCAAGGGGACTGTTGGTGAGGAGGCCGCTGGGGGAGGCGGGACTGGGGCGATGACGTGCTTGCCCACAGAGAGAGCTCCAAGTGCCGCCTCTGGCACACATGCCATAGGTTCACCACCACTGACACAGACCATATTTATTTCAAAAGGATCCCAGAATACATTGGAAAAAGAGGTGGTAAAATGTTGAAATTGGAAATGTCTACAGGTACCCTTGACTTAGTCATGATGATATCTTACCCCCTGGTGATAGATCATCTCACCCAGAAGCATCAGGTAGATACTAATTAGGAGTGAAGAAAGCACATTCCTCAAAGCAGGGGCCACAAGTTAGATCTTTTGCTCCCAATTACTCTTTTGTTCCCAATATCAACTGAAAACAGCTTTGCAGGAAGGAAGTGAACTAGGACAATACAATGCTCCCCAGTCCTAAGCCCCAGAGTCATTCCAGAATGCAATGGTTGATGATATTGAAAGCTGTAGAGAGGTCAAGTAGAGCAAGAACTTGCTACCCTTACTCTAACCCAGTGGTTCTCAACCTGTGGGTCGCGACCCCATTTGGGGTCGAACGACCATTTCACGGGGGTCGCCAAACACCGCAGTCCGCCATTTTTTCCCCATTTCCCCTCGGCCGGCGCAGGGGGCAGCACCGCGCATGCGTGGGGATAGCACCGTGCATGCGTGATGCAGGCCCGTCGCGCAGCACCGCGCATGCGCTATTCGGGCCGTTGTGCCACGCCGCGCATGCGTGATTTGGGCCATCACGCCGTGCATGCGCGGTTCGGGCCGTCGCGCCATGCATGCGCGATGCGGGCCGTCGTGCCACATATGCATAATGTGGGCCACCGCGCCGCGTATGCACAATGCAGGCTGTCGCGCTGCGCATGCGCGATGCGGGCCATCACACGTGCCGCGCATGCGTGATTTGGGCCATCGCGCCGTGCATGCGCGATGTGGTGCATCGCGCCGCGCATGCACGATGTGGTCCATCGCACGTGCACTGCGCATGCACGATTCAGGCCGTCGCGCCGCGCATGCGCAATTCGGGCCATTGCGCTGCGCATGCGCGGTGCAGGTCGGGCTCGCGCCACGCATGGGCGGCACAGGTCGGGCTCTCGGCCTGAAAAAGGTTGAGAACGGCTGCTCTAACCACTACCTCCATACAGCTCCTGTCAGAGATCCCAAAACATGACCAAATGCTATTTCCATCCTTCATCCAACTAAAGGGATCCAAATCTGTTTCAATCTGGATCCTCTGGAACCTCAGCACGACTGCCTTCTCAACAACCTTTTACAAAAAGAGAAGGTTGGAGACAGGATGAAAATTGTCCATCAGGGTAATATTGAGTAACCACTTCTTAAGAAGAGGGTGCATCACAATCTTCTTAATAGACTGGGGCATCACCCTCTCATTCATAGATGCATTAACTACTGCTAGTATCCACCAGCATATCACCCCCTGGGAAACTTTTACCAATCATGTGAGACACAAATCTAACCCACAGATGGCGGAGCTCACATTCCTTAGGATCCTGTCCACTTCCCCATGACAGGGTCAAATTCCCATGGCACGAATTCACATAGACATTGTCTTTATTTCTGCACAAAGAAGATTCCAGGAGTTCCAGTGACCAAAAACATGGAAAGTCCCGCCAGCAGCCTATCATCCTCCACACCAAAAGGTCCAGCTGTCACCCTTGGGCAGACCAGGAGAACTCATGTTTTCCGCAACTTCCATCACTATCACACAACCAGCACCAACTTAATAGAGGCGACCACATCACAAAATCGCACCTGAGTTCTTGAAACACACCATACATAAAAACTGCCATTTGGTCCCCAAATTAGGCATGTGGAGTTTCTCTTATATTTCTGTATGCCCCTTTTTTACAATGTTAATGCATTATCAACTTAGGAAAGGCAAACATGCACAAGAAGAATGGTAGAATACTTACCATTCCATATTCTTGCATGAGCATACCATATAGTTGCCAACATTTGTCTTGCACCATCCCAGAAATCATTCAAGTGACCTTCTTTTATGTCTGTCCTTCTTTTGTAAATATGAACAATGATAGCAGAAATATAAAGGAGGAGGAGAAAAACTAGTGGAAGCAGAAATCCTATGAGTAGTGGCATAAATAGCCATATGAGATAGATGAGGTAACTCAAATATTCTCCCAGGCGTTCCACTCCAGTCCATTCTTCTAATACATAAAGCATGCATGTTAAATAGGATATGAATATCTGTTCTGTACCACAGGTTTCATTTTGGTGTATCATGTTCTGTTTAAAAAGGAAATAAAAGATAAAACATTTTAAAAGTCCAGACCATCATATATTTGTCCTTGAATTGTTAATTTGACTTTTAACTATTACATTGTATCATTAGAGAAAATACAAGAATGCAAATCTACACACGTCACCTAAGAAATGAATCCAATTAAACTTAATAAAGCTTAATTCCAAATAAATGATTATAGAATTGCAGTCTTATATAGTAAATGAACATGTACTATGGTCATGGCCAAGTGTACCATCCGATCTAAGAACAACAAATCTGAGATCCTGACATACTTGCTTAGCTTGAAAATCTTGATTCTGACTTCATGTACTACTAAACAGCAATACAAGTTTTGTAATATTATGCAAAGCTTTCGTGTGATCCCTTATTTAATGCTGTACTCTAGTATCACTCTTCCATTATACTATATCAAAAGGAAGTAACTTCAAGCAATGAAACCTCTAACATCCAAGAATATATAAAAAATCAACTCAACATCCCTACAAGATACCCTTATTTTTAAATATGCATGTTTAGACACAATAGTCCAATTCATGCAAGGCAGAGTTATTGAACACTCAAAAGGGGGGTGAATTGGTGATATGTTCTTGAAATGACCTCCTATCTCTTCTTGCAATTTTCTCAATCTATAAGAGTTTGAAAAGGTTGCCTCTTTAAAGCAAAACCACAGAGAATCCTGTGGCACCTTAAAAAGATTTCCAAATTATTACCACATAAATTTTTTGGGACTACAAATCTATTAGAGGCAACATCCATCAACAAGCTGATTATGTAGACATAATAAATTTATCCACAATTGACAGATTTTGAACAGGGGAAGCATTGACACCTGTCAGAAATGATTTGACACATGCATTAAATACCGGTAATCTAGGTTCAGGTAGCCACTGGGAATTAAGATACACACTATTCTTTGATGATTTTCCTCCACCTGGGATTACTGGTTTATCATGCTTACTCGGAAGAATTACTGTTGCAACTTATCCCGAGGGTAACAGACTGGGAAAGCTGTCTGTTGGATATGCTAAATTCCAAGAAAGATGATCAGATGTAGCTTCTCATCCGCTCTTCAAAAACCTCTGGCCGGTACTGATTCTTCTCCAGGTTCACCTATCCTGTAAATGGGTAGATTAACATTTTAATATGAGAAAGAGAAGGAGATTGTTCTTTTTCGTTTCCTCCTACCAAAACCCAACCCAAATAAGGCCTTCAAAGCTTTGAATACGACCGTTTCTTCACTTCGACACCCGCAGGATTCCTCTCGCAGTGGCAGAGGAAGAATACCTCCGGACTCTCGCTTTTACAATGAATTCCTTTGGGTGCCTTCAAGAAGCAGAACCGTCTCCTTTCAGGTTATACCGGCAGGATTTTCTTCCGACTGGGAGGACCCATGGAGAAGAGCTTCAGGACAGACTGACAAGGAAGCGTCCTGCGCTCCGCGGGAATCAAGAAAAGGTTTTTTTTTTTTTTGCTACAAAGGCTGCAACGAGGCCGGTCAGCCGAAAGGGACCCCAATGCCAGTGCTGTCCACCTCACGGCCGGAATTAACTAACCCGGGTCAGCCCAGCCAGGAAGAGCGGCCCGTCCGTCTCCCTCGCCCTCTTTCAAAAGCAGCAAACGCTTCGCCGTCCGAAAGATCCCCGTTTTTATTCTGCATTTCCTCTCCACGCCCAGAAAGGGCGGTATTGGGAGCGGGAGCATCTACCCTAACCTGCAGCTCGCAGCCCGAGAAGCGGAGCCCTCCGAGACGCGGACCCGGGGCAACTGCCGAGGCTCCTTTGAAGCAAAGAAAGGGGACCCCATTCCAGCCTCCTACCGTGTGGCGCTTCGGAAGGAGGACCGGCGCGCAGGCGCCTCGGAGGGTTCCGCTTCTCGGGCTGCGAGCTGCAGCACCGCCGCCCTAAGTAGACGCGTAAAGAGATCCACCGCCTTTAATACAGAAGGGGGCGGGGGAGGCGGTCGGAATGAAGCCAGCCTTAAGTGGGAGCTAATTAAGCGAACGAAGAACCCCGATATCTCGCCTTTCCCCACAAGCCCCAGACAGCATACCGCTTTCCCCCATTCCAGTTGTATCCTTCTAAAAAGTTGTTGGCGCCACCCTGTTGGTCCACAGATGAAATGGAAGCGTGACAAGCCGTGTTGCCGGAACCCGCCAATACTCGAATTCAGTGTTTTGCCTGGTCTACAATTAGGCTGTGTGTTCACAAGACCCTGAATCAGAAAGCAAGCGTCCTCTTTCTGCGAGTACAGTTGCGCGATCGGAACCAGTGAATTATAATGCCGTACGAATCGTCTCTTCACTCTAGTCTCCGTCTCTATCAAGCTCGAGCTCCCTGGACTCTGCTGAAGGGAAGGCGAGACTTTGGCGCATGCTCGTTTTGTTCTGTGACACTTCCTGTTTTTCATTTGCTCGACGCTTTCGTGCGCCGGGGCGTGAATATGTATATATAGACCTCAGAGAATTTTGGATGCCCGCTCTAAACGATTTTGTATATCATTACTCTATTACTCAGTCTGTAACAGTTCCAAGGGGAGATATATTAGCCTTTTGCAGCAAAAATGCAAAATGTTTATGACCTTTAAGTAATAATTGGAGAAGGTCTGTTTTATCTGTTTTTATATTTCACGTTTACTTTCTAATGCACAATCTTTTTTATGCATGTATTTCAGATTAAAATGTCTTCTGTTGCTGTTTCTGGACAAGGATACAAAGACCTTTACTTGAATTAGCAAAACTATTATAATTCAGAATGAAGCAGATGAGCCTAAAATCTTTCGACTCCTCTACATTTTAAATTGCTATGGCAAAAAGATGTCTATAACTTTGACTAGAAGACCATCATCCCCCCCCTTTTCTGGTTCCACTTCAGAGAGGCACTTCTGAGCGTGTGTGACTGCTTAATGGAGGTCTATAGCAAAATATAGTAAGTTTAGAAGTATAAGCTATTCTTAATGGTCACCTGAGATGCTGCAGGAATGTCTCCCTCGCCCTCATTTCTCTAACCAACCATGGATTACAGAAACAGAAGGGAAGATATTGATATAATCTGTATCAAAAGACTTGCTTGCCCCCACTTTATCACATAGATTTTCTGTACATATCCAAACATCTATTAGTAGACCTGTGATGTGTCCTGAATAGCCATGCAACTTTGATGCAGGTGTGCTGAAACTGCAAGGGAAGTTAAGCAAAGAGACACCAACCCATGCTCAGAGTTTTGACCTACAGCCAAACAAAGGGAGTAATATGGAGAAAATAAAATTCCAGGTAAAATGTTCTTCAATCTGTACTTTTGGGGGAAAGGATGAGAAAACCCATTTCCCCTTTTTCCTGATTTCTTACCTTCCATTGTTTCTTTTCCAAGGAACTGGAAGTAAGCATTTCCAGAGTGGAATGTAAAATAATGTCTCTGCCTTCATAAAATAGGGATATTTCTTTAATTGAAACATTAAAATAGTCCTTGAATTTAGCTTTCCACATAGTAGCTGCTATCACCATATACTTCTACCAACAATGAACAAGCTCTAAAAGCCTTTGCCTCACTTTGCCTCTTAACTGAAATTCTGACAGTCTTCATTTGACTTAAACAAAATATCCCACAAAAATATGTCTTCAATTTTGGGAAAAGATAGAGGTTTTATGTTGACAAGTCTGGACGGTGGCAGATGGAATTGAATGATGAGATCCAATGCTGTGACTGTTTCTTGGGTGGTTCATAAGGTGCAAACATATTTCCTTCTTGTGCTATCAGACTTTTCTTCGCCACTTTTAAAATTTTTTGCTCTGAATTGATAGTAGTGCTATATTCAAGGAAATTTATGTAACACCGTCTGTATCCCCAAATACCTCTCATTACAAATTTTCCCACCAAAGCCTGGGTTCATGTTACTTAGGCTTTTCTTCTAGGTGAAGCTTTGTGCTGATATTCCATGAATCATTTTTTGGTTCTGAGTCATAATGAAAACCCCTTGTTTATTGGCTATCATCATGCTATAAAGAAATTTTTCACCTTCATTGTCATGGTGTTTCAATTGCCAGCAAGACTCAGTTTTTGAAGCTTTCAATTCTGCCAATTCAAACATTTAATGTAATTCGTATAAAATTAATGAGGCTTGACTTTGGTATAAAAATATAAATATGCATAAATATATTTTTTCAAAAAACCATTGAAATGTGTCTATAAATTTACTGCTTATCTTTGAACTTCAAACTGGAGAGGAGTATTTACATCTTTCTCTGTTTGGAAATGTGTTGCTTAACATTAAACTCTACCCTTTTGTTTTATTTGATGAAAGATCAAAGGAGTGTGGCTCCCTGAGCTGGAAATGAATGATGACAGACTGCTTAAAGAGGAAGTTCCTTTTCATTTTCAAAAGCCTAGCACAGAAGTCAACTCCTGAAAGATAGTCTACAAAATGTCACCAAGGGCCTAAATTATAGGTAAAAGGTGTGTACTCATGTGTATATGCAAAGGTTGGTGAAAGAGGTGTGTGTGCATGTTTGTGTTATTCTAATGGTCTGGCAGTTCATCAATGTTTGTTAGTATTTGTTTACTAAAAATTAACTAAGAATTTTAATTCTTCCCTATATGGATTTGAGCTATTGAATATTAGTTTTTGTATGCTTATGGAATTAAATCTTTTTGAGATTTTCTTTTGTTAATCCCTTGGTTGCATTGCATCTAGAAATGCTTAGACTTGCAACACAGTATTTGTTTGCAGTAGTAATGAATATCTATAACTCGGGTGTAAGATGAGGGTGAAGTTTCATTTTCCAAACTTGTGGGTTGGTTTCTGAACGTTTCATTACCAGGGCAGGAACAAACTGCTGAAGATGTTACCTAGCCTGGTAACGAAATGTTCAGAAACCAAACCACAAGCTCGGAGAACAAACCATCCTCACAGTATTTGTTCCCAATGTTACCGGCAGATCAATTGGAAAAATTATAGGTAATCCCTGGTTAATGCCTGGTTGCTTAATGATCATTTGAAGTTATGATGCCTCCAAAAGGTTATTTTGTGGCCTCTTCTGACCATTGTAAAATGTCACACAAAAGCCCCACAGTCATGTGACTATATTTCAGGTATAGGCAACTCATTCAATTTACAACCAGTTTCAGTATTCCATAGTCATGTGCTCTGATTTGCAACATTTTTTTGCTGTTTTCTGTTAGTAATGCCTAGTGCATATACCAGATTTACTTAAGGACCACAATGCTTAACAACCACAGGGGGCTCACTTTACAGCCATCATTAAAATGGTTGTGAAATTGAGTCCAGTCATCTAGTTGATTATTTTGATGACTATCCTGACTTACTACCAAAATTCTATCTGTGGTCATATCAAGGACTATCCTGTATAGGGGCACAGTATATATTCCAAAGGAGTTCCATTTAGAAAAGAAGCACTGGAACTTGTATGTTTTAGATAGAATATTTGAGTTTATAAAGATCAAAAGATCTTTATAAAGATCAAAAACATGACTAAAGAATAAGTCCAATTACTAACATTGGATCTCCAAAGAAGCATCAATAAATACATTCTCTTGCAAACCCAACTTCAGTTTTCAGTGAAACTAGCTTGAGATCATTTGTTTTCACACAATTATCTTTTATTTATTTTAGCTTTTTTATTCATTAGCCAAAATATCTGCTTAAGTCCAATCTTAAGACTATTTGCACAACCCTCTACATCAGAGCTATACAGGTTGTAGATGGTAAAGGGCCATATTAAAAATTAAAAATATTAGCTGTCTGCAAAGAAATAGCTGGTGTGTCAATTACAGGTAGCCCTCGCCTTACGACCACAATTGAGCCCAAAACTTTTGTTGCTAAGTGAAACATTTATTAGGCAAATTTTACCCCATTTTACTACCTGTTTTGTCACAGTTGTTAAGTGAATCACTTCGGTAGTCACATTAGTAACACAGTTGTTAAGTGAATCTGGTTTTCCCATTGACTTTGCTTGTCAGAAGGTCACAAAAGGCAATCACATGACCCTGAATTTTGATCACGTGACCATGGGGATGCTACCACAGTGGTAAGTGTGAAAAACGGTCATAAATTACTTTTTTTCAGTGCCGTTTCAAAATTTGAATGGTCACTAAGGGAACTGTAGTAAGTCGAGGACTACCTGTAATTTTCCGGTGGCCGGTGGAGCAGCAACAGAGCTGGCGTCATTGGTGAGGCCTGGAGGTGTTGGAGACATTCAGCAGTGTTTCTTTGTGGCAATAGTGGCAGATCCTTCCTGGTGGTGGTAAAATTATTATTTTTTATTATTAAAAAAATAGGACTGATGGCTGCATGCAGGCCATTATCTTGTACCAGCCTGCTCTACATGCTTATCCAGACAGACCATCAGTTTGAATAGGGTTGATACAAACAACATTTTCTAAAATTTCCTCCTTCCACTCAAAATACAGCATCATAAAAATTTACTTTATTAAAAAATGTCTGCTGAAATATTGCTTCAACATAGCCTACAAAGATTGCCTGCTTCCCAAAAACCCCTATAGTGAAATTCTTTACCATTAAATATATATTGACAGGTCGACTCCAATACATATTGCAGTGAAGCACAACACAAATGGCATCTTATTCAATATAATTTTAATATTTTTTTAAAAAATATATTTCTTGGATTTATATAGCTGCCTATCTTACATTAGCAGTTCTGGATGGCTTACACAGTTTAAAAACAATAGAGTAACGAAATGTATAGTATAAACAGCAGCCAAGAAATCAAACCAGTCTAAAAAATATTGATTAGTGTGATTAATGAATCTAATGAAATGGTTGCATTATTCAGATTCATATATTTAATAAAATCACAGAATAATTATAGAAAGCAAAGAAGCACAAAATATCCCCTAAATTCAGGCATTCTACCAACTCATCCTAATTTAGCATTACTATGATTATGTTTATGTCATTCAATTATAGCAAATATTTGTTCTAATTACACTCACACTGTTTTTCTTTGACAGAATCTGCCTTTTACCCATTTTGCACACCATAAAGATGAGCCGTGTCTAAAATCTCCACCATGATTGCATATATGTAGTGTTACATTAAATGAATTTTGGATCTCCTTATAGGCAACTTCTTCTCAAATTGTAACTCATACTAAGTCTAGTATTGCATCATTCACTAATCATGATCTACCTGTAATTACTTCAAAGTTTCTAAGTAACATTTCAACTTTGTGAACATTTCAACTTCGTTCTTTTTTCATGCAAATGAAAAATTGCATAATACTTTATCCTTTCTTTGCCAGAAAAAGTATAATACTAAATTAGATATTAACATACATTAGAAATTTTGATACCCTGTATGATTCTGAAACTCATAATTAGCAGTATGCTGCCTCATTTGGCCGTATCATTACATTTGACCAATTTATTCCTTTTTCTTTTCTTTGTGAAATCTTTCCAAAAAAGCCCGACAGATGCTTCCAGGAATTTGCTGGTGTTTTCTAATTAATGAATGGAGTGCAATTTGGGTCTGAAAATGAAAGTAAAGGAAAAGGAAAAAATAATAAAACATTTCATTATCACAATTATGTTGGTAATAAGGATTCACTAGAAGAATAAATTATATATTTATGAAAGCTACATCCTGGGATTCTCAAATCCAAGTACCATCTTGGATTTGTTCTGTGTCCCCAAAAGGTTTGGAACAAAGGGAGGTATTATATAAAACTATAGCTGCTGTTTAACTTTTTTATTCTCATAGAAAAGTATACAGGCTAGGAATATCTTGAGAAATGATGTGTGCTCCCTCCGATTCCCCCATCTAGACTATAAGGTCTATCAGATTACTGCTCTTCTTTTTTAATTTTTTTTAAATAAAGCTCTTTTATTCTACCACCCATTACTATATTAGACCAACACAGTAGAGTCCTTCAAGTTTTGGGGTTCTACAATCTCCCAGGATTTGAAACGAACACCTAACATCAGAGCCATGATTAAAAAGGAGCAACAAAGAATGTTCTTCCTGTGTCAACTCAGAAAGTTCAAGCTGCCCCAGGAGATATTGATATAACTCTACAGAGGAATTATTGAATCTGTCGTTTGTTCTTCTATAAGTGTCTGGTATAGCAATCAAACAGGACAGGTACAAACTCCAATGGATAGTTAAGACTGCAGAAAAACAACTGCAACCAGCCTGCTTTCCACTGAAGACCTGTATATTGCACAGGTCAAAAGGAGGGCTAAAAAGATATCTACAGACCCTTCACATCCTGAACCTAAACTGTTTCATCTCCTCCCCTTGGGACAGTGCTATAGGGCAGGCATGTCAAACTCGCAACGTCGCGCGACGTATCAGAGCTTCTTCTCAGAGCAATAGGGTGGGGGCGGTTTTGGGATGACGCGTCCGGCCCGCGGGCCGGCAGTTTGACACCCCTGCTATAGAGCAAATTGCATGCCAAAACAACTAGACACAGGGACAGTTTTTTTCCCCTTGTGCCATCAATTTGCTAATTCTCACAATCCTGTCTAATGTCTATATGTATTTATCTATGGAGTATGGTTGTATTATTATTTATCCTTCTTATTACCCTCTTTATTCTCCCCTCTTATTGGTACTATAATGTTGAGGATGATTCTGTTGCTTTGCATGTACACTGAGAGCTTCTGCACTGGAAACAAATTCTTTGTGTATATAATCACACTTGACCAAATAAAGTATTCAGTACAAATAAATAAAACGAAAAAACAAGCTGTCAGTCGCCCCACTGAGTTAGACACCAAAAGAAACTCCTGGGATATTTTTTTACCAAGAATATAACTATACTGAATATTCCATATGGGTACAGAAATAGAAAAGCCAGTTCTAATGATTTTGCGTGCACACAGCATAGGAACACTTTCCCTTTCCCTCTGGCCCTCCCATTGGCCATTGTCCAATGATCATTTGCACTTACTTTGTTTTGGGAACGGTCTCTCTGCCTCAGACAGTTCCCAGCCAATGGCCTTGGGGTGTTGGGTCTGTCTCAGGCTTCCAGTCAGCACACTTGCATTCCAAGTTTCCCTCTTAGGCCTCCCTTGCATTCCAATGCCTCCCCCCCCTCCCGTTACTGTTGAAGCAAACTATAGAAATTGAAAAAATAATAAATAAAATAAAATAATAAATAAAATAAAGGTTTAGAAGCCACAATAGCTAGAATTTACCAATCCATTCAAGTGATATACAAAGTCATCTAAAATATTTTGGCTGGTTTTATTTGAAGCTATCTGTTTGTAAGCACCCACCGTTTTAAGGCTAATGTCATTAGATGTAATTTCCAGATTACAGATTAGTAATACAGGAGAATGGTCATTACTAGATTTTACTTGCCCTGTTTTGAAAATACGAAAAGAAAATACTTTTCCAGGAATAATTTGAATTATATTAGTCTTATAAAAAGCTATGAGACATTAAATCAGTGTAATACATTAATTTAAAATATAAATATTTTTGAAATTTTTTGACAATTAAACAGGAATTGAAGATGTTTAAACTGATAAACAAATCATACCTTGGCAGCCAATTCCTCAGCAGTTACATTTGGATTATACAGAATGGGTTCTCCAATGTAAGTACGAAATTTGACTGGAAATCCACCACACACTGGAAGGAAAGGGATTCGACTATATTCATATAGCCTCCTAGCTAAAGGTGCTGTAAAAGAAAAAAATAAATAAAACCAAAACATAATTTGAATCTGTTTAAATATCTAAAGCACATGTTATTGGAATCACTCTATAGAACTATAGTTGCTCTTCAGCTGCAATATAGCCCACAGCTATTCATTTAAATAAAAACTATACACACCTGCATACATACGTACACACACACACACACAAACACAAAAAAGCAAAAAAAAAATAAAATTAGTAGGGGAGTTTATCATTCCCTAAAAAGAAGAGTTTAACAAACTTCACTGTTTCAGCTGGAGAACAAGGAATCTGTATAGCAGATTAACATGGGAGAAAAAATTGCCCGAAGAGGCCATGGGTTGTACGTTGGCTAGTTATTTCACAAATGGAAAGGTTTTATGAAGACCCTTTATGGACATTGTGCTTCAGCAGAAGCTGGGATTCAGCAAAAGATACTTTTTTTAAATTAATTCTTTCTAAGTTGTTCAGTTTTGCATGGTTCACATGCTGCACCAGTCAGAGTAGGGATTTTTTTTTTTCAAAAGAAACGGAATCAAAAAGAAAAGGGGCATACGGAAGACTGCTTCTTTATCACCTTCCTCAGGCAAAGCTTAATTCACCTGAGTGTAGTGAATTTCTCTTTGTTGCATTAGCACAGTGGTGGCGAACCTATGGCACGCGTTCCAGAGGTGGCACTCGGAGCCCTCTCTGTGGGCACACACATCGTCGCCCCAGCCCCACCTCCTCCCACGGCCCCCTCCTCACCAGCAGCCCTCTGGAGGAGAGTCGCCCCTCGGTACGGTCCACGCAATGCTGCGCAGCCAAGGACATGGTAGGCGGGCAGCGGGGACAAGTCTCCACCCTTGTACCCCATCACATACAGATGATGTTGCAGGGCACAGGCAGAGGGCGTGGCCACCATGGCGCTGCTGGGCTGCCTGGGTGATCTGTGGTGGGCCGTGGAGGTGGTGGGTGGTCCAGCAGGCACGGTGGAGTGGGGACGGGTGGGGTGGTGGTTTTGGGGCACTCGGTCTCTAAAAGGTTTGCCATCACTGCATTAGCATATTAGCATACCTCTACCTTTAGATTCAAAAGACTAAGTATTTTAGCTAAATATTTGATTACACTGGAAATTAAACTAAATTGTAATTATGGAAATACTCTGCAAAGGAAAAAAATCCCACAAACAGAAATGCACATATTTGCTTATTCTAATATTTACTTTTTTCAAAATATGAGAAATTGGTGAGGTATTTAAAGTGCTGTTTTTAAAATAATTATATATATGTTTACACATTCAACTTAGAGTTCTGTGAGAAATAGAATTTGACTTTTAAGGTAAGATCAGTTTTTGTGACTTGTTTGTGCCTTAAATCATACTTTTTTCTTCAAAGGGACTACAAGAATAATTATACATTGGCCTAGCATTGAGAATTCTATCTCAAGAATATAATAACCCTTCTCTACTTGCTTTTATTTTATTAATATACTTTATGATGGAAACTGCCAACAGCAGTTCTTCTAAGGCAGGACATGGTAATCTTTTCAGCTTCTAGATTTTAGTAATTTTAAAATTAAAAATGTAATTTGAAAGATCTACAGATAACATCTGGAGGTGTTGGTACTCTTATGTCTGAGAATGCCCTCCTTTTTTCATCACATCAGATTATCTGCTATCAAAGTGTGATCTTTACACTGAGTTACTGTTAATAAAGAAGCAGAAATTGAAAAAGTTAGGCAAATTAGGACATTTCAGTGACAGCAACATTTTTTTCAGCAGTAATTTATAATTGAGAAATATCAGTACATTTGGTTACTAGGAGTAGTATGTACCGATAAGAACCACTGGTCTATCAGTTTAGCCTAATATAGGTTAAAAAAGTACCTGTCTTGACAACGTTAAAACAAAGAATCATAGGTTGAAAGGGACCGTGGAGGTCTTCTAGACCAGGGGTTTTATTTATTTATTTATTTATTTATTTATTAATCAAATTTCTATACCGCCCCTCTCCCGAAGGACTCGGGGCGGTGTACAGCCTAAAATTTAAAAAACATATAAATATACAAAATTTAAAATAATTAAAAATAAATTAAATAATTTGGCCGAAATCCCCATTTAAAACCCAAAACATACAAAGCTAAAATCTTAAAAAATACTCAGTCCCCCTAAAACATTTTGACCCTATTGGAACCGAAGCTTCTATGCCAGGCCGGCCTGTCGAAAAAGGAATGTTTTTAGTTCCCGACGGAAGGTGCGTAAATCTGTTATTATACGGAGTTCAGGGGGGAGCTCGTTCCATAACGTGGGAGCTCCCAGAGAGAAGGCTCTCCCCCTGGGGGTCGCCAGCCGGCACTCTCTGGCCGATGGCTCCCTGAGGAGGCCCTCTCTGTGGGAGCGTACCGGACGGCGGGAGGTATTTGCTGGCAGTAGACGGTCCTGTAAGTATCCGGGTCCGATGCCATGGAGCGCTTTAAAAATGGTCACTAACACCTTGAACCGCACCCGAAAGACCACCGGCAACCAGTGCAACTCACGCAGGAGCGGTGTTACGTGGGAGCGCCACGACGCTCCCATCACTACCCGCGCGGCCGCATTCTGGGCAAGTTGGAGCTTCCGGATGCACCTCAAGGGGAGCCCCATGTAGAGAGCATTACAGTAGTCCAGCCTGGAGGTCACGAGGGCATGAGTGACTGTGCGTAGCGAGTCCCGGTCTAGGAAGGGACGCAACTGGCGCACCAGGCGAACCTGGTAGAACATCCTCCCGGCCACGGCCGTCAGATGGTCCTCTAAGGACAGCCGTGAGTCCAGGAGGATTCCCAAATCGCGAACCCTTCCTGTGGGAGCCACTGTTTCGCCCCCAATACACAGCGATGGAATCAGCTGGCTGTACCGGGACGGCGGTAACCACAGCCACTCGGTCTTGGAGGGGTTGAGCTTGAGTCCGTTTCTCCCCATCCATACCCGCACGGCCTCCAGGCACTGGGTCAGCACGGCAAGGGCATCGTTGGGGTGGTTTGGCGTGGAAATGTACAGCTGGGTATCATCAGCATACTGGTGGTACTCCACACCAAAACCATGGATGATCTCACCCAGCGGCTTTACATAAATGTTGAACAGTAGAGGCGAGAGGACCGACTCCTGAGGTACCCCACATACGAGGGGTCTCGGGGTCGACCTCTGGCCCCCTGTCAACACAGACTGCATCCGGCCAGAGAGGAAGGAGAACCACTGCAAGACAGTGCCTCCTATGCCCAGCCCCTCCAACCGTTGCAGCATGATACCATGATCGATGGTATCAAAAGCCGCCGAGAGGTCCAATAGCACCAGAACAGAGGAGCAACCCCTGTCTTGGGCCCGCCAGAGATCATCCACCAACGCGACCAATGCTGTTTCCGTGCTGTAGCCAGGCCTGAAGCCCGACTGGAACGGATCGAGATATGACGATTCCTCCAGGTGCTGCGGGAACTGTCGGGCAACCACACTCTCAACAACCTTCGCAAGAAAGCGAAGGTTGGAGACGGGACGGTAGTTTGATAAAACAGCTGGATCCAGGGCAGGCTTCTTGAGGAGGGGTCTCACCACTGCCTCTTTCAAGGCAGCGGGAAAGACACCCTCACTCAAGGAAGCGTTGATAATTGCTCGGAACCAGCCTCGTACCACCTCCCGGGAGGCCAGCACCAACCAGGAGGGGCACGGGTCCAGTAAACATGTGGTCGCCCTAAGTCCCCCCAGCAACCTGTCCATGTCCTCGGGGGTCACGGGGTCAAACTCAACCCAGGTAACAGTCTCAAGACCAGCCTCCGCCTCTCCCATTGGACATACCCAGTTGAAGTCGAAGCCTTCCCGTATCTGAGCGATTTTATCATACAGATATTTTCCGAAATCCTCAGCTCTACCCTCTAAGGGGTCTCCCCTCACCTCCTGATGAAGGAGGGAGCGGGTCACCCTAAACAGGGAGGCTGGGCGGTTATCTGATGACGCAATAAGAGCAGTGAGGTAGGAACACTTCTCTGCTCTTATCGCCATTAGGTAGGACCTAATATGGTCTCTTACCAATGTTCAGTCAGATTCGGCACGGCTCGATCTCCAACTGCTCTCTAGGCGTCTTTTCCGGCGTTTCATCTCTCTCAACCCCTCATTATACCACGGGGCCGGTCGAGACCCACGCCGAATCAGAGGCCGCAAAGGCACAACTCGATCCAGGGCACCGGCAGCCGCCCTGTCCCAGGCCGCCACCAGCTCTCCAACCGAGTCGTGTGTCAGAACCTCAGGAATTGGCCCAAGCTCTGCCTGGAACCGCTCGGGTTCCATCAGCCGCCTAGGGCGGTACCATCTCACCGGTTCCGCCACCCTGCGGTGGGGTGCAACGGTCCGAAAGTCCAAGCATAGGAGAGAGTGATCAGACCATGACAGGGGTTCAATGACTATATCCCCTACACTCTGACCACTCAGCCACTGTCCAGAGACAAAAACCAGGTCAAGCGTGTTCCCCCCTGTGTGTGTGGGGCCTTGAATTACCTGGGTCAGGTCCATGGCTGTCATGGAAGCCATGAACTCCCGAGCCTCCCCGGACGCCCCGCCCCCGGACGGCAGGTTGAAGTCACCCATGACTATTAGCCTGGGGACCTCAACCACCACCGCGGTGACAACGCTCAGGAGCTCGGGCAGGGAGGTTGATATGTGGCAGGGCGCCAGGTACGTAATCAACACCGCCCTCGGACCCCCTAGGTCCCACTTCACCAGAAGGGATTCACAGCCTGCCGTCTGAGGAACAGTGACCTCCCTCGGCCTGAAACCTTCCCTGATCACGACCGCCACTCCCCCACCCCTGCCTTGAGCTCTCGGCTGGTGGAATGCAAGGAAACCCGGTGGGCACATTTCCACCAGAGGGACACCGCCCTCTGGTCCCAACCAGGTCTCCGTTATACCCGCCAGGTCTGCTCCCCCCTCTGAGATTAAATCTTGAATGAGGGGGGCCTTATTTACCACAGACCTGGCATTGCACAGCATCAGCCTACAGCCAGGGCCCTGTGGTTCTGAACAACCCCGAGAACAGGTTGAGCCTTGGGGGTCGGAGCGCACGACCGCTCGTAAGCAGCGGGTGCGCGCTCCCTTATTATGATACGGCCCCCTGCTCCCACCATACCTGCCCCTCCCGCTAACGGTACTTATTGGAACTGAGTTAGTCTTAATCAACCCCCCGTCTGCACCCTCAGGACTCTGTCCCCTTCCGTCGCCTGGGTTTTCAACCTATTTCAGGTTGTGACCCTGACCTGCACCGCGCATGTGCGGCACGATGGCCTGCATCGCACATGCGCGGCGCGACAGCCCGCATCGCACACGCACGGTGCGACGGCCCGCATCGCGCATGCGCGATAGTCTGCATCATGCATGCGCGGCGCGTGCGGCGGTCCGCATCGCGCATGCGTGGTGCTACCTTGCGCATGCGCGGTGCTGCCCCCTACGCCGGCTGGGGGGAAAAATGGTGGACTGCGGCGTTTGGCGATCCCCGTGAAATGGTCGTTCGACCCCAAATGGGGTCACGACCCATAGGTTGAGAACTGCTGTTCTAGACCAACCTTTGCTCAAGGCAAGAGACCTTATACTATCCTGGTCAAATGTTGTCCGGTCTATTTTTGAAAATCTTCAGTGATGGAGAACCCACAGCTCCAGAGGGTAAGCTATTCATTAATTAATTGTTTTTACTGTCAGAAAACTTCTCCTTCTAGGTTTCATTTTTCTTTAACAAGCTTCCACCCATTATTTCCCTTGGGGTGCTTTGGAGAATAAGTCAATCCTCTCTTCTCTGTGATAGCCCCTCAAGTACTAGAAGACTGTTATCATATCCCCCTTAACCCTTTTCTTTTATAAGTTAGACGTACCTACTCCCTCAACTGTTCATCATATCATTTAGCCTCCAGACCCTTTATCATCTTCATTTCTCTTTGCAGAGAGGAAGGAGTCTTTATGCAGTTTCTAGGGTTTTTGAATCTTATTTGTATTTGGCAACCAGATGTGGATGAAGTATTCCTAGTGCAGTATAGAGCATTATCATCATTTCTCATGATCTTGATGCTATCCTTCTGTTGATGCAGTGTAAGATTGCATTGGCCTTTTTGGAAGCTGAAGCACATTGCTGTTCATACTTCAGTGGTGATCCCCTAGGACACTTAAGATTCCTCTCATAGTTACTATTGTTGTACTATTTTGTACCTATGCATTTGGTTTTTCCTGCTTAAGTACAGGACCTTACTGTTCTCCTCACTAAACTGCATCTTGCTAGATAGGACCCAATGTTCAAGTCTGTCAAGATAATCTTGAATCTATCTTCCAAAGTGTTAGCAATTTCCCCCAGCTTGATGTCATCTGCAAATCTGATGAGTTCCCTTTCTATCCCTTCATCCAGGTCATTTATGAAGATATTGAAGAGTACTAGGCCTAAGACAGAACCTTGAACTACTCCAGTGCAAACTTCCCTCCATGTCAGGGGTTCTCAACCTTGGCAACTTTAAGACTTGTGGACTTCAACTCCCAGAATTCCTCAGCCAGCTTTGCTAGTTTTTCTTAAACCTTTGTGAACGAAAAGCACTTTCAAGGCTTTCACAGCCTTGTTATTTGATATGACCAATTCTGGCTGTGGAATTCTGGGAGTTGAAGTCCACGTGCCTTAAAATTGTCAAGGTTGAGAAACACTGCTCCATGTAGATGTAGTTCCATTCAGGACTACATACTGGGTGCAGTTGATCAGCCAATTGAGAATCCATCTGGTGGGTGGTACTGTCTATTCTGCATTGTTCTATCTTACCAAAAATAGGTTGTGATTTACTTTGTCAAATGCCTTACTGAAGCCCAAGTATACTGTGACCATCGCATTTTGCTGGTCCCATAACTTAGTCACTTTATCAAAAAAGACAGTAAAGTTTGTCTGGCATATGTTTTCAACAAATCCATGATGGCTTCTAATAATCACCGTATTCGTTTGTAGGTGCTCACAAATCCTTTATTATCTTTTCTTGGATTTCCCCAAGTTTTTCATATCAAACTGGTTGGCCTATAATTTCCTAGACCTATTTTTCCCCTTTTTGTAGATTGGAACCATAACAGCTTTTCCAGTCCTCTGTTACTTCCCCTGTGTTACAACTTTGAAAGATTACAATCAGTGGCTCTGAGATTAAGTCTGCCAGCTCCTTAAGAATTTAGGGATCTGAACCATCTAGACCAAATGATTTATACTTGCCCAGGGTGGATTCCTCACTACACTATTTTGACTTGTATTTATTTATTAATTTATTTATTTATTAATATAATTTCTATGCCGCCCTATTCCGGAGAACTCAGGGCGGCTCACAACATGATAGAAATTACATTATATACATAAATATAAAAACCCTTAATTAAAAGAGAAACCAATAATTCCACAAACATACATACACTGGCTAGGGGCAAGGTGTTAGCTGCCCCAGGCCTGCCGGCAAAAGTGTGTTTTAAGCAATTTACGAAAGGCGGAGAGGGTGGGGGCGACACGGATCTCCGGGGGAAGTTGGTTCCAGAGGGCCGGGGCCGCAACAGAGAAGGCTCTTCCCCTAGGCCCCGCCAGGCGACACTGTCTGGCTGACGGGACCTGGAGAAGGCCCACTCTGTGGGCCCTAACCGGCCGCTGGGATTCATGAGGCAGCAGACGGTCCCGTAAATAACCTGGTCCGATGCCATGTAGGGCTTTATAGGTCATAACCAACACTTTGAATTGGGTTCGGAGACCAATTGGCAGCCAATGCAGCTCGCGGAGTGATGCCGAAATGTGGGCATTTCTAGGCAAGCCCAACACTGCTCGCGCGGCTGCATTCTGCATTACCTGAAGTCTCCGAACATTTTTCAAAGGTAGCCCCATGTAGAGAGCATTGCAGTAGTCGAACCTCGAGGTGATAAGGGCATGAGTGACTGTGAGAAGAGACTCCCGGTCCAAATAGGGCCGCAACTGGTGCACCAGGTGAACCTGGGCAAATGTCCTCCTCGCCACAGCCGAAAGATGATGTTCCAGATTTAGCTGTGGATTGAGGAGGACGCCCAAGTTGCAGACCTTCTCCGAGGGGGTCAAAAGCTCCTCCCCCAGGCTAATGGACGGATAGATTGAAATATCTTTGGGAGGCAGAACCCATAGCCACTCCGTCTTGTCGGGGTTGAGTTTGAGCCTGTATACCTGTTCTATCTTCCTCGATACTGCTTTTGATAGGTTGGGCTATTTCTTCTTTTTGCATGAAAATAGATGCAAGGGAGAAATTAAGCAGCTTTCTCCCTGCTGCCTGTCACTTTCTTGCCATCTGCTCGATTAGTGGACCAATAGTGTCCTTGACTTTCTTCTTGTTCCTTATATATTGAAAGAAAGGTTTTTTAAATATTATTTTTGGCATTAGTTTCCAGTCTTGGCTCGTTCTGGACCTTATCTTTTTTATCTGACTCCTTGTAGATGCAAGCTATTTGCTGGTTTTCTGTTTTGATTATACTCCCCTTATATTCCCCTCTTTCCATTTTTCATATTTGGCTTTTTTGTATGGTATTTCTTGTTTTTCTTTGTAGTATTAGTTTTTGCTTGGGACTTCATTATCTTATTTTCCCAGTTGATATCAGGATAGTTAAAGTTCCCCTGTTATTACAGTGATTTTCTTGCACACCTCAGCTAACTGATTAGCAAAAGTTCATCTATCCCTCTGGTTGGTTGGGTGACTTGCACAACACACCTACAGTTATTTCTTTTTTGTCTAATATTTACCCAAATATCCAAGAAGGCTTTCATCCGTAGTAATGTGTAGTTATTCCCTACATACATTTTGACACCTTCTCTTCCTACCAAGTTTCATAATAGCTACATCATATTTGCCCTCCTAAACTAGAATTTCATGCTCTCCCTGTTTGTTCCTCATATTTTGGGCACAGGTATTCAGGGCTTTGAGCCCTTTATGGTTGACCCTAGTTTTGCCTCCTGTATCTCCTGATTTGTACTTGTGTTGTACTTGTACTTGTTCACCATTCCCTTTCTAGTTATCTGTTTTTCTATGTTGAGTTTAGTCCTATAAACTAATATCCTTCCTCCTCCAGTTTTAGTTTAAAGGATGGTCTGAGCCAGTTGTTTCCCAAACACTTACTTGCTGGTCTTTGTGAGGTGCAGTCTATCTCTTGTACAGCCCTTCCTGTACATAGTATGCTCCATGGTCTAGATCAGGCATGTCAAACTCGCGATGTCACGTGACGTCGCGCAACATATCAGGACTTTTTCCCCATTGCCGGCAACGGGGTGGGTGCGGTTTCAGTGTGATGCATCTGGCCTGCAGGCCAGCAGTTTGACATTCCTGATCGAGATGGTACCATTCTTTAGCCAGAAATTTACTTCTACTATGTTCCCTCATTGGATGTTGACCTTTTTGTGGTATGTACAGATGAAAACACCACCTGTACTCCTAACTCTTTGACTTTCCTACTTAATTGCTCATAGTCCATTGAAATTGTTTTCAGACTCTTAGCTGTATCATTTGTCCAACATGAATGAGAGAAAGAGATAACAGTCCGTGGGCTTGATTATTTCTGTGACATTTTTAATCTTTGCACCTGGTAGACAATATACTTCCCTTAAGAAATTGTCTGGTCTACAGATTGTTGACTCTGTTCCTCTGACTATTGAGTCATTGATCACCAACACACACTTTTTTTCCTTGGAAAAGTCTGAGCTACTTTATTTCTTATTACTGGAACCTTACTTCTTATCACTGAAATATTTGGGAAAGTCTTTTCTTCAGCTGTCTATGTGTTTCCTGGGGAGGGGGATATGAAATTGATTGTGCAGTTCCAGAGAAGGCTTAGGCTGCCTTCTCAATCTTTTTGTTCTTTACATGACATACTACCATTGCCCTTGCCCTTCCTCTTCATCATCCTTGCTTGGTTTTGTTTGGATAGAGACTTTTGATTTTAACAGTTCATCATGTTCTTCATGTTCACTTTTGAAATTTGCCTGAACAGTGAGTTGAGTGGCAAATAAATTTCATAAATAAACAAGTATGGGAGTATCATGAGTTTTAGTGGCTTGACTTGCCTTGAAACTCTTCACCTTTTCTTCAAGTAATCTAACCAATTTATACTTATTGCATGGGTGATTTGAGTTCTCCATAGGTAGAAATACAAACATTGCATACACATTGCATGTAACAATGTTACTAGACTCTTTCCCCATGGCTGTTATTATTCATGCAAAAATTTATTCTGTAGTTTGTTTATAACTCCAGAAGAGGCAGACAAATAGTAGTTTTTCTCTTGTGGCGCTGTTTATAAATCCTCAAGAAGTAGAACAAAGTCTTGATAAAAGAAGTAGAAAACGTATAGGCCATTTTTTATAAAAAGGGAAAAATTATTATACATATAAAAATAATAAAATGTAAAACATTTTGTAAGATTAATATACTTTTGTATAAGATTAATATACTTACAAAGAAAAGACCTAAATATGTCATCATGGACTTTGAAAACTCAGGAAGGCAGTTCAAGATGATGGGTGTTCTCACACTATTCTTTCAGTCAGTGAAACAAAAATATACAAACTAAAGGAACTTTGCAATACTACCAAGGTAGTGTCTATCATGTAAACTCAATCAAAAAGATATATATGATGTTTTCTAAAGCAAACTGAAAATCTCCAAAAGGAGTAAACTAGAAAAGCTAATATACTTTTTAAAAGAGGGGGTAATAGCACAGCTGTGCACAATTTAAGTAAGTAAAAAACAACAAAAAGCATTTATGAAAGCAAAAAAGAACAAGAGTTGGAAAGGGACTGATCACAGAGAAAAATGAAAACAAATAGCTTATAATTTAGACTGGGTATAAGGAAAACTAAAAACAATCAGAATGAGTTGAAATAGTTGACGTTTATTAAGAATAAAGTGGGCTTATCTGTACATGTTTTAAATAAAAAGGGAAAAATTAATATACTAGGTCACTGGTGGGGAACCTATGGCAAGCGTGGCAGAGGTGGGACTCACAGCCCTCTCTGTTGGCACGCGTGCCGCCACCAGCAGCAGGTCCATCAGGCCACCACCATTGCCCAGAGCGGCCAACTAGCAAGCTTGAGTAGAGGTGGTAGAACAGAGGTGACCAACCATTGTCAATTGGCGGACTGGAAGAAAAAGGGAGGGGAAGTATTTTACATGTGCGTGTGCATACACGGGGCCGCGAGTATGCACACACTGCAAATGAGGCCTGCATGATACTAGCCCTGCCCCATTCTTGGTGCAGCGCCTTGTATCTGCACCCCGTGGTGCAACGGTGGCCATTTTTGCACCTTGCAGCACAGTGGCCAATTTTTGCACCTCTGGTTTTTGCATCCCCCCCCAGGGCACCACAATGCTGATCGGCCCCTGGCACTTTGCGATAAGTAAGTGGGTTTTGGGTTGCGGTTTGGGCACTCGGTCTCTAAAAGGTTCGCTATCACTGTACTAGGTCTTCAGTCAAGGCAGAAAAATACTAGCAGAAAAGACTGCTACTGAATAGCTATTTTATTTTCTTCATCTCCAACAAAAGAACATGATCCACAAGGCCATTTAAAAAAACAAAAACAAAATAAGGAGGATGGGCTGTAGTTTGAAACTCAAAGAAACATGGTCAGGGAATTTATTAGAAATGAATGTAAGTTTCTAGGGTCAAATGCAGTGCATTCTAGATACTAGAGCTTGTCGATAATCTTGATCAAGGTAACAATCAAGTAAGTTTTCTGCAAGTGGTAACAAGCCAATCAGAAGCTTACCAACAATGCAGAGATTCAGATGATAGGACATGCATAGCAGGATGGTGGAGCTAGTAATAAATTTATTTAGCTCCTGGCTTAGTTAATACTGTAAGAACTGATAAATTGGGTTCGGATTTCAAACTGCCACAAAAACTCTGTATGGAAATGCTACAATTAAGTTCTAACAAGACAGCAGATTAATAATTTATAGCATAAAATGATGGGGAGGATTAGGGTATGGATGAATGAATAAAAAATCTGGGATGTAAAGAATTGATTAAAGGACTGGAAGAAATTCAATATAGAAATCACAAGTAAATAGATGTAAGAGATGATCAGGCTGAGACCAAGGAGGGGTCAAACATGTCATCAGTCTCGAGTCCCTTTGCACCCACAAGGGATCTAAATCCACCTTGAATTCCGTTGACTTTTATCTACCACCAATTCACTCTGACTGTAACTAGTTCAGATTCTTGTAGAGATGGTTAGCATGCAATAAACCTGTATTCATTTGAATCAACTTGGCTCCTGATTTCTTACGCTTGACATACTTCACTTTGCTACATTTTTATTTCAAATATTGCTCTTTAGTTCCTGGCAATAAGCAGATAACAGGATGTAGCAAATTTTAATAGGGTTACAACATCTTTTTGCAAGGCACTCTGGAGAGGCCTTGATGCATATCACTCCTGTGATTAAAAGCTATAATTATCATGCAGTTTCCTGTCCTTCCCTCTTCATCTTCCAAATAGGGAAAAGAGTAAACAAATCAGCTATTTTTTGTAGATCCTGACAATCTAAAATACTCCTAAGTCTTTGGAATAGTGTGAAGCTGAAGAACAAACTCAGCATTTGTGTTATACTTCAAGAAAACCTCTTGTTCACCAATGAAGTACAGAAATAACTGTACCATGCAATACATTCAGTTTTTCTTTCCCAAGAAAAGTTTTTCTTCACCAAGTCAATTAAAACCACAATGAAGTAAAAATAATTATCATTCTATTACTCAACCATCAGCTCAGATTCCCAAAAAGATGGGGTAGGGATCTGTTTGTGTCTTATACTCTATCTAAATGCTATGCAAAACATAGAGCTATAGATTGAACAACAAATAATTTTCAAATTAAAATATGCAGTATAATTATGCCTTACTTGATTGCCCGAAGATCCAATATCCTTCTCGAACATTTTGTGTATACATGGGTACAATAGGCTAAAGAAAAAGAAATATTTTTTAAAAATACTTAATTATATTAAAATCTAAGAGCCCTTCAGCCCTTATTTTATTTTTTTATTTATACAGGTAGTCCTGAACTTATGTTTAGTGACTGAAGTTACAATTGGACTGAAAAAAGTTACTTAAGACCATTTTTCACACTTTAGGACTATTTCAGCTTCCCTGTGGTAATGTGATCAAATTCAAGACACTTGGCTACTGGCTTTTATTTATGAAGCTTGCAGTATCCCAGGGCCATGTGACCACTTTTTGTGACCTTCTGACAAGCAAAATCAATGGGGAAGCCAGATTCACTTAGCAACAGTGTTACTAACTTAAGAACTGCAGTGATTCACTTAACAACTGTGGCAAGCAAAGTTATCAAATGGGGCTCACTTAACAAGTGTCTAGCAATAGAAATTTTGGACTCAGTCATGGTTGTAAGTTGAGAACTACCTGTACTTCATATTTTGTAATCACCTATTTCTCTGGGAGTGGAGATCTGGTCAGTACACAATATAATCAATAAAATTAAACATTAAAATCAGAATAATTTAGAATTAAAATTTTTAAAATTATAAAAACATAATTATAAAAATTTCAAGAAGTGAAGAATTGTTCCCTGAGGGATAATATGTGGGAGTTTTGAATGTGTATGAGAGGAGCCAGGTTCCTCACCACTTTAAGCTACTCTTCATGCAAAAGGTGGGATAAACATTAAGCTCTTGGGCACCCCTTATTTTGATACACTGAGGTCTTTTCACACAGCAGGTATCATAATTTCTTACTGATCTTGCTTAGTTTTGATGCACACACTTAACATTCATATCTTTTCTAACTCAATCTGCACTTAACATATGCATAATTATTATCATTGATTGACTCTAGTTTTTCTTAATATTTAAGACTTGACCCTTTGGCCTCATAATCTTCATCTATGTGTAAAACAAATATAAGACTAGGAACACCAATCATAATGCAATAATGTCTGATCAAATAATTTTATTACATTTGCAAAGCATACACATAAAAAAAACCACACTAACAATCAAGAAAAAAAGAGAAAGAGTAAAAAGAGAATAGGAATAAAATATTTTTTAAAAAGAAAGGAAAAGACAAATATATACAAAGAATGACCTCTGGCTTCCTCCAAGGATATGAAGAACACTTTTTTTAATTTCTCCTTTTCTTTTGGGGAGAAAATAGACATTTTGTTATGGTCTTAAAGAGTTGAACATAATGTAGTAATCTTTGAATTGTAGGTCAATCACCCACGCTAAATATTATCAATCAATCATGTAGCAAGATTATAGATCAGGGATGTTAAACTCGCAACGTCACGTGATGTGTTGTGACGTATCGCAACTTTTTTCCCATTGCCAGCAATGGGTGGACACAGTTTCAACATGATGCATCCATCCCGTGGGCTGGCAGTTTGACACCAGTTATAGATTATATCTTACACTTGTTTGTGCTCAATATCCATAATATATTTGGTTATTTACAGTGTTTTTTCTATGTTGTATGCATCTCATGAACCAGAATGCCTTTTTTTCAAGCACAAATTATAAAGAGAAACTCAACTAATCTAGAACAGGCAATAATAAAAGAGACACTCCTTCTAAAATGGAAGCAATAATGTTGTCACCCCGAAAGAGTAGGGAAACTTTTTAGGGCCATTGGCACACAGGAATTTTGAAAATGTGCAGCAAATAGTTTCATAAAAGCTTCTTATTGCATATTCAGAAAATAGCCTACATATGAATATGACGGTCACAAAAAGGCCTATTTATTACAATGGAACTTTTTAAAATTGCAGCCTATAACCCATATAATGTTCTCTACAATCCTAGGTTTATTTCCTCACCATCATCATCTCCACCACTCCACTGCTTTGTTGAGAAACATATCTATGTTAAATCATCCAGCACTTACTAGCCACTCAGTTATTTGATAAGATGAGTGACCATATACATTTATTTTTCATTTCTTTTCTAAGTTACGAGAAGTCTAAACAAATTTCTGGAAATATGCAATAATTTTGGGTTCATGACATGAATTTTGGGTTCATGACATGACCATTTGCTATTTACTAAAAATATTGGTAAGTCCTACTTGATTGTCTCAAACATTTCTTCTACTAACAAGTTAGTGTTTATGTATATTCTTGCACATGACCTCAGTTATTTCATAGGCCTCTTTAAGATGTGATTTAGTGGCCTCTGTGATTTATTGCCACACATGATACCTCATTGGTTGTCTTCATTCTGTGCTTTCACATGAATTTCAAGACAACAACTCTCTTTGACACTCACCATTCAATCTCTCAAGTGTACTCAAGGCAGAGCATCTATAATTTACTTAATCTTTTTTTTAGGTTAAATCTGCAGTCAAAGCCTTATCACTGAAGTATTGGATTCTGAGTGGAGTATTGATTAGTCTCTCTTCTTATATTGGAGATTGGTTTTCATCTTAAACTTTCTTCTATGTATAAATAAAGTCATTTGTACCAAACAATAATCCAGGTTGTTGTTGTTTTCCTACCTGAACATATATTTCAGGTTCAGTGCATGTCATGTTTGAGCAGGGGGTTGGATTACAGTTCTGGTCTTCCTTTCCATAAATCTTTGCTGTTTCAGTAACTTTCAATTGTGAATGAGCAACTTCTACTACTTAATGTGTTATCAATAGCATTTTCTAGGACAGGGGTTCTCAACCTTGGCAACTTTAAGACTTGAAGTCCACAAGTCTTAAAGTTGCCAAGGTTGAGAACCCCTGTTCTAGGACCATCTGGTTTCTTTAAATAAATGTTACAGCACTCTCTTGTTTCCTATGGCCAAAATAATTTGATCTTTATTCAAAAATATAATCAATGTGGCACTGTCAAAAAAATTACTTCTTAGTTTAAGAGCTCTTACTAACTATTTAGTTATTTTGGTTTAATGGTAGACAAAATCTGAAGATAAAACTTTTATTATCTTACTTTTTTCATGGCCCATAACAAGCCTCAAATTTCTGCAATAGGATTTAAAAAGCATTGCTTTCTTCATCCTTGAATATAAATGTATTATACAATTCCAGGAAATCTCCAGCCACTGCCTAGAACTGTGTTTTTCTATGTGATCTATGTGGTAGCTGATTGCTGTCATGTAATCCTTGCTGTTAAGAAATCCTTGCTGAAAGCATTGCCTTTGATCTTCCACATTCCCAGGAAGCCTCAATTTTGGCAACGACTCCAAAGCATCTTTTAAAAAATGAAGAAGAGGAGGAGGAAGAAGAAGCTAACAGCAAAAAGTGTGCTATTCTGTAAAAGTTGCTCAGTAATGTTGCAATTGATCTTCTAGCCTTTTGCTGATTCTGTTTTACAGTGCAAAAATAATCACATTTTAATAAACCTTTTAATAAACCAACAGAAGGATTTTTTTAAATAAATGTTTGTTTTTGGTTTTAATCAAACCTTGGACATCCATTACTGCTACAGAAGAATTCAGCAAGCATTCCCTTCTGACACCATGTGTTGTTCATTTATGAGAAAGCTATGGCATGGTAGAAAAAAGGAGGGTAGTTTAAAACTGATGGGGTGGAACTACCAGCAGGTCATATAACAAACAAGACCAGTTACAAGTACCTGATATTCCACAATTACATGGGAATCACATGGCAGGCAAAGAAGATAGCAACGTTTAAGTACCCTCAAAGGGTAACACATATCTTGAAGAGCCAGTGCAATAGGAAGAACAAGATATACACCATCAATGTGTATGCCCTGCCAGTCATCAGATACCCTATCAGTATAGGACATGAAGGCTGCTGATGTAAAGATCTGGAAGTTTCTCAAAATGTATGGATGAGAAAGAGAGATGGAGGAATCTGGTGTCAATATAACTGTTGTGGATGAAACTCAGAATATTCAGGTGTACATCAGTAAGATGACATTGAAAGATGAGCTCCTGAAAAAAATGCCTGAAGCAGAAGCAGATATGCAAGGAAAATCAAGTGGAGGAAGTGCCATGGCAAGGCAAGACCCTGCATAGGATGCACCATTGACACTTGAGTTGCTGACAGTGAGCATTCCTACCTGCATTGAAGCATTGCAGTACAATTATCACTAAGCAATAGAGGCTTCCAGTTTTGCGTCATGGCAATATGGATGTAAGAAGGCAGGGCTCTGCCTTCTGTGACCAATTTTGCCCTGCTGGGGGTCCTGGAAAGGGCGTAAAGTTGCCCTGAAGAAATGAAGAGGAAGAGTGCCTTGTTGATAACAGAGAAATGGCGGTCTTTCCATTTGATCCAAGGAAAGTCCTCTAAACTAGCAGAAGAAAGACCAGCCATGACTCTGCGGCCGGCCATTAGCCGCTGATAACCGAAGAACAAAAGCTTTAATTAGCTTATCATAAACAGCATGTTTGGAACTAAGTGACTGTTCTTTTCTTTACTATTTTACAACTATATGTCCTGGGAAAGGCTCCCAAGAAGCTAAAAACCTATGGATGTGAACGGAAGTGTTTAAAAAATTTTATGGGGGACAGAAACATACAATACTGAAGTGAAAGTAATACAAAGCTACAGTTTTGATAAATGTGAGAATTGTTAAGATTTTTCTTTAAAAAAATCATTGAGGTGAAATAAGAAATCAACCCTTTGTTTTAAGAATGGAAAATGGACTTTGAATGACATCTAGTGGTAGATTTGAGTATAGCACTATAACTAGCCCCTTGACAGCTTGGTGAGTTTCAGCCGAAGGGAGAACAGCTGGCAGTAAAGGAAAATATTTTGTCATATTTATCATCCTGACCTTCTTGGACTATAAATACTGATCTTGGACTTTTAATCTCAAGAGCTAGTGGGAGAGAAAGAAAAAAAAATGACTTTTGAATATGTCTGGCCGCAGGGAGGTTGAACATTTTGAACATTTGGAACATTGTGGATTACAACCTTGCCTGACTGATAATTTTCAGGATACTTGAGACAAAGGATTACTATAAAATTTTGCCATTAGGACTGGATTATAAAGGCTACATATAAAGACTAGAAAACTAGAGGAAACTTTGTTCCACTCTGAGACTGGTGACATTAGAGGATTTCTAGGAATGATGCCTCAAGAAAAAACAAATACCTTTCAGAAGGAAATATTCTCCATGGTATAACTAATTCATTAAACAATTGTTGCACACAAAGGTGATATAAAAAGAATACATAAAGAGACTGAAAATAACCTAGATGATATAAATGACCAAATCTCCAAACTGAAGCTACAACTGGAAAGTTCTCAGATAACTACAAAGTATGAACAAATAAATCAGAAAATAGAGGATGGAGCAGAAGAAATGGACCTAGAGATGGAGGAGATAGGAGAAGGGAAATATGGACTACCATATACAAATAAAATACTGCATAACAATGAAAATACAAAAGACTCCTTTCTCCCAAATACACCTGAGGACAAGGAAGAAAATTCTAGAAAATAGAATATAGAGTGGGCAGGGGAAATGTTTAGGGAATGTGGATGTGCAGAGTTTCCCCTAAAAATACTCTACCTAAATTGTCTTCCTCATGCCAAGCAGCTTTCACAAAAATAGAAAGAAAAATTTTGGGCGATTTAATCGCCTTGGCCTGGAAAGCTACTTGGCAAAGAAAGAAAGCGAGAGTTAGATTTAAAAAAGAGGATTTGATCTATCAGAAGGGGTACTATCTGTTTAATATGGATGACCCTTAGATACAACTAGATTTTTATAATGGAAGATATGATTAAGAATTAAAATAGCATTTTTTCTTTTTTTGATATGGGAAATTTGAAAATAAGAGGATTGGTATGAATATTTTTAGCTATATAAATGTAAATACTGAGAAAATCATAAATGAAAAGATACTTTAAATATTGATGAGAAATCAAACTTAAATAAGAACACAAAAAAATAGGATATTGACTTATGAATTGATATTATTGTTATTTGTACAATAGTAGCAAAATATGATTAAGATGTCTACATCAATAGTACCAAGAATTGTAATTGTCTAATGAGGGGAAAATGAAAAAAATATGGGAAGAAAGGAGGATCAAGGAAAAAATATTGGATTGTGTAGTACTGAATAGATTTATATTGAAAAAGTTAATGTTAAATATGTTGTTTACTAAGTTCTAAAGAGTGTAATTTTTTAAAAATTAATAAAACTTATAAAAAAATAGTCACTAAGCAATAGATTCATAAAAGCATGGATCAACCACACTAGACAGGACTTGAGGTGCAGACTATGCAAAGATGACCCAGAAGACTTCATTTATTCCTCTTTCATCCACTGTTCTATGTGCTATAGTCAGTCCCAGATAGGCCCATGGATACTGAATTTCACTACCCATCTTGCCTTGGTCAATTGACAATTTTACATAATGCTTTTAAATAAGGTGATGATAACAATTAGATTACCAGTTTTAGTAATTCTTGTGACAAACGCAGCATTCATTGCTAATGGTAAAGTCAGCCGGTTATTTTGGTCAGCAAACCACAAATGGAACCAAAGTTCCACTTTAATGCAAGATAGATTCTCTGTTCTAACAAGCAAGGTAGTCTTGTTGCAGTGTATAGGTAAACTTAGTATACTTATTTTTGTATAAAAATAAAGAGAATTGTAAATGGTTGAATAAAATTATAATGCCTTCCTTCCTACTCTTGATTATTATGGGTCTGAAGGGATAAAATGAAAAAACAAACAGGAAACAGAAAGAATTCAAAATGTTAGGAATCTAAGATAAAAGGCCGAAATGTTTGAGACTTAATTTTCTCTCCAAGTGCTCTATAGTGGTACCTCAATACTCATTGTTGTTTTCAGGAGATGTGAGTACCAGAAATGATGAGTACCAAACAATTTTTTCCCATAAGAAATAAGCTTGTGCATTGAGTACCAAACAAATAATGAGTACTGGGACAAAATGTTCACGTCAAAATGCATTGAATACCAAATTCAATGAATTTCAAAGCAATTAAGTACCAAGGTACCACCGTATTTATAAACTATTTCTACTTGCATGATTAGTTTCATTATCCATTCTAATATGGCCTTTCCCTCCATACTGGATACCTGCGTTAATCATCCTTCTGTATACACAAAATGCCAATTATTTAATCATAAATCTTTGGACTAGGTCAGTACTTCCCATTTTTTAACTAGAATGAATATCTAATCAAAGGGTTAAAAATATAAAAATTGTAATTGCTTGTTAAATAATTGAATATTAAGAAAATATTTGAGATACTAAAATATTTATCATTAAGATAATGGAAGCACAGTATTTTCTGTGATGGCAGTAAAGTCGCAGAAGATGTGACATAAACAAGAGGGGAGATACAGTATGGACCTAAGTTAATTGAAGGAAAAGAGTTTTTCTGTTATAACCATGAAGAATTAAATAAAAAGCTATTCCAGTTTGTTCCAAAATTGGGAAATACGAAATAGGCTACCATTACTTTATCTATTTAATTTTTAAACAGCAGTTACAGTAAATATACTTTGTGAGCTGTTAATTCTCAAAAAACCCGACCACAATACTTCCATAAAAAACTAAGTTTTCCAGTTTGGCATCATGTTTTGTCTGATAAACCATAATCAGCAAAGATTTAATAATTATATGAACACTATACTTACCACTTTTGTATCTATAGCTAACTGAGCGAAACCTTTACGCTTATGCCATATGAGCTTGTATGATTTATCACTAAAGAGTGCTTCTCTCATTCCTCCTGGAGAAATTCCAAGTAGTTTGCCTTTCTTGAGGACATTTAAACACTCTTCCTTTTTATTTTCTATAATACCTGTCACACCAGTTAATGCTTTAATACCTGAAAGAAAGTGCAGGATTACAAAACAATATGTTATGTGTAAAGATCTGTGAAGTTTCATTAATGCTTTACTTTAAAATAATAGGGGGGATCAAATCAGAATTTTAAAGTGTGTGGATCTGATTTGGGAAAGATACTATCTCTTATGTACAGGTAGTTACAACATGATAATAAATAAAGGAGAAAGACATTTTCAGTCTTCATTTGTTTTAATTTTTAATTTCACCTGAAGGGTGAAATACTAGTTATAGGAAAATTTAACATACTTTCAATTAATTTTATATGTTTACAGTTGCAGAACCCATTTCAAAGTGACACCTTGAAATTATTTTTAATACAAATAAGTCATGGAAATACTTCATATATTTGGCCAAATAAAAGCATTTTAAAAATTTATACTATGCAAGTATTCATTAAGACATTGAACATTAATCTGCAGTACAAAAATTGTATCCATCCTATATATTAAAAAAACACAGACTAAGAAATGGCATAATTTCTGCCATTTGGCACAGCATACTTTTATATTACTTTGTTAACCGTCTTGCTTAACCATGTACTTGTGTGAGAATTTGAAATTTACGTGCAATTGTGTGGTTTTTAAATGAGCCTGATTTATTATAGAATATAAAAGAGCAATGCCAATGCAAGATGAGGTGTTATAAACAATTTTGTTTCTTGTTTGTGGAAACAAATTAAGGGAATTAAACCATTTGGGTATTTTCTGATAGAACACAGATTAGAGTCAGAGCAACATAGATTAGTAGCAGAAAGAAGTGTCAGATAGCATGCAAGTTTAATAAATCATCATCATCTATTCTGGGAGCTCCTGAAATAAAACAGGGAAAGAAGGAGCAATGCACACTACCATTAAAATCATTTCAGCTCACATGTGTTCTCTATGTTAAAAGCCCAGTTCATCTACAGTGATTCTGCAAAACATCCAGAACTGCAGTGTGTTTGTTTGGGGTTAGTTTTATGAAACACTTCTACTAATGACCAAATGACTCTATTATAATTCATTTTCTTTTCAAGAGCAACCTATTCTAAGAACAGACAGTATTATGTCAGAGGCCTATATAGAACTGTTAATTCCATACAGTGCTTTTTTTCTATAAAAAAAAAAGGTGCCGGAACTCCGTTCTGGGCATTCTATGAGGAAAAAAAAGCCCTGATTCCATATATAGATAAGAATATTTTTCCCTACTCTTTTGTTTAAACCACTTCTAAATTATTAATACTAGCCAACAATTTCTAGCAAATAGAAAGTGTTTTCTAAAACAAGTTTTGAGAACTTTTGACAGCTGCTGGCTACCAACACAAGAAACTGATCATATAAAAATCCATATTTCAAGTTTCCTAAGTTTGGAAAAACAAACTGAATGAAATGTTTCGCCATCATACATATTAATATAACTTATAAACATCACCTGGAAATATGAAAAGGCAATCATCTGCTATTGAGTAACAACACCTGCGCTTCAGAATAAAAATTTTAGCCAGAAAATACAAGTAGTCCAAGGGAACCGCTCCATGGTAATAAATAATTAGGCCTGGCCCATCTGGTATGTTTTCGATGCCATGGAGCTCATACCCTGTTTGAAATGCAAAGTATAAATCAATAATTATTCCATATTATGCTATATAAATCAGTAATGCACTAATTAAGCTGTCATGCACATTTACTGAATGTTTCTATTGCAGACAATCATATTTAGATATGATTAACTAATAAGTAGTCACAATCAAACAATTGTCTGAAAGTTCCATGTAGTAAAAGCTGCCATCTATGGTTAAGAGTATATTTTTTGTGAACTTCTTTCATTTATGGAGTCATAGCAAGTGATGGCACCTAACTAATCTTGGCTAATTAGACTTAAGTACTTAAGTACTTAGAAACTAATAGGAAATTGCAGAGCAAAGCAAACAAAACACTCCCTCAGAAGTTCAGTAATACAACTACTGTAATGTTGCCAAAAAAACTGTATTGCACAAGTCTAATATAATTACCTGGGGAAGTGTTGTCTTAACCAATTAAGAAACGGTTTCCCAAAAATCCATTCACTGAAACATTCCAGTAACTGAGCAAGAGAGAAGCTTTCATTGATGGATTCTTATGCTAGAGATGAACAGTCTGAGGAATACTTGGCAGTATGGAAAAGGTTATGCTATGATGCATAAACTTGAGCATCTGCAGATAACAATCTGTCCCTCAAGTGTTTCGACTCAACAACTGGAGTATCCTTATCAAAATTCAGCTGGTACTAAAAAGCATGCTACAATTTGTATTTGTAATCACACCACAAGATACTACTGGAGCAGATGTATTTATAAATCTGTAGCCCTTATAGCAGGGGTGTCAAACTTGCAACATCACATGATGTGTATCGCAACTTTTTTGCTGGCAATGGGGTGGGCGCGGATTTGCTATGATGCATCTGGCCCGCAGGCCGGCAGTTTGACACCCTTGCCTTATAGAAAACAGAACCAACAGCTAATGAGCCCCTGCTCCTCCTGGCCAAAAGCGGAGCACTGAAAATAATCATTTGGTGTTGGTTAGTTGGCTAGTAACAAAAGCCTCTTCCCAAATCCTTCAGTTTTATACCAAATGCCAATTCTTTCTACTATAAAAATGTGGAATAAAATTACGCTGCTGGCATTTTTGTGTTTATGTTTGTGACAGGTCTCACTTTCCAAACATCTTATGATGCAATCAAGACTATACTGTCTTTGGGCTCCTTTACTGAATCATAATATTCAATCATATTGGGTTAGTAGAAGTTGGGAGGCAAAACAAGCAGAAATCCCTTCTGGTGACCTTCTTTCTCCTCTCAGTGCAACAAAATGCTTCAGCAATACTTGGCATTTCTCAAGTAGCAAAAAACTAATTATAATGGTAGGCATATGGCAGCTGTGGTAGGTGATCAACAGAAGACTTAACTCCATCTTGACCTGGCAGTACACTTAACACCCACCATCATTCACCGTTAAATATGCAACCACCAGGAACTGAAATTTGACATTATTTAAAGAATCATTAATTGCCCTACCCTATACAGCAGGACTGGCCAGTTACTGAGCCTTCAAACAGATAACAACAAAATTCAAAGAAATAAGACACATAAAGGAAACTGAGGCAAATAAACCAAATATATTAAATACTATCATATTCTTTGTTGGATGTTGGTCAATGTTCCCATTTTTAGTGCTTTTGTATAATGCATATTACAACTGGAGGACTTAAATAGCTAATAATACTTTAAAAATAAATATTGTATTAACTGCTGGTTGTTCATCACCTAGAATTATGTTCAGTGATGTAGGCAGCCATATACACTTATTAAGTGAATAAATAATTTATGGAAGAGTTTGATACAAAATACTGTGAGTTAAAACATCTGCTATCTCTGTAAGTACAGTTATAGTGACATAATCCAACAACTAGATAATTCTGTAACAGAATCTAAGTTTCTCACTAATACACATTTGCTTACCATGCCATAATCTTCCATATCCATCCAATATGTTTGCTATAATTAGCTTCACAGGATCCCATATATTACTGCAATAATTTCCATTCAGTTTGAGAGTCCTTTGATACAGGTGGAAGAATAAAGCAGAAAGATAGAAAAATAATACGATGGCAAGTGGAACGGCAAATAGTATAGTAGCAAGAAGTAGCACTGAGTAAACAACTATATAAAGAAGATTGTTAAGAAGCCATTCTTCCAAAAGATATTGAAGGCATGTAGAGAAGATCATGGTTGACTATCAAGGCAAGCAGTATTTAGTCACATTCTTTCCACAACACTAGTGTCTTCAACCCACAGAAAATAATTCTGTGGAGAGGAGCGGCATAAAAATTTAATTAAAATAAATAAATAAATAATTCAAGTGGCCAGTCAGAAACATCAGAGATCTAAATATGCTAGCTATGCAACAATCAAGATAATCCTGATAAAACACACCCAAATCTAAATCAACCAATCCAAATGATAGACCCAGTTCAAGTTTATCAGGCACAAAATTAATTACTGGGAAAGGGAATATTGCTAATATATGCAATTGGATGTGGAGAAAAAAAAAGGAAAACACTTTGCTAGGAGAAAAGAGGAAGTCAGCTAGATAATACTACTGTAAAATGTATTATTTGGCTGTGTCCTAAAACATGATAAAATGTTTCCATCAAGAAGCTAGTCAAGAACTGTATGGTAAAGTGGGAACAAGATTTTGGGCAACCTATCACAATGGAAACGTGGGAGGGAATCTGGGTGAGAAATGTAGAATTTACGAAAGCGCAACATTTAAGGGAAAACTTCTACAAGATGTTCTATAGGTGGCATCTAGATCCGAAAAAATTATCATATATCTATCCAGACACCCAACCTAAATGTTGGAGGTGTGGTAGTATGGAGGCTACATATTTTCATGTTTGGTGGACATGTGGAAAAATTAAAGCCTTCTGGAGAAAAATATGGTGGACACTCCAAACCATTTTGAAAAAGCGTATTGAATTTCTACCTCAGGTGTTTCTGTTAGGGATCATAAAAGATTGCACTACCATGGAGATGAACTTAATTCTGAACTTGATCACATCAGCAAGACTGCTGGTGGGACAATACTGGAAGAAGCCAGAAATACCACCTATTGAAGAATGGACTTTGAAAGTAATAAATTTGGCAGAAATGGCGAAAATATCGGCATATTTGAAGGATCGCTCAAATGAACAATATATGATAGACTGGAAACAGTGGATAGAATATATACAAGAGAAACACCAATCAAACAAAATGTATCTGGCGTATAGTTGAGGCTTGATGTGAGGAGTGAAGAATGTTTACCAAATTTGAATCGATTGTATTGGGTTGGATAGCAGGTAGCTAGAACTTTCCCCGGGTTTATGTATACAAAGACTAATACTTACTGTTGTATTTTATGACTTATGTTGACTGCTTATTAGTATGCTATCATGATTAATGTTGATTGCTTTAATAAAAATTTTAATTAAAAAAAAGAAGAAGCAAAAATACATTTTTTTCCAATTCCATATATACTGGATAACCATTAGAGGGCAACAAAGCCTTCCTATCTTTTAGCCGCTGCCTAAGGGTCCTCTTGATTTCTGCAATTCAGATCTGGCAATCCTTCTGCAGACCAGTGTTTCTCAACCTTAGCCACTTTAAGATGGGCGGACTTCAACTCCCAGAATTTCCCAGCCAGAATGGGGAAAGCAAAGCTTACTTATTTTTAACACTATCCCATATTTCAATATATATTTTAATCAAAATAACTGCGTAACAAATCTTAACAGAAGAAGTATACCCACATGGATTTTCTCCATGATGATCTAATGTATTCTTTCAAGTCTTGTGGAAATCGTTACAAACCATAGCTGACCTTACCTGCAAAACATATCAGATGTTCATACCCATTTATAACCAGTAAGAATAACCACGCAAAACACAAAGGGCCACTAAATAGTTTTTTTCGAATTAAGAATTTTCGTAGCTTTTTGCTCTCGTCCATCGGCCGTAGGAATTTCTGTAATCCGTTTTTAACACGCTGCTGCAAGGTGGGTCAGCGTATTTAATTTCAAAGGAATGAACGACAAGGATCTCCTGAAAATATTTAGCAGATGACATGGGCACATTTCTACATCCCCAGATGTGCTGGAGGGCGGCTCGCAGATTGGGAGTTCAGTGGCCTGCAGTTCAACACATGCGGATGACCTGCTAAGAGGAGGTTCCGTCCCACAGACACTCATTAAACCAGTCCTGCCATTTTCTCCTCTCTTACGCCTTGTTTTTATCGTTCTCCAAAAATGCAAAGCGAAAGCCTGTCCTAACCACGCAAACCTACGGAAGCTTCCAGAGAAACGCATCGGTATTGCCTCGCCTCGCCTCTACTTGCCTGCTGGTTATCACTGCTTCTTTCGCTTTGCACCGCTCGTCCCATAGCAGCTCCGGGTCAGTCTTCTATTCAGCTTGTATCGGAGGGGGAGGGGGGAACCCCAGACGCAATCAGGGCTCCAAGCGAAAAACAGCCTTAGCGAAAACGGCTGAGGAGTACAGAGGGGGTGGAGGTGGGGAAGGACCCACAATGCTCCAAAGAGCGAGGCTGCTTCTTTACATCTCACTCTTCCTGGTCCAGTCTGAAGATTTTGTTTCTTTTCTCAGAGAATAAAACGCCCGCTGAACTCCCACTTCCTTCGACAGTAAATTCCCCTAACGTTTTCACGAAAAACGCCTGAAGAAAATCCGTACGAGTTCCGCTGGTTTCAGAAACGTTCTTGCGACACCAGTTCTCAACGGGAGCTGAACCGGAACTCGGCAGGCTGGAGCCTCTGTGCCAGGGGTAGGCAACCTCGGCTCTTTTATGACCTCATGGACTTCAACTCCCAGAATTCCCGAGTCAGCACAACTGACTCGGGAATTCTGGGAATTGAAGTCCATGAGTCATAAAAGAGACGAGGTTGCCTACCCCTGCTCTGTGCAATAATATAGTGGCTACTAGTAGAAGCATCTCCACGCATTGCAAGAGAATCCGCTGAGCCTTTAAGAATAGCACCGGCCCCTAAAGTCGGACACAACTGGACAGGGGGAACCTTTGCCTTCTTAGTATTCCCAGGAGTCTTCTCCAACACCAAAGTTCAAAGGCATCTATACTTCTTGTCCTGCTTCTTTAATTTCCAATTTTTGCATCCATAGAGTGTCACAAGGAATACCATGGCTTGCACATAAACAAAAAACAAACAGTAAAGCTTCACAGTTATCAGTATTCCTGGGAAAATCTGTATTTTTCAGGAAAGGGGTCAGCCAATTAAGTTAAGCAGCTTGTCTTTAATTTTCAATATTGGTGAAATAATATTGATGGCATCTACTAGACCCGATGATTTTATTTGAAAAGGCACTTTGGAGTGTGAATGCAACATTTTTTGGTGACTCATACAAACACCTGTATTTGTTTACCAGAGCTGATGGCTGGATTGAAATTCTCTTCATAACCACATGATCTTGCAGAGCAACATGATTTGCATTCATGACTTGCACAGGTAGTATTGAACATGAAATTTCTGTTGCTAAGCAAAACATTTAACTGAATGTTGTTCATTTTACGACCTTTCTTGCCTTGTTTGATTCCCTTGTTAAGTGAATCACTGCAGTTGTTAAATTAGTAACGTGGTTGTTAAGTGACTCTGACTTCCCCATTGATTTTGCTGATAAGGTCACAAATTAATATGAGCCAGTTGCCAACTATCTGAATTTTGATCATTTATTTATTTATTTATTTTATTTTAATTAGATTTTTGTGCCGCTCCTCTCCAAAGAACTCGGAGCGGCTAACAACATGAACAAAAACAACAACACCGCATTTTAAAAAAAACCAAATCTACAAAGCATTTAAAAGACCCCCCCAAACACATTCATCATGCACACACAATCACAGTCATCCCCAGGCCTGCCGGCATAGATAAGTTTTTAGATTCTTCCGGAAGGCCGGGAGACTGGGGGAAACGCGGACTTCAGGGGGCAGTTGGTTCCAGAGGGTGGGTGCCACAACAGAGAAGGCCCTCCCCCTAGGACCCGCCAGACGGCATTGTTTCGCTGATGGGACCCTGAGGAGGCCGACCCTGTGCGCTCTCACCGGTCGAAGGGAAGTATGTGGCAGAAGACGGTCCCGTAAGTATCCTGGTCCAATGCCATAAAGGGCTTTATAGGCTTTGTAGGTAATAACCAACACTTTGAATTGCGCTCGGAGACCAATAGGCAGCCAATGCAGCATGCGGAGAGTTGACAAAATGTGGGCACGACGGGGCAGGCCCACAACCGCTCGCGCAGCTGCATTTTGCACTAATTGTAGTCTCCGAACACTCTTCAAGGGTAGCCCCATGTAGAGAGCATTGCAGTAGTCGATCCTCAAGGTGACAAGGGCATGTGTGACTGTGAGTAGAGACTCCCGATCCAAATAAGGGTGCAACTGGTGAACAAGGTGAACCTGGGCAAATGCCCCCCCTGCCACAGCCGACAAATGATGTTCATGTGACCAAAGGGATGCTGAAATAGTCATAAGTGTGAAAAATGATCATGAGCCACTTTTTCCAGTGGTGGTGTAACTTTGTATGGTCACTAAATGAACTGTTGTAAGTCAAGGACAACTTGTAATGAATTGCAGGCATCTGCTGCATTCATGTTCCTATTCTTCTGAATTAAATCTTGCAAGAACACCCACAAAAAAATCCCACAGTAAAGTAATTTTCTTGAAACACTAACAAGCTAATCAAAAGGGATAAACATTCTTTAAAAGACTGCTCATAAATACTTAATAAAATATAGATTTTTCTGGAAACTTTAGAGAGATATGTGCCTTCTGTGATCATTTTAGTACTTATTGCTTTAAAGCCTTCTAATTCTATTTCATTGGTAAGTTAACTGTGTATCAGAATAAAGATTTATTTTTATTTAATTTGACTGGTTGTGAACTAGTGTTCTTATCTTTTTATGGGGGGAGTATTGTTACATGCTGAACAGAAGTACAACATTGAACAAATGATTGAAAAGTAAATTTACAACCAGTCCTTGCATTTACAACCTTTGCAAATCTATAAAGGAAAGAAAACTTAAATAAGATCATAAACATAGTCATGATTTCACTTAGTGACCACTTTGCTTAATAACTGATTTATCAATCCTAACTGTGGTCGTTAAACAAGGACACCCTATATGTAGAAACAGTCTCAGTTCTGTCTGTGTAGTAAAGGATGTCTCCTTTACAGACGATCTCTGGCGGGCCCGGGATAGGGGATACTCCACTATCCTGATGCTACTTGACCTCTCAGCGGCTTTCAATACCATCGACCATGGTATCCTTCTGCGCCGGCTGGAGGGGTTGGGAGTTGGGGGCACTGTTTTGCAGTGGTTCACCTCCTACCTCACTGGTTGGTCACAGTCGGTGTGGGCGGGGGGGGTCAGAGGTTGACCCCTAGGTTCCTCCCTCTCAACCGCTGGGTGAGATCATCCGTCGACATGGGGTGAGTTATCATCAGTATGCTGATGATACCCAGCTTTACATCTCCACCCCGTGTCATTTCAGTGAAGCAGTGGAAGTGATGTGCTGATGTCTGGAGGCTATTAGGGTTTGGATGGGTGCTAACAGGCTCAAACTCAACCTCGACAAGACGGAGTGGTTGTGGGTTTTGCCTCCCAAAGACAATTCAATCTGTCCGTCCATTACCCTGGGGGGGAGTTTTTGACCCCCTCGGAGAGGGTCCGCAACTTGGGTGTCCTCCTCGATTCACAGCTAAATCTGGAACATCATCTTTCGGCCGTGGCGAGGAGGACATTTGCCCAGGTTCGCCTGTTGCACCAGCTGCAGCCCTATTTGGACCGGGAGTCTCACAGTCACTCATGCCCTTATCACCTCGAGGCTCGACTACTGCAATGTTCTCTACATGGGGCTACCTTTGAAAAACGTTCGGAGACTTCAGGTAATGCAGAATGCAGCCGCGCGAGCAGTATTGGGTTTACCTAGAAATGCCCATATTTCAACATCACTCCGCAAGCTACACTGGCTGCCAATTGGTCTCCGAACGCAATTCAAAGTGTTGGTTATGACCTATAAAGCCCTACATGGCATCGGACCAGGTTACTTACGGGACCGTCTGCTGCCTCATGAAACCCAGCGGCCGGTTAGGGCCCACAGAGTCGGCCTTCTCCGAGTCCCGTCAGCCAGACAGTGTCGCCTGGCGGGGCCTAGGGGAAGAGCCTTCTCTGTTGCGGCCCCGGCCCTCTGGAATCAACTCCCCCCGGAGATCCGTATTGCCCCCACCCTTTCCGCCTTTCGCAAATTATTAAAGACCCACCTTTGCCGGCAGGCCTGGGGCAGTTAACTCCTTGCCCTGCCAGTGTATGTATGTTTGTATGTCTGTTTTTGGATGATTGGTTGTTTTTAATTAAGGGGTTTTATATGTATTTTAATATTAGATTTCTTATGTTTGTATTCATGTTGTGAGCCGCCCTGAGTTCTTGGAATAGGGCAGCATAGAAATCTAATAATAAATTAAATGAAATTTCATGCTGTGCATTGTCATCATGAAAGTGAGGATACATTCTCATTCTATTCTTAAGTAATGTCATTTATTTCAGTAAAGTTAAGTGTCAAATAGAAATAAATTGGGTTCTGTGACTTTTACACCATTTCAATATTGTAAGATAGAAAGCAGAATAGACTCATTTTAAATTCAAGGAAAGAATACTTTCTAAATTTTACTCAGTTAATCTTATACTAGACAAGCCATTACCCATTGGGTCATCCTTACCCAAACAGAAAAACAGAAGGAACTACATGGACAAAAAAGCAGTGGGAGCAGGAGTGACTTCCAATTTTTGATTGACTTCCCATTGACTTTGCTTGTGGGAAGTAGGCAGAGAGCATTGGAAATCATGATCAGATGACTACAGGTAACTATGATGATGCTGCAGGAAGCACAACTTTGTGTGTGAATATCCTTGACATTTCTGTGTGAATAGCCTTGACATTTCAATTACACAAGAATAATGGATTCTGAATTTTCTATGCATTATTTAAGTTGCTGGATTTGAGGTACCTTGATTCAAAATTGTTTGCACTTTTTGGGTTAATTGAAGATTACAAACAGACAAACAGTTTTAGTTGTATATAGATGTCAAGTATCAAATTCATGTTGTATTTGAAAAGGTTGATTTAAGTTGCCAAGAATATGATAATGAGAGTTGATGAGAGAAGTGTGTAGGCAGAAGAGATACTATCAGAGAAGAAATATCTCTTTATGTTATTATTTCTCCCACTTCTTGAAGGTGTGTGCTGATGTTTTTCTTCATGACAGCTATGAAAGATAAAGACAAAATTTCTACTTTATGAATCAGGGCATACTTTTCATACAATGACGTGAAAAGCAATTATCTTCAGTTACATCACTTCTATTATCCTTAATATGATAGGAAAAGGAAAGAGAACCTTTTAAAAATGATTACTTGCATTAGATTCAATTCTTCTCATTTTGAATAGCCACATATTTTAAAGTAATTTGCGGAAAAAAATAAAAAGCCTGGCTATATAATAAATGGATTACCTGAAATAAATGACTTGCACTGAAGGTTTCAGAGTCTTTTAGACATAGAGGATTCTATGATTAATTATCTACATGGATGCAAATAATCAAACCTTCCAATCCAGTAAGCTGTAAGCCTGGCTTTTTCTCCCTGAATTGAGGATAAGATATTTCTTTTAGCCAGAACTCTACTTACATGGTTGAGGGACTTCAAGTATACACATTTTTAAAATGAATAAGGAATAGTCAACAAGTAATGTTATTGGCTGGACAACATCATTGATCTCACAACAAAAGAACCAAGCCTTGAGAGTCACAGAGCTCTAGTGAAGGAACTCCTGAGTATAAAGGTTGAGGTCTGCTATTGAAGGAAGCCATTTGTCAGATAGTGGTAAAATTTCACATAATGCTGCATTTTGTGGAAATCTTCCTTCTGATGAAACATTAGCAAATACTTTTTAAACAACTGACTCATGCTAAAACTTAGATATGATAATGAGAAACTGGAAAACAGAAGAAGTTATTCGAAACAATTGGCTGGAATCAAAATCAATAATATCTGGTTTGAACAAAATTTGCTAAAAACCAAGGAACAATCTTACTTAACTAAGCACATTTAGCCTAAAACTTGAATGAGTAGGCATTCCCTTCTTTCACTGAAAAAAGATGTGTTTGTGAGTTTCAGAATTGATTGGACAAAATATAGACTACAAGAGCCTTTTTATATACCCTCGCAATTGTTTTCCTTTAGTAGCGAAACAAGAATAAAAAAATACTGGTTTCCATAAAAGGTGTACTTTTCTAGTTAGCAAGACAAATGGAATTCCACTAATACTTATAAACTGTCAGGTCTTCAAGGTAGCCAATGTCAGGAAACAGCGCAATAATTACTAATTTATTGTTGCAAGATACAATAACAGAATCTTGAAAGCCTATCAGAGTTTCCCTCTACCCTTCTTAGACCAGACAGAATCAAGGTGGGATTATTTTGAATTTCTTTCTGACAGTCTTCTTCTTTCCCAGGAACAACTTATCTTTTATTTTTCATTACTTGTTTCAGCATGCCTTCTTAAAAGTTCTCTCTTTCTCTCTCTCTTCCTCTAAAGAAGATCTATAGTCCTCCCCCTTCTCTTTCCTCCAGGTTATGTCTTCAAAGAGGTTTTGCAGTACCATTCTGAGATTAAGTAACCCTGGGCAATATTAACCTTTCTGGTAAAAGGGCATTGTCCCTGTCCTCAAATGTAGCTACCACTAATTTTTTCTGTCAGATTTTATTTTCCTGGGCTCCAAGATCACCTCAGATGGGGACTGCAGCCAAGCAATTAAAAGACGCTTGCTCCTGGGGAGGAAAGCTATGGCAAATTTAGACAGCATACTAAAAAGAAGACATCAGACTGCCAACAAAAGTGCTTATAGTCAAGGCCATGATTTTCCCAGTTGCAATGTATGGCTGTGAAAGTTGGATCATAAGAAAGGCTGAGCGTCAAAGAATTGAGGCTTTTGAACTATGGTGCTGGAGAAGACTCCTGCAATTCCCTTGGACTGCAAGGTGTTCAAGCCGGTCAGTCCTAGAAGAAATCAACATCGACTGCTCTTTAGAAGGCCAGATCCTGAAGTTGAAACTCAAATACCTAATGAGAAGGAAGGACTCACTGGAGAAGAGCCTGATGCTGGGAAAGATTGAGGGCAATAGAAGTAAGGGGACAACAGAGAATGAGGTGGCTGGATGGAGTCACTGAAGCAGTAGGCGTGAGCTTAAATGGACTCCAGAAGATGGTAGAGGACAGGAAGACCTAGAGGAATGTTGTCCATGGGGTCGCGATGGATCGGACACAACTTCGCAACTAACAACAATAACAACTAATATTTTCAAAGAATTAATCAATGATTGTATTTAGAATATTTCATAACTGGCTATCTTTCATAACTAACAATATCTTCTTGAATTCCCTTGGAATCTGCATCTTTTCATCAGCCAAAGACCACATAAGTTCAACTTTGCTAATTGCCATTTTATTTTTTATTCTCCTTGTCCAGTTTCCTCACAACTGATCTCCTGTCAGCTGTTAGTGAAAGCTGAAATAAAGAACAGAGGCTTCCTGCCTCCTCTAATACCTATCAGTCTTGTAGGTTGGTACCTTCCAGATTCCGTTGATTAAACAATGCCATCTACTCCAGAAATGCACCATTTGTAATTGAATGTGGGAAAGGCTGGTCAAAGAAAAGCTGCCAAGAGAATGGTCAGATAAAAGACAATATAGTCTACAGCTGCATAAGGGGCAGTGGAAGAGGCTCAGAAGAGACATTCGCTAGTTTCTCAGGCTGTAAAAGAGATGAGATGAGGAGGAGAGGATTGTACTTTTAGATTTGCAAGATTCTGTCAATCTAACTTTATAATAAAGTAGTATTAGCTCATCTAGTAATGGTTCCTATCTGAATTACCATGCTAGGCTACCCCAATCTTGCAAGTCTGAAAGTATGATTCTTCCCCATCTCCTTTCCAGTCTTAGCCATTGCCAGGTCATGTTGGTAATTGCCTTGCCTACTGTAGTGAACATACGTGTATATACGAAGTCTCATTTGTCATCTTCAGGCTGGTGCTTTCGGCTTCTGCTTCTAGGAGCAATGTGAGATTTTAGCTGTTTCTTCCTTTTATACATATATATATATATATATATATATATATATATATATGTATGTATGTATGTATGTATGTATGTATGTATGTATGTATGTATGTATATATATATATATATATATATGTGTATATATATATATATATATATATATATATATATATATATATATATATATATATATATATATATATATATATATATATATATATATATATATATATATATATATATATATATATATATATATATTTGTTTTCTGAGGTTTTCGCGGGTGTCTGTATGCAGGTCTTTGGTTCTTCGGGTTTTCTCCCACGTAGAATTTGAAGTGTCTTGGCAACGTTTCGATGAAATCTCATTCATCATCGTCAGGCTGGTGCTTTTGGCTTCTGCTACCAGGAGCAATGTGTGGTCTAAGCTGTTTTTTCCTTTTAACTGCCAGTGGGGGTTTGAACTGATTGGCTGGGAGCTTGGCTATGTTCTGATTGGTTAGGGGCTTGGCTGTGCTCTGATTGGCTGGGGGGTTGGCTGTGTTCTGATTGGCTGGGGGGGTGTTCTGTTTGGGTGGGGGCTTTGTTGTGCTGGAGAGGTTCAAAGTGGCTAATGTTGCAGCTCTGGTCTGGCTCCTGGTCTGTGGTCTTGCCTCATCATTGGTGTGGGTTTGGGTTTGCTTTTTGCGTGGCTGTGTGGAGGTGGCATCCTGTGTGTTTCTGGTGTCAATCTTAGAGTTAGGTCATGAACACATCTGACTACCAAACCAAACTAACCAACCTACTCCAAGACTCCACATACAAACCCCTAAACACAGATCCCACCACCTACCTGGAGAAAACCACTAGATCCAAAATAAAAGCCTCTCCCATCAGCGAAGAGATCCAACAAAGAATCATTCCAAGAGAGAAATCATCCAGATGCCCTAAGCTCTATGGTCTCCCCAAGATACACAAAGAAGGAACCCCACTGAGACCCATAGTCAGCTCCATAGGCTCACCTCTACAAAATCTAGCCAAATTTCTCGCCAAACAACTACAGCCCTATGCAGAATCCATCACCTCACAAGTAACAAACTCATTCCAGTTCATAGAGATCATAAAGAAACAAAACTTACAGCCCAGCGACCTACTCGTGAGCTTCGATGTCATATCCCTCTTCACCCAAGTGCCAATCAAAGAAGCCTTAACAGCTATCCAAAACAAATATAACCCCCCCAAACACATCCTAGATCTGACCAACCACTGTCTATCCAACACATACTTCATCTATAACGGACAAAAATACAAACAAATAGAAGGAGCACCCATGGGATCACCTCTCTCACCTGTCATTGCAAACCTCTACATGGAACACTTCGAAACCCAAGCTCTAGAAAAATCTGATCACAAACCCAAACTCTGGCTCAGATACGTAGATGACACCTTCGTAATCTGGCCACATGGCAAAGGAAAACTGGACAACTTCCTTACACACCTCAACAGCCTACACCCCAAAATACAGTTCACCATGGAAACAGAAGCTAACAACCAACTTCCCTTCCTGGATGTCTTAGTCTACAAGAAATCCAATGGCTCCCTAGGACACACCATCTACCAGAAGAAAACACACACAAACCGCTATCTGCACGCACGCTCACACCACCACCCAGCACAGATCAACTCCGTAGCCAAGACACTCATCTCCAGAACCAAATGCCTAGCTGACGAACAACACCTAAAAACCGAACTACACACTCTCACTAATGTACTAACATCCAATGGATTCCCAAGAAATAAGATTTCCAACTTAATCCAAAAAGAAACTCCCACCAAAATCCATGACAGAGAACAAGAAAACGGCAAAGCCCTCCTCCCATACATAAAAGGCACCACAGACAAAATCAGCAAAGTCCTGCACAAATATAATATCAAAACAGCATTCTGCACAAACAGAAAAATATCCACCATCCTAAGAAACCCTAAAGACAAAATTGAGTTAGAAAATCAAGGAGTATATGAAATCCCATGTACTGCTTGCCCCACTACATACATTGGACAAACCAACAGGAGGATAAATGCACGCATTGAAGAACACAAAAACTCAATCAAAAGAGAGGAACCAACTTCTTCCCTGGTCCAACACCTTAAAGCCACAGGACATGAAATTGATTTCAAAAAGACCAGAACAATTGCCAAAACTGAACATTTTAATAACAGAATAATCAGAGAAGCCATCGAGATAGAAAAACGCCCCCACAGCATGAACAAACGAGATGATACCTCCCGCCTACCAGCCATTTGGAAACCCGCCCTTATTGAAAAACGTATTCCTAACTCTAAGATTGACACCAGAAACACACAGGATGCCACCTCCACACAGCCACGCAAAAAGCAAACCCAAACCCACACCAATGATGAGGCAAGACCACAGACCAGGAGCCAGACCAGAGCTGCAACATTAGCCACTTTGAACCTCTCCAGCACAACAAAGCCCCCACCCAAACAGAACACCCCCCCAGCCAATCAGAACACAGCCAACCCCCCAGCCAATCAGAGCACAGCCAAGCCCCTAACCAATCAGAACATAGCCAAGCTCCCAGCCAATCAGTTCAAACCCCCACTGGCAGTTAAAAGGAAAAAACAGCTTAGACCACACATTGCTCCTGGTAGCAGAAGCCAAAAGCACCAGCCTGACGATGATGAATGAGATTTCATCGAAACGTTGCCAAGACACTTCAAATTCTACGTGGGAGAAAACCCGAAGAACCAAAGACCTGCATATATATATATATATATATATATATATATATATATATATGTATGTATGTACTAGTCATGTAATACTCTGCCTTGCTGTGTCTCTTCATTGGTCATGTTGGTAATTGCCTTGCCTACTAGTGAACATACTTATATATATATATGTTGTGAGTGTCCCTAGACCAGCTTGGGAAGTGTCAGAGTATGAGGTTGAGCAGCCAGGCCCCTCTGGGTATTTTCCCCTCCCGGCAGCTGAGCCAGACAGGGAGGAGATTTACAGGCAGTCTGGATCAGATTCACAAAGTGAGGGGTCAGATTTGGATCAAGAAGATAGATGGCTTGATCCGAGATTCCGAAGGTTTGATAAGCGACGGTGTCAGTTAAGTGGAAAAAGGAAGTAATGAGGGGAAGTGACGTATCGGACACTATATTAGAAGGGGACAGAGAGACTACGCCTTTGTCACGAGCAACGTTAATCAAGGAGTAGCCTGATATCTGGAACCGTGCGTTTGATTTCAGTCTTCTGATGTTTTGGAAATCTACGGGAGAATAATGAGGCCTTGGACAATGTGATAAAGAAAGAGTGAGTTAATTGGAAGGTGTGGAAGGAGCATGTGTTAATCTAAATGTAAATACATGAGACTTGGCTGTTTCTGCCAGCAAAATGCCAGCAGCGTGCTTTGAAGTGAATTCTTTTGAAATGTGTTAAATAAACCTCTTAAAGACATATTTATGTGGATTTTAATGAGCTGAGAGGGGCCAGACAGAACAATATATATACTCTGCCTTGCTGTGTCTCTTCATTGGTCTTTCATGTAGGCCAGTTTGTTCAGTCCAGTACTCGTCAATGGAGATTCTCAATCATCCAAGTCATGGTTGTCCCAAAGATGCTTTTTTTTCAAAAGGCAATTTTCTTGGGTTTTTTTCTTTGAAAATATTTTGCTTTTGATCCAAGAAGCTTCTTCAGTTCTAAGTCAGAACTGCAGAAGCTTCTTGGATAAGAAGCAAATGTTTTTAAAAAGCAAGCAAACAAACAAGAAAGTCTAATTGCTTTCTGAAAAAAAAAAGGGACAGTCCAGTACTCAGTCAACCTTCATGGTGCACTAACTTCAATGCATTTTCTTCATTGTCCATCAGATATTTTTCCAATGCCCTTTTTTCTTCTGCAGTTCTTCTGCAGGTAGTCCTTGACCTATGTCTGTTACTAAGCAAGACAGATATTAAGTGAACTTTGCCCCATTCTATGCCTTTTTTGCCACAGTTGTTAAGTGAATCACTACAGTTGTTAAGTTAGGGACATGGTTGTTAAGTGAATCTGGCTTCCCATTGACTTTGCTTGTCAGAAGGTCGCAAAAGGGGATTACACGACCCCAGGACAACCATCATAAATGTGAATCAGTTGCCAAGCATCTGAACTATGATCACGTGACCATGGGGATGCTGCCTCAGTTATAGGCAGATTGAAGCATTATGATATGCATATCAGAAAGCTTTTCAACAGATTAACTTCTGGAAAACATATATCATTTGCAGAACATCATCTCTTCTGGATCAGCAAAGTTCTGGAGCACTAGGACTTCCACACCCCTTATTAATAACAGTGTAATTTGTTTCATAAAAGCCATTCTGCAAATGTAATGTGTTGTGAATTTTTACAGTGGCGCTATCATTGTGAAAGCAACTTCTTTTCACGTTTCATGACTGGAATTTGGTAATTCAAGAATGGATTGGTAATGAGTGATATCATAATTGTTTGCATAAAAGAAAAGTTGGGAACCACTGTTCTTTGCCTCCATTTTTTTAGTATGTTCAATTCTTCTGGACATTTTGCAGTCATATTACATTATATTACTAAATATTCATTATTTAGTGATGGTGAACCTTTTAGAGACCGAGTGCCCAAAAACTGCCCCTGCCCCCGCTCCACCCCCTGCCCCGCCCCATCCCACCTGCCTGTAGGGCCACTCACCACCTCCAGGGCCTGCTGCAGATTGCCCAGGCAGCCCAGCAGCGGCATGGAAATCACGCCGTCTCCCCGTGCCCTGCAGCATCAACTGTGCACAATGGGGCATGAGGGCAGAGTCTTGTCTACATTGCCTGGCTGCCATGTCCTTGGCTGCACTGCTCTGCGTGGGCCACACTTGGGGGTGATTCTCCTCCAGGGGGGCTGCTGGTGAGGGGGCCACAGGGGGCCGCAAGGCTGGGGCAGCGGCACGTGTGCCCACAGAGAAGGCTCCGAGTGCCACCTCTGGCACCCGTGCCATGGGTTTGCCACCACTGCATTAGACTATGTATTGGATTTTCTGTACAGAATTATATATCATCCATCAAATTTATTTATATGCCAAGCAGCTGGTCCTAAAATTAAACTTAATAAGACAGGTGCCCTGGAGAGAATTTTTTTTCTGATCATGTATGTGAAATAACTTAGTTGTTCTTTAATACTTGTAATTTGATCCTGCAGGTGCCACATGCCACTTCATTTCAGGTAGAAAAATATTTAAGGACAATCATGAACTAACATTAAAATTAAGGTGTCCCTTAATACAAAAAAAATAATAAAAATAATTACCACCCACAAAATTGACTATTTATTTATTCATTGAACAATTTAAACACTGGCAGCTTCAAAACACCAGGCAATTTATTATTACTATCAGTAATAATAAAATATCAACATAACGAAACAATTCCCAGCATAAATATTACAATCACAATAAAATACTACAATTAAAGAAAATATTATTTAACAACTTTTAATAATTTTAAAATCATTTTAATGAAACAAATATTTTTTCAAGTTACTTTCTTGACGTGGGATCAGGACCCTTTCATTTGAACATTGTCTTGGTAGCAGCTCTTCTTTTTGTCTTTCAAGGCCATTCCCTCTGCCCTCTACTTGCCATAAAAATCCTCAGTAAACCTTGGAAACATCAATTGTTCCATCAGGCACATGAGGTAAGACTTCCTAACCAGTACAGCACTCTTGCAGACATTAGGTATGGCAGCAATGTGCACATGAACAAGATAATGATTCAATTATGGCCAAGTACTAATGTTAATGTCCACCATCTTCAGATTATATCTCATCTGCTTCAAGGGAAAGACAAGATATAATATGCAACTATTTATGTGTTGGGTCCAAGATCATGTGGAACAAGCCCATGTTTGCCGTAGAAGCTGTGAGATTCAAAGCTCATATAAATTATTCACCCAAGGTATGGAGAATGAACTCCTTCAGCATTGTTGGCTGGAAGACTTCAAAACCAGCTGAACTATGAGTTCCAGGAGCCCATTTAGTTAAATGTGTATATAACATCAAAAGGTTTCATTTTAACTGACTACAAGTTTATAAGAGTAGCAATATTTCAATAATGCATGAAAATATAGAATTACAATAAGGATAAGGCGGTCATTGTTATACAGTATTTTCATTTCAATTATTCATTTTTCTTGTTATGAAACCGTGCCAACAGACCTCTTCTTATACTTCCTGGTTGTTTTTGATATTTTTCTATTAAAGTCTGTAAAGCGTTTTGTACCTATTAGAAGAAAAAAACACACATGTAAATTTATCTTGACTCCTGAATGCTTTTGCTTAATGAGCTAATTCTATCATGATGCTCACATAAAGATCAGTTTACCTTTTCCACCAGATCTTCAACAGCTATGTTTGGATCATATGCTATGGGCTGTCCAATATGTGTACGCCATTTCACTGGAAACCCTCCATACAAAATAACTAGTGGCCATCGAACATATTCGTACAAGTCTTTCAGTGGTTCTATATGATGAGAAAATTAGGTTGCATATTAAATATATAAGACCGTTTTCAAGGTTAGGTTCAGATAAACAGAATTCTGAAGTTAAATTATACAATTTTATAGTTTTATTGTCTTTCATAGTTTCTACTTCATTAAAAATTCCTTCAATAAAAATATTTTAAAAGGTGATGTGAAATTACAGTAGCTCCTAAATGATCAATATCTTAGACCTTATTATATCACTGATGACACCTATTAAATCAGCCTTCTGTATCATTCTATGTTCAGCATACAATATAACAGCATATATAAAACATTTCTTTTTGTTTTTATTATTATTTTCATCTGGAATGTCAGAAAGAATTAAAGGGGGACTTAGAGCTATCTGTCTATCAATACATTAATTCTCAAAACATAAGAGAATAAAACCAAAATTATGATGATGGGTCAAGCTAGCAAAAAAACAGATTATAAATTTAGAAAATATATAGTATGTTTAACTTACTTATTCTTCCAAGTATTCTATACCCCTCCCGACTATTCTCTGTAAACATTGGAATTATGGGCTACGGAAAAGAAGCAAAGAAGCAAATATCAATTTCATTTATTTAAAATATTTCATTAAAACAATCAGCAATTTGGAGAACATGTGCTTTGATTGTAAATATATAGCGTGTTGCTAATTACTGTAACAGCTTCTTCATGTTCTTTATTTACAAAGTTATTAGATGTACATCTCATCTTCCTACCAGGAACCTAAACTGACATATATAGCATCCCCTCCTTTGATTCTCTCTATGAAAAAAACCTTATAGAGTTGCTGAAAGATAATAACTGACTCAAAGTCACTTTGTGGCTTTCCATGGCTGATGGTAGTCTTGAACTGGGAACTTCCCAATCATAATTTATCATCCTCCCAAACATTTGTGATTTAGTGAAGTTGTGTGTTAGAACTACATTAAAAGTAGAATGATAATGCATGAGAAAGGCACATTCTATAGAATATTTATTTATTGATTGATTTGATTTAGATGCCACCTGACTCTAAAGATAGTTTGGTCTAATGGTTAAAACACTAAGCTAGAAAGCAGGAGACTGTGAGTTCAAGTTCTACCTTAGCCATAAAAGCCAATGGATGACTTTGGGCCACTCATACTCTCTTCGCCCAACACACCTCACACGATTGTGGTTGAGGGGAATGAGGTATGTTAGATATGTTCACTGCGTTATTTGTAAAAATAATAAAGGTGGGATACAAATTAAATAATAAGACAACTGTCACGGAATTAATAAAAATGGAATCTGATGGAAGTTGTGGAAGATACAGTGTGATTTGTCCATGTACAAGAGTGGCGGTGCAGAGGTTAGAATGCAGCATTGCAGGCTAACTCTGCCCACTGCCAGGAGTTCAGTTGTGACTGAGTCAAGGTTGATTCAGTGTTCCATCCTTCCAAGATCAGTAAAATGAGAACCCAGATAGTTGGGGCAATATGCTGAATCTGTAAACCACTTAGAGCAGGGGTGGCGAACCTATAGCATGCGTGCCACAGGTGGCACTCAAAGCTCTCTCTGTGGGCCCTCTCATCAGAGCCCTGCCTCCCCTTGCACCCCCTCCTCACCAGCAGCCCTCCCGGAGAAGAGTTGCCCCTGAGGCGGCCCGTATGGAGCAGCGCAGCCAAGGACATGGCAGCCAGGTAGCAGGGACAAGACTCCACCCTCACACCCCATTGCGCACAGTTGATGCTGTGGGATGCAGACAGAGGATGTGACCACCAGGGCACTGCTGGGCTGCCTGGGTGATCTGCGGCGGGCTGTGGAGGCGGTGAATGGTCCTGCAGGTGGGCCGGGTGGAGGTGGAGCGGGCAGGACAGGGGCGGAGCGGGTTGGCGGGACAGGGCGGGGCTGGGTTTTGGGCACTCGGTCTCTAAAAGGTTTGCCATCACTGACTTAGAGGATTCTGTAAAGCACCTTGAATCAGCATATAAGTCTATATGTCATTGTCATTTCTATGTATTTGGTAGGACTTACCACTCTTGCTTCTAAAGCAACTTTTGCGAAACCTTTGCGTTTACCCCATAAAATTTTATAGGTTTCATCACTAAAGATGGCTTCTCGTGTTCCTCCTGGTGAAATAGCCACCCAATCACCATTCTTCAGGGCATGAAGACATTCTTCCTTTGAACCCGTTATCATTTTCAGATTCCTGCCAAGCATTTTTAAGCCTGAAAGAAAGAAATAAAATAAAATAAAAAATAAAATTAGAAATATTGTTGAGAGCAGAATGCTAAACAATGTAATAAAAAAGTATTTTTTTTTGAAAGACTAAATGCTGGTGTTTTCTTCATTTCTGAAATAAAGCAATCAACAGTACTAATTTATTTTCTTAACTTTGTCAGTGATTGTCAACATCTTTTAACTAGCCAGCATTAATGCAATATTACAATATTACAAAAAATAAGCTCCAAGAATTGTTTTATTTCAAATTGAATTGTTTTCATTTTGAACAGTGCCTTTTATTTTGTTATTCTATTATTCATTAATAAATAGCAACAAGTATTATATTTCAGTTTCTGATAACATGAGCTATTTTGCTGGATTGCATTGTAAAGTAAATCTGTAACATGTAGATTTAGAGGATATTAAGGACTAGAAAGTAGAACTCTTCAGTTGTGGTAATCTGTTGTGAAATTTCCCCTTCCTTAAAAATTTCAAACCATTATATTATAGAAAAGTATAACCAAATAAAATATAGTAATATATAATGTGTTATAATATAATTATATATGTGTATGTCTTTGCTATGTGCTGACAGAGAGAGCCAAGAAAAGACTCAGTACTGGCCTATGCATGCTGAAAGTCCTCCAAAAGACATGGCTTCAGTGAAGGTGCCTGAAGAACATATCTTGGGAGCAATTCCCTAGCTCTCAGGGAGAAGGTTGAGAGGAACCCCAACTCCTGACTCTTAGCATTGACCTCAGAGTAATCTGACACCATCTGAATTGTTTTATGAAGGAAAATTTGATGTCTTCTTTCTTTCAAGATAACAAACCAAGTCATTTTCATAGTCTCAGTTGCTTGCTTGGTGTGAAAATATATCACTTTGCAGAGATCTGTTGTATGTATTGTGCTCCCTTTGGGTGATGTGTTGCGATTCCTGAATTGAAACTCCCCTGTATTAATATTTATTTTATTTTCATATTACTTTTCCTCCTGAACCTGCTCAGAGCAATGTACAAGAAGAATCGAAAACAATATTAAAATCCCCATAGTAAAAGTAGAAAATACAAATGAAAATGATAATGATAAATAATAACAACAATACAATTTTAAAGGCCATCCAAAGCCGCTCTTATCCCATGCCTGCCCGAGTATACAGGCATTTCTTCAGATTCTGTGAAACAGAGCAACTTGGAGCCAGTGAGAAAATATGCCTGTGAGACGAAAATACCAGTGAGACGATCCTCAGTCATTCAAGTTTATACCAAATCCCAAAATACTTTCAGCCTGAACTACCTCAAATATGTTTTAGAATAAAATGAAGCAGAAGGACAATATATTGCCAGCTCCTTTAGACGGACCATATATCTATAAAAGCAATGATACAAATAAAATATATATTACCTGGCAACTTAAAGACAAAATGATCAACCACTGTATAGCAACAGAGTTTGTTCTTCAGGAAAAAGATCCTTGCTAGAAAGAAAATATAATCTATAGGAAGCGCAGCATGATAATAAATAATAAGGCCTGGTCCGTCTGGTAGATTTTCTACTCCATGTAATTCATAACCTGTTTTTAATACAAAACAGAACATAATATTGTCATTCATATAATCAAATGCATCATAAAACCTTAGTATGCCAAGAGGTTCCAAAGTGATGATTACACCACTATAGTCCTACTAAAATAAGCACAATATTATATTATCTGATGAAATTATTAAATTGTGTACTGTGAGTTTTATGGAGAACAGGTGCAGGCAGCTTAATGCCCCAAAATACTTCCACTTGCCAAATAACTATCTCTAACTACTTCTACTGTTTTTATTTTCTATTTTATTAAAATACATAATAAATCATTAGACTTTTGCTAATTAATAAGGAGAATTCAAGATTTTGATATGTATTAATAGACAAGGGGTGAGATATGGAATGAAGAATTCTTTATCTTAAGAGACAGTGATAATATGGTAATGTTAGTTATATTTGTTAGGGATAAAGAGGTGTGTGTGTGTGTGTGTGTGTGTGTGTGTGTGTGTGTGTGTGTGTGTGTGTAACAGCCGAGGTGGCGCAGTGGTTAGAATACAATACTGCAGACTATGTCTGCTGACTGCTGACTGTCAGCAATTCAGCAGTTCGATTCTGAACGGCTCAAGGTTGACTCAGCTTTCTGTCCTTCCAAGGTCAGTAAATTGAAGACCCACATTGTTGAGGACAATATACTGACTCTGTAAACAGCTTAGAGAGGGCTGTAAAGCACTGTGAAGTGGTATAGCAATAGCAATAGCAATAGTACTGCATTGCGATAAGAACATAAGAACATAAGAAGAGCCATGCTGAATCAGGCCAAAGCCCATCGAGTCCAGCATTCTGTGTCACACAGTGGCCCACCAAATGTACATGGGGATCTTGAGCAGAAAGAGAAGGCAAAACCCTCCCTTTCCCTTGACCCCCAAACAAATGGTACTCAAGGGAATCCTGCCTGCCTCAACCAACATGGACATCTGTTTTAATAACCACCAATACACTTTGCATCCATGAATCTATCTAGCCCTGCCTTGAAGCTGTCAAGGCTGACAGCTGTCACGACCCCTTCAGGAAGTGAATTCCATAAATCAACGACCCTCTGGGTGAAGAAATATTTCCCTTTATTTGTCCTCACTTTCTTAGCTATAAGCTTTAGGGAGTGCCCCCTTGTCCTGGTATTGTGTGATAGAGAAAAGAATGTTTCTCTATCCACATTTTCTATCCCATGCATGATTTTATACACTTCGATCAAGTCACCCCTTAAACGCCGTCTTTCAAGGCTGAAGAGACCAAGGCGTTGCAATCTGGTTTCATAAGGGAGGCGCTCCATTTCCTTGATCATTCTTGTTGCCCTTTTTTGCACCTTTTCCAGTTCCATTATATCCTTCTTGAGGTGCGGTGACCAGAACTGTACACAGTACTCCAAGTGTGGTCTCACCATCGATTTGTACAGAGGCAATACAACACTTGCTGACTTATTTTCGATTCCCTTCCTAATCATGCCAAGCAGGGAATTTGCTTTTTTTACTGCTGCTGCGCATTGGGTTGACATCTTCATCGAGCTGTCCACCAAAACCCCAAGATCCCTTTCTTGGGTTGTCTCAGAAAGTTTGGTCCCCATCAGTTGGTAAGTATAATTGGGGTTCTTTGCCCCGATGTGCATAACTTTGCACTTGTTTAGGTTAAAATGCATTTGCCACTTTGTTGCCCACTCACACAATTTCGAGAGATCCTTCTGGAGCTCCCGACAATCAGTTTCACTTTTCACAACCCGGAACAATTTAGTGTCATCAGCAAACTTGGCTACCTCACTATTAACTTCTACATCCAGATCATTGATGAATAAATTAAAAAGTAAAGGCCCCAAAACTGAACCTTGGGGTACACCACTTCTCACTTCTTTCCATCCGGAGAATTGTCCATTTATTGCCACCCTTTGCTTCCTACAATTTAGCCAGTTACCAATCCAGGACAAGACCTGTCCTCTAATTCCGTGGCTGGAGAGCTTTTTTAGGAGCCTTTGGTGAGGGACTTTGTCAAAAGCCTTTTGAAAGTCAAGATATACAATATCAACTGGGGCCCCTTTATCTATGTATTTATTTACACCCTCAAAGAATTCTAACAAGTTAGTAAGACATGATTTGCCTTTGCAGAAACCATGTTGATTTTCTTTCAGCAATGCCTGTTTTTCTATGTGCCCTGTAATTTTATCTTTAATAATGGTTTCCATCAGTTTGCCTGGAACTGAGGTTAGACTGACTGGTCTATAGTTTCCTGGATCACCTCTGGATCCTTTCTTGAAGATCGGGGTTATATTTGCTTCCCTCCAATCCTCCGGTACAGTGCCTGATCTTAGAGAAAGATTGTATATTTTAGCTAGAAGTTCAGCAATTTCACACTTGAGTTCCTTGAGAATTCTAGGGTGGATGCCATCTGGACCCGGCGATTTGTTGACGTTTAGTTTAGAAAGGCATGCAAGAACATCTTCCTTGTTTATCTCTATCAGGTTTAATTCTTCTATTTCCCTCCCTGGGAAAACTAATTCAGTGGCAGGCAAATGTTCTCTATCCTCCTCGGTGAAAACGGAGGCAAAGAAGTCATTTAGCCTCTCAGCAATCTCCTTGTCTTCTCTGATTATCCCCTTCTGACCATTGTTATCAAGTGGCCCAACTGATTTTCTGGTTGGGTTCCTGCTTCTGATGTACTTAAAAAAGGTTTTGTTATTATTTTTAATATTCTTGGCTATATGCTCCTCAAAGTCTCTCTTGGCTTTCATGACTATCGCCTTGCATTTGGTCTGCCAGAGTTTGTGATCCCTCCTGTTCTCCTTGGTAGGAAGAGCCTTCCATTTCTTAAATGAGTTTTTCTTCTTTCCAATAACCTCCTTTACCTCATTCGTAAGCCATACTGGTATCCTCTTGGACTTTCCAATCCTCTTTCTTCTTTTAGGAATGCATTTTATTTGAGCCTGCTGTAACGTATTTTTAAACAGTTTCCAAGCATTTTGGAGGGATTTGACTGTTCCTTTTAGTTTCTTCTTTACTATTTTCCTCATTTTGTCAAAATTCCCTCTGTGAAAGTTTAAGGTCTCTGTGTTAGTTTTCACTGACAATTTGCTATCCATGGTTAAGTTGAAGGTTATTGTGTTGTGATCGCTGGTTCCTATGGGCCCAGTTACAAGGACATCATGAACCAAATCCTGTGTGCTAGTTAGAACCAAGTCCAGGATCCCCTTTCCCTTGGTAGGTTCCATGACCATCTGCTCAAGGGAATAATCGGCTAACATGTCGAGGAACCTTGTCTCTCTTTCATGTGTAGAACAAGAATTTACCCAATCTATTTGGGGATAGTTGAAGTCCCCCATTATGACTACCCTATTTCTTTTTGAGGCCTCCTTAAATTCATTTAGGATACATGTGTTTGAGTGTGCATGTGTGAGTGTGTATGTTATTGAGATTTTTGTGCACTTTTTAGATTGTGTGGTGTGTATCTTTTTTATGTACTTTGGAAGATTTTGTACCAGTATAGAGTTGTTCCTACTTAGGCACAGAAGCCAGCTGCGTGACAAATCCAGTCTAAACATCTTGCTGATTGCAGGACCAACTATAATATAAAACTATGGAACAATTGCTAATGGTAAACAAGTTAATACAAAATATAAAATCACTGTATGATTAAAATCTAGAAACAAAATTGTCTTTAATGTTAATATTGAAACTGAGTGGTAATATACTATAGGATAATGTGATATACTGAAGGCAATAGTGATACAGTTCAAGGACTAGGATCTCCCAATACATTTTGAAATAAGAGAAAATACTTGTAGCTTGGATTTTAGATTTTGGCAGTGGTTTGCTTTCAAAGCTTGTTTCAATGTAATTTCTTGAACGTTTTGTTACCAGAGTAGGGAACAACATCAGCAGGATTTTCTTGTCCTATTCCTCTTTAGCTTATATCAGAGATGTCAAACTTGCGTCGCGCGGCGTATCGGAGCTTTTTCCCCATTGCTGGCAATGGGGTGGGTGTGGTTTCCTTGTGATGCATCTGGCCTATGGGCCATGAGTTTGACACTCCAGGCTTATATACATCTTGTGTGTCAGTGTGGTCAGTTGGTCTTGTGATTAGTTGTTCGTTTGGAGCTATATTTAAATTCTGAGCAGCTGATTGGTTCTCTTGTTGATTGGTTGTTTGAATGGTCTGGTTTCTTATGTATTCAGATGCTGGATCTAAATCAATATACTTGCTAATTACTCCTTTGTGAGAATATCAGGCTTCAATAAATTCATGTGGTGTGTATTGGCTTACCCAATGATGTTTGTTCCTTCCTAATCAAACTGGTGTTGTTTATTATCAATGTGGTTTGAGATCAGGGATTTTTGGTCATGCCGTTTAACTGCTAGTTGATATTCATGAACCCTTATTTTCAATTGCCTTCCTGTTTGTCCCACATAGAATTGGTTACAGTTGTTGCAATTGATTTCGTATACTATGTTGCTGTTGTCTTCCTTCTGTATTTTGTCTTTGACTTTAGACAGCTGTTTTCTGAATGTAAATGAGGGTTTGTGAGCTATCATCATTCCTAGGATTGCAGTATTCTGGCAGCCGTTTCGGATGTTCCTTTGATGTATGGCAAGACTTGTTTCTGTGTTGTGGTTGGCTATGTATTTTGTCTCCCAATGCATATTTTGCTCTAATGCAGTGGCCCCCAATCTTTTGGGCACCAGGGACCGGTTCCGTTGGAGAAAGTTTTTTCTGTGGACTGGAGAGGGCGTGGTTTCATGTGCTGCCTGCCTCCCACAGATGGGGCTTCGCTTGTTTGCGCGGCACGGTTGCTGGCATGCCGCAGCCCAATGCCAGTCCATGGACTTGGGGTTGGAGACCCCTGATCTAAAACTTACATTAATTCTGCAAGTTTCCATTTGATCAGCAACAGAGGAACAAGCTGTTCACATGTATTTTCTTATAAAAAAGCATATACTGTATAGACAATATAAATACCTACATTTTTACTCTAAATAAACAAGCCAGTACCTCATAATTTTCATTCAATTAAATCAGAGCATCCAGACAAAGATCTTCTGAATAACATGTAATTAATACCAGATGTACGTTGTGCCAAATATTTTTAGAAATATTTTTAGTAATGATTACTGTTTTGCTGAAGCAGTGGCTCAGGACAGTAGAAACTAGTTAATGCAGTAGATCATCTAATCAGTAAGTCATTTAAATTTAATATTTAAATATAGATATAGATTACAGAACTTAAAGCAGAATTATCTGAACTACAATCCCAGTATTCATATTTCAATGAATTTATGAAATGTCTGGTGGAAAATATAAACATCAAAATATGACCCTTTTCCCAGAACAAGCAAACCCAGAAGAATAAACATTTCTTACCATGCCATATTCTTCCAAAGAAGTCCCAAAGATGTCCCAAAATAAAATAGTAGCTTCTTTGGGCCTCTTCTTTAGCTTTACTAGACATCTCATAGACCAGGACAATAGCAATAGATAGGTAGATATAGAAGAAAATCCAAAGAGGAACTGCCAGTAATGCCAGTAAGAGCCATAAGACTACGGAAATAAAACATTTCTCCAAGCTCATAGGAAGCCATTCTCCATATATATACAGCAGACTTATTGTGGAGTTCATAAGTACCTATGCAAAATGTGATAATGCTTAATCTCTGTAGGAGAAAGGAAAAAGAATCAAAGAATAATATAAAATTAACAATACACTCAAAATAAATATTTAGCTGGCACAAATCTTGCAATATGAACTTTAGGAATATTTAGGCATGCCTTCCCTCTCCCAATTAGGTGTGAGAATGATTGAAATCTTGCGAGTGTACACTTTCTCAAGATCTCAGTGCTTGTTTATATAATGTTATTTTTAATTACTTTGCAAGTTTTTTAATTAAATTGGAGGATATGCAGGACTCACAAAATAGTAGTGGTGATCTGAGTTGAGGTTCTCCAAAAACATTCACAACTATGGGCCAGATACTTACTACTATATATTTTGATCCCTGTCCTAAATGGCTAATTAAAATTAATCTAGAGCAGCGGTTCTCAACCTGTGGGTCGCAACCCTTTTGGGGGTCGAACGACGCTTTCACAGGGATCGCCTAAGACCATCGGAAAACACATATTTACGATGGTCTTAGGAACCGCTCCTCTATCTGGCTGCCACCGCAGCCCTCCTCCCCCTCCTCCTCCCCCTCCTCCGCCTCCAGGGCGCCCTTCTCTTCTCACAGTGCCTGCTCTTGCCACCGCAGTGCCATCATGCGTGACCCCGACACTGCCCTGGGCCGGCTCAGCTGTGTGAGCGGCCAAGCCGAGCTGAGCTGGGTCTGGGCCGCTGCTGGCGCTGCTGCTGGCCTGCTCCGCCGCTGCTGCCGCTGCTGCTGCTGCTGGCTGAGCTGAACTGAGCTGCAGCATTCAGTCGGTCCCCACGCCTCCTGGTTGCCCGGCCGCACTCTGCCCCCAGCCACCCTCTGCGCCATGCTGGAGCCTCCCCCGCACTGCCCGGCCCACCTCCCTCGCCACCGGAGGCCGCCTTGGCCCTCTGGCACCCAGTGCGGCCTTGGGGCTGGCGGGCAGGAGCAGCTCCTTCCTGGCTCGCCAGACTCTGGGCCTCGGAAGTGGCCAGGCGGCGGCGATGCCCGCATGTGCGTTGGAGACCAGCTGGCCGGGCTGGGAGGGGAGAAGCAGCACCTTCCAAACAGGAGCTGGCACTCCGGCCATGCCCCTCTCACATGCGATGAGTCGGGGAAGGGTCATGGTGGTGAAGGGCTGCGTGGTGTGGAAAGGGGCTCCCGCGATCCCGCCGCTGCGATGGCGCTCAGGAGGCTGAGGGATGGGCAGGTCCCGGGGGTGCAGCTGGGAGAGGGCAAGAGGTGCTGGGATGAGGATGGAAGATTCCAGGTTGGCAGGCGCGAGAGGGCAGCTGGCAGTTCTGATGCACGCGGATGCTCCACACGGCTACTGAGGCCCCAGAGGTGCCACCACTTGGCTCTCCACCAGGCTCTATGCCAGAGCCTCCCCCCCTCCCCGGGCAATTTTGCGGAGCTGCTTTCCGCTTCAATCTCCTTCCTTCCTACCATCTCCATCCCTTCCCCTTCAATCTCTCTCTCTCTTTCCTTCCTTCCTTCCCCCTTCAATCTCCTTCCTTTCCCCTTCAATCTTCCTTCTTTCCTTTCACCTTCAATCTCCTTCCTTCCATCTCCATCCCTTCCCCTTCAATCTCTCTCTCCTTCCTTCCTTCCTTCCTTCCTTCCTTCCTTCCTTCCCCCTTCAATCTCCTTCCTTCTCCATTTCCGTCCTTTCCCCTTCAATCTTCCTTCCCCTTCCCTCCCTCCCAACATTTTTGAGCAAGGAAGAGTAAGCTTCTCCAGCGAGCATTGCTATATTGTTTTTGTGATTAAACACTATGCTTTAATTATGTTCAATTCATAACAATGAAAATACATCCTGCATATCAGATATTTACATTACGATTCATAACAGTAGCAAAATTACAGTTATGAAGTAGCAACGAAAATAATTTTATGGTTGGGGGTCACCACAACATGAGGAACTGTATTAAAGGGTCGCGGCATTAGGAAGGTTGAGAACCACTGATCTAGAGAATCAATTGGCTTGCATTTTACTGGATTGTATCTGAAAGTTTGGAATAGAAGCATTTTGGGGGGATTTGACTATAATTTTAGATATGTACTGTGATAATACATACACATATTAAGACAATTTTTTTAATCTCCATATTTTTCTGAAGGAAAAATGGGGTGAAAGATTTCTGAAAATTACCACAAGGGGAATATTTAGAATAAAGTCAATAATACCCAAACCTAGCTTGGAACATGTCCATTGTTATTAAAAGGATGAGTTTTTAAATACTCCAAGTTCCTGAAGACTTTTCCAACAAGCATGAGAATTAAGACTATAACAGAGTTCTTTTAGGAGCTTTTCTCCACACTCCTTTATTTGTCTTCCAGTGATAATTTTAGTGGTGGAAGCAAAGTTAAGGAAAAGGGGGCTTTTAAAAATCATTGTTGTTCTACTGTACTCTTCAATAAAGTCGATTAGAGCAGGGAATCTTGATAAAAGTTACCACCTTAAATAGCTATAGCTAAATACTATAGATGATAAAGTGAAAGGCAGGAAGATAGGTCTTAATTTTCTGTGAGATAGAAGTGTTCATATGCAGATAAATCTGATGAGGACCTAGAGCAATTTAGTTATTTCTACCTTGGAGGATTACAGGATGATTTACCAGGGTAACATAGTTTCTTGTTTTGTTGATATAAACCATCACTTCATGAGCGTATTGCATAACACCCAACTGACTCACCCCCACATTGTTGTAATGATGACATTTTCTGCAGGCATTCATATACTTATTTTTCATACTGGCTTCCACATGAATCAGAACACAAATAAACTAAGTTCCATGTAAGTTCACATGACCTTGCAGGGAGGCCAATGGCCATAGCTGAAATAGCTTTCCTATTGTAGTCAGTTGTATTGAATATGCAATTGCCTGCAGGAATTTGATATCATTTCTGAGATAGAGGACATAGGAGGAGAGCAGCTGTAGCACTCAAAGCTTTTGAGTTTGGCTTTTTTACAATGTGGTTCAAATGAATAAGTTCCTTCAAACTCATTGAACAGATAGTGACCATACATTTTCATCTAATCCCTTACAATCTATTAGAGTAACTAACGTCTTATATTTTACACAAATAACACTCATTCTAGAGCAGTGGATAACATTTAGCTCATAGGCTAAAGTTTCTGCAGTCCTCAAAACTTTTTTCACATCCTGCATAATTTTACACACCATTATCATATCTTCTGTCACACTTTCCCCTAAAGAGACATAAATGAATTTTTCCTCTTAAGGGAAATAATTTGGTATACAGCATTCTGAATGAGGTTCCACGATGGCATGATGGTTTTTAGCTTCATAACGATCCTTAAAATTAAGTTCTTTTCTTTTCACAATATCATTTTTGTTTACATTGCTATTTTAATTTGTTTCAACAAGCTCCTTGTCTGTTGTTTTGGTCTGAGTTTTCAAATTTTCACCCTATTCTATGAAATTTGATATATTCAAAGTGTCTTTCTAGAAGACAAGGAAATGTTTTCTTTACAAATCTTTTCCACAAATTGTGATCTTGATTGGAAACTTCAGAACTCATTTAGAAAGAAAGCTATTAAATAGTTTTAGACATTGAACGAAAATAGTATTAGCACTTATAATACCATAATCAACAATTGTAGTTCACCCAAGCCTGGTTATCTGCAGGAATTACATTCTTGAAACCCATGCAGAAATGGAACCTGCAATTATTCAAGTTCATTATCAGAACAATGTGGAGACTTGTTTACAACAAACACTGTAAGAATAAGAACATAGTTTCCATTGGCATAATACATGTTGATGTTATGTGGTAAGGCTCTGAGACTTTTTTCCTAATTGAATATGGCCATGTATAGCTGCGTGAGATCCCGTCTGATGAAAAATGGATTATACTTTTATAGAAGCACATAAGCAAATACAGGACATGGGAGAGCAGAGAAACAGAATGAGGACTGAATGCACAGGTTAATGTAGGGCCTATGGTACATTTCTATATATAATTATTTGAAAATATTATACATTGTGTTCAGAAAAATATAGATTGATAGTTCCCATCACTACACTGGAATTCTGAATGTTTTGTCTGGGATAATGAAGCCCTTCTGTGTTTTTCTTTATATTCAGCAAACATCTTGTATGCAAAAGCTAATGCTGGTTATGAAATATATTAGGATAATCAGACATGGACTGCAAAGTATAACTTGTTTTGCTTTCTTTTTAATATACTGAGCAACTTGGTCATAAAAGAAGGAGTGAAAGTGTGTCAACCTATTACTTATGAAACTGATTCAGTTGTCTTATACTAACTAAATATAAAAATATTCCAACTAACCAACAAAATTTTTTGTAAATTTATATTTGTAAAGACTGATGCCTGAGAAATCCTGGCATTCTGGGTGGGTGGTCCATTCTATAAAGGCTAGCAAAATTATTGCCCAAATGCTAATACTGATTTGTATTTCAATAAAATAAAAATCATTCAAGAGGTTTTAAGTACTGAAAAATCACAGAAGTCCACAGAAAAATCATCAGCTTTCTTTTTAATTACTTGTGCTATATTACATTGTACAATTAAAGAGCATCAAGCAATATTAACTTGATCTTAAATAACTGAGTAGGAAAATACTCAGGATAACAAGTGTAAAACCTTAAAGCCCTAAGTATTAAAGATCAGGTATTTGATTAGTCTGTGTTTACAAATCTGCAGCCAAGAGCAAAGCTGAATATTGATGTTTCTTTAATTAGCAATTACTTTCAGCTATCGCAATTGTTCATAATTGATTCAATAATGTTAAGTTCCATATACATTAAACCAGGCATGTCAAACTCACGATGTATCAAGACCTTTTCCCCATTGCCGGCAATGGGCTGGGCATGGTTTTGGTGTGACACATCTGTCTTGTGGGCCGACAGTTTGACATGACTGCATTAAACTGTGTAGGCGAAATTTGAATTATATACCAGAAGGAATGCTACAAACAGAAGCTATCGTATTTTTTTCATGGCAACCCAAAATATAAACTTATGAGGAAATAATAATACATGTAACGTCCTTCTTTCACTCATCAATGACCTTTATTGAGGTCAGATTGAACATATATACAAATTCCCAACTTGAATGCTATTGTCATACTTGAACAAAGCTGAATTAGGAATTTGAAACTTGAAATACAAATTTGCTCAATGAAATAAGTCACATATTGATTGTGAAAACATTTCACCATTTTTCTCCATAGGTTTTTTACTTACCTCAGTAATTCTGAAAGCACATTTGCAAATTATTTACTTTTTTAAAAAGTCTCACAGGATCACCTTAATGTTTACAATCCTTTCCATTAAACTGTACAATTTTTATCCATTTTTGTAAAATGCAAGAGGGACAATACAAATTGATATATCTTTCATTAAGGATGGAGTATTTCTTGTTATATTTACTACCTATACACTTACTTTCCCATGCCCTTGTTCTGAATATATATAATATATATATATACTAAAATTATATATATATATATATATATATATACACACTGTGCTCTAAGAATTTTAGTAATCTCATTACTTTTTTCCTTTAAGATTATTTAGTTATTGCTTAGTCAAATAATATCTTAAACAGTACTATGATTCAAAAACTCATCATAACAATTTAAATGCATTACCAAAATCCAGGCAGGTGATTATTGTCCTCTTCTTTTTCAAAGTCTTTTAAGTGGATTAACTTTCAAATTCTTTTAAGTAGTCTTTTAAGTAGATTAACCCAGCTTGAATTTTTTTTTGTTAATAGGTACACAATTTTGTTTCTTCTTTTGTTCACCTGTCATATGCTGAGATGATTCTGCTGACGGTATCTTTCGAGTTTGAAACTACCTGGCTATAGGTGTGGTTTATTCCTCTAATTATTGTTTAACAACTGTATCACTTCCCTTGTCTGCAAGAAGATATTTATCTATTAATGGTCTCCCACCTTTCCTTGGATTGTTGCTGTTTTTGTGCTATTTTTTCTTCATGCTGATCACCAAGATGTTATGTAAGTTTTGAAATATTATATACAAAGAAAGATTTACATAAATGTGGCATTTTCTATAAGGTCCCCCAAAGAGAGTGAAGTTTGTGACTTCAATTTATTTGCAATTTTAAAATAAATTGTTCAGACTTATTTTATTTCTATAAAATTCTCAAACTCAGTTTAATAGAGCATTTTGTGGAAACGGTCTAAATTCAAATCTACATAAATAATATAATGTAAAGATTTGCTCATGATATAGATGTATCTTACATTATTTGCATAAATTTACATCACTGTGCAAATGATATAAATTATGTCAGTTTGGGAAAGACTAGTCCAAATTAAACTTTTGTTGCTTGTGAAGACCACTTTTTCTATTTATTTTTATTCTTTCTTTCTGCATTTTTGTTTTTTATACTTTCTCTCTTTCTTTTCCCTCTATTTTTAATAAAATTGACAGAAAAAAATGAAGTCTATTGAATTGGGATCTGAATAATCAAGCTTGTACCATATATCAAAAATGTTCTAAATCTTTGTAAAATATAATAAAACATTTTTAAAATGTTTAATCAGATCAAAGATATGATTAAAACATTTAAAATTATTGACTGTCTCAAGAAATACAAACACTAGTTGGAATATAAATCTAAATTCTTGAAGTTTCAAATCTGAAAGTGATAGGGAAAAAGAGCACAGGAGAAGTGATGTAAAACCAAAGATCATGAAGTTCTAACTTAGAAAAATGTGAATGACCAGTTATTAAAGTGACAGATTTTTTTTTAAAGTTGAATACATGTTTTTCTTGCATGGTTAAAATCACTGCAAAATAAACTATTTAAACTTTCAATAGACAATATATGTAGCTCAGGACTGAATAGTGGAGTCCTTGGGGCTCTCTGAACTTGCTGATTTGCGCATAGACATTTTATTATCCATCTGCATGGATAATGGATAATGTGCCAGTGCATTTGTGGTTTGCTTCCTGTTTATATACAGTTGTTTACCCTGCCAATGTTGGTGATGATGTGGCTTTGTCTTTGGCATTTCCTTTATTAGGATATTGTTTTCTGCTTGATTGTTTGTCTAATGTTAATCCCTGTATATCTGGGTGTTGGTTGCTAGAGAGGAAGGCCTTTTGGTTTCTTACTTAGTTTTTTTTATTGTCTCTTTTGCATTTTGTGCAAATCCAATTTATCTCTAACTGTCTATTGACAGCTGATTTGCCTGACTGCTAAGCTTCCTGTAATTCCCTAGCATTTTAGGATTTAGCTTGGTCTAAGATGCTCACATTTCCTAGTTGAAATTCTGGTTGAGTCTGTCTATTAAAGAGTTCTCATCATGTCTTCTGACTGCTAGTTGATGTTCATGGATGCACTCTGCTAGTCTTCTGCCTGTTGTCCTACATAAAGATAAAAGTAAAGGTTTTCCTCTCTGATAGTTTCCGACTCTAGGTGCTCATCTCTGTTTCTTAGCAAAGGGAGCCAGCATTGCCCGAAGACATATCTGTGGGCATGTGGCCAGCATGACTATACTGAGGCACACAGAATGCTGTTACCTTACCACCAGCGTGTTACCTGTTTATCTACTTACATTTGCATGCTTTTGAGCTTCTAGGTGGGCAGGAGCTAGAGCAAGTAATGGGAGCTCACCCTGTTATGTGGCACTCAGCTCTCAAATACAGGCTGTCAACTTTCCAGCTAACACACCCATTTATTATTTATTTATTAATTCGATTTGTATGCTGCTCCTCTCCGGAGACTCGGAGCGGCTTACAACATATACAAAACAGATCCATGAACGTAAAATATTAAAAATAGACACCCAACACACGTACAACTTTCGAACAACAACCCACAATCATCCCCAGGCCTGCCGGCAAAGCTAAGTTTTAAGGTTCTTTCGGAAGGCCGGGAGAGTGGGAGAAACGCGGACTTCAAGGGGCAGTTGGTTCCAGAGGGTGGGTGCCACAACAGAGAAGGCCCTCCCCCTAGGACCCGCCAAACGACATTGTTTCACTGACAGGACCCGGAGGAGGCCGACCCTGTGCGCTCTCACCGGTCGTAGGGAAGTATGTGGCAGAAGATGGTCCCGTAAGTATCCTGGTCCAGAGCCATATAGGGCTTTATAGGTAATGACCAGCACTTTGAATTGCACTCGGAGACCAATAGGCAACCAATGCAGCATGCGGAGAGTTGACGAAATGTGGGCACAACGTGGAAGGCCCACAATTGCTCGCGCAGCTGCATTTTGCACTAACTGTAGTCTCCGAACACTCTTCAAGGGCAGCCCCATGTAGAGAGCGTTGCAGTAGTCGAACCTCGAGGTGACAAGAGCATGTGTGACTGTGAGGAGAGACTCCCGATCCAAATAAGGACGCAACTGGTGCACCAGGCGATCCTGGGCAAATGCCCCCCTCGCCACAGCCGATAAATGATGTTCCAATGTCAGCTGTGGATCAAGGAGGACTCCCAAGTTGCGAACCTTCTCCGAGGGGTTTATAGATTCACCCCCCAGGGTAATAGAAGGACAGATTGAAGCGTCCTTGGGAGACATAACCCACAGCCACTCTGTCTTGTCAGGGTTGAGCCTTAATCTGTTAATGCCCATCCAGACCCTCACAGCCTCCAGACACTGGCACATCACCTCAACCGCTTCACTGATTTGGCCAGGAGTGGAAATGTACAGCTGAGTATCATCAGCGTACTGATGGTATCTCACTCCATGCCGATGGATGATCTCTCCCAGTGGCTTCATGTAAATGTTAAAAAGTAGGGGGGAGAGAACCGACCCCTGAGGCACCCCATACGGGAGAAACCTAGAGGTGGACCTCTGACCCCCCACAAACACCGACTGCGTCCGACCAGAGAGATAGGAGGAGAACCACCGTAACACGGTGCCCCCCACTCCCAATCCCTCCAGCCGGCGCAGAAGGATACCATGGTCGATGGTATCAAACGCTGCTGAGAGGTCAAGAAGCACCAGGAAAGAGGACTGGCCTCTATCCTGGGCCCGCCAGAGATCATCCATCAGAGCGACCAAAGCAGTTTCGGTGCTGTAGCTGGGCCTGAACCCAGACTGCAGAGGCCCCAAATAATCGGCTTCCTCCAGAGACCGCTGGAGCTGGAGTGCCACCACCTTCTCAACAACCTTCCCCACAAAGGGGAGGTTGGAGACCGGACGATAGTTGGTCAGAATTGCTGGATCCAAGGAAGGCTTCTTGAGGAGGGGGCACACTAGTGCCTCCTTTAAGGGAGCCGGAAAGGACCCCTCCCTCAAAGAAGCATGGACAATCTCCTGGATCCAGGTACACGTCACCTCCCTGCTGGCAAAAACCAGCCAGGAGGGACACGGGTCCAACAAACAGGTGGCGGAACTCACAGCTCCAATGTCCCTCAGTTTGCTGGACAGCTCTTTGTGCAACCATACTGGTCTCATCTTGTTCTTTCTCTGTAATATTGCTTTTTTTGGCTTTTAATACTTCAGACTTTTTAGTTTTATTGACAATTGTTAAGTTTAGGGTGTTATGTGTCTGTTTGAATTCTAAAGTCCCAGACCTTTTTATCTCCTTAATTTTCTATTACTGTGTTTATTTTATGGTTCCTACCAGTTCTTGCTTGCAGGTAAAATGATATTTCTTGGATTTCAATGCAACATTATTACTACTTTGTCATGCCATTGTTTGTATTGTATCTGTGTGATTATTGCTTTTCTTGATCTTCCAGTCCAGGGCTTGTAATTCAGCTTGGGTCCAGTCCACTATTCCAGCTGTTATTATATTCCACTATTCCAAGATAATGTTGAGAGGTAGGTTGGGCAGATGCCTTCCTAATTCACCAAAATATAAGAAGGAAGAAGAAAAGCACAATTAGATTTACAAAATTCTGTAGCTATAGCCAATCTCAATAAAGGTAACATTAATTTTCCCATAAAGTTGATTTCCTGGTCTGTCTACCTAGGGGAATTGACAATAGTTGGCTACCTAGTGAAATGGGATGGCATCTCCTTCACCATTTCTGTGATTCTGGACAGCACAGGTGAGGCCCAGAACCTGAGAAGAATTCTCTGTATTCTGGCCACAGCTTGAAACAATTTTCATTGTCTCCCTAGGAGTCATGAACTGCATTAGGAACAACATAGAGGCAAATGCTTTAGATTTTACACACCTTAAAAGTACCTCCAGTTAATATCACATCAAGAAAGAAAACACAACTTTTAAAAGAGATAAAGCAGTACTAATCATGATTTTCTTTAGAGAGCAGAATTTCATTTTTTAATGTGTGCCAGTGTGTGACAATAAATCTTCTCTTCTCTTCTCCTCCTCTTCTCCTTTTTTCCTCTCTCATCTCTTCTCCTCATTTTCTTCTCTCTTCTCCTCTCTCCTCCTCTCCTCTCATTTCCTCTCTTCTCATCTTGTTAAAGGAGAATTACGGTATGTTAACCTTTGTAAAGTGCAAAATAATTTCCCACTATCTTTTTGACTCTTGAGACAGCAGCTGTGTGCACAGCAGACAATGAGGGGTGATAAATCAATTTTTATTTATAATTGTACTGACGTTTTTAATAATGCCATTTGAAAAAAATAATTCATATGGCATTGCAGGGATTGATCTTTCATCACTCTTTGGTATTTAAAAGGAATCTTCAAAGTTTTCACAAGCCTAATTTCTAAATCCCATCAAGAGGCATTATCTAGAATTTCTTGTCATACTTCTCCATGTTGATTTGCCTTTTGTATTCCCATTTTGGTAATCTAAATCTTCTTATCTTCCATGCCTCCAAACTGTTGAAAATGTCTATGTCAGGTTAAAGTTTTAAAAACTTTTTCTTATCATCTTTGAAAAGTTTAACCATTGAAATGGAATCCTTTCTGCGGTATTAATTATTAATAGTTCAGTCCATGATTCAAAAAACTCTTTAAGAAAAAGTTATAGCGAACTTAGCTATTATAATTGTTTTCAGCCTGGTTCTTTAGTTCCCTCTAGTGTCTATTTGCAGCTTTATCAAGCCTTTGTTCTTCATATGGGTTTAGTTCCATTTCTGTAATTTCCCATGAGTATATTATTTAACTAGATACCTGTTTTTCAAAGCTTACACCTAAAATAACAAATATTTTAAATCTCTCTAGTCGCCCAAGGCATTTAAAATTTTATTAAAATCTTTTTTTTTGCATTTTGATGATGTTCTTTTAATTTTCCAAAGTTTCTTGTTAGACCATACACCAATGCTGAACTTCAGTGGGACTATTCAGTGCCCTTCTTGCTGAAGATTTAATATATTACTGTTTCATAATACTGAAAATTTTAAATAAAATAAAGAGGGACTGACATGTTTTTCTAGATTATTTAAATAAAACCGAATCTAGTGTGATGATCTCTTATGCAGAGAGAACATTTATAAAGGGGTTGTTTGAAGTGACAGTACCAGAGCAAAGATGATAGCTATTCAAAATGATGATTTTTTAAAAGCAATTTCAGATGTGCAGAATAAAGACAAGTGCATCAGTAATAACAAAAGCTATAAGCAATTGTTACCAAAAAAAGACATTACAGCTTAGGTATAAGCAAAATTTATCTTAGTTTTCAATTATTAGATTTATGAGGTAGACTAGACAAGAAACATGACCAGATGAGTGAATTTTACTACATTGTAAAGCTACGTTAACAGAATCTTATGTCTGAAACTACAGTACAATTGTACAGTACAATATAGTACAATTCTCCCTGACCCCATCTTACAATCCAAGAAACAAGGGACGGTCTTTTCTATACCTCTTGCCCTGCCCACTGGTGGTAGGTTATATTATCTCTTATCTTACTGTTCCCTTGGCAAGTTTCTTTGCTTAATCTCCCGAGGTGTTCCTCACATACCATTTTATCAACATACTGTGAGAAACAAGAAATGAGAGCCACTTGTAAATAGCTAAGGTAAACAATTTTATTGTCTTTTATATATGTTACAATAATCTCCCCAGATTGCTTGCCTTCTCTGGGAATGATCGGATAAGGCTTCATGGATCTTGGGGGGAGTCGCGCTTATGTTGTTTGCAGCTGCTCAATAACTCCAAGCTGGATCCCTGCTTGACTTCTCCTTCCAGCCTAGCTGGCAGTTTCCCAACATATACTAAGCAAAAATATTATACATTTTCAGGTAAATATCCTAAATGATAAGAAAAAGAAGAGTTACTGAGAACCAAATTATTCTTTACTTACATGATTGGTAATTTTATTGTTTAACAACAGTATCAGCTTATTATATTATGAATTTAAATGTAATATAAAGTGAAAAATAAAATAAAAGTCTGAATTTTTTTACAGATTGCATTGATTGTTTTATTATCTGGTGAATTTTCATGTATCAGTTCTTTCTACTGACCTCACAAACCAGCTAAAGTATGAATTACTCAGTCTATATCTCTTAGTAAATGGCTATCCATACCTGCTAAATAAATATTCCATACATATTCTAAAGTCATTGTCTGTAAGGTCCTGTTTTTCATTATCTATTATTTTAACTGTAGCTTGGGTAAAAACATGAGTGATGCTGGCAAACTAGTCTCTAGTTTGGTTGTTCTAGCAGTTATGGTCCCTACTTGCATTCTAACAATTATAGCGTGAATGATCTGACACTGGGACTCTTTCAAAGAAAAGGGAAAATTCATTACAAGAAACATCTTATGCTCTTCTATTCATATGTTTCTTTTGAATTCGTATGTTTCTTTTCATTCATATATTTTTCATTCATAAATTTCAATTTCTCAATTTTCATTTCTAGTGGTAAGAAAAGCAATAACAATTATTTGAACCACATGCTTGGAGAAAGACAGTCTCCTGCCCAACCATCACCACTAGAGAGCACCCATATTCTTCATATTGATAGGCAGGAAATGCTTTCCCTTGTCATAAGCGTATACCAGTATTCTGAATGATTGGCCAAAGCCATAAGCCAAAGCAATGGTTTATTTTAGCCACATAAAATCTTCTTCTTCATTGTTCACTGAGGAAGTATAGAAGCTCAGAAATCTTCTATATATGATTTCACCTTATTAATGAAATGGAAGTCCTTGCAAAGATTCTTATGGCCAAGAATATTATCAGTGAAGTTAATGGAATTAATTAATTAATCCACTGGAAAAAAGTGACTTATGACTGCTTTTCGCATTTATGACCATTGCAGCATCCCCGTGGTCATATGATCAAAATTCAGATGCTTGGTAACTGACTCATATTTATGACAATTGCAATGTCCCGGGGCCTGTAATCCCCTTTTGTGACCTTCTGAAAAGCAAAGTCAAGCAAAGACAAGAATCTAGAGAAGCCAGATTCACTTAACAACCATGTGACTAACTTAACAACTGCAGTGATTCACTTAACAATGGTGTCAAAAAAAGGTCACAACATGGGGAAATTTCACTTAACCACTGTCTTGCTTAGCGACAGAAATTTTAGGCTCAGTTGTGGTTATAAGTCAAGGACGATCCGTATATGAACAATATTGAGGTAAAATATTTGGATGATCAACGTGATCTTCTTTCATTGGAAATCAACTGCAATTTACCTTTATTATATAAAATCATATATTCAGATTTTCTCATCAAAAGCAACTACATCAATTTGCAGAATCCTACTCCATACTTCACAATGCAATCTACCCAGCATTTGCCAAAAATCTTTTGGGTTCTCCGCCAATATATAGAACATAGAATAATATGATTGGAAGTCTTCAAATCCAGCCGCCTGCTTGCCATCCATTAGCAAAGACAGTACAGTCCCCATTGATGATTTTGAGCAGAATCCTATAAGTACAATCAAAGTCCACTTCTACCCAGGCAGCTTACGTAATTTTAGGCAAATTCAAATCACTGATCCATAGGGTGCCTTGCAAGTTGATACAGAGTTTATTCATAACTTCAACTAAGAAGTATAGCTGGTCCTCAACTTTTGACCACAGTTGACCCAACATTTCCATTGCTAAGCAAGGCAGTCGTTAAGTGAGTTTTGTCCCATTTTAAGGCCTTTTTTGCAACAGCTGTTAAGCAGTCACTGCAGTTGTTAAGTGAATCATGCAGTCGTTAAGCAAATCTTGGGAAGCATGACCCTGGGACAGTGCAATTGTCATAAATACATACCATTTTCCAAGTGCTCAAATTTTGGTCATGTGATCATGGGAGTGCTACAACAGGATTAAGTGTGAAAAATGGTCATAACTTAGTCACTTTTTTTTCAGTGCCATTGTAACTTTGAATGGTCACTAAACAAATGGTTGTATTAATTAGCCAGATTGCTGTGCTGGGTTAATAACTGGGATTTAGAACTGTCTCTTAGACAAGAAAGCAATATTTTATTTTATTTTATTTTATTTTATTATTATTTTATTTTATTTTATTATTTTAGTTCATTTTATTTATTTATTTTATCTGTGCTTTGGATGTTAGGTTTTTCACATCGCCCCAGGTTGTTGGTCAACTGCAATGGCGAGAGCGAAAGGGACGTTGTGCTATCTGAAGAGTCAACTGCTTCATTTCCAGTATTGGGTTCTTTGGCTGGTCGCACACACTGGGCTGGAATTCAGAGAGGGCCTGTAGGAGCAAACACAGCAGCATAGCCTCGCCCCCAAGTTAGTAAGGGAATTGGACCTAACCAGGTTTTATCAGGCAATTGCCGATAACATACCAATGGATTAGGGAGCACAGCTTTCTGCTGAAGGTGACGCTGGTAGGTAGTAGTTATTTGAAAATAAATATTTAGCTGATTTAAAGTTAAAGGGTCACTGTTTTGCAGTGGTTCTCCTCCTTCCTCTCCGGCCGGATGCAGTCTATGTTGACAGGGGGTCAGAGGTCGACCCCGAGACCCCTCGTATGTGGGGTACCTCAGGGATCGGTCCTCTTGCCTCTATTCAATATTTATGTAAAACCGCTGGGTGAGATCATCTGTGGTTTTGGTGTGGAGTATCATCAGTACGCTGATGATACTCAGCTGTACATTTCCACACCGAACCACCCCAACGATGCTCTTGCCGTGCTGACCCAGTGCCTGGAGGCCATGCGGGTCTGGATGGGGAAGAACGGACTCAAGCTCAACCCTTCCAAGACCGAGTGGCTGTGGCTACCGTCGTCCCGGTATAGCCAATTGATTCCATTGTTATCTGTTGGGGGCGAAACAGTGGCCCCCGCGGAAAGGGTTCGCAATTTGGGAGTCCTCCTGGATTCATGGCTGTCCTTAGAGGACCATCTGACGGCCGTGGCCAGGAGGATGTTCTATCAGGTTTGCCTGGTGCGCCAGTTGCGTCCCTTCCTAGATCAGGACTCGCTACGCACAGTCACTCATGCCTTCGTCACTTCCAGGCTGGACTACTGTAATGCTCTCTACATGGGGCTCCCCTTGAGGTGCACCCGGAGGCTCCAGCTGGCCCAGAATGCGGCCGCGTGGGTAGTGACGGGAGCGTCATGGCGCTCCCATGTAACACCGCTCCTGCGTGAGCTGTACTGGTTGCCGGTGGCCTTCCGGGTGCGTTTCAAGGTGTTAGTGACCACCTTTAAAGCGCTCCATCGCATCGGACCCGGATACTTACAGGACCGCCTACTGCTAGCAAATACCTCCCGCCGTCCGGTATGCTCCCACAGAGAGGGCCTCCTCAGGGTGCCGTCGGCCAGACAATGTCGGCTGGTGACCCCCAGGGGGAGAGCCTTCTCTGTGGGAGCTCCTACGCTCCTACGCTTTGGAACGCGCTCCCCCCCGAACTCCGTACGATGACGGATTTACGTACCTTCCGTCGGGAATTGAAAACATTCCTTTTTCGACAGGCCGGCCTGGCATAGAAGCTCCGGTACCAGCAAGGTTAAAATTGTTTTAGGGGATTGAGTTATTTTTAAGATATATAATGTATTGGGTTTTAAATGGGATTTATGGCCAAATTGTTTAATTTATTCTTAATTATTTTAATTTTTGTATATTGATATGTTTTTAATTTTGGGCTGTACACCGCCCCGAGTCCTTTGGGAGAGGGGCGGTATAGAAATCGGAAATAAATAAATAAATAAATAAATAAATAAATAAATAAATAAATAAATAAATAAAAGTTATTAGGACTTTATTGACTTGATGAGTTATCCATGCCAAATTAGGTACCCTTGATCCCTCCTTTTTTTATTTGTTTGTGAAGGTAGTCCTTAAAGGACCGATGCGTATGTGAGAAACAAAGGATAGCTGCTGTAAAGTTAAAAATGAAGCCATAAGATTGGGGTTGATCCTGAGCATGATGTAAGCACCTGGAAAATTAAAAATAAGTTGGCACACATAATGAGAGTCAGAGATTAAGTTAAAAGTCTGCTGAGAAAAGGTGTGGAAATCTAAAATAGCAGCAAATAATTCTGAGCATTGTGGTGAGGATTGCACTGCAGTGTAGGCAGATGATATGAAATGCAGCCTATATAGCACTGAAGAGATAAGTTATTCTGAAAATAAAATTGAAAATCAAATTTTGGGATAGGAAGAACAATATTAATTAAATCAGTCCCATTTCAAGGACAAGTTCGATTGTGTCCTAAGGTTATTATTTCAGCAACAGCCTGGATAAAACATAAAACATTTTGGGATGGGATAAGTAAAGCCATTCAATACAATATACTTTTTGTGCTTCTAATACAGATAATACTCCTGATAGTAGCTTACTAGTAAGAAATATCAAAAGTATTAAGTGACAATTTTTATGTGAAATTCTGTCCACAAATTGAGTACTCAAGTACTTAATTTGCTCAACTGTGGTAAATGCTGCAAGTGGAACTACAATGAGATCTCCAGGTTGTTTTCCTTTGGTCAATAAGCCAAATTCCAAGTTAATCAACTACCATTCAGATGCAAACAAATTTCTGTTAAGTAAGTTAAACATTTATAAATCTAAAGCAAAACAATTCAGAGTCATTTCTTTTGGTTGATAGATATATAGGTCTAACTAAACAATTTAAACTCAACAATTTCCCCCCCCCAAAAAAATTGTCCAACAATTACTGTCTCCTCTTTCGAGTAAAACTTTGTAATCTGAAACTGCAAGAGTGCATTAAATTTCATCTTCATTCACAAACCGGAATTCTAAGCAGAGAGGAAAAAAAGTTTAAAATGAGCAGTCCCCCCCTTCTTTCTGTCTCTCTTGCTCTTAAAGCAGCGGTTCTCAACCTGTGTGTTGCGACCCCATTTGGGGTTGAATGACCATTTCAAGGAGGTCGCCAAACAATGCAGTCCACCATTTTTTTCCCTTTTCCTTAGCTGTGCTACTTCCTCTTATTCTATTGGCTTTTGAAAGCCAATAGAATAGACTCTATTCAAGAGACATTATTCTATTGGCATTTGAAAGCCAATATAAACTAAGGAAGTTTCGGCACATGGCAGAAAGCGAGACAGAGAACAAGCGGCAGAAAGCGAGAGAGAACAAGCAGCAGAAAGCAAGAGAGAGAACAAGCAAAAGCAGTAAGTTTCGTCTCTGGCCTGCTGCTGAGCTTCCTCTGCTTGGCCACCAGACACTCCAGCAGCCCCAGAATACCCTGCCCGCATTTCCTGCAATTTTGCAGCTGGCCCAGTGGCTAAAAAACACTCTGCGGCCGCCGGAACTTCTCATAATTTTGCAGCCGGTCTCCCCTCATGCAGCCTGTCCCACGCCCTCTCTGCCTGCCACTGATCACAGCGGACAAGCCAGGGGCCACTGGGGAAGGCCGAAGCCAAAGAGCCCAGCCTAGTGGCTAGAAAATACCCCACAGCCACCAGCATTTCCCGTAAATTTGCAGCCAGCCTCCCCTCATGCAGCCCGCCACGCACCCTCTCCGCCTGCCTAATACTGGCCCAAATCTTCAGAGATCACTCTCAAACCATCCTGACCTGCCAGGAACAATAATAGGGGGAGGGAGAGAGTGACCTGACGAGCAGACAAACATGCACACAAGTTCCCGGGCCCATGTACTTTCCGCGGCCAAGTTCTTCCATTCCTATCCCTACCAAGGCACAACCTGCTCTAGGCACCTGTCACCCTTAGAGTGCAGGCTCCTCCCCAGCCTCCTCTGGTTCGTCCTTCCTCACCTGTCCCGTGGGTCGACCCAGCTGGTGGTTTTGGTGGCGTGGTCAATGTCGTAGTCGCGAGCTTCCTCCCAGCCTTTGGGCAAAGGCAGCTCCTGACGGAGTATTTTTCCTGACAGCAGGTGCAGCAGCGGAGAGATGGACCGAGGCCGGAGGTGGCCACCCCATGCAAAGGGTTCAGCAACCCCCCGCCCAGCCCAGCAGCTGGCACGGCAGGTTGGCGCGAGGGGTTGCGGCGAACAAAGAAACCGGAGCCAGGCAGCCGACCAGGCGGGAGTCTCGCATTCTCAGCCGCACAGGGAGTAAGGAGAAGCGGCACGTGTGGGGGAAGAAGAGCTTTCTGAATGTTGCAGGCAACATGCGACATGCAAATTTGGTTAAAGCATTCGTGTTTGCTGATATTTATTTCCTTTAAACTGCTTTGCTTTTTCCATTTATTGTTTAAAGTGGTTTAATACTTCCATTTATTTCCTTTTATTCCCTTAAAACTAGTTTGAATCTTCCATTTGTTACCATTTATTCTCTTAAAACTGATTTAATTGTTTTGTTTATTTCTGATCCACGAAACGTATAACCTCCATGCCATTTCTCACTCTTCTTATTCCTTTCTGCTTTGCTTTTTATTCCCTCTTTCATATACTTTCTTTTATATTCACTGAAAGAAAATCCCTCCAGGTCCCCACTATAATCTATGGTTCAAATGAAAGCAGCCTGTTCTTATTTATTATTTACTAACTTTCTGTAAATTTTGGTCCCACATTTAAAGGCAGGGTAAACATGCATTAAAATACATGCAGCGGCAGCACTGCATTAATGGTGGCCGGGGCTGTCTTTCTTGCCACGCCCATTTGGTGGCCATGGCCACTTGGCCACACCCTCTTGGCCCACCCACTTGGTGGCCATGCCCACTCGGCCACACCCACTTGGTCACACCCGCTTGGTCACACCTGCTTGGCCACGTCCCTGGCACCCGGCGATGTAGAAACGAAAATAATTTTATGGTTGGGGATCACCACAACATGAGGAACTGTATTATGGGGTCGCGGCATTAGAAAGGTTGAGAACCACTCTCTTAAAGCAACATAGCCAGTTGAAAAACAAAAGAGTCAGGAAAAATTTTTGTTACAAACTTCTCACCACTAAAAATAGTTTTCTCTCTTTCACATGCATTTCCCATAAATTCTCTCACACATTCTCCATGGGATTCTTCTCATGCAAACACTTACTATTACTTTTCAATTTACTTTTACAATAAAATCTGCAGTTTACTATTTCTTTCACAGCCTGGGAGGGAGTGGGTGGAGGATAGGGTTTGAAGACTAACACACACTTAGGTATCAACAAATTAATTCATTCACTTTCATTCTAACTGCTTGCATAAACAATTCCACATACAAATATTTCATTTCATACTTTCTCTAGGCAAACCATTTATTTTTAAATAAGGTCTTTTTGTGTGATGTTATCAGAGAGGGTTTTGACCCTCTTCCAGGTCTTGGAAATAACACAGAACAACACAGACAAACATATATACACAAATACTATTAAAACAACATTTATTTAGACATATGGCTTGTCCTGCAAGAAGCGAGAAAAATCATGAGATGATTCCAACCAAACATGTGGTTTTTAACCATCTCCTATTTTTCTCACCATTCCAAGCCCAAGCATAATGTTCTGGGTGGCCACACATATACATAAACAAAACACAAACATATCAATTTGGGGTTTGAGGCTAAAACAGGCCTCCTCTTTTAATTAAAAAGGAGGGGAACATTTATGGTTACTTCCAATTTATCCCAGCAACTTCAAAAGACATTGGGGAAAGACTAAAAGGAATATTGAAGGTGTGAAGGGTGAGGGAAAAGTAGCAGCCTCCTCTCCTCACCTCTGACAAAGGGGAATTGAAGAGCCAGATTAAAAGGGGGAAAAGGGAAGAAAAAAAAACTTGCTTTCAGTTCTTTGAATTTTCTTTTCTTTTTCTTCCATGGCTTTAGTTGTTATCAGGTAAACTAGCCAACCGGAGGTTTACAAAGTTTTTCAATGTTGTCTTGTTAAATATTATTTATACTTCTACACATCAACACAAAGCACTACCAGACATTGTCTGACAGGGTTAAACTTAACAGCTACTTGAAGTTTCAAAACATCCTAATTGTTCAAAACACATTGCAGAGGAGTACATTTTGATTTAATTTGTTTCTTTAAATTCCTCTGACGATTCCCCATATATATTTTTTCTACTTCAAGATTGTTCCTCTAATATTTTCCTTATGGGTTTTTGATGGCTGTAAGGAGACAAAAGAATTAGCCTCTTCAGAAGGAGCTGAAAATCCAATTAAAGATTTATTTATTTATTTATTTTATCAAATTTTTATGCCGCCCCTCTCCTAAGACTCGGGGCGGCTCACAACAACAATACAACTACATATAAAAATTTGATAATAATGATCAATATCCAAACAAAGATCCATACATACAACATGCAAACACAATCAAATACACAATCAATGATGGAAGCACAATCCTAGGCCCGGGAGCAGAACATAGTTCATACCCCCCAAGCCTGTCGGCATAAATAGGTCTTCAATAGTTTTTGGAAAGCTAGGAGGGAGGAAGCAGTACGGACCTCCATGGAAAGTTGGTTCCAGAGGGCTGGGGCAGCAACGGAGAAGGCCCTTACCCTAGGACCCGTCAGATGGCATTGCCTGATGGACAGGACCCATAGGAGGCCAGCCCTATGCGCCCTAACTGGTCGCTGGGATTCATGAGGCTTTTGGAGGCACAGTTTTTACTTGATCCTAATCAGGTGTGGGGTTTATAGTTAATTGTTGCCCTGCTGAAGCATCTGAGCCAAATTTTTCCACTGCTTGATGGCACTGATACCATTGATGTAATACCTGTACTGGAGCCCGAGATTCAAGATGTAAAGTATGCCCTATCTTTTCCCAATCTCGTAACCTAAGTGTCCTACCTCATCCACCAGCTTCCTTATGTCTATCTCAGGCGCTTTCACGCCTGATTTGTGTAACAGGAATCTGAGTTCCTGTACATGTTTCTGCTGGTGCTGAGATAGATGGCAACCCTTACTTACCACTGAGGGGTCCATAGGACGAAAGTGCACTTAGAGGTCTATTCCAGACGCTGGTAAATATGTTGGCTGTTGCTCCCTCGGAAGTGGGGAGCTGTCCCAGTTGCTCCATGGGGGGCTGTTCCAGTTCAGGGGCCAGATGTAAAGACACTAAGAAAAAGACACAGGCATGTCTTGAGCAGAGGTTTGAAGCTGCAGGACACAGCTTGACAAACACTGAGTTTATTGCTTCTTATATAATTGTTACATACATAGGCTTTACCATTAAATGCTGACATAAAGTTTTCTAGTAACACATTACATGATCAAAGACCAGGTAAAGTGCAAACAGGAGAAGGAACTAACAAAGGCAGGAAGAGATAGGAAGGAACTTAAGCATATTATCTACAGGAAGAAATAGGAAGTAACTTAAGCATATTTAGGCATTAAGTCAAAAGTGGATAACCTTCTGGCTGTTTCATTAGGACAAAGGGTATCAAAAGGTTATGAGGTTTGTGCGGGGGGGGGGGAAAGCACGGCAGTTTGCTGCACATGCATTTCCTCCCACAATATTGTTTTATTCAGTGTAGAGAACTGACTAGAAATAAAGCTGGAATACTCAGGAAGGAATGTTAACTTTCTATGATACATCACAATCTTCTACAATACTGTGCACGAAAAATGAGCTCTGCCGTGGGCGTAATAGCTTTAAGACAACCATTAACAAAGATACTCTACCATAATTTTCAGGTAGCTTATGCAAGTACCTTAAGCTTATCTCCACCTTCTAGTGTGGAAATAGATAGAAGAATATAAATGACATCGTGAAATCAAAAGAAAAAGCTGCTGTTAGCTGAAGGAAGTGAGTGAAGGCAAAGACGCTTTTTCAAAAATAGTAAGCAAAAAGGAATATGGGGTGTGTGTCTCTGTCTGAGTGTGTATGTGCACAAGCTTGCATGCATGTGTGAGGGGTGGGGAGCAAATGGGAATTGCTTGTCAATACTTTTATTATTGTCATTATTCTGCTGCAATCAAGGCACCTTACAAAAGCAAATGGTCTGTCATGGATAACTGGTGGGCTTCCAAATTTTGCTGAATTGCCACATTCAATATGACATCACTGGGATTGTGGTTCGATTTTTTTCCAGCTGTGTTATTGCAGTCCTTTTATCAGACATGGTCATAAGATGGCAAGACATATGACTTTTATTTACTACTACCAGTTGCAAAAAAGGCTATGTTATACAATGATATATAGAATGCTTAGATTGCTCACATGTTAAAGATTTATTTTTTATTTAGCATTATTGTAGTAAGATCACGTGAAGTGTTAATACCACTTTACAATGCCTTGGTAAGGCCACACTTGGAATACTGCATCCAGTTTTGGTCACCACGATGTAAAAAAGATGTTGAGACTCTAGAAAGAGTACAGAAGAAGAGCAACAAAGATGATTAGGGAACTGGAGGTTAAAACATACAAGGAACGGTTGTTGGAATTGGGTATGTCTAGTTTAATGAAGAGTATTCCAATATCTCAGGGGCTGCCACAAAGAAGAGGGAGTCAAGCTATTCTCCAAAGCACCTGAAGGCAGGACAAGAAGCAACAGATGGAAACTAACCAAAGAGAGAAGCAACTAGAACTAAGGAGAACTTTTTTGACAGTTAGAACAATTAATCAGTGGAACAATCTGCTTCCAGAAGCTGTGAATGCTCTAACACTGGAAGTTTTTAAGAAGAGACTGGACAGCCATTTGCCTGAAATGGTATAAGGTTTCCTGCCTGAGCAAGGGGTTGGACTAGATGACCTCCAAGGTTCCTTCCATCATCATCATCATCATCATCATCATTATTATTAAACAGAAAAAAAGAAATGAAAAATAAATTTTAATAGTGTTATGAACAATATAACTTTGAATAAAGATTTCAAAGTAACATTAACATTGATGCTGATCAATTATCTTGTATCCTTTTCAGATTTCAGAACATTATTGAATCTGAACAATATGCAGTAATTAGCATCAATTATCACTATAATGTGTCATAAATTAAAAATATAACAAAAAGTCTGTGTAATCCAAAAAATATTTTCCTTTTTAATGAATCAAATAACTAGAATATTAAAACCTTATATTCAAAGAAATCCAAACTTTGGATGCAGTCAAGGCCCACATGTACAGTTATAATCTACAAATAGTTTGTAGAATTAAAGAATGGAATTAAACTCTGTATCAAACTTATTTTCAAATATAAAATTATTGTTTATGTTTATGTATAATTCCACAATTTAATTTGCCATTTTTCTACAGAGAGATTATTTCTGATTTTCAATATAAAAAATATCATAGTATATTCCATGAAAATATAAATTGGTTATGCTGAGCAGAAAAAAATGGATGTTTGAAAGAGAATTCAATCTTTGATAGATAAAAATCAACATGGTGCAAAGCCAGCCTATCTGTGGGATTGCCTTTCCTTAAGAACATCTACTTGCGCTGCCAGATTAGATATATCAATTCATGTTAAAATATATACATACATGATAAACTGTGGGTATAACTTTTTATGTATCTAATAGACAACAGTATATTTGCATAACCTAGTATCTGCAGCATTGGAGCAGAAAAAAAAATAGTTAAAACCAATAGTTGTTTCCTAAGGAGAAATGGAATGGTGTAATAGGAGATCAGAAAGTAAACAATGTTGTTTATAGAACATATCAGTAATATCAGAAAGTTTACAGCAAGTGTGAAATATAATAGGGAGGCAATCTCCATAGCTTTTCAAAGCATTCTGGAAGAAGGGTCCCAAGGTAATTATATTATTCCTTTTATCTTTATAAAATATACTGTATATAATCTAAAAAATGGCTACACTCAGGGCTCTCTCTTCTGCTGCCAGCTGGTGGGGAGACCAGTGATCATTGTATAAATATTCCAATAAAATATGCTTTATTGTATCTCCAAATAGTGTCCATTTTGCGGGATCCAATCTAGTCGGTCACTGGGACCAAAGGTTTATTTTCCCAAGCGTTCAGGCTCATGCTGGAGCCTATCATCAAGGAATTTATCTGAAAAATATGTGTGCTAGGCTATTCTATGCAATGTATTTATATGGTTCTTCATTGTGTGTAGCTTTTAGTTGTTAATTGAGGGGTTGATTGCTGGCTATTAAGTTGTTACTTGTTGTTTCCTTGTGGTACCTGATAGGCTGGTGATAAATTAGCACTGCTGTTGACTGACAAGGGGCCCATTTCCCAGGCTTCAATAATTCTTCTGGCTATTTTTGTCCCTGCTTGGTCAACAGTCATAGTAGCTGTGAAATTGAATGCATGTCCTTGTTCATTGCAATGTGATGTACCAATGAGTTTGGGTCTCCATGTATAACCACTTGCTCATGTTCTCACCATCTAGTGGTTAGCTTCCTCCCCATCTGTCCCACACAGTCACAGGGGCAATACATACAGGGAATCCAGTAGTTTCTCCCAACTCCAAATGATTTTTGTAGTGCATGATTTGTCCTTGTATGGTAGCCTCTGGGCAGTGAGCGATGCCCACTTGCAGATCTTAGAAGTTGCGTTCTACTGCTTCTGATATGTGTTTTAATATATGGTAGGATATGTCATATAGTTGGTTTTGTACCTTTTTTCTTCCTTTCTCTCCCCAGCCTATTGCATAGGCATTTTGTGATGAATGCTTGTGGATACCCATTCTGCTTGAATTGTTCATATATGTACCTGCTGTCCAGTTGTTTTGCTAACTGGGTACTACAGTGTGCTCTCATCCTGCTGTATAATGTTCTGGTGCAATTCTTTTAATAAGACAATAGATGGTTATTGTTGAAGCTCAGAATGCATGAACTATTGGTAGCCTTGTGATATACCATGGTTTCTATGGTGCCATCTTCCTGTCTGTTGATAAACATCTAAAACTGGCAATAGATGTACTTATCAACAGGAAGATGGCAGTTTAGAAACCACACTATATTGCAAGGCTACCAACACTCCACACATTTTGAGCTTCAATAGTAACCATCCATTGTCTCATAAAAAGAGTTGCATCAGAACACTACACGGCAGGGTGAAAACACTGCTATAGTATCAGCAGTACATTTTAGTTAACAATTAAAAGCTACACACAACCAGGAACTATATAAATACAACACATAGAACAGCCCATATTCTGGAGACAGAGAATTTCCCTGATGATGGTCTTCAGCACGAGCCGGAAAGTCTTTGAAAGAATAATCCTTTGGTCCTGGTGGTTGACTCAGATTAGATCCTGCAACATTATTCTGGGACACATATATCACCTTCATTCACGAGTGTCTAATTTAGGTAAGCAGTTTTCTTGCAATAGACCAAATAAAATTAGTTATTTGTCTTTGCCAGTTGTTTAATACAAACCAATTTCTGCAAACCCTAGCTGTTGTTAAAAATGTGGCAATTTTTTTTAATGGCTGCCCATATTTGCTCTTGTAAAAGGATGTCTAGAACATTTTGGTCAGAGGCAAGTAAGATTTTTTGCAATTTATAGATCAATGTGCAATTCTACACTATCTCCCTCTAGCCTCCTACAGGTTCCCTCTATGCTTCCATGATTGATTTAAAGAGCAGCCTTTGGAGACTTGGGAGACTGCATCTCCACTTGGCATGTGGTCATGTCAGGATAAGCAGCTAATTGTTCCTCAGATGTGGGAGGCATTTTATTCAGGAGCAGCAATGGCCCTCTGAAGCAGCCTGCTGCTTGAGATGAGTTCAGCTCCTACTGCAAATACCTTCCTAAACAAGCTGAAGACAAAGTGTCTCCAGAGTTTTGCCTTGTAAACTCATTTGTTTGGAATTTTATGCTTTGTTTCTTTATTTGTTATTTACTCCTTGACACATTTTATTTTATTATAAATCACAAAGAGTCTGATTGCCTGCAGTAAGAAAGAGTTTTAATAAATGGATAAATTTAAGAGAACAATGTTAAGCACATAACTATAGTTGTGTCCTGAGCCTGCAAATGCAGGCTTGGGATGTTGCAATGATCCTGAGCATTGCAAAAGCTGCCCGGGACCAGACTGAGTGGACTTATGCATGCGTAAGATGGGAAAAGCGCCTGTTTGCCGCCATTGTGTCCAGGGATCTGGATGTATAAAAGGAGGTCTGCGTGCCTCCGCTCGTTGTTGGTGTTTTGGCTGAGATTGAATAAAGAGTGTTTTGCTGTTAAAGAATGTGTCTGAATCATTCGCCATCATTGCGAGGACTTAACACTGGCGACAAAGGTGGGATGCTTCCAAACAAAAAGAAGCTGTAAAGACTTACCCAAGGAAGTCCTCGATGAGGGAAGACGGCATTAAAGTCAGCGATCCCCTCCTGCCAGTACAGCGTCACTGGAGGCTGAGCTCAGCTGAAAGACCTCTTCCCAAGAGAAGCGAGTGGGGAAGTACACTTGAGGGTGACAAAGATCGGCCGTTTATCCGAATTCGATGTCTCACACCCTGAGAGATGGGAATCCTACATTGCGAGGGTGGAAAATTATTTCAGGGTAAACCAGATCAGAGAAGATGGTCTGAAGGCTGCAACCCTGTTGTGTGTCTGTGGGCAGGAAGCCTTTGAGATTGCAGAACATCTGGTGGCCCCCGCTGCTTTGGAATCAGTAACGTATGCTGATTTAAAAAAACTTATGAAAGAACATTTCCAGCCCAAGTTGTCCGTCATTGCTTGGAGGCACATGTTTGAACAAAGGGACCAGAAGGCCGGTGAATCAGCAAAAGACTTTATTGCAACTTTGAGGTGGGCAGCCAGACCGTGTGAGTTTACAGACTTGGAAGAAAGGCTGCACGATCGTTTTGTATGCGGGTTAAGAAACAAGAGAGTTACAGCAGAAGATCTTCGCTAAAGAAGATGTTTCCTTCCAAGATGCTCTGCGAGAGTTTACGGCAGAGGAAGCAGCAGGCGGGGTGGTAAAGAATATGCGGCCCACCAGAAACTCTCCCAAAACAGCCACTGTCCACCAGGGAGATGTGCAAGAAGAGGTGGAGACAGATCCTGAAGATGAGGTGGATAAGCTTTACCAGTCAGATGGAAGAATGCAGAAGGAACATCCAGAGAAGGCCACAACAGCTCTTAAATGCTTCGGGTGCAGAGGACGCCACAAACGAGCTGACTGCAGGTTTCGTTCCACCATTTGCAGGGCATGTGGCAGGCAAGGCCACATTGCATCCATCTGTTTAGGATGCCAGAAGGTACAACCCAAAGAAGAATTGCGTCTGAAAGGTACCAGAGTCCCCAGCCAAAATAGGGTGGGTTTCTGCGCATTGCACAGAAGTATTTTAAGGACAGGCACACATAAGCCCATAAAAAAGAAACTGTCTCTTAATATAAGGTTGCAAGGAATTCCTTTATTGGACACTGGGTTCGCTCTCTCCATTATTTCCCTCAACACACTCAGAAAAATTTGCAACAGCAGTGGTCTTCGAGTTAAACTCAGGCCATCTAATGTCATTCTTACAGACTTTCAGAATTCTAAGGTGTGTGTTAAGGGGGAGGCCACCCTTAAAGTACATTACAAGGATTTTGAAAGTCCATTAGATGTGTTGGTTGTTGGGGGTGAACGGACGAGTCTTATTGGACTCGATTGGTTCGAGGCCCTGGGAATCCAGGTTACTGGCCTGCAACATTTGCAAACGTGTAGTCTGGCAGATGTCTGCAAGGAATTTGCAAATGTATTCAGTTCTGAGCTGGGATCCTACAAGGGGTCTCCAGTGTCTCTATGGCTAGACCCAAACATAACACCCATCAGGGTTAAGGCTAGGAGGGTGCCATTTGCCCTCAAGGGCAAGATTGATGCTGAAGTATACAAACTGATCCAACAAGGCATTTTAGAACCTGTAGATTCTAGTCCTTGGGAAACCCCCATAGTAACGCCTCTCAAGGCTAATGGGGATATACATATATGTGCAGACTACAAGTGCACACTAAACAAGGCATTGCAGCAGCATGCTTATCCAGTACCTGTAATGAGCCACATTCTGGCTCCCCTCAAAGGGGGGCGAATTTTTGCGAAGCTTGACCTGGCACAGGCATATCAACAGTTGCCTGTTGATGAGGCAGCTGCAGAAGCTCAAACCATTGTAACCCATAGAGGAGCTTTCAAGGTAAAGAGATTGCAATTTGGGGTGAATGTAGCCCCTGGCATATTCCAAAGTGTCATGGAGAACACACTTCGGGGTATTCCTGGAGTCTGTCCTTATTTTGATGATGTTCTCATTGCTGGGGAATCATCTCAAAATTTGGCAGAGAGATTAAGGGCTGTCTTGCTTTGTTTTAGAAGAGCAGGCCTTAAGTTAAAAAAAGACAAGTATAAGATAGGAGTCAATTCCACTGATTTTTTGGGATTCAGGATAGATACTCAAGGCATTCACCCTTCTGATGCTAAATTAAAAGCCATTCAGATGGCCCCAAGCCCTAAGTCTAAGGCTGAGCTACAAGCCTTTTTGGGCCTATTGAACTTTTACCATGCATTTCTGCCACACAAAGCTGCAATAGCTGAACCCTTGAACAGGCTTTTAGATAAACAAGTCTGTTGGCAGTGGACTAAAGTCCATGAAAAAAATTTCAATGAGGTTAAAGCCTTACTTACTTCAAATGCAGTGTTAGCTCACTTCAATGAGCAGCTACCTGCTTGCATTGCCTGCGATGCATCTCCATACGGGGTGGGAGCAGTACTTAGCCATCTGAAGGCTGATGGAACACAGGTTCCTGTGGCCTATTATTCCAGAACACTGTCTTCTGCAGAGCGTAATTACGCTCAAATTGACAGGGACGCATTGGCTATTGTAGCAGGCATTAAGAAGTTTCATGATTTCATTTATGGCCGCCATTTCATGGTCTACACTGACCATAAGCCCTTGTTAGGGTTGTTCACAACTACCAAACAAACTCCACATATCCTGTCTCCTCGTATGCTGAGATGGTCCATTTTCCTGTCAGCATATGACTATGCATTAATCCATAAGCCAGGAAAGGAAATGGGCCATGCAGATGGTCTGAGTAGATTACCTCTGCCCAACTTGGAGCCTGATCCAGCTCCAGCTGTCAATATCCTGTCCATTCAAGACCTACCGGAATCTCCCCTCGATGCTAGAGATGTGGCTGCTGAAACTACTACTGATCACACACTTACATGCGTGTTGTCATGGGTGTTGTCTGGTTGGCATGAGAGATGCCCAGATACTGAGTTCCAAAGTTTCTGGCACAAGAGGTATGAGTTGTCCACGTTCAAGGGATGCCTGTTGTGGGGCAGTAGGGTAGTAATCCCAGCCTCATTGAGGTCTAGAACCTTAATCTCTCTGCATGAGGGACATCCTGGCATAGTCAGGATGAAAGCACTTGCGCGCAGCCATTTGTGGTGGCCGGGCCTTGACAAAGCCACTGAGGCCCAGGTGCATGGGTGCCATGTGTGCCAACAGTCCCGGCCCCTGTTCATAGGTGGGAGGAAACTCAAACCCTGTGGTCTAGGGTTCATATTGATTATGCTGGGCCCTTTCAGGGGCAATTCTTCCTGGTTGTTGTTGATAGCCATTCCAAGTGGCTAGAGGTTGTTCCTGTGTCCTCCACCACTACCTCCAAGACTATCCAGGTGTTGAGAGGAATTTTTGCTGCTCATGGCCTTCCAGATGTTCTGGTTTCAGACAACGGCCCTCAATTTACCTCTTCTGAGTTCCAGGTTTTCCTCCAGGCAAATCTGATCCACCACGCGACATCAGCTCCCTTCCACCCATCCACCAATGGCATGGTAGAAGGAATGGTGCACATCACCAAGGATGCCCTCAAAAGACTGACTTATGGTAACTGGCATCACAGGTTAGCTGACTTTCTTCTCGCACATCACACCACACCTTGCACTGCCACCGGAAAGAGCCTAGATGAACTCTGCTGGGGTCATCAGCTTATCACTAACTAGACAGACTGCACCCGGACCGGGTGGCGTCTCAGGTGCCGCAACTGCGGGCACCAAGGAGACTTCAAGTGGGTGATCTGGTCTGGACTCGAAACTATGGGCCTGGTCATCTCTGGGTACCAGCTGTGGTCTGCAAGGTATCGGGACTCTTGTCCTATGAAGTGAGTCAGGAAGATGGCCACGTTTTTCGGCGGCACATAGACCAGCTGCGTATAAAGATGGACTCTCACCCGTCAGCTCCTGGCTCTGTTCTGGGGGGGGAGGGAGGAAATTCATAATATGCATTCTGGGGATCAATTTCATCAGCCATTACAGGCCACTAATGAGGCCAGAAGTTCCCCATCACAAGATTCCGCAAGTGCTCGGAACAGGAATTCATGGGGCAAGGAGTTGTCCCAATCACCCACATTGACTCCAGCCAGGGAGTCACCCCGGGGGCATCCACATTATGCACACAGAGAAGACAGTACTCCAAACAGGGAGACTGACCGGGGGCATCCACATAACTCACACCTCACAAGAGAACTGGCCACACAACACGGGAACTGACCTAATTTCTCAATTGCTCCCAGAAGGAAACCTGTTGGTGGAAGGACTAACAAAGGGGCAACTACTGAAAGGGGGCCTCTGGTATAGTTTTGGGGTGCACAGGGTACGGGGACCCAGTAGCTACCCCAGAATCCCCATATGCTGGCCTTGGGAGTGAGAGGCGGTGTTCCCAAAGCAGGTCCATTGTGGAACCGGGGATTACCACCTCTCCAAGAGATGCTGGTTTGGGCTCAGAGGGTCCAGCCAGTCAACAGATGGGCAGGTCGACTGAGTACATGGGGCAACAAAGTCCTGGCCTACCGAGCCTGGTAGGTGAGCATGTGGGTCAGGCAACAGCACCAGGGTCACCTGGAAAAATTGGGCAGCAACGTCTTAGCTCACCTCGACTGGTAAACGAGCAAGGGGACCAAGCAAACTCTCCTGGTCCGAGGAGGTCGCAAAGGGCTAAAGGCCCACACAAATATCTTTCTGACTTTGTGAAGTTGCTGTCCAGTCATAAGGGAAGTACTCCTACAGTCAACTGACTGACAGTGTTAATTTGTTATATTATGATTTTGGGAATATTTTTTTTCATCAGGGCAGAGTACCCAAGTTTTGATTAAAGGCAGTACAGGTATTCCAGTCCATAACTGAATGTAAGGATGGATGACACTCCTTCCAAGAAGAATGTGAACTAGTATGGGTTGTTTCAATCTAGGGGGGAGGGGTGTTGTGTCCTGAGCCTGCAAATGCAGGCTTGGGACATTGCAATGGTCCTGGGCATTGCAAAAGCTGCCCGGGACCAGACTTAGTGGTGCCAGTGGGAAAAGAGACTGTTTGCCACTACTGTGTCCGGGGATCCGGACGTATAAAAGGAGGCCTGCGTGCCTCTGCTCATTGTTGGTGTTTTGGCTGAGATCGAATAAAGAGTGTTGTGCTGTTAAAGAATGTGTCTGAATCATTCGCCATCATTGCTAGGACTTAACAACTATAATTCCAAAATAATTTTCATTGGCTCAGGTACCAAGTAGTTTTGTTTAGAATTTTAGACAAAGTCAAATAAACACATTATGTCTAATTATGAAAAGTCATGTATTATCAATCTTATAATGAGCATTTAGAAAAATTCTGAATATAGTTCAAATTGAATGCACAAAGATTTTCAAAGTAATTGTTATTTTCCAGCATTTTTTCCCATTTTTATTTCTTACTTTGGTAGAAGTAGGTTTATAAGAAAACAACAGTGCATATTGACTGGAAGCCTTATACTGTATATTCAAGGAACCCATGAAAGTGTGTGTGGATTTATGAAAGGAGAGGATTAAATAGAAACTATACAAAATTGCTATAAAATGATTTTAAAATGATGAATTTAAATTTAAAAAATAATGATGCATTTGTCTGTGTTTGTAAGACAAGCTGATAAATAACATTATTTCCTTCCCACAAAATAAATCATGACTTTCTCTCTTTTTTTTCCTATTTCTTTAACATGAATGAAAGGAAAGCTACTATGTTGAATACATCTGAGTATGAATCTATGACATGGTTTCTTCGCATGATAAAAGACTGGATTGGTTTTGATTGCTTGGAGGACTTTCTGAACTCCATACTTCAGCCTCTGTTACTATTACTAGTACTTTTGCTGCTTATATATTATGTACCTTCAGGTATTACTTTAGCTTGCTATGCATGCACATTTTGTTTATATATTTGGAAGAAAATATATATTATAAAAGGAGGCACTTACAATGAGTTATGGAACAAACCAAGGCAAAGCTTGGCATATTTGCTGAATTTATACGGAAAGATATGGCACGGTAAGTAGTTATTTAAATAGTCACAAGATAATCAAGAGAGCAGACAATTTATTCCAGGCAGAGTCTCAACTTGTATGTGGCACACAGATTGTCCAATATTCCTATGAAGTGGTGTGCTGTGTGAAACTTGTATTATCTATCTGCTCTTTGCATCAAATATGTGCCTCTTATAAATATAATCATAAATGGTAATATAATATAAGTACACTGTAGTCATGAGTCCCAGTTTAGTGTAGTGGATAGGGTCCCGGGCTAGAAACCAGGGAGTCTGTGAGTTCTAGGCACAAGGCCAACTGGATGATTTCGGGGCAGTCACCCTCTCTAAGTCTTAGGAAGGAGCCAATGCCATCAGAATTGCAGGGATTTGCCCAGGCAATCACCAGGAGACAACATTGACTCGAAGGAGCAAAAATACCTGGAGATGTTACAGTGAATGTCCTGGTTGTGTAAGATAACAACTCAACCTGTATGAAAAGTTAAAATTCCAGCTTCCTTTGCATTGCACCAGAACCTGTGCTCTGCTATCTTTCACAGACAAATTTGCCAAATTATTTGGGAGAAACTGGGCAAAACAGTATTGTGTGTTGGTAGGGAAGCAGAGCAAAACTATACTTTACAATACTGTTCATTGATCTTTTAATCAAATTTATACTCACTGCAATTAAGTATACTGTTGTCAAGTTGCATTAGTTGAGAACATTAAACAAAACAGTTGTTACTAATACATTCTGGGTATACATGCCAACTAATACAACCACAAGAATGAACTTTCTTCTGGTACTTGAGGGGTATAGGGTTTCCTGCCTGAGCAGGGGGTTGGACTAGATGACCTTCAAGGTCCCTTCCAACTTTATTACTATTAATATTATTACTATTGTTATTATTATTATTATTATTATCATCATCATCTTTAGTGTGCATATTGCCATAAATATTCTGCTTTACTTTGTCTTTTTTTATATGTTTGGTTTGTATGTTGCTATTGTTATTGGAAATTTTTTATGTGTACCCATATTGTTGTTGTGAGCCGCCCCGAATCTCGGGAGAGGGGCGGCATACAAATTTGATAAATAAATAAATAAATAAATAACAATCTACATGTAATCATTCAAGTAAGGGTGTCCTATCATTCACCATATACTTCTAAAACACTCCTTAATTCTAAGAATGGAAACAACATGGCAAACCAGTTTTCCAAAGAGACACTATTCCATAAGATAGGTACTACCATTGAAAAGCAAGGCCTTTGCACCACAGAGTCTCAATCTCCACTTCATGAGAGTATAGGCATACAAATTGTGGAGCCTATGTAATTGGAGAAGACTTTCTTGCAAAATCTTTACTGCCAAGCCATATAGCACTTTTTATGGAACAAGCTGCATTTTGATTTTGCATCCAGTAGCTAGAGGCAAGTAAGTACAGAGCCTAAAGTGTAATGTGTTCATAGTATGAGTACTAAGTGACAACCAGACTGCTGTCTTCTTGACAACTGAAGCATCTGTGTGGCTTTCATACAGACTACATTCCAGATTACTCACAGTGATGAAGGTACTGTGAGAATAGTGAGATCTTCCTGCTCCAGGTAGGATTATTATAGCTGCTGTATCAAAGGTCCAGTTAATTATGGCTTTACCTATGAACAGTAGCCATGAGTCCAGAAGGTCATGTACTTTGATTTTCAGGACTACAGCCAACACTCCATTAAAAGACAGCAACAAAGCAGTCAGAGAACCTCAAGAAATTTAAAACAGTGACTCCATCTTGCTGGGATTTAATTTTATTCTCCTTGTTCCATCAAAATCTCAACAAAATTCAGACATCTCATCACGTGGGAGGAGGTAAAAAAGAGATTCTTACAAACTGTTACATTTTTCAAGAGAGTAAATTAATCATATTAATACAGATATAAGTTTAAACAATGGAAAAATAGATTACAAAGATAATCACAGTGATTATTGTAGTTTACTAAAAAGCCAAATTCAGCAATAAAGTAAGGATGAATAAGCAATGAATCTCAGATTAGGGATGTAGAGTACTGTAAAGCTATTATTTTTATGTTAAATAGTAGAGATGAAGAATTGAACCCTATGGTACTTAATGAGGAATGGCTGCTAGGTGGCTTTTCCCCCCTCAATACTTACTGACCTGAATTGCCCATGAAGGAAGGAAGAAGTAGACTCTCTTCAAAACAATGCCTTCAATCTCCAACTCCAGAAGATACCAATAGTTATCAAAAGACTAGGAAAGGTATAGTATCTCCTTCAAGCTCTACAGAAGGGTTAATCAAAAGCAAACTTTAACTGTTGACCCTGAGTCAGGAGTACAGAGAATCTGTTTCATCTAGAATGCTATGTAGCTGGCCCACAATCACATTTTCAACATTTTCTTTTTAAAGGTAGGTCCAATGCTGGGAGATAGTTATCAAAAATGATTGGATTGAGGATGGAGTACACCCAAACATTCTTCAAGATTCCATGCACTACCCCTTCCTATAACGAGGCACTGAGTACCTCAGAGAACAAGCTTCTAGACATACTCACGTTTTACATAAGAGGTGTGGCTGCCAGGTAGCTTCCCCCCCCCTCACCATCTATTGACCTAAATTATGTACAATTGACAGACACTGGCCTCACACTAGAGAAAATGATTTTCAAAAAAGATTTAGAGTACCGGTAGTTATTGTCTACAGCAACTGCCTCTTACAGCAATAATTCACAGTTACAATAGCATTTTTTTAAATTTTCCAGATATGTTTGGAACATAATTCCCAGTAATCTTAGAGAGATTTTAGTTATGCTGCCTGAAATTGCTGGTAGATATCACAAAATATTTGGGAAAAATCTGGTTAAGAAAAGTACTCTATGTGTTTTGCATTATGTATTTTCTCTTTTCTAAATGAATTTGTTTTATCTCCATAAATCCTCTACAAACAAAAAAAAATAGTCTACTTTTTTCAGGTTATGAGATCATTGGTATGGAGAATCTACCACAAGGACCAGGACTGATTGTTTATTACCATGGAGCAGTAGTTTTTGACTATGTCTTCTTTTTAGCTAAAACCTATGAAAAGACTGGGAGAATAATCCAATCTGTGATTCATTTTGCCTTTTATTTTCTACCAGGTAAGGTATTTTAACTTTATATTTCAAATTATAGGTGGTTCTCTTTTAGTTACCACAGCTAGGACTAGCAACTTGATTATTAACAAAGTGGTAGCTAAGTGTCTGTATTTATGATCTTACTTCAGCTTTCCTTTGCTTTACAAACCTGTAAGGACTGGTTGCAAAATTATTTTTTCATTGCTATTGTAGCTGTGAATGGTTGCTGCAAGAAGCATTTGTTATAGATAAATCACAGGTGTCAAACTCACCACATCACGTGACATGTCACAACATATCACGACTCTTTTTGCATTGCCAGCAATGGGGTGGGCACAGCTTCAATATAATGAAACTGGCCCATGGGCTGGCAGTTTGACACCCCTGCTCTAAATCTTTTTTAAAAATCACTTTTCTAGTGTGAATACCAGTATTTGACAATCAGCATGTCTTTAAAGATATGCAAAATGTTTAAAGGGACTATTAGAACTTTGCAACTTATGATCCAGAAAATCAGCTATAGTCCAGTAGCTTTAGTATGTTATCTTTTGCTCAGGAATATATCATTTAAACCCACTCAGCATGCCAGGCAATTATAACCTAGACAAGTCATCTGGTTAGCTCCTAGAGTCCCAGGTTGACAATAGTTAAGATATTCTTTATCCAAGGGTGGTATGGTCCAGAGATCTAAATCTATTTGTATCTAAATAATTTGTTTTCCAGTTCTGCAGGAAACTTATTCAGATCCTGGTTGGAAGGTTGTACTCATTTGTAATTTGCAAGCTACTTATGTCCCCAAATGCCCCCAAATAGCTTGCCAATGACTGAGACTTCAGTTTTCTTCTTTGGAGATCAAATGGGGATTTGTTTTTTAAATTATGGTCCTCACCAGACAAAATTAGGTGAACTAAGGGTTCACCATTGGGAAATAAATTACTTCCAAAAAGGAAAAGCCAAACTGAGATGTCATCTTTTTTTTCCCATTAAAAGAAGTACTGGATGGCAATTGTCATCCCACCCTTGGCCACAGGGACAGAATATTTCTTTCTGAGAAAAAGGCACTTCAAAATAATTTATTCACTTCATCCCCAAAGCTGCAAGAGAAATAAATGCTTCTTTTTGAGAAAATTCTGATTCTGTCACAGAAAGAGAAAGTTTGATTTCAACTTCTGGTTTAAATATATCTATATACAGTGGTACCTTGGTACTCATCATTAATTGGTTCTGGGAGACGCAATGAGTACCAAAAACAATGAGTACCAAACAAATTTTTCCCATAAGGAATAATGTAATAGTCATGAGGCAAACAACATTGACAATTTCTAGCTTGGGGGTCAAGTACCAAACAAATGACAAATACTGGGACAAAATTTTCATGTCAAAATGTGTTGTGTACCAAATTTGATGACTTTCAAAACAGTTGAGTAATGAGGTACCAGTGTAAATGGAAAGGAAGATGCAGAGGTTACAGACGTTATATTCACCAGACCATGAATAGAATTGAGAAAAAGAGGATAAGTCTCAGAGAAAATCTGTTGTCCTCCAAAAAGAATTTGACTTTGTTTGACCATATGCCAGGAGAACAGTTTGGTGTAGTGCTTAAGTTACCAGGCTAGAAACTGAAAGATATGAGTTCTAATTCCATCTTTGGCACAAAACCAGAAGAATGTTCTTGAGCCAGTCACTCCATCTGAGCCATAGGACACAGATGATGACAAGCCACTTCTGAAATCTTGCTAACAGAAATGCTGAGATTTGTCCAGGAAGTTGCCAGAAGTCAACACTGACTCAAAACACACTCAAGAATGTCAAGAAAAGTGTGTTACAAAGAAGATTTCAATATTCCTCTAAACTGGCTGAAGTCATACTAGTTATTGCTAGACATTTGGAAACAATAATATAGGTATTCTGAAAAAGTAACAGAGCTTTCTGCATTGATGCTACAGGAGAATTAAGTACAATAAGAAAGTGATAAACCTTTATACCCTCTGTCCAAATCTACCAACCCTTGAAATCACATCTATGTGATAACATAGTCAAGGAATGTATAGCATACCCATTCCTCTCCAGACTGCATTAACAATCAACCCCACTGAGAAATGCCAAGACAATTGCTCATAATAAATGATAGCAAGACCCAGTAGGTAGACCATTAGATGATGATTGTATTTTGGTTTTATCTGAAAGGTACTAAAAGCCTTGCCTGGTCCCCCTCATGCTTATTTCCCCTGATGCTCAACCCCCCCCTTTTAGATGAGACTACCCTCTCTTCCTCTTTATAATTACTGTCAAACCCTGGGAAATCAGGAGATTCAGGCAGTTCAAATGAGTATTAAGATTTATTGTAAGCTTACGCTCTCTACAAAAATCTGAAATATTCACAACCAAGGGAAATTAATGGGAATTAAGAAAGGAATTCAAGGTGGGATGGACTTAGATCTCTTGCAAGACTCATGACTGACAATGTGTTTGGCCTCCTCCCTTTAGCTCTGCCTGGTCCTCTCCTACAATTAATCCCTCAATCCAATCCTCCTTGTTTTGAGTCTTAAACTACAGGTAGTCCTTGTTTTGTGAGACTGGCAGTTGTACCCTTATGTACTGCCAAAGCAGTCAGTAAGTCAAACTGTGATTGTGCTTATGATAGTTCTTCAATTTTCATTTGCTTTATAGACCTGTGAAGGTCATAAAGTGAGGATTGGTTGTAAAGTTACTCTTTCATCATCATCATAACTGCAAACAATTACTGTACTAGATAGTCGCTAAATGACTAAAAACAGATATTTTTAGTCCCTGCTTGTTTTCTGATTCTAATCTCATAACTTATCTCAAAAGTACCTATTACTGGGCTGAAACTTGCACTTTGTTTGGTTTGGTTTCCATTGAACATAAAATGTAAGGAATATCCTTTCATTGTGCCTTGCTCCTAAATCCCTGAGTGAAAGGAGAAGGGGAAAGGAGGCATTAACAATGAATTCCAGTGAAAATAACTCCAACATTCATGCTAAGTTGTCCCAGTTGAAAGAAGGACAGACATTGTTGTACTTTATCTCACCCTTTATCTAGCCTCAATTCTATTTCAGCCTGGTGAGATAGAATTAAGGGCTGTCTTGTTATGAAACTGTGATAGGACAATATCACTGGAATGATGGCATTTGTATAATATACTTGCTATAAATTATATTCATATACAATCTTTTATTTCCTCCAATTTTTTTACAGGTATACAACTAAGTTTTGATGTAGTAGGTTGCATTGAAGGCAAGAAAGAATTATGTGTTGACATTCTGAAGAGAGGCAACTTGCTAGGAATAGCACCTGGTGGATTGAGAGAGCAGAATTTTAGTGATGAAAATTACAGTCTTGAGTGGAGCACCCATATAGGATTTGCTGAAGTAGCTTTAAAAAGCAAAGTGGTAAGTGGTCCTGTCAAGGATCATGTACAAAGACCTGATCTATAAATGCACTTTACTACTAGGTGGAGTATTCTCTAAGATGGGGCCACCTATGATAATGACTTGGAGTCTAAAGATGGTCTAGCATGTGGCTCAACAAGCAGAAGCTCTAACTCCTCTGCTCTAGGAGCTGCACAAGGACTTCTGAGTGCAAACAGGGCTGCTTCTTGTCCCTGTAAAGTCCTAGATTGGGATAGGCAATCTTGGCTCTTTCATGTCTCATGGACTTCAACTCCCAGAATTCCTGAGCCAGCTGGTGTCAAACTTGCCATGTCACATGGCGTGTTGCAATGTATTGTGACTTTTTTTGCATTGCCGGAGCTGGGGTGGGCGCAGTTTCCGTATGGTGCAACTGGCCTGCAGGCTGGCAGTTTGACACCCTTGCCCTAGATGGTCTGGATCTGTTTTTTTTAAATTGCCTTTCTGCAATTATTTCTACTTGTCCAAAGAGAGCAAAGAAGCGATTACCTGGTACCACCTGGCGCGATCTCAGAGCCACATTCTCTCTTTGCCACCTGGAATACCATCCTGTTGGAGGTTTGTCTGGCCCAACCTCACCTTCCTTTAGAAAAGCTGTAAAAACCTGGCTTTTCAAACATTGTTCAAGGTAATTTGTGAACCTAAAGGTGAAAAATGATTGATTGGTATTTTTTGTCTCCAATGCTCTGTATTTGTTTATGACACTTTCATTGTTTTACACTGTTTCAATGCTACAGATAGTTCTTGTGTTCAAAGTTACAACAGCCATAGGCCATAAAGCATACATGCTGATGTAAATGATCTCACTTTTCCCCTGAGTTCACATGATGGCATTCCACAGTCACATGACTCTGATTTGCAAAGTTTTTTTGCTGTTTTCTGACATTTTTTTGCTAGTTTTGAGCAATAATCCCTTAATGACTGCAGCATTTGCTTAACAACCACAGTGCTTGTTTAATGACTGCCATGAAAGTCTGAAAGGTGCGTTTTCAAGAGGCAACTGGACATTCTTTGTTTTTCCTTGAAGATGTTTCGTTTCTCATTCAAGAAGCTTTTTGACTCTTTGACTGAGAATCTCCAAGGGCTGCATGAAAAAAGCCAAAAATTTGTTTCTGGGTGCCTAATTTACAACTGTAACCACTTATAACTGTAATTTTGGGTTCTATTATAGTCATAAATCAAGGACTACCTATATGCACTTATCTTTTCATTTGTCAGCTTACACATCTAAATAAATATATACAATTTCTATTTGTGGAACTCATCAGAACATACAAACCACAATGGAGTGGGCCATTTGAAGACAAACAGTTTATAAGATAGCATTGTTAGTAAATATTCTCTAATGGAAATCTTATCAACAAGTTGTGCATGTTTCAACATACAATAATACCTACTCCATTAATGTATAACATTGGCATTTAGCCTAGAAGAGCATGAAAAAACAATCAAATCCAATTTGTCTTAAAAACTGGTTTTCCTTAACAGTTTCAATCTAAACCAAAATACTTTCTCATATCAGTTTTTATTCTTTGGGGGTTTTTTTCTGTATTTCTCTTTTTAGCCAATCATCCCTATGTTTACACAAAACCTTCGTGAAGCATACAGGACAGTTGGAAACACATGTGAGTTTCATTTTCATATTCCTTCCTATATAATTAATTATCTAACCCTCAATCGTTATATTTCCTCCCTCTCTTTGTATATGTGTATTTGTGTGTATGTGTGTATGTATAAATGCCTGTGAGTCAGATGAGAGATGAAGTAGCTCAAAGCTGAATCAGGTGAAGGTGTTGAGCTCAGTTGTCCATATGAGCAAAATAACTTCATGGTCTAAAGAGAAAGAAAGATTGTTTCTTCCATTAGAGCAGTGATGGTGAACCTTTTAGAGATCAAGTGCCCGAAAACTGCCTCTGCCCCTGTCCCCACTCTGCCCTGCCTGCTCTGCTCCGCCCTGCCCACTCTACTCCACTCTGCTCCACCCTCCACCTGCCCCCATGCCCACCTGCAGGACCACCCACCGCCTCAATGTCCTCTGCAGCAGATCGCCCAGGTGGCCCAGAAGCACCATGGTAGTCACGCCATCTGCCCACACCCTACAGCATCATCTGCACACAACAGTGCATGAGGGTGGAGTCTTGTCCCCACTGCCCGGCTGCCATGTCCTTGGCTGCACTGCTCCATGAGGGCCACGCTCAGGGGCGACTCTCCTCCAGGGGTGCTGCTGGTAAGGAGGGGGCCATGGGGGGAGGTGGGACTGGGTGGGTTGATGGCATTTGTGCCCATAGAGAGGGCTCTGAGTGCTGCCTCTGGCACGCGTGCCATAGGTTCGTCACCACTGCCTTAGAGACTAAATAGCCTGGCAATTAATGTTTCTTCCATGTTAGCAACAAAACATTATTTTTCCATTTCCATTTTTCACATTTCCAGATAGCTAGTAAGTTGATTGAAAGATAAAGACACAGTTTTTTCCCCCTATACACTGTCCCCAAGTAATTCGCACTTCTGCCTAGCGTCCGCTTGAAACCAGTTCTACATCAGGAAGGAATGGGTGGGCCTGCTTCTCAGAGAATAACAGGTGACAGGAAGTGGGCAGAGCTCTATTTCTATTTTGTGTCCAATGGATCTAAGCAGAACCAATGCAAAGAATTTAAGGATGACCTTTCTGTGAAATCATGGAGGACAAAGTAGCACCAGAGGACTACAGAACAGTAAATGCTGTTTCTATTTTTAACGAGTAGAAGGGAAAGTTTACCTGGGTAACTCCATATTAATTACCTAGATACTGGCAATATCTAAGAAAAAGATCAGTCAGTTTCTAACTTTTTAACTTTGAAGGAACAGGATAGAAAGAGTATTGACACTTTTGGACTTTGGTGTTGAAGAACACTCCTGAAAATATTGTAGACAGCAAAAAGAAAAAAAATAACATGAATCAAACACATGATAATAATAATAATAAACTTTATTATGGTCATAGACCAGCAGTAGACATGAATCATCAAGCAAATGAATAATGAAACAAATCAACCCAGAGTTCTCATTCAAGTTACAAATGGCTGGGCTCAAATTATCCTACTTAGGACACCTTATAGAAAGATCTATTTCTCTGAAATGTCTGTAATGATGGGAAAGATGGAGGGAAAGAAAATAAGATGACAGCAGCAAAACCTGTGAAATAAAAGCAGTCATAATTTTCTGCAGTGCTTTACTTGCTACCTTGGCATCACAGATTCATCCATCATTTGAGTGGCTCTTGACCACAACAGCAAAGAAAATGAGTGTTTCCCCCACTCAGTTGATCCTTTGGGTTTAATTTCAATATTATTTTATTGTGTTTTTTCTCCCCTTTCAGTATCACAGATAAATATTCTGGTCTCAGGGTCACATTTTACAACTTTGAAGTGGGTGCAGAAGTTCACATAGTTCACAGTTTTAAGATGCAACATCACATTCTTTAAAAAATAGAGATGTTCACATCCTTATGAATGAATAATTTTATCTTCCACTTTGTTTTATTTCCTCTATAGCGCTTTCAAGATGGCTGTATGAACACTTTCGATATCTTGTCCTCCCAATATATGGTGGATTTCCCGTCAAACTCCGTACCTACATTGGAGAACCCATCCCATATGACCCAAACCTAACTGCTAAGGAACTGGCTGAAAAAGTAAGCAAACTTTTCACCAAAAGCAGCCTCTTAAATATTGTCTATTGTTTTTTTTTCTGCAGAACATTTTTGTTTTGAGATATAGTCAGAGATGATCATTATGTTATATATTTAAAACAATGTTTGTCCAAATTCCCTCTTTCAATGAAATTATTATTGATTATTGTGAAATTAGGAAAAAGACTAATTGAAACTAAGAATTTGAATAATACCATACAAAAATTGTACTTTTAAAAATTACTTTAATAGAAAAGGAAAGTATCTATGGAGATTCTCAGTCATCCAGGTTATAGTTATATCAGAGCTGAAGAAGCTTCTTTGATGAGAATCGAAATATCTTCAAAGAAAAACAAGAAAGTCTAGTCGCCTCATGAAAAAGCATCTTTGGGAGAAAAGAAAAGTAATTTTCATTAATATCTCTAGCTCATCCATATGTTTCTCCTGTCCTCATGACCAAACATCGTGTCAGAAGTATTCACAGACTCTGAACTTTGGCCATCATTCTGCCAGTTCCTTCCCTTTACTATAGATGTGTGACATCAAATCCCAAAATGACAATCCTTCTTTTGCTATTTGGTTCTCTCTCTGGTCTATCTGCCCTAAATATATTTACATTTCTTCAACATAATATCCACTAAATACAGATATTCTGATAGTTATTGTTTGTTGAGAAAAAAAGCAAAGTTTGAGTTGATTGGATAAGGGAAAATACTATCAGTACCTGAAAAAAGAAGCAAAATGATGATATGAAATGGTCATTTTGAGATGAATATGTGGAAAGAGGCTAAAGCAGATAATAAAGTTCTAACTCTCTAAGCAGTTTGGACATAATGGGGTGGCAAAGTGTGGATTTCTTAAGAAGTCTTGCCAGATTAACAGTAATCTATTTTATGGTTGGTTAGACTGATCACAGTAATTCCATGAATGTAGAAAGTTTCACTCTCAGTAAAACATTTGACAAAGTAGCCCATTATATTCTCAAACTAGTGGGCTGGATTAGGTGAACCCACACTGGAATTAAATCCTTCCTTTAGAAACACTCTGAGGGTTTCTTCATGACTTGGGAAGTAGCTGTTGAACAGGGTATTAGAAGGATTTGGTCTAAAGCTTAGAAGGCAAAAAAAATGCTTAACCAATGAGCAGTTGACAAACAATTGTATAGGAATGTGGCTAATTGAAGGACAATTATATTAATACCTTCAAAGACATTCAAAATACCTTTGGCACAAATTTAACAGAGACACTTGAAGAGACTTTAAAACAGTAAAATATATTACAGCAAATATTTTTGTGAATCACAATCTTTAACACATAGGAGAGTCCTGAGAGAGGAATATTATTTATCTCCATAGCTACTGTAGTAGCTTAGGGAAGGGGCAGAGAGGAAGAAAAAGAAAGAAAAGTGGATGGTAAAAGAAAGGGTGTGTGAGAAAACTGCAGTTGGTTTTAGGCACAATGGTTAAGCCATCAGGCTAGAAACCAGGAGACTGTGAGTTGTAGTCCTATCTTAGGCACAAAGCCAGCTGGGTGACCTTGGACCAGTCATTTTCTCTCAGTCCTAGGAAGGACATAATGCCAAATTATTTCTGAAAAACCTTGCCAAGAAAACTGCAGGGACTGTTCCAAGCAATTTCTGACAACCAGACACAGTTCAATAAAACAAAAAAATGATTACAAAGACAACCTAGGTCCACTGTTTCACAAAAAAAGATGGTTTCTGCAGCTTTCAGGACAATGTAACATATACATACTTTTACTCTGTACTGTCAGTTAACCTATATGGTACAACAAGAAGCTCTGATCTATCTTTTGTCTATAGGAAATCATGCCAATTTAATCCAGAAGAATTTCACCTACAAGTTATTCTGAATTTAGATCCACAGTTCTGGGAAGAAATGAGTAGACTTAGAAATATATGTCTAATACTGTAGGGGTGGAAAATGTCTTGTCAGTGGTGGACTACATGATGAAGCCCTCTGTCAAGCCTGCAAAAAAAAGACAAACAAAATTTCAAGTTATGGAAGCTACTATTTTCATTCAGTTCTAATTTTAAATTAAATTAAAATTAAAATTAAAATTAAAATTAAAATTAAAATTAAAATTAAAATTAAAATTAAAATTAAAATTAAAATTAAAATTAAAATTAAAATTAAAATTAAAATTAAAATTAAAATTAAAATTAAAATTAAAATTAAAATTAAAATTAAAATTAAAATTAAATTAAATTAAATTACAGGAAGGTCAATTCTTGTGAAAAGATAAGAAAGATCATTTCTGAGAGATGATTTGTGAATGTATTTTTAAAAATGATATTGACTTTATGCCATCTTCTTCTTCTGTATTTAACAGACGAAGATTGCAATTGAAAATCTCCGTGACAGACACCAGAAACTACCTGGAAATATATTAAGAGGTTTATTGGAGCGATTTGATAAAAACAAGAAAGATGCCTAATCTTTTTATATTTTATTATAGATTAATGAATTTTACTCTCATAATTCATATCATATGTGCATCCTAAGTGCAATGTTTAAAATAGTTTGAAATTTATAATTTGCTTTCTTAGACTATGCAATGAAACATGTTATACAATATTCTGATAATCTGTGTTTTTTCCCCTGAACAATAAATGGATATTATTTTCATGCTATAAATAAACCAGTGACTACATCTGCATGTTTCTCTCTCTATCTTACAAACACATATCCATGGCATATGACCAAAAGACAATGGGCATGTCTAGATGTACAACAGCAACTCTGTTTTGTTTTGTTTCAATGATAGCCTGTTCTCTCCCATCCAGAATTTTGCATTTTTCAAGTGCCTGGTATAAACAGTAAGAATATGACCTTGATGGAGTTATGCCAGCTCCATTGTCAAGGTGACAGGGAGCAAAATATATATTTAAATCCACAGCAGAGAGATATTATTTGAAAGGAGTTCAGATACCACCCTAATTCACTCAACTACAAATAGGAGGAGGAGGTATAATATAATCACAAGTTTGAGCTCAGTCTCACCAAACAGACCAGATAAGAAATCAGCTCCACAGAAAGGGTAAATTTAGAGTGCTGTAACAACAGAATCTTGGAATGAGATCAGTGTATAAATCCATCATTTGATTAAAATGTCTGTATGACCCATTGACTCAATGTACAGGTGTCAAAATTTGTTTGGAGAAATTGTGTTTGATCCATATAGATCAACAAATTATTATGTTTGGTCAGCCAGATGTTTAGACTGGATTTGGCATTTTTATCCATCTATCAAATTGTTTCCAAGGTCTGGTAGATATTATTGTTAGCGGATGTAAACTGTTCCAAGTAAAGCTTCCTTTTGCAATTGGCTAATGGTGATTCTGTCAATGATGATGATGTGAAAGTGATGCTGCAGATATTTTGGAATTGCATCTAAAGCACCTATACTATTGGTATATCTTGGCTTTCCTTTGCCACAGCTATTCTACTTCTATTTACAAGTTCGTTGTACTTTGTAATCTTTCTCCAATTTTTTTTGTTCTATTCTGCTATCTTAAAGTATTGCAATGGCCATTATCTAAACTGTTTCTCTTTCTTATCAACAGTTACTAAACTGAGAGGTTGTCTGGCAGATCTTTGTCTGTTTGAATTTAAAGTTTCAGAAAATTTTGGCTTTTCCATTTTCCATTACTTCCTCTATATTTTTTTTTAATCACAACAGTTCTTGCTTCAGACAAGTGGTATTTCTTGCATATATTCCAATATACCATTGTTGCTACTCTGTTATGCCATTGTTTGTAATCAGTCTGTGTGATCTTCTTGTAGCAGTTAAATAGGTTGTCCACTGTTTCTTCAGCTTCTTTTTCAGAGGTGGCATTTGCTGTCTGTTGCTATCTTTTCATTCTTACTGTCAGGAAATCCCAGGTTGAATCTCCCTCTTATGAGCTTCCACCCAGTGCTTCTTGTCCTGCACTCAGGCACTACGGAGAATCAATGGATGCCGTCTTCCTTTCAAGTATTAGAAGATAGCTATCATGTCTCCCTGAGCCTTCTCTTCCTTAGACTAAACATACATAGTTCCTTTAACCATCATACGATTTAGACTACAGACCTTTATCATCTTTGTTGCTCTTCTCTGCACTCTTTCTAGGGCCTCAGCATCTCTTTTGCATCATGGTGATTTACCTTAGTTTTATTATACCCCAGTTAATCGTTAGATCAAATGGTTTATTTATCAAATAAACTACAGGGGGGAAACCCTTCAGTGGTGAAGAAGCAATGTTGGAGATGCCAATTTCAATCTTTACAATATCAAAAGCAAATTATGGACAATAAATCAGGTGTGATTTTTAAAAAAGGGTAGAAGCCTTTCTCGTTTGCTTTTTATCTTATCCAAAGTATGATACCAGAGTCAGTGTATACATCTCTGGTTAAAAACATGAATCTTCACTGATTTATGCCTTAACTCCTTCACTTCTACAATGTTGAGATATATAGACTCAGCACAGTCAGATCTTAAGGCATTGCTTTCTGAGCTATAGACAGAAGGAAGACAAATGTGAACACCACTGTGTGGTAGATGTGAGGATTGGGCCAAGTATAAAGGTTTTATATGACTTAGGACAATACATCCTAGACCAAAAAAGAAAGAAAGAAAGAAAGAAAGAAAGAAAGAAAGAAAGAAAGAAAGAAAGAAAGAAAGAAAGAAAGAAAGAAAGAAAGAAAGAAAGAAAGAAAGAAAGAAATGTAAGAATTGTAGGAATTTACAAAATGATGTTAAGCAAGCTTTGAAAATTTATGCTAGAAACCACACTTTGGAATCTAACATCTATTAGCCGGTTGGGTGATCAAAGAATTATTTTAAATATGGGAAATTAATTGAAGTTTATTAAGCAGACAAATTAGGATGATGGGGGAAAATTGGATGAATTTCAGCTTTTTAAATAAAACAAGATGATGTAACCTGTAATACGAGATTCTAGAGATTATCATTCTCCTTGTATGAGAGTTACATAACAGAATTTTTTATAATGGAGTACAGCTTATAAACTGTATGAACTATTATTTAATATCCTTAAAATTGTAGATGCTGAAATTTTGACTGCATTACATTTATTAAAGGTATTGCCTTCAATAATCAATCCTGTTATATTTAATCTAGCAAAAGACACCAGGACTTAATACCTTCAAAATATTGCTGATACTTTCAAATATTTAGCTATATAGACTGGCAATTATGAAAATTTATTACTGTATGTGTGGAGGAAGCCTCAGATATGGTACAAATTTCTTAAAACAAATTATATAAAAAGGAATTTTAAGATCACTTTAGATGACTTTCCCTCAAGGAGAAGATCTAAAATTGGCTATCCAGTTAAAGTGCAACATCAAAATGACAGAAACAATCAGAGAAATGTGGCTCTATAGTCAACCTGGCTCAGTACCATGTAGAGCAGCGGTTCTCAACCTATGGGTCGCGACCCCATTTGGGGTCGAACGATCGTTTTGCGGGGGTCGCCAGACACCACAGTCCGCTATTTTTTTTGCCCGTTTCACCTTGGCCGTCGCGCGCGCGCTGTGCATGCGCGGTTCGGCCCATCGCGCATGCGTGGTTTGGCCCATTGCGCACGCGTTGTGCACGCATTGCGCACGCATTGCACACGCATTGTGCATGCATTGCGCACGCATTGCACACGCGTTGCGCACGCATTGTGCATGCATCACGCACGTGTCGCGCATGCACGATTCAGGCCGTCATGTCACGCATGCGCAGGTCGGGTTGTCGTGCACGTGCCGCGCATGCGCGGTTTGGCCTGTCACGCATGCACCGTGCATGCGCTGTTCGGCCCGTCGCGTGCGCGTCACACATGCGCTGTTCGGGTCGTTGCGCGCGCTGCGCATGCGCAGTTCAGCCCGTCGTGCGCGCATCATGCATTCGCTGTTCGGTCCATCGTGCCACGCATGCGCGGTTCGGCCCGTCGCACATGCACCATGCATGCGCGTTTCGGCCCATCATGCCACGCATGCGCGTTTTGGCCCGTCGCACTGCGCGGGCGCTGCGCAGGTGGGGTCTCAGCCTGAAAAAGATTGAGAACCACTGATGTAGAACTTTATAGAGGATAACCAGTATCTTGAAATCTATTAAAAATCATTTCAGCTCACAAAATAAGTGGGGTTACATGGGCAAACCAGGGAGGACTCTTAACTAAGCACACCATTGTATTCTCACTATGGTCTTTAAAGCACTTGGCCATTGTCCATCTATGACTAAGGCATTTTGACAGCAAACAGAACCTCCCAATCCAGGAACAGTTACAAAGGCCCTCCTGATGACAGCTGCCAGATGTTTCTCAAGTAGTTGTCAGTCCAACATCCAAATTGCATAATAAGCAGAGGGCAGTAGCCAAGAATGGAAAATTGTTCCAGGAGTGAAGGGGAGGAGCAAAACCATAACTATTTGAGTTTCTTGTGTTGCGCCAACGCTTCTTTCATATTCAGAATTTCATATCTAAATTTATTTCAAATTCTAAATTAATTAATTCATTTGTACAATGAAAATAATTAAACAGTTTAGCATCTTTATTTTAAGAGAAACCAGTCTCTGATATGGCAGCTAGTCATAAACAGTCTTATAATCCATAAATCTAATAATGAATTTCAGTAATAATTTCAATATTATTTTGGATAATAATAATAATAATAATAATGATGATAATAATGATGATAATGATAATAATAATAATAATAATAAAGTTGGAAGGGACCTTGGAGGTAATAAAGCATATTCTCACAATTTAAACAGTCATTCCTATACTGAAGGAATTAAATTTGGTTTCCAGTAAAAAGCAGTTGTTATACCGTATGTGAAGCCACCTTGCATATTTTGTAAATGTAAAGTTTAGTAATACTTAACATACAAAATTGTTTTAAAAAGGAAAGTTAACATTTAGGACATGTTGCATGTCTACAGTAGATCATCATTCTCAACTTTATGTCATTGCTACTAGATAAACTGGATACACATTTCCAACAAAAATTTGAATTTCTGTTGTCCATTTTAACAATAATCACTGGAGTTATGTATCAGCAAAACAATGTACTTTCTCTGGGTGCATTATTTACAGTAAATTTAATGTTTTCAATTTTTCCATGTCATTATCCTTTTCAGTTCTGCATTTTTAATTCATTACAGTTTTTGGTTCATTGAGTCTATGACTGTCTTTCAGTAACAAGTGTCCTGTATTTTGTAAATTTTGTAAATTTTGGTTGGTTCTTGTAATTCCTTTTCCACTGTAATACTAATTTGGATCTACTGAAACCATGAAGGCATTTCTGATAATCTTGAATAATTATTTCATTTTTGGGTGGTTAATAGGTTTTTTTGTAAATAGTTATATTTTGCAGGTTGTAAGAGTTTTCTTCCCCTTCAACACTTTTTAGCATAAAGTATTCTTCATAAAAATATATATTTAATATTGGAGTCAGAGAAGATTAGCCTAGTGTTATTTTGTTATTATAGTTATCCAATATTCTTTAAAAAGTTTTTTCTAATAAGTGATTTCTTATGTGTAACTTCTTTTTATGCAGTTCAAACATATTTATGTAAGAGGAACAGCTTCCATTTTCATGAACTTAGGTAATAATGAATTCAGCACCCAGAACATTACAGATCTTAAAGAAGTTTTATTAGAAGAAGAAAAATAAATATATTCTTTTAAAACCATTTTTATATATTTACAGTTTTAAACATCTATAAGAGAAATAAATGAAATGACACATAATCTTCAACATTTTTGGCAATTCACTGGAAATAATTTGTGTAAGCTTGATAAGAATTAGAGAAAAGATTTGGTTCATATCCCCTAAAATCAAGACAATCCTTCTACTTTTTCAAGAAATGGCTGAATAGTTTGTGAGATAAAATGCTTGGAATTCCCCCCTTAGTTTGTATTCTTTGTTATCATCAAATCATACTTCTGGAGAAAGCTTAGTTTGTTACATTCAAACCACAGCTGATACTGAAGCTGTGTGCTTCAATTAAAAAAGCTCCAATGCAATATTTATAGATTAAAATTTAAAATTATCAGATAGAGCTCACATAAGTGCAGCATCCTACCTCGCCATCTCATCAAAATTGTAATTGAAATAGTTTATTTTGTTTTGTTTTGTACTCATATGTTTCAGTTTTTCTATTTTCATTTTTAGTGGTCAGAAAGACAATAACAATTATCTGTACTACTACATTTGGAGAAAAATCCTCCTGCCCTATCATCATCACTATATGGCACCAGATTCCTCACATTGATTGGAAGAGAAGTGTTTTCCTTTATGATCAGCATATACTAGCGTTTATTTAGTTACAAGTTATTAGCCAAAGCCATAAATCAAAATAAATGGATTTTCTTTAGCTACATAAAGTATATTTCTTTACCATGTTCTTGTTTTCACAAAGGAATGGAAAGGCTCAGGAATATTCCACCTATGGTTTTACCTTTAAATGAAGTAGAGATCCTTGCAAAGTGAACTGATGGTATTGGCAAAATTGACTGTCAGGAAATTAGTGAAAGTATAGTATTGACCAAGCATGGAAAAATGGTCATGAAGATGAGAACAGATATTGACAATTGCTTTAAGGATTCCTAGAAGGGCTTAGATTTTGCCAGTTTATGCTGTCTGCCATACATTATAGCCCCCTCATTGTTAAGGCTTACTATATCTGAACTTCATGTATTCATCCAGTTAATGCCACAAGATCAGACCACTTCATTTTGGTCAACTGCATCTTTCCCCATTCTCTTACTTTACTTGACACACAACTTCCCTACTCCCCACCGCCTTTCTTTGCATTGGTTAATCCATTCTCTTTAGCATTTTCTCCTCTTTCATCCCAGATTTCAATATTCCATATACTGTAGGCATCCCTCAATAGTTTATAGATATGAACCATGTAGACCGTATAGAAGGAATAGACCATGGCATTGAAGGACATTGGGAAGATCCATTTACCAAGCCTATGACCAGACAAGTATGAATTAGAATCGTAATAGAGTTGGAAGGACCTTTAAAGTCTTCTAGTCCAACCCCCTGCTCAAGCAGGGTCTCTGGCAGGTGGGGCAGTGGGCAGGAGGGCATCTTGCTCATCTGATGGCATGGGGGGGGAAGGAGCAGCTACACCCCCTCCCAAATGCTGCCGCCTCACGAAAGCAGGATGAAAACTCCAAAAAGCAACAAGGAAAAAAAAGTTGAAGCAGAAGAGTGGCTCGCAATGGTTTTCTTCCCCACTTCCTTCTAGCTGCAGTTTAAATATGTAAAGACCACAAAAGAAAAAAACTTGGCTTTCTCTCATTTTAATTCAGAAGGCAGGAATGGGAGGGTTGGGGGATTGTTTGTTTGAAAGGAAGAGAAAGAGAGGGGCTGGGGAAGTGTGGCAGGTGAATGGTGATGGTGCAAGGCTTCTGGCTATGCAGAAGGCATTGGGGGCGCGTTCTCTTTAAAAGAGCAAAACGAGGCAAAAAAAATAAAAATCCCCCACTCATTCCACCTCCCAAAACACAATAACAGAGCTTTCAATGATACAAACAGTCCTTGGAGGCCATCTTTATGGTCTCACTGCCCCTCTGACTCCCCCACAGGCACTTACCAGAGCCTCTTAATGGCAGAGAGTTGAGCAAGGCGGTCCCCCCTCTTGAGTCATGGGTGCCAGCTCAGCAGCCCCAAGGTGGATTGGCATGGTCTATCTCACAGTGCATGTGTGTGTCTTCCAACCCAGCCTTGGCCTGTAGAGCGGGTGGTGTCCCCTAAGACCACCCCTCCTCAGGTCGCCAGCATCCTGATCTACCCCCTCCCTGGCCTGCCATCTATCAGAAATAGAGCTAGAAAAATGCCCATCCAATGCCCAGCAGCTGCTGCCAAGGTGGCTCATCTCCTTCCTTTGGGGAGAAAGAAGACCAGCATGCCCTGGGGACTGGGGGGTGGGGGCATGGGGGAGGCTCCTGAGCCCTGCAGCTCTTCTGAGGGGAGGAAGAGGAGAGTGGGGCTGTGCTGGGATCAGGGCTCCTCGTACCTTCTGCTGCTTGCCTGCGCTTTTCTGTTGCAGATGCCGCAGCTCTGCTTGCCTGGCAGGGCAGGGGCGTACTTGCACATGGGGATGCATGGGGACTGCTGCCTCGCTTGCCATGCCATGCCAGGACTGGACTGGACTGGGTGCAGAGCCTCCTCACTGCTTCTTCCCCCACAGATATTGAGAGCACCCATCCCACCTACTGCTCATCCTGGGGCAGCTGCTGCTATCTGGCACTCTCCAGCCCATTGCTGGCCAGCTGGGCACACCACGCTCGAGCCTTGGGCAGATGGAGATCAGAGGGGAGTGAGAGCCACAGCTGCCTGGCTCCTCCGCCTGAGGATGTATGCGGGGAGAGGTGCTGCCTGGCTCGGTAAGCCACGGTCTGCCAGCAGAAGGAGGAGGAGGATGGAGGAGGAGGAGGGCTGGCCAGGGACAGGAGCAGTGCAGCCCCAGCCTTGAGGGGGAGAGAGGCTGAGGGAGCCCAAACTCACGCCCACTATCACTTCCAAAGGCTGTCTGCTCACTCACTCGCTCTCTCGCTGCACTCCCGCAAAAACCTGCTCCTTTTATAGGTTCCCCACTCCCGGCCCAGCTCTCACAGCTGTTCCCGTGAGAGTGCTGCTGGATTTGGTTTCCCTGCCCTCTCCAGTTCCCACTAGTCATGCAAATGTGGAGAGGGGGAGGGGAGCATCCCTCTGGTGCACGTGCCGACAGAAAGGGCTCTGTGTGCCCAGTCTGGCATACGTGCCATAGGTTTGCCACCATGGGACTAGACAATTCCAGCAACTGTTCTTTATATGTTTTAGCTTCCAGTCCCCTAGATCAGGGCTTTTCAACCGGTGGTACGCATACCACCAGTGGTACTTTGGCACCTGGCAGGTGGTACTCAACCCTCCTAGACAAGTATAGCAGTGGAAGGGAATGAGCTTAAGCGACCCAAGCCTGAGGGAGAGGCAGCTGGAGCTGCAGGACTGCCTGGGCTCGGCAAAAGCCCCAGTACTGCCGGCAGGGCTCCAACTGATTGGCGCTTCTTGAAACAGCACATAGCTGGAGGTGAACCGAAGAGAAAAGGAGAGGTAGAGAGAGGAGATGATATAAAAGGAGGTGGTTTTGGTGGGAAAGGGAATGGAGAAGAAGCTGTGGAAGTATTGCTCAGCAGGCTGGGAGAAAAAAGAAACAGGGAAGAACTGTTGCTGGAAGTAAAGGTCCCCTGGTTTGTTTTCTCCAGCCAGAAGAATGCAGTCAGTGCTGATCAAATAAAAAGCCAGGAGATGAGCATGTCATAAAGGAGGTTGGTTTATTTTGGAAGCCAGTTGGTTTATTTTGGAAGCCAGTGGGTCAACTGGCAGCTTAAGTGTATTACCATAATGATTTTAATACAATTTTTACAATGTTTTGTAATTCAGAGGCTCGATTTGTGTGCTTTGTTATTGGAATATTTTAATCTGTTTCACAAAGGCTAGCAATGAGTTCAAAGTGTTGGCTTCTGTAGGTTTAATCCTTTTAAACAAATGTAATTACTTTTATCCCCCTTATCTTGAGTCTGTATATGGGGTTTTTAGCAAGTTTTCTTTGAAGATAAACAGGCTTAATTTAAGGTTATTGCTTTTTGCAATTGCCGGAGTTGCTACATTGTTTAAACTGAGACATGCCTGAGGCAGTTTGAAGAAAAAAACCCTGCAGTTAGTATTTCTTTATTCTGGGAGACTTTAGTGAGCCTTTCTTGCTTTGCACTTGTTTCCTGTGTCTTTAGGGGTACAGTGAAGGTACTGGGGGGTGCATTCTTACTACATTGGGGAAGGAGAGTTGAAGGCAAGGAGGAAGAAGAGGAGAAGTAGAGAGGAAGAAGGGCCGACCAGGCAGCTGGTAATGATGCATATTAATAAATATGGATAAATTCATCATACATTCATCAGTGCAAAGGGAAAGTGATTCAGCAAAGGAACTGTCACCAAAGAAATTAAAACCAGTACTTTCCCCCCCCTTTTTTTAACAGTTTGTAACATTTTATTAGATTATAGAATAAAATACAAAAGCAAATAGTAGGACACAGTGGGGAGGAAAAAGGGGGAGAATGAAGGGGAGAATGGAAAAAGAAAAGAAAAGATATTGATTTCCAAGTTCCTCTGTTGCAGTAGACGGAAGCATTAACACAAAACTTCAACTTTTTACTTTTTCATAATATTATAAACTAGCCATTTCTATAACAACAAATGTATCTAACCAGTAAAACCCAAAATCCTACCCCCCTTTTTTAGCCATCAGGTTTTTGACACCTTGCTAAGCACTGGTGTTACTCAAATATTTTCATGTCCTAAAAGTGGTACAATCTGTGAAAAGATTGAAAAGCCCTGCCCTTGATAGATATAAAAATATAAAATATATCATAAATTCAAAACAATCAGCTACTGAAGTGGCTGAAAGGGAAAAAAGTGAATAATATCCAAAATTAGTAACCAAAAAAGGAATATGGTGTTTGACTGTGTGTGTATGAGAAAGGAAATGGGAAAAAGAAAGAAGATTGGGGAAATAAAAGAAATCTGCTAGTACTATTATTAATGTAATTCTTTGAAATCAAAGCTTCTAACATATTAGCAGATGTTCGGTGGTTTTCCAGGTGTTGCTGAATTACGACTTTTAATATTACATCATTGGCGTTATGTTTGTATTTTCTCAAACTATGTTGTTGCAGTTCTTTTATTAGGCATGGTCAAACAGGCAAGATATGTGACTTCTCTTCATCTTTAGCCAGGAAGTTGATGTTAATGATATGAATCTCCAAAAGGAGCTTGTTCCAGAGAATTGGCCCAAGCATCACTTCTGAGTTGTAGTCCTCCTGACCTTCTGTAAATGAAGAAGCAAACACTGCTTCTTCAGGCATAACTGGAGTGATGAGGCCAACTCCCACAGGGAGATGTGGGTCTGTAAATAATTAGGTACCAAGCCATAAATGGCATAATAGATTATTACACTGGTATACTTGATGGGTGATTAGCACATCAGCTTCCATAGTCAGATCTCATCCCAAGTAGAACCAGAAACTGCCTCACTAGTTGAAGTTAGACAAATGTTCTTCTGTCCACAGTCTCCACCTGCTGATCCAGCAGGACCTACAAGTCCAGGAAGTGCCCCAAATCACGGATCTGCTTCTTCAGGAGCAGTGTAATTCTGCCAAAGAAAAAAAATAGTGTAGAGGATTTCCCATGTACATAGAGCAGCTTTGTCTTAGTATATTTATGTTTAATCCTATTATTTTCCATCTAGATCGGCAAAACCTCTAGGATCTTGGACAAGACTTCAAGAACATCTCCAATATGGCCTGGGGTTAAATACAATTGCATATCATTGCCAGATTGAGGTGGGGGCAGTTTAGCCTCACTAGGTAGACAAAATCAGAAAAATCTAGTTTTTCCTGCTTCTTCTGCAGGAAGTCTAAGTCATTAGGAACTCCAAATGTGGTTTCTGGAGGCCACATACAGGGTGAAAAGCATACGTTAAAGGAGACATGCTGATGGAGGATTGTGCTCTATCACAATTCTGTAAAATACCTCATCCAATGATCTTGCTGAAAATAGACAACACCACAGATATGGTTTTAGGACCTGTTTCAGACTCTCCATCTCACTGTTCATTGCTGATGTCAAGAAGATAACAAATGGGTTTCTGCATCTAATAAATAGAAAAAGGCTTTTCAAAACTTGGAGGTAAATTGAGATCTATAATGTGAGATCACATGACAATGTCTATGTACCTAAAAATGTGGTCTAAAAATGTTATGATGTTTCCTAACCTGAAATGAGGTATTTGCAATAAATGAAGTGAACCATCTTTGTAAATAAATCCATGACTATTAGTATGATAGTATATTCTGCTACAGAGATTGATCTTCAATACAAATCCATTAACACCAAAGTTGCACTAGAGAACTTAGCAGCTGCAGTAAGGAGGAGGACCATGGGAGAAGAAAGACTTCAACCCTCTTTCACTTGCCATTTCTTCTCAGACTCTTCCATTGACCATCCATTATCACTGCAACATTGTATCAGCCCTTCAAGCAAAAGGACGGTAGACCAGACTAAGAAACCAAAGTCATGTAGGCCAATCCAGTGCTACTTTTATTGTAATGTGGCAGAATCTTTTTCAAAGTTTTGACTTGTGATGCAGATTGTATGGGGATTTTATGCTTTATGTTTTTTTTATTTGTTATTTTCTCTTTGATGTATTATATTTTATATTACTATAAGCAACCAAGAGTCTGGTTAGACTGCAATGAAGTAGAAGTTTAAAAAAAAACAAGAGAAAAATCACCACAATCAAGTGTACCCTTGGCAGGTTACATTAACTGAGAATATTTTTTAAAAAAACAGTTCCCACTAAAACATAAAATCATTAAACCCACAACAATAATAATAGACTACATATAATAAATCAAAGCACCCTATTTCTCACATAAACCCTGTGAAACACTTTAATTTTTAACAAGTTTAAATGGAAAGAATGTGTGCCAACCCTGTTTTCCAAAAGGTTGAGGGGGGGCTCTTTCATAAGTTAGGTGCTGCCACTGAAAAGAAGTACTTTCTTCATCTACACTTTGTGAATGTCTATCAGTTTCTCCCAAAACATACACGCTGGGGGTAGATTGCTTCTAAATCTTCTGAGTGGGTTTCATATAGAGTGCATCCCAGAGAGGCAATGGTGAGGCCAAGATGTCAAAATAACAAGGTCTTCTTACTCTAGGTACAACTGATGATTGTGATTGTGTCTGTATGATTAATGTGTTGGGGGTGGGGTCTTTTAAATGCTTTGTCGACTCGGTTTTTGGTTTTTAAATGCTGTGATGTTGTTTTTTGTTCATGTTGTTAGCCGCTCCGAGTCCTTTGGAGAGGAGCGGCATAAAAATCCAATTAATAAAATAAATAATAAATAAATAAACTGCAGCTGTTGCATCAACTGAAGATGGGCAAAGGCCACCTAACCTTGCCTTACCCATGAACTGTAATTATATATTCAGAAGGACCCATTAGCTTTGGATCCTTCACTTTCAGGGGTAATAACACTACCCTATCAGGAGACAACTCTATCAGAGAAGCAGTTTGAAAATTTTGCTGGGATTCTATCTCATCTTTTGTTAATGTCAAGAAGAAAAACTGAATATTGAAATAAATTATAAGGCTGGCCTCTTTTTTCTCATGGCCCAGTGGCTTGAACTGCCCACTTACAAAAGGAAGAAGTCAAATCTTCAACCTTTGCAGTGGACCAGATGGATACTTTGTTCTATGTTAACAAAGGCCATCAGGAGTTCTAAAAGAAGTTGGAAGAGTATACTACGTCCTTACAACTCTTGAGAAAGGTCACTCACAAGATCAACCATCTAATGTCCAGGCTTGAACCCTGATGAAAAAGGGCTAATATTACCTTCCAGCTAGATATTCTATGGCTGCCATCAATTACAATCTCAATAACTTTATGACCTTTTGAAAAAACAAATTAGGGATGGGGACATAGTTTTCAAGAATGGTTGGGTCACCTCTTGTGGAGGAGGCCCACTTCAGCCTGTTCAAGATTGCAAATGGTAACTCTTCCCAGAATAAGGCACTGACTACCTCAGACAAACAGTCCATTGCACACAGAGACATCTTGTATAGGAGCCAGGAACTGCTATACCAATATCAGGTGACCACTGACATATCAGAGAGCAATCTCATCAAAGTCCAAAATAAATTCCAGGGACTATTTAGATAGCACCACAATCAATTTTTGGACTCTGCTTCTGAAAAGTCAAGAGGATGTTGAATCTGAGTGACTTTAGTGGGAAAGTGCTGCAGAAACCAGTCATGGAAATCAGCCAGGAGATGTCCCTGTTGCCCTTTCCCCCAAATTAGATAAAAGCCCAAGAGATAGCATTCTCTCTGGTTTCCGCCAGCAGGGAGGTGACACGGGGCTGGGTTCAGGAGATTGTTAACGCCTCTTTGAGGGAGGGGTCCTTTCCGGCTCCCTGCAAGGAGGCAATTGTGCACCCCCCTCCTCAAGAAGTCTTCCCTAGACCCAGCTGTATTAAACAACTACCGTCCTGTCTCCAATCTTCCCTTTATAGGGAAGGTTGTTGAGAAGGTGGTGTCACTCCAGCTCCAACAGTCCTTGGATGAGGCCGATTATCTGGGCCCTCAACAGTCAGGATTCAGGCTCGGCTACTCCACGGAAACTACTTTGGTCGCGCTGACGGATGATCTCTGGTGGGCCCGGGATAGGGGATTTTCCACTATCCTGGTGCTACTTGACCTCTCAGCGGCTTTCGATACCATTGACCATGGTATCCTTCTGCACCAACTGGAGGGGTTGGAGGTTGGGGGCACTGTTTTGCAGTGGTTCACCTCCTACCTCACTGGTTGGTCGCAGTCGGTGTTGGTGGGGGGTCAGAGGTCGACCCCTAGGTTCCTCCCTTGTGGGGTCCCTCAGGGATCGGTCCTCTCCTCTCTGCTGTTTAATATCTACATGAAACCGCTGGGTGAGATCATCCGACAACACGGGGTGAGATATCATCAGTATGCTGATGATACCCAGCTTTACATCTCCACCCCGTGTCATTTCAGTGAAGCAGTGGAAGTGATGTGCCAATGTCTGGAGGCTGTTAGGGTTTGGATGGGTACCAACAGGCTCAAACTCAACCCCGACAAGATGGAGTGGCTATGAGTTCTGCCTCCCAAAGATAACTCAATCTATCCATCCATCAGCCTGGGGGGGAGCTTTTGACCCCCTCAGAGAAGTTCCGCAACTTGGGCGTCCTCTTTGATCCACAGCTAAATTTGGAACATCATTTTTTGGCTGTGGCGAGGAGGACATTTGCCCAGGTTCGCCTGGTGCACCAGTTGCGGCCCTATTTGGACTGGGAGTCTCTTCTCACAGTCACTCATGCCCTTATCACCTCGAGGCTCGACTACTGCAATGCTCTCTACATGGGGCTACCTTTGAAAAACGTTCGGAGACTTCAGGTAATGCAGAATGCAGCCGCGCGAGCAGTGTTGGGCTTGCCCAGAAATGCCCACATTTCAGCATCACTCCACGAGCTGCATTGGCTGCCAATTGGTCTCCGAACCCAATTCAAAGTGTTGGTTATGACCTATAAAGCCCTACATGGCATCGGACCAGGTTACTTACGGGACCGTCTGCTGCCCCATGAATCCCAGCGGCCGGTTAGGGCCCACAGAGTTGGCCTTCTCCAGGTCCCGTCAGCCAGACAGTGTCGCCTGGTGGGGCCTAGGGGAAGAGCCTTCTCTGTTGCGGCCCCGGCCCTCTGGAACCAACTTCCCCCGGAGATCCGTGTCACCCCCACCCTCTCCACCTTTCATAAATTACTTAAAACACACCTCTGCCGGCAGGCTTGGGGCAGTTAACATCTTGCCCCTAGCCAGTGTATGTCTGTGTGTATGTTGAATGATTGGTTTTTCTTTTAAATTAGAGTTTTTTATATATTTGTATTTTTAATTGTTGATTTCTATTATGTTGTGAGCCGCCCAGAGTTCTCCGGAATAGGGCGGCATAGAAGCCAAATAAATAAATAAATAAATAAATAAATAAATAAATAAATAAATAAATAAATAAATAAATAAATAAATAAATAAATAAATGAATGAATGAATGAATGAATGAATGAATGAATAAATAAATAAATAAATAAATAAATAAATAAATAAATAAATAAATAAATAAATAAATAAATAGAAATAATGAAGTTTTGTTTCACATTTTATGATGATGTAGGCCCTTTATGGTCATGCTTGACAATGTTTACTACTCATTTTACTATGTCCCAAATCAACAAATTAGCTATTTTTATCTCCCAGTTATATTTACATTTCAGTTCCTAGGATTGCAGAGAGATTTTGGACATGCTGCTTAGGACTGATGGTAGATAGGGCTACAAACTATCTGAGAAATATCTTGAGGAGGAAGGCTACATTAACATGCTTCACTATATGCTTTCCTCTTTTCTAAGTGAACTTGTTTTATCTTCATGTAACATGAACAATAACAAAATAATGTTAATTTGCTGTTTTCAGATTATGAGGTCATTGGTATGAAGAAGGTCCCAGAAGGATTAGGATTGATTATTTATTACTACTTTTATTGAATATTCTTTCTTTGCAGCTAAACTCTATGCAAAAACTGGGAAATTAGGCCTTCTGCAGTTCATTGTTATTGTATATATTATATTATATTTTATATTTATTAAATTTCTATACCGCCCCTCTCCCGTAGGACTCGGGGCGGTTTACAACCCAATAAAAACATATAATAACAATAAATATTTAAAATTAAATTAAATTAAATAAATACAAGGCTGTTACTAAAAACCTGTTAAAAAACCAATTCTAAAACCCGAACAGCCTTGTTTAAAAATTTAAAACCCGAGGAGATCTAGGCCAGGCCGGCTTGATTGAAGAGATGAATCTTATTTTTATTTACTTATTTACTTATTTTTATTTACTACGTGGCAAAGCATTTTAATGTTAGTTAGAGCATTGCAAATGCACCAAATACTTCTAAAATTTATTTTTTAGTGTGATGCCAGGGTTTAACAATGAGCATGCTTCAAAGTGCAATGCAATATATTTCCAAGAAGGCATTTGGTATTTTCAGCTAGTGATCCAGACAATCAGCTATCACTCCTTAGCTTTAATTTGATATCTTCTATCCAGAGATCTATTATTCAAACCCTTGTGAGTTGCGTACAGCATTCCAGGAATATCCAGCCTAGGCCTGTCTTCTAGTCCACATCAATGTTTCCAGCTAGTTGACAAATATGATAGATACAGAGGTTTTTTTCTTCCTGGAAGTCACTATGTAAACATTGAACTTCTGATCAAAATACTTATCACAGAAGAAGAGAATTGCAAAATAAGTGAGTTGAAACATGTGGTCAAATTGACTGAATTGTACACGACAGAAAACTTTTGTTTCTTGGACTTACTGCATTCTTGGCATAGGACAATAACATTTGCAGTAAACTTGCTATGTGAAAACCATCTTGGAAAACAAAAGGAGTCAGAACAATACTTTTCCAAGGAAGATTTGTGCCTTTAGTTATCCAGTTAAGAGAAACATACATTGGTGAACACATTGCCATCTCTACATGGGAGCATCCAACTGATATAGGACAAAAAGTTCTTATTGTCTGGAACAATTTTTCATGCAGCTTAAAACATCAGGGTGAGGCAAGCTGCAAGGTGTGGAGGCATCTACGTATTTTAGCCAATTGACTTAATCTATTTTGGTCCCATATTCTGATACATTACATGCAATGCAGTGAAGAAATTACATGGTAGGCACCAAGTGGGAACACTTAGGTTTGTTGCTAATTATCACTAGTCAACAGATGAGCAATAAGCCAGCCCTTATGATATCAGCCTTGTAAGACAGTCCAAACAAGAAGCATGTGGAGATAATTAATTCTACTTTATTGAAGGTCACACCAACAGAATCTTGCAAAAATACATTTCTTCTCTATCATATTTACAACTGAAGAAACTAGGGAGGATCCCTTCTGAGATATTTACCATGCTCACATTCCTGCTACAGGCTAAGCTGCTGCTTATCTGATTGTTCTCTTGGCTACGGTTCTTCCCCTGTCTTTCAAGGTCATTCCCACTTATGTAATTAGTGAGGATGAACTAAAGTGGCTAGAGTTTCCCTCAGATTAACAGTGAAAAGCCATGGAAGGATTTCTTAGTGCTTTTTCTATTTTTGTCCTGTACTTTTTTTGTCCAAACTTTTTGTCCTACATTGGCTGGTTGTTCCCATGCAGATATGCCAATGTGTTTTCCAGGTTTTTTTTGTGTTTATGTTTCTTTTGCCCAAATAAGTGAAGGAACAAATTTTTATTCAAGAAGATCTTATTCCTCTTGAGCCTTTTGGGGTCCCGAGCTCCAGTCGCTATCCCTAGAATTGAGGGACAGACTGACAAAGATTCATGGAAGAGCTCAAAAATAGGGAAAGAAGGAATGCCTTAAACCCCGGCAGTGGCTGCTACCTCAGAGGAGTGCAGGCCAGTGCGCCAGGGGAGAAGGAACTTTTCCAGGTCTCTCAGATGGGGGCAAGACCCAAGCTGCGAGGATAGCAAATCTGGTCATTGGGATGGACCTTACCCAATGGGGACTCAAGACACCTTGAGTCGGCCTTGTCACAATCAAGTGTTTCGAAGGTGGATGAGGTCGAGCTGCAAGGAGGGGCTTCCTGCAAATCACGTTCTCTGGACCGGTGGAGAACCATGAAATTGACTACTGCTGAGGACTCAGGTGAGTGGAAGTACCTGTCCACAGTCTGTAGTCAATCAGTGGAGAAGTTGGTGAAAAGATTTGAGGAGTTAGAGATGAAAAGTGGAGAACAACCTTTCCATTCTCCATACAAAAGTGATCATGATGTCACCCGGCCCCCATGAATGATGACAGAGACTGGAGCTTGTCTCAAAGTGGAAGGCCCTGACAGAAACCGGGCACGTCCTTTTTATTACACATCAAAGGTTTCTTCCCCCAAATTGTCATCCCACTGATTTACAGCCAATCACAGTACACAAACAGTTAAAAACATACACTTGGAAAGCCCTGACATTTTTCTCAGGAAACGAAACTCATTCCCTTCTTCCTCCACCCCTTAGTGCAGCTATCAGCTGATAGCCTGTAAAGGGGGAGAAAGGGAAGCCCATCCAGACAGAGACTGAGAAAGGATTTCTTAAAGGAGAAATGGGCATTTATCGCAACATCTCATCCTTTTTTGTTTTTGTTTAGAAGCAAGGGCTTTCAGTCCATGTATTTGATTTCATCCAGCTGAGGTGGCTGTTTATCCATTGGCATCTGCTCAAATCCTTGTTGAATAATGTTCACTTGTTGAGACAATTTGTTCTTTGGTATAAAGGATTTCATCATAGCAAAAATACCAGGCAAACATTGTATATAAAAGCATCCACACATGGAATAATATAACAATTATCAAAATAATACTTATCAAATTTCTTAACCATTTAAAATTTGGTAACCAAGACCATAATGCATCCCAAATATCCCCAATGCTTATGATCTCCGGATATTGGTGGAGGGATTTGTCCTGGATAACATTTTTTATTTGTTGGAATGGTTTGGCTAAAAGGAGGTCGACTGCAAACCAGGTTTGGGGGACAAAGGTCATTTGTCCTTGTTCTTCATTAAGAATTTCAACGGCCGTCACTGTCATTGGCTGCAGTCCAATTCCGTGTGCCATTAAAATAACTACAAACCCAATACATTTGCATTGTACTCTCCATCATCACATTTTGCATACACTTTGTTATTACATTCATCACAATTATCAGGCATATTAAAGGTGATATTACAAGAGGGATATATACCTAAAAGGATAATTCCCTTAAAAAATTAAAACACACTAATGCAAAATGTGGTTACCGTCGTCCCGGTATAGCCAATTGATTCCATCACTATCTATTGGGGGTGAAACAGTGGCCCCCACGGGAAGGGCTCGCAATTTGGGAGTCCTCCTGGATAAACGGCTGTCCTTAGAGGACCATCTGGCGGCCGTGGCCGGGAGGATGTTCTATCAGGTTCGCCTGGTGTGCCAGTTGCGTCCCTTCCTAGACCGGGACTCGCTACGCACAGTCACTCATGCCTTCGTTACCTCCAGGCTGGACTACTGTAATGCTCTCTACATGGGGCTCCCCTTGAGGTGCACCCAGAGGCTCCAACTGGCCCAGAATGCGGCCGCGCGGGTAGTGACAGGAGCATCGTGGCGCTCCCATGTAACACCGCTCCTGCTCAAGCTGCACTGGTTGCCAGTGGTCTTCCGGGTGCGGTTCAAGGTGTTAGTGACCACCTTTAAAGTGCTCCATGGCATCGGACCCGGATACTTACAGGACCGCTTACTGCTAGCAAATACCTCCCGCCGTCCGGTACGCTCCCACAGAGAGGGCCTCCTCAGGGTGCCGTCGGCCAGACAATGTCGACTGGCGACCCCCAGGGGGAGAGCCTTCTCTGTGGGAGCTAAAACGCTTTGGAACGAGCTCCCCCCCGAACTCCGTATGATGACGGACTTACGCACCTTCCGTCGGGAACTGAAAATGTTCCTTTTTCAACAGGCCGGCCTGGCATAGAAGCTCCGGCTCCAACCGGGTGAAAATGTTTTAGGGGGATTGTGTAATTTTTAGGATTTTTGTAATTTTTAGGATTTTAGGATTGCATATATTGGGTTTTATATGGGATTTTATGGCCTAATTTGTTTAATTTATTTTTAAATATTTTAATTTTGTACATTTATATGTTTTTAAAATTTTAAGGCTGTACACCGCCCCGAGTCCTTCGGGAGAGGGGCGGTATAGAAATTTAATAATAAATAAATAAAATTAAAAAATCTACATAATAAAGCCTAAGTGGCAGCGTATAATTTCCTGCTGCATTAATATTAACAAAACTTTTGCTGGCTCCAGTATTGTTCCAATGAAGTCCAACTAAAGAAAGTCCTTGACTGGCATCCGATGGTGACATCATACACATCCAGCAGTCAGTATGGTTTGTTAAGACACTAGCCTTTTTTTATGTCCTTCCCAAACTTCGTTGTCCGTCCACTTCGGGCTCACCCGAGTCTTTGCAATCTTTTAGCTGTACACTGTAAGGGTGAATATTGCTGCCAGGAACCCATATCGTATTGCCTTCATGTTGCACCGCAGCATATCCACGACCCCAGGTAATAAGTTCAGCTGGTCCTTTCCATTGAGGGTCTGGTAGGTACGATACCAAACTAGCGGTCGAACCGTGGTTGCTGTGGCTGGAAGGGGAGAAAAATGTCTGCTGGCAGCTGTATTAGGTGGTGTGCAGTAAGGTTTAGAAAATTAAGAGTATATAAAACTAAATTAAGATGATTTTGCACTCCAGGTAGTCCGGGGCTATTTTCCCCATTTTTTGTTTTTAATTTGTCAAGCATGTGTTTAAGAGTGGAATTGGCCCATTCCACTATTGCTTGCCCCTGTGAATTATAAGGAATGCTGAATTTATGAATAATGTCCCACTGATTGCAGAACTGAGCAAAGGCGTGGCTACAATAAGCGGGTCCATTATCAGTTTTTAATTCTTTAGGAGTACCCAGAGTGCTAAAAGTTCGAATACAATGATTGATGACATGTTTAGTTGCCTCTCCACGCTGTGGAGTAGCAAAGATGAACCCAGAATATGTATCAATAGTCACATGTATATATTTCCATGGATTAAAAGATGCATATTGGGTAACATCCATTTGCCAAATTTGACATGCGTCAAGTCCACAGGGATTCACACCCAATGGAATAGACAGTCCTTGTTGTGAACAATTGGGGCATTGTTGAATGATAGCTGCTGCCTCCCCGGGGGTTATGCCAAATTGTTTAACCAAAGCCTTGGCGTTTTGATGAAAATAGCTATGACTATCCCAGGGAGTGAGTTGTTGCATAGTCATAACTTGTGTTGCCATATCTGCCTGGGAATTCCCTTCACTGAGAATTCCTGGAAAATTTTGATGACTCTGGATAGGTGCAATAAAATAAGGGCAATATCTTGTCTCAATTAAGTGTTGTAATGTCAAAAATAACTGCAGCAACTTCGTGGTTTCCCACAATTTTAAGGAAAATGGGATAAAAATAACTGCAAATTCCATTCCAGCAATCTGGCGCCATCATGCGGCCACGATGTGTAATTTCAGCCAAAATCATAGCTGGAGTAAAAACAATTTCCTGTAGGCTTATTAGAGCTGTTAATTGCCATGGCCAAATATTCCATTTGATAGGCGTGACTGCCTACCACTCTACATGCTTGAATCAAATCTGCAAGTGTCTTTTGACCAGTGCCAATTAAGGGTTGCAGAACTCTTTTGCAGTCTGCATTAGCATTTTCAACAGCCAATTTCATCAAAATCTCTTGGGCAGCTAATTCATTATCAATTTGCTTATCAATACTATCTTTTAGTCTATTTATAAATTCATCATAGGGTTCAGTAGTTCCCTGTTTAATTTGAGTAAAACTCTTGCCAAACTTTCCACTCTCATCTACTACCTTTAAAGCAGCAAAAACAGCGTGTAAAATTACACCATGTAAAGCTTCATCTGGAATAGCATCTCTCTGTTGGTCGACAGCAGTGAAATTTCCAGAACCATAAATTTGGTCTGGTACTAACTGAGCGGTGCCTCTCTGAATAGCTTGAATACGATATTGTGAGTCCCAAACTGCATACTGCGCAGGGGTTAAAATCATCTGCATTAATGCTTTCCAATCTGCTGGAATCATCTTATGAGCCAATCCTAATGCCTCAATAATTCCCATACAATATTTGCTCTTCAGCCCATAATCTAACACAGCCTGTTTAATGTCTCTTAAAGTTCTTAATTGAAGCGGTTTCCATTCTCTTACTGGATTCATTTGTGCATTCATGCCCACAGTTACAGGGTATAAATTTGCCATTTCATCTGCACCTAATTCTCCTGCCTCATAAGCATTCTGTAGTGTTTCCTGAATAAGATTACTGGTTTTGGTCATAGTTGGAGCATTTAAATTAGGATCACATGACTCAACATTGCTAGGAGAAACCCTGCTGTGATTTTTAATTGTTACTGGAGTTAAACTGGCAGGGGGAAGAAGTTGAACTTCATTATAATTCGGTGGGTTCAGTAGGTTTTTTAGTAGTGGCTGTTCCTGTGTCTTCAAAGCTTCAAATGCTGCCCTCCAAGATGTTAAAATGAAAGCAGGTGCCCTGGGATTTTTATGTAAAAACTCCCCTACTGTCTTCCAGGTTTCAACTTTAATGCAGCCTGTTTCAGGATAGGAAGGAATGTGTTTCCAAATATATTCAAGGAGAGATCTTAAATCTCCCCTGGTCAGCTTTTTCGCCTCAAAATAAACATAGTTCTTCTTGGTTATCTCTCAGAGCTCCCTTAAATGCATCTTCTGTGTCTTTGAGAGATCACCCGCCCCCATTACTTACGAGGGATCAGTCCTCGTCCAGCGATGAACTGATGAAGCGCGCTTGGCCATGTCCGGGCGGTAAGTCTGAGGGTCCAGGGATGTTTAACCTCTTAGGGTTATCACGTCGGGGTCACCACTCTTGGCAAAAGTGTGTCCGTGGTGTCACCCAGCCCCCATGAATGATGACAGAGACTGGAGCTTGTCTCAAAGTGGAAGGCCCCGACAGAAATCAGGCACATCCTTTTTATTACACATTAAAGGTTTCTTCCTCCAAATTGTCATCCCACTGATTTACAGCCAATCACAGTACACAAACAGTTAAAAACATACACTTGGAAAGCCCTGACGTTTTTCTCAGGAAACGAAACTCATTCCCTTCTTCCTCCACCCCTTAGTGCAGCTATCAGCTGATAGCCTGTAAAGGGGGAGAAAGGGAAGCCCATCCAGACAGAGACTGAGAAAGGATTTCTTAAAGGAGACATGGACATTTATCGCAACAATGATGATCAGCGAGGCAGCCACCAACTCATGCCAAGGAGAAGTCCCAGCCCCACCTGTGCAGGCCAAGCAGTTTCCCCGTCCTTGAAGCCACCTACCATGGCTTCCAGCCCCACAGGGAGAGACAGTTCCAGCCATCGCCCCTCCAAAAGCCTGGATCGCCACCGGTGAGATCAGAGCTTAAGCTGTCACCAGGACAGTCAAAGCCCGGATCAACGTGCTTACCAGCCACCCAGCCCGGGGCCCATACAGCAATGGAGGATGTTGCAGCCCCCACAGATGGGAGGCCAGCAGTCACTGGCAGTGCATCAATCGAACTGGGAGGGACTACAGACTCTGAATGTGCAGCAGCACAGGGGGACCTTGCAGCAACCTGGGATGATGCAGCTGCCAGGGGGTCAGCAACTTCTGCGAGTACAACTGCAGCAGTGGGGCTGGTGCTGTCTCCGAATGTGCAGCAATCACTGAGGGGCCTGCAACCAATGAGGATCCAGCAACAACCACCTCTGGGGCTGCAGGGGGCCAACAACAACTGGGGATGCCACAACCGCCCACAGTTCAGCAGCAGTGGGGTTGGCAACAGCCCCCGAACATGCAGCAACCACTGGGAGGCCTGCAGAAACTGGGGGTGACATTTCAGCAGCCGCTGAGACCATTGGGGGTCATGCAGCAATTGGGGATGCCACAGCCACCAGCAGTACAGCAACAGCCATAGGGGTGGCAACAGCCCCCAAATGTGCAACAACCACCGGAAGGCCTGCAGCAACTGGGATGCAGCAGCCACCATGGGGAGGCAAGCAACCATTGGGGGTGCAACATCCACAGTGGGGAGACCAGCAACCACCAGGAATGCAGACTACCTGGGGAGCGCAGCAACCAAGATGGCGCCACCCATTAAAGCAACCTTTGATGGAGACCCAGAGAAGCTGATCTTTTTCCTCAACCAGGTGCATTCTCACTTGAACCACTGTGCCTATTTCTACCTGAACCCAGCCACTATGGTTGACGTGGTTGTGTCCAGCTTGGAAGGAGAAGCATCCGAGTGGCTGAACAATTTTTACAATGAGCAAGCACCCGAGATGGGGACCCCCCCATCTCTTCCTTCTAGGACTGAGAGCAAGGTTTGGGGACCCAGCCATTGCCCTCAAAGTGGAGGAGCAAGTCCACAAAATAAGACAAGCTGGCAGGTCTGCACTGGAATACATATGAGAATTTCACAAGATAGCTGGCCAAATAGAGAGATGGCCCAAGCAATCCCTTGTCCATCACTTCAAGGAGGGACTAGATGACCACCTCTCCCAGGCTTGTGTCTATCGAGCAGTCCCTAATCAGTTGTAAGAATGGTACAGGCAGCAGTAAGACTAGACATCCAGCTCGCCCGCTATAAGAAGCCACCTATCCAAGAAGCTGAGCTGAGGCCAGATCAACCCAAATGGCAGCCACCCCCCTCAAAAGCGTCAAACTGCCATGGCTAGCGAAAACCTCAGGCCACCTGCAAGTCCACTGATCAAGTGCTTCAGATGTGGACAACAGGGACATCAAGCAGCGAGTTGCCCAGTCCCTTACCCTCAACAGCAGAATAGACCAGGACCACCAGCAAGAAAGAAACCAGCCCAGCAGCCAGCGAAGAGAAATTCAACTTGATCACGCAGGAACCCATTGTCCAAGTCACATCCCCCATGCAGGAGAGTGCCGAGACCCAAGCCGGACCTGCCACTGCTCTATCCTTCTATGACAGTGATGACAAAGGAGAAAATGACTTCATGGTGAGTCAACACGTTCCACCTGCCAAACTCATAATACCTAAAACAGGGGCACAGGTAGATTTGAAAGTACTAGTGGACTCTGGATGCTCCTGGTGAGTTATTAGCTTGTCACTTGCCCTGAAAATGGGCATATGAGCAAGACTGATCTCCACACCCATGAGGTTTGAGCAAGCTGATGACTCCCTAATAGGAGGAAGTTTAATCATGGAATTGACTGAAACCCTACGCCTAGAAATAGGTGAGCACTGGGAGTTCATTCGTTTCATGGTGGCTCAGAAAATGACTGAGGCTGTGATCCTAGGGCTAGCCTGGTTAGACAAATGGAAGCCGCTTATCTGGTGGGAGAAGGGAATGAGGACTGTGAGGTTATCTATAGGACCCAAGCCCCCCTTAACTTGACGAACGTTACAGAAGAACTTAGCCCACCCAATGAGCTAGTGCAAATAGCTGCCTTGTCTCAACCAGGTGCACTACTCATCCCCAGTGAGAACCGGGACCAAGTGGAGGTGTTTAGTGAGTAAGAATGCAGCACCCTGCCTCCTCACTGACCCAATGATTGCTGTATCAAACTGTTACCAGGAGCCAAACTCCCACGACTGAGAATGTACACTATTTCCCCCTTTGAAATGGAGGAGATGCAGCAATATGTGGACAAGAACCTAGCAAGGAGATTTATCAAATGGGCCAAGTCTGTCGTGGGAGCCCCGGTGTTATTTAAAGAAAAAAAGACAGGTTGCTTTATCTCTGCATGGATTATAAGGGTCTGAACACTGTGAGTAGAAAACAAATACCCCCTCCTTCTCCTGAAGGACTTATTAACCCACCTGGCAAAGGGGAGTGTCTTCACTAAGTTGGACTTGAGAGAGGCATATTACTGGGTGAGGATAAAGAAGGGAGATGAGTGGAAGACTGCCTTTAACTGTTCCATGGGGAGCTACCAATTTAAAGTCATGCCGTTTGGACTACAGGGGGCTCCAGCTGTCTTCATGCAGCTAATCAATCAGGTACTACATGACCATTTATACAAAGGGGTTTTGGTGTGTCTTGATGACATCCTGATATACAGCACTAATATGGCTGACCAGTAAAACTACTGAAAGAAGTGCTAAAGAAACTGTTGAATGCCAAACTTTATGTTAAACTATCAAAGTGTGAGTTTCACCAGACCTGACTAGATTATCTACAGAATTTCCAGTGAAGGCATTAAAATTGAACCAACCAAGGTGAAAGCCGTAATTGAATGGCAGCCCCCAAAGACTCGCAAACAACTCCAGAGCTTTCTGGGATTTGCCAATTTCTACTGCCAGTTCATCCCTTCCTTTGCTGAAATTGCCTTACTCCTAATGGAATTACTGAAAATAGGCAAGGAGAGAGGAAAGCCATGTCCAAGCCAATCATTAGCATGGACTATGAACTGTCAAACCGCTTTTGAGAATTTAAAAAGGCTATTTGCGGTTGAACCGGTTTTAAAGCATCCCTGCCCAGGTCGATGCCAGCGATGTGGCCGTCAGAGCTGTGTTATTGCAAAAGAACCAGAGTGGGACCCTACAACCCTGCACCTACACCTCAAAAAAATTCACTGAATGCAAGAGGAAGTAGGCTTTGTGGGAGAAGGAAGCTTTTGCGATCCAATGGGCTCTTTTAAACTGGTGACACTATCTAAAAGGTAGCAAACTGCCTTTCGAGGTATGGACTGATCACAAAAACCTAGGAGCACTGAAAATTCCCTGCAAATTGTTCCCGAAACAAGTATGATGGGTGCAATACTTTAACCAGTTTAATTTCACCCTAAAGTACATACTGGGGGGGGGGGACTTCTTAACTGATGCTTTATCCAGACTGCCCCAGTACAAGAGCCAGTGTGAAGAAGTTAAGGAAGCAATTATTTTCACTCCACAAACTGCTTCTCAACTCAGAGCCAGGCAGAGTCCCGCCTTCAAGAGCCCCAAATCCCGATGATTCTGGGGCAAAGAAAATAAAACAAGAGCTCCTCATCGACCAATGTTTCAAGGACAATCAAACCTTCCTAACTTGCAGGGATGGTTTGGCTTACAAAGGGGAAACGCTGTACTTGCTCCAGACCCTCCGATTTAATGTCCTCTGTCACGGCCATAATGTAAAACAGGCTGGGCACTTTGGATATTTAAAAACACTTCACTTCATTCGTCGACAATTTTGGTGGCCAGGGTTGAAACAGGATGTAGAAAACTATGTCTGGAGTTGTGCTGTATGTGCCACCATGAAAAGAATTCTGGGGAATTTCTTCCCCAGCTATGGGAAGAAATTGCTATGGATTTTATAGTAGACCTACCTGAAAGTAGGGTAAATACAGTCATATGGAAAAGAATGAAGATAAATTACAAAAGATGGAGGAAAGGATGGAAAAGGAAGAAAAAGAGTAGAAGAAATAAATGAGAAGCTAACCAGAGTGAATAAAAAACTAGAAGCAACAGTTATTGGGTTAGAATCTGAAAAAGCTGACCGTTACTTACGGTTTGCGAACATAAGAGAGGACAGGGGAGATGATCTATTGAAAATGGTGGATTTACTAGCAAAAACTCTGGGAATAGGGAAAGAAAAATTCTGAGTGAAATGGATGAGGTCTATCGGATCCACACAAACTACGCAAGACGACATAACCTGCCTAAAGGGATTCATGTTAGGTTTGTTAAAAAGTCAATTAGGGATGAGATCCTCCACACAGCGAGAGATGAGCCATTAGAATGCAGGGGAAAACAGCTGATTGTCTTAAAGCAGCTGCCAAAAAGAGTTACGGATCTACGAAGACCCTACCACTTCTTGACAATGAAACTGACTAGATATAATGTTAACTTTCAATGGTTGATTCCAGAAGGAATACTGATTTCGTGGCAGGACAAGAAGATTAGAATAGATACTCCAGATAAGGCAGAGGAATTTTATAAACAAAACTTTAGCTGTGAAGAAGAACTAGAGAGATATTGAAGAAGTGAGGGAGTTAAGGTTGGCTAGAGTAGAAGAGGAGGGACAACAGGGGAAAACGAGAAGAGAGAGGAAATGGTAAACTATGAAAGGGAACAACAAGACCTGAGAGAGGAGCCAAAGAAGACTAGAGTAACGAGGGGTATAAAAACTAGATATAAGTAGAAACATGATGGGAGAACTCCAAATCCTATCTTTGAATATTAATGGCCTAAACTCTCCTCAAAAAAGGAAAAAAACTTTTAATAAATTGATCAGAAGAAATTTAGATGTTATAGTTATTCAAAAGATTCACATTAAGGAACAGCATAGACAGGTGTTGGAATGCCCTAAAATGGGAAAGATGTTTGCATCTTTATCACAGCACAAAAAAAGAGGAGTAGTGATATATATCAGAGAGTCAATCTTAGCCAAGCAAATCTATAAAGATACAAAAGGCAGGATTTTGGTAGTGAAGATGACAATTAACCAAAAATGGATAATAGTATCTATTCCCCAAATGGGGGGCAAGAACAGTTCTATAGGAAACTATGTAATACACTACGGGCAATAGATTGTGAGAACATTTGTATTATGGGTGACTTTAACGCAATAATAGATAGGAAGCTAGACTATAAAAGCAAGCAAGGAAGGAAGGGATCTTGAAGAATATTGCCAAAAGCTTTCTTTAAGATGGTGGATGAACTAGGGATGCGAGATATTTGGAGAGAAAGGAACCAAGGGGGAAGCCAATATACGTACTATTCGAGTAGATATAAGACGTGGTCCAGGATAGATATGGTTTGGGTATCAACAGAACTATCGCAGTAAATGGGGGAGGTAGAAATAGAAATGAATCTTTGGGCAGACCCGGTGAGAATCAGGTGGAGAGGAAAAAAAATAGACAGATGGATATTAAGAAGAGCGATTATAAAACACAAAGAATTTAAAATAAAGCTGGAGGAACAGCTAAAGTTGTTATTCCAGGAAAATAAAAAAAGAGGATACGAACATACAAAATTTATGGGATACAACAAAGGCGTATGTGAGAGGAGTGGCTATAGCTTATATGGCAAGATAAAACAAAAAGAAGAAACAAAAGGGAAAAAACCTAGAAGAGGAATTTCAAAGATTAGAAATAGAACTACAACATAACCCCCAAAATGAAAGCCTGAAACAACAAATGGAAGTGATTAAACATAAGTTGTCCATTCTTGAGAAAGAAGAACTAGCACAACAAATTAAAAGGAGTGGCCAGAATTTCTTTGAGAATGCGAACAAGCCAGGGAGATGGCTATCATATAAGCTAAAGAAGCAGAGAGAAAGAGGCTGGATTAATAAATTACAGGACGAAGAGGAAAATATACAACATCAAAACGAAGAGAAGAAAAAGATAATTCAAAATTACTATACGAAACTATATGATGAGAATAAGTGGGCTACGGATGAAAAAATACTTCAATGTTTTAAAAAAACTGGTCTACCAAAAATTCCAGATGAAACAAAGTGTATGTTAAATGCGGAGATAACAATGATTGAATTAACTGAGGCACTGAAAAAAAAACAAAAGAGCGGGCTTCCGGTGGCTCCGCCGGCGTCGCTAGAGTCTCCACTGTGAGGCTCCGTTCCCTGGGTTTGTAAAGCCGCTAAAAACAGCACTCATCAGCTGTTTGTTGCGGTGGAAAAACCCCTCTTTGGGCGAAGAAGAGGTGTAGAGCTTCAAGAGTAAGGTTGAGCCCCTCTAAGATCTCTGGAAAAAATTTTCAGAGACAGAGAGGGTGTGCTCCCTAGGCACTTGAAATGCTCCTGCCCAGAGACGCTTCTGTCGGCTGACAGAAATAGACGTCGCGACCGCCTCTGCTTTTAAGAAACAAATAATAAGGACTTTATACAGACGGAGTGAATACAGGAGTTCTCTGAGTATCGCAAGTATTTTGCTACTTTGTTTCTGCCTATGTACTTATAACTCTTTTAAATCAACATAATCCTTTCAAGATGGCGATAGTTCTTTGTACTAAGCGAAAGTGCTGGAAAGTGAAACTGAACTTTCTCTTCTCTTTCGGAAGTGAAGCTTGAGAAACCATTTTGACTTGAATTATTTACTAAATTACAACGTAAATTGGAACTTAAAAGAAATTAAGAAGGGAGGAAAATTTGGTAACTTAAAAAGGAAAATTTTTCTTTTTTACTAAAATATTTAAAATGACGACGAGACAGAAGGCAGCTATAGCGAAGGCGGCTATACCCTCCCCAGGGCAGCTTGCAAAATCACAATCTGCCCCTTTAGCCTCTATATCGCTGATTCCGACAGAACCTCAAGCTCCTATACAACCCCCTCCAGAAATGCTTACAATGAAAGATTTGCAGGCTGCATTAGCCACTGCATTATCCACTGCATTATCTACAGTAAATGACAAGTTGGATAAGCTGGAGGAAAAAATGGAAGAACAGAAAAAAGATTTTAAAGCCATGACAGAAGCTTATAACTCAGAGATAAGAGAAGATATTGTTGAAGCTATTAAAGGAGTATGGGACTATACTGTGGGAGTTGAAGAAAAGTTGGAAGGTGTGGAGCAACAGATGGAGGAAAAACTAGAAGAAATTAAAAGTGACTTACAGGATCAGGCTGTCATGACACAATATAACCAGATGCAGATGGCTGTTAGAATCAGAGGTTTCAGAGAAATGTCAAAGGAGAGTCAAGAGGATTTAAGAAAAAATTTTGTTGAAGCTTTAGCAACTTTTTTGGAGGATACGGTTGAAAATGTAGCTTGGCAGGTTGAGCGGATATTTAGGATGAATTCACGTATAGCAGCGCAAAGAAATTTGCCCAGAGACATTGTGATATATTTTAGTACAAGAAAATTTAGAAACTGGGTTCTTACTAAAGCATATAATAAACAATTAAGTGTTGCTGGTCAAGAAGTACAGGTTTTGAAAGAGATACCTCCCAAAATGTTGAGATCAAGGAAAGATTATGCTTTTCTGACAGAGGAGCTTGAAAAAAGAGAGATACAATATAGATGGGAGGTGCCAACTGGACTTTCTTTATTTTTCCAGAATAATAGATATCGCCTGACCTCAGTTGCTAAAGCGAAGGATTTTTTTGAGAATATATTGATAGGAGGTAAATCTACCTCTCCAAGACTTAAGAGGGCAGCTCTTGAAAAAGATATAGAATCATCTCAACTTATGGAATTTCAATTAATTTCAACATCAGATATGGATAAAGGAGCAGCGGTGGATCAGCCAGTGCAGAGCATCGATATTTTTCAACCTTTGGTTGCTGAGAGGCCCAAAGAACAAAGGCATACACCTGAGGCTATCAAGACTACGGAACAAAGAGAAATAGTACAGCCAACTTATATAAAACAAGCTGCATCGATATCTTTGGAAGCCATGGGAGCAAGGCCTAAGAGGAAGGAGGAAGTGGTTTTGGCTTTGCAGAAGCTTTCACAAAAAGGTCATGTCAAATAAATACTTGACATGGAATGTGAATGGTTTAAATTCTCCACAGAAAAGGAAGAAGATATTTCACTATTTGAAGCAATGTAAAAATGATGTAATTTGCTTACAAGAAACTCATATTAGAATTTCTGATCAGAAATACTTGATAAATAATAGGTTGGGTACACATTTTGTGGCAGTATCACTAGAGAAAAAAAAATGGAATTGTTATTTATGTTAAAAATCATATAAAAGCTAAATTAATAGAAGCAGATAATCAAGGTAGATTTTTAGCTATTGAAATTTTACTAGATGGGAAGAAAGTTCTTTTGATGGGTATATATGCTCCAAACCAGCAACAAGGTATGTTTTATAAGTTATTACATAAAAAATTAATACAATTGGATTATAGATCTTGTATTTTAATGGGAGATTGGAATGGTATTCTTGATGTTGGTTTGGATAAGAAAAAGATCTCATCTGTTCCTCAATCGCGTTCTATCTTGCCTAAATCTTTTTTTGATATTAAGGATGATTTTAATCTGTCAGACATATGGCGAGAAAGACATGGTAGAGATCAAGAGTTTACTTTTTTTCTGATAGACACCAATCTTTTTCTAGAATTGATTTTATTTTAACTACTAGTGATTTTATATTAAGTTTAAAGAAAGTAAAAATTTTACCTAATGTATTGTCAGACCATAACCCGGTTATGATGGAATTAATGACTGGTCAGTTTACTAGAAGATCTTGGAGAATTAATGAAAATTTGTTTAAATATGAGGCAAATGTGGAAGAATGTAAAAAGGCCATGAAGGAATTTTTTATGTTAAATATGAACAGGGAAACGGCAATAGAAACAGTGTGGGACTCTAGTAAAGCTCATATGCATGGAATTTTAATTGAAATGAATATAAGGCATAGACGTAAACAAAAGGAAAAAAGGAGAGTGTTAGAAGCGGAAATAAGGAAAAAGGAGTTATTATTAATAAAGAAACCAGATGATAGTAATATTAAAGAAGGGTTAAAGATTTTACGGAAACAATTTGATATGCTGATGGCTGACCAAGTTGCCAGGAATCTACAATATGCTAAACACAATACATTTTTTATGCTAATAAACCTGGCAGATGGTTGGCTTACACATTAAGGAAAAAACAAAAATCCCGTATAATTGAGAAGGTAGAATATAAGGGGCAAGAAGTATTTCAACAAGAAATTATCAAAAAAAAAGCTTTCCTAGAGTTCTACACCAAATTATATTCTGAAGAGAAGGTTCAAGAGAAAGAGATAGATGCCTTTTTAGAAAATCAAAATGTTTTGAAAGTTACGTTGGAACAAAGAGATAGATTAAATGCATTGATTACATCAGAAGAAATTATTGCTGCAATTAAGCAATTGAAAATGGGAAAATCTCCTGGAACTGACGGTTTTACAGCGATTTATTATAAGTGTCTACAAGAAGAAATGGTTAAACCTCTGAGAGAGTTATTTGTAAATATTCAAGAGGGGGGTCGGGTACCACCTTCATGGAAAACGGCTTATGTCTCCTTGATCCCTAAAGAGGGAAAAGACAATGTTCAAGTGGAAAACTTTAGACCTATTTCGCTGTTAAATATGGACTACAAGATTTTTGCAAAAATTTTGGCTAATAGATTAATGACAGTTTTAATTCAAATAATTCATCCAGACCAAACTGGTTTTTTACAAGGGAGACAGATGAAAACCAATGTTAGACAACTTGTTAATATATTGGAACATCTGGATAAACACATTCAAGTGCCGGCAGTTCTTATGTTTTTGGATGCTGAAAAAGCCTTTGATAGACTGAACTGGTTATTTTTGAAAAGACTTGTAGTCAAGATGGGAATGGGGGACCAGTTTATCAACTCTATATCAGCAGTGTATCAGAAACAAACAGGGCAGATTATTGTGAATGGTCAATTAACAGATTCATTTAATATTGAGAAAGGTACCAGGCAGGGTTGTCCTTTATCCCCTTTATTGTTTGTTTTAACTTTAGAGGTTCTACTGAATAAGATCAGAGCCTCAGATGAATTAAAAGGAGTTCAGATTAGACAACATGATTATAGACTATGCGCTTTTGCGGATGATTTACTTGTGACATTAACGCAACCAATACAGTCGGCTCAGAGGTTGATGGAGATTATTCAAAACTATGGAAGAGTATCAGGTTTCAAATTGAATATATCCAAGACAAAGATGTTGGTTAAAAATTTAGGTGATAAATTAAAACAAGATTTGGAAAGAATAACAGGGTGTGAGATAGTTAAGAAAGTCAAATATTTAGGAATTTATATAGAAGCTTCAAATGGGAAATTGTATAAGAATAATTATGAACTTTTATGGAACAAGGTACAAATAGAGCTGGAGAATTGGAAAAAATTACAATTATCAATGTTGGGAAGGATAGCTGCAGTCAAAATGAATGTATTGCCGAAATTTTTATTTTTATTTCAAATGTTACCAATACTTTAAAAGGATGGGAATCTGGAGGAGTGGCAGAAAGGTATTAATAGATTTATTTGGAATGGCAAGAAACCAAGGGTTAAATTAAAAATTATTCAAGATATAAGAGAGAGAGGTGGTTTGAAAGTGCCCAATTTTAAGCTATATTATTATGCAGCAGTTCTACTAGCAATAAGTGATTGGATTAACTTAACTAATGAAAGAATATTGAATATAGAAGGGTACGGATTATTGTATGGGTTTCATGCCTATTTAGTCTATGATAAAAAGTTGGATAGGAGCTTTAAAGAACATTTATTGAGAAATTCACTGTTGCGTGTCTGGAAAAAGTATTATTATAAGTTAAATGGCAAAATTCCTTTATGGACAGTCCCCAGGCATGCAATAGAGAGTATGAATAGACAACAAATTCAAGATGTGGTGCCCTATGAGAAGCTTTTAATTAAAGAAGGGAATAGTTTAGAACTGAAACCACTAGATAGGTTAAGGGAAGAAGGAATAGCTCATAATTGGTATTCACATATACAACTTCAGGCTAGATGGCAAAAAGATGTTAAGACGGGTTTTTCTTTAAAGGATGAAAAATTAATCAAACAAGTTAGAGATCAAAGAGTTATGCATATTAAAAGATTATACGATGTTTTAATTGAAATTGATTCTGGAACTGAATTAGTTAAAGATTGTATGATTAAGTGGGAATGTAACTTTGGACATCCAATTACGATGGAAACTTGGAAAAGGATATGGGTGAAAAATGTAAAATTTACACAAGCTCAGCATTTAAGAGAAAATTTTTATAAAATGTTTTATAGATGGCATTTAGACCCAAAAAAATTATCACTTATATATCCAGATATGCAACCCAAATGTTGGAGATGTGATTCCATGGACGCTACTTACTTTCACATTTGGTGGACTTGTAAAAAAATTAAGGCTTTTTGGATAAAAATATGGTGGATTCTTCAAAACATATTGAAAAAGCGTATTGAATTTTCACCACAGTTATTTTTGTTAGGTATTATAAAAGACTGTACCACCATAGAGACTAAGTTGATTTTGAATTTGACTACGGCAGCAAGATTGCTGGTGGGACAATATTGGAAGACATCTGAAATACCATCTATTGAAGAATGGACGTTAAAAGTTGTGAACTTGGCGGAAATGGCTAAGATATCTGCATATTTGAAGAACCACTCAAATGAACAATTTTTGATGGAGTGGAAAAAATGGATAGATTATATACAAAAGAAATATCAATTGAAGGAATTATATTTGGTTTATAGTTAAATAATTATGTATAAGCAGTCTAGCGGGGGTTTCTTGCGTTCTTACCCTGTATTCATTCTGGGAAGCCTGGGGGGGAGGTGGGAGGGTTTTAATAATTGTTATTTTATGTTTTCTCAACTGTTTTGGGGATCGATATTTTCCTTTTTCTTTCTTAGGTAGCAAGGGGTTGCTCGGGTGGCCTCTGGGCACCACATTGGATGGAAAGAAGAAGGAGGAGTGAAGGTTAAGCAAGTAGGAAGAGGGTAAGAGGGAGAAGATAGGGGATAGAGGTGGGTGGAGGGGATGGAGAAAGTAGAGAAAGGAGAAAGTAGGTTGTTAGATGGGAAGAAGAGGGGGTTAGTTTTGTTTTAGGAGGATGTGGTGGGGAGGGGGTACCGAGCAGTTATTTTGTTTGATTGTTTGGTAATTGTACATGATTGTTTACAGTTGAGTTATTATTTTTTTTATCTTTTGTTAAAAATTTTGTAAAAACTAATAAAAATACTTTAAAAAAAAAGAGCAATAAAGCACCGGGCCCAGATGGAGTGCCAGTAGAAATATACAAAGAATTTCAAGACCCTTTTGGCAAAATATTACTGGAGATGTTCGATGCAGTACTAAAGGAAGCAAAAACGCCAGCATCCTGGATAGAAGCAAACATTGTGCTGATCCAAAAGAAAATTCGGACTTAACAAAAATCAATAATTATAGGCCAATATCGCTTTTAAATTCGGATTATAAAATATTTATGGCAATAATTGCGGGAAGGCTAAAAAGATACCTAAATGAATTTATACATGTAGATCAAAATGGTTTCCTACCACGAAGGTAATTTGAAACAATATGAGGACAATTTTGAATATTTTGGAGTACTACGAGATCCACAGTGAAAAACAAGCAGCTCTGATGTTTTTGGATGCACAAAAAGCCTTTGACAATGTAAACTGGAATTTAATGTTGAGGCAATTAGGCTATATGGACTTTGGCGGAAATTTTATAAACATATTCAGAGCTATATATGATATACAAGAGGCAAGAATTATAATTAATGGAGAAGCGACACAAAGCTTCCAAATTAGGAAAGGTACAAGACAAGGGTGTCCACTCTTGCCGTTAATGTTTATACTAACTCTCAAAGTACTGACTAGAATGATCCGAAAGGAAAGCCAAATTAGAGGCTTAAATATTAAGAAAGAAACCTACAAACTGCAAGCATTTGCGGATGACCTCGTATTTATCTTAGAGGAACCGCTATATTCGGGTACAAGACTTGTGGAAATATTAGAAGAATATGGAGGGGTAGCTGGACTGAAAATCAACAAAGATAAAATGAAAATGATAGTTAAAAATATGAATAATACACAGAAAAATATCCAAATAGTGAAGAAAGTTAAATACTTGGTAGTACAGCTAATAGCAAGGTGCATTATAATTAAAGAAGATAACTATGTTAATTTAAACAATCAGATAAAGAAAGACTTAGAAAGATGGAAAAATTTGCAACTCTCCTTCATGGGGAAAATTGCAGCAGTAAAGATGAGCATTTTACCTAAATTACTCTTTCTATTTCAGAATGTCCCCATAAAACTAGAGAAAAAATATTTTGTAACTTTGAATAAAATAATATTGAAATTTATTTGGCAGGGAAAGAAACCTAGAACTAAATTAAAACTACTACAAGAAGCCAAAGAGAGAGGAGGATTTGGATTACCTGACTGGGAGCTGTACTACCAAGCTGCAATACTCACTTGGGTGCAGGATTGGATAAATTTAAAAAACAGAAGGCTATTAACTCTAGAGGGTCATGATTTACAATCTGGATGGCATGCATTTTTGTGGGATGAGAGATATAACATTCATCAATACTTCTAGAGACACCACATCAGAGCAGCATTACTAAATGTGTGGATTAATGTTAAACAACAGAACTATATAGAAATACCAGTATGGTTCTCAACACTGGAAGTGCTAGTGCAACCAAATTTCATGAACTTGGGAAAAGTAGTTACGTACAGAGATATTCTAAATGAACAAGGAGAACTTAAATCTAGACAAGAATTAAAAGAAAATGCGGTACAATTGGAATGGTGGGTGTACCTGCAAATTCAGTCATGTTATAAGAAAGACAAAAGGGAATGGGGTACACAGAGAGATCTGACAACACTAGATAAAATATTATTAGGAACGGAGGAGAAAGCAATGCAAAGAACATATAAATATTTATTGGAATATAAAATGGAAGAGGAGCAGGTAAAGGAAGTGATAATAACATGGGCCCAAAATTTCAGATATAATATTGATTTAGACAAATGGCAAATGTTATGGGAAAGAAATAGAAAGTTAACCTTGGCCACCTCATATAAAGAGAATTTGTACAAAATGTTTTATAGGTGGCACTTCTCTCCAACAACACTGGCAAAGATGAGAAAAGATATGTCACCACAGTGTTGGAAGTGCAAGAAAGTGTTAGGGACTTATTATCATATGTGGTGGACTTGTTCCAAAGCCAAAGAATTTTGGCGGCAAATAAAGACTTGTTTGGAAGAAATGTTGGGACTGAAGATAGATCCCAGACCAGAACTGTTTTTACTGGAAATGATAGATGGGAAATTTAACAAAGGAGAGACATATCTAGCGTTGCATATTATAACAGCAGCAAGGTTGGTCTATGCCCAGAACTGGAAAAACGGAAATTCCCCGGTGGAGAGTGAACTAATTACAAATTTTTTGATATGTGCAGAGATGGATAGACTAACATTAGAAATTAAAGACAAGGATGAAACAAAGTATTACGAAGTTTGGGATAAGATGTACTATTGGTTAGACTCAAGGAAAAAAAGTCAGAACAAAGAAAGCTTGTCTAGAAGAGAGAAAGTGTAGATTTTCAACCTCAAAGTGAGCGTAAGATAGAGACCAGAAAGAATATGAAATAAGAATGGAAATGGAAGTTATGTTGTAAATAGACGTAAATATGTATGTAAATATATAAATATGTAAATAGTATAAAATGCAATATGTAAATAGTATAAAAGACGAATGAATAGGGAGATATATGGTATATCTCCCTATAGTATGTATGGCAAAATAACAGCCAAGAAAGCCATACTGTGTTCAACCTGTTTTTAAATGTTTACTCAATAAAAAAAATTAATTTTTTTTAAAAAGATATTAGACAGTATGGATTTTACAAAGAACAGGCTATGTTTGATCAGACATTATTAACTTCTGATGAAAAGTTAATTTTAAAAATGTACAATTTCTTATTAAATTTCAAAATGGAAGATGAACAAGTAAAAGAGACAATGATAGAAAAATCATGGGACACGAGATTGCTCACAGTTTTATTTCAGCTTTCCTTTACTTTGGCAGAACGACAAAGCTGAGTGATGCCAAATGGCAGGGAAGGTTTTCAGAACTTGATTCAAAAGGAAGCTGGGTAAAAGGGCAAATCTTACAGCCCCTTTTCCCTACTCCCCTACCCTTTGGAATGCTATCCCTGGTGCTGGGACAATTAGCAAGAAGAAAGCTGATTTTTTTAATTTTTATTACAAAAGAATACACAATAGAAATTTACACACAGAGTAATATGCTAATGCCAGCTGTTTGCCTTGGGTGCTTAGGACACAAACAAAAGTGTTTAGGATGAAACTGTTTAGGATCTTGTTAATTTTAGCAGTAGCTGCCTGCTGGCAATTCTAATAAACGAATAAACGAATTAAGGTCATAGAGCTGAACTACTTAGCTTCCCTCATCACTTTTTTTTTTGTTCCTGCTGTGCTGCAGAGAAAAGCAGGTCAGGAACTGACTGAGAGAGACACAGGTTGTAACTGTGGGCATTTGTCGTCCCCTCTTTCCTTCTTTTTCTTTTCCTTTCCTCTTTCCCTTTCACCTTTCCGGTCCCTTCTTGGATGCTCAAATGCAAAAGGGGAAACATTTCTCAATGCCTCCTTGCCTTGTGATCAAATGCCACTTTTGCTAGTAGTTTGTGGCCACTTAAAAGATTGAGAAAAACCAGGCTCAGTTTATCCCACGGATAACACTACAACAAAACTGTCAAATGGTCGCTGTGATAGTTGATCAGAGCTCCTCCATTTTTTATGTAGAACAGATTTAGCATTTAGGAACAGAGGTAAGAACATAAGAACATAAGAAGAGCCATGCTGAATTAGGCCAAAGCCCATCGAGTCCAGCATTCTGTGTCTCACAGTGGCCCACCAATTGTACATGGGGATCTTGAGCAGAAAGAGAAGGCAAAACCCTCCCTTTCCCTTGACCCCCAACAAATGGTACTCAAGGGAATCCTGCCTGCCTCAACCAAAATAGAGGCGGCACATAGACATCCGTTTTAATAACCACCGATACACTTGGCATCCATGAATCTATCTAGCCCTGCCTTGAAGCTGTCAAGGCTGACAGCTGTCACGACCCCTTCTGGAAGTGAATTCCATAAATCAACGACCCACTGGGTGAAGAAATATTTCCCTTTATTTGTCCTCACTTTCTTAGCTATGAGCTTTAGGGAGTGCCCCCTTGTCCTGGTATTGTGTGATAGAGAAAAGAACTGTTCTCTATCCACCTTTTCTATCCCATGCATGATTTTATACACTTCAATCAAGTTACCCCTTAAATGCCGTCTTTCAAGGCTGAAGAGACCAAGGCGTTGCAATCTGGTTTCATAATAGGCGCCAGAAGAGACGCCTAGAGAAGCGATGGAGGAAAAGTAAATCCGTATCTGACCGAACACTTGTAAGATCTTATATCAAGACTTATCAGGTGGCGCTCAAGGCGGCAAGATGCGCGTATCATTCCGCCTTGATTGCATCTGCGGAATCCCGCCCAGCCGCCCTGTTCAGGGTAACTCGCTCCCTCCTTAATCAGGGGGGGGTTGATGCACCCTTGCAGGGTAGTGCTGAGGACTTTAATAAGTTTTTTGCGGATAAAATCGCCCAGATTCGGATGGACCTTGACTCCAATTGGAATGCAGTATCGGCTGATAATGATTCAGTCGAGATGACAGGGACTCGTCTTGATCCTGTTGTGTGGGAGGAGTTTGACCCGGTGGCACCTGATGAAGTCGACAAGGCCATTGGAGCTGTGAGCTCCGCCACCTGTTTATTGGACCCGTGCCCCTCCTGGCTGGTTTCGGCCAGCAGGGAGGTGACGCGGGGCTGGGTTCAGGAGATTGTCAACGCTTCTTTGAGGGAGGGGTCCTTTCCGGCTCCCTGCAAGGAGGCAATTGTGCGCCCCCTCCTCAAGAAGCCTTCCCTGGACCCAGCTGTTTTAAACAACTACCGTCCTGTCTCCAATCTTCCCTTTATAGGGAAGGTTGTTGAGAAGGTGGTGTCACTCCAGCTCCAGCGGTCCTTGGATGAGGCCGATTATCTGGGCCCTCAACAGTCAGGATTCAGGCTCGGCTACTCCACGGAAACTGCTTTGGTCGCGCTGACGGATGATCTCTGGCGGGCCCGGGATAGGGGATTTTCCACTATCCTGGTGCTACTTGACCTCTCAGCGGCTTTCGATACCATTGACCATGGTATCCTTCTGCACCGACTGGGGGGGTTGGGGGTTGGGGGCACTGTTTTGCAGTGGTTCACCTCCTACCTCACTGGTCGGTCACAGTCGGTGTTGGCGGGGGGTCAGAAGTCGACCCCTAGGTTCCTCCCTTGTGGGGTCCCTCAGGGATCGGTCCTCTCCCCTCTGCTGTTTAATATCTACATGAAACCACTGGGTGAGATCATCCGACAACACGGGGTGAGATATCATCAGTATGCTGATGATACCCAGCTTTACATCTCCACCCCGTGTCATTTCAGTGAAGCAGCGGAAGTGATGTGCCGATGTCTGGAGGCTGTTAGGGTTTGGATGGGTGCCAACAGGCTCAAACTCAACCCCGACAAGACGGAGTGGCTATGGGTTCTGCCTCCCAAAGATAATTCAATCTATCCGTCCATCAGCCTGGGGGGGAGCTTTTGACCCCCTCGGAGAAGGTCCGCAACTTGGGCGTCCTCCTCGATCCACAGCTAAACTTGGAACATCATTTTTCGGCTGTGGCGAGGAGGACATTTGCCCAGGTTCGCCTGGTGCACCAGTTGCGGCCCTATTTGGACCGGGAGTCTCTGCTCACAGTCACTCATGCCCTTATCACCTCGAGGCTCGACTACTGCAATGCTCTCTACATGGGGCTACCTTTGAAAAACGTTCGGAGACTTCAGGTAATGCAGAATGCAGCCGCGCGAGCAGTGTTGGGCCTGCCCAGAAATGCCCACATCTCAGCATCACTCCGTGAGCTGCATTGGCTGCCTATTGGTCTCCGAACGCAATTCAAAGTGTTGGTTATGACCTATAAAGCCCTACATGGCATCGGACCAGGTTACTTACGAGACCGCCTGCTGCCTCACGAAACCCAGCGACCGGTTAGGGCCCACAGAGTCGGCCTTCTCCAGGTCCCGTCGGCCAGACAGTGTCGCCTGGCGGGGCCTAGGGGAAGGGCCTTTTCTGTTGCGGCCCCGGCCCTCTGGAATCAACTCCCCCCGGAGATCCGTATCGCCCCCACCCTCTCCGCCTTTCGTAAACTACTAAAGACCCATCTCTGCCGGCAGGCCTGGGGCGGTTGAAATCTTGCCCCTAGCCAGTGTATGTCTGTGTGTATGTTTGCTGAATGAATGGTTCTTAATTTAGGGGTTCTTCTTTTTATATATTTATTTTTATAAATGTACTATTTAGTTTGTATTGGATTTCTATTTATGCTGTAAGCCGCCCTGAGTTCCCGGAATAGGGCGGCATAGAAATTTAATAAATAATAATAATAATAATAATAATAATAATGGAGGCGCTCCATTACCTTGATCATTCTTGTTGCCCTTTTTTGCACCCTTTCCAGTTCCATTATATCCTTCTTGAGGTGCGGTGACCAGAACTGTACACAGTACTCCAAGTGTGGTCTCACCATCGATTTGTACAGAGGCAATACAACACTTGCTGACTTATTTTCGATTCCCTTCCTAATCATGCCAAGCATGGAATTTGCTTTTTTTACTGCTGCTGCGCATTGGGTTGACATCTTCATCGAGCTGTCCACCAAAACCCCAAGATCCCTTTCTTGGGTTGTCTCAGAAAGTTTGGTCCCCATCAGTTGGTAAGTATAATTGGGGTTCTTTGCCCCAATGTGCATAACTTTGCACTTGTTTAGGTTAAAATGCATTTGCCACTTTGTTGCCCACTCACACAATTTCGAGGGATCCTTCTGGAGCTCCCGACAATCAGTTTCACTTTTCACAACCCGGAACAATTTAGTGTCATCAGCAAACTTGGCTACCTCACTATTAACTTCTACATCCAGATCATTGATGAATAAATTAAAAAGTAAAGGTCCCAAAACTGAACCTTGGGGTACACCACTTCTCACTTCTTTCCATCCGGAGAATTGTCCATTTATTGCCACCCTTTGCTTCCTACAATTTAGCCAGTTACCAATCCAGGACAAGACCTGTCCTCTAATTCCGTGGCTGGAGAGCTTTTTTAGGAGCCTTTGGTGAGGGACTTTGTCAAAAGCCTTTTGAAAGTCAAGATATACAATATCAACTGGGGCCCCTTTATCTATGTATTTATTTACACCCTCAAAGATTCTAACAAGTTAGTAAGACATGATTTGCCTTTGCAGAAACCATGTTGATTTTCTTTCAGCAATGCCTGTTTTTCTATGTGCCCTGTAATTTTATCTTTAATAATGGTTTCCATCAGTTTGCCTGGAACTGAGGTTAGACTGACTGGTCTATAGTTTCCTGGATCACCTCTGGATCCTTTCTTGAAGATCGGGGTTATATTTGCTTCCCTCCCATCCTCCAGTACAGTGCCTGATCTTAGAGAAAGATTATATATTTTAGCTAGAAGTTCAGCAATTTCACACTTGAGTTCCTTGAGAATTCTAGGGTGGATGCCATCTGGACCCGGCGATTTGTTGACGTTTAGTTTAGAAAGGCATGCAAGAACATCTTCCTTGTTTATCTCTATCAGGTTTAATTCTTCTATTTCCCTCCCTGGGAAAACTAATTCAGTGGCAGGCAAATGTTCTCTATCCTCCTCAGTGAAAACGGAGGCAAAGAAGTCATTTAACCTCTCAGCAATCTCCTTGTCTTCTCTGATTATCCCCTTCTGACCATTGTCATCAAGTGGCCCAACTGATTTTCTGGTTGGGTTCCTGCTTCTGATGTACTTAAAAAAGGTTTTGTTATTATTTTTAATACTCTTGGCTATGTGCTCCTCAAAGTCTCTCTTGGCTTTCATGATTATAGCCTTGCATTTGGTCTGCCAGAGTTTGTGATCCCTCCTGTTCTCCTCGGTAGGAAGAGCCTTCCATTTCTTAAATGAGTTTTTCTTCTTTCCAATAACCTCCTTTACCTCATTCGTAAGCCATACTGGTATCCTCTTGGACTTTCCAATCCTCTTTCTTCTTTTAGGAATGCATTTTATTTGAGCCTGCTGTAACGTATTTTTAAACAGTTTCCAAGCATTTTGGAGGGATTTGACTGTTCCTTTTAGTTTCTTCTTTACTATTTTCCTCATTTTGTCAAAATTCCCTCTGTGAAAGTTTAAGGTCTCTGTGTTAGTTTTCACTGACAATTTGCTATCCATGGTTAAGTTGAAGGTTATTGTGTTGTGATCGCTGGTTCCTATGGGCCCAGTTACAAGGACATCATGAACCAAATCCTGTCTGCTAGTTAGAACCAAGTCCAGGATCCCCTTTCCCCTGGTAGGTTCCATGACCATCTGCTCAAGGGAATAATCGGCTAACATGTCAAGGAACCTTGTCTCTCTTTCATGTGTAGAACAAGAATTTACCCAATCTATTTGGGGATAGTTGAAGTTGACTACCCTATTTCTTTTTGAGGCCTCCTTAAATTCATTTTCCAAATAGCAATCTGCCTCTGGAGTTTGGTTGGGAGGGCGATAGCAGATCCCTAACGTCAGATTAGTTTCCTGTCCTGGGATTTTTATCCACAATGTTTCTGTGGGTGCGTTTGAATTTTCTTGAATTTCAAGTTCATGAGATTCTAACTCCTCATTTATGTACAAGGCCACGCCACCACCATTTCTCCCTCTCCTGTCCATCCTATACAATTTGTAACCTGGAATCCTTGTGTCCCATTGGTTTTCATCTGTCCACCAGGTTTCTGTTGTGCCGATAATATCAATATTATTTTCCTTCACCAAGCATTCCAATTCCCCTATTTTTGCTCGAATGCTTCTAGCATTCGTGTACAGACATTTATATGTAATTTTCTGGTGCACTTTCAACTTTGACTGTGGATTTTGACTGTAGAATTTGGTTGTAGAATGTGTAGATGGTCTACCATGTACTTCTGCTTGACTATTACAATTTTGTTTTCCTGTTGACTCACCAATGTGTGCATAACTTCCACCCTCCATATTAGGCAGTGCGCCTTCTCGAACCGGAAGCTGCCCAGCTCCTGTCGACTTGCCCCTATGAATCAGTTTAAAGCTGCACTGAAACCTTTTTAATAGGTAGCTTAGCTGCTTTTCTATTAATATATAATCCTTAAAAGGGCTCTCTTGCAGGGATCTTGTCTTGGTCTAATTCAGACTGGAAATATAGAAAAGGAAAATATTTTTCCCCATTCTGCTTTGTCCTGTTTTCCCCAATGGAAATGACTGTTAGCAACACACAAGGAAGGGATACTTTCCTAAGAGCTCACCATTCAAGAATACCAATGTAAATTTGGATTGCCAACAAAGTTCTGTCTGTGACAAAACAGAACCCAAAATTTCTTTCTCCTTTGAACTGGGGCATTTCCATGTGGGGCATTGCCTCTCCCTCCCTCCCCTGCTTTTTTTCTAAACTGCCAGAAGCTCCAGGCAGAGGTGGCAGCAGGTAAGCAGCGATGGGGCAGAGACTTCACATTTTGACCCCTCCCCCTGTTGTTGCCTTTGCATCCCAGACCTGTGCAAGTATTTGTGTGTGTGTGTGTGTGTGTGTGTACTCTGTGGGAGGGTCTCACCCCTTGCAGCCCCAAGTCCTCAACAGAGACCTTCTGTGATGGTAGGCTGCAAACTAATGAAAGCTGGGTTTTTTTGAGTACTTGTTGCTTTTTCTCAACCTGCTGCTGATCACATCGCGCCCTGCCCCCCCCCCTCAGCTCCCGCCTCCAGGCCAGTGGAAGGCTGCAAGAAGCTCCCATCACAGCTTCTCTTATCTGTCCCATTCTTTTCCTCCCCAATGTCACAGCGTGGGGCTGCAAGGAGTGAGACTCCTCCACACATGTGCTTGTGTGTGCATGCACGCACACACACACACACACATACACAAGCATTTGTGGATCTGGGAGAGGTGAGCTCAGAGCCATGCAGAGTCCATTCAGGCACAGAGGCAATGATAGGGGAGGGGTCAAAATGGGAAGCCTCCTGCCTGGAGCCTCTGGCAGCTAAAAAAAATAAACCTGAGAAGCACTCAGAAGGCAGTCTGAGGGCAAGAGATTGCCAGTGCTGCCGGGGGCCATGCTGCCGCTGGCCGTCACTATCCCATGCAGGCAGGGGCAGTGAAAGGGAAGACTGATGGCTGTGAGGCTGATCTACTGGTGGGAGCTGTTCTGTTCTGTGCATTGGTAAGGCATGGAGACGAGGCAAGTGTAACAACAGTTGCTTCTTTACTCAACTTCAACAGAACCAACACAAAATGGTGCAGATCCCTTTTATACCCTTTTGCAGGGAACAACGTCAGCCAATAAATGCAACATATTTTTTACGCTTTGCGCATATACAATAGACTGGAGACAGCTTGTCTGGCCTGGGCAGCCACGTGGTTTGCCTGGGTCTCTCTGCAGCTTCCTGCACCTGCTCTGTCAATCACAGGCCCAGGACATAACAGGAGCCATCAAAGCCGGAACACACACAGCCTTAGATCCATGGGGCAGCCCTGGAGACAGCAAGGGTCCCCTGTTTTCTCTGATCCACCCCCTGGGGGAGTGCGGAGAAGGCAGCGAGCGCAAGAGTGCTGGTACCCTGGGGGAAAGGGAAGCTTTCATCTTGCCTTTTTTCTTTCTCAGTGTTCAGCAGGAATGGTCAGCAGGGATGCCAGGCGTTCGCCGCTTCCTCTTCATGCACCCAGAGGGGTGGGGCAGGGGTAGCCCCTCACTGCCTTTTCCCACCAAAACCTTCTTTTATATCATCTCCTCTCTTACCCCTTCTTCTTTTCTCTTCAGCGCATCTCCAGCTTCTGGAAGTGCCAATCAGCTGGAGCCTGGCACTGATCCTGGCACATCTGTCGAACCCCAACAGCCCTGCAGCTCCAGCTGTCTCTCCCTCAGGCCTGTGTGGCACTGCTGTTGCTTCAGCTCATTCCTCTCCCCTCCACTACTACCATTTCTCTAGGACAGTTGCATACCACCTGCCAGGTGCCAAAGTACGCATACCACCAGTTGAAAAGCCCTGTCCTAGATGGTTTGAGCCTGTTTTTTTTAATTGCCTTTCTGCAATTATCTCTACCTGTCCAATGAGAGCAAAGAAGTGATTACCTATTACCACCTTGTGGAATCTCAAAGCCACATTCTCTCTGTTGCCATCTGGAATACCATCCTGTTGGCCCAACGTCACCATCCTTTAGAAAAACGTAAAAACCTGTCTTTTAAAATAGTCAGAACCCAAGGTAATTTGTGAACCCAATCTATGGAAAATGGTTGAATGGTATTTCCCTCTCATATATTTGTTTTTATGTAGTTTTAATTTTTTAATGGTGCTTCAATATTATGTATCACCTACATTCTGTGATAAAAATTCTTTTATCAGAACACAATAGTACCTATTCTAATAGTATTCAGCTTTGGCAGTTATTCTAAAAGGTTATAGAACAATAACCAAACTTTCATATCCCTAATTTGCCCTGAGTTAGTTTTCCCTAAAATGTCTAGTCTAAACTAACATATTTTCCAAGATCCTTTCTTTCTCTGTATATGTGTGTATGTTTGTGCATATATACTTTTTATTAAGAATTTTGATTATAATTGTAAAATATAATATAAATTAGTACAAGGAGGGTGGTCCTACTTCTCAGAGAATAACAGGTGACAAGATGTGGGCAGAGCCCAATTCCTACTTTTTTCCAATGGATTTACACAGAACCAATGCAAAGAGCTTCCAGATGACATATCCTTTTCTGTGAACCTGGAAAAATCATAGTGGACAAATGCAACACCAGAGGATTGGAGAAGAGCAAATGTTGTGCCTATCTTTAAAAAGCAAGAACAAATATTTACCAAGATAAGTGCATATCAATTGCCTAGGCAATGATACTGGCATTTAGCAATATTTATTCTACCTTTTGAATTTTGAAGAAGCAGAAAGGAAAGAGTATTGAGCATACCTCTCCTAAATATATTTACACTTGTTCAACCTAATATTCACTAAAGACAGATATTTGGATAGTTATGATTGTTGAGAAATAAGTAAAGTTTGAGTTGATTGGATAAGGGAAAGTACTATCAGTATCTCCCAAAAAAGAAGCAAAATGGTGATATGAAATGGTCATTTTGAGATGAATATGTGGAAAGAATATAAAGCAGATCATAAAATTTTAAATGTCTAAGAAGTTTGGACATAATGAGGTGGCAAAGTGTGGATTTCTTAAGAAGTCTTGCCAGATTAACAGTAACTTCTTTATGGTTCATTAGATTGATCATAATAATTCTGTGAATGTAGAAAGCCTCAGTCTCAGGAAAACATTTGTCAAAGTAACTCATTATATTCTCAAACTAGTGGGCTGGATTAGGTGAATCCACACTGGAATTAAATCCTTCCTTTAGAAACACTCTGAGAGTTTCTTCATGATCTGGGAATCACATGTTGAACAGGGTATTAGAAAGATTTGGTCTCAGGCTTACAAGGCAAAAACAAAATTGCTTAACCAATGTGCGGTTGACAAACAATTGTATAGGACTGTGCCTAACTGAAGGACAATTGTATTAACACCTTCAAAGATAAAAGACATTCAAAATACTTTTTGCACAAATTTAACAGAGACATTGAAGAAACTTTAACACAGTAAAATATATTACAGCAAATGTTTTTGTGAATCACAATCTTCAACACATAGGACATTCCGGAGAGATGAATATTATTTGTCTCCATAGCTACTGTAGTGGCTCAGAGAAGGGGCATGGAGGAAGAAAAAGAAATAAAAGTGTATGGTGAACAAAAGGGTGTGTGAGAGAAACGTTTTTGATACAGTTGGTTTTAGGTGCAGTGATTAAGGCATCAGGCTAGAAACCAGGAGACTGTGAGTTGTAGTCTCATTTTAGGCACAGAAACCAGCTTGGTGACCTTGGGCCAGTCATGGTCTCTCAGCCCTAGGAAGAGCATAATGGCAAATCACATCTGAAAACTTTTGCCAAGACAACTTCAGGGACTTGCCAAACACTCTCTGAGAATTGTACATGACTGAACTAAGAAAAATAAAATTACAAAGACATCTTAGCTCCATTGTGATACCAAAAAAAGAGAGAGAGAGAGATGGTTCTTCGGCTTTTCAGGACAGTGTGACATATACAGAACATAGCAATAACACTAGCAATAGCACTTAGACATATATACTGCTTCGCAGTGCTTTATAGCCCTCTCTAAGCGGTTTAGCATATTGCTCCCAATAATCTGGATCCTCATTTTACCAACCTTGGAAGGACGGAAGCCGGTCACGATCATCAGAATTAGCCTGCCATACTGCATTCTAACCACTGCACCACCACGGCTCATAGCCAAATAGCCAAACTGAACTAGAAAGTGCTCATGTATTACCCTGAATTCAGATCTGCAGTTCTGGGAAGGAATGAGTACACTACCTCAGGAATATATTCTAATACTATAGAAGTGCAAACATCTTGCCATTGTGATGGACCATATGTGGAAGCAGTCTACTATGGCTGAAAAGAAAAGAAAAGAAAAGAAAAAGAAAATACAATTTCAGATAATGGAAACTAATACTTTCATTCTAATTTTCCAAAGCCAGTCTTCTTGTTGTGAGCCACAATTTAAGACTGTACCAAACTGGAATGGCTTTGACAAGGACAGAGAGAATGGTTGGGAAATTGGCCTCTCAAATCCTATTGAGTATGTTTATCCTTGAAATAAGGCAGATGAAATGAGTACTAAAGAATATTACAAACAAGAAAGCCATATTAATTTTCTATAATGCCAGAATATAGGATACAGAACAATAAAGATAAGGTACAGGAAAATCAATTCCAATGAAATAATAGGCAAATGTTTTTTGAGCGTAAATATAGGGTAATAGCACAACCAGTTGTGTAAAAGTGTTTGTGGATGGGATGACAGAAAACAAGGTTCATGACTGCTGCTCTCACTGTGAGTTTAATCTTTATTTGCAACATTTAAATAGGCCTCCTATGCCTCTGCAGCTGAGAATATATTCACAGAATAGTTTGTTGTTGTTTTTAAATGAGCTTCTTCCATTACAAATACAGCTGTGGGAATGTAGGTTTTAAAAAACCATATTGACTTTATACTGCTTTCTTCCCCTGTATTTAACACCCAAAGATTGCTTGAAAATCTTCAATACAGACACCAAAAATAACTTGGAAACATACTTAGAGTTTATGTTCACTGTACTTGCATTCACTAATGCAAATAAGAAAATTATCCAACTTCTAGTATTTTGCAGAAATAATATTCCAACAAATGTCTGGATGCTTGAAATCTTCCTTTACAACTTTGTTATGCTTTGGGAACTTTAGTTTCTTGGTTTAAAATTTTTTATCCACCTCTGCTAACAGGTTTGCTGGTATACATAATAGATACCTTGTAAGGTATCTTCTATCTTAACCTGCTTGAGTTCTATTCTCCAGTTACCCTCAGATGTTTAGTCCAATAGATCATTGTATAATTAATTACAATGCTACGCAATCTCCTCTCTTGTATTGTATGTCTTCTGAAAAAATGGTGTACCCATCATTTTCCATTGGTGGGATTTATCCTACCACATTTGGTAATCTGTATAATATGGGACTTGCCTTTGTGCTTACAATTTACATTGCTTGTTACCCAAACATTATGCTTTGCTATTAAAAACAATTAAGATAATGATTAGATTCTTTGTGTTCAATTCCCTTTTCCCTTATGCTTCTTTATTCATTAGATATACAACCTGTCTTTTGTACCAGAAACTCAGGATAGTGTTCTTAGGGTTCCCCTCTTTTATTATTTCCCTTAAAAACAAGATTGGTTGGGTTGAGAGAGAATGACCCTGTGAGTTTCCATGCCTGTGAGTGGACCAGGCCTGGCTTCTCTAACTTCTAATCCAACACCTCAATCACTACATTGCGGAAGTGCCTAGTCATGAGGAAAAGTGACAGGCTAAGCTGATTGCTGTCCACCTGAAACCAGCTGTATAAAAATTTTTGCTGGATGGTAGAAATAATTAGCAAAGAGGACCAGAAAATAAATTTTACAAAGAGACAAAGGAATAAAAGTATATATGGAAGATTCAAAGAAAGTTTGTCTTTAATAATAAGGACTCTTCAGAGGAGATATCTGAAAACTTGTCCCTATTACAGCAACCTGCCCCATCCAGTCAGACAGGAAGGTCTAGGGACCCTGTCAGCTAAAAAATTCTGACTGGTAGGATCTAGGGCAGCGGTTCTCAACTTATGGGTCATGACCCCATTTGGGGCCGAACGACCGTTTCGCGGGGGTCACCGGACACCGCGGTCCGCCATTTTGTTTTTTGTTTTTGTTTTTTCCGTCGTGCGCGCGCCGCGCATGCGCGGTTCGGGCCGTCGTGCGCGCGCCGTGCATGCGCGGATCGGCCCGTCGTGGTTTGCCATTTTGTTTTTTGTTTTTTGTTTTTTTTCCCCATCGCGCGTGCCGCTCATTCGCGGATCCGCCCAGCGCACGCGCGCCAGGGTCGCGCCGCGCATGGGCGGGGCAAGTGGGGTCTCAACCTGAAAAAGGTTGAGAACCACTGATCTAGGAGGAGAGCCTTTTCTGCCATTACCATGACCATATGGAATATCTTGCCCCCTGAGATGTGGTTGGCCCCCACTCTTCTGGCCTTCCAGAACAGCATTAAGACCTGCCTCTGTCAACTAGCACGGGAATTCAAGATCAGTGTTGCAACCTTGGGGATGGTAAGTGGCCTGAGGGCACTCTGTCCATCTTTTAACTCTGTTTTCTTAATTTTGTTTTTAACTTTGTCTTTTTATATGGAAGTTATAGTCATAATAAACTATCCAGAGCCATTTCAATAATAAGGATTTCTTGCACGTAAAAGCTGTATTTCTAAAATCAAAAGAGTTGGGGCAGCCAACTCTTCTTTGTCTGCAACCAAAACGTGTACTTTTGCCATGCCTGTTGCAAAGTGCTAATTCAAACTGATGTTGTTAAAGGCTGTGTTCTACAAACCTGCAGAAGTTGTTAGTGGCAAGAAACCTTGTTTGGGGGAATTTCGAAACAAAGCAGGCTAAAAAAGTTGCTACCAAAGGAATTTTGCTTCCCTTCTTAACCAACCTCCCCCTTTCTGGCCCCAGCTGCCAAACAATAAAACCATTTGTCGTCATGGTAACTCAGCAATGATGAGAGGAGAAGTCTAAATTACCCCTCCCTTTGGAATTCCAGCTATGTCAATGGAAAGAAAAAGTGTTCAGAGGCTCCAATAGCAGTGCAGCAGCATCCCCTGGTGGCCAATCTGCACATTACACTTTTAAGCAATTTTTCCGTGCTGGTCTCATGACAACTTGATAATTAATTCAGCACATAGCAGGGTTACACCAAGCCAAGTTAACAACACCCTCTAGAGGGAAAAGAAGGTACTTCACTGAATGCAATTTTTAACTACTTCACTGAATGCAATTTTCTAACTACGCAGAGTGAATCTGATAGTTAAAGAGCAAGTTACCTAAATTCATCCAACGCCACCAACACCCCCTAGAGGGCATAGAGTGAACTTCACCCGAAGTAATCACTCACTCAAGCAATCACCTCTAGTGGTGACTGTGCTGAGAGCAAATTAAGGAGAAGAAAAGGCAGCAATTAACCTTGCTTATTATCACAAAGCTGATGACCAAGGAGTCCCCAGCTTGCAACCTAATGACCAGGTGGGAGTTTGTAGGAGCTAGTGGAAGCTCAGCATTCTCCCAGTGGCCACTACAAGATAACATGGTAGTAAGAAGAATTTTGGTAGCCTCTCTCCAGATGCCCCCTAGTGGTTAAAGGAGGAACTACATGCAAGCCTTTAATCACGCACAGAGAAAGCCCTCTGGTGGACAAAGGGATAACCTCAAAGGAAAAGCACCCTGGTAACCAACCCACAGAAAGTGACCCCTAGTGGTGAAAGGGTGAATTGTGCTGAAGTACCCACGAACATGGGAGAACGCACCCAGTGGTGCCTCTACCCACAGACAGCATCCCAGTAGCTGATCTGCAAGTAGCGACCCTTAGCAGTCAAAAAGAGAAGTTCATCAAATTTGCTTCAAAATAGCTAGGAAGTTTACTGAACCTGTTCTAGCCATGGCAGGGTGTCCCATTGATCTAGAAGAAGGGGTTCAACCAACCAGCCTAGATGAGACACCCCAACTAACTGGTCAAGGAGAAATGTTGGAAACAGCCAACCTTGACCTGTACACAGAAGCTGATGCTCAAGCCTCAGTGCATGCCAATTGGAAGAAGATAAGGAAGACACCCTCAAACAATGGATCTAGGAGGAGAGCCTTTTCTGCCATTACCATGACCATATGGAATATCTTGCCCCCTGAGATGTGGTTGGCCTGGCCTTCCAGAACAGCATTAAGACCTGCCTCTGTCAACTAGCATGGGAATTCAAGATCAGTGTTGCAACCTTGGGGATGGTAAGTGGCCTGAGGGCACTCTGTCCATCTTTTAACTCTGTTTTCTTAATTTTGTTTTTAACTTTGTCTTTTTATATGGAAGTTATAGTCATAATAAACTATCCAGAGCCATTTCAATAGTGAAATGGGAGGTGTATAAATCTGATTTATAAAACAAATAAGTAAACAAACATTGATCTGCCCAAAATTTGGATGTTGACAGATTTGACAAATTAAACAACCCCTGCCCAAGAAGGAATTAAAGTTAGAATTGAATAAACCAATATCAGTGCTTCAGAAAGATTTTGAAGTTATATCAGAGCATAATAAAAAAAAATCAAGGATATGGCCATGCAGACTTCAGACATTGTTTCAGAGAGCTAGAAAGGCTTATGCCATATACATAAAAACTGAGTATGATACTGAAGCAATTCAAAAAGATATTCTAAACATGAAATGGGTTTTGGCTATTGTTCCACATAGAAACAGAAGAAACAATTTAGGGATCGAAGGCATTTAAGAGAATGCAGAAAAGAATGACTTATTAGGAGATCTTATTCCAAAAATTAATGGACTTGTACTTTATATTAATCTCACCAAGAAAGATGCACAACATGGCCACAGAATATATAATCCAAGATTCACATGAGTGAAAAAAACACAAAATGTTTTTTTAATGTTACATTTAACTGAGAGATATGATTGTGCATGAAATGTATGAGCTAGGATGAAAAGCTGACTATTTAACAGAGATTTCAAGCATCTTACTTAAGTACTTATAAGTGTAGAGTAAAATATAAGTGGGATTTACCATTTAATCCAATTATCTTTCTACCTCAGGAAAAGGAGACTATTTCTATTTTTTCCAAAATGAACTGAGTTTTAATAGTGTTAAATAAACATACCTTGGACCCTTGAAGCATGGCTGTTTTACATTAAGGTGAAGCTAAAATAGACAGACTTAAAGAAAAGAGGAATGAAGTGGTTTTTATTATTTTTTTAAAAAAAGGAAAGGAAAAAATGTTTAAAATCAACATTTATAATAGAGATTATTATAATAGATGTAATAAAAATGACTATTTATAGATATTTAAAAGCCCTTGCTGTGGGTGGGAATGGAAAGCATATGGACTCAGAGCACACACATGTGCACACAAACACATATACATAAACGTTTATAATTTAATTTATAATTCTTCTGTGAGCACTACTCACATTCAATCTATGGGTGTAGTGATAAGATGGAGGAAGAATGAAATGTATTAGGGACACAGAGTGAAGAAAAGAGGTTGGGATTTAGCAGCAATTTCTTTAGCACTTTCTTGAAAGTATTGAAGTATCTCTTTGTTCGAAGAGGGAACCATGGTTCCTGTTGTTTAGTACAATGCTTGATTTAGGGAAGCAAAATATGAATTGGAGAAATAAAAAGCTGAAGTGAAAAATAGGATAGTTTATGCAAGACAAGAGATTTTTCTGACAATTTGTTATTTGATACAGAAGAGATTGAATTTAAATAAGTCATCACATACCATTTTAAAATAAGGATTCAATGTAAATCACTTTTGAATGAGAAAACATTAAAGGAAACAGCAGAATGTCCTTTTGTCAATTTTAAGAAATGTATAAAATAATGAATGATTTCTGATTTATATTAGATATTGCTGGAGATGGAAATAGATTGGATGACTAGGGATATAGATTTAAGTAAGCAAATGAGAACTAGGGATTCAGCAAAATATCTATAGCCTCCATACAAGAATAAATGGCAGTTAATCCCAATAGAAATAATATAGCAATTATTCAGCAAATGTTAGAAGAGATGTAAACATAAGAGCACATTTCTTCATATGTGGTAGACCTGTGAAATGGTTATTTAAAAAATAATTTTAAGAAGCATTATAGTCACATAGATAAAAACCATATACCTACAACTACTAAAACTAAAAGAATAATAAGAAAAAATAGAAAGTGTGAGAAAACTATAGAAAAAAGCTCAAATCTGGTATGTGTGTGTGTGTTTCAGTCTAGGAAATTCTCATGCATTCTGGGCTTCTGCAGAACTACAATTGAGAACAGCTAGTTAAAGTGTTACCCCACCCTGCCAACTAACAATTATAAGCATTGCACTGATTTGTTAGGTAATCCTTAAATAAAATGACTTTGCCCTAATTATTTGGGCTTCTAGTCCTGACAAATGTAACCTACATAAAATATAATCAGTATAAAATGAAATATTGTTATTTCAATCTACGACGTTAAATTGGGAGCAAATCTGGGATTATGTGGGAAGGAATCCTGTCTTTCTGTAACTCATCACAGTCTTGTGCAAGAACCATAAGTTCTTTTGTGGATGCAACAATTTTTAAATAGATTAAACACATTTCTAGTGTATAAACGTTTCCTATGTAGGTGGCAGATATATATATATATATATATATATATATAAATATAGCATCATAAAATCAAAAGAAACAGTTGCTATTACCAGAGTGAAGTGGCTGAATGCAAAAGAAGTGAGTTCCTCCCCTCAATACTAGTAAGTAAGAAAGAAATAAGGTTTGTTTGTGTACGTTTGTCAAGGGTGGGGATTTAATGGAAATTGCCTGCCAGCACTTCTATTATTGTTATAATTATTCTGAGATTAAAGCATCTTGCAACATTGTAAGTGTTGTCACAGTTCAATTGGTTGGGTTTTCTCAAGCTATGTTGTTGCATGTTCTTTTATGAGATGATTGCAAGCAGGCATGATGTAGAGCTTTTATTAAAAAGCTTTTATTATGTTGTGAGCCGCCCTGAGTTCTCCGGAATAGGGCAGCATAGAAGTCAAATTAAATAAATAAATAAATACTAAAATAAAATACTTATAAAAATCAGTTTCCTCATATACTAAAGAGATATTTCTTATTTGTATATTTTTTCATTGTTCTCCCTCTACATTACTAAAGATGTGTTCCTTTTCCATCTTATTTTAATTTAATTTCTTACAATTAGCATCTCTATTTAGCCTCTCTGAATGCAGAAGTTCAGAGTGCTTGACAAGTTCTCTGTACTTGTCAAACTTTATTCCTCCCAATACTAATTTTGTCACTACAATCTCTCCTGACCTCACTCCTCCACTTTTTGTTCATACTCTTTTACTGCGCTATAGTTTAAATCTTAGACTTCTATTTCTTCTCTTATTACTCTCCTCAGGCCCTCTTTTTTCCTCAGACTCCTTTGTTTTCTCTTTCCAGCTTCTTCCTTTCAAGAAGTAGTTGCTAGTGGTCTGCAGAATTTCTCTTCTGGATGAATGTTGCTAGCTTTGTCCTGGTCGTGGGTTCCACACAACTGCTTTCCACTTCTTAATCTATCGCTACTTTCCACAAACTGTTCTATGAGCTTTGTGACTTTTGTTTTCTTCTTCTTCTGTTTTCCTTTTTTATTTTTATTTTCTCCAGCCATCTACAGAATGTCATTTTGATCCTTTCATGAACAGGAGCCCTTCTCTGTCAGTTCTCCTCCAGCTAATTCACAACTATCCCTATTTAGTATTTCTCAGTTCCAACTTCCCACTGCCATAAAGATATATGAAAGCTTCAGGACACCCTCTTTGGTGGGAGACATTAACAGATGGTTCGTGGCTTTGATGAGAGACAAGCAGAGACTGCCTTTCACATATGCTCATTTTTATAATAAGTGATAAGAAAAAATTATTTCAATTAAGCTAGCCAATAGAATTGGAACAGATGAGAAATAACAGACCATCACAATTTATGTGGGCTGTCTTCAATTAACAACTGCCCTGTTTATGACCATTCTAAGTTACAATGGAATTGAAAAAGTAACATTGTGATCAGACATCACACTTACAACTATTGTAGCATCCCTCTGGTCATGTGATCAAGATTTGGACACTTTGCATCAGTGGACTGTAACAGGTCCCAATGGTCATGTGAATGCAATTTGCACACTTCGCAGCAGACTTCTGACAGCAATGTCAATAGGAAAGCTGGCAGGAAAATCCATAACTTGGAGTTTCTCTTAACAATTGCAGATGATTCACTTAATAACCATAGCAGATGTGAGGTTGTAAGTACAGTCATTATGTCTTATCTAACAACCATGTCACTTTGCAACAAAGTTGCCAATTGCAATTGTGATTCTTAAGCAAAGAGTACCTGTAGATAAATATAGCAGCATCAAACCTGCTAAAAATATCTTTTAAAATCTTGTGATAAAGGCAAGAGCATTCAAATAATATACAGAGCAATTACATATACTAAATTTAATTCTTCTTTAAGGTGAAAGAATAATGAAATTACTTAATGGAAAACATGAATTTCTAAAATGTAAGATATATGACAGCCAGTTTGATGTAGTGGTTAAGGCATCAAGCTACCTGAACCACAAGACCAGCTTTGTGACCTTGGTCCAATCACTCTCTCTAAGCCTTAGGAAGTAGGCAATGAGAAATCACTTTTGGACTTGTCCAAGAAGTTACCAAAAGTCAACACTGACTCAAAGACGAGAGAGAGGGGGGGAGGGAGGGAGGGGGAGAGAGGGGGGAAGACAGAGGAAAAGAGAGATGATGATATATAATCCTATTCATGCACTCTGACCTAAATCCAATGTTAAAATGATTTGACAATATTTTGAAGTATGACTGGGGAAAGGAGCTTAATGATTAAACTTAAATTAAGTGATTAAATCAATGATTAAATCAATAATGATTAAAAAATTAAGTGCAGCATCATACTTTGAAAAAATGAACACGATTGTGTTTTTTTTTCCAGAAAAAGAAGAGATATCATCATAATTAAATCATATTTTTTTCATTTTCTTCTTTAATATGAATGAAAAGAAAGCAATTATGTTGGATATGAAATTTTAGCATGGTTTATACACATGGTAAAAGACTGGATTGACTTTGGTTACTTAGCAGAATCTGTGAACTCTGTACTTCAGCTTCTGCTCTTATTATCAGTACTTTTTCTTCTTATATATTTTGTACATTCAATCATTTTTTTAATTTACATTTGCACATTTTATTTTTATATTTGGAAGAAAAGATATACTAAAGAGGAAGATATCTTGTGGAACAAACCAAGGTAAAGGTTGGCACAATGTATGAATTTATATGGAAAGATGTGGCATGGTGAGTCATTCCTTAAATAATCCGAACATAATTAAGGTTAATCAGAATAGAACTGGGAGGGACCTTGGAGATCTTCTAATCCATCTTGTGAAATATTAGTATCAATTTATAAAGCCTTGGTAAGACCACACCTGGAACACTGCATCCAGTTTTGGGCACCACATTACAAAAAAAATGTTGAGACTTTGAAAAAATGCAAAGAAGAGCAACTAAGATGATTAAATCAAGACGGAGTGGCTATGGGCTCTGCCTCCCAAGGACAATTCCAACTATCCGTCCATTATCCTGGGGGGAGAAGTTTTGTCCCCCTTAAAGTAGAACCAAGACTCCATGAATTAATTATAGCTAGCCTTCAGGGCAACAACAAAAAATTGCACAATCAGTTAGAGGAAGCAAAAAGAGAAGGCCTATGTTCAATTACACCACTGCATCCAGTTCTAAAGAGAAAGATTAAATCTCATAGCAAGTGTTCTACCTACATTAAAATCCTAGCCTGATAATAAAACATTTGGAAACCAACTCACAAGCTCAGAGAACAAGCCTCCACCTTCATCCTACACCCAAGCTACAGATATTCCCAACTATGTGAAAAGAATTTTAAATTCAAAATGAAATTTATTTTTGTACTGTCTCTGATCCTCCTTTTGATCATTTACATGACTCACAAGTGACTGACACTAGAAAACCATGTTGCAAAAATCACTAATCCATTTCTTTTTCTGGTAATTAATGACCAGGCTAAAACAATTAACCTGCACAAATAATAGAAAACAAGGAAAATTCTTTACACACATTTCCTTAAATCCACAAATGAGTTGCCCAAACTTGACCCATACATCAAAGAAAGAACCAAGGCTAACTGGCTGGTGCATCAAGCCCAGACAAGACTTCACCCAGCCAACACCACACCATTTTGTCTGGGGTGCTGTTTTTGGACTCTGCCCACTTGGCATTGATAGCATACTTTTGACTCTGGAAGCAATCCAGGCAACAAATAAATATATTTTCATGTATCCTTCCAACTTTGCAAAATCTCATTCTGGAAATTTATTAAGGAATGGGAAAGTATTAAATATCCTTGCAACTGAAGAAATGAAATGGTCAGGTCAGATTTTGCCTCTGTTATTTATGTGGGTTTGCTATCTGGCACAGTGTGCTCCATTTGGGAATGGCATGCTAGCCTAATAGCTTAGTCCTGTGTAATTATATAATTAAATTAAAATAAGGAACAAGAAGCACCCATGATTATTTTTAAAAGTTCAATTAAATCTGGTGTCAAATTGCTGGCCTGCAGGCTGGATGCGTCACGAGGAAATCGCACCCACCCCATTGCTGGCAATGGGGAAAAAGCTCCGATATGTCATGTGACCTCACAGGACGTCGTGAGTTTGACATGTGTGACTTACATTGTAAATTCACCTTTTTGGAATCTCTTTGGACTTTGGCATCCTGAACCTTTCACAGGTACTTTGCCAACAGGCAAAATAGAACATGTGAACTTACAACATAAAGAAGGTTCTGATAAGGTAGGATATAAACTTTTTCCACCTAAGGAGTCTGTGACAAAAGGCTGATATCCAAGGCAGTAATTTACCAGATTTCGAGGCTGGGAAAACAACCCAAACCAGTTCCAGCACTTGTCAATTTTCTTAAGGTTTCTTTAATAATTAATCTGTTTCTTGTCTGATCATTGGTCACTGAAGAAAGGGAAACCCTTTTAGATTCAGTTCTGAATTCCAATCACCTCACCCAATCTATGCAACAGAACCTCCCAGGGGAGAAGGTTTGGGCCCCACATGTGGAAACAAGAACCCGCTTTCCTGCTGGTGGGCCAAACTAAGAGAGATTCAGTAGACCTCAATAGGTACCTATCAGGAAAACTTGCAGTCATTTCAGGAAGAGTTCTCCAAGCTACTGAAAACTATACAACATTGAACTTTGGTTAGCCTTCATCAACCAAATTGTCTACCTGAGTTTAGTGACTCTCTTCTTGGTAATCACCACAAATGCTAACAAGAGCAACCTGCATTTCAAGCTACCAGATTGCCATTGCTGAAAGCAACATAACTGAGTTTATATTGGGACTGATACTGTATTAGTTTAATGGAATAGGGGGATGATGAAAAGGGTGGGTTATTACTCTGTATGTTTGTAATTGCTTTAGTATGTATTTATTGTTGGTATGCCATATATCTACAACACTTAACTGGACAAATAATATCTTGGTGAACCCTATCAAGTAAAACTCCAGAGAATAGTTGCAGAGGACTGGGCATGGTAGATTAGGAGAGTTGTAACTTGTTGAGATATTTGGCCTTGCATTTTAAATTTCAAATCACTTTCCTCTTAAAGGAGCTTCCTGCTCCACAAAATGGGTAGATCGTGTGGCTTGGAACGTGCTAAACATGCTAAACTACGTCATTGTTTTCTTTATGTTTATCCTTTTTGTTATGCTTGTTTGGTATTCTTTTTTTTTTTTACTTCTGTATAAAAATCAGTTCCTTTCTCCCAAGTAAGCAAGTTTCATAAGGAAATCTAGATAACAGTTCATCACAAGCCCAAAGCACACATCCTTCATGAGGATAGAAATGGATCAAAATATGGTTTCCATGAGAAGAAAAAGTATGCAAGCATGTAATAACTGTAAAAATAATTTTAATTCAAAACTGAATTTATTCCTGTACTCTCACCCTCCTTTTAATCATTAACATGGCCCACTAATAATTGAAATTAGAAAATCATGTTGGAAAGATCACTAATCCACCACTTCTTCTGGTAATTAATGACCTGGCTAATCTAATTAACCTGTACAAATAATAATAAAACAGGGAACGTTCTTTACACAAACTTCCTTAAATCCACAAATGAGTTGCCTAAACTTAACCCATACATCAAAGGTCTGCAAATATGAGAAAAGCTAATTAAAATATTTCCCCCAACACTTACACATTCAGCAAATTAAACATCATAGAAGACATGTACACACTTACAGCCTACATGCCCCCAAAGACCAACTTCCCCATATATATTTCTAACCTCTGTATCCCCATTTTGTAGTTACCTTCCAAATAAATTATTTCCCTTTCAAACAGCATGTCTGGATTTCATTCTGCAATCCCCAGTTCCTATTGAAACTCCATATATTCTCTGACAACTGCATTTAAGGAAGACCAAGAAGAACTTATGTGCTTATGATCTTATGATCAATCCTCACATTTATAGTCCCCACAACTTGATAAAGCAAATGAAAGCTACTTATTGTAAATGCAAGGAATAGTTGTAAAGTTACTTTTGCATTTAATCAAGCCATGTGAGATCCAAAACAGTATAAGGCTTGGATGCCCCTTGTCTCCTTTGTTCTTTGTTTTTGCAAGTTTTGAACAGATATGTTAGACAAGATTTAAAAATAGTGGGTGTGAAAATAAAAAAATGAAATGTATAAATTGGGAGCTATTGCTGTCTTAGTTTTGTTTTTGCAACACCCAGAAAGTTATATGGAATACTTAATGAAGCAACTGAATGGCTTTGGAATTTAACTCATTTTATAATAAACAGAAAACAATGATGTTGATTAAGAACATGACGGTTCAAAACCACAAAACTTTGATGAAAAAGTCAGGTTTTATGCTGGAAAAAGTTGGCGTGACACTGAGAAAAATAAATTCCAAGTTGTTGCAAAATAATTAAGTGATCATTTGTTCTTATTGCAGATATTACTGATATTGATTATATTCCATTTAAACAGTAACAAAAATATTTCTAAGTTTATATGGCAAGAAAAAAAGAGAATTAAATACAAATTAATGCAAGATGCTAAAGAAAGAGGAGATTTGAGTTTACTGGATCTAAAGCTATTTTGATGCTTTTTTAGTCTGGATGAAAGATTAGATAATCCTAAAACATTAGATGTTATTATAGTTGGAGTATCTTAAACTAACATTCAAATAGCACCTGAAATATTCAAATAGCACCTTAAAATAAATGCAGATTTCAAGAATCATTTTATTAGGTGTGCTCAGTGGTGGGATTCAAATATGTGAACAGCCGGTTCTCTGTGTGAATGCCACTTCTAGAAGTCCATTCTGGGTCTGGGCAACAAAAGTGGTGTGAAGCGGCTTTATCCCACCACTGGGTGTGCTATTCTAAGAGTTTGGAATAAATCTAAAAACAGTTCCTCTCATAAGATTCCTCTTTGGCTGTCATCTCAGGAACTTTTTTTTTCAGAAAAGAAATGACAGTGAGACCAAATTGGTGGTCTAAGGTGAAATATATTTCATTCAAGGTGAATCTAATCTCAAGATGAAAGAAAAATTAGAGTCAGAGGGAAGTGTCTGGCTCACACGGTTGCAACCTAAAGATTTAATGTAGATAATAATAGCTATAGTTATGAATCTGCAAAACAAAATTTGAAACTGCATTGCGTACTAATGAACATGTTACTGCTAAAATTTATAAAATATTACTGAACCTGGGTTCCATGGAAAGCAAAGGTGGCAAAGAAAATATGGTGTGCATAAGACCAGACATGTTACTGGAAGGCAAAATCACAACACTGTGTTTCACTTATTTTGGTCATATCATGCAGAAGAATTCACTGGAGAAAGTAATTATGTTTGGAAGAGTTAGCAGTAAAAGGAAACCAAACCTCCAAAGAATACGGTGGCTGGACACCATTAAAGCTGACACCAGCTAGCTGCTAGAGCATAAAACAACTCAAAAAAGTAGTGCAAGATTAAAAGATGTGGAGAGACCTGGCTCATGGAGTTGCCAAGAGTCTCTAAGCCATTGGACTTGGTGAATAAAGTAGAGGTTAGTCCCCTTCCAAGTAAGTGACTATCTTAATTAAATATAGCTGGCTGCAGCCTGATTTAAGATGCAGTGCTAACCCATGTTTCCCTGTTGAAAACAATAATCTGATCTCATATTTTGGTGTGTTGTACTTATGTATTTTGCTCATGTAAAAACGAAACCTACAACTCAGACTTTCTGACTGAATGACAAACATGACTTAACTCTTTGGATTGGATTTTGATTTTTAACAACAACAACAATAATAATAATAACAATAGCAATGACAATAACAATAATAATTAGTTGGAAGGGACTTTGGAGGTCTTCTAGTCCAACCCCCTGCTCAGGCAGAAAACCGTATACCATTTCAAACAAATGGTTATCCAGTCTCTTAAAAACTTCCACTGTTAGAACACTCACAACTTCTGAATGTTCCTGTTGAAAGCAAAACTATCCAGGCATGTTCTTTTTCCAATAAACTGTGTTTTGATTTATATTCCTTTCCCTATCTGCTGTTTATCTACTTAGCCTTGAAACACCTGGAAACTCTCTCTCTCTCTCTCTCTCTCTCTCTCTCTCTCTCTCTCTCTCTCTCTCTCTCTCTCTCTCTCTCTCTCTCTCTCTGTGTGTGTGTGTGTGTGTGTGTGTGTGTGTGTGTGTGTGTGTGTGTGAATATGTATCTGAAATCTAAAACAAGACAAAGGGCTGGCTTCTCCCTGTGAGGAAGTGAAGTTGGAACTTTGAAAAAGTTCTTTGTACTTTGAAAAAGCAGCTGCAATTAGGCAAAAATGCTTCCGTTGAAAAAAAAAATCTTCATCAGGGCCCAGTCCAAGCTGGGAATAAACAAAATGGAAATTGCTTTAGAAAGAAGGTTAGAGTTTATTGAAGAGCAAAACTAGACAGAAAGGTGGCTCTGGGAAAATTGGCCACATGTAGTAGGGAGTGGGCTTTTATACCTTCTGGGGCCCTTGAGGTTGTTTCCTGTTCCTGTTTGAGGCTTTGTATTTCCTGTGTCATGTACTTTGATCTGAATCTGAGTGTGCCCTTTTGGTATTGGTGGGTTAATCCTATTATGTTTCCTGCCCTTAGAGTTTAGGTGGGGGTATGTAGATTTTAGGGTCTTTGTCATCCTAATCTCATCAGTTTCTTCTAGCTTCCTGGCTCCAAACTTCCTGAATGGATTATTGAATTTGCATTTCTAAACGCTGGCCTCTGCCTAGGGGCTGGAGCTGATTTCTGGGGGCTGGTTTCTGTCTTTTTAAAGATCTTCTCCATTATTCCTTTGGGAAAATATATTCTGCCTTATTAATATTTTGCAAAATATTTCTTTCTCTGGATTCTTCCCACACTTCCCTTGAATTTCTCTTAGGTACCGAGATTTTCACTCATACATTTACTCACAGGCATCTAAGATGATGTTGCAGCTGCCTGTACTGAATCACACCTTGGTGTTTTCAAGTATGTTCTGACATTAAGCAAACAGCCTACACGTGAGGAAGGGAGGTGATATCTGCAGATTGGCTGTTATTACAAGCAGGTAAGACGTGTTTTGTTCAAATGTTCACAAGCTATGTTGAACATATCCTGGTGAGAGTCCTGCTTGGAGTTTTGCCTGGAGCTCAGAAGCAACTAGGAAAGATGCAATCAGCTTGAAATGGTACCTCACCCAAATAGTGCAAGACAATTTGAAAAAAGGCAAAGGTTATATGTTACCTTAAAGATTTTGTGACTTTTGTTTGAACTAATAATGGAATTAGTATTCAGGTAGTCCCTGACTTATGACTGATCACTTATTGATTATTCAAAGTTATGATGGATCTATCTGGAGGCTACATACAACCCAGAATTGAAGTTCCAATAGTCACACTTCTGTAGTCACGTGACTGAACTTTGGTACTCAGAAGCCAGGCAGCATTTATGCATTTTCAGTTACCCATAGTCACATGCCCAAAAACAGCAATTTTTACAGTTTTCAGTAAAATCACACTCATAGCAAATTGTTGGTTCACTTATTCACTTATCAATCATAACAGCTACTTTATGACTACCACAGTTGCCTAAAAAACACTGCAAAAAGGATGGTCATGTGACTGACCTGTTTTATGACCATCACAACTTTCAGTGGTGATGGGTAGGCTGTTATGGTCGTAAGTTAAGAACATAAGAACATAAGAAGAGCCATGCTGAATCAGGCCAAAGCCCATCGAGTCCAGCATTCTGTGTCACACAGTGGCCCACCAATTGTACATGGGGATCTTGAGCAGAAAGAGAAGGCAAAACCCTCACTTTCCCTTGACCCCCAACAAATGGTACCCAAGGGAATCCTGCCTGCATCAACCAACATAGAGGCGGCACATGGACATCCGTTTTAATAACCACCGATACACTTTGCATCCATGAATCTATCTAGCCCTGCCTTGAAGCTGTCAAGGCTGACAGCTGTCACGACCCCTTCAGGAAGTGAATTCCATAAATCAACGACCCACTGGGTGAAGAAATATTTCCCTTTATTTGTCCTCACTTTCTTAGCTATGAGCTTTAGGGAGTGCCCCCTTGTCCTGGTATTGTGTGATAGAGAAAAGAATTTTTCTCTATCCACCTTTTCTATCCCATGCATGATTTTATACACTTCGATCAAGTCACCCCTTAAACGCCGTCTTTCAAGGCTGAAGAGACCAAGGCGTTGCAATCTGGTTTCATAAGGGAGGCGCTCCATTTCCTTGATCATTCTTGTTGCCCTTTTTTGCACCTTTTCCAGTTCCATTATATCCTTCTTGAGGTGCGGTGACCAGAACTGTACACAGTACTCCAAGTGTGGTCTCACCATCGATTTGTACAGAGGCAATACAACACTTGCTGACTTATTTTCGATTCCCTTCCTAATCATGCCAAGCATGGAATTTGCTTTTTTTACTGCTGCTGCGCATTGGGTTGACATCTTCATCGAGCTGTCCATCAAAACCCCAAGATCCCTTTCTTGGGTTGTCTCAGAAAGTTTGGTCCCCATCAGTTGGTAAGTATAATTGGGGTTCTTTGCCCCGATGTGCATAACTTTGCACTTGTTTAGGTTAAAATGCATTTGCCACTTTGTTGCCCACTCACACAATTTCGAGAGATCCTTCTGGAGCTCCCGACAATCAGTTTCACTTTTCACAACCCGGAACAATTTAGTGTCATCAGCAAACTTGGCTACCTCACTATTAACTTCTACATCCAGATCATTGATGAATAAATTAAAAGTAAAGGTCCCAAAACTGAACCTTGGGGTACACCACTTCTCACTTCTTTCCATCCGGAGAATTGTCCATTTATTGCCACCCTTTGCTTCCTACAATTTAGCCAGTTACCAATCCAGGACAAGACCTGTCCTCTAATTCCGTGGCTGGAGAGCTTTTTTAGGAGCCTGTGGTGAGGAACTTTGTCAAAAGCCTTTTGAAAGTCAAGATATACAATATCAACTGGGGCCCCTTTATCTATGTATTTATTTACACCCTCAAAGAATTCTAACAAGTTAGTAAGACATGATTTGCCTTTGCAGAAGGCAAGTTGAAGGCTATCTTTAGGGCACTGAGTATTAAAGACATTTATGTGTCAACATAAACTGACAAAACAGAAATAAGGGGCTGACCAGAGCAGTAGCCAGTTGTTGGGGAAGGTATGTGCTGCAATACAGTATTTTGTACAGATCTGCTATGCTGTCGTATGTCCAGTCCTTGGAGAGTACAAAACCTACATAATTCGAAACCCTCCCCCCAAAAATGTAATGATTCCTTTGGATGCTTCCTCAGATACCTCTCCAGATGTCAATTCCGAAGCAGCCATCTGAGAGTGATTTGGCTGAAGCACAGCTGCAGCAAGAGAGTCCTGAGGCTTCAGGTGGGGAAAGCACGTAGCTGCAGCCAGTCAGTGATGAGGAAGAAGAACTGCCTTCTGCATCTGATCCAAGAACATGTAAAGCAGAGAAAAGGCAGGAGCAATGAAGGTTAGTCCAATTATTTGTGAGGAGGCCTCTTGATGGGCTGCACCAGAAGTTGGCTATTTAGCACAGCTGACAGATGGAGACTATGCTGGGAACAAAGTATTCATTTCCTTGCTGTGTGTTCTTGCCTTGAACTTTGAACTTTCTCTTCAGCTATGGCCTTGCCTTTACCCTGTGGACTTGCCTTTGCCTTGAAACTTGCCTTTGTCTTAGATACTTACCTATGTGCTTTCCCCACCTGAAGTCTCAGGGCTGTCCTGCTGCAGCTGTGCTTCAGCCAAATCACTCTCAGATTGCTTCTTGGAGCCATTGACCAACTCCCCTCCTGGACTTACCTTTTCCTTGAGTACTAATATTAGCTTCATTTGAGTAGCCTGTGGAATTCATTGGGGTTGAGCTAGTGTTTGCAGAGGAAATTGCTGGGGGAATACCAATTCAGGCTTGGAAGCCTTAATAAAGACTCCTTACACCCATGGTGTATGTCCATGCATGAGTGGGACAGCACACAGCACAGAACACAATGGGAGAGAGAGAGAGAGCTTACAATCAACTATGTAGTTTCCCAAGCACTATCACATACTTCTAAGAGGCAACTCATGTCCCAGTCTCCTAAGTACCAAACCAATTAACCCTCTATGCTAAAATACTTTATTCTTCATTTAAATATGCAAGTTAATTAGCATTGGTTGGCTAATTTGAATTGAATTTGTACTCACCCCACCCTCTGAGGGAGGGACAACAGAACATTGTGTTGGTTCAAAAACAAATGACATCAGAGTTCAAACTTATTTTTTTTAGGAAAGAATCTGAAACAGATCCCTTTGGAAAACAGGTGATATACAGGTGAAATTTGATTTCCTTTCATTGAATGGGGGGACTCTAGTTTTCCTTTGTCAATCAATAATGTTATATTTGTTTATAAATTTACAACTTTTCCTTTTTTGATACTGAATTCAGAGTAATATTTTTATTACAGAAAGGTGAGGGGTTATTAATGTATAAGTTACAATTTCATTCTGAAGGAAATTCAGTTGAGTCACTCATTTTCTTTTTTTATAATGTTTTATTGATTTTCTAATTTTACATTTAAGTATTTAAAAAGCAATGTGGTGGCTGAGTTAATTGATAATTCAATGACATACAAATATCTTTAGTACAAGTCTCAAACTACCACATTAAATATTTCCTCTCTTTTCCCCTTAGTGTTTACTGTCCCTTAGTGTTTACTGTATTTAAACTAATACAATTCTTATATCAATTAAAAAGTTTGGGTTCGTATATCTAGGCTGACACCTTGTTCTTTTCCATAGCTTCTTATTTCATCAGAAGCTGTAAGAATAGTTTCATAAATTGCTTTCAACATCCATGTTCTCTTAATGATGTGTTAAATTAAAAGCTTTACAATCAGAGAGTGAAAATAATTTTGTCACTGAGTATAGAACATAGCTGGGCTTCTCACAGCTGATATCTGCCAAGATTTCAAAAGTCTTATCTATAGTCTGTGTTTCAAGCAAAGTCTCTTTTAGACAATAATATCAGGTTTAGCCACAAAATATCACCCATATCGTTTAAGTTTTTTTTTTAAATCCAAAATTTTTATAATCCTTTTTTTCAATTTTACTTCTTTTTTGTAAGTAAAACCCCAAATCTTTAACAAAAATAAGAAATCTTTTAGTCTTCAAATTTTAGAAAGATAAAAATCCAGTTAGAATCAGGTTATTCTTTCAATGTTTTAAACTGCCTGGATAGTCAGTCGCTGCTGTTTTTAGAGAGTGGGATAGAATTTCCCTTCCCTCTCTCCACAGGGGGGGAAATACTTTGGGCAGCTTATACAGGTAGAAAAAATAGTTAGGATTGAAGAGAGGTTCAGATCTCACCAGTCTCATCTGCGCTGCTTTATAGGTTTCTGGTGGTAAGTTTGACTTCGGTTGTCTGCAGCCTAGTTATGGGCCATATTTCTATGGCCAGTCTTTCGTCCGCTGGTTTGGAGGGCTGCCCCGGATCAAGCGGAAGGGCTACCGCCCTCCCGCAATCAAGTGGGGGGTCCCCTCCTTGCTTGTTGCCCCTACAGGGCATGAGTCACCCATTTTCATCAACTCTTCTAAGTGACTTGGGGTGTCAGACGAAAAGCCTTAGAGTCATTTTGCAGAAAACTGAATATTATTTTAAAGATTTAATGGACTCTATAAAGATACTTCTCAAATATCTGCAGAATCTAAAACATTACTGCTATTTTTCTTTCATTTATGAACAAAGCCAAGATGAGAGGCTGATAATGATACCAGCTATCATAGTGAATGGAATACTAATAGTTTGTCTTCTGCTAGAAGTTCTTTGAGCAGTTAGCTTATAGAAAACAAAGAGAGGAAATACTTATTCCTTCTGTCAGCTGATCAAATAGTTTCCTTAATGATAGATTGCGAGGCAAACCATTTTTTTAAATTTTATTCTGCATTACTGAATGGTGTCGCTGAAAATCCTAAATGAAGCATATATGAAACACTCCTTATTGAATTGTTAAAGGAATGGCAGGCTTGGAGATGTCTGGACCAGGTTCTAGCAGAGAAAAAAGGAAGGCGAATTTCTTGCAAAGAATCTACAATTAATCCCTTTCTAATAATAATAATAATAATAATAATAATAATAATAATAACAACAACAACAACAACTTTATTGTCATTGTGTGTGGATACACAGTATACACATACAACAAAATTTACATGACACCCAAAGACCAGATCCCACACATAATCTCCAAACACACTCCCACCCACCACAATTCCCCACTCCCAAACCACCCAGCATCCACCCAACAGACCAAGGAGTACTATCCAACAGTTCACTGATGGTGGCCCTTTAGTTCATTATTAAGTGCAATTATAACTCTGGGATAAAAGCTATTCAGAAAACGGGTGGTCCGAGTTTTAAATGTTCTATATCTTCTACCAGAAGCAACAGTCCAAAAAGATTGTAAGCAGGATGGGAAGAATCTCTGAGAATGTTACGCAACTTCCTCAAACAACGAGATTCAAAGATGTTGTCCAGGGCTGGTAGCTGGAGTCCAATAATATTCTGGGCAATTTTAATAATTCTCTGTAGAGCTTTTTTGTCCACTACAGAGCTACTCCCATACCATGCAAGAATGCCATATGTCAGGACACTCTCAATGGTGCTGTGATAGTAGAACAGAAGTAGATGTTGAGATAGATTTATCTTCCTGAGCATTCTCAAGAAGTACAACCTCTTCTGTACCTTCTTCACAAGCATATTAACATTCATAGACCATGTGACGTCCTCCGAGATATAAGTGCCCAAAAATTCAAAACTACCCACCCTCTCCACCTCCACACCTAATAAAAATGAGGTGGGGGGAGAGAATGGACATTAGTCAGGAAGAAAAAATATTCCGTGTCTGATTTTAAACAGAGGGTGTCCTGTGCACAATAACCCACAGGTTGTTTCTAAAGTTAAGGAGCACCTTCTATATTGGCACCATTGGCTGGTCATTGTCTTTTTTTGGTTGTTTCAGAAATAAGTCTAACCTAAGTCTCTAATAATGCCAGTAATGTTTCATTAAAAGGATCAATAGTCTGATTGATTGCACTAAGCCTTTATTTGTTTACCCTCTCTGAGCCCAATCTTCTCCATAAGGCTATTTGAAAGTGTCATCACCATGTATGCAGTACCATACTGATATTCTGCTGTCCTCTCAGAGCTCAATATTGCAACTATTAATAATAGTAAAGTATGTTTATGTGTTTTTTATTTCTCTTTTCCAGGAAGAAATTATTTGTTTTTGAATGGATTTCTTTTTATATAGTCTGATTTCAAACATGACTATGGAAAATATATATTGTACTTTAAGAAATGAATTTACAATCTGGTCAACATACATTTTAGAAGGATATGCAGGCTTTATGGTATATCCCTTAACTTTGTTAGTGATTCTGATAATATTATATTATCCCATTGTTCATATATTTTTTATGATCTATGTCAATAATGCAATACTTTTTATATGGAAAAAAATTGGCAATCTGCCAGAAGATATAAGTAGCCAAAAATGGGACAAGCCAAAGCAATTTAACGCACTGCTAGCTGATTGGCATGGAAAAATATTGCACAGTAAGTATGACTTTCTTCATTCATTCTTTAATGCAGGGTTGAGGAACTTACCATCATAGGCATAATTCTTTTTACCAGCCATAATTATCAGTCATGTCCATCTTGGAGCCACATCTGAATCTAATAGAATGTTAATGGAAAACTTAGGATGCATAGTGTCAATTTATGTATAATTCTTTTTGGTAAAAGTGGTCCTAGTCAAGGAACTCTCTTATCTCTATGGCTAAAGAACTGGATGAAGAAGTTGTCTTAATCCACTATTCAGCAGAGTAATTGCAGGCATATTTTTAAAATAATAAAAAACTGAATATATAAAACCATAAAATACCAGAAATATTTAAGCATGTGCATGTTGGGATCATTATATTAAAAAATAGCATTAGAAAAATAAAAATGAATATTTTTCAAGCCTAGTGTTAGGAAACATCAAAAAGCAAATATGGTTTAGTGAATGTTCCTGAGAGGGGAAATCCATCAGTGCACTGGAGGAATAGTCTTCAAATCTAGTGCACACCATCATTCTTGCTATTGTTCTTCCCTGTCGGGTAGGGAGCCAGCCCAGACTTCCCAGGTGCATTTGGGGGGCTTTTTCCATCTCTCTGTCCCATCACTCTCAGGAGGGTCAGGCTTTCTTCCTACCACTCCAGTTAATAACCCATGAAATTTCTTAATGATCACAACTTGGAGAGTGAGATTGTGGTCATTGAACAAAGCAGTCACATGGTGTTTGCTTAACAACTACTTCACTAAACAACTGTTTGGAGTTGTTCCTGTGGCATGAACTTTGACCTGAGTCTGAGTGTGCCTTTCTGGTATTCTGATGGTGGTGGGTTAATCCTATTATGTCCCAAAGGTCATATTCTGCTTCCCTGTGGCTGTGGTTGATGACTGTTGGATTTTTGGTGTGAGGGATTGTTGATTCTAGGGATCTTTCTTTCTAATCTAAGCTTCCTGGCTCCAGTCTTTCTGACAAGATTATCACATCTGCATTTCTGCAGACCTGGTTTCTGTTTGGGGCAGAGACTTGAGGGGGGGTTGGTCTTTAAAATCCTTTGGGGAAATATATTCTGCCTTTTTAATATTCCCCAAAATATTTCTTTCTCTGGATTCTTCCCACAATATCCCCCCTTTGTGCCATAAGAGTGTGTGAGTGACACACTTTTACTAGTACAAGATTAAAAAATGATCTGATGAGGGAGACTTGATAAACAAGCTTTTAAACTATTAATACAAAAAAAAAAGAGAAGACACTAATAGAGGCAGCAGAAAAAGATCCCTGCAGTGGCCCTCAAAAAGGGAACCTCCCCCCAAAAGGGGAGTCTTTCAACCATGAAGGTCTAAAGTCAGGGCAAAAGTTCTTTTAGATGGAAAAGAAGTTTATAGTGTCCAATATTCTGTGCCAATTATTTTCAAATGTTGGATGTCACTTTGAGCTTCCAGTCAGGTCTGCACATGCGTCTCAAAATTCTTTACAGCCATGTTTTCCTCAATACATAATCACTGACTACCCATTTTCAAGGGTTGCTTCCTGCCTTAGCTCTTAGTTTAGCACATCCAGATTTGTGATGTCCAATTGAGGTTAGCCAGTGTGCAAGCCAGTCTATTATTTTTTCTTAAATTGCATGCAGTGAGTCCTAGGATTCCCACTCTGAGTCCACCAGTGCAGCATACTCAGGGCTTGGGTTTGAAGATCTCTTTCCTGCTACCAGCAGGGGGATTTACTGAAGGTAAGTGAAGGGTATAGACTCAGTGTGTTCATTCATGCACGTAGCTACTCATACAAACAGGCAATACAAGCATCCTGGACAAATTTTCTCTCCTACCAGACAGAGGTCCAAGTGTTCAGTACTTGCTATGCCAACCATTCCCAATGCCATCTCTCCATAAATACATTCAAATGGCTTATTACAATACAAATGAGGCAAGAAAGAAAATCTTACAATGAGTTTCTACCCTTCCCCCATAGTCTTTCCAGTTGTCTTCTGAGGCTTCACATAGGGGCCAATGGCTCCAGGACTCCTGCCTTCCTCTACAGCTTTCACAGGCATCTGAGGGGATGGTAGGACTTGGGAAGATCTGTTCCACTCTGATTGCATGGTGACTTTCTAGTGGATGGCTGGATCAAGACCCAATTCCATGGCTCAAATGATTGGAGGCAGTGTCTGGGTCAGTGTGATCTGCTTCCAAGGATTGCAGAACAAGATTTCCTCCTCCCTAGCTGGGTCGCCCGCGCGGCAAAATCCCTACCATACTGCCTGTCAGTTTTCGGACTAAAAAGGGTCCGGGAGGACTTTGGTTCCAACGCAAAGTAAGGGACCCTCCTGTAATGGGAACACTGCCTTCAGTTTGCAGATCCAAAAAGGGTCTGAGAGGACCTACTGTCTCCAACCAGCAGGTATGGGCACCTCCTTCCACTGACTTTTCACAACTACTTACAAATAACACTTTTATTCACAACTTTTCATGAACGTCTTTTCCTGTGTGCACACTTCTACTTTTAATAGTTTGGACTCAGAGGAGTATGGGAGGATCTGCTTGCCTTTTCACCAAGCAGCAACTGTGAGCACCTTCTTCTCAGACCTGGGCTTTGCTTACAGGGCCTTACCAGCTGATTGCCCAAATCTGATTTCTCATTCACTTTTCCATTCTATCTCACACAGGCTCTCCCTTTCCCTAACAAAAGGTCCTGTGCTCTGGCCAAACCCCATGCTTTCCAGGGTCTGTTGATTGAACAGATCCTTTCAGTGATTAGGAAAGGGCAGAGGGAGCAAAATCCAAATGTGATTGGGAAAAGAGTCTTCTACACACATTTCTCTCACTCCCTTGGGCTTTAAAGCTAAAATTTAGAAGTACTCACCTTCTTTCCAAAGCAGCCCTTGAGCTCAAACTCAAAACTCCCTTTACTACCCTGACTCCACATGGGCAGGGCCTGGGAAACCCATCCACAGACACAAGGGGTCTGCTGCCGGCAAGATGGGGCTTACCCAATCTCAGTCCACTGCAGAGGTTAGCTTGGAGTCCCATCTGGGTCACCAAATTGTTGAAATAAAAATCAGGGTCCAGTCCAAGCTGGGAATAAACAACATGGAGACTGCTTTAGAAAGAAGGTTGTAGTTTATTGAAGAGGAGAGCCAGACAGAAAGATGGCTCTGAAAAAACTGACCACATGTAGTAGGGAGTGGGTTTTTATACCATCTTGGCATGAACTTTGACCTGAGTCTGGGTGTGCCTTTCTGGTATTCTGATGGTGGTGGGTTAATCCTATTATGTCCCAAAGGCCATATCTTGTTTTCCTGTGGCTGTGGCTGATGGCTGTTGGATTTTTGGTGTGAGGATTGTTGATTCTAGGGATCTTTCTTTCTAAACCAAGCTTCCTGCCTTCAATCTTCCAGACAAGATTATCACATCTGCATTTCTGCAGACCTGGTTTCTGTTTGGGGCAGAGAGACTTGGGGAGGGGCGGTTCTGTCTTTAAAATCCTTTGGGGAAATATATTCTGCCTTTTTAATATTTCCCAAAGTATTTGTTTCTCTGGATTCTTCCCACAACACATATTATGTATCTATTAACAGTTCTTGAAAAAGTAAGTAGAATACCAAAATTACCTTTTAAAAATGTTTTAAAATGGCCATAATTCCTAAGATAATGTTGAGATGTTTGAGATAAAAGATAAGCTTTTATGTCACTTTAATTGGTATGAATCTAAATGAATTATAAAAAAATTAGAAGAAATATGCTGGATCACAAAGGTAATAGCACTGAACTCTGACAATTCTGGTTGATTTTGTTACCTAGTATGACAGCTTGTAGTTCCAAAAATCACATATGATTTAAAATATTTAGCTTCACAAGAAAGCTGAGGAAAAAAGGTCATTTTTTCTACATGAACTTCCTTTCTTCTACAGGAGACCCTTGTGAAACATTACTGAAGTCATTTCATTATTCTACCATTAACAGGTTATGAGGTTTCTGGACTAGAAAATCTACCAAAAGGACCAGCAATCCTTGTTTATTACCATGGAGCTATACCAATTGACTATTATTATTTTGTTCAAAGGATTTATAGACTCACTGGGAGATTATTCTATTCTGTGATAGATCATATTATTTTTCGTATACCAGGTAAAAAAGAAAAATTAAAAGTTTAGCTTTAATTATTTTCAAATGATATACCTTAAATTCACTGACTTGGGAAGTCCCATTTTTCTTCTTCAAAGACTTATGTCATGGTGGAAATATGTGTATTCTGTTTTCTTTTACAAGCAAGAACAGAATGATTTCTTATGTCTGCCTTTGCAGGAATACGTCTATACCTCGCTGTCCATCACACTAATCATTCTACAAGAGAAAAGTGTTTAAACATTTTGAAACAAGGGCACATACTGGGAATTGCACCAGGAGGAGTACGAGAGCAAAATTATGGAAATAACTACTATAAACTAATATGGGGGAAACGGAAAGGATTTGCTCATATGGCTATAGATGCAAAAGTGGTGAGCCATCACATCTTTTTTCCTAGTGGTCTTTTACATTGGAATATAATTTTTTTAATGCTGTATTTCATTTTCATGTCATCTACTTACCTTTAAGCTATCTGCAAATGTACAGGAAGGTACAAGCGACCACAAATCAGATTTACAAGGCCAGGAAAAGGCAAATCTTCTTTCTCCCATTCACATAATCCTAGAAATGTAGTTCAAGAGCATATTATTGTATGAAAATATTAGCATTTGTTGCACAATTATATTTATATAACCTACTACTTTCTCCCAAAACATAGTCAGTATAGGGCAGGGGTCTGCAACCTTGACAACTTTAAGACTTGTGGACTTCAGCTCTCAGAATTCCTCAGCCAGATTTATTAAATTAATACTTCATTAGATTTTGATTCTGTGCCTTTGTTAATACATCCAAGGATTGTATTAGCTTTTTTGGCTGCTGCTGCACACTGCTGACTCATGTCTAAGTGATCGTCCACTAGGACTTCAAGCAGGAGATGACTATAGTGTGGGTGACTGAGTGCAGGTCCAGAAAAGGGCACAATTGATGGAGAACATGAAGTTGTGTGAAGGCTTTCTTAGCCATGACTATCACTTAGTCTTCGAGCAGAAGTTGTTAGTATAGGAGAATCCAAAGTTTCATACTGCGTCTGTCTGGGGTATTGCCACCTATCCAGAACTAAAGATAAACTTCTGGATCCCAAGTCTCTGAATACCCCCACTTATCAAGATTCAGCTATATTTGGCTTGTTTTTAAATATGTAACTCTGAATATTCCAAAATATTCAACACCTTTCTAAAATTGTGTTTTGTCTTTTAATAAAAACCCTCACTGATACTCATGAATAAATTCTTGTAAAATTATTTTCAGTCTATCAGCTAGAATAATTATAAAGAACATGCAGTCATTATTAAATAATGATATTTACCTATCATTTCTTGTAAAAGTTAAATATTATCCCTCTTTAGTTATTATTTAGCTCTATTGAACTCTTTTTAACTCTCTTTCCTGTCAGATAGAGTTCATCATGGTTTGTAAAGTTGTAAAATTTTATCCTCAAAACGTTTAGAATAAGAATCTTATAATCAATATGGTCCAGGCTTAATGTTTTCGTAGCTTCAGGAATCTTCTTTGTTGTTCTAGGTCTTCTGTAATCCTCCATAAATTTTGTTTCTTAACACATTTTCCTATCTCCTCTAGAAAGGTATCACATCATTTGTTTGATATTTTTTATTATCTCTCTTTTTAGTTGCAATATCATTTTCTGTTTTTTATTTTTATAATTCACATGCTACCTATATCTATAGTTTATCTATACACTGAATTTTTTTGCTTTATATAATTCAGTTTTATTTCTATTTCTCTTACTGTTATCATAAATAATTGCCATTGTAGAGGCTTAATTTGTTGAGGAATACTGATCTTCTCTGGAGTATTTTGTTTAATACTTTTCTCTTTATTTCTTCTAAAATAGGTTGTGTTCTCTTCTGGCTCTTATTTTTAATGAAATAATGTGTAATACAGGCTTTATGTGAATCCCAAATGATTCCCAATCTGTCTTTACCTAAATATTTTTCAAAAAAATATTCATTTCTCCTTACAGTCTTCCACTATTGCTTTTTTTAAATCTTGTTTATAAAAGATTTTCTTTTATAAACCAAACTCACAGGATTATGATCCAAATTGTGTCTGATAATATTGTGACTTCAGAAATCCTTGTAGCCATGTTCTTTGAAATTTAAATCATATATATTCTTGACAAGGACCTAAGACTTTCACAAAAGTAAGTATATTCTCTTGAATTGCCATTTTTCTGTCTCCATGTTTCCACCACACCTAAAGTGTCCATCAAATCAAAGAAAACATTTGGTTATTTGCCTTAAATGATTTGAATATTCTTCTTAGAAGTTCTGCCCACTTGTGATGAGATCACTCCATTTTAACCCCTCATTGGACACCAATTTTTATAAGAGAAACCTATCAATCTCTCCATAAATCATTTATAAAATAATATTTTCTCCTCATTTGGGACTTGGTCCCCTTTATGAAAGTCCCATGCAAATGAAATTCTACCCCCCACCAATTTACCATATTCATCAGTCAATATAAATTTATATACAAAACAACTCCATTTCTTTTTTTTATTTTCTTCTTGCTAAAATAAAACTTTTCACCCCAGTTTTTAGAAAGCATTTTCACAATGCTGCATGTGTTATATTTTATAAATAACTTCAGGAGGTAAATATTTCTAATACTTTTCCATCTTCCTGTTTCCACCCAACACAATTTTATATCTATTGTTAATCTTCAATCTTGTATTAAAATACTGTTACAAAACTTGATTCCTGTTTTATTTCTGACAAATGCAGCAAAACATTTCTTATTCTCAAAAATCTTCTATTTATTCTCTATATTTTATCTTTCTGCCTATGTAACTTTTATTCCGGTGTTTTTATTACAAATTATATTAAACAGATAAAGCTAATACAAAAACCTACACAGAAAATCATTTAAAATAAAATAAAATAGTAAAATGAAACAAATTGAAAGGTGTGAAAAATACCCAGCAAGCACATTCAACATTGACAACTTATCACTTAAAATACAACCAAGCTTTTGCCAAAAAATTTAAGTCTTTAAAACCATTAGTGTCCTTTAATCATTTGTATCAAACCATACAATAAGTCATCAAATAGAACTCTATGCTTAGAAAGCCTCTCTTTAGATGTAAATAAATTACATCTGGAATTGGTTAAGAAATGAGGCTTGTGTGAACCTTGTCTCCATATATGATAAATTGTAGTGGTGAGCCTGACTGGAATCTTTAGGATCCCAGCAAGCTTAGCTCATAAGCCAAACACAAAAACTTCAATTCTTTCAATCTATTTATAAGAAGCAACTGTCTGGAGTGCATGAGAGCATTTAATAATGTCTTCTGTTTGTGAAAAATCTTCACCAACCACAATTCGCCATCTGCTGGTCAATCTCTCCTTGCTCTTTCAGGGATGTTTAGTTCTTTCTAAATTCCCACAAATATGGGCAAAGGTTATAGTATAATAAACACACAAACAAAAAAGAATCATAATGTTTTTATTAAACTCCTGTCTCTTTCTTTGACATATCCTGAGTTTATTAAATACAAGATTTAACATGAAAAATAAAGCCGTGGTTTAACGTTAGTTTTTGAATCAAAATCTTCAAAGATTAGATGCATGAGAATTGAACTCTAAAGAAAGAATGAAGGATAGTTCAGCACATCAGAAGCTGAGTTCAAACTACATTTAGTAGGATAATGCAGCTGTTGCAGTGATTAAAATCTCCGAAGCAAATAAGTGATAGAAAATCAAAATATGCAATGACTTTAGCAACATATACACATTAGGTTCTCAAAGATCTGTTTTACGTTCAAACAATACATTTCATTTCTTTCATGTACGGTGATTAAAATAAGTCTCATTATTTGTTTCTTTTATTTCTTCTAGCCAATCATCCCTGTATTTACACAAAACATTAGAGAAGGATATATAACATATGGAAATATAAGTAAGTAAAACTTTATGTATTCTCAGGAATGTTATTACTTTTAAGGTTATAAATCTATGCATGTGCATCTTTTCTTGCCATTTTTAATTTCAATGATACTGTAGCTCAAGCAGCAATAGCTAAACCTGGACTATAAATATTTAAAAAATATAATTGATGTAGATCAATTTGGGAGTATGTTCATTTAATTCTTTTTATGAAGATCAATTAAAGAACAATAAATGTGAGTTTCTTCCTGTCTAATCTCTTTTCATCTACTTCATCAAAATGCTGAATGAATATATAGATATATGAATATGAAATATATGAAAATATCTAACTCTGAGTTCTACAGAACTTCAAAACTTTGCTGGAAAACCTGATTCAATACATTTCCTATAACTGACATAAAGTCATGGGATTATATGGACACAGGGCTGACCCAGAAATTACAGAATATACTGTAAATGCAGTGGGCTTATTCTGGAAACTCTGTCTGTCTGTCTACTTATCTATCATCCTGCCATCTATCAGTCTTCTGGGATCTGTGTGTGTGTTTACATGTCTGGATTAGCCTGCTTTTCTAAACTCTAATTTTCAAACCTTTGTAAAATCTAAGTTAAACTTTGCAAATTCTAAGGCCCAAATATGATAGCTTATTCTCTTCTCTTTCAACTGGAAAACCTTTACATTAGTAACTTCTGATACCGCCACTAAAAATTGCTAGTTTTTGAATATAGGTATCTAACAAAGACTAATATGAAACTTTGCACTTTGCTAAAATTGTTTCCGAGATTTTCTAAATCTTGTACACAGGACCAATGAGATGGTTATATGAGCGAACCCGATGGCTTATCTTTCCATTATATGGAATGTTTCCAGTTAAACTTATAAGCCATATTGGAAAACCAATTCCATATGATCCAGATATAACTCCTGAAAAATTAGCTGAAAAAGTAAGTGTATTCTATTGTAGTAGGAAAATATATATTCATATTAACAGTTTGTTCATGAAATTATAACTGTATACTAACAGATTGTAAACAGTTATTGAAATACATTACCTAGATGTGCATAAGTATAGCTGAGTGTTTGGTACATAACTGTCAGTGGAAGACTATTGGCCATCCAGCTCTCCCTCCATCCTTCCATTCATCCATCAGTGTTTAAATATCACTTATTTAAATTACTCAACATGGCTAACTGTAAGCTTAAATGAAAACATCTATGCAATAATTATCATACTAAAGCCCTAAGAACTTTAGTTGCAAACAACTGCAACTTCTTGGTTGTCTTCAATGGCAGCTTCACATAGAATAAATGAAAACATTTTGAGACATGACAAAGGCAGGAGTCACTGTCTGAAGACCTAGTCCAGGAATAGGTACAGCTTTCTTACCTGTTGAAGATTGCTTAGGACACAGTTTGAAACTCCTGTTCCAGCACCCCAACACCTCAAAATGCATACCAACTTTTTCTGGGTGACTGTAAGTTTGACAAGATCAGTAGACAGAAATTTCATGTGATCAAATGACTTCAGTATAATAGTAACTCTATCTTGCTGGGATTCAACTCTTAGCTCCTTCTAGTCCTTCACAAATCCAAATACCAATCAAGACTTCAATATATCTCCTGTTCAGCCTGTAATGTTGATAAATATCACTGCATTAGTGATATGAGGGGTCTCAAATTGTTGAATGACCTCTCCCAAGTGTTTTATGTATAAGTTAAATAAAATGAGGAAAAAGGTGAAGTCCTGGGGCACCTCACAGTCATTCACACCAATAAGAAGGAGAAGGAACCATTGAAAACCAGTGCTTCCAATCTCAAACCTAGCATATAGTCCTGGCCAGTGTTATTTAATCCTGTTAATAATTCTGACAAAATAAGGAGAGAACACATAGGTCATGTATAAGAACAATTTCAATCCCACGTTTATTGCTGAATCCCAAGTGAAAGACCTCAAAATAATATGTCTTTCCACATGATCTTCCATTGTTGGAGCTTAACAGCTTTATCAGGAAATGGTAGATTGAGGATTGGGCAATAATGAACTAGGATGGCTGGGTCAAAGGATGGGTTTTCTTATTTTCAACCCAAAGAATTTCATTGCATGAGCAATAGGCCCATTTATGTTTTAGGAAAATTTATTTGAGATGTGATGCTAAAGACAAATATTTCATATAAAATAACAGTGTGCTATTGTTAAAATATCATGTACATGTTAATAATAATTATATCATATAAAATGTATTTTATAGGATAAATGCTTTTACATTGTTTAATATAAACTATATTAGTTATATAGTACATGAGATGTGTACTAATTACATATTTCTTCTCTCTTTTGTTTTTCTCTCTTTTAAAATAAGTTATATGACGATAATAAACATTTTTTAAAAATCCAGGCAATTACACCCACTTGACTATTATAACATCAGGTGAAAATTATAGGGAGGAAATTGTATGAATATTGTCATTAATCACCAATAATATTTTATTCATAAAGATACTGACCACAAGAGATGTAGTTATACCAACTTGGAACCAATATATAAGGTCTCCCATTAGTCAAAGAGAAGATTCCTTAAGCACACCAAAACGTATAAGTTTTTTAAACAATTTGGTTCCTCATTTCACTCCATTGCTGAAACAGGCAGTTGTTGTTGTTGTTGTTGTTGTTGTTAGTTGTGAAGTTGTGTCCGACCCATCGCAACCCCATAGACAATGTTCTTCCAGGCCTTCCTGTCCTCTACCATCTTCAGGAGTCCATTTAAATTCATGCCTACTGCTTCAGTGACTGCATCCAGCCACCTCATTCTCTGTCGTCCCCTTCTTCTATTGCCCTCAATCTTTCCCAGCATTAGGCTCTTCTCCAGTGAATCCTTCCTTCTCATTAGGTGGCCAAAGTATTTGAGTTTCAACTTCAGGATCTGGCCTTCTAAAGAGCAGTTGGGGTTGATCTCCTCTAGGACTGACTGGTTTGATTGCCTTGCAGTCTAAGGGACTTGCAGGAGTCTTCTCCAGCACCATGGTTCAAAGGCTTCAATTCTTTGGCGCTCAGCCTTTCTTATGGTCCAACTTTCACATCCATACATTGCAACTGGGAAAACCATGGCCTTCACTATACGTACTTTTGTTGACAGGGTGATGCCTCTGCTTTTAAGTATGCTGTCTAGATTTGCAATAGCTTTCCTCCCCAGGAGCAATCATCTTTTAATTGCTTGGCTGCAGTCCCCATCTGAGGTGATCTTGGAGCCCAGGAAAATAAAATCTGTCACTACCTCCATTTCTTCTCCATCTATATGCCAGGAATTGAGAGGGCTGGATGCCATGATTTTGGTTTTCTTAATGTTGAGTTTCAAGCCAACCTTTGCACTCTCTTTCTTCACCCGCATCAAGAGGCTCTTTTGTTTCTCTTCACTTTCTGCCATTAGAGTGGTATCATCTGCATATCTTAGGTGAAACAGGCAGGCAGGCAGGCAGACAGACAAATAGACACACACACACACACACAAATGCAAAAGTGGATGGGAGAAAGGGAAGTGGCTTTCTCAGTTCTCTGGGCAAGTATACTAAAACACTCTTCCACACCATTCCTTATTTGAAATTATAATAAAATAACATATTTCTGTTGAAGAATGGCAGTAGGTAGAAAATGTTTAAAGTTACAAAGTGATTCAACTTAGTCATATTTGCAGAATTTCATAGCTCCTAGAGCACCTTTCTATAGCACTTGACCAATAGAATGGAGCATCTTTTCCTTATAGGAAAAATGAGCTGGACATAGAATGCAATGTTCTCTCTATAATTCCTGAAACATAAATCTAAATTATATCTTTTTTTTTTCTTTCTTTTCCTCATCCCACTCTACCCCTTGCCATCCCACCTCTCCAACAGACTCAAAGGGCAATGGAGGCTTTACGGGACAAACACCAGAAAATCCCAGGAAGCATATTGCAGGCTCTTAGGCAACGCTTTGAGACACATAACAAACATGAATAGTGATAAATAGTGACAACCATAATCTCTCTATATAATATATATGTATGTATAGATGATATATGTGCTTGTGTAATGCAAGTGTTTCCCAAGGCATTTTTCTTTAAAAAAAATGAAGAGGCAAGATTAAGAAGGAGCAAGAATATCTGTTTATTTCAACATATTTAAATCTCCAACATCAGATTAAATTTCATTTAAATATACCAAAGCATTACATCATGGTATTTTCATATCCTTACCAATTATGTTTGAGAAATCCCGATGCTCTGGCAAATGACTGAAGGAACCAACTATTATTCCTATCTTCAAAAAAATGGAAAACGAAAATACAACAAGACATAAACTAGTCACTCTGACTTTGATGCTCTGGACAGTTTTAGAGCATATACTGTGAACATAAAGAGATTTATAATTAAACATAATTGTCAGAAACGTGACTTGCCTTATCTAATATTTTTTCAGATAACTTCCTTAGTAGACTGTAGACTGTAGTAGACTTAGTAGACTTAGTAGACTGTAGCAATTTTGTAAAGATAATATAGCTTGATTTTTTTTTCAAAGCAGTTGACAGAATAGTTCATTCTGATTAGCAGGTTATCACAGTAATATATAGGCTGCATGGAGATTAATTGACTGCAATGAGTTTGAGTTTACCTAACTTAGATGTGATGCTAGGAGGAAAACATTGTTTCATATTGTTTCATAATGTGCAATTGTTAAAAAACTCAAATACATGTTATTAAGCTAATTGTGTCATATAAAATATTTTACATGAGAAATGCTTTCATTTTGTTTAGTATATTCTGTGTACTGGTTATGTAATACATGACATGTATTGTAATACATATTTATCCTCTCTTTGGTTTTTCTGTCTTTTAAACTAGTTTAAATTATCATAAGAAACATTTTTAAAATACCAGGTAATTACACTCATTTAAGAATTATAAAATCAGGTGAAAATAATAGGGATAAAATTGTATAAATATTGTGATTAATCACCAATAACATTTTATTCATACGGATACTGCCCACAAGAGATCTAGTTATATCAATTTGGAATCAATATATAAGGTCTCCTATTATCTAGAAAGAGGATTCCCTAGGCACATGGAAATATATAACTCTGTAAAATATGTATATTCTTCATTCCTCTCCATTGCCTGAACCAACACACACACACACACACACACACACACACACACACACACCTGAAGAGTGGGAAAGTGGATGGGAAAAAGGGAAGTGTCTTTCTCAATTATCTGGGTCAGTATGCTAAAACACTCTTCCTCACCATTCCATATTTGAAATTATAATAAATAAGCCATATAACATATTTCTGTTACAGAATGGCAGTATGTAGAAAATGTTTAGAGTTACAAAGTGATTCAACTCACTCACATTTTAGTACCTAGAGCAATGGTTCTCAACCTTCCTAATGCCGCGACCCTTTAATACAGTTCCTCATGTTGTGGTGACCCCCAACCATAAAATTATTTTCGTTGCTACTTCATAACTGTAATTTTGCTACTGTTATGAATCGTAATGTAAATATCTGATATGCAGGATGTATTTTCATTGTTACAAATTATAATGTTATAATTTCAGTATAATAGTTATACTGAAGGTCTGTGTTTACAGTAGCTGAAGCAGATAGGATTAAAACAAAATGGCTGCATTTGTGTAACTTATGAAGTTTGATTACTTTAAACTTGATGTCAATGTTGCTTTTTTTGTGTGCAGTCTTAGTGAATTATGGAAATATAGCCCCTTTATTCTTATGTGATTCAGAAAATGAGTCATTTCAGCTGGTCCAGCTAGTCCAGGGGTAGGCAACCTTGGCTTTTATGACTTGTGGACTTCAACTCCCAGAATTCCTGAGCCAGCCATGCTGAGGGGAAAGGGAGAGGTTTCCAAGCTGAGCCATGCTGGCTCAGGAATTCTGGGAGTTGAAGTCCACGAGTCATAAAAGAGCCAAGGTTGCTTACCCCTGAGCTAGTCTTTTCTCCCCCCAGCTCAGTCAGCAGCTCAGTTTTGGAGGTGTGCCTGCCAGAATCTTAGGAGAGATTTTTGGAAGGAGGTCTTGTCCACTGAGGCAGAGGCAGCAGAAGGGAAATCCATTCCTTCCTTCCACCCCACTGCTGGTTCCACTGAGCAATAATCAACTGCTTTTGGTGTAGCAGCCAGGGTAGGAAGAATGGGGGGGGCATTACTGCAGCAACTGCAAGAAAAGGCCCTTTGGAGCTTCTTGATTCCATACTAGGAGCACATTCATTTTGCCCCGTCCCCTTCCTGGCTTTCCAGAGGCACACTAGGAAACAGAGAAAAGGCAGGCAGGAGTGGAAAGGGAAATACATACTGCAGACCAAAACATCCACCCAAAGCTGCGTTCATCTCCAAGACCCCCCTCCCTTTGATCTCTTCCCTTTTCACTGCCTGGACCAGTTTTCCTTCTCCCACCTATAATGAAATGGTGCTCCCTTCCCCTGCATCTCACAAGTAGGAAGCCATCAAGGGGGAGGAAGATTGAACAATAGGAATCAAAAAGTACGTGCTGTCTTACAGAGAGCTGCAGGGATCACAGAGGAGGAGAGGACGGGTAAATCAGTTGCTGTGGGAAGAGAGGAAAAAGCTCTGAGCGAGCAAAGTTGTCTTTAGCCGTTGAGGAAAAGTGGAGGGCACCAACCTCACCACAGGGCAAGAAATAAAGGATGGAAGACAGGAGAGGGCTCAGAGTTGACGGGGATGCACACACAGGGCGGTAGGGGGATAGGAGGAAGCCAGGCTTCGATAACTGGCCGCTTGCTGGAAATCACGATCCCCCTGAGGGAGTGATGCTTCCCTGAGCCAGAATGAAACCGAATGTCCTTCAGAGAACTCCAGGCCTGCCTGAATGAAGATCAACGGCTTTCCCTTCCGCTTGGCTCTGCTAGGCCCGCACAGAATCTGGGGCTTTCTTACAAGGCAGGACTCAGCACGGGTAGATGGGGGAACAGCGGGCAGGAGAATCGGTGACAGGAGGGGAAGGGCTGTTTTGTGGGGCTGCCTCTCACCTCTTCAGGTGAAGACTACTGGAGCTGCGGCTGCTTTGGCTGTCCACCAGGCGGGCGGTCTCAGAAGGGTCGCAAACTTCTCCCCTTGCAGGCAGTCCTCTGCTCCCTCCCGGACTTGCCATTCCCATCTAGCGCAGGTGATTCCCACTGAGCCCGCCAGAACTAGCCATCGGGGCAGCGGAGGAAGTTTCCGACTCCAGTTAGCACCACTCGGTGCCTTCCTGCACCCAGGAAGCATTCGGACTAAGTTGACCTTCCATGGTTTGTGAGGCAAAGCTGAGCAATATCACGCCAACTGTTCCACAGAATACGAGGAGAGACCAGCTTGGCTGCGAAAAGGCTTCCCTGGAAAAAGCGCTCCTGTTCGATTCAGCCAAAGGACATCTGGGACCGCACGGAGAGCCTTTGTTTAAAGCCATTCCCTGATCCCAAGGTGGATGCAGCCATCGAGATGCAAAAGAACACCGCCGCGTATCTTAGACTAAGTTCCTAAGACCATCGGAAATATGTGTTTTCCAATGGTCTTAGGCGACCCCTGTGAAAGGATCGTTTGACCCCCAAAGGGGTCGCGACCCCCAGGTTGAGACCCGCCTTGTCTATGCCTTTTAACAAGTTTTCTTTGTAGGTATTCAGGCTTAATTTAAGGTTATCATCTTTTACAATTGCATTGTTTAAATTGAGGAACACCTGAGGCTATTTTTTGTCAGCTTGAAGAAAAAAACCCAGCGTTAGTGTTTCTTTATTCTGGGCAGCTTTTGTGAGTCTTTCTTTTCTGTGCCTTTAGGGGTACAGTGAAGGGACTGGGGTGTGTGTGCATTCTTACTACACTCTGGAAGGAAGGTGGCAGGGAGGAAGAAAAGAGAGGAGAGAGAGGGCCAACCAGCCAGCTGATCACCAGGGTAGTGGTGCATATTAATAAACATGGATAAATTTGTCATATTTCTCAGTGCAAAGGGAAAGTGATTTAGTAAAGGAACTGCCACCGAAGAAATTAAAACCGGTATTTTTTTCCTTTTTTCTTTACAGTTTGTAACATTTTATTATAGAATAAAATACAAAAGCAAATAGTAGGGCACTGGGGAGGAAAAAGGGGGAAAAAGTGAGGGGGGGAGGGAAAAAGAAAAGGCATTGACTTCCAACTTCCTCTGTTGCAGCAGAAGGAAGCATTAACACAAAACTTCAACTTTTTACTTTTCCATAATATTATAAACTAGCCATTTCTATAACAACAAATGAATCTAACCAGTAAAGCCCAAAATCCCCCCCTCTTTTTTTAGTCATCAAGTTTTTGACACCCTGCTGATGGTACTTGAATATTATCATGTCCTAAGAGTGTTACAATCTCTGAAAAGGTTGAAAAGCCCTGGCACAGAAGTACAAACCCTCACACACCAGCAGAAAATGGAGTGGCTGAAAGGAGAAATGGTATATTGTAGGCCATGAAGGACTCACTGCTGGCAGATGCAGGAATGAGTAACACATACTGGGGAGAAGCCATAACAACAGCCAACTATTTAGGAAACATTATAGAGTATAGCTATAAATGAAACTCCATATTACATGTTGTATGGAAGGAAACCTTCATTGGCTCACCTAAGGACATTTGGCAGTTATGCCTAGATGCATATTCCCAAAGGCACCAGAAGAAAAGGACAGAAAAAGGCCAGGAAACTTAGGTTTGTGGGATATGAGCCAGGTTCCAAGGGATAGAGATTTTCAGATGGAACAAGGAAAGTTGTAATATCAAGGTCTGCTAATTTTGCAGAGCAAAATAATTGGGACAGGGTGCATCCTAACATTGAAGTGTTCATGCCAACAAGTAGCATTAGTTCTCAGGAAGGAGAGGCTACACAAAACCAATGAAGAAAGAACAGGATAGCAGGTTAGAAAAAGCAGGAATAGAAGAGTATAGACTTGAAATAAAAAGAGAAGTAACAGAAACTCAGGAACAGATGACCTGAGGTGGTATGAACATAGCAATAAAGGTATACCTCCTGATCAGTTCACAGCAAGTGGGGTTAGAGCATATAGTATAAGGTATGAGTCCCATAATTACCAAGAAATGTTAGTTCAGGTAAAAAAATGATAAACAGAAGGACACAATAATGAACTGAAGTATAAGGCAGGAATGTACACAGATAAAAATTGTTCAAGCCGATAATAAGCTTTAAATGTAGGCAAATGTAAATATAAAAGCATTTGTGTTAACAGCTGTTAGCTTTAAATGGAAGGAGTGTCAAGATAATGATTTAGAAGCTAATCAGCTTGTATAATGTGAGATTAATGATGCAATGTTAGGAATGACACAGCAGGAATCTGTATCCCTTTAAGAGTTTGAGTATAAAAGGGAAGGCCTTTCTGGAGTCTTTCTCTCTCGTCTGTTTCTTGCTGTAATTGCTGTGTATTGGAGTTTGCTGAATGGCCAAGTGTATGTATTTTGTTCTTAGTGTATATTTGTAGATATTGTAATATAAACCACCATTTAATACAAACTACTGTTTACTATGTTTACTCCTTGGTTATCTCAGCACAATATGACTGTGCATGCTGTGACAGTGTCTTCTTAGAAGTGTGAGAGGATGGGTCCATTGCTACTCATCCATCACTATTTCTCTTTGGTAATTTGGCCTTTCTTAGCGAGGACTCTGAGGATTGTCTTAATCTGGTTGTCTAGTTTTTTTATTCAGGATGAGCCCCTCAGGTTGGAAGGTGTCCAATATGCTACTGGGGAAGAGACTGAGGGCTAGTACTAGTAGCGCCAGAAAGAATAAAGCGACTGAGCCAAAGCCGAAAGGACACTCAGCTGTGGATATATCTGGTGGTGAAAGGAAAGTCCGATGCTGTAAAGATCTTTTCTCCATAGGAACCTGGAATGTAAGAGCCATGAATCAAGGCTAGCTAGACGTAGTCAAACAAGAGATGACAAGACTGAACATCGAATTCATAGGAATCAGCGAACTAAAATGGACAGGAATGGGTGAATTTAACTCAGATGAGCATCAGGTATACTACTGTGGGCAAGAAACCCTCAGAAGAAATGGAGTAGTCTTCATAGTCAATAAAAGAATAGGAAAAGCAATACTGGGATACAATCCCCAAAATGACGGAATGATCTCAGTTCAAATCCAAGGCAAACCATTCAATATCACAGTAGTCCAAATCTATGCCCCAACAAGTGGTGCTGAAGAGGATAAAATTGACCAGTTCTATGAAGCTCTACAGCACCTTATAGAATTAACTACAAAAAATGATGTCCTTATCATCATGGGGGATTGGAATGCTAAAGTAGGAAGCCAAAAGATAACTGAAATAACAGGCACATTTGGCCTTGGAGTACAAAATAAAGCAGGGCACAGGCTGATAGAATTTTGTCAAGAGAATACCATGGTCATAACAAACACTCTTTTCCAACAACCAAGAGATGGCTCTACACATGGACATCACCAGACGGCCAACATAGAAATCAGATTGACTATGTGCTCTGCAGTCAATGATGGAGAAGCTCTATACAGTCAGTAAAAACAAGACCAGGAACTGACTGTGGCTCAGATCGTGAGCTTCTCATTGCAAAATTTAGGCTTAAATTGAAGAAAGTAGGGAAAAACACTAGGCCACTCAGACATGAACTAAATCATATTCCTGATGAATATACAGTAGAGGTGACAAATAGATTTAAGGAATTAGATCTGATAGACAGAGTGTCTGAAGGGAGTCAACTGTTTACAACATTTATAGACCTCAGTGCAGCATTTATTTCAACAAACAAGATCCCTCTTTGGAAGAAATTAATGGACTTGAACATGGTCCACAGATGTCCCTTTTAATCAAGACATTATATTCAAACGCATGCCTAATAGTAATGCATAGTTACACAAGACTGCATAGTGCCCTGACAGGGAGAATTAGTACCAATAAAAGAATCAGGCAAGAATATATACTGGCTTTCATTTTTTAAATCTGTATATTAGAGATATCCCAAAGTCCCTTCATTCTACTGATATGCCTATGCCCAAAGTTAAAATTAAACCTGTTAAAATTCTGTTTTATGCAGTTGATAGGCTATTTATGTCATACACCCAATTAGGGATCAGAACACTGCTATCCAAGTGTATGTTTCATATTGTGGGCTCAACTACCTAGATTCAATAAGTCCAAAACTAAGGTAGCTGTTTTAAGGAAGAAGCAGGCTAAGTATAATTGGAACCTGGGATAGGGATCATTATGATCAAGTCAAGTCGTATCTATACTTAGGGCTTCTTTTCACAGAAACAGGTTCCTGGCCCCCACATCTTAAAAGGATTTATTTAAGGGCTAGAACTTATGGCAATACTATAACACAGCTTACCAGCGATAGCTACTTAAGTTCTCCAATTCCAACCAGAAAGGTATATAACTGAAATTCCATTTGAAGAAAGGCTCCATTTGTGGAGTCCCAGCCATTGAAGACATTGGACACATTCTTTTTTGACTGCAAGCTGTACTCTGCAGAAAGGGCTTGTTCGGGACCACATAAGTCTGTATGTTAGAATGTTGACATTTATTGGGTTAAGTGCTGTCTCCTTAAGAGATGGCTTGTGAGTAAGGTAGTTTTAGCTAGTCTGTTATATCATATTAGTAGCTCAGTGGGAGGAGTTTCTAAAGGACATTGCAGGACTTCTTGGACACCAGCCAGTTTGGAATGTCTTTGTCTGAGAAAGCATGGGGTCACTGCATGTCTCCGATGGCTCTAATCCAAGTTATAGAAGTAGTATGGAGGAAGCATTAATTTCTCACCTATAGGAATGAACAGATGTGTAATATTCAGAAGCAACCACCATAAATGGAAGTATTTCTGAATAAATATATATCTGTTTTGCAATCATTCTTATTGAGTTTATCTGTCTGACCTGGTTTTTAGAAAGCATTTAACTCTGGGTCAGAACAGTGAGAAATTATACATTTTCTCTATATTAGCTTTAAAGGAAGAAAAGTAAATTCAAGGCTTGTGAAAAAAGTAAAATCAGTATATCTGCCTTCATATTAACTTCAGTCTTAAAGAAAGCGCTTTGCTTGTCAGCCAGCGTTTAAAAGGGAAGATGTGATTTGGGTGAAACCTCCCTCCCCCAAGCGTTTCTGCCTGATGCATTGTATTGCTAATTTCCTTTAACTCTGCAAGAAGTCTCCTATGCCTGGTAGCTTGCTATAAGTAATGTTATAAAGTGACTGCTTTGAAGATTTGCTAGAAGCTAACTGTAAAATCAGGACTTAGAGTGAAAAAAGTAAAATTGGAAGTTTATCTGCAAATTGACTTTAGAATGAGCCTTATGTCGTGCTACATGAGATGAGAAGTTGTTGAATGCAATCGAGCCTCTTCAAACATTCCTGCCTATTGCATTGTAAGGATTTCTTGCATGTAAAAGCTGTATTTCTAAAATCAAAAGAGTTGGGGCAGCCAACTCTTCTTTGTCTGCAACCAAAACGTGTACTTTTGCCATGCCTGTTGCAAAGTGCTAATTCAGACTGATGTTGTTAAAGGCTGTGTTCTACAAACCTGCAGAAGTTGTTAGTGGCAAGAAACCTTGTTTGGGGGAATTTCGAAACAAAGCAGGCTAAAAAAGTTGCTACCAAAGGAATTTTGCTTCCCTTCTTAACCAACCTCCCCCTTTCTGGCCCCAGCTGCCAAATAATAAAACCATTTGTCGTCATGGTAACTCAGCAATGATGAGAGGAGAAGTCTAAATTACCCCTCCCCTTGGAATTCCAGCTGTCAATGGAAAGAAAAAGTGTTCAGAGGCTCCAATAGCAGTGCAGCAGCATCCCCTGGTGGCCAATCTGCACATTACACTTTTAAGCAATTTTTCCATGCTGGTCTCATGACAACTTGATAATTAATTCAGCACATAGCAGGGTTACACCAAGTCAAGTTAACAACACCCTCTAGAGGGAAAAGAAGGTACTTCACTGAATGCAATTTTTAACTACTTCACTGAATGCAATTTTCTAACTACGCAGAGTGAATCTGATAGTTAAAGAGCAAGTTACCTAAATTCATCCAACACCACCAACACCTCCTAGAGGGCATAGAGTGAACTTCACCCGAAGTAATCACTCACTCAAGCAGTCACCTCTAGTGGTGAGTGTGCTGAGAGCAAATTAAGGAGAAGAAAAGGCAGCAATTAACCTTGCTTATTATCACAAAGCTGATGACCAAGGACTCCCCAGCTTGCAACCTAATGACCAGGTGGGAGTTTGTAGGAGCTAGTGGAAGCTGAGCATTCTCCCAGTGGCCACTACAAGATAACATGGTAGTAAGAAGAATTTTGGTAGCCCCTCTCCAGATGCCCCCTAGTGGTTAAAGGAGGAACTACACGCAAGCCTTTAATCACGCACAGAGAAAGCCCTCTGGTGGACAAAGGGATAACCTCGAAGGAAAAGCACCCTGGTAACCAACCCACAGAAAGTGACCCCTAGTGGTGAAAGGGTGAATTGTGCTGAAGTACCCACGAACATGGGAGAACGCACCCAGTGGTGCCTCTACCCACAGACAGCATCCCAGTAGCTGATCTGCAAGTAGCGATCCTTAGCAGTCAAAAAGAGAAGTTCATCAAATTTCCTTCAAAATACCTAGGAAATTTACTGAACCTGTCCTAGCCATGGCAGGGTGTCCCATTGATCTAGAAGAAGGGGTTCAATCAACCAGCCTAGATGAGACACCCCAACCAACCGGTCAAGGAGAAATGTTGGAAATAGCCAACCTTGACCTGTACACAGAAGCTGATGCTCAAGCCTAAGTGAGGCCAAAGATATCTCAGGTGCCCTATGACCTGAGGCAACAAAGAAAGCTTACAGAAGCCATGCACTCACATCTGATGGAAAGGTGGGAGTCGCACTACAGGCACCATGAAAGACACTGGAGGAAATTATTCCAACTCTACCAAGGGCCTCAGGAGGAGCCCTCTCCCAAAAGTGCGTGCCAATTGGAAGAAGATAAGGAAGACACCCTCGAACAATGGATGAGCTCCGAGCGGCAACTCGAAGACATTCAGGCGCAATTGGGAGACCCAATAGCTACTTAAGTTCTCCAATTCCAATCAGGAAGCTATATAACTGAAGTTCCATTTGAAGAAAGGCTACATTTGCAGAGTCCCAGCCATTGAAGACATTGGAAACATTCTTTTTTGACTGCAAGTTGTACTCTGCAGAAAGGGCTGCTTACTTAGATTTTTACTTAAAAACTAAAAAATACTAGGGCAGCCAGGTATATGTCTTACTTTTTGCAGGGAAGGAACCCTTATACGGCTAATAAGATTGTACTCTTCATTATGGGTGACTTCAACCTGCCGTCCGTGGGCGGGGTGTCCGGTGAGGCTCGGGAGTTCATGGCTTCCATGACAGCCATGGACCTGGCCCAGGTAATTCAAGGCCCCCCCCACACAGGGGGGAACACGCTTGACCTGGTTTTTGTCTCTGGACAGTGGCTGAGTGGTCAGAATATAGGGGATATAGTCATTGAACCCCTGTCATGGTCTGATCACTCTCTCCTACGCCTGGACTTTCTGACCGTTGCACCCCACCGCAGGGAGGCGGAACCGGTGAGATGGTACCGCCCCAGGCGGCTGATGGAGCCCGAGCGATTCCAGGCAGAGCTTGGGCCAATTCCTGAGGTTCGGATACACGACTCGGTCAAAGAGCTGACGGCAGCCTGGGATAGGGCTGCGGCCGGCGCTCTAGACCGGGTCGTGCCTTTGCGGCCTCTGATTCAGCATGCGTCTCGATCGGCCCCTTGGTATAATGAGGGGCTGAGAGAGATGAAACGCCGGAAAAGACGCCTAGAGAGCAGTTGGAGATCGAGCCTTGCCGAATCTGACCGAACAGTGGTAAGAGACCATATTAGGTCCTACCTAGCGGCGATAAAAGCAGAGAAGTGTTCTTACTTCACTGCTCTTATCGCATCATCAGATAACCGCCCAGCCTCCTTGTTTAGGGTGACCCGCTCCCTCCTTCATCAGGAGGTGAGAGGAGACCCCTTAGAAGGTAGAGCTGAGGATTTCGGAAAATATCTGCATGATAAAATCACTCAGATACGGGAAGGCTTTGATTTCAACTGGGTGTGTCCGGTGGGAGAGACGGAGTCCGGTCTTGAGACTGTTATCTGGGCTGAGTTTGACCCCGTGACTTCCGAGGACGTGGACAGGTTGTTTGGGGGACTTAGGGCGACCACTTGTTCATTGGACCCGTGCCCCTCCTGGCTGGTGCTGGCATCCCGGGAGGTGGTACGAGGCTGGTTCCAGGTAATTATTAATGCTTCTTTAAGTGAGGGTGTCTTCCCTGCCGCCTTGAAAGAGGCGGTAGTGAGGCCCCTCCTTAAGAAGCCTACCCTGGATCCAGCTGTTTTATCAAATTATCGTCCTGTCTCCAACCTTCGCTTTCTTGCGAAGGCTGTCGAGAGCGTGGTTGCCAGACAGTTCCCACGACACCTGGAGGAATCGTTATACTTGGATCCACACCAGTCGGGCTTCAGGCCTGGCTACAGCACGGAAACAGCATTGGTCGCGTTGGTGGATGACCTCTGGCAGGCCCGGGACAGAGGTTGTTCCTCTGCTCTGGTGCTATTGGACCTCTCGGCGGCTTTTGATACCATCGATCATGGTATCATGCTGCAACGGTTGGAGGGGTTAGGTATAGGGGGCACTGTTTTGCGGTGGTTCGCCTCCTTCCTCTCCGGCCGGATGCAGTCTGTGTTGACAGGGGGTCAGAGGTCGACCCCGAGACCCCTTGTATGTGGGGTACCTCAGGGGTCGGTCCTCTCGCCCCTACTGTTCAACATTTATGTAAAACCGCTGGGTGAGATCATCCGTGGTTTTGGTGTGGAGTACCATCTGTACGCTGATGATACTCAGCTGTACATTTCCATGCCGAACCACCCCAACGATGCTCTTGCCGTGCTGACCCAATGCCTGGAGGCCGTGCGGGTCTGGATGGGGAAGAACGGGCTCAAGCTCAACCCTTCCAAGACCGAGTGGCTGTGGCTACCGTCGTCCCGGTTTAGTCAATTGACTCCTTTGTTGTCTGTTGGGGGCGAAATAGTGGCCCCCGCGGAAAGGGTTCGCAATTTGGGAGTCCTCCTGGATTCACGGCTGTCTTTAGAGGACCATCTGGCGGCCGTGGCCGGGAGGATGTTCTATCAGGTTCGCCTGGTACGCCAGTTGCGTCCCTTCCTAGACCGGGACTCGCTATGCACAGTTACTCATGCCTTCGTCACTTCCAGGCTGGACTATTGTAATGCTCTCTACATGGGGCTCCCCTTGAGGTGCACCCGGAGGCTTCAGCTGGCCCAGAATGCGGCCGCGCGGGTAGTGACAGGAGCGTCATGGCGCTCCCATGTAACACCGCTCCTGCGCGAGCTGCACTGGTTGCCGGTGGTCTTCCGGGTGCGGTTCAAGGTGTTAGTGACCACCTTTAAAGCGCTCCATGGCATCGGACCCGGATACTTACAGGACCGCTTACTGCTAGCAAATACCTCCCGCCATCCGGTACGCTCCCACAGAGAGGGCCTCCTCAGGGTGCCGTCGGCCAGACAATGTCGACTGGTGACCCCCAGGGGGAGAGCCTTCTCTGTGGGAGCTCCAACGTTTTGGAACGAGCTCCCCCCCGAACTCCGTACGATGACGGACTTACGCACCTTCCGTCGGGAACTGAAAACTTTCCTTTTTCAACAGGCCGGCCTGGCATAGAAGCTCCGGCTCCAACCGGGTGAAAATGTTTTAGGGGGATTGTGCAATTTTTAGGATTTTAGGACTTGTATATATTGGGTTTTATAGATTTTATGGCCTAATTTGTTTAATTTATTTTTAAATATTTTAATTTTGTACATTTATATGTTTTTTTAAATTTTAAGGCTGTAAACCGCCCCGAGTCCTTCGGGAGAGGGGCGGTATAGAAATTTAATAAATAATAAATAAATAATAAATAATAATTTCAAAAGCCATTTCAAACAGGACAGAGTATTTCACTCTAATTGGGGTTAACTGATGGGATAAAAACTTATTATAAACATGTCCTATTGTTTATTTTTTAAATATCTGTTGTGTAGTGGGAACAGCGAGGCATTGAAGACATGGAGTTGAATTAACAGCTCTTTATTAGGTTCACACAGAAGCAAAGCTCTAGTAGCTGCTTGACATATATTTATACGGACGTCCACTAGGCGGCGGCCAATCAGTTTAAAGTACTCATTCCCGCCTAAAACACAAGGCTTAAAGTTATACAGACAGCCTATGATTCAAATAAAGCAATCAGTTTATGGTTATTCATAACAGACCCTTTGAATTGCTTAATACATAACAATATCTTTTCCTATATTTGTATTAGTATTATAATAGTAATTTTTATGCTTGCTGCCAGATTATTCCACCTTTCTGCTGAACAAAGGAACGTGTGCAACTTCCTAGTTCCAAAAAATAGCCATTTGCCATTTTGAACAATGATATATGGAGGGAAAAGAGGGGAAATTTAGTCAGGGAATGAGGTTGATGGGTTGTTGAGCTGACCTCCTGATTATGAAGTGGAAGTAGAAAAGTGGGAGGAGAAAATTGGTAGAGAAGGACTACCAGCTAGTGGTCAACCCCACAGCTCACCTGAAATTGGCAGAATCCAGGTGTCTATCTGCACAGTGAAGTAACCCATCTACTTGTGCTGGCTGCTATCTCAATCTGTCTAGAGTTTGACAGTGGTACTGTCAAAATGAGTTGGTGAAGGAGCAGATCAGCTAGGAGGTCTGCAAAATAAAACAAGACAGCAGCTGTCCAGAACTGTAGCTATTTCTTTCAGTCAACAATGTTGCTCCATTACATGCAAGTCAGCGATTGTCTCCAGCTCTTTCCCTTTGTACGGATAACAGGACATCAGTGGAGGGTCTTCCTATTTATGCTACCAATGTTCTTTTTCTTTATTTATTTACTAATTGATTTGCTAAGTTTATTTAGCTGTCCATATCACCGATGTGACTTTCAGTGGCATAGAAAATTTAAAAACCATATAACAACAATAACTAAAACCATTACAACTAAAATCATTTTAAAACAACCCATTTTTAAAAATCCACATAATCTTGGGATGGTGCGCTCAATTTCTCTACCAATGCAGCCACTTTGCAACTTCCATATACACTTTTGCAAAGCCCAGGCCAAGTGGCAAAACCATGTCTTTAGGACCTTCTGATAGGCCACAGAATTGGACCAAATCTGACGCTAGACTGATTTAGAGTAGTGCCATTGCCAGTAGCCATTGCCTCATACCTATGCCGAAAAGGGCCTGATGGATAAGCAGAGGTTGCAAAGAGCTGCAGACAGACCAATTCATTTCTCTACATGGGGCTACCTTTGAAAAACGTTCGGAGACTTCAGGTAATGCAGAATGCAGCCGCGCGAGCAGTGTTGGGCTTGCCCAGAAATGCCCACATTTCGGCATCACTCCGCGAGCTGCATTGGCTGCCAATTGGTCTCCGAACCCAATTCAGAGTGTTGGTTATGACCTATAAAGCCCTACATGGCATCAGACCAGGTTACTTACGGGACCGTCTGCTGCCCCATGAATCCCAGCAGCCGGTTAGGGCCCACAGAGTCAGCCTTCTCCAGGTCCCGTCAGCCAGACAGTGTCGCCTGGCGGGGCCTAGGGGAAGAGCCTTCTCTGTTGCGGCCCCGGCCCTCTGGAACCAACTTCCCCCGGAGATCCGTGTCGCCCCCACCTTCTCCGCCTTTCGTAAATTACTTAAAACACACCTCTGCCGGCAGACTTGGGGCAGTTAACATCTTGCCACTAGTCAGTGTATGTCTGTGTGTATGTTGAATGATTGGTTTTTCTTTTAAATTAGGGGTGTTTATATATATGTATTTTTAACTGTTGATTTCTATTATGTTGTGAGCTGCCCTGAGTTCTCCGGAATAGGGCGACATAGAAGTCAAATTAATAAATAAATAAATAAATAATAAAATACCTCCCAAATCCCAAGTACACGTTTTGCAGAGGAGACCACCCTGCATGCCGATTGGTTCTGACTTCCTGCTGGGAAGTGGGGAAAAGCAAGACACATTCAAGTGGAAAATGTTAAAATATATAAGAAGAACGCCTATGCAATCATAGCCGAACAACAGACACATATGGTCCCTCATATGTCCTGCAGAAGTCTGCTCCAGTCTTCAGGGAGAGTGAAATTCCAAAAGGCAGATGCCATAATACAAAATACTCTTATCCTGGGTCCCATCAGATGATATTCCTTTGTGGATGGAAGCCACACATGCCCTCCCTGCATTGGATTGGATTGGATCAGATCATAGACCCCAAAAGGTATCATGGCCCAGGACTCAGTCTCAGATGAAGCTGCTCCTGCTGAACCAAGTGGAATGTCAGCCTCAGGAGAATACAAAACAAAAAGTCACCTGACGATGATTAAACAGTTAGAGCAGACTTAATTTTCATTTCTTAAACTGTTTGTTCTTCAGTTAAAAATGAGTGTCAGTTGGCATTAGCTAAAAGGATGGTTAATTCAAGGTCATAATTTATTTGAATTGAGTTTGTTCTCACTCTACCCTCTGATGGAGGAGAATGGAACATCTGTTCATTTAAAAGCACATTACATCAAAGTAAAACTGATTTTCCAAGAAAGCTGTCTGAAAAAGGTAAGGATTGTGACATGCAGGTAAAAGGAGAGGCTTCCTTTCTATTTTTAAACAATAATGTGTGGATTGTTTATAAGCTTTGGGGCTTCTTCGTTAATGCTTTGATTCTGAATTGAGAGTAATATTTTTATTGCAGAAAGGTTGACTGGTGAAGGGATATTAATATATAAATTATACCTTCATCCTGAAGGAAATTCAGTTGAATTATCCATTTTCATCAGATGAAGTGCTGTAGAATCATTTTGCAGAAAACTGAATATTATTCCAAGATTTTATCGACTTGCTGAAGAGGCTCCTCAAATACCTGCAGAATCTGAAATATTACTGCGATTTTCCTTTCATTTATGGCCAAAGCCAAGAAGACGGGCTCATAGTAATACCAGTTCTCAGAGTACATGGAATATTCTATTACTTCTATCTGTCTTCTGCTAGAAGTTCTTTGAGCTTACAGAAAACAAAGAGAGGAAATATTCATTGCATCAGCAAATCAGAGAGTTTCCCTATTGATAGATTGTGAGATAAACTATTCTTTATCTTATTGTGCATTAGTCTGTGATGTTGTGGAAGTCCTTAAATATAGCCAGTATGAAGCACTTATATTCAGTGGTGAGATTTAAATACCTGAACAACCAGTTCTCTGCATGGATGCAGGCCTGGGCCTCCAAGGCCTAGAATGGAGTTCCAGAAGTGGCATCCACGCACTTCAGGTGGGCCGTTCTAGGCCTGGAAGGCCTCCTCCAAGCCTCCAATGTCTAGAACAGACTTCCAGAAGCAGTGTGCATTTAGCCAGTTCTCTGAATTCAACAACATTTAGCTATCAGGTCTACCAAACCAATGCAATCCAGCTGAATCCCACCACTGCTTATATTGATCCATTAAAGGAGTGGTGCCTTTTTCCACACTTATGTGGCTGTTTGGGCATCTGCTCCTGGATGACTCCATACACATTTCTCCCCCCCCCCTTCCAAATTCATAAAGTTTAGAATATCATGTTTATAACCAATGCTCATTTTTAAAACAATTTTAAGAAGACAGGCTTAAGATACAGGAGGATCTGGACAGACTTGAACACTGGGCGCTATCTAACAAAATGAAATTCAATGGTGAAAAAAGTAAGTTTCTACATTTAGGCAAGAAAAACCAATATATAGGGCACAGGTCAGCAACCTGCAGCTCCGGAGCCGCATGTGGCTATTTGAGCATTCCCTTGTGGCTCCCAGCCTCCTCTGCCATTTGCAGAGAGAGACAGAGGCAATTGCACTTCCCTGCTTCTCTCTCTCTCTCTCTCTCTCTCTCTCTCTCTCTCTCTCTCTCTCTCTCTCTCTCTCTCTCTCTCTCTCTCTCTCTCTCTCTCTCTCTCTGTGTGTGTGTGTGTGTGTGTGTGTGTGTGTGTGTGTGTGTGTGTAAAAGAGAGTGCACTCACAGTGTTCTCCGAGGAGCTGAAAAGCTTATTGGGCAGAGCACCTCCCTTTGCTGCGACTCTGCAGGAAGCAAGAAGGGCAGGAGAGAGCTACCTAGCCCAGCTATGCTGACTCAGGAATTCTGGGAGTTGAAGTCTATGAGTCATAAAAGAGCAGAGGTTGTCTACCCCTGAGCTTGTTGGAGAACAGCTTGAAACCAGCTTGCCAGATGAGCAGCAGATAGGAGAGAGGGAGGGAGAGAGAAAGGAAAGAGAGAGAAAGAAAGAAAGAGAGTGGGGGAAGAGGACTGGCAGACCAAGGGCAGATAGAGAGAGAGGGAGGGAGAGAGAGAGACACAGAGAGAGAGACCCTTTTCACATCTAAAATGAAGATAGCACTGCATATATTCTTTTTTATCTGTGTGTGTATGTGTGTATATATATATATATATATACACACACACACACATACATACACAGACACACACACACACACCTATAATAAAGGTAAAAAAGGATATATGCAGTGTTATCTTCATTTTAGATATTAAAAGGGTTTTGTGGCTCCCAGTGTTTTGTTTTCGGTGGGAAACGGGTCCAAGTGGCTCTTTGAGTATTTTGGGTTTCCTACCCCTGGTATAGGGGGTACCTTGCTCAATAATAGTAACTGTGAGAGGGACCTCAGAGTCCTAGTGGACAATCACTTAAATATGAGCCAGCAGTGTGCTGCAGCTGCCAAAAAAGCCAACACAGTGCTAGGCTGCATTAACAGTGGGATAGAATCAAGATCACGTGAAGTGTTAATACCACTTTACAATGCCTTGGTAAGGCCACACTTGGAATACTGCATCCAGTTTTGGTCACCACGATGTAAAAAAGATGTTGAGACTCTAGAAAGAGTACAGAGAAGAGCAACAAAGATGATTAGGGGACTGGAAGCTAAAACATATAAGGAACGGCTGCTGGAATTGGGTATTTTCTAGTTTAATGAAGAGAAGGACGAGGGGGGACATGATAGCAGTGTTCCAATATCTCAGGGGCTGCCACAAAGAAGAGGGAGTCAAGCTATTCTTCATTTGTCCAAAATGGTATAGGGTTTCCTGCCTGAGCAGGGGGTTGGATTAGATGACCTCCAAGGTCCCTTCCAACTTTATTATTATTATTATTATTATTATTAATTATTATTATTATTATTATTAAGCTGAGTAGCACAATGGACACTTTTTGGAAACTGATGTGTTATGCTGATATTTTCTCTATGAAAGAATTACCAGAGGAGTATTTTGAAATTCATGGTGATGATGGTCTTGAAGTTAATTTGTCAACATTTTAGCAGATTGATCTTTTCAAATAAAACTAGCACCCTTGCTCTCTCATCACAATCAGCCTGCAGATGAAACAGCTATAGGTTTGGAGATACCATTCAATGTTGGCCAGGTTCTAGCAGAGGGAAAAGGAAAGTGGTTTAATTGGAAAGAATCTAAAATTTATTTCTTTTTAATAAAAATAAAGGGCCGTGAAGTTTAAGGAAAATAATGGTCATCACCAAGGAAGAAAAGGTTTGCCTGATTTTAAACAGGATGTCCAGAATTGTCTTATATGCACAATAAGCAACAAGTCCAGGACTTCCTTCTAAACAGACATCTGGCTGGTCATTTTTAAACCTTTTCTTTCTTAGTTGGTTAAAAAGAAAGCCTCTCCATACCAGTAATGTGTGATTAAAAGATCAATAATCTGATTGATTGTACTAAGCTTGACCTTTTTTAACCATCTCAGCCCAATCTTCTCCCTAAGGCTATTTGAAAGTCTCATTACCTTGTATGCATTGCCATCCTGATATTCTGCTGTCCTCCCAGAGCTCATAATAAAGTATATTTATATGTTTATTTTTCTTTTCCAGGAAGAAATACTTTATTTGTAAACGGATTCTCCTTATATAGTCCGATTTCAAACATGACTGTGAAAAATATATATTATACCTTAGGAAATGAATTTGCCATCTGGTCAACTTGCACTTTGAAAGAATATGCAGGCTTTATGTTATATCCCTTAACTTTGATAGGGATGCTGATAATATTATATTATCCCCTTGTGTTTATTTTGTTTCTGTTATATGTCTACAATGCAATACTTGTTGTATGGAAAAAAATTGGCAATCAGCCAGAAGATATAAATAGACAAGAATGGGACAAGCCAAAACAATTTTGGGCACTGGCAGCTGAGTGGCATGGAAAGTTAGCATCATTCTTCTGGCCAACCATGACCAGCAGTCATGTGCATCTTGGAGAATGTGAATGGAAGACTGAGGATGTAAGGTGTCAATTTATGTATAATTCATTTTTGTAAAAATGCTTCAGCAACTAGTGAAGAAACTCCCTTATTTGTGTGGCTTGGAAACTATGAAGGAGTTGTCTTAATCCATAACTCAACAGAGTGGTTGCAGGAATATTTTTAAAAGTCAAAAAGACAAATGTTATATATAGCCATAGATTACCAGAAATATCTAGGCATGTACATGTTGGGAACTTGGGAATCATTATATTCCTAAAGAAAAATAAAAATGAATATTTTTCATGTCTAATGTTGCAAAACATCAAAAGGCAAATATTGCTTAATGAATGTTCCCAAGACAGGAAATCCTTCAGCATGCTGTAGGAATGGACCTCAAATCTTAGGAAACCATAGTATGCCCTACTGTTCTCCCCTGTGGGATGGGGACCAAGATCAGGATGCCTGGGTGTAATGGGAAGCCTCTGCCCTATCCCACCCCATCATTCTCAGGAAGCCCAGACTCTCCTCCCAGCACTCCAGTTAATAACCTCTGTAGTCACTTAATGACCACGACTGGGAGAGTTAGGATTGTTATCATGGAGCAAAGGGGCGACATGGTGTTTGCTTAACAACTGCTTTACTCAACAACTGAAATTGGGCCCAATTCTGATTCAAAGTGAAGGATTACCTGTAAAGTCCTAACGTTTCAGTCCTACACAAAATTATCAATACAAGCCTTGGATATAACAAATCACTATAGAAAAAAGGTGTGCTTTAGTGGATGGAGTTATTTTATCTACTGAATCCCTATTCAGATATGAGCCCAGCTAGATTTATTTGGAGGTAAAACAGTAGGATTTTGAGTTTTCTAAAGATAATTAAGAACAGAAGCAAACCAAACTCTTCAGCTAATAGAGAAAAAAAATTCACAGAAAATTTCCTTAGCTAGGATGTTCAGCTTAGCTATATTCATAGTCATATAATCTGACATAAGTGGTCATAAGCAATGTCAAAACATGGTTTATGATCAAAATTCCAAGGCTTGCCTACCTTTGAAGCTTCAAGAGCACAGTTTAGGACACATTGGCCCAAGTGATATGAAAAGTGGCTCTGCTTGCTCATATGACAAATCATTTCCCATGCATACCCAGTGCCATTTGCCTTTGTTTCCTTGTTGGGGCAAAAGAGGAAATGAGACAAAAATGAGACTGCTAATGAAACACAATGAGAAAGTATCATGTGGGTCAGTGGGTGTCACAAACCAATCACACAGCTCCAGAGGGAAAACAGCAAAAAGATTCAACTAATACTAGCAGGAATAAAAACTTATTCTGCAAGGACCAATCCGAAAGTTCAGAGCTCCAGATAGTGTCAAAGTCCTATAACAATTCATAATGAATAACGCAATATCTTCATCGATACCAAGTCTGCAGCCTTATTGCAATGAGTGTGGAATTAGGTTACAGAAAAGAAACACTGTTGAATTTCAGGGTTTAGGGATTGTGGTACAGACAACAAATGCTCTAACATTTATATGGCAACTGTGACTGGCATCTTCAGAAGTTGAAGATCATGAAGATGAACATGGGATCTTCACAGGCAAGTTGGTCTGCCCAGGTCAATCTAACTTAATTGCCTGTGATTACTTTCCCAACACAGCCCAACAGTTACTCAATGTGAATGCCAACACCAACGTAGATTACACAATGTTAAAAAAGGAATATGTGTACCTTGGCCCTGATTTCTTAGTAAATATATTAAGGTGTGGCTTTCTATTGCTTTGATCTTCTTTCTGATAGAGTCTTTATTTTAGTGGGAGAAAGTGGCAAGAAGGAGACAAACAAGAGGGAGAAAGCAGAGCTATTTAATCCATTTTTTGCATCTGTCTTTACACAAAGGGAAAAAATAGCCCATCCTATCAAAAACAGTATCGTAAAAAAAAACAGATTAGAAACACAAGTTAAGATAGGCAAGAAAATGTAAGTGAGCAGCTGTCCAGCCTAAATGAATTTAAATCACCAGGACCAGATGGATTATACCCCAAGGTTCTCAAGGAACTGGCAGATGTGATCTCAGAACCACTGAACTATATCTTTCAAAGATCCTGGACCACTGGGGAAGCAAGCCCATATGACCATTTGCCATCCCCATTGTGTTTTTTTTTGGTTTTTTTTTAAATGTATTTTATTGATATTTTTTAATATACAAACAATCATCAACAAAACATAAATACAATTTCCAATACTTCTAGTAGTAATAACTCAACTGAAAATAAACATCTCAAACAGTTAACCTTCATCCTTCTCTATCTCCATCCTATTCCCCTTTCTTGTCAACTTCCACTTAAATCAACCTTCACTCCACCAAAGGCCACCCAAACAACCCTTTAATAACAATAATTAAATATTCTTCCACCAACCCCAAATACAGTTGAGAAACCATCATCTCTAAGATTATAATCCCTCCCTAACCCTCGACTTCCCAGAAAGATTACAGAACTTCCGGTGGCTCCGCTGGCGCCGCTAGGGTCTCCTCTGTGAGACTCCGTCATCTGGATCTGTAAAGCCGTGAAAAACAGCGCACATCAGCTTTTTTTTCGCGGTGAAAAATCCCCTCTCCGGGCAAAGGAGAGGTGTAGAGCATCGGGAGCAAGGTTGAGCCTTCTTAAACCCCTGGAAAATAAGTTTCCAGGGATTAAGAGTGAGCTCCCTTTAGCTCCGGAAGACGCTCCTATCCAGAGACGCTTCTGTCCTCGGACAGAGAAAGACGCCGCGACCACTTCTGCTTTTTTAAAAGTTAACACTGGAGAGACTGTAAGCAGGCTGAATGACTACAGGAGTCTTAAATGGATTGCAAGTATTTTTATTGTTTCTTTTTGGTTATACATTTCTAACGTCTACAATCAACATAATGTTTCAAAATGGCGTTTAGCTTTCACTATTTTCATTGTTAAGAAAGTGCTGGAAGTGAAAGTGGAACTGTTACTTTTTTCTCTCTTCCTGTTTTCTCAAGCGCAGCTAGAGAGACGGCGGTGATTATTTGAAATTTAAAATGGAGGGGAATTTACAGCCAAATGCTAAACCTATGTTGGATCGTACTGATGAATTTTATGAAAAAAGGTCTGATACACAGAAGATTTTTACCCAAGAATTTAAAGAGATTAAAACATCTTTGAAAGAGATTAAAGCATCTTTGAAAGAGGCTTTTACAGAAATATTAATTAAATTAGCTAAATTCTTTCCTCCAAATGAAGTTGATGTACAACCGACTGCTGAACAATTTATTTTACAATTTGAACATGGAGAAGAGTTAGATCAATTAACTGGAATTTTTTCTTCAAATGAAACTGATTTACAATTGTCTGCTGAATATTATACAACACAAGAGAAATCAGAAGATCAACAGGGAAGAGAAGAGGATAGTTTTGAGAATAAAGACTACAACTGGATTTTGCTAGATGGAAAGTTTGTTTATGGAGAGCAAGAGGTTTTGTTTCAAGAAGGGGAATTCTGTCCAGCCGGGCAGCAAGAAGAGGATTTAATTGACAAAAGAGAGACTTTGTTTCACTTTATGAAGCAATTAGACTATAAATGGATTCGGTTTGATGAACAGTTTATTTATGGAAAGCAAGAGGATTTGATTCAAGAAAGGATGACTCAATTCAAGAAGCAATTTATTCATGGGGTCGAAGAAATAAAGAAGAGAGATTTATTATTTGGAAGGGTGGCCTTGTTATGGCGGTGTATTTGGTTAAATAGAAAACCTAGAATTCATTTGAAGTAATGAAATTTAAAACTGTATGTAAGGATTTATGGGTAATTTAAAATTATGGACTGAATTAAGGACTAAGATTACGAGTAAGATGATTAATGGTTGACATAATTAAATTGATGAAGGATGTATTTGTTTTGATGATATAGGTTTGACATTAGATGGAATGTAAGTTAGAAATGGTACAAATAGTTTGTTTTTATGAGAGAGCCCAGAAGTTGATTGATTAAATGAAATTTATAATTAAATGAGAGAATTAAGGTTAATCTAAGATTATGGGTTTATTTAAAGATTGAGATTATAAGTAAGTTGTAAGATAGGATGTTTAAATGATATATCAAGATTTGACTTAGATTGACGGTTTAGATGTAAATGATAAATATTATTCTTAACAAGATGAGTTGTTTGTTTAATAAGGAATTAAGTTTAATTTAAGATTTAGGGTTGAATTAAAGATAAATTTTATAAGTAAGGTTTAGAAGAGGATGTTTAAATGAAGATACATATTAAGATATATTATGATAAATTAAATTGAATAAGAATATAACTATTATTATTATTATTATTATTATTTTTGAATTGAGGGACTTATTGATATTGTTATTTTTAATATTATCTGTTTAATTTCAATAAGATGAGTTTTTTTGTGTTTTGTTTAAGGGATTGATTTGACTCAGAGAATGTATATGTTATATAGTTTAAAATTCTTGTTAAGACTATATAATAATTTTGTTTGACGTAGTGGGGTTTTCTTTTGTTATACCCTGTAATCTTTCTGGGAAGCCATCCCCATTGTGTTGACGGGTCCGCAGACAGGCCACCGTGGGGAGTATAGCGCCCTGATTTATTAGGGCTGCACATTTTGCCTAATCAGTAGAGCCGTGGTGACAAAGGTGGGTATCAGAGTGAGGCAGTTGGCCAATCCAGTGTGGTTCAAGCAGGTGGATGGCTCCCTCTTGGGGGGGCTTTGGCCACCCTTATAACAGAACGAGTATAAATGGAGATGGGGGCCCATTGGGAGGTCCTTCGCTTTATAGTGGTCCCTTCTATGACAGAGGCCGTCATCTTGGGGCTAGCATGGCTGGACAAGCGGGGCCCTACGATTTGGTGGGAGGGGGATACCAGAAAATATGTATAAGTGTTGGTCCTCAGCCACCTCCTCACGAGCATGCACAATTGGGAGGATATGGTGGGGAATCCCCCCTTCCCGTTGGTATACACTGACCTCGCTGAGGTATTCAGCGAGTGTGAGAGCAACATGTTACACCCCATCGTCCAACCAATTGCTCAATCGATATTCTACTGAGTGCCAAACTCCCAAAGCCACGGATGTATGCAATGATGGCCAAGGAAATGGCGGAATTATAGCAGCAATAAGAACTTGGCATGGGGATTCATCCAGCCTGAACAGTCACAGGTCACGGCCCCAGTGCTCTTCAAGGAGAAGGATGGCACCCTGCACCTGTACGTGGACTTCCGGGGTATCAATGGAGTATGCATTGAGAACCTGTATTCCCTACCGCTTATGAAGGATTTATTGGCCCATTTGGTAAAGGATAGGGTGTTCACGAAGCTTGACCTACGCGAGGTATATTACAGGGTCCAAATAAAATGAGGGGACTAGTGGAAAACAGTGTTCAATTGCCCATTAGGAAGTTACCAATTTCAGATGATGCTGAAGGGAGCCCCTGCAGTGATCATGCAGCTGATCAACGAGGTGTTACATGAACATTTATATTGTGGAGCTCTCATATACCTGAACGACATCCTGATCTACTCCACTGATATGACAGAACATGTCCGCCTGGTGAGACAGGTGTTGGAAAAACTACTGTGGGCGGACCTTACGTGAAGTTGTTCAAGTGTGAGTTCCACCAAGCCCAGTTGGACTATCTAGGTTATCAGATCTCAGGGGAAGGTGTGGAGATGGATCCTGCCAAAGTCAAAGCCATGCTCGAGTGGCAAGCACCACAGACCCACCGACTGCTGCAAAGCTTCTTGGGGTTCGCAAACTTCTACCAACAGTTCATCCCTTCATTTGCCAAGGTGGCCCTGCCCTTATTGGATCTGCTCTGTACAAGACATTCAGTAGCTAAACCACAACCTGGTTAACCACTGACATGGACTGTCACCTGCTAGAGGGCCTTTGAGGACCTTAAAGCCCTCTTTGCACAGGAGCTGGTCCTACTATATCCCAATCCCGACAAACAGTTTATCGTACAGGTGGCTGGGGCAGTCCTGCTCCAGAAGAATGGACTCTGCTCCAGAAGAAGAATGGACTCTGCTCCAGAAGAAGAGTCCTGCAGCCTTGTGCATACACCTCCCAGAAACTTACTGACAATGAATGAGCATGGGCAATATGGGAGAAGGAGGCGTTCTCTGTATGGTGGGCACTGGCAACATGGCGGCATTTCCTGGAGGGGGCTAAAGAACTGTTCGAGGTTTCGATGGACCACAAGAATCTTGAGGCCCTTCAGACACCTCAACACCTATCTCCAAAACACGTATGCTGGTCACAATACTTTCAGCGGTTTCGCTTTCGGCTTAAATACATAACTGGGGGGAAGAATTTCCTGGCAGATGCTCTATCATGTATGCCCCAGTATAATAGCAGGAGGGAGGAGGTGGTACAAGCCATCATGCCTCCTTTCCAGCAGTCAGCTGCCAAAGTGGTTGCATGCAAACTGGCAGGTTACCTGGTTCAGGAATTGCAAAGCGCAAACCAAGGTGACCTCTGGCTATGGAACCTGTGACTCCCAGCTGATTGCTACAAAAATGACAATTTCTGCCATCTACTCCCCAAAATCACCTGTATGGCCAAACTCCAGATCTCAATCTCAGACAGAGATCTTATACCTTTTCAACCATAATGCACCTGCACTGCAGAAAAAAAAGGAAGTTTTAGTTCATCTTGCCTCACTGAAAGCCAGTTTCTGATTCTGTATCCTCATCATTCCCCCAAAGGTCTAAATCAGGCATGTCAAATCTTTGCCGTAAGATAAAATCAAAAGTAACATTTGTTTTCAAATGTACGTTAAAAACCGTAAGAAAGAGCAAGTTAAAATGTTATATATATATATGTTTAAATATGTGTTGTGTTCTATTAAAGAGTCCATATATATTTAGTTCCAGAATGTTCTTTCAATAGTTCCTGAAATAACCTAAACTAAATAATGTATTTTCTCTCCCCCCGCCCCAATCCCATCCCACCCAATGCCGCTCCACTGCTCCAATAGACTAAAAGAACAGTTGAGGCTTTCTGGGACAAACACCAGAAAATCCCAGGAAGCATATTGCATGCTCTTCAGCAATGCTTTGAGGCACATAACAAAGATAAATAGTGATATAACATCAATCTCTGTGGATAATATATGTGCATATATAGCTAATATATGTGTATGTGTAATGCGTACGTTCCATAATGCACTTTTTAAAAACAAAATGAAGGGGCAAGATTGAGATGGAGTGAAAACATTTATTGCTTCAATGTATTTAAATCTCCAACACCAGATTAAACTGCATCCTAAAATACCAAAATCGTTTTTTTAAATAAACCCTTATGAATTATGTTTGAGAAATCCTGGTAAACTGGCAGATAACCAGATAAAATCAACTGTTATTCCTATCTTCAAAAAGGAGGAAAAAGCAGTAGAATATACACCCCTTACTTTGATGTCAATATTCTAAAAAATTTAGAGTACATACTGTCATCATCATCATCATCATCATCATAAAGTTGGAAGGGACCTTGGAGGTCATCGGGTCCAACCCCCTGGTCAGCCAGGAAATCCTACATCATTTCGGACAAATGGCTGTCCAGTCTCTTCTTAAAAACTTCCAGTGTTGGAGTATTCACCGCTTCTGGAGGCAGGTTGTTCCAGTAGTTAATTGTTCTAACTGTCAGGAAGTTTCTCCTTAGTTCTAGGTTGCTTCTCTCCTTGATCAGTTTCCATCTGTTGCTTCTTGTCCTGCCTTCAGGCACCTTGGAGAATAGCTTGACTCCCTCTTCTTTGTGACAGCCCCTGAGATATTGGAACATTGCTATCATGTCACCCCTCGTCCTTCTCTTCGTTCAACTAGACATACCCAATTCCAGCAACCGTTCCTTATATGTTTTGTATCTGTGAAGCAGGATATTAGTTTATAGGCTACATGATGATTAATTGAGTTGCACTACTGACTTGAAAATTATCTTCAAAGAGTGATCATCATTCATCAAATATTGAACATCACACCATATTTGTTGTGAATCCTGTACTCTTCAACATTTTAATTAATGACTTATTAGAAAAATATTTTAACAAATGTACAGATATCTCAAGACTGGGTAGGATAATTAATATCTAGAAAATATAAAACAAATTCACAATTTAATAGGGTATAGCAGAAAATGAAAATTTAGCTCATATTAATACAAATTTATGTAATCAAATAATTCAGATACACAAGAATTGGATTATTCCTAGCTCAGTAATAGTACTTTTATTTAATTGAATTGTAGTTCAACGGACTCTGAGACAACAGAAAGCAAACAGACTCTGAAACAACAGAAAGCAAATACAATTTTAAGCTGCTTTAAGAGAAATATAGTTTCTAAATTGGAGGAAGTAGATTTCCTCTTTGATCCCTCAATTGTCAAGTAAATCTTGTTAGGCACATATCACAGAAATTATATAAATAATGACTTTACTTTGTCAAATATAGTGCTCAAGGTCTATTAGCTAATGTTGAATGACAACTTGTGACTTCTGGCCTTGCCTTCTTACTGCCCCTACTGGAAAAGTCTATTGCTACCTCAGGAGGAATACCACAGTGGGGCCTGAAATTGGGTTGGTGTTCTTGGAAGATGGAATTGCTTGAGATGAGAGCCCTCACAGTACTGACTTTGAGTTACTGGAGGCTCCTCATGCAATATCCTAAATACTCGCGTACCTAAGAATTATTCACCACCTCCTTTCTTCATTTCTGGAAAGATATGATCTTGATAATTTCAGTAGATAAGAATGTCTAAAATGACCAAATAATGTTCATAAAGTTTTGGCAACAATGAACTAGAATGCTTCTGAGAAGGCTGGACAAAGCTTATTTGGCCATTTATGCAATGTGCATAAATGGAGCAAGAGCAATTTCAGCTGCATCCCTGGATATTGCTTTGATCTGGAGATTAATTACTAGATATTTGCAACATGGCTAGCTAGTTTCCTACTATCTTATGCATTGAAAGTATTTACAGGTAGTCCTTGACTTACAACAATTTGTTGACTGCTTGTAATTTACGTAACTTTGAGATACTGTTCCACCATTCCATTAGCTTTTTCAGTGGCTCCATTAGTATTCAGATGAAAAGCAGATGAAAGCCCCTGGGAGGACCCAATCAGTTTAACAAACTTCCCCCAGAATTTTGCAATAAATTGTACCCCTCTGTCAGAAATAATCTGCTTTGGGGCACCATGGAGTCAGTATATGTGCTGCAAAAACATTTTGGTTAGTTTTTGGGCAGAAGGAAATGATGAAATGCGCCTGTTTGGAAAATAGATCAATCACAGTCCACGTCACAGTGTTTCCCTTGCTCTCGGGCAACTCTATAATGAAATCCATGGCTATCTCCTCCCGAGGCTAAGAGGGGTCAGCCACTTGCTACAATAAACCTGGCAATTTCCCAGGATGTTTATTCATGGTAGCGCAAGTGGCATAACTTTTTATATAACTCTCAATGTCTTTTTTCATTTTCGGCCACCAGAATTGCCTCCACACTAGATGCAATGTTTTTAAAAATCCAAAGTGACCCACTTGCTTAGTATCCATTGCAATACCTGGAGTCTAAGGCTTTCTGGAAGGTATAACTTAGAACCTTTCCAAGCTAATCCCTCTCTTAAAGTCAATATAGACCTGTTATCTTTAAACCATGCATCAGTCTATAACTTCTCCTTTAGTTCCTTTAACAATCGATCATCAGGACCCATAGAGAGTCTCTGTGTGTGCGATCTGGTTGTTATTTGGGAAGCGGATTGTGGCAAAGGAATAATGGAGTTAATTACTTCCTTTCTGTTGCTCTTGAACTGGGGCATTCTAGACAAAGCATCTGCCAGAAAGTTCTTGCCTCCAAGAAAATATTTTAAGGTGAAATTAAAACAGTTGAAGTATTGAGCCCATCAAACTTGTTTGGGGGATAATTTACTAGGAGTCTTGAGAACCTCCAAGTTTTTCTGATCAGTCCACACCTCTAAAGGTAATTCCCCCCCCTCCAAGAAATGATGCCATGTCAGCAATGCCAACAAACTGCAAAAGCCTCTTTCTTCCAAACTGCCCATTTCCTTTCGGTCTCAGTTAATTTTCAGGAAGTGTAAGTGCAAGGTTGTAATTCTTCTCTGTGATTTTTTTGTAACAGAATGGCACCAATGGCCACGTCACTTGCATCAGCTTTAGTGATGAATTGCTGCTCAGGGTCAGAGTGTTTAAGGACTGGCTCAGCGGCAAAGAGTCTCTTTAATTTTTCAAATGCTGCCTGGCATTCTAATGATCATTGCAATGGCTGACAAGGTCAGGGGGGTTTCCTTCCCTTTGCATGTTTTGAGTAAGTCGGTGATTGACATGGCTATCATTGCAAAAGAAGGAATACGTTGATGATAAAAGTCAAACCCTAGAAAACTTTGAAGCTGTTTGCTGGTGTGTGGGGGTTGCCATTTCAAAACTGCTTTGACTTTGGAAGGATCCATTTCTACTCCCTCATTCGAAATCCGATACCCCAAGTAGTCAATGTCTGGTGAAATTCACATTTTGACACTTTTGCATACAGTTTGGCTTTCAACAGTTTTCTTAATAAATCATGGACTAATTTGATGTGTTCATCCATGGTTTCAGATAGATAAGGATGTCATCAAGATAAACCAAAACCCCTTTGGATAAATGATTATGGAACACTTGATTTATCAATTGCATAAATACAGCAGGGGCCCCTTGCAGTCCAAAAGGCATCACTTTAAATTGGAAACTCCCCAAAGGGCAATTAAAGGCTATTTTCCATTCATCCCCCTCTCTAATCCGGTTCCAATAATAAGCTTTTCTTAAATCCAGCTTGGTAAAAAACATTCCTTTTGCCAGGTGCACTAACATGTCTTTCATCAGGGAGAAGGGTTATGTATTTTCCATATTGACAGTGTTGAGAAATATAAAATCCACACATAATCTAAGACAGCCATCTTTCTTTTCCTTGAAAAGCAGGGGAGCAGCCACGGGTGATTTGGCTGGCTCAATGAAACCCCTAGCTAAGTTTTTATCAATGTACTCTCTTAGTTCTTTCATCTTTTTGGGTGTCATAGAGTACATCCTTGGTTTGGGGAGCTTGGCAACGGGCAGAATTTCAATAGCACAGTCCATAGCCCAGGGGGGAGGAGGACGTCACATTCCTTCTCACTAAAGGCTTTTGCCAAATCTTGGTATTCAGTAGGGACAAGTTGAATCCCCGGCAACCTTTTGGCTATACTTTTTAGGACTTCACGGGACTTCCCATGAATTTTGCAGATGGCCAGTGTCTTTGTTTTATCATCAGTCTCAGGTAGGGAGGGTCCCATCCCTAGTCTTAACTTGCACATTCACTTCTCCTACCAGATGTGAGGACACCATTTGTCAAGCCACACTAGCCCCAAAATTACTGCTTCAGTCATCTTCGGGACCACCATAAAACTGATTATTTCCCAATGCCAACCCATTTCTAAACCTATGGGTTCAGTTAGGTGTGTGGCAGGAGCACCTCCAATGAGGGATCGGTCGGTCTGTTCAAACCCCATGGGATAAGGCAATAGCTTGACTTGGATGCCCAGTTTCAGTACAGTGGGTAGTTTTATTAAGCACCGAGAACACCCTGAGTCTATTAGGATGCTCAAATTCATATGAGCTCTTGCTTTGGGCACTACTATTCTGGCAGGAATGGCAAAAGGAGGAATGGGTTGACTCACCAAGGGGTCTTCTTCACTTTCTTTGTCGCTGTCATATGGTGCCGGCATCTGTTGCACCTCGGCTTGGGGCTTGGCTTCAAGTTCAGTGGGAGGGGAGGCCAGATCCTGAAGTTGAAACTCAAATACTTTGGCCACCTATTGAGAAGGAAGGACTTACTGGAGAAGGGCCTAATGCTGGGAAAGATTGAGGGCAATAGAAGAAGGGGATGACAGAGAATGAGGTGGCTGGATGGAGTCACTGAAGTAGTAGGCGTGAACTTAAATGGACTCCAGAAGATGGTAGAGGACAGGAAGACCTGGAGGAACGTTGTCCATGGGGTCGCGATGGGTCGGACATGACTTCGCAATTAACAACAACAACAACAACAATACCTTGAAACTTTGATCATCACTCAAGTTTTGAGGTTGCTTTTTCAACCACTTAGGTCAGGAGGTTATAGGACTATTGATATCACCAAGGTGTATATCCCAGCTAAGGAAATTTAGAATTTTCTGTAAAATATTTTCTTTGCCACTAGATGAAGAGTTTTGTTTGCTTCTGTTATTTATTTATTTTTTAGAAAGCTCACACTCATAGTAATAAACACATAACCGACTCCAATGTGTAAAATAACTCCATCTGCTGAAACATACTTTTTCTCTATAAAATATCCTTCTAAAGGGAAATGAGTTTTGTATTGATAATTTTGTGTAGGACAGGAAAAAGAAGTGGAAGGTGGATTTGAAGAATCTGCTGCTGTGTTATTTTGCATATTTTATATTGAATTTATTACATAATTCTAATAAAATTGCAATCTTAGACAGTATTATGGGCATTAAATCTAGTAGATTCATTTCTAAGTAGGCCTGTAGAGAGAAAGTTATGAAATTAGTTTTGTTGCTTCATTTTGAAGAGGCATTTAGGAGAAAGATTCCTAAATGATCAGGTTCAGTTGAAACTGTGATTTGTAACTCTCATAGTGGATGTGGAAATTTTATTCTTGCTTTTGATCTTAGTAAGACTATGGAGGTGGTGAAGTTGTAATTACACTTGTGATATCTATGTATTTGCCAGTAATCAAGCCCAACTCCATGGCTGAGAACCAGCTTTAGGAATGAGGAAAGCAAACCAACAAGCCTAACAAGAAAAACTGGTTAGATCATTTGCGCTGAATTCTCTCAAGTTCTTCTTAGGCTAATGAGTTTTTGCTATGAGCACAAGAACTCCTGTCCCAGTCTCATATTGTGCCCATAGGATTGAGGGCATTGTCTCCATCCATGTGGAAGGAGTTGTATTTGCAAATGTTAGAAAGTAGAATGTAACAGACTTTGTAAGGGATTGGACTTTAAGTTTAGACTGGATTCCTTTTCTTTCCAGAATTTTTTTTCTTAAGCCCTTGTATTCACATGTATACATTATGAGCCCTGATTTTTTATTCTTATAAGCAAATGCGACTTAGATAGGGAATGTTTGGTGCTCTCTGAGCTTGATTTTCTTACTGATGTTTCATTACCAAACTAATATCATCAGAGCCAGATAGGAGTGGTGTTTGCTCTCATTTTTTTTTAAGACAAGTTTTATTGGTTTTTTTATTTTTAAAACAAAGTACTCAAGACACACCATGGTGTTAGGGTGGTCAAACATCCGCAGACAAAACATATATACATAATTCAATCAATACATCAAATATTCCCTCTCTTTTTCCCTTAAGTATCATATTTTATTTAAAATAATCCAATTCTAGCTTAAATTTATTCAACCTAAACCTGTTTTTAAAGCTTTATAAATTTACACTATCATAATCAAAATAACTTTAAATACAAACATTATCAGCTCGGGTATCCCTTCCAAATATATTCTAATTCCTTAATTTTATCATAGGTCTTATTTATTTCTTCTTCCACTAATATCCCTTATTTAAAATAAAATATTAATCTATCCTATACATATCTAATCCATCCATCAATCAATTTCTTTAAACTGACAAAATAAAGTCCAACCTTAAATCATTTCAATCCATTTGACAGAATTCAAATTTCATCCAGTTAATTTTCATAAATAATCACATCCATATTATCAAACAAACAGATCATCTTATTAGATTATCTCAACATTACATAATAATTTTCTTACAAATAAACCTATCATTCTAAAAAAAATTTTAAAAACCACATTCTTAATCAATTTAATATATATATTCCATTAATCACCCCCTTTTCTCTTACTTTTTAAGCTGAAAAGATATCAAACCTTAAATCATTTCAATCCATTGGACATCAAACAAACAAATCATCTTATTAAAAATAATAGTTTTCATATCGATAAACCCATCAATTCAAAAAGTACATTCTTAGTCAATTTAATGTATATCTTCCATTAATCGCCCATTTCTCTTACATCTTGCTCATAATCTTAGTCCTTAAATCAGTCCATAATTCTAAATTGCCTTTAATTCATTACATAGAATTTTAAATTTCACTTCTTTTCAGTTGTATTCTGGGCTTCTTCTTCTGCCAGGTAGGTTTCCATAACAGAGCTTCCCTTCCAACTTATAAGTCTCTCTTTGTTGCTTGCAGTATAATTTGAATCCATGTAAACCATCTTGGCCTTTGCATTGGTCCTCTGTTTCTCTTAACCATAAAATTTCGTTGCTTTGACATTTCAAATCTCAGTCTTTGCTTTTCTTGGTCCTCAAAACCATAGGTGAACTGCTTATCAGGCAAAGACAATTTCTCTTTATTCTCAGTTAAGTCCTCTTCTTGTGTAGTCTGTTTTATAGGATAATCAGAAGTAGTTTGAGAGTCAATTTTGAGGTTTAAAGGAGAAATTCTGGTTCTTAATTCTGTAGTAAACTCTTTCATTGTAGCACATATTTCTTCTTTAGCCGCATAAATCTTTTCCAGAATAAGTTTACAATTTAAGTGTGAATTCAGCTCCATTTTAAAAGTTATTCAGCTGGATCAGATTATCTTTCTCAAAACAAAAAAAAACAGTTTGAAAACCAGCCATCTCATCTCCAAATAGTCAACAATTAGCTTTTGGCCAGTAGATGTCCTCAGTAAGCTAAAAAAATCTTTTTCAAGGGTCATTTTTTTCCCTTTCTTTCTATTTTTTAAGGAAAAAGTGGAGGAAGAAATACTCTTCCAATATAAAATAGTAATGGCACTCAGCAAGAAAAAAACAACAGCATAAACTGATAATACAGCTTTAAGAGAGAAAAAATTTTCTGGTACCCCAAAACATGTATAAAAAAGAAGTAATCTTTAAAATTTTGTTTTATTCTTTTGTTCAATGCCTTTCTTCCTAAACAAGGAGAAGCTGCCTTTCCAAGCCAGGGAAATAATTCCAATGGGGCTCTCACAGGCAAAAAGAAAGAAAGAAAGAAAGAAAGAAAGAAAGAAAGAAAGAAAGAAAGAAAGAAAGAAAGAAAGAAAGAAAGAAAGAAAGAAAGAAAGAAAGAAAGAAAGAAAACAAAGTAGAAGGAAAGATAATTCAGAACGGAGAGAGGGAGGAAAGGTCTCACCCGGATTCACCACGGTGATTCTTTATGCTTAGATGATTTTCTGACTTCAGCTCCACCGCAGCCAAGCAAAAGCCTCCTTGATGGTGGTCGCCCCTTCAGGGCGATTTAAGACCCGCATAACAGTCTACCGGTAGAGAGAAAGGCAGCCAACGAAGAGCGACAGCTCTTCGTGTGGCTGAAGCTGCCTGATCCGGAAGCGGAAGTCATGTTTGCTCTCATTTTATGTACTAGCAGCTTGCCCTGTCAGCACTGAGGACACACACAACATATGGACACACTTAACCATTGTTTCAACTGTGAGCATCCTAGACCAAGCTATGTCCAGAAATGCTAGAGAATGCCCAGAAGTTTGGCACTCAGACAGATTGGCCATCAGCAGACATATAAAGATAAGCAACATCTACATACCATTCAAAAGAGGCAATCAAAAAGCCAAAAAGGAAACCAAAAGACCAAAACTCCTTCCCATCAGTAACTAAAATCCAGATGAGCAGAGATTAACTCCAAGTTTAAAGCTAGATCACCAATCAATAATTAAACAGTGACCCAATTAAGGAAATACCAACTCAGACAAATAAGCTAACAGTAAACAACAGCCTAATCAAAGAACTATCAAATTCACTCCCACCAATGCTAACAGGGCAAGCCATTAATACATAAAATGAGAGCAAACACCATTCCTTTCTAGCACTGATGATGTTACTTAGTTTGATAATGAAATAGCCACAAGAAAACACCCAAGCTCAGAGAAGACCAAGGATTTCACAGGGCAAACCTTACCTACAAATATTCTAATCTATTAATAGGGTAGATTCCCTGGATTGTTGTAGGAAAACACTAGAGAATTCCTATTTGTTAATCACATATTCTTTGCCTTCTTCCTGAAATATACTGTGATATCTTTAGATTTGTTTTTCTTTCCTATCAAACATAAACTATTAATTCTTATGAGTATATACCTCCTGCTAACTAAAATTGGGACATTATTCACTCTTGCTGCAGAGATTACATGGAATTTCATTTGAAGACGTGTAGAATACAGGGCTGAGATCACTGAAAAAAGGGAAGCAACTGATGTATGTTATAATTTAAGAGGGCACAGACATCTTATCAATTGAAGCATGTATTGAATAATCATGAATTCTGTCATCTTTGTTTATGGTATGAAAGGCAAATGATTGGATTTTCTAACCACAATTGCTCTATTAGCTCTGTTACAGTTTATATAATATGTAAACCTGGCTATTTATTGCATTTCGTGTCTTAAATTGATGTTTAGATCATTTTTAACGTCATATGGTTTTGGGTTTGTAAAACAGTCATACTTTTTTATAATAAAAACAGTAACATCTTAAAAGAACCATAATAGCATATTAGAACCAGTTGGGTGCATTTGTGAAGGTGCTGAGGTAGAAAGCAGAGATTGTAAGACCATTTTAGGCATGAAAGCCGTGAGGATGATTTTAGGTCAGGCACTTTCTTTCTGTCGCTCTCTGAGCCCATCTCTCAGGGGTAGTTGTTTTGGAGAAAATATGAGGCAGGCAAACAAAACCCACCCTGCTTGAAATTGCCTATATTATTACATGTTACCTTAATAATACTTATGTTCTTAGTTAGGACTTCAATTATTACATTTCCACTTGTCTTAGACTGTGAATCTAACTGTAGATTAACCACGTACAATAATAAGAATTAGAAGAAGAAAAAAGAAACATGACAAATAATTGGAGAAGATCACAAAGTATCAAGATATGAAAATCAAAGTTGAACAATAATGGCCTTAACTGGCTGTGGTGCTCCCACTGAGTGCCATAACAAAAAAAATCTTGTGCCAAGTGTTAAGGCTCAGGCCTGAACTAGGATTCTAATTTCAGGACTTAAAATCATGTCTGATTTTATACTCCTGCTGCCTTTGCTGTTGCCATAGAATTACCAGTTTCATTGGGACTGCTAACTATATAGCAGAACTTTGTAGTCTTCGCCTATTTCTTGAATATTTAGGCCAATTAATACTGGAGAAAGCCAAATCAATAGTAAAAAAGAGAATCAGGGACACTGATCATCAGAATGACATTGCCCCTGAATACTATTGCCAAATGGAAGACAATCAAATGCCTTCTACTGCAGGGTATCTTACCTAAGCAAATACAGATGGGCATTTTCCAGAGCCCACTATGATGCCTCTACTCATGGGAAAATTTATTGGAACTCATTTGCAAAGAGTTTGCCCTTGTGGATACAGGGAAATAGAAATTCTCATTCACATTCTCATATGGTGTCCTTTCTATGATGCCCCAAGATTTGTTCTGATCATCTCAATCATTTTGAAATATGAGAGCCACACAGATAAATTTTATGTCTATTTTATTTTATTTTTTTAAGGAATGCTAACCTTACATACCAGGGGACAAATATCTTAATCAAGTTACATACTGTGCAAATCTATTAATTTGATATATTGCTTTATTGCCTACTGGTTTTTCCCTCCCTCCCTCATTCATTCATTCATTCATTCATTCATTCATTCATTTGGCTACCCATTTACCATACAGTAACTCTGGGAGGCTTACAGTTACATCTAACCTAACAGATAAAAAGTTAAAAGGGAACATTAAAATCAAAGATACATGGGGTAGAGTGGAGGAGAGGTGGGATCTGTTATTAATCAACCACTTCCATTGCGCTGTTCTTCCACTGGGGCCCCAAGCCAACTGGCAAAGCCACATCTTTAAGGCCCTTAGAAAATGGTAGGAGGGTTGTAGCCAACCTCAAATGGGGGGGCAAGATGTTCCAGAAGGGAGGAGCAATTGCAGAGAAATCCCTCCTCCTGGACCCCGCCAGCTGGAATAATCAAGCTGATGGAACCTGCAGCACACCTTTTCTGACAGCATGAGTGGTACAGTCCAATCCCAGTGGGGTGAGACGGTTCTTCAAGTAACTTGGACCCATGCCATGAAGGGCTTTACAGGTGATTACAAACACCTTGAATTGCACCTGGATGCAGACTTGTAACCAATGCAGCTCTCGGAACGGTGTTAGAAGGGCTAGTCTTGGGGCCCCCAAAACTACCCATGCTGCTGCACTCTGGACCAGTTGTAGCTTCCAAATAACAAATCATTATTTCAAACTATTTCTGTTTTTACTGTACTCTTTTTAGTGCAAAAGCTGGTCAAAGGCCATAATAAAAATATTTTATTTTGATACAGATAAATTATGATTTCCTAGGGTCTTGGGAAGAACTTGATGTTATAAAGGTCAACACAAGCTGAAGAACTGGCAGCCATGATTCCACATTTTTGGATAAATAATAAAATTATCCCAATGAGACACGAACATGATGTGATTATGGGGTTCATTTGCTCTGACAAATGTGAGAGTTATGCTAGATGTTCAACCATCCTGGACCAGTCTCTGCAAAGAAAACAGATGAAGACTGTCTCTCCAATAAACTGTATAGTAAGACATAATTTACAGAAACCTATTTAGCATCCCTTGTTATATAAGCATTATTGCTCATATTCATACATCATCTTCAGACAGAATTGTTAATCATAATTTGTTGGCTAAGACATACCGGTAGTTGTATGATTCATATACAATACTGACCCCTAGTGGATAGGTATGGATATTACAGTTTCTGAAAACAAACCACATTACACTTTAGTGTGAGTGTGAATAGGAGCCCTTTGCACAACCCTCCCCCCCCCAAAGTCCTTGCTTTGTTGAGGGAAAGGAACAGAATAATAAATATAAGTCATATAAATAAAAAACTCTTTTGAGATCATTCATAAATTTTAAAGTGTAAAGGGTTCCTGGGAGAAAAAAATGTTTAAAAAGTATTCTTCTAAATAAATCTTGCATTGATTAACTTACTTTCCATCAAATGATCCATCAAATTAGAATAGCCTTATTCAGGTTGGTGCGTTCAAAATGTCAGCAATGACAACAGGGCATATTGACTAGAATTCCTAAGATTTGAAACAGAGCATATCCAATGAGAAGCAAAGTGAGGAAAGCTGAGTTGAAACAATGTCCTGACTCAGTATGAAATTATAGTCTCCTAAATCTGCTAGAGTCTAAGCTTTCATGAGTATATTTGTGAAAGAGTCTGTGAGTTTTTGAAAGAGTCTTGGAGCGTTTAATAGAATTCAGCAAAACATGACTACATAGGTTATAACAACAGTTGAATTACTTTTCTTCAGCACACATTTTATTATACACACACACACACAGAGAGAGAGAGAGAGAGAGACTAGCCTATAACCAGAATTGCAGGATGATTTACAAGCACTCAGGCCAACTAAATCAGCATTAAAAACCTACAAAACACACTTCATATGAACAATTAAAATTTCAGAAAATATTTGGAGATAGAAAAAAAATTGGAAACACTGGTGATACAAATTAATCTAAAGCATAGAGAAAGGAATAAAATAGGCAGAGATGAAAAGTATAAAGCAAGTAATGCAGTTTAAAATGCATGCAAAAGGAATTTAAATATAGCACTTTCCAATATAGCAGCATCCCATTTATTACTTTATACTTAAAACAGCTTTTAAAATGAAGTTAGTTGGAGATTAAATCAACTAACTGAATAGCAAGGAATACCAATAGTTGAGTTATACAATAGATATCTCAAAGCACAACATTGGATACTTCTGATCTAGACAGTGAATCTCATCCTAAAATACCTGAAATTGGCCAACAACTGCTCATCTGAATATCCTTATTTAGGAAAGAAAGAAGTGATTCCTACAATATCATGCATTAGTTATTGTCTTTATTCATTCAACCATTCAACCATTCATTCATTCATTCAGTTTGCATAACAACCCATGAATAAAATAGTGAAATTAGTAAAAATATATATATAATTATCACTCTACGTTAAACATGTAATTAAAATACCCACTAAGAAACAAAAAGCAGGCAAGTGTAAGTTATCAGTATACCCATTTGGCAGGCTCTAAACCATAACCAGATCCCCAAATCTTTCGACAAAACCATGTCTTTAGTGCAGTGTTTCCTAAAGTGTGAGATATGGAGGTATAGACAGAGGCCAGAGGAGGGTTAAAGAAATTTTAGTAAGATGGTTATAATAAGTCCATGATTCCCAAGGTTTTGTATTGTTTTCATTATGTCTATTTTACTGTTTTGATTTTTAAAGATGGGTACATTAAGATTGCACTAAAAGATTTAGGAACTCTTGCTTTAAAGACTTTCAAAAAACAAACAGCACCAGTCTGGGGAAAAGGATGTTCCAAAGGGCATAGGCTGTGAGAGAAAAGGCCTGTCCAATACATGGGATCCATAGTACACCCTTTTTGCCAGACCTGATGAGATGGATAGATATAACCAGGGATATGCAGCCCTTCAAATTATCCAGACCTATGACATAAGGACCTTTGTAGGCTATTACTAGCATCCTCAATTGACCCTGAAAGCAAACTGGCAGCCAACGCAGCTCACAGGAGAGAGGTGTAATGTGTGGAGAAGCTGTAATTCAGGAGGAGCATACCTGCATTTCACATGTGCTGAAGCTACAGATGCTCTTCAAGGATAGCTCATTTAGAATATGTGATTAACTGTGATGTTATTGTTTATACAAGTAGTCCTCGAATTTAGACCATTCATTCAGCAGCTGTTTGAAGTAACAATGGCACTGAGCAAATGAAACTTAGGCTCAGTCCCTGAAGTAACAGACACTGCATCACTTCCATGATCACATGAGCAAAATTTTGGTGCTTGACAGCCTGTATTTTTTTTTTATTTTGTTGTTCTGATTTTAATGCCATGCTAGTTGCCTAACGTAGTGGTCAGCAAACTATGGCTTCAGGGCCAAATCTGAGCTTCTGTGTGTTCTATATGGCCCCAAATCAGGCAGTAGGTAGACAGAAGATGCCATTTTCACCCTATCCTGCTAAGTCTCTCTCTTTCTTCTCCTTAATGAATTAATCATTAAATATGAAGTAGCTGCAAGAGTTTTAATGTTCCTTCATTATAGGCTATAGTTGAATCTGATCAAATCAAATTCTGAATCAGTTTAAAATACGAATAGAATCTTACATATGAATTTTGAATTAAATCTTGTATGAATTTACACATCTCTGTACTATTAAAAAAAGTAGAGCTCCACTGAATCTATTTTTTCAGGGATAAGAAGTTTTCTTTTCCAGTTTTAAGTAGAACGATATTTATTAAATGATGTAAATACATGAAAAAGGTCGGTCATCACTAAAGATATTTATGTGAAGAAGTTCAGATCATCAAACCCATATCCCTTTTCTATATGTGAAATATACACAATAAATCTACAAATCTCAAATTACAAACAAGCAACAAATAGATATTCCACTTGGCTATTTAATATACATATATTAAAATTTAGGGCTTAAGTGAACTTTTTTTTCTAAAAAATCTCAGATCACTAGACAATATATTTCTTGGTGGGGATGAATGGTGTCTACATTTTCACAATCAGAATGGCATTATTTCTCTGGGTGTTTCTCTAACCGTTCCAATAGTGCCTTTTGTACATTACCCGGTATTTCTTGGTGTTTATCTCTGAGATCTTTTATTGCACTTTTGGTCTGTAAAAAAGTAAAGAATGAGGAAAAAACTTTTATAATATCTTATTTTCTTCCTCTGGAAAATATGTAAACTTCATTCATATTATACTTTTTAAAAGCCACTGTGAACAATGAAGTGCTGAACTGAATAATATCACATTTGTACCTCGATTTATACTTTAAATTATATTTGCCCTTATTTTTTTAAAAAGCGTGATTCCACAAGTAATGAATATAAAGCCAGAGATAATTATTAAGTGTAAACATTATTAAACATAAAGTATTATATACTATGATATTTTGAACAGAAAGATTAACAAGGTTCACTTATCTTTTCAGAGGTTTGGATGCCTGCGATCAAAAACTTTCTTTATCGTGGATTCACAAATAATAATATCAATAATGACAAGTATTATAATTGAAGTTTCCGCAGTTCACTTAAATTACCTTTTCAGCTAATTCTTCAGCTGATATATTTGGATCATAAGGAATGGGATCTCCTATGTATGTGCAAAATTTCACAGGGAATCCACCATATATAGGAACAATCGGCCATCGTGTACGTTCATACAACCATTTGAATGGCCCTGTATGCAAATCAAAAATATGTTCCAACAACAATAACATGGTGTGGGCTAAACAATATTCAAAGTCCTCTGATTGGAAAGAAACTAAATCCATGCAGTTATATCTTAATTATATAGAAATGCATGCCTCAGTCATTATGCAAAGCAAATGTCAAAGTCCTAATTCTATATAAAATTAGCCATTTTATCTTGTTAATTTCCATCAGTATAAATATGCAACTAAAGATACAACTAAATTATAGCTAATATAAAGCACAACTATTGTACAACTGGAAAAAATTAAAGATAACACAACAAAAAGAATCACAGATAAAAAGAAAGAGAAGCAAAGACATAGGAAAACAAAATAATAAGCCGATTTGATTGAAGTCCAAGGCCAAAAAGAGATGGAGAAATAGATGGATATATGAAAACAAAAACTTTAGAACATTTTTAAATCTAAGATCAACAGTCAAAACACAATTAAATAGAAATCCAGTTGAAATCAGCATGATTTTCTTCCATAAAAAATGCTTCAGCACAATGAGTAGATATGCAAGTTGAATTTTTCTTACATATTTTCCCGAGTGTTCTGTATCCTTCTCGTAGATTTTTTGTAAATATAGGAATGACAGGCTGAGAAAGATGGGAGAAAAATAGCCAGAATTAGGGCAGCATTTCAATTGTAATTTATAGATCATGCATTAGCATTATACATTGAATAATTAGTACAATAAATATTATCTACATTCACATAGGAAATTATACCTTCTTCGGGGTTAGATACCTCACTTTTAAAACTGATTTCTAGTAAGACACATAATATCTAACTCATGAAAAAAACTGAATTTGAGGAATTAATTCAGCTACAACAATATTCAATGTATATGAATGGGCTCTTTCCACATTCATTTCTGGAAATTCCTAATGTGATTATTCTAAGCTTTCACTTGAACTGTCTTATAGTTTAGCATTCAATATAAATCTGAAATGCAGCAATTCATCTATACAGTTTATGAAAATAAGCCAATTCATAATTCAAGATTTGATGTTGTCTTTTCAATAAACTAAAATTGCAGCTAACTACTTTTTAAAGATAAGTCTATCCTACTTTTTGTTGAAGTGGAACTAAAATCTGTTAATCTTATCACTAAGAGTTTTAGGATCATTAATGCAAGAATAAACTTATATATAAACTTACCTCATCAAAATTTAAATTTAAACACAGCCATCCTTTTGCTTAAAATATGTGATGGCTATGAAAATTGAAAGTTTTAAAATAATGCTGCACTTTTCATTTTCACAAGAGAAAAATTTGCCATATAAATTTTCTTAAATAAATAAATGAGATATTCATGTGGTAATAAATATATGCAATAGAATCACCATGCACTTTAACATTACAAGTCTAAAAACAGAATATTTCAGTTATTATAAAACATGAATTTTCCTAAAGACAATTTTTTGTAAATCTTATCGATTTTCAATGGGGAAAAAATTATCATCCTATGTGACTATTTTTCCATTTTTGTCTCCTGCCCAGATGTGTTTTTGTCATTTGGACTTTTGTTTGTTTGTTGTATTTGATTTTATTTGTTCCAATTTTATGGCTGCCCATCTCAGTCAATAAATCTGGTAGCTTACAGCTTATAAAATATATTACAACTAAAAATTTAAACATTTTAAAAAAATAAAAAGCATCCAGTTTAAGATACATAAAAACAAGGTGTTTAATCTGGTTAGCAATATAACCAGAAAACCAGGCCCTTAGCACATTCAGCACCTGAGGCTCAGGAACATAGCTAGATTTTTAAGGCCTTATGAAAGGCTAACAGGGTGGGGGCCATTCTGAGCTCTGAAGGGAGGATGTTCCATACAGTAAGGGCCATTCTTTGGCTGGTGGGATCTGTAGCATGCTTGACCTAGTTGGATGGGTAGAAACTCTTGAAAAAAGACAATCCTCAGGTACCCCAGTACCAAGCTACGTAGGCTTTACAGGTAACTACAAGAACCCAGAATTGTACCCAGAAACATACTGATAACCAGTGCAGCTCACACAGGAGTGCTGTTACATGTGTCATATATCTGGCACCATTTATTTCCTGCATAACCACATTCTGCACCAGTTGGAGTTTCTGAATGGTCTTCAAGGAAAGCCCCATGTAGAATGTGTTAAGGTAGTCTAACCCAGAGGTTACAAAGGTGTGTGAATTGGTGTGAGCAAGGCCTCCTGGTCCAGGTATGGCTGCAACTGGCACATCAGTCAGAAGTATGAAAAGGCTCTCCTACCCACTGCTGCTGCCTGCTCTTTGAGCAGGAGCCGTGAGTCTAGGAGGACCCCAGATTGCGCAGTGGGTCTGTTTTGGGCAGTGCAATCCCTTCCAGAACCAGAGATGGAAGAACCGTGACCCACGGGAGTTCAAATACCCGCAGCCACTCCACCTTGCTAAGGTTGATTCAAAGCTCATTTCACCATCCAGTCCCCAATAGCTTTCAGACACAGGGATAGGATATCCAGAGCATCAGTCAAGAGGCCTGGGGTAGAGATATAAAGCTGGGTGTCACATGCATACTGATGATGTCTCACCACAAACCAATGAATCACCTCACCCAGCAGTCTCATGTAGAGATTGAACAGAGACAGAACAGAACCCTGATATACCCCGCAAAGTAGGGGATGTGGGCTAAATCTCTCTCCCTCCATCAACTGACCATGAAGGAAGGAGAACCAGCACAATACAGTGTCACCCATTCCTGAGGCCAGCTCACAAGTATACCATGATCAATGGTATCAAGTGCCACTGAGACATCAAGAAAAGCCTGGATGGATGCATTACTTCTATCCACTCCCAGGAGAGGTCATCTATGACCATGATCAATGCCATCTCAGGTCCTTGACTGAACCACTACTGAAAGGGGCCTAGATAATCTGTTTATTCCAAAGTTTTCTGAAGTTGCCATGCAACCACTCTGTCCACCACTTTCCCTAGAAAGTGGAGGTTGGACATCACATAGAAACTGTCCAGGCTATTGGGTTAATCAATGGTTCTTTGATGAGGGGGTGCACCAGAGCCTTTTTAAGAGCTGGTAGCACCACTCCCTCTCAAGGAGAACTTAATTATTGCCCAAACCCACTCTACACATCCCCTCCTGCAAGGCCTTAATCAGAAGGGGCATGACATACAAGTGGCCGAACTAGCAGCTAAGAGAGCCCTGTCTACTTCTTCAGATTCAACAGGCTCAAACTCTTTATAGATTTCCTTGCAAGACGTAGTCACCATCACATCTATAGATTTTCCTTTAAGACTGGAGTCCAACATAGAGTGAAATCGACTGATTTGCATTCCATATGCAGTATATTCTTCATAGTAACCTTTTAAGTAGACTTTGGCCCTTTTCTCTCCAAAAGAGACCAAGCACCCAGAACAGGACTGCTGGGTAACTATGAGCAGACGCAATAAGGGCAGAGAAGTACTTATGTTTCGCCACCCATATCACCATGTAGTAGTCCTTAATAATGGTTCTAGCTCATGTCTGATTGTCTTTGCTCCTGTATTTCATCAACAACATCCCAGGTATCTCTTAGTCCCCTTAAGTTCTCTTTATTCCATCATGTACTTCAGGAAGACTATCTCTAAAGAAATCCATATGGCTCTCCACCATAATGATGTTTCATACAACTACAAAAACTTGGCTGTTTTCCTACACCTTGGAACAGTTGTGTCTGCTAACCCAGTACAGGTTGCTTTTGTTGTTTCATTTAGTTTCTATTCTCTTTTAAAGCTCTATCATCTGTTTCTGCATATTTAATGTTCTTTTTAAAGTATAGGTTGCCCAAAATCACAACTATCCAGAAGGCAAAAAATTTTACCCCACAATTCATCCAAGTTACCCATAGATTTTTTTTTGGGGGGGGGGAGTTGCAAGAAACATAGATCAATGACTGGAATGATGTAGATGATATGAAAGTGTGAATTAATGATTGCTGGAATAGATTTCTATCTAATCCAATGTCTATTGAAACATTCATTATGTTTTAAATGCATAGTAGAAAGCTACTCACCACTTTTGCATCTCTAGCCACATGAGCAAAGCCTGTGCGTCTACCCCATAAAAAGTCATAATTTTCATCGCTAAAGAGTGCTTCTCGGGTTCCACCTGGTAAAACTCCCAATAAGTATCCCCTTTTCAAAATGTCAGTGCACTCTGTCCTGCCATTATGTGTAAGACCTTCCACATTATAAAACAGTTTTGTACCTGCACAAGATACAAGCAAAAGCATATTTAGACTATATACAGTATTATACCTAGAAATCTTAATAATAATAATAATAATAATAATAATAATAATAATAATAATAAAGTTGGAAATGATCTTGAAGGTCATCTAGTCCAACCCTTTGCTCAGGCAGGAAACCCTATACCATTTCAGACAAATGGCTGTCCAGTCTCTTCTTAAAGGCTTCCAGTGTTAGAGCATTCACTGCTTCTGGAAGCAGGTTGTTCCACTGGTTAATTGTTCTAACTGTCAAGAAGTTTCTTCTTAGTTCTAGGTTGCTTCTCTCCTTGATTAATTTCCATCTGTTGCTTCTTGTCCTGCCCTCAGGCACTTTGGAGAACGGCTTGACTCCCTCTTCTTTGTGGCAACCCCTGAGATACTGGAACACTGCTATCATGTTCCCCCTCATCCTTCTCTTCATTAAACTAGACATACCCAATTCCAGCAGCCATTCCTTATATGCTTTAGCCTCCAGTTCCCTAATCACCTTTGTTGCTCTTCTCTGTACTCTTTCTAGAGTCTCAACATCTTTTTTAGAATTGTGGGGACCAAAACTGGATGCAGTATTCCAAGTGTGGCCTTACCAAGGCATTGTAAAGTGGTATTAATACTACACGTGATCTTGATTCTATCCCTCTGTTAATGCAGCCTAGCACTGTATTGGCTTTTTTGGCAGCTGCAGCACACTGCTAGCTCATATTTAAGTGATTGTCCACTAGGATTCCAAGATCCCTTTCACAGTTACTACTGTTGAGCAAGTACCACCTATGCTATACCTGTGCATTTGGTTTGTCTTGCCTAAATGTAGAACCTTACTTTTTTCACCATTGAATTTCATTTTTTTAGATAGCGCCCATTGTTCAAGTCTGTCCAAATCTTCTACACACTTAAATAAAAGTGTTCCTCCCTTGAGTTCACTTTTGTATACCATATATAAAATTAAATCCTGTGACTCAATGGTTGAGAGATCACACAAAGAAACAAGTATTATATACATAAATGTATAAGTTTTTAACATAATTATTAAGGAACACATCTGCCTTGTTGTGCTTCTGGATGAACACGCAAATGCTTCATACAATATGGATATAATTTAATTTTTATCTGAAATACTACTAAATATAGTTTTTTACGAAAAACCCAAACTTCAATGTATTCTTTGGATGCTGTATAGAGCCATGGAGATGGCCTTAAAAGAAATATTCATAAATCAATACAGAAACAAAGGCACATATATTCCTTAAATCCTGGAAAAGGAAGTAGTATTAAGAGACTAAATCTGGCTTGCCCCATAGACAGGTTGGAAAGACTCTGTTACTATAGCCCATCTCCTATCTATGTGGTGGTAAACCTACAGCAGGTGTGCCAGAGGATGGAAAGACTCTGTTACTATAGCCCATCTCCTATCTATGTGGTGGTAAACCTACAGCAGGTGTGCCAGAGGAGGCACTCAGAGCCCTCTCTGTGGGCACGCATGCTGTCGCCCCAGCCCTGCCTCCTCCCGCAGCTCCCTCCTCACCAGCAGCCCCCCCAGAGGAGAGTCGCTTCCAGGCACAGCCCATGTGAAATAGCGCAGGCAAGGACATGGCAGCCGGGCAGCGGGGACAAGACTCCACCCTCGTGCCCTGTCACACGCAGATGATGCTGCATGGCATGGACGGAGGCCACCTGGGCAATCTGCTGCAGCTGGCCGTGGAGGCGGTGGGTGGCCCTGTGGGCAGGCAGGGGGTAGGGGCAGGGTGGAGTGGACTGGGTGGGAGCAGAGCGGGCGGGAGCAGTTTTTGGGCACTCAGTTTCTAAAAGGTTCGCCATCACTGTCCTATCTTAATGAAGTTAAAAAGTTATAGTCTTCCTGTGGCGTTGGTTTCATACAGTAGTTTGGTCCATTTCATAAAGCTGACAGATCCAAACATAATTTACAAGTAAATTGTGTGATTAAAATTATGGGACCTTATATTTTAAATGTATACTCAGCAATACATTTAATAGAACATAATGTCTTTTATATTCAGACAGGATACAAATATTAAACAGGTTTGGCAGAGTTTATATTACCTTGCTGACTGTAAAATGTATGAAACTGGAATAGCACTGCTACATTAAATGGAAAAAGGTAGTGACAGTTTGCACAGACTAACATCATTCATTATACCTTTGTTGTGGATGGCATGGCGAGAGCCAATCTGGTTGAGAGGTTAAGGGTACCAGGCTAGAAACCAGGAGATCATAGTTCTTAACCATGAAAGCGAGCTGGGTGACTTTGAGCCAGTCACTGTCTCTCAGTCCAGCCCACCTCACAAGGTTGTTGTTTTGGGGAAAATAGGAGGAAGATGTGTGGGATTTATTCACTATCTTGAGTTATTTGTGTAAATAATAAAGATGCGATACTAATAAATAAATTTACCATTACTGCCACACAACCTTCACCTTCCCCCTTACTGACTTGAGATTTTATACAGTAACTCACAGAAGGTAAAAATCACTGTCAATATTTTTGGGGGGACAGAGCAGGATATTCATTTCTAGTAAAGACTAGCTCTTCAGTCAAAGTGTTGATACAAAGTGATACAAAAATCATACAAATTTGCAAAAGATTTTTTTCCCAATAGATGAGGAATAAACAAAATCTGGACAAAATCAATAGGGGAAAACCCTTTTATTTTTAGGAAGCATTTTGTTAGATAATATTTGAATGACCAGAACAGTATAAGAATAAAATTGTACATGTTTTGAAGATTTAATCATTTAAAACAAAGATTTTATTATTATTATTATTATATAGGCAAAGAGAAACAGAAGACTTCTTTTCAATAGTTTGCTTGGACATTTTTCATTCTCAAATGACCAACAAACATTGTTTTATCTAAGTTACCTTAGATAAGATCAGGGCTTTTTTTATCATAGAACGCACCGGAACAGAGTTCCGGCACCATTTTTCAATGGATTTGTGCATGGTAACATTAATAGTATTAACTTACCTTGAACAAAAAAGCACTGGATAAGATGCTAGTAATAGTGGAACAGATCTAAGCTTGGCTCAGGTAACAAAGATTGTATTTTTCAGTAACAATCAAAATGTCAAAAGATACAAGATTTGCTTAATAAGTCAAGAAACCAGATAAGCTCGAATTTTAGAGAAACTATGTAATTTTTTAAATAATTTGTAATTACATCTGTGTTAAAGGTTTGCAATGCAGTGTTTGTGCACAGATAATATATTTTACCTGGTATTTTGGAAAAATGGTAATCAACCACTGTGCGACAAAATCTGCCCGTTCTTAAATATAATCTAGATACAAAGTAGAAATAGTCTAGCGGAAAGGCTCCATGATAAGATACGATAAGCCCTGGTCCTTCTGGTATTTTATCCATCCCATGTATCTCATAACCTGTTTAAAGGATAAAATATAGGAGTTTCAGTATTGCTTTAATACAATCAAAAATTTAATAAGCATTGGTTAGCTCTATTTTTTATTTTTTGCAAATTTCTCTTCCAGCCATTCAAATTATTCTGGGAATTTTTTTTTTTAATATCAATTCATTACACAGAGTCATGTAGATTCGGGTGTCGATAATTATTGTTAATAAATAATTAAGTAGCACATTTCAGATTCCCATAGAAATCAACCAAACGTTAAAATAAAACAACAGCAAAACATAATACACAATAGCTAACCCATGGTCATTTGGTTATGTGCCAAATGCTCATTTCAAAAGAAGTGTTTATAAGTTAGAACACCATAAGCAAATATTCCCATATTTGGAATAGCAGTAACAGTATGAAAGGGGGAAAAATGACTTTGAATTAAGTTGGTGCCAATCCACAAAGTAGTTTGTTATTACTTATTAGCGTCTCCTTGAGTCAAATGCACTGTTTCCTGGATCTGCACAATTATCTGTGAGCACAGGAAAAGATGCACCTTCTCTGAGGAAACTCCAACTGTTATGCATGCCTCTTCTACATCTTTTGATATGAAGCAATGCAGTCTCTTGAACTCTTTTAGAAATATAAACACTTGTATATAGCCTTCAGTAAATCATTACCTGAGTTCACTTTTGTCAGCCAAAGACAGCATTGGCCTTTAAAAGACAGCATTGGCCAAGGATCTGGACAATAAAGAGGTCTTACCCAAAACAAAACCTAAATTTGATATTATCTACACATCTTAGAAAGATAAGAGTTTCAGTTGTTTCTATGCAGCACTCTCCACTAAGAATAGGAAAAGTACTGATCAGTTTTAGCACATAGTAGTATGAGTCAACCAAAACAATTTTACCCCAAGCGTGTTCATGCTATTCTAACAAGATAGGGTTTCTAATCTTTTTTTTTTTGCAAGCCATCATCTTATTGCCTGCATTTTTCCAATAAGTTACATGCAGTGCAATTTTTATTATTTCTTAATACTTCCTTTTGCTTCTGCAAAATAACATTTATCAGCAAGAGGATTACATTAGTTAGATATTCTACATTAAATCCCCACACATTAAACAATGCAACTTGATGACATTTATGGAGGGTTGTGAAGATCACATGACTGCTGCATATTCTCCTCCTGTGCCATTTAAGGAATACTATAAACCACTGTGGTATTGTCAACAAAGCCACATCAACATGCAGATCAAGGAGGAGATTAAACTTACCATGCCATACTGTACCATACATGTCCCAAAGGTGAGCCACAGCCCTCCGTCCATTATCCCATGACTGACTGAGATAATCTTCCTTTAAATTAACCTTTCTCTTGTAAATATGCAAGAGAAAATTAGAAATATAAATAAAACCAAGAATTATTACAACAGGGGAAAAAAGAAGTAGGAACAGTACTGACATCCAGAAAAAGTATGCTGAGTAGTGGTATGCTGAGTAGTCCGTGAAACTGTTTATGATATTATTTGGAGAAATATTGATATTGTTCAATAGTTCCATGACCCAGGTCAGATTGCCTTGCCCAATAGAAAATGAATTCATATTAGTTCTCTTCTGTTTAAAACTAAAAAAGCAATGCGCTGGAAAAACAGCTTCTTAACATTGGCCCTGGATGCAGACAATTGTTAAGTAGCTATCATTGTTACAATAGGGATCAATCTATTTCAATATTCTAAAGATTGTCCACATTCAGCAATTTAGTCAAGGGAGATCACTAACTGCAAAAAAAGGTATATTTAACTCAGAAGCAGGTCATGCTGTGTGCCTTTCAGATGTATTCGTTATAAACTCCCATAATCCTCAACCAGATGCCCTTTCATTCTAGGCAAAACTCGTTCAAGGCCATTTTGACAGATAAAATCATAGGCATACAACATAAATAAAACCTGCAAGACTCCACAGATTGAAACTTTCTATCCAGGAACTGGAAACAGAGCAATGAAAGACTTGAGAGGAAGAGACGGAAGGGGGCTTCCTTAAAAGCTGCAATTATGGAGTCTGTCAGCCCTTTCCGAAGCCCTTTTTTCCTGATGAAACTAATTCATCGGATCTCAAAGAGGCCAAGCGCCAGTGGGGGAGCGTTCCCTGGGCCTCTGCACTTATCAAGAGCTGCTTCTCCATTCCCAGGGAGAGGCGTCATTTATCCACTGGTTCGGACCGCGGCGTTTCGGCTCTTCAACCCTCGGGCTCTCCCTGCTACCAGCGGTGCTTCTCCCTCGCCGTTGAAGATGCCGGCCGAGCAACCTTTGGGAACCGCGCCCTCGCTCGGGATCACTTGAATCTCGGCGCTCCATCCAAGGACTCTAAGCGCAGCATCAGGGCGGTCCTGACAGCATTCCGGGCGCAAACGAATCTGGGTGACAGGAATGGCCCCGGCCCGGCTCGACCCAAAGGTATTCGATGGAAAAGCAAGCGGGGAAATCGCGCGGAAACCTGCAACACCGAGAAGCCGCAATGCAGTATGAAGTTGCGCATCGTGTAGATGCAAAAGGAGGAGGAGACCTTCGGCACCGTCTGTCTTTTCAGGACTACGAAACGCACCCGAAACTGCGGAGAAGGATTTGGCTTTTTCTTGGCTTTTCTCTGGGCTGGACCATTTCAGCTCTGAGGCGCTGCAGATACACATCTTGAAATTCAGAAATATAATCAAAAGAGTCGTCATTCTGTTTTGCTTTGTTTTTAATTTAAAAAGATTATCTGTAGAGATATGGAGATTTTCAGCGGGAAAGCAGAGAAAAATAAAACCCCTATATACAATACGTTGTGGTACGTTCCATCTGATGTCTGAGCCCCCCCCCGCGTGAAAAATTTCCTCGTGTGGTCAAAGGATTTAAATAGTCTTAATTTAGAAGCGATTTGCTAAGGTTGAGAAACACTAAGCTATAAGATGTTTCAACTCCAAAATGGGCTTTTTAAGTAACGTGTGAATGGTGAAATGTTCCATGATGCATTACAGACCGCTTAATATAGAACATTTGTTTCTTTTGGCATGCACTTAAAAATAGCTTAGATTGTGCTACTAAATCCTGCATATTTCATACAAGAACTTACACAGAAGTAGTCCAGCAGTATGCTTATTTAATCCATCCTGTCTGATATCTATGTAATTGAATAACATGCTTATTAGTTCCTGTGTTCAATGGGCTAGTGAAAGATAATGAAGTGGTAATGGATAATGGATTTTACTCCTTTTGCTTCCCCTCCTCCTTCCCTCCTCCTTCCCTCCCTAAGTCTCTCTCCACAGTAAATAAAATAGGGGAGTTATGTATACATACAGTACGTTAAATTGTGTCTTAATTGTAGCAGGACACTTTAAAATTAATAGAGGCCAAAGAACCTTTATTGATTTCTTGGAGAATATATTTTACAAGTAAAAGAATTGTAAGTATTTATTTCAAATACTTATACACTGTGCATCATGGAATGCAGTCCCAGCTCTGTTCAAAATGTAAACTGCATGGAATACAAAAATACCCTTAGATTAAAAACACATTAAATACATAACTAAACAAGGTTATAACACAATAATCTTGGCTAGTTTTAACAGGTGACTCAATTAGTTCTGAAATCTAATTAGTCCATGAATCAGAAACTCCCTCAGAGTGAATTTTGGGGATGGAGAAAAATCATGAGAATACCATGGACAGCCAAGAAAACAAAAAAAAAATGGACCATTACACAAATCAATCCATAGTCTTTCTCAAGCAAAAACTAAGGAAGAGAATAACCAACAGTAAGGTTGACAAATTTGATTGCAGTGACAATGAATGCCTCCATTGAAAAACCTGAAAGGCCAGACTGGGGACAACTCTCTATCTCAAGCATATCAAACTGCCGGCCTGTGCCAGATGCGTCACTCTGAAACCTAGGCCATCCCATTGCCGGCAATGGGAAAAAAGTCACGATACGTCACGTGACATCACGTGACGTCGCATGTTTGACATGCCTGCTCTATCTGATTACTAGGTGTTGATGCTGACTTGATGACACATAATGAAAACAGTGATTTTCTACCTTCAGGAAGGACAGCAGCAAGGCTGGCATCACTAAGAACTTCTTAGCTATTAGTGGGAGAGAATGGTGAGGGGGAGAAATTAGCAGAGATGGAAGCATTTTGTCTTGGGCTGCTGTTGGGAAGGAAGGGAGGGAGGGAGGACCAAGATTCCTGAACTTAGGCTCAAATCTTAAAGTTGACTAGGAAGGCAAAGCTCCATGCTTTCCATTAACTAGAAAAGAGCACAGGGAAACTTGTTTTGTTTGTTGACAAAATGCATTTATGCGATCATTAGCCTGCTTTCCATTAACAGTAACTTGAAACAGAGACTTCCCATAGGATATGGAAAATTCTCAAATCAAAGCCAGAGATAATAATAATATATAATAATATTATAATATTATAATAATAATAATAATAATATAATATAATATAATAATAAATAATACATATAAAGGTTTTCCAAGCAAGAGATTGATTATCATAAAAGACCACCATGATTCCTATACAGGTCATTCTCGATTTAGATCAGTTCATTTAGTGACCATTTAAAGTTACAATGGCATTGAAAAAATGATTTATGAATATTTTCCACACGATTATTGCAGCATCCCCATGGCCACGTGATCAAAATTCAGCTACTTGGCAAACTGACTCATAAATGATTTATGACAGTTGCAGTGTCCTGGGGTCATGTGATCACCTTTTGCAACTTTTGACAGCTAATGTCAATGGAGAAGCCATATTCACTTAACAACTGTGTTACTAACTTAACAATTGCTGGGATTCAGTTACTAACTGTGGCAAGAAAGTTGTAAACTTTCCACTTAGACACTTAGCAACAGAAATGTTGGGCTCAGTCGAAGACGATAAAGCAATGTTTCTCAAACTTGGCAAGTTTAAGATGGGTGGGCTTCATCTCCCAGAATACTCCAGCCCACTAAGTTTGAGTAACACTGTTCCAAAGTATTCATATCTGTCTCTTTCTTCCAGGGGCTGTGGTAGGCCACTCTCTACAGACATCCGCTCAAATGCTCCTTTTTCCATTGTTTTTATGCGAAATCGTCTTCTGTAGGGCGGGCTCCGTCCAAGGCTACACCGAAAGCTGTAATTCACGTTTACAACTCAGCCAAAAAAAAAAAAAATTGCCTTGCTCGCAACTTGCTTGCAGGCCCCTCCCCTTCCGGACTCCAAGAGGGTAACTGGCGCTGAGATCCGCTTCCGTTGTAAGGTCGATCCTATGCTTGCTTGGTCGGGAAGATCGAAATTGTTGCCTCTGTGCAGGAGAACAGCAGGTAGAGCAGCGGCGGTCGCAGATCGCTATGCTGCGCGAGGGCGAGAGGAGCCTGATGGTGGCAGAGCTGCTAATGGTGCTGAACAGAGGAGAGGGCAGCAACGGAGACATCTTCTGTTTGTGCACCCGGGCGTTCGTCGAGTAAGTCGGCGCCAGTTGGTCGATTCGTGGCTGTTCTCGATCACCCAGATCTGTGTTTCTCAACTTCCGGATCTTTTAGATATATGAACTTCAACTCCCAGAATTCCCCAGCCAGCTTGCTTGTCCACACATCTTAAAGATGCTGAGGCTGAAAAACACTGGTTTACATGATGATAGCAGGAGGGGATGCGGGGGGGGGGTGAGACTGGATTTCGGATTTGAGTCGAGCCTCTTAGACTCTTGCAAGAAAAAGAAAAAATCCTGTGCCAATTCAAAGGCATAAGAGATGATCATGTGACCTCTTAGGGTTTAGGAAGTTAGACATAATATCATCCTCGCGTAGCTCTCAATGGAAGTTAAGCCCGGAGGCGAGCAGTGTACGCTCGCGCGGGGGTTGATTGTTGCCTGAGAAGCTTTTGGGAGTGGAGCAAAAGTGAGAGATGGGGCATTTTTCTTCATTTTTTGTAAAGATGCATTTTGTAGGGGAAAGTTGCTGTGCCCCTTTAACCAGGGCTTCTTGATACAACACAGTCTAACCAAGTGTGTTTGTATAATAACATGACCCCAAAGTAAACAAACCACATTACCCATTAATTAAAGAAAGCCACACTATGTTTTAATATGTTATATGACTCATGGAAATGTTATTAGAATAAACTACGGAACTACAACTTATGTTACTGTACTATTATAAGCATAGAATGGTGTTTTGTAAATAGTCTGGAATATGTCTTCTAATCTGCAGATAGGAATTAGCTTTTATTAACAATAGTCTTACCTGCTTCAGATGCTGCATAGGTTTTTATAACCAAACTGAAAAATACTAGTCTTCCCTTTTAAAACTCTTCATTGCTTCAATTCAAGGCTATCTGAAGGATTATTTATCTCAGCACAAGTCTGCCAGTATTTCATCCAGATACCCTTACTATACAAAAAGAGATCTTTTTCAGGGGTGGCTCCCTGCTTTTGGAATGATCTTTTTATCACCAAATTAGGGAATGCATTGTTAGCATAAATAGAACACTTGATTATGTCTTGAAGGAATCCAAGTGATAAGACATTGCTTATTTTTGAATGTGAGGGAGATCCTTTTTTCTGCTTAACAATAGTATTCATTCTTTTGTAAAATTAGGCAGCTGGGAGCTTGTTTTCTATACCTGTTCCAGTTTAAATTAGATTGCAGTATGCTCTCTTTTGGCTGGATTGAAATTTTGTTACTGATATAATAATAATAATAATAATAATAATAATAATAATAATAATAATAATAATAAAGTTGGAAGAGACCATGGAGGTCATCGAGTCCAACCCCCTGCTCAGGCAGGCAGGAAACCCAAACCATTTCGGACAAATGGCCGTCCAGTCTCTTCTTAAAAACTTCCAGTGTTGGAGCATTCACCGCTTCTGGAGGCAGGTTGTTCCATTGGTTAATTGTTCTAACTGTCAGGAAATTTCTCCTTAGTTCTAGGTTGCTTCTCTCCTTAATTAGTTTCCATCTGTTGCTTCTTGTCCTGTCTTCAGGCACTTTGGAGAATAGCTTGACTCCTTCTTCTTTGTGGCAGCCCCTGAGATATTGGAACACATGATGTCACCCCTCATCCTTTTCTTCCTTAAACTAAACATACCCAATTCCAGCAACCGTTCCTCATATGTTTTAGCCTCCAGTCCCCTAATCATCTTTGTTGCTCTTCTCTGTACTCTTTCTAGAGTCTCAGCATCTTTTTTACATCGTGGTAACCAAAACTGGATGCAGTATTCTAAGTGTGGCCTTACCAAGGCATTGTATTAATACTTCAGTGGTATTAATACTTCACGTGATCTTGATTCTATCCCTCTGTTAATGCAACCCAGCACTGAGTTGGCTTTTTTGGCAGCTGCAGCACACTGCTGGCTCATATTTAAGTGATTGTCCATTAGGACTCCGAGATCCCTCTCACAGTTACTACTATTGAGCAAGGTACCCCCTATACTATACCTGTACATTTGGTTTTTCTTGCCTAAATGTAGAGCAGGGGTTCTCAACCTTGGCAACTTTAAGACTTGTGGACTTCAACTCCCAGAATTCCTCAGCCAGCAAAGCTGGCTGAGGAATTCTGGGAATTGAAGTCCACAAGTCTTAAAGTTACCAAGGTTCAGAACCCCTGATGTAGAGCCTTACTTTTTTCACCATTGAATTTCATTTTGTTAGATAGCGCCCAGTGTTCAAGTCTGTCCAGGTCGTCCTGTATCTTAAGCCTGTCTTCTGGAGTGTTGACTGTCTTCTGCAAGCTTGGTGTCATCCGCAAATTTGATGAGTTCGCCATCTATTCCCTCGTCCAAATCATTGATGAAGATGTTGAAGAGCACTGGGCCTAGAACAGAGCCCTGGGGCACCCCACTACACACTTCCCTCCATGTAGATGCAGTTCCATTGAGGACCACACACTAATTACGGCCGGTCAGCCAGCTACAAATCCATCTGGTGGTGATGCTGTCTAAACCACTTTTTTCTATCTTATCGAGTAGTAGGTTGTGATCTACATTATATGTCAAATTAAGTTTTGAAAGCAAATTAAGCACATGAAATACATACTGAAAAAGCCCCTCTTGTTACCCATTTGTGTTGCTTCTTGATGCTTTACTTCCATATCTCATTGATGTTATTGATTTTTTTCCAGAGATCGAAAATTATACAAACTAGGCTTAAAAGGCTTTTATGTTAAAGATGCTGATGACAGCATAGGTGAGTTTAACAAGTTTCTTGTTAATTTTGGCTTTTTGCAACTACAGTTATAGACAGTGTGAGAATTAATATCTTTGGGTGTGTTTAATTGACTAATACATTTAAAGCTTTTATAAAAAGGCATTACCATAGCTGGGCTGCAGATATCTGGCCAACCACTAGATTGCATCAAAGAGTTGGTTTTCTCATTTTACTGTCAGATATTTTCCTATTTTATGAATTCTGTGTGAAATTAAATTAGATTTTCATCTGAGCCATAATTCATACAAAAACACCAAAGAATGGGAACACTTCCTAAGAACAATTCTTCATGAAGGAGAATTATTTAAAATCTGTAAAGGATTTTGTGGTATACCTATATCCTTTTACACTGAATATCAGAGTGCTAGCATGCAAATTGTACAATAACCATTAAGTTGCACCAAGAACTCGCCTACAGCTTACTAATACTAATTTATCTATCTATCTATCTATCTATCTATCTATCTATCTATCTATCTATCTATCTATCTATCTATCTATCTATCTATCTCAAATTTCCTGTTAGCTTCCCCATCAACTTTGCTTGTGAAAAGTTAGGGGGAAAGATTACAAAACCTGATCTTGTGAAAACAAGTACCATAAAGGTAGAAAATTCAGGTTGGCTACCAAGCTCATGACTGTGGGGCTGCTAGCGTGACTGAAATTCTGAAGACCATCTTCTTAAATACTATTCATTCAGCACCACCTTAAATCTGGTCTCTGAATAAGTGTTTCTTAACTGAGGACTATTTTTTTTAAAAAAAGGGTAGATGGCAGAAAAGTCATGAATTTCTGGGATTAAGGAAAATCTCAGAAATGTGACAGAACCGGGGTGTCAAACTGCCGGCTCACGGGCTGGACTCATCATCCAGAAGCTGCGCCCACCCCATTGCCAGCAATGGCAAAACTGTCCCGATACGTCTCACGATGTCACGTGACATCACGAGTTTGACATGTCTGTGATAGAGGGTTTAGGATATGATGCAAGTGGAAGAAAAAAACATAAGATACCAGAGAAAATAGAGCAAGAAAGAGAAAAAAAGTCTAGAGGTGCTATGAGTTTGTGAGGGAGAATCCATCACCTATAAACTGATGTTAGACCTGAAACCAAACCAGTTTTCTTCATCAGACATCCAAAATTGATGGATGTTACCTTATAAACTTCTATTGTGTATTAACAGGGGAAGAGGAAGTTACTGAAGATAACAAAACAGAGGAGAAACATATCTTTGAGACAACTGAAAAATTTAACAGTCTTGCTCTGGAAGAGGATGATGTCGAACTAGATTCAGAAACTGAACTCATGAAGAGTATGGGGTTACCTGTACAGTTTGGCACTTTGTCGGCCAATAAAACAAAAGTGGTAAAATTCAATCCTGTTTAAATTATTGAATTAGAAAATAAACTAAGAAATATGCAGTGGAATTACATTGCACATAAAGAGAATAGTGATTTTTTATGGTTTTTACTTCCATGTTTACTGTTATATTTTTATTTCTTAGATTTTTCATCCAACCTTTATTACTGTAAGTAGTTGAAGGCAGTGAACATACATAATAACTTTTTCTTCCTTCTATTTTCCCCATAATAATTCTGCAAGGTGGGTTGGGGTGAAAGACAGTGACTGGACCAAAGTTGCCCAGCTGGTTTTCATGTCTTAAGGTGGGACTAGAATTTACAATCTTCTGACATTTTCTCTAATGGGAAAAGAAGACTCAGTGCAATTGTGTCTAAAGTGTTTCAAATAACAAAGTATGTTTCTTTACGAGTAATTGAGGCAATAAACTGGAAATGCAGAAGCTCATTTTTGAAGATGCAGGCCATTTCTGCCTCAATTATATTGCTTCAGTGCAGGAAACTTTGAAGAGATTTTTTTTGTATTTATTGATAAAATTGCCATCCTGTGGCTTCAAAAAGAAAACACTATAGTTTTTTTAAAAAACTTGATATTCTAATAATTCTGAAGAAGCATTCAGAGTCTCCACCGGTGTTAGTTTTAATGGCTGATATACCAGCCACTGGTATAATCTCAGTGCATCAGAAGAGTGGCAAAGATTGGAAATTGGAAAAGATTGGTACATGAAATGTTTGGGATATTAGATCTGAACTTGCAGTCCAGAATGTTTCTATTTGCTTGCTTTCAAATTACATTTTAGGCTCCTGAGAAGACTGGCAAGATAGTTAACAAAATGATGAAGAAAAAGAAAAGGAAAAAAAAGTCGCTACAAAAGGGTATCCATGAAACAATGCAACAGTCTTTGGAAGAGGGCGATGATGACCATTCTCTTTCTGATGATCAAATTTTAATGGAAAAGGAAGATGATTATGATGAATGCTGTAAAAATGGAAGCATACCACTGAATGAACTTCATACGAATGAAGAATGGGGAAAATACTGGCATCAGTTTGGAGAAGAACTTCTATTGAAAAGCTGGGAAAAGAAAGAGGAGGGAGCTAATCCTGAACCTTGGAATAATCCTGAAATGAAGGATAAGTGGGAGCAACACTCTAATGAGCTCTACTGGTACTACTGGGAACAGTTTCACTACTGGGCAAGTCAAGGTTGGACTGTTGCTGTTACACATGATCTAGAAATGAATACAAGAAAGCTGAATAGTAAGCAATCAGAAAAATCATTAAACCCAGGCAGCCATGGAGACCATGGAGAAGTGCAAGACTCAGCCTTTCATATTTATCCACCTTCCATAGACATTTGCAAAGAAAATTCTATTATATATAATAATCCCAGTAATGATTGCATTTTGTCTAAAATCAGTGAAATAAATCTAAATTCAGAAGAAGCAGAACACAGTAAATTGCAAAGTGCAGCTGATACCAAAAATCACAGAGAACTGATTTTAGCAAGCATTGCAAGACATAGTCCTTACAATTATGGGCAGACTGAGAAATCAGATAAGGGATCAAGAGAAGGAAGTGGGTCTTCTAAAAATGGATGCTCAAACCAGCCAGGTTGGTATTCCAGTCTTAATCTGGTATTTTTGTGACTGTTGGAAATAAATGAGCTATCAAGTTTTTAAACCCCTTGATCCAGGCTCCTTAGTACCATCAAAAATTCCTGAATTGCAATCAGCACTGAAATTTATTTTCAATGGTTCTGTTTCTACCATACTTTTTAAAATATTGTTAATATGAATATTAGCTACTCAGTTCATTGGATTATCACATATTAGCAAAATAGTTGGATTTTAAAATATATAAAGTATGTTGATTATGGTTTTAAAACTGAGATTTTTTTTTAGTAATTTTAATAGAGCATTTTTGTGTATTTCTTGGCTTGGGCCTCACGCTTGAGGCCTTTAGGGTGTCTCCACTTAAAGAGAGGCTTATATAGTTTTTAGAGGTTACATTAGCTACTGAGCAGTATGGTACACAGCACTAGACAACTAGTTTCATCATTTTTAAAGTTTATTGGACAACTTAGAGCAGTGCTTCTCAATCACTATAGTAATACAGTTTCAAATTGTGCATGTTATTTTGTATTACGTACCTGTTATTAGGCATTTGTGATTTTCTGAAGAAAAAAGGATTATGCTTAGGCATAGATCAGAGCTAAAAATATTATTCTTTTTCATGATATATAACAGGGCCTACGAAGATTTACACTCTTGGATTTTTTTTTAATAAACCAGCTCTTGGATGTAATAGGACTGATCAATATTACTTGGCATATTCAAGTTTTACTTCTATCATAAAAATTAAGATTTTTAATATGTATTATATATTTTTTTTTCCTTTTTCTGATTTTATTTTTAAAATGTTTTAATTTCTATAATAAAGCAACAAAAAAAGTGTTTTCAGGTACAAAGTATTTGAATATTCCTAAATCAGGAATCATTCTAAATTATAATGCATTCCCGTGACACCTTTGTCTTTCAGAAATTGTAGTAACTAGATTAATATATTAATTTACTTAGAGAAAAGAAAATAATTTCTCAAAATGTTTAATTTAAATATATTATTCTGTTATGTTTTTATTTTTTTTATACTAGCTTCACAGCAGGAACTTTTGAATACCACAAGGGAGGGAAGATCTGAGAGTAATGATGGTGATGAGGAGCCCCCTGAGCATAAGCCTGTCAAACTAAAGAGGAGGCAGGTTATCCATCATGTCAACAGATTGTTGTTCTCATGCTATTGAGCTTGGGGGGTACGCTTGTGGGGGAGGGCTGCAGGCTTGATGCTTCATTGGGCATATTAACATGTATGTCTACTTTAATCTTACACTACTCTTTTTGTAGGAGCTGTTTAGTATAGTAGTTAAGGCATCAGCTAGAAATCAGGAAACTTGAGTCTTGTCCCGTGACAAGCTAGCCAGCCACTTTCTCTCAATGCTAGGAAGAAGACCATGGCAAACCATTTGCAAAAAATCTTGCCAAGAAAACTGAAGGAACTTATCCAGACAGATGTTTTGTTTTTAGTATTATCTGGTATTCGGATTATTTTATGGTACACACACACACACACATGATTCCTACTTTAAAATGAGAGGAAGCAAAATTTAGCAGGTGTTTCCAAGAACCACTGGCTACCCATCTCCCAGTTTAAGAAATTAATTCACGATATGCTGCAAAATAGAAGGCCATTCTTTTCCATGATATCTATTGTTCCTTTTCTGCTGAAAATATATATTTACTTATGAGTTTTATTTTTTTTATAACAGAATTGTTTTCAGCTTTGTCTCTGCTATAATGCACATAATGTGAAAGGAAAAGAATTTTACTATTCACTTTTGTATTTTTATACCATATTTCAACTTTAACAAGTTTTCATTGATATATTACTGCATAATTAAGGAAAACATAAACATTTTGACAAGTGTTATCAAATCAAATATCTTTATTGCAGTCTTCGACCAGCCTTTACAATAAAAGAGTACAGTAAACAAGGAAGTAGTTTAATACTGTAATTTTCTTGGCGTAGAAAAAAATAATTAGATATGAAACATATCTAATAAAGGTTTTGTGTACTGGCCACCTCATATATGAATGTGGGGTTAATATCCCTTAAAAATAATAAAAATAGAATTTATCTGCATGGGCCTGGTATTTGGAAATGGTTGTGCCGATCAAAGCATGTCTTAGGGCCGGGGTTCTCAACCTTGGCAACTTTAAGACTTGTGGACTTCAACTCCCATATACAAAGCTGGCTGAGGAATTCTGGGAGTTGAAGTCCACAAGTCTTAAAGTTGCCAAGGTTGAGAACCCTTGTCTTAGGGGATCATATACAGGGCACCCGATGACCGAGAGTTGCTGCCTCCTTGCAGCCACAAGGTCAAAGTCTCTGTAAATAATCTTCCCACCAGGGAGCTGATGGGAGAGCATCAAAGTGGGCTTCTGACACATGCGTTTTGGTCACTATTGATTAGATGAAAAAAAATGAGTGAAAAGTATACTAATTTCTATATAATATTTTATTTTTTTAAAAAAAGATGCCCTGTTTTCAGTTCAGAAGGCAACAACGATTTACTTTTAATTATTCATCATGTTTTGAATTGTAATGGATATTGTGGTTTCTTTCAAGCCATGAACTAGATGTTGAAGAAAATCCTCAGGCTGATTCAGATGGAATTTGCCATCAACTGGGGCTCAAGCGTGGCACAGGACAAAAGTAATGTATACTAAAGGTTTTTTTTTTTGTTTTTATACATTTTGTAGATCAGTGCTGCTCAAACTTAGCAAATTTTAAGACAGCATGCTGGCTTGGAAATTCTGGGAATTGAGTTCCATGTGTCTTAATATTGTCAAATTTGTTTTAGACCTTTCCTAAAAACAACAGTGTCTTTTAAGTGAAGATTTCCCCCACCCAGTCCCTCTTAAGACTCCAGAGAATAAAGCAAATGTAAATTGTACTAATGATTCCTGTATCTCTTTCAAATCCTTGAGTAAACTTGAGAATCAATGTGTGTTTAAAAGAAAATATGCAGAATATATTAAGGTTTTTTAGGACTTTATAACTTGTCAACTACATCTACAAGCTTGTGGTATAGGCTTCATCCTTTCCTCATTATATACCAACTATAACTTGTGTATCCCAAGATAGACTGCATATAAATTATACTTACCCCATCTTAAAGAGTAAAAAGTACAATTTTTCTTATATTCCTCCAACATACACACAGAGACACACAAATGTAAGCCATCTTTCTAAATAGAAAATTTTTAACCTCTTTTCTTCAGATACAAAGATATTCCTACCTTCAGTGAAAGAAAAGTGATTCATCTTAATAAAAATATTAAATTTAAATCTGAGTTCTTGGATATGCGCAGAACAATCAAGACTAAAAACAAGCATACGTATTTTACAGATGAACCTGAAACATTTATGTTGAAGAAGAGTAAGGCTTTAAATAAGGTATATATTGTTTGCATATGGAATATAGTATAATACAGGGATCCCCAACGTCCGGTTCCTGGACCACTACCAGGCTGCGGCGTGTCAGCAACCGGCTGCACACAAACAAGCAAAGCCCCATCCGTGAGATGCAGCCAGTACACAAAACCATGAGCCCACCGGTCTGCGGAAAAACCTCTCTCCAGGGAACTGGTGCCCAAAGGGTTGGGGACCTCTGGTATAGTACACAAAGTATTCTGCTGTTTCTTTATTACAGTGGACTACATTTTCTAATGTTAATTGTGTTACACTGTTTGATATTATCTATCATAGTATAGTATATACTATATTAAATAATTAAATGATATACAAAATAGTATGGCATATGTTAACAACAGAAAAAATAGCTGAAGTAAAGTTGTTAAGAAACTGAAGAGGAAATATATGGGGTCTCTTTAAATGATTATAAGGCTTTGTTCTCTGTGTAGAATATTTGTAGACACTTAACTAGTGGTTTTTGTTATGGCATTCTGCACTAGAGGCATTAAGAGAAAAGGTGAAAAGTAACATGTATTTATCAAAAGAATATATTTTAAAAATAGATGTCAATGTTTGGAACACAAGCACAATAGTGAGGTCCTGGGGAGATTTTTCTAAGGACGAACACGAAGCATAGATAACATTTCCTGTTTCTGATAACAGACTTAAGCATACAGTGGAGTGGAGAGCTTCAGTCTTTTCATAAGTATCCAAAATCCTTGTAGCATCTGACAAGACAATAACCATATATCACTCATAAGATTCTAATCTGATTGTGCCATTATGTATGGAATAAACCATTATAAAAACAAAAGATTTGTTTCTGCCCACTTTTTCACTGCCTATTTTGTAAGAAAAATTAACAGATCCAAATGTGAACAGAAGACTCATGCACCTATTACCAAAATTCTTCAAGGTAGATTTTGTGGCACAGTGTCTGCTAAAGATAGAATCTTTTTGTTTAAATTTGACTTTTATAACATGTAGTGTTTTTAGGTACAGAAATTCTTGAAAAAAGCTAATGAAGATGTGAAAATTGGATCTGAAAGTAGAGTCTATCATACTTTTACCAGCAGTGATTCAGATGAACAGGAAACTCACTCACAGAAGAATTTGAGTCTTCAAAATTGTGACTTGCTATATCCTAGTCCAGATACCCACAAAATTGAAAGTATTGAAAAAAGCAAGGAAAAGCTGATAGAAGGAGAAGAAGCTCCATTAGGAAGAAAACTCATTCCCCTGAATATTCCAGACTACCTACAAATGGAAACAGAAAGTACGTGAAATTAAAAATAATGTTGTGTTTATAGTTGTATGTAGTTGTATAGTGAATAGACAGGAATGTTAAGATAAAAAAATATAATTGATTAATAACAAATGGTAGTTTTGTATTTAGATTTTTCTGGCTGAGATTTTATGTTCTTTTCTATTTCTAAAGTGTCATACTTATTCTTGCATTTTATACAGCCATTAAATAAATGTCCAATGAATTTATGCTTTCTTACTATAGATGCTAATAGTTTAGCACATCAACATAATAGCTTAGCACATCACATCAGAAACTGTTTGATTTCTGGAATATTGTGTCTTAAAAGATGAAGTGAAATTAAATGAAGCTTCCTTAGTGTTTTTAAAGATTTTTTTTTAATGTTTGGGTTTTTTTTTTAAATGATTTGTTTGACATAGGTGAAGCAAATGCTATGAAAAAGAAGAGAAATAAAAAGATGAAGAAGTGGAAAAACAGAAACCTGACGTGCCTTCCTCAAGAAATAGCTGATGATCCTGAGCTGTCTAAATACTGGGCACAACGATATAGATTGTTCTCTCGTTTTGATGAAGGGATTCAATTAGACAGAGGTAAGCTTCTAATGATATTGCGTTCTGTGACCTAAAAATTATTTTCAGAGAATAACCAAGTTCTCTGATGAAGCGTTCACATACATAATTGCTTCTTGATACTGCCTCCTGGGAATTAGGAAGTTGAGGAAGGGATGCCTTTGTGTGATTCTGCATGGCAATTCTATACTTGTGTTCTTAATGTATACAAGTATGTGTGGCTATTCAATAAAGTGCATTGTTCTGATGTACTTGATTACCGGTATTTGTTTTTGAGATTCTTTTCTTTTAAGGCTATATCATAAATACATTAACTGCTCTTTTTTATCAGAGGGATGGTTTTCCGTAACACCTGAGAAGATTGCTGAACATATTGCAGACCGTGTACGGTTGTCCTTTGACTCTGACATAATAGTAGATGCTTTTTGCGGTGTTGGGGGAAATGCTATTCAGTTTGCCTTGGCAGCAAAAAGAGGTAAATTCTTTTATTAGCTTTGAACTTTACTAGATATTTCATAGCAGTAATAATGGATTGCTAGTTCAGACTAAATATTGTTCCCAGTTAGTGTTTCTAATCTTAGAAACTTTAAGGTACCTGGACTTCAACTCCCAGAATTTCCCTGCCAGCATTCTAGTTGGGGAATTGTGGAAGTTGAAGTCCAGATGTTGCCCTGTTTCAATTGTAAAAAAAACCCAAACCAGATCATCTTTCAAAGTTTAGCTTCTTAATCTATTCTGGCTAAATAATACAGATATAGGCAATAACCCTAGGCAATATATATATTGTAGCTACAGCTAGGCTAGTTACTATTTTTCTAGAAAGTATATGAAATCTTACTCTTTCATGTGTTTTCTTTTTAACCTGGCTGATATTTAAAATTGTTCAATCTTTTCAGTAATTGCAGTTGACATTGACCCTGTGAAGATCCAACTAGCTCACAATAATGCCATGGTTTATGGAGTGGCAGACCAGATAGAATTCATATGTGGTGATTTCATGAAGCTGGCACCCAGTCTGAAAGCAGATGTTGTGTTTTTGAGTCCTCCCTGGGGTGGACCTGAATATGCTGCAGCAGAAACCTTTGATATTCAAACCATGATCTCTCCTGATGGATATCCTTTAAAAAAAATAATTTTGTCGTAGTCCTCATTCTGTAAAGGTAACACTGATGTTATTTTCCTTTGAGTGACAAAGCTTTGTATTTTTACATTAGGGGGTTCTTTGCTCCATTTTGTTTCTAATCAACAAGATTAAAACAAAAATCTTAAATCTTAAAACAAAGATTAAAACAAAACTGAAGCATGTTACTTAATGGAATTCAGGATATTAGATGGGGATCTTTGTAGCTTAAAGGAGAATTTGTATAATTCTTCTTAATACTGGCAAAGCAGATAATAAAGTTGCAGATTGATATCTGTGTACCAGTGGGAAGAGATTTCTGACTAAAAGAGAAGTGAACAATAAGGTGATAAATAAAAGGTCATATACCAATAAAGGGAAATAATTGCACCTCAGCATTGAAATGAGGGGTCCTTGGTGCTCTCTGATGATGTTACCTAGTTTGGATAATGAAATGTCTGTAAGAAAACAACCAAGCTCAGAGAGCACCAAGGACCCCTCAAAAAGCCATACAGTTTCTTTTTGTTTGCACCAGGGGCAGGTTCTGTGGAGAGAGGTTTTTCCACAGACCGGAGGGTGCGTGGTTTTGTGTGCTGCCTGCATCCCACGGATGGGCTTTGTTTGTGCGGGCCAGTTGCTGGCATGCTGTGGCCCGATACTGGTCCATGGTCCGGAGGTTGGGGACTCCTGTCCTAAGGCATGTCAGTAGAGTGGTTATGCAGCAAAATAAATGGAAATCAGACTATGGTAGAAAGGATTAAATCACTTCAGAATGCAATGTACAATGTCAGAGTGAAAATGAGGTGGAAAGAATGGAAGTAAAAAAAATATATAATAAGGAATTTACACAAATTATTGTCGTTGAGCTAAATTAATCATTCCAAGCTGATAATACCTCATCCTCCAAGATGGGTTGATCCATAAGTCCCCATCAGTTAAAAAGGAAGCAGGTTCAAAAGCTGGTTTCCCCATTCTGGCTCAATTTTCTGTTTCTGTTTTTATTTATTGAAAATACAAAAAATGCAATAAATCCTCCCTAGGGTTATTCAGTAAAAATAATTCTTATTTAGACTATGATTAGATAAAAACATTTGGTATTTATTATATGAATATATATATATATGAAAATTGTCCTGCTAAAAGAACTATTGCGGTATAACATTTGTTTTTTTCTTAACACAATTTTACATTTGAAATTTTTAACCTGTCACAAAAGATTACCAACAACATTGTTTATTTTCTTCCACGTAATGCTGACATAGATCAGGTGAGTTATAAATTATAGATAAAACTAATAATTTGAGTTGGAAATTAAAGTGTAAATTAGGGTTTCTGGTCTGTATGTAAATTTGATATGCTTGTGTTTTTCTTTCATTGTTTTTTTAAACACACTTTACAGAGGTTAGGATGTATGCTATTCAGAATCATTTGCAATTGGATTAATCTATAAGCCCATTCAAATAAATAAAATAATTTTTCTTCTTTCTTGGTAATAGCATTACACTAAATAGAATTGAAGTAGAATTATTTTGAATCTCTTTGACTGTCTCTCCTTTCTCGAGACCAGGATGTTGCTTATTTTGTCCTAAAGGTTCTAATGAGTCTTGCATTCCTCTTACTAAACTATCTTTGCATTCCCTACACTCACTAATCTTACACTTTAAAAAAAAATGGGAAGAATAGTCAAAACTGAATGGGTATGGATAGAGCTTTCCAAGTACTGTTTTTTAAGGCCTGTTCTGGATCTGCCATCAACATTCCCTGTTTATGACATATGTAGCATTGACTTTCTAGTTTTGTTATTGTTTAATCACAGACATATAAAATCCTGAGGGGGGATGTCAAATACAAAAGAATTATTATCCAGAATTAAAACATAGTTTAGTATGTATACTTCTACTGTTATTTTTTGATGCTATCAAAACTTGGTTTCATTACATTTCCTCTAGAGGGAGCAACAATTCCAAAAATATGTAATGTGAAGATTTGTTGTATTTTAAAACTGAGAAAAAAGATGGACTGTTCAGAGCATGTTGGACATATTTGGAGCAAAACTAGTTGGGGTTTAGATAAATGCTAAAACCATGACAGCATTGACAGGCACTATAATACATGTTAAACATAAATTAATTTGTTTTAAAAGTTTAGAAATATGGTTTAGTATATAAGGGGTGAGAAGTTCTGTCCTATCCTGAGCCACCAAAACTCACTAGATAATTTTGGCTAGTCATATTCTTGGTTCGTTGTTGTGCAGGATAGTAGAAGAAGGCACCATGTATATTGCCTGGAGTTTCTGAAATTGTTGGGATAGTTGATAATGAAGCATAATAGCATTCTATGCTATAAAACTGTTATTTAAATGCCAATTTATTCACTTCAACACAGCCTATCAAATGAAAGTAGTATCTAGTTCATTGCAATCCCAATATACATAGATAGTAATGGACTCTAAATTCTTTAGAATCTTGAGCTTTTCCAAGTTTATATAAAGTTTAGTGAAACCTGTTGAGGTAATAACTTCGGTAATTACCAACTTTATAGACAAGATCAGTATTTTATTACGGCTGACAGCTGAAAACTCTGGAAAGACAATCAGAAATTACTAACATGTTAGTACATGAGTTAAATTGGATGTGTCCCATTACTTACGTCATTATTGCCCCGATGCAAGCAGTAATTACAGCCAGTTCTCTTTTTGCAGAAGTGCAGATGATTGTGAAAATGTTTTATGGGAAGCCTCCATTTAAACATTTTACAAGGTTCAAGACCTTGAAGTCAGCAATTGTGATCTTAGATTCCTTTCATAAGTGTTAACACTTTCAATTTTATTCATTTATTAAATTTATATAGTGCTATTATCATATAATTTTCAATGGTAGACAATCATAAAATATCCACAGTACAAAAAAAAAATAATCAGAAATAAAAACAACCAGTGTAACATTAAAAACAGAAACACAGAAAAAGAAAAATCACCAGATGGTATCACCTTGATTAAATTAAAAAGGAAGCCTTAAAGAAGACCATCACTGTCAGGGCAAGTTCAATGTCCATGGAAAAGATGTTCCACACAACGGGGACTATATATTGGAGAAACAGCTAATCCTGGCCTAGTGCCCCCTCCTCCATCAACTTCTCAAGTGATATGTCTGAGATTGGTGGATTGTAGTTGGAGAGGCAGACCTGAAGCCATATAATGCTTTATAGGTCAAAATAAGCATTTAAAATTGCATGTGGAAACCAGGAAACCCTGGTTATCTTTGCAGGACCTGCAGCAAAACCATAATATGCTACCGGCAAAAAGTGTCAGGTACCAGACATGTTGCATTTTGTGCTAATTACCTTTAAAGGCAGCCTGACCCAAAAATGCATTGTAGTAGTCCAATTGCATAGTAACAGGAACATGTTACTGTTGTGAATTATTTTCCAAGCAGAATGCTGGGCCTCTGGTTGAGGGGCTAGATCCCTATTGACTGCAATTTGCATAGCCACCCGATCGGTGATATTATACAATAACATCCTGAAAATCCTAAAGCAGGAGAGCTCTAACCATATAGCACATGCAGTTATTTTACATATGGAACACTCCCTACTAGTTGTCTATTCTTTGACTATGGATCACTAGTTAATATGTAACTTGATAAATAACTACAAGTTGAACTGAACTCTATTATGAGTTAAAAAAAGAACAGAACTACATATTTTCTACAATTCTCATAAGCTAAAAATAAAAATCATATCATTTAAATATAATCAAATTGCCTAAGGCAGGCATAGATAACCTGATGGTCTTGAATGCTTCTTTGCTGCCCCAACTCCTTTTTGGTGGGTCCCAGAATCCCCACTGACTTGTGGAAAATCAACAAGTTTCCAACTATATTAGAAAGGAAACATTGTACTTTAAAATAGGCTTAATGTACTAAAATCAAAACATATATGTGCTCTGTTTCTCTATATGTTTATACAGTACTGTGTCTGCATAGGGATTTTGAGACTTAAAAGCTATTAAATAGAATGATTAAAATTTTGTTGACTGAACATGCAGGAACAATTGAATACATTTATCTTTTGCACTAAAAATTAAGTAATACTGTGCACAATTTCCCTACAAAGAATTGTGTAATACAGAAGTTCCCCTTACAATATAAAATGTCAAGGTTCAATGACCTGTGAAGAATCCTGAATTATATAGTTACAGCCATTCTCAATTACTATAATTTTCCTAGTGGTATTGTGTGGCCTATATTTTATTGACACCAGGAGAGTAACTATTGAATGGTAGTGGTCTGTATTCTATAATTGGGTGGTGGATTCTGTGGCACAATTGATATTTTACTTTATGCTGTACCTATGATTAATGAGCATTCATAATGGCCCAATAGCTAAAATGGCTAGAAAGGTCCTTCAATGTCTGCAGTTTTCATGGTTTAACCAGTTCAGTTAAGGAAGTTTTTCTGAATTTTATTTAAGGTAATGAGATCACTAAACTTTTATTAAAAGCATACAAAAATAGAATAATTTAAGGAGATCAACATAATGTAATATATTTTATGGTCATTTGTGCCTTCAGTAAGAATTCTGGAATGGATCGACCATTACAGAGAAGGACTATATGAATGCTAAGAGTCAACACAGATTTGATGGCACATGAGAATAATGAAAATATATATTCCCAGAACTTGACAGTCTAACAGATAGTTTCTGATACTGTTTAAACTTTGAATCTGGAATTTTTCTTGGGAGATTTTTTTTTGTTTTTATTTTGTTTTGTTTAAATTAGATGGCTGGCTACTTTTACTATAGCATCTCAGGGTAATTGTGTGAAAGGAATCACAGTGGGGCTTTTTAAAAAAAAATCATCTGTTCCTCACTCTATAGCTTTATAACTAAATATAAAGCAATATTTAATTTTTATTTAATTTTTAATAATAGTTTAAACAAAGACAAAGTTCAATGCATTTAAACTTGTGTTTAAATCTTGGAAAAAGAGAAGAAAAGTGAAAATTGTCATATAGTTAGGAATTCATATTAAATGTAAAATGCAAAAAAATCAGATTTATTTGGTCTTTCAGACATGAGACTATAAACAAAATTTGAAAGAAACTTGTCTAACTAATGTTAAAAGATGTGGGGAATAATACAGTAAACATGGAAATATATTGTGCACTTGACTAGTTTTTGTACTAAATAGAAATATTAATAGCAATTTTATTAACATCATTAGATTGTCATGAATAGTCTTAACTTTCGAACAGTTCAGCAAAATTCCAGTTGTTGATTGATTTGTCCTCCTTTTTCTCCCTGAGATCCTTTGATAAATCTATTCATTGTTCACTGAACCCTTTTAAAGCATTCTAATTATTCAACTATTATAATATCTTGTACCAGTTAATACCCTAAATAATTACATAATGTATACAGAAAATGTTTCCATGCACAGTGTGTAATTAATTTATGATATTCTTACATCATTCCTGTATTTCCTGATTAGATAGTTTCTGAACTATTAATTTAGCAATTCTTTGGGGCTGGAATTTTAAACTTTTTCCAAGTCTTTCTTTCTTATCTCTTGCCTCTCTCAAAATTCTTTTGTTATTTTTAAATAGCCTTCATGGTTTTTGTATTTCCTGCTTCAACGTATTACTTCTTGTTTTTTGGCTTCCTACTCTGGGACTGACTGGATGCTGAAAAGGCAAATGCTTTTTTTTTTCCTTTACAGAAAGACAGGGGTTGGGGAAAAATCTCTTTTGACTACATTCTTGCGTAAGGATCTTGTGTGACAAAGATAGGGGTTGATTCTATGGCTGGCAGTGGGCATACCAGATGACATCAGAACAAACATGAAATGCTGAACACATGAGCACCTGGCTTATCCATTTCTCAGTGATAACTTTTGCAACCAATCACAAGTTGAGATTAGATATTCTAGAACAGTGGTGGTGAACCTATGGCACGTGTGCCAGAGGCGGCACTCAGAGCCCTCTCTGTGATGCCCTCTCTCTTGTCCCCGCCGCCCTGGCCCCACCCACCCAGTCTGCCATGACCACCGTGGCCACACCCACCCGACACCTGGTGATAAATAAGTGGGTTTTGGGTTGCAGTTTGGGCACTGGGTCTCTAAAAGTTTCGCCATCACTGTTCTAGAAGGAAAGTCTATATACTGTATGTATGCCTTTTGTCTGCAGAGCACCTGAGTATTGATAGGAACAAGAATTAACCAGAATATTTTATAGGCTGGACCTTTGATGTGATGTAGCAGAGCTGCTTTTATATTTTTACAGTAGGTCTGAAAAAGCCTGAAATAAGGATTAGGAATAAACAGAACAAAAAGTAGAAAGGTCTTTGGCTTTTACCACATTTGATTATTTTTTTTATCTTCTTGCTCACCCAGTCAGCATGTTTGGGAGGGGAAAAATATTTGGTATTAGTAAAGGAGAATATTTGTAGATCACAGTTGAAATGAGGAAAAATATTTTTCACCAATGACCAATTATTTCTTGAATAGGATTTTGAAATTTGCAATTATCTATCAATTTATTATAAGTTTGGAATAAGTTAATGCTAAAAGAGATCCTGGAGAAAGGCATTATGGAAAGAAACAATTTCTAACCCTAATTCTAAAATTAAATTGCTGGAGGAGTATCTGATGGGTAAATGTTCCACTTGGTAAATAATAAAACATTACTGCAAGTTATACTACTCATCATAAATGCAATTATATCTCAAATATCTAATTTTCTGATACTGTTTTTCTTTTTACAGGTAGCTTCCTTAGCTGGACCAGGAGGAAAAGTTGAAATAGAACAAAATTTTCTGAATAACAGATTGAAGACCATAACTGCTTATTTTGGAGATTTAATCAGACAAAATGTATCCTGACTTATTTATGAGTAAGCTTATTGGGATAAAAGAGATAATCAAATTTTAATGTATCATTCCTTTTATTTACTTTTATTGTCAGTTTTTATTGTAAAATGTTCTATGTTCTATTGAACTTGAGAAAACAATGGTTTAAAATGTTTGTCACAAAGACCAATAAAATATTTTATAAAAAGACTTAAAATATATTTTGATATTAAAAAGATGAGAATTGACTGAAGCAAGACTCCATAACTGCACAATCTGGTTGTGGTCATTAAGTGAATCCTACAATATCATATGACCATGACTTGTGATTTCCTGCTGTCTTTGACTTTTATCAGATGCCGGCAGCTATGGTCGCAAATGGCAATCACAAGATGCTGTGACCACCATAATTATGTGCTGGTTGCCAAGCTATCAAGTTACTGTTACATGTACACTGCAACAGCTGTAACTTCTAGGAACAGTCTCCTCCTCATTCAGCACTATCATAACTTCATATGGTTGCTAAACAAGTGATCACAGTACAAGGACTGCCTGTCATTTTAACAGTAAACTATGAGTGCTAACAGCATTGTGGATAACAAAGAGTAGAAGAAATCCGTTCTTTCGGGATAGTCACAAAGTTTAGAAAAGTACATATCTTTTCCAAGCAAATATTAAAGGAGAAACAATTAAGCAATAAGTACTGAGCATCTATGGTAGTTATGGAATATAGAGTTGAAAAAGAGAAATGGCATAGAAAAGAAGAAATCACTTTGCTTAAGGAGAATTTCTTAGCTAGAACAGGAACGTTCCTAGAGGAAAGGATATTCAACATTTTGAAACAGTTCTTAACTATATGAAATTGATTCAATTACAATCATGTATACAGTTTTGTGGCTGTTATTTCCTTTAATATAGGTCAAATGAACAAAACTGCATCCAGGGCTTATTAGTAGCATTAATATTAGGAAAGGATAAACAATTGTGTGACATATAATCATAGACTCGGGTAAGAACAAAGCAGTGTTATGATGGCTAATCATCTGCCCTTCTCATTGTAGAGACACTGTAGTGATAGCCTGATAATAGTTGTCATTCTAAATTAATGAGTATTCAATTCCTTAGATTTATTGAATCCTGGATATAGTTTACAACTGAATGTGCTGTGGTTTTTTTCTATTAAATTAATTTTATTAATTTTTATTTTTTAATTTTTATTTTTATTCTATTAATTTTTCTATTGAATTAACCTCTGCCTTGATGTATTTGGGTTTTATTGAATTCTTGCCTTATTATCACCAGCAGTAAAATTGTGTGTTTATATTAAGCTATTAGTGTAAAGCGAAGATGAGAATCATATGAACTTCCTGCTACACTAAATTGTAAATTTAATGAACAAAATGATTAAATGTATGGGAAGTAATATTTGTATGTATATATGTATGTAAAAATCATGGAAGTTTTGTTTTAATCCTTGTCCTGTCCATTTTTAGAATGGGTCATTAGCCTATCACAAGAGACTTTTTCTCATTCCCCAACTTGAAGATAGTGAATATTTTATTTTCACAGGTATTGTATACTGTTTTTAGGATTTTTTTTTCAATGAAGATTAGGTAAAATTTGTTTTAAAAATCATATACTTAAAACACACATGCTTGGTTATATGTGCATATATTTTTATCAAGAAAAAAGGAGGGGATGAATTATCTGATAGGGTCTGGTTATTAAACAATTTGGTGAGTCATACATCTAACTATACGTGCTAAATATCCCAGGATATCCTAGTGTTGTATCTGTTCTCTAGTTTATTCTTAGCTTTGCTCTCATATCTGATAAACATGAATATAATCGGGTAGGCAATTAATTTTCCCAAGGGACATGTTGTGGAGGGCCGCCCGCTACCTGCCACCAACACTACACCAATGCCCCTCCCTGCTGCCATAAGCCAGACTGGGACTGCCCACAGACTGGATGTGGCCTGAAGGCCGTAAAATGCCCAGGTTTGATATAAATGGAGAACAGAAAGAAAAGCTGTTCAGCTTAAGACTCCTACTATATTTTTTTAAAAAATGATGTTTTTTTTTAGGTAGAAATTACAAATTATCTATAGTAGTAATTTTAATTTACAAGTGCTCAGGATTTGTGGTAGAAGAAATAAGTAAACCAAAATACTGATGATTTAAATGTTTTGATAAATCATTCATCACCATCACTATCATTTTAGCCATTGTTTATCCATTGCAGGACGAAGGCCTCTTCCGCATTTTTCCAACCAATACGGTCCCTGAGCTTTCTTTTGCCAATTGGGCCCGCAATACTTGCTGATGTCATCAATCCATCTTGTTTTAGGTCTCTTGTTGATCTTTTTTATCAAATGGGATCCATTCTCTGACTGCCTAGGTCCACCTGCCATCAGTTCTTCTTGCTCTGTGACCATTCCATTTTAATTTCAATTCTTTTACTCTCTTGGTGATATCGTATATTTTTGTTTGTTCTTTAATCCATGTGCAGTCTTTCTATCTTGTCTTGTAATGCCGAGCATGCATCTTTCCATAGTTTTTGCACCACTCTTAGCTTTTGTATCAATTGTGAGGTTAGTGCAGTGGTGGGATTCAAATATGTGAACAACCGGTTCTCTGTGTGGATCCTGCTTCCGGAAGTCCATTCTGGATCTGAGCAACAAAAAATTAGCTGCAGGTTCTGCAGAACTGGTGTGAACTGGCTGAATCCCATCACTGGGTTAGTGTCTATGTTTCACTATCATGTTAGAGCAGGTAGCACACACTGATGGAAAACACACTGAAAACATTTCAAGCAAAGGGGGAGGTTGTTCTTGAAAATTATGCTTAGCTTGCTGAATGCCTGCCAACCACATTTAACACGCCATTCAATTTCCTTCATTGTATCACCTTCCATTGAGACCCATTGGCCAAGATATATGTAATGGTCTACTATGTCTAGTTCTTCTCCAAATATATATTTTTTTCTTTCTTTGGTGAATTTATTAAAAATAACCTGGCTCTTTTTCAGGTTTATTTTTAAGTCAAATGGTTCTCCTGCTTTGTGCAGATCTTGTATGTGTCTTTGTAGCTCTTCTGAGCCTTGTGAGAATAGAGCAACATCATTTGCAAATCTTAAGTGATTTAAATAGGCACCATTGATTTTTATTCCATCTTTTGCCCAGTCTAGTTTGAGAAATACTTCTTCAAAGCAGGCTGAGAGAAGGATAGGTGATATTGTATCACCCTGTCGTACACCTCTTTCTTCGTTGATTTCCATTTTAAGATCACTAAGGCAAATTGTTGCCTTAATAACTAGCATCTATTAATATTACAACGTTTTAAAGGATTTTCCAGATATACTATATATCAGGGCTTTTCAACCAGTGGTACGGGTACCACTTGTGGTACATTGGCACCTGGCAGGTGGTACGTGACCATCCTAGAAAAGTAGCAGGGGAGGGGAATGAGCTGAACTGGTGGCAGCACCGCACAAGCCTGAGAGAGAGATGACTGGAGCTGCAGGGCTGTCAGGAATCAGCAGAAGCGCCAGGATCAGCACTTCTTCGGGACTGTCAGGGCTCAGTGGAAGCACCAGGATCAGTGCCAGGATCCAGCTGGAGCTCGGCGCTAATCATTGCACTACTGCTGAGCGCAGAAGCGCTGATCAGCTGGAATGTTGCAGCATCTCCAGGGTCTTGTGATTTACATTAAGATACTTGGCAACTGATTCAAATTTATGATGGTCACAGTTTCCTAGGTGAAGTGACCAAAACCTGCTGCAACCACCCAGCAGACGGTGGGAATAAAAACCAAACACCCTCCCACCCCACCCACACTGCCAAGCCTCAACAGAAATGCTCACAACCATAAAAAACTTGGACAGGAGGAAGAGCACCACCGGGTGGGCAGGAGAGCACTTTTTTCAGTGCCATTGTAACTTCGAACAGTCACTAAGCGAACTGTTGTAAGTCGAGAACTATCTGTACTTTATCACATTTTTCCTTTTTTTTTTGTCATCAAGTTTTTGACACCTTGCTAGGCAACTGGTGATACTTGGTTATTGCCATATCCTAAAGGTACAATGGGTGAAAAGTTGAAAAGCCCTGCTATAGATGTTTTGAGCATCTTTTGACTATGAATAAGATGATTACAGCTTGAGATCCTTTGATAAACTGTTACCCCACCTAAATGTCTTACACATGAAAAATATTATAGGATTGTATGTTTAATTTTGCATGTACAGGATATGGTTACCTTTAAATCCTTTGCAAACATTTTTTCATTCTATATCATGGTTCTTGACTAAAAATATTTCTGGTATTTCAATCATTAACTGAATATATTAGCATTATATAAACATTACTATAACAGATAATAATCCAATAACATTAATTATTTCAAGAAAGAGCCAAGGCATTTTTTCTACCGGTAAATGATATTTGAATATATCTTTATTAAAGGATTTACTTTTTCTAAAGATGCAGGTATGAAGAATTATTATCTTAAAAGTAAACATTTTATATGACTGCATTGTATATATTTCATCGCAAATGACAATTCCAACAAAAATATGAAGGGGTTAGGGAGTTTTTGAGTACATATGAAAGATAATTTATATCAGAATTGCATAAAGTTTCTTTGAGTACTAAACAGGAACTTCATTTTTAATACACAGATGAAACAATATTATTTGGATACTAAAATACAAAAATATAGATAAGAGATAAAGGATCTGACATATTGCTGTCAGCTAATGGTATAAATATCACTATTTTTCAAATAAAACATTCTCCTCAATCACTTTTTTCTCAAGAGACAACATTAAAGAAGAAATCAGTTTGTAAATAAAGCATTTTTAAGATTATGCAGTGATCATGCTATTTAACTGCAACTGTATCTCATCACAAAATGAGAAATACACTTAATTCTGTGAAAAGACCAATCTGAATGCTTAGCTAAATGTCTAGTATAAGACATAGGGAGTTCTTTCCTCCTTCAACTGGGCTTAGATAATTGATTTTGAAAGCTGATAAAAGTGCTTTTTTAAAAAGCCTATTTCCTTTTTCAATATGCAAAAATATTAACTGCATCTAGTCCAGTGATGGCGAACCTTTTAGAGACTGAGTGCCCAAACCCACCCACCCATCCCTGCTCCACCTCCTGCCCTGCCTGCTCCGCCCCCACCAGCCCTCTGCCCCGCCCACCCACAGGGCCACCCACCGCCTTCATGGCCCGCCGCAGATCGCCCAGGTGGCCCTGCAGCGCCATGGCAGCCACGTCCTCCGCCTGCACCACACAACATCATATGCATGCAACCGGTTGCAAGGGCGGAGTCTTCTCTCTGCTGCCTAGCTGCCATGTCCTTGGCTACGCTACTCCGTGTGGGCCATGCCCGGGGGCAACTCTCTGGGGAGGCTGCTGGTGAGGGCCGCAGGGGGGAGGCGGGGCTGGGGCGACAGTGCACGTGCCCACAGAGAGGCCTCTGAGTGCCGCCTCTGGCACATGTACCATAGATTCGCCACCACTGATCTAGTCTATAAACAATAACCATCCTGTACATGTAAAGTTTTAGATAGTCAAATGGTCGTTATAGAAACGTGTGGGCCCTCAAGTTCTTCCCAATTATTGAGCACACTCACCCACAGCCCAGGTGCAGAGTCTGTTGCATCTTGTGGAGAAAGACAGGTGAGAAAAGGAAGTCTAGTACAGGAGAATTGACTGAATCAAGGTTCCTAAGTAGAGCTGTTTTGAAGCAGCTGCTTTGAAGGAGCTGATCTTTTTTGCTGTGGCATCACTTCCCATTTTCAGCAGGGCACAGAGAGGAGCTGGCTTCTATGTGGCTCGAAAGTAACCAAGTAACTTGGTGCCTGGATTAAAGGAAGGTTCTCCCATTTCTGTTTTAGCCATTTCATGTTTGCCTATTCCTAGTTTCCTAAACTTATTCTTGGATGAAATTTTTCACAATGATTGTAGAGCTAATAATGTTTTTTATTTGATTGCAAGTTAGAAAATCTGGTGTCTTCTCTATATTGACGACTATGTTTTGCTTTCAGATATTAAAGCAGCTTTATTTCACAACATGAGTGTAAAAATATTGGTAAGTGGTATTTCATTTTATGTAGCAGTCTTTTGTCTTGATATGCTAGCTTTTGTTTTATGTTGTTTTTATTTTTGTCTTTTGTGTCCATTTTTCCTCTGTAATTTAAAAAAAATAGAATTTGGAAGAAAAATTTGCTATAATCATTAAAATGTGTTTATTTTTTATCGAAAGCTTATCTTCCAGGCTTATCAGAGTTAGAAGTAGAAAGAAATAATGACAACAAGGAAATGGGAAAATTAAGAAAAAGCAGAATACAGTCCTCTCTCATTATGCATGTCATAGTAGATTTCATGTGATGTTAGCTGTATAGTTATATTCTGAAAAGAATAAAGAATATTTCCTCCTGCACTAAACAGAAGGTCAGGGAATGTTGACTTTTAAACCAAAGAAGTAGGGTGATGTAAATTAAACAGTAAAAAAATCCATACTTGATCATTAAAATGTTTAATGCAATTAAATATTGCAGAAATCCCAGCTAATTCAACTAACTCATCCTATCAGTTATCAAACCTTCATTCATAAAGGTGTGGCAGAATACAACAAATTCTCCTTCAAAATATTGTAATCAAACTAAGGTTATCTTTCATTAAATGCCTGAAAGCTTTCAGTTTACCTAGTGACTTAGCTTCAAATATTTTTGTTCTTATAATACTTGCTTTCTTTTATGTTTTTATCGTGTAATGCTATCTGTTAAGCCATTATTATTCTTTTACTTATTTCCTTATGAAAAACTTCACCTCAACTAACCATTCAGGAATTTATTTATTGATGCCAGCTTACAAGTGAGAAAAATAAGTGTGTTTCCTTGAGGTAAAACAATCAGGTCTGATTTAAAATGCAGGAAATAACCTGCTTAAAAATTAGTTAACATACATTTCTGATGCAAGAGCTAAAATTACTTTTAAAAAATAGTTTGCACTTGGTGGCATCATAGTATTTCACCCGTTTAGATAATTGGAAAATATGCTGAAAATGTCAGAAGAATGTTGTACCTTGACTGACACTCATGATCCTTGTCAGTGGGGGATGGTCTCTCTTTAGCCAACTACTTTCAATAGGTTGAGAGGCTGAAGAGAGAGAAATATTTTAGGATCACATTTTTTATAGCATCCTAGATCAGCACTTTTTTTGGCCACTGACATTAATAGTCTTGAATTTAAAATATTGATCATTTCAAATAAAGCATTATTTAGATAGTGCTTCTTCCATGGCTGGGGCCCAAAGGAATTGTCTTCATTCCATCAGCCAACCACATGCTCATACAACATACATGATATGAGATATGAACTAGAAATATCATTTTCAAATCAATTAGAAATGTGATAATGTGATAATTTGCCATGTGAATACAGCCCCTTGATGCTATTGGTTTCTTGAGATTTTAAAAAGGAATCTCTCCCAATTCTAAATGGAGACATGAAAGTGTAATCTTTGGATTACACGTCAAAGACGCATCTCCATTTTCTTTCTCTGAATGATTGTTCAACATTGATTTCTAGCAGTAGATCACAGGTATAATTCAATTTAATATATGCTAGTTTAAATATATTTTTCTGTAATTAATTTATCAATTTTATGAGTAAAGCGAGGATCATTCAGGGGGAAATTAGTTTTTTAGAAATGTAAATAAGGATAGACCACCAAACTTGCAAATTTTAGTCTTCCTGTAGAGTTGATTTCAACTGATTGAATTGTGGTTGCTAAATGGAGACTACCTGCAAGCATTGTCAACTCAATACAAATACAGGTAGTCCTTGTTTAAGCAAGCACAATTTGGATCTTTTCTTCTTTACTACATCCTGCTTTTTTGTACCATTTCTTCATATGAAAAGTTACAAAGAATTTGAAAGCTTCAATACTTTAGTGTCATTTTACCTTGCTTCTCAGCTACTGTAAGCTACCAGAACTGGAAATGCAAAATCCCTGACAATTAGATAGCCCTAAACTTAGCTGTTGTCTAATAGTCATCCAGTCTTTTGCCAGCTGAAGTCTGATAGACCTAGCTTTGATTTATGAATGCACATCACACTAAGCATACATAGATTTTGGATTCCAGTTGCAAAATCCAGTACGATGGCTGGGTTCATACTTTGTTAAGCTTTGACATGATTGTTCATTTCAGTTTAATGCAATGTCTGAATCCAAAAGATAATTGGGTTGACAGATAATAGAACCTAATGATGGCTTACCATGGCCTGGCAAGGATGTATAATTTTTGCAATTGGGGATCTACTCTCTGACCAGTAACCTTCTCCAACATAGAATTCAACATTAGCACACAATGTCATGACTAACAATCTATTTACAGGACCAGTGGCCCTAGTATTTATTCTTATGAAACCAAATTTGATCTCTGGGTTTCCATAGTTATCTGAATTAATGGTGGAATTAAGCCAAGTCCTTTTATATCACTTCAACTGGCACCACATGAATGAAACATAAAGACTAAAACAAAGATATACAAATATGAAACAAATGTCAGTAAGGGTTTAAAAAGTTTACTTTGTTTTACAATCTACGCATGGCAATAATAGAATGTTGAATCGCTAGATAGATCTATATAGTACTTGCTGGTCCATGTGTGCTCTTTGTCAATGCTATTGCAGCCCAGGGTCCATAGTGAAACCACTTCAAATGGAAAATGAGTCCTTTTATTCAGGAAGACAATAAAACACACACAGAAGCAGCACTTCAAACAGCAACAAGCATGACACAGAAATGGAGAGCCAGTATATATAATATAACTTAAGCTTAATAGGAGCAGCTGCCTAACAGGTATCTGCTGACAAACAGCCCCTTAAAGCCATAATATCCTTATGATAGATATATTGTTTTCAATCCAGGTGAAGATCTGTATTTGTAAAGACTTGGAACGTGTATTGCAAGATATGATATGACTGCATAACATATAAGATCAATGTGCCCTAATTTCATATCCACACTTCCATAACTGAGCAGTTGAGGGAGAATGTGTCTTATACCCTTTTTTAATATAGCTTCTAATCCAGGTCGTAAATAGTCCTTGGAAGTCTGTCATAACCTTGGTCACTAATTGACCAGATGTAAATAAAGGACTACCTATAGGTGCCTAAAGAAGATTGAAAATTACAATTTACATATATATGGTATATTTCAATTGAAATGGCTTGTCTCGTTAGCAATACCAAAAACTGTTCAAGTTTTTATTGCTTCAATTTTGGGATATTTTATACTGTACCAAATTTCTATCCTCTATAGTGGGAAATTTTGATCTTAATTTGAATATATGATAATCACTAGGACAAGATTCAGCTTCATATATTCCAAAATTAAACAAGATAGCAACTTAATCATTTATTGGCTTTAAGTTCAAAATCCAATTAAGAATTCTGGGTACTACAATATGAAAATAACTGGATGGAGTTTTAAAAAGCTGATTCAGCATTATTCAATCAGCAAGCTGAAGAAAGAAAGCAAAATTGTCAAGATGGATGAGATAAAAGTTACAATTCATGCATTGATTGCATTCACACAGTTTGCTAAATTCTAATTGGCTCAATAAGCCACAGTTGTTAGGGGTCAAATGTTGCATTAACTATTTAAAAAACACAATGGTTAGAGTCAAACAAGATGCGATCAAAACAAACCATGCTAAGCTTTGAAAGCAGCGTCCTTGATACAAGAAGTACATAACTGAGAGCCATTCTCTGATTAACTTTTCTCTGAATACACCTTTGAAAATATACACAAATTAATTACCATAGTTAGTAAGTATAGCCCCAAATATACAAAGCTCTCTTAAGCCATTTTAAGTAACACCAAGTTAGGGCCATCATGGTCTTTCATAACAAAATGTTGCTTTTTTTGTTTGCCCTGAAATTATTACCATAAATAGCCTGTTTAGTCTACTGGTTAAGGCACCAAACTAAAAACCAGGAGACCCTGAGTTCTACTGCCACCTTAGGCATGAAGGCCAAGGGTAACTTGGAACCAATCACTCTCTCTCAGCCCAACTCACCTCATAGAATTATTGTGGGAAACATAGGAGGAAAGTATGGTCACTGCATGATTTATTTATGAAAAATAAAGGTGAGCTAAATAAAGTCATTGCAAAATATAATACCATCAAATAAAATCCCCTAAACAAGAGTCCTTCTCAGATTGACTACTAAATTTTTTGTCTATATTTAAGAATCTAATGGCATTTGTCTTCCTTGTAAGACTAATTTTAGCTTTCCCCTTTTAAAAGATAACTGGTGAGAAGACACTGGAATACATGAAAAAAAAACAACTTTTCCCCCACCTGAAGATCTGATTGGCCAATTCCCATGATCCCAGGCTAACGTTGTTGTACACGCAAGCATGTAGATAGGTACATATAAATTAAGCACAGACTCGCTGTAGCCGAAGAGCTTTTAATGACTGAATTACAAACGTGCTTCATACTTACCTTCACACTTTTAAAAACAAAGACAAGAAACGTTAACCTCTTTATCCATGAGCAGATGCTGACAGGCCAATATGACCATAGGATGTTCACAATTGAACCGAAATGAATGTTTAGCCCACTGAAATACCTGCCGCTGTGGTTTCTTGTACTTCCCCCCCCCCCCGAGAATAACCTCACTGACCTCAACAGAACTTTCCCCTGCAGATATATTCGGATTCTTCAAATTCTTGTTTTACATAGTTTGGGTGACATTGCTTGGAAACTCTAGGAACTGTAATCCGGCGGCTTCGAGAGGAGCCCAGTTCGTGGCGGATTCGCAGAGGGAAATCGGAATAAAAGCGGCGAGGAAAGCTGAAGGGCAATCCATTTGGGTTTGAGACGCGCTGTGAGACCACTGCAGCTTCTGCCCAATCCGTTCCTCTTTTACGCAGCGAAGAAGCCGCTTCTATCCATTGGCTTTACTTGAGCACAAAAAACCGAACCTCTCTCCCACATCCCCCCCCCTCCCGCAGCCGCTGGCTTGCGCCCATTTGGGAAGACGCTCTTGTGGTTACTTGTAGACGCAACTTTCTTGCAAGTTTGGTTGCGTCCGCCCTTTTTGGAAAATGCCCACATTTTTTTTTTTACTTCTCTTTTTACCCAGCGCAGCCCCCTTCCTCGCCCGGGCGCCCTTTCCAGAAGAAGTATGCAAATTGCTCACGACCAGGAAGTAAAGTCGGAACGCACAGTAGCCTCTGCAAGGCGCCCGAGGTTCCTCTCTGCAGCGGAGCAGGACTGGCTGAAGCGAGAATGAGCCTCGCCGGTTCTTCTTGGTTAGGTTTTCACTTCCCCTGTTTTTAAGTTCTGAAAACCGGGCGACTTCATTCTCAGAGAGGATCCTTCTGGGCTGTGGGCTCGCTCTCCTTTTTCCCAGCCTCCGGGCTGAAGAAACGGTGGACTTAATTGGTGGAGTTCATCTCTCCACGCTTAGGAAAGTAAGTCTCTCTTCTTTTCCGACCACTTTAAGCGGTTTTTGGCGGCCACTTTCTCGCTTTTTTAGTCTTGTCCAGGCAGATGACTTGGTTTTGCTAGAGTCTGTGGAACTTTCTTTGATCCGACTACCATCTTCCTACCGGTCCGGTTCGACTGAAAGCTGCTTGGGTTAGTTGGCTGTTGCTTTGTTCAGTGTCAAATTGTGTGCAGAGAATTAAATCACAGTGGGTCATTGCTTCTAATTTTCTTCTGAAGGATGTGGGGTGCTTGGAAATAGTTAAAGGGAGATTTTGCCCTCCGATATTGACAATTGAAGGGGAGTCTGGGCCCACTGGCTCTCAACAAGCTAATCAGTATATTGTAATGCTTGATTTTGGTACCGTATAGTCATGCGTGCATCATCTCTCCATCATTTTCCTTTTATTCAAGAATCTTTGCCTATATTTTTACAAGATATTGAAATTAACCCAAGTTAGGCAGACAATCTGCCCTACAGTAATTTAATTAACATATTAATATTTATATAATGTGAAATTAGAGGCAGTGGGAAGATCAGCCTTTCCCAAACCAATTTTCTCCAGACTATTAGATGTTAGTTGGGTCAGACATTGTTTGAAATACTGACAATGCCTTGTACCAACCACAGCAATATATGATGCAATGAAGCCTGCAAACCTGAAAAATTGGGTTAGTTCAGAAAACCATTGATAAGCACATCATGAGAGCACTGATTCAATTTGTAAATATTTCTTAGCTAAATTTATATCTCACCTTTCTTTCAGAAGGTCAAGGCAAGATGTCTAGTTTGCTGTTTTCTCATTTGATCATGGCAAAAAATCCCACAAGTCTGGGAAGAAGGTGATTGGCTCATAAGTCTCTGAACTGTGCTTCAGGGCAAAATTTAGGATTTGAATCTGGGTCCAGAAGTGTAGACATTATTTATTACAATAATCTTTAGAGGTGCTTTGAATGCATTCTCATATGGACTTTTGCCTGTATGGATAAGATAAGCTTGTTACAGAAGTTTGTCTGTAAAATTGAATAATAATAATAACATTAGCAAAGAGGTACAAATCATTTTTTTTAAAGAAGCTCTGAAACCATTTACAACATAGAGCCATTTCCTGCTTTGTTAATTAAATTCTTAATGCTCTGCAATTTGAACTGTATGCTGAACAGTTCTTTAAAAAAAGAGGAAGTGTTATACTAAATGGGCAGTTTATACAGCTGACCCTTAGAGGAAGTTTTATCTGTATACCATCTATGTTACAGTTGCATTAGCTGAAAGGAAGTCAGTGCTATTATTACAATAGCTCCTCTATCCATCAGTTTATAGGGAAGTAAATTTATGCAGTTCAGTTGTTTAATTTTGACAGACATTTTTTTTCTTGTTTGGAATGTTTTGTGTCACTACACGTTCAGTCTTATTAAAAGTAGGTTGTCTTATGATATGATTGATTCATTACTTTAAAAAATATAAACCATTACCAGATAAATTTACTATTAGCTGTTTTACTCATTTGTACAGACTATTACCTTTTTCCTTAACTAGATAATACTTGTGAACACAATACGTCACTGTGTTACGCACTTTAATAATAATAGAGCTGCTCTTAGATATTAGTAATATTTTAACTAAAACATTGCTACAAGATGATGATATAATGTTCTTCTTTAAATTAACATTAATTATAGTGAGTTTTTTTTAAAAAAATCTAGAAGAGCAGTTGAAGAGCTGTCTTCAGTTCCTTATTTACCTGTTAGGAGGTTCTAGATCAGGGGTGTCAAACTGCCGGCCCATGGGCCGGATGCATCATAGCGAAACTGTGCTCACCCCATTGCCGGCAATGGCAAAAAAAGTCACGATATGTCGCGACACGTCACGTGACATTGAGAGTTTGACACCCCTGTTCTAGATACTTAAAGATTTACAAAAACTACAGTCTTACTCTTAGGGTATTCATCTTAGCAATATACTTCTGTTTTGTTGCTCATTATATTTCTCTTATTTCACAATCTTGATCTGGCTATCTGAACAGTAGTTGTTTACTATTTAGCATTCCCATCCATTGTTTTTATAGCTTTCTGATACAAGCAAAAGTTAATGATTACTCAAAATGTAATGTTAAACAATTACTTATATTGCTGGACAAATAAACTTTTAGTTGATTTTATTCTTAAAAGGATTTTCTTTGTGACTTGAATCCACAGAAAATTGTTTCCTGTTTTTTAAGTCATTAAATTAAAAAAAATTGGAATAGATATTCTTGCGTGCATGTGTTTGAAACATTTACTGCTTCAATGAATAAAGGCAGCATAGTGCATATTTTCTTATAGTTACAACCCATTTGTGTTCACTAGAAGGGCATATAAGTGGACAGTAGTGGTCTTTAGATAAATAGTGTTTGGTCACAAATTGCTTAATCAGTCATGAATCCAAATCATTCTCTGATTGTTCTTAGTTTACTCCTTAGATAAGTGAATTTATATTGTCAAATTCAGAAGTTAAATTAATAAGTATATGTTTATACAGAATGTACTGCTGCAGGGTATCTTCCAGTTTTAAGAAGAAATTAGAAGAGATTAGTGGTAAAAGGGCAACATGGATTGCACACATGTACATGTATTCACATTGCATATAGAGAAGTCAGGATGGTAAAACAGAAGCAATTGCATCTTGATGGCTAGAATGCTGCAGCCAAACTGTGACTTTATAGGTCATTCCACCCATCCATGCCCCCACATGTGGTGCATGCAAATTTAGGTTAAAGAGATGTAGATAATTGCTGCTGTGTTGATTATTCGATGTATATGTTGGAATATACTGTTTTGTTCATTTGTTTTACTGATGAAAATTATATTTATTTATTTATTTATTTATTAAATATATATGCACACTTATCTCACTACTAGAGTGACTCTTTGTCTCCATCCAACTTCTTCTAAAGTGTAAAAAATTTTCTATGTAAAGAAAAGGAAAAAATCCACATGATTAACATATGCAGATATATTTTGTTTGGTCAGCACAATGAAAGCACTGGAAGATATGAATATAATTATTATTAAATAAGTAAGCAAAGGCACATATAGTACGAAAGAGCTGAGAATTTCTTAACTTTCACCAAGATATATTCTGTTAAAGAGAAACCCAAGGAGTATATGTCACTCTAAAGAATGGCGGAATATTTTCCATCAGTGAAAATGTTCAGACATATGTCACTTGCCAGACCACCAAATATTCATAGTCTTCTTTGGAGAATAAAGTTACATGGTTAATTAATACAACTATTCTCTAGGTTTGTAATTCCCCTGGTGACCAATCATGAAATCCCAGAATTCTCTGGAACCTCACCTGAAAACTTTTAACTTTTTTCAAGACATTCTGTGAAAATGGTCTCTATAATGGTCTCTTAAAATTTCAGATGAGTCTAAGCCAGCGGTTCTCAACCTGTGGGTCACGACCCCATTTGGGGTCGAACGACCATTTCATGGGGGTCGCCAAACAATGCAGTCCGCCATTTTTTTCCCCTTTTCCTTAGCTGTGCTACTCCCTCTTATTCTATTGGCTTTTGAAGGCCAATAGAATAGACTCTCTTGAATAGAGTCTAATAGAAATTGTCCAGGCTGTCTCTGCCTTGCTGAGCCTGCCAAAAGCCCCAGTCTGCAAACGGTGCTGCAAGTTGTCTGCAGCGAAGGCGAGCTCTCTGGAAGTTTCCACCCCTCTCTGCTGAGCAACTACTAAAAATGTAAATAAAAGAGGACCAGGGGTGGGAGGTGGGAAGCCGGCGGGCACAGGGAGGGTTGCTGGCGCACGTGGAGCCTGGCGGGTGCCTTACCTCCCTTGGGCTGGGCCAGCTGGTGGCCCAGTCAGTGGTCGCCCTGTGCCGTTGCTGCCCCTTGCCAGCTACGTCTCGGCTGGCACAGGGGGCGGCACCATGCATGCGCAGCGCTCCCGGGCAGGAAAAGTCCTCAACTTACGACTGGTTGGGGGTCCTCGACTTACAACCGGTTGGGTAGTCCTCAACTTACGACTGGTTGGGTGGTCCTCGACTTACAATGGTTGGGGGTCGCGGCATTAAAAAGATTGAGAACCACTGGTCTAAGCAATGAAAAAGATTTGCTGCAGGAGTTCATAGCAAGGCACTTTTTGCTATTACCTTTCAGATATGTAAGATTGTGCCGCTTCTTGTTAAGAGTTTGAAAGTCATCTACAGTCATTAATTTTAAAATGTGAATGCTTTGAAATAAATGTCATAAATGGTCTGTTACAATCGCTGCTGTTAACAACCATACCATCAACTCTGGGAGGAGGGGCCCGTTAAAAGTCACATCTGTACTTATGACATTTGATGGGAATCAGGAGGTAGGACTTTTCTACAGCGGAATTTACTAACCCCCCCCCCCCGGTGAATATCATTTGCCCCAAAGTGACATTAGCTCCAGCCCTAATGGCCTTCTAGAATTCTCTCAAAATCTTTTTTTTTCCCAATCAAGCTTGGAAAATAGGGAGCCCATGAGGTGATTGCACTGTGTGTAATATGTTGCTCCATTCTCCCGCTGTCTTATTTACTGTATATGTTGAATTGTTTTTAATGGTTATTTTTATTTGTTTATAGTATTTGTTTTATGGCCCAGAATCATGTTTATGAGATGGGCTGCTATGTAAATTAGATGCTTAAGATATTTGAATATCAATTAAAAAATGAAGTTTTGCCTTTTAAATAGGAAAGGTATCTGATTCAAATAGCTGGACAGCTGCCCTATTATAGTGTGGATATTGTGACAGAAGAACTGTAAAGCTATCCAGGTACTAAAGAAAGTATGTGTGTGGATAATACTTTTCATGGTTCCTTTTCTTGAAGTTTCATTATTGCATGTTAACACCAGCAGGAAATCCAGTGTTTCAGATAAATTTATTTTAAGTATTTTGCCACTAAAAACATGTAGGCTTGCTAAGTATAGATCTCTTAACTATCATAAAAATACTGCATCTTTTAAATTTCCCCTTAAATATATTAATAAATTGTTTAGATTGTTGTTTAACATTTTCTTCTTTGTTCTTTGGGCATGTTGCAACATGGTATTGAAAGCCCAAATATAGCCCAGATCACAATATTGTAAAGGGATATCTTTTCCCTATTGATTTCTAATACACCACATTATGGTGAAGTGATGAGGCAGGTATACATTCCACTCACAAAGAAAATTAGATTGTTATCTGTTAAGAATTCCACTTTTTCAATTGTGGCTCTGTGAAATTTCTTTGAAAAAGACTTTCCAGATCTAATCTCTTGGTCCTTTGAAGAGCATAAGTCTTTACAGGTAGTCTTTGTTTAATAACCATTTGCATTAGGATGGTGAGCAAAAATTAAATTTGTGATGAATTTTTGCATTTACAAGTGTTACGTGTCTGCAATGCACAGGAAAGCTGGAGTAAAATTATAAGCAAAGACATTTTCACTTAGTGAGCACTTGCTTAATGACTAAGTTGCCAGTCACAATTGTGATCACAAAATGAGGACTACCCTTATAGTTGCTGGTGTATGTTGCGTAAATGTTTATAATCTGTTCTTTATGTCTGTTTTTATTAAATAAACCAGTAGTGATTGCAATTGCTTTGGGAAATGTAAACTTTGAAAGCAACATGTAAGTAGAAATAACAAATTAAATATTTGTATAAGTCATTTTATCTTTCAGTCTTATCACTCTGAATTCCAACACACTAGGTCAATAATGTATGTTTTTATATTTGCTTTTTATGTGAAAGTTATTTTGCAGTGAGAGGCGTCCTTTTATTTAATAGTGTTCTTTACAAACTTTAAATTCAAAATTAAGGCATGTATAAATTAAAATGAAAATGCCAAACAAATGGTTCTTATCACATAGATCAGAGATACCCATCCTTTTCTGCCATTCCATCAACTGTAAGAAGATGAACATGCTCCAAGTCCTTTTACTAACTTTGTTTTCTGATGGAGATCCAGGAAATTTGCCTGGAGCATCTGCCCATTGGAACATCATTACCCCTAGAGCAGAGTTTCCCAAAATGAAGTGTACTTCCCTTGGGAATCCAGGGGAGGTTTGAAGGTTTTAAATTTTTATTTTATGTCTTTGTTAAAAGTACACTTGCATTATATGCTTTCATTGTTCATTTGTATTCATTTTGCTATTTGGATTATTAGGGAAAGTGTGTCCATTAAGGAGGTTTGATTGCAAAAGGTTTAGGAAGCCTCCCCTAGAGAATAATATAGGCCTGACACCAGTAGCATTTTGTAAAGCCTTGAAGACTGCAGCATGAGGTCTGAAAGTTAGGAGAGCTGTTGGTGTAATTCTGTGTTTTCTTAAGGTTTGAACTGAGTTTGTCATTAAGCACCATTATTATTAATTGTTGGTTTTTGTTTTGCTTTTATCATTATGTAAGCAACTTATAGTCACAACTGCAAGGTTAATTGCTATGTAAAATACATAAATGATATAATAAATAATTGTGCTGAAGTACTCTTTTGATTGCTTGCTTTTTGTGCACATAATTTCTAGATTTATATTCTCAGTAGCATTAAGGTTTTTTTTTCCTCACAGACAAACCAAATGAAGCAATTAGCAAATGCAGCTAGATAATGACCAAGTTCAGAAAACAAAATGTCTTTAAAAGTGTATGTGAATTTGCATATAGCACATGTTAGGAGTACTTTAAATGAAATTCATCTTCTCCCAGGATTATGCAAAACTTTATAGCCATATAAAGTTAGGAAAATTCATAGTTGGTTTAAGGCAGGGGTGTCAAACTGCCGGCCCGCAGTCCAGATGTTATGTTAAGGCAAAAATAAATACTATATTATGGCTTAGAATATTAACATGTATTTTGCTAATCTGATATAAAACCAATCAAACATGTCTTAAAAGTCTATAACTTTGTTATATCTCTTAAAATTGCATCCATCTTGTTGATTAGGGGATGTTGAAATGTTTGCTATCGAAACCAATCAATCAACAGTTCTTGAGGCCCATCTGCACAGTTTCCATTGTATTTAAGAAACAATGCATACTGGAAATTGCAAACCGTCATTTATCGTGGAGAAAAGCAATTTGCTTCCTTTTCATTTATTTATATGTGCTCCAAAAAGACAAAATAAAATATTTTGAAATATATCAAGTGATCAGATGACTTTTGAAAACTGAGGACAAATATGATTGGATGACCAACTGATTGAATGAACTCCTCAGACACAAACCTTATGAAGAGAGAAGGGAAATGAAATCTCAATAGGTTCCAACAATGTCAAGATTGGTTAGAATTCTGAGGAATACCAGCCTTTGTCAATGGGGTAGCCAGGGGTAGGCAACTTTGGCTGTTTTATGACTCATGGACTTCAAACTCTCAGGAATTCTGGGAGTTGAAGTCCACGAGTCATAAAAGAGCCAAGGTTGCCTACCCCTGGGATAGACAAAGGGAAAATAATGCCGTGACCCCCAACCGGTCGTAAGTCGAGGACTACCCAACCGGTTGTAAGTCGAGGACTTCCCAACCGATCATAAGTCGAGGACTTCCCAACCGGTCATAAGTCAAGGACTTTCCCTGCCTAGGAGCGTCGCACATGTGTGGTGCTGCCCCCTGCGCCAGCGGAGGCGTAGCTGGCAAGGGGCAGCGACGGCGCAGGGCGACCACCGGCTGGGCCACCAGCTAGCCCAGCCCAAGGGAGGTAAGGTACCTGCTGGGCCCCACGCGCGGCAGAAACCCTCCCTGCGCTCGCCAGCCTCCCACCTCCCACCCCTGGCCCTCTTTTACTTACATTTTTAGTAGTTGCTCAGCAGAGAGGGGTGGAAACTTCTAGACAGCTCGCCTTCGCTGCAGACAACTTGCAGCACCATTTGCAGACTGGGACGTTTGGCGGGCTCAGCAGGGCAGAGACAGCCTGGACAATTCCTATTGGCTTTTGAAAGCCAATAGAATTAGACTCTCTTCTACTGGCTTTCAAAAGCCAATAGAATAAGAGGGAGTAGCACAGCTAAGGAAAAGGGGGAAAAATGGCAGACTGTGTTGTTTGGCGACCCCGTGAAATGGTCGTTTGACCCCAAATGGGGTCGTGACCCACAGGTTGAGAACCGCTGTATTAGACTAATATCAGAAAAAACAATGAATTTTAATTATGAATTCTGGTGATCCAATAAAAATATTTATATGGGAGTTTTTCCAATATATCTAGTTCTACCTTATGTGGTATGAAAACCAATCACTAGATTAGAAACCAAGAGACTGAATTCTAGTTCCGCCTCAGGGACAAAGCCAGCAAGGTGTCTTTGGGCCAGTCACGCTACTTCAGCCCTAAGAAGGAGGTTGTCATGGTTGTGCATCTTTAATGTGCATCTTTAATGCATAGCAATCAATCTAGAGTCCTTTAGTAATCCCATTGTTGTCAATCTAAAATAGGAAAAAACAAACTGTATAAATTAAGAGTCTGACTTTTTGTATCCAACAGCAAGGTGATTTTAAGCCATGTTTATTCAACATTCACTAAAGAATCCAGTATTCTGTATATGCAGCTAGCTTTTTCTAATATTATCCTATAGTAAAGTCTTCACCTAATGACTACTTTGATTAGCAACTGTTTGAAGTTATTGTGACACTGAAAAGTAATTTTATATTGGTTCTCACACTTATAACCAGTGCAGCATCCCTGTGGTCACATGTTCATAATTTGGGTGCTTTGCAGTTGGTGAGTTTTTACAACTGTCTCAGCATTCTATGGTCACATGATCACCATTTACTTGCTTCACAGTTGACTTCCAATAATTAGTCAGTACAGAAGCTGGCAGTAAAATTGCATGTTGCAGTCACATGATTTCTTGCTTAATAACTGTGGGTGATTTGCTTAATGCCCATGGCAGACATGAGGTTATGTTATGTTTCACTTAACCACACAACCCTTTATTGATTTACCAGCTATTTAACTATGGCTATGCCCAGGGCTTTTTTTCTCATAGAATGCCCAGAACGGAGTTCCGGCACCTTTTTTGGATGGAATCTTGTAGAGTAGGCAAGGCGGGTTGTATGATGTGTGTGAGTTCCGGCACCTTTTTTTTTTCTTTTAGAAAAAAAGCACTGGCTATACCAGAGAAAACAAATTATAATCATTAACCACAATCCAGACAGATTTGGTAATGAGCTTTGGCCCAGTGTTGAAAAAAGTGCTAGATGTTCAGGACTCTTATGAAAGAAGATTACTGATTTAGGAAGCACAATCCGATTTCAATCCAGATAATTAACTCTAACAAAATTAATTCTATACGTTGTAAATTCATTTAAAAGTATATTTATGATAATAAAAGTTTTCTAATTACTAATCAATCCTGGAATCACATTTTGTTTGTTTGTTTATCAAATGTATATAATTATCCATCCTAGTAATATTGCTGTGGGTAACATACAATAAAACAATCTAACTTAAACATTAAAACAATAAATTGTAAGGTCATGGAAGAATGCATCAAAATCTCCCAAATAATGCAACATCTTACATTATCTTTTATATTCTTAGTAGATTTATCAATATTAATTGTTATATTTAAGATATTTCTTCTTTTTCCCAATTTTCATTGCCTTAGTGTAATAAAAGTGTTTTGGACATTTAAAGCTTATTGATTAGGAGGTGGAGGCAATGTGTAAAGAGATACATGTAATTTTTTTTCCTTCTGAGCTTTAATGTTGATTGTAGCTTCTTTGTATGTTTATAATTTATGAAAACTATGATTCCTCCAAAGATAAAGGCTATAGCAGTATTCCATATCCAAGACGTAATCAAGTCATCTTAATTTTAAAAATCCTGCTTTTTCAGTTTCTTCTACTTAATAAAATCATCATTATTCAGAAATGATGCATTAAAGTACCTGCTAAACAGTACATCTCAGTTTTCACTAAATAACAGTTTTCTCAAAGCCACAAACTTTATAATATCTACAAACATCTGTAAAAAGGCTCTGAAGGCATCTCTACCACATATTAAAGAACCACTATCAGGAAATTATCTAGCAAAAAATGTTTTCTGTGTGCCAGATTCATGTTATTCCTGTTGAAGAGAACAGCAAACCAAGGAGTTATTAAATTAAATGTAGATGCACACTCTTGCAGTGCGGTCTAATGATTAAGGTGCTAGATTACAAACATGGAGATCCAGGTTTTAGTTTTTCTTTTTTGCATAGAATCCAGCCTGGTGACCTTGAGCAGGTCACTTCTTTTTAGCCTTAATCAGCATCACACTCTGCGGCAAACTGTCTGATAAACAAAACTCCTCATGTCATGCACTCAAAGTTTCAGATAAATATAGACAAGCATAGTGACAAAGACTTGAGTCTGGAACCAAATATATGTCCTATGATCTAAACCAAGATCCAAAGTTTGATTCACACTACCTCCAATTCTTATTTGGCCATTTAACTTAGTATATGAAAGATGCAGTGGCTAAAGATATACCAGATTAGACTATAGAGTCCTGCCTTAGGCATGAATCTTTCTACATGGGTGACTTTGGATGGTCATTCTTTCTTAGTCACAGGAAAAACTCAATGGCAAAACATTTCCAAAAATGTTTCTAATAAAACTTGTCTTGATGGTTGCCAGGAATCAAGGTTAATTCAAAGGCAACAAACAAACCCTTAATATAGAGGCATTGAAAATAAATAGTTATTTGTTCTGAAGAATCTTTGGTTGGACCATAGAAATTCAGAAGACTGACCTCATAATGCAATATTTTTCATCCAATATTTATTCTTGAGAGTTTAAAAAGCCTATTAAAATATAATGTCAATACCTCTCACATGTTAAAGTTATTACATACATTAATTTCGCCGACCAAGCTTCCTATAACAGCTTTTTAACTTTAGAAACAATGTCAGTCTGTTGAAGCAATTTCAGTTGCCATCCTTATATACAGTATTTAACTAACAATTGTCTGCAGTTAACTGGGAATCCCAACCTCTTAAAATGTCATGTTACAAAGGAAATTACAAATGATCAATTACAAATTATTAAAATTTAAACAACCAAGAAAAGGCATACATCACAACCATCCATATTATACTGAAACATATCAAAGACCAAAGCATTCTTCCCCAAATAATAAGAGTGATTAAAGTTTAAAAAATCCTATAAAATATGATTTTAAGTCATGACACATATTCCAGTTGTCCTCTACACACAAATCAACAATAATGATCAACCAGTTATTAGTGCTGTGTAAATCAATAGGGAGGGAAAGGAAAGAATAATAAAGGGAATAGTATGTAACAAAGGCTGATTTAAAAAATAAAAGAAAATAAAAGAAACAAGGCAAGAGACATATAAGAAGAAGAGAATAATGAAGTGAAACAACATACCAACATAGAAACAGCATTCATAATCTTTCCCTATAACTCTTATTGTGCAACAGTAGCAACCAAATAAACAACACACAGTAATGCAGTTTTAACCGTTTGCATTCACGTAAAACAAAAAAAAATCCTCCTTCAATCGAAGCTTAACGAATTTTTTTTTCATTTCTGTATGATTATGAAATGATTTCTGGTTCCTGGTCTGTATTTACATAGAGTAAGAGGGTCATGACTCACTAATAATCTCACAGAGTTCAACATTTTCATACAGTCTGGCATTTGCACTTAGAACTGGAAAAGATATGGCATTGGTCAGAAAAAGGTGAGCCATTTCTGTTATATGATATCAGTCTATTACTAAGAAGATGTTTTGTTTCATTTCACTTAATTCTGCTGGAATTTCCAAGAAGGAAGTAGCCATATTATAGCTGGATAGTTATTTATTTTGCAACTCTGTAAATTTATCTTCTTTATGTCTAGAGTAGTTATGAACAAAGAGCTAATGAAAAGTATAGCGTTTAGTTCTATTAATAATTAATACTTTTTAAAAAGTTTAGCAAGTCCTTTTCCTAATGTCAAGAGAAAAAAGGATTGTGTTGGATTAGGGATAGTACGTTGTTCTGGAAAACATTGTTTCCATGGGCCTTGGGAAATCTTAGTGCAAAGCTCTGTGATTCGAAGATGTGACTTGATACAAGACAATTCAGATATGCTCTTCTTTGAGGGGTCCTTGGTGCTCACTGAGCTTGGTTGTTTTGTTGTAGAGGTTTCATTACTCAAACTAGGTAACATTATTAGTGCACTAGGCTTGGGTAATGAAATGTCTGCAACAAAATAACCAAGCTCAGAGAGCACTAAGGAACCCACATTTCAGCTCCGACCTACAAACATTATCCTTTATCAATGATCTTTTGTTCCCTATCTACTCTTTAGATATAACTTCATGTTCTTTATATTTGGAACATATTGTATTGTTGAATAACAAGAAAGTTAGGCTGTGCTGCTTAGTCAAAAAAATACCATATAAAAACATCTTGTAATTAATGTCTTTATAATACTTCCTGGATGTATCTTTGAAATGTAGGATTTTCATTTTCTTTGCCATTTTCTTTATTGACTAAAGTTTTTTTTACAGCTCACAATCACACACTCTGTATCCATTCAGTTTGTCTGCTGAAAAGATATTGTGTTAGTTACTCCTTTCCAGTAAGTTTATGCTACCAAGATACTACTCTCCCCCACCCCTCACAGACCAAAAAAAAAAAAACCCCTCTTGCACAGTGATGGGTTTCCAGGCATGACTCAGATCCTCCTGACTGGTGAAGTTGCTGCTTAAATTATATACAAGGAACATTTCCTCTTTAAAGCAAGTTTATTTTATTCCTTGAAGCATCACCACAGAAACGATGGTTATTGCTTAATGAGAAAAAGATAATAACTAGCAGCGAATGCCTTGCTCTGACTTGTGATTATATAATATTACTTTAATTTCAATCTATTTGGAAGAAAAGATAATTAACTGCTTTTCTTATAACTCTGAATTTATGTCACATTTATTTAGAAATAACAATAGTAATGATTGCAGTGGACACATTTATAAGTTATATATGCTGTTCTTATTTTTAAAACTGCTGGGAGTTCTTGATTACAGCTGTATGCAAATTTAATAAATACATTTAATTTTCATCTTTCGGATTCATAGCTTTTCTACTGACATCCACTAATGCTGAATTTATTTTGGTTTAAGGCAACATTTTTAAGGAGAATAGAAGCTATCTTTATAAAGTAATCTGCATTAAATAAGAGACATATTGACTTCCATCTTCTATTTTTGTAGCCACTTCAGACCTAATTTGGGCTACGGTAAACTAGAAGGGTACAATGTTGATTAGAACTTCTGAGCAGAACCTATATAAATCACTCAAGTGTATCTCTAGTAAATCAGGGATTTTAAGCTCTCAGCCACTAGGCCACATTTGGCTCCGAATATTTTGTGTGGCTATATTCACACAGCAGAAGAGCAACAGTTGGAATCAAACAGGTTGCAGATTTGTGCCAGGTTCCATGGATCTTCCTTAGGACTATGGAAAAAACCAAGCTCCATGCCTAGATGGGACAGTAGTAGCCCCCACTGAAATGCCCTCGTATCTGAGGTTGGAACTGTCAGTTTGTTCTAAATAGTTAGGACCAGCAGTACAGTAGTGGTAGGGATAGCAATAGCACTTAGATTTGTATACTGCTCCACAGTGCTTTACCCAACTCTCTTAAGTGGTTTACAAATGTCAGCATATTGTCCCCATCAATTTAGGTCCTCTTTTTACTGATCTCAGAAGGATGGAAGGGTGAGTCAGCCTTGAGCCGGTCAGATCAAACTCCTGGCTAAGGGCAGAGTTAGCCTGTAATAAGGCATTCTAATTACTGAGCCACCACAGCTCCATGAATAGGATAAGGCTGCTTTTCCTCTATCTGACTCCTGCAGATAGCAAAGGACAACAGGACAATGAAACCAGGATCACTCAGACACTCTTTGTCTTCAGTTAACCACTAATATATGAGAGTAGGGCTACCTCAGTAATGGAGGAAAGAGACAAGAAACAGCAGCAGCAGTAGTAGAAGTGGCATTTCTCAGTGAACTCAGCAAATTTGATCAAGCTACCTCTTCATGGGAAGGTGACGGAATGCCGTTTCTGGTCTTACTTAGGAGATATACCCAAATAGCTTGTGCCACTCTTGGCATTAAGTTATCTTCACACATACACACCCCTCACATACACACAACCCAAAGGACTGGTACTGATTTCTTCAAGAATTTGACTAAAATCTATTGAATTTCATTTGAAAACCCAAACCCAACATGCTACTGTACTTCATAGTTATAATGAGAAAGCTCCAAGTGGCGATTGCCTTTTCCTTATGTGGTTGATTGTACTTATTTAATCAGTTTTTAGTCTGCTTTCCTTTATAAATAAACTGAATTTGAATCAAATCTGCAGGAGTTTCAGCCTCTTCTGAGAGATGGCATATGCCAAATGGAAGATGCAACATTTTTTCCTTTAAAGAAAATTGCCAAATAACATTCTTAATTCTGGGTAGAACTGGACAATTTTTTTCAGACATAGTTCCTTTTACTGAGAAGATATATCCTGCCAAGTTTCCAGTTTGGTTACAGGGTATGTTGTTATTCTCTAACAACCAAAGCAAATAATGGTATTCTGGTTAATGAAAAATGCTGCCAAGTAAATAGACAAAGTGACATAGTGAAAACAGAGCTCTGTTTTCTGGGGGTTGGTGGTGTCTATAAATGTATGTTTAATGCTAATCTTCATTTTTGATGCAGTGGAGACCTTTGAATCAGCACATAGGAAGAGTCTAAGAGCCTTTGCACTAATAAACTAGTGCTCACATAATTATCATGACAATTTGAGACTCCAGTTATAGACAGTACTCTATCTTAAGAAGTTCCAAGTTATATAGCCTGTGGAAATGTATTTCATCCTGGCAGGATTCACATGCATTGAGGCACAGTGAAATTCATTTGGTTTCAATCAGCACAAACAACGAAGCTAAACAATTGTGGTTTTCATAAATAATTTTCTACAATTTGTGAAATAGTAGGAAATATGAACCTAGTGTGGATTCAGAACCATTTATCCATCAGTTTTAGTAGTTTGTATTTTGATTAGCAGCAGCTCTTCCTTTATTTATTTTTTTAATTTTCTATCTTAATAATGTAAGAGACTGGACAACCATTTGTCTGAAATGGCATAGGATTTCCTGCCTGAGCAGGGGGTTGGACTAGAAGACTTCCAAAGTCCCTTCCAACTCTATTACTGCTGCTGCTGCTGTTATTATTATTATTATTATTATTATTATTATTATTATTGTTATTATAATATCCAAGACTCTTTTAAATGATGTCAGAAATGGAACCTAAAATTATGGTGTATATGCTTTATCATTAATTTATAACAATTTTTATTTTGAATTGTTTCATGCTAACAAGATCACATTGTTTCTTTCCTCTTGTCAGCATTTACTGCAGAATGCTGGCTTTCTATGCAGTGCAGCAGAAGTTAAGTTTCCCATAACAATGAGGTTGCTTTAAAGGGATGTTGCCATAAGAGAGTAAAAGTATGTACAGATCTTTAATTGGCTGAGCATATCCTAATACTAATCAAAGAAAGGCATATCTGATTTCATCCGAAAAGACACATGCCCCTATAATGGAATTGCTCTGTGACCATTTCTTACTTGTCCAATATTCAGAGATACTCCATGGACTGTCTTATAAGGCCTATAAAAATTTTGCATTAAAATTTTGTTGATATTTAAAGAAAGATGAAGTAAAGTTGGTCTATTTTGTCAGATAAGATGAAGTTTGAGAAGCTGATGGTATTCCTGCCTTTTCTTGTTTCTTCTGCCCTTATCTACAGGTATCACAATAAAGACTATCTTTGGGTGATAAGAAGAATGTGGGGGGAGGGAAGAGACTATACAATACATTTCTGAGCTATCCCTTTGTTTTTTTCCCTGAAGATATTTCTTTTTCTGTTGTTTACCTAATTCCAGTATCAGAACTAGCAACAGAGATGTGCTTGGAACAACAGACTGCCAAGAAATAATTAACTGGCGGACCTGTGGATATCAGGGGAAGATCTGTGTTCTTCGTAACAGCTGTAGCATGAATTTCTTACTAACAGCACACTACATCCTTTTATCTCTTCCTGTTGCTTTCCCCACAGTTTCTTCATCTGTTCCTTTTGCTGCATTAGCAGTTTTTCCAGTCTTTGGCAAATTTTACTTCCCTCCTTAAAGAGTGCGAGCTTATTCTCAAAGAAGAAGATCAAAAGTTCTAAACTTTGGAGGGCTGCAATACCTAGTTCACAGAGCTTTTGGTGGAAAAAGTGGGAGAGAGGTAGTGGTAAAGAAAGGAGAAAGTCTCCAGAAAGTAGACTAACTGAATAAACAAAGATGATTTTAAGGGTACAAAGAAGGATTTAATTACAGTATGATCAATCTGATAAACTGGAAATGTATGTAAGGGAGCCAAACCAAAGGATATTTGCAAAAAATTTAAAAGTATGTAACTTTAGTCTCAATTATATTTTCTGGATGAAACCTGCTTTCAAAGCATTGCTGTAGAAATGCTGATTTGCAGCCTTCTTCAACTCCCAAATAGTCATGTTTAATCTAAAATACAGTATTTTTTAGGTACTGAGTGAAGGAAATATTGGAATATACTGAACACTTATTTAGAGTATAGAAAGAAACCCATGAAGAGATTATGATACTTTTTTCCTTTTCAGGAGGTCTCTTTTGAGTCTTTAAGAGAGACTTTACATCTAATGGCCTGGCATAAAGTAAAAAGCAACTGATACTTAGATCTGAGGGCCAGATTTCATATATCAGTGACGATCACTGCTACACTTAGGCTAATCTTGATTTTGCTTTCTTACATGATTTTTCTTAGAATAAATTAAATAATCTCCTCTAACTCCTTAAAATGTTAGCTACATTTTCAAAACAGAATTAAAATAATCTAAAAAATAAAGCAAATTGGAGCAGAGTTTTATGGCATTAAAGCAAAGTTCAATCCCATTTTTAATTTTTGTCTTTCAAACATCATGTGATTCGCCTTTCAAATTTCTGAGTCATTCGATGGAAGCATTTGTAATATTTTTTTTCTCACTTGGGTGGGGAAAAAAGGAAATGAGGGAAAGGATTTGCCACAAATCTCTCAGTACTAAAGAACAGGGGCTTGGCCTTTAGCGTTAATATTGCCCAAGTGTGTAAGTATGGAAGAGAACTCTCCCAGGAACTCATGCAATCAAAAGTTCAGATAGTCAACTTAAAGGTACTAATAGGTCACGAGTACAAGTAACTTATGCATTTTTACGAACTTGTTGCAACATGATACTTGTACTTTGACTTCAGGATAAAGCTATACAAAGGATAACTACACAAGAAATACTAGTTGTTAAAACAGGAAAGTACTTAGCATCTAAAGATTCAATAGCTAGAGTTGGTCACTTTCAACACATATAAAAAAAAGATTTGTCTGTGAATGGAATTTGTGACAAAATGTACGATGTGGAGTGCTAACTCTGTTCAATACATCTTACTCCCAGTTTTTCTTATATCCAGTTTTTCTTATACCCAGATAATTTGAACCAGTTTAGTGTAGTAGTTAAGGCATCAGACTTGAAACCAGGAAACTTTAAGTGCTACTCCTGCCTTTGACAGAAAGTGACTTTGGACCAGTCACTTCTTCTCATCCCTAAGAAGGAGGCAGTGGCAAACTACGGTACTTCTGAAAAACCTGGCCAAGAAAGCTACAAGGATTTGTCCAGGAAGTGTCCGAAAATCAAACACAATTGAATGAATAAGATTGAGAAAACCACAAATCCAAAATTCAAAGCACAAATCCAAAATTCAAAGCACAAACCACAATTCAAAGCAGCAGCATTAAAAATACAAAAACAATTGATTTGAAATAAATCCCAGGGGGGTGGGAGGAGTACAGATTAAATTCTAATCATCTTTCAATCAGGAATTTTCCTTCTTTTCCCAATGCTGCCAGCACATGGTCAGTCCTTGTTAATATGGCTTTGTGTTCTCCATCCCTGTTCATTTGGATTAAACATTTTGATTGAATAATTGTAATTCTGCAGTGCTTAAGAGTACCTTGAATTTGTTGATACCTCTCTGAGAACTTGGATGGAACTTCATCCACTTCATACATATTAGGAATATACACAACTATGTTTCTTATACATAGAATTTTATCAATCTATCACTGTGTTAGGATGCTTTATGTGAGATCTTTCTTATTATGAATAAAAGGGACAGTAGACTGACATTTACTTTAGTTTTTAAATAGGCTCTTATAAGCTTCCCTTTTCCCCTTTCTAGAGCTATGTTGAAATGATAGCTATGGAACATTCCTTCATTCTGTCATGAGCCACAATGGGATACCAGGTTTGGTATCAATTTGCAAGAGCCTTTCAAATAAACAATAAAAACAATATCATGAGATCATGAAACTTTACATGATTTTGATGATTTTATGAAATCTTGCATGATTACAGGAAACATTCAGCAGCATTGTAATATGTTCTCTCAAGCAATGTAAAGTTTTCCAATTTCCAAAGCCTTCGTTAAATCCCGGGGTATTAATCATGAGGAGTTTAGAAAGAATGAACATACAGGGAATGGAGGTGGAAAAAATAGCAACATTTCACTCACCTTTCAATACACAGCTCAAAAATATTATCAAAAGATTAGGAGGATGAAAAAGTAGAGCGTAAGGCAGAAAAAGAGAAGACACTTACCAAATGGGCAAAAAATAACAATAGCCAAAGCACAAAAAAACCATACTTTTTAGGAATTTAGTAGACAAATTACAACCTAATTTTAATTTTATTTTAGAAATTAAATTCCCTATTCCTTATCCTTCTGTTTTGAACATTCTTGTTGGAATGAATGAAGAAATATTTCAGTTGGCGCTAAGCTCTGTGCACTTCTGGCAGTTTTCATGGGTTTATATAATCCTTGAGTATATTTATCCTTGTATAGCCATCTATTTAAAAAAATCTATTAAAACTTCCAGGGCAGTTAAAATAGAGTAAAAATGAAAATATTTCCTTTGATACATTTGTACCCAAACCACATATCTAAATATAAAATTTTAATAAGTATACATATTATATACTGATTTTTTGCAGTTTTGAAAACATTGGTTTTTTAACTCAAAGCTTTTAGGAACACTGGACTCATATGCTGAATTTATTTTATTTTAAATAGGATAACTTTATTTTCAACATACTGAAATTCAGTTCAGTTAAAGTTATATTTGAAGGAGCTATAGTGTAGGGTTGGGAAAGTGTCAAATTTGAAAGGTGTTGCCATGGATTTCAGTACTTTGACTTTTTCATTTATAGATGAAAAATAGATGTCTATTATGAGCATTTGCACACTGATTCTGTTAACAGGTCACTGGAGTATGATTTGGAAGAAATAGACTCTGATGTGGGTATTATAGTTTTCCTTATATTATACAAGGATATTGTAAAACTGTTTATGGAACATCAATGATTATCATTGTGTAAATGTAATATATGTCAATGCCTCATTCTGAAGATAAAGCAAAAATCCCTTTTATTTAGATATGATAAATGCTGTATGTGAATATTAGTTTTCAAGATTATATGCAGTATAAAGTGAAAATAAAAACTTTATGTGAAACCTTGGGCAAAATAGCTAAATGATTTTGTCTATTTAAAGATACTATACAAATCTCTTTGGGGATGATATTTTATTATTCATATGCTGCTGCCAAGCTGGAAAACCCCCTGAAAATTCATATAGCTTTGACTATGCAAATACATGTGACAGCATTTTTGTCTAATCTTTCCATTGTTTTGCTTTGTCCCAACAGGTAAATATGGGATGTATAAAATCCAAACAAAAAGAGAGTCTGCGTGGAGATGGGCTAGATGTGAAGAACAAATCAGTACGTAAAACTGAACGAACTATTTATGTGAGGGATCCAACGTCCATTAAACAGCAAAGGCCAGTAAGTAGATAGTTTCAGGGAAGAATTCCAACAGTGAGATTGCAGTTTGACTGGCATACCTTAAGTGTTTATTTCATTAAAAAAACACAACACATAACCAGGAATGAAAATCACATTTTCATTTAACTTTGTGGCAGTGCGTTCATTAGCCCATAAAGAATGTACCTGAAATCTAGAACCGTATGTCTTTGAGTCCTCTGTTCTAGCTAAGAGCAGTTTGAATATATAGCCCTGCATTTGTAGATCATCCAGCAATGTTAGATTCACTGTGGAATCTTGGAAATACAGTAATTCATTTTTTAACATGTTATATTTTTTTAAATCCTCACAATGGAGGAAATTTCTTTAGAATTTATTTTTCTTGTTTTATATATTACATTTTAAAAGAAAATGGTGAAATAGCAATAACTAAATTTTAAGAGTATTCTTATTTTCTGGGAAGAATGCTGTATGAAAATTAGGAACTATAAAAAAATCCCTGTAAAAGATATTCTTCATGATTTTAAGAGAAATATGTTGCATAGATTAATCCTAAACCTAATCCTAAATATCATCTAAACCAGTGGTTCTCAACCTTCCTAATGCCGCGACCCTTTAATTCAGTTCCTCATGTTGTGGTGACCCCCAACCCCCCATCCAACTGGCCAGGGGGTATCAAAAACTTGATCAAAAAAAAAGAGGAAAAAATGGGAAAGTATAGGTAGTCTTCGACTTAACAACAATTTGCTTAGTGACTGTTTGAAGTTACAACAGCACTGAAAAAGTGAATTATGATCATTTTTCACACTTATGATTGTTGCAGCATCCCCAGGGTCATGTGATTTACATTCGGATGCTTGACAACTGATTCATACTTATGACATTCACAGTGTCCCAGGGTCATGTGATCAATGGCCAGGGGGCATGGCCAGCTGATCACTCAGGTTGCAGAGTGCCTGTGGGGGAGAATCTGTGGGTCTCTGGGATGGGACTGGGGTGGGTACCTGCCTTCCGTCCCTCCCCTTGTCCCTTCCTTCCTTCTTTTCTTCCTTTCCTTCACCTTCCTTAGTCTCTCTCCCATTATCCCTTCTTTTCTTCCTTCTTTCCTTCCTTTCCTTCACCTCCTTCTTAGTCTCTTCCTCCTTCCCACCCTCTCCCATTGTCCCTTCCTTCTTTCCTTCCTTCTTTCCTTCCTTTCCTTCCCCTCCCTTAGTCTCTTCCTCCTTCCCTCCCTCTCCCCTTGTCCCTTCCTTCCTTCCTTCTTTCCTTCCTTCCTTTCCTTCCCCTCCCTTACTCCCTCCCTCCTTCCCTCCCTCTCTCCCATTGTCCCTTCCTTCCTTTCCTTCACCTCCTGCTTAGTCTCTTCCTCCTTCCGTCCTTCTCTCCCATTGTCCCTTCCTTCCTTCACCTCCTTCTTAGTCTCTTCCTCCTTCCCTCCCTCTTTCCCATTATCCCTTCCTTCCTTCTTTCCTTCCTTTCCTTCACCTCCTTTTTAGTCTCTTCTTCCTTCCCACCCTCTCCCATTGTCCCTTCCTTCCTTCCTTCACCTCCTTCTTAGTCTCTTCCTCCTTCCCTCCCTCTCTCCCATTATCCCTTCCTTCCTTCTTTCCTTCCTTTCCTTCACCTCCTTCTTAGTCTCTTCCTCCTTCCCACCTTCTCCCATTGTCCCTTCCTTCCTTCCTTCTTTCCTTCCTTCCTTTCCTTCCCCTCCCTTACTCCCTTCCTCCTTCCCTCCCTCTCTCCCATTGTCCCTTCCTTCCTTTCCTTCACCTCCTTCTTAGTCTCTTCCTCATTCCCTCCCTCTCTCCCATTATCCCTTCCTTCCTTCTTTCCTTCCTTTCCTTCACCTCCTTCTTAGTCTCTTCCTCCTTCCCACCTTCTCCCATTGTCCCTTCCTTCCTTCTTTCCTTTCTTTCCTTCCCCTCCCTTAGTCCCTTCCTCCTTCCCTCCCTCTCTCCCATTTCCTTCCTTTCCTCCTGTTTAGTCTCTTCCTCCTTCCCTCCCTCTCTCCCATTGTCCCTTCCTTCCTTCCTTTCCTTCACCTCCTTCTTAGTCTCTTCTTCCTTCCCTCCCTCTCCCATTATCCCTTCCTTCTTCTTTCCTTCCTTTCCTTCACCTCCTTCTTAGTCTCTTCTTCCTTCCCTCCCTCTCTCCCATTATCCCTTCCTTCCTTCCTTTCCTCTTTGTCCCTTCCTTCCTTCCTTCCTTTCCTTCACCTCCTTCTTAATCTCTTCCTCCTTCCCTCCCTCTCTCCCATTATCCCTTCCTTCCTTCTTTCCTTCCTTTCTTTCACCTTCTTAGTCTCTTCCTCCTTCCCACCCTCTCCCATTGTCTCTTCCTTCTTTCCTTCCTTTCCTTCCCCTCCCTTAGTCTCTTCCTCCTTCCCTCCCTCTCTCCCCTTGTCCCTTCCTTCTTTCCTTCCTTTCCTTCCCCTCCCTTAGTCTCTTCCTCCTTCCCTCCCTCTCTCCCCTTGTCCCTTCCTTCCTTCTTTCCTTCCTTTCCTTCCCCCCTTAGTATCTTCCTCCTTCCCTCCCTCTCTCCCCTTGTCCCTTCCTTCCTTCTTTCCTTCCTTTCCTTCCCCCCTTAGTATCTTCCTCCTTCCCTCCCTCTCTCCCCTTGTCCCTTCCTTCCTTCTTTCCTTCCTTCCTTCTTTCCTTCCTTTCCTCATTGTCCCTTCCTTCCTTCCCTCCCTTCCATTGTTCCTTCCTTCCTTCCCTCTCTCATTGTTCCTTACTTACTTCCCTCCCTCTTTGTCCCTTCCTTCCTCCCCCCCCTCCGTGCCCAGGAAGGGACAAGGGGAGGGGGATAGTCTGCCAGCATGGCTGGGGGCTTTGTTGCCGGCAAATCTGCCTGTGCAGAGACAGAAGAAAGCTCCGCCCAGCTCACTTAGCTTCGCCGAAAGACTTGTCGCTTGCTAAGTTAGCAAGCACCGGGCTACAGCTGATTCGTGCTTCTGCTAAATTAGCAAGGCTCGATCAAGTTTGCTGGGCAGGAGACATGGAGAGCAGCTACAGCTGCAGAAGTGCGGATCAGCTGTAGAGGCTTGTCCCGATCCTGGACAAGAGGGAAGGAAGGAAGGATGGAAGGGACAAGGGGAAAGAGGGAGGGAAGGAGGGAAGGAGGGACAAAGAAGGAGGAGGAAGGAAGGAAGGAAGGAAGGGACAAGGGGGAGAGGGAGGGAAGGAGGGACAAAGAGGGAGGCAAAGGAAAGGGAAGGAAGGAAGGAAGGAAGGAAGGAAGGAAGGAAGGAAGGAAGGAAGGAAGGGAGAATGGGAGAGGGAGGGAAGGAGGAAGAAACCAAGAGAGAGGGAAGGAAAGGAAGTTCCAGCCAGGAGAGGCTTGCCAGCCCGGCTGCCGAGGAAGAGAAGAGCGCAAAGCCAAGGAGAAGAAGGTGGCGGTTTCCTCCCAAAGGGGGCTCCTTTTCTGCACCCCTCCCTGGGTTTGTGGGGAATTTCTCGTCACCAATGCTGACAGGTACTTCCAGCCTGTCATGAGCTTTCTCACCCCCTTTGCTTCTCTCTCCCCCCACCCCCGCTTTCGTGAGGATTGTGGCACCCTTGGGAAGCCGATCGTGCTTTGAAGCTTAGGACAGGAGGAGGAGTCCCTTCCTCCTTCCATCCCTCTCTCGGCCTCCCCTTCGCTGACCTGCGTGCACGAGAAGAAGTCAATTTGTTTGCTTCACAATGAGTCTCTGGGGAGGGCGGGGCCTTGCTCTTCGCCTGCACTCTTCATGCGCCCCCTGCAGGGCACATTTGGTAGAGTTCGTGCAGACTGCCGCCAAGTAGCATATTTTCCACACAAGTGAGGTGGAGTGGAGGGGGGAGGGAGAGAAGGCGGTTGACAAGCCCTGCCTAAGACCATCGGAAATATGTGTTTTCCGATGGTCTTAGGCGACCCCTGTGAAAGGTTCGTGCAACCCCCAAAAGGGTCGCAACCCACAGATTGAGAACCACTGATCTAAACTAAGAAGTAATAACACAAATAAAATGTTTGTGTTTCTATACAGAAAGGGGGAAAGAAATGGCATATTGTGTATTTTATATTTATCAACTCTTCATATTTCAGCTATTTACATCTAATCCTTGTTTAGGTCTGTCTTTAACAACTGTTAAAGACTGGTAATGAAAAAATAACTTTGCAACCAGCCTTTGTATTTATGACCTTCAAGGTCTATAAAGCAGTGGAACGTTGAAGTAATATCATAAACACTGTCGTGGTTTCAGTTAACAACTGCTTTGCTTAATGACCAAGTTGCCAGTCCCAATTATGGTCAATAAATAAGGGCTACTTTTACTTATTTATAGCATATGTCCTGTCATCTAGGAATCTCAGTTCGTTCTGGATTTTCTGTTTTGTACTACTTTTAAAAATTAAGTGGATAGTATTTAAGGAAATTTCATTAGGAGGGGGCTGAGAGAGGAAAAAAGAGCAAGATTTTAAGATGTGGCCATTAAGCAAGACATCACATGAACATGACTTGCGGTTTTACTGCCAGCTTGTTCATTGACTGTGCAAAAGGTGATCATGTGACTATGGATCAATAGTACGGTCATAAACACCTGCTGATTGTGAAGCGCAAGAATCTTAATCACATGACCATGGGGATGATGTGATGATCATAAGTGCAATGACCAGTCAGTAAAGTTACTTTTTCAGCACTGTCCTAACTTCTAACAGTTGTTAAACAGGGCAGTTGTTAAGCGAAGATTCCTGTATTAACAACCAAACAGATTAAAAGATAACTTTGAGTTAGCTGGAATCAGTGCCTAAATTGAATGACCTAAATTCATTTTAAATTTCCTAAACTTTGTGTGCAGTATATATTACAGCTATATATATAGTACATTCAGAAAGTATTCGGACCCCTTCATTTTTGTCAATTTTGTTATGCTGCAGTCTGATTCTACAATTGTTGAATTCACTTTTTTCTCATTAATCTACACTTAGTACCCAATAATGACAAAATGAAAACGCAATTTTAGAAATGTCTGTAAATTTATTAAAAAGAAAAAACTAAAATATCACATTGGCATAAGTATTCAGACCTTTTGCAACGGTATTTGAAATTTAGCTCAGGTTCCTGCCAGTTCTCTTGATGACAGCTGACATGTTTCTATACCTTGATTGGAGTCTACCTGTGATAAATTTAATTAATTGGATATGATTTGGAAAGTGTCCAAAATATTTTTTAAAACTATGGACTCTTAAAATCTTACAGAGATACTGCATTTATTCTCAAAAAACATTTGTCAAGGGGAGGTTCTCCATTTTCAAGATGGATGCCTTCACAAAGCACTTATTTCAATTAATAAAAACTGTTACAAATAAGAAAAATAAATTGCAACAGAAACCTATGTATAAGAAAGTTGTTTTGAATCCACAGTTTGGGACCTGAGAACTAGATTATGCACCTGGCAATTTTATCCATAACAGGATAGCTATTTTTCAGTTATCATGTGGTAAGAAAACCATCTGGGATCATATACTGTGCTAAATCCTGTCATGCATGATTTTACTTGTTTGAGGTGGTTTTCATGAAGAATAAGTAGTAGAATACAAAGCACCACCTTTAAAGAAAATCTGCATTTCAGTGAATTATATTCCCTTTAAGGAAAAGGTGGAAGAGACAGGTTCAGAAAAAGAAAAGGAGGCAAGGTTGTCATGCAGGAATAAAAGCTCATTTGAGGGCTAATCCACATGGAGCTCTGTTTTCATCTGTCCTGTTTGCCATCGTCTGCTCCCTAGAGACTAAAGTGGATGATCTGAAACTTGAGCTGGCCACGGAAAAAGGAGTGTATATCGGAAGTGATGATCCTTTGAGAGCTGTATGCAACAAAATTTCATTTTGATGTATGCCAATTGGTGCACATTCAAAGTGACAATGAAGTACTAATAATAATAATAATAATAATAATAATAATAATAATAATAATAATAATATCCCAAAATACAGAGCATTATTAAAAAATTAAATGGCACTTTATTACATTATTTAGAATTGGACCTACCTGTTCAGAAATAATATGGCAAAGATGAGATTATAGACAATAGGAATGTGCAACAATCTGTATTTGAAAGAGAAAAGGAATTTTTAAGTATATCTAGTTGCTTATTGCACCCTTCTTGGCAAATCCTTTTAGAAGCTGAACTTTTTCTGATCTTGCTTCCAATCCCAGGAAAAGATGCATTTGAATTAAGGGGGTGACAGTAGGTGAGATGTATGAGTCTATACTTTCTCTAAATCATCTTTTTATTCAAATCTCAATTGTTCCACAGCCCTATGAAAAAGTGTCTCTGGAAGCTATAGACTAGAGGTGGAGAAAAGCAGCTTGCCATCTGATAAATGGAACTTCTGTTCCATTTACTGCCCATCGCAGTAGCCATTTGGTATGCACAGTGCTTAAAATCTGCCTTCAGATTTTGTAGTTGCCTTCACCAACTACAAGGCCACTGCATTAACTATAATTAGATTTTAGATTAGTACTATATATAAATTCAGTCCTTCCAGGTTATTTAACAAAACATATTTTGTGTGAATTCAGCCTAAACAACTGTGGACTAACTCTTCTTACAAGTTATGTTCCAAAACTGACATGTGAGCTGCTCTCGTGTACTTCCTTTAACATAATGATTAGCGTTGCTGATGATTAATATTTCAATTCAGCAGGATTTCAGGATTGGCTGGATTTCATCATTAACCCCTTTTTAAAAAAACCAAGGATATGCTCCATTTAAATTTCTTACAGTATTCTGGATTGATTAGGAACATCATCAAAAATGCGAGATATTTCTACACTGGATTGTTTTTTGTCAGATAACCCAGTTGGAACTCAGTGATATAGAAGGGGGCCACTGTAGCAAGAATCCCTTAATATGTCAACTTTACCTACTTACTGGATAATTGAAAGATCTTTTGAAGAATGATCAACAATTAGCTAGTGATATATTTATAAACTGTGTTCTACAATGGCAAAGTATTCTATTAAAATAAATGTGTATATAAAAATATAAATTTGACAAATAAATTTGTTTTTACCAAAAGTATATCAATTTTGTTTTCAGGAAATCTACAAAATATGAAATTCCAGCCAAAATGTTCAATTTTGCCATAAATATTTTTTGACAATAAATAGCCTAATATTGCAGAATGCCAAGAATACTTTTTAGTTGTTGTTCTATAAATAGACATCCGCCCAGTTGGCTCTTGTAATTTTTTTCAGTTTTTATAAATCTATATAGTTTTTATAAATCTATATAGTTTTGAAATTTAGAGAACACTGGTGGTTCAGGTAGAAGAGGAACTAATTAGTTCCCAAAGTGGGTGAATTTCCTGATAAATTTGTATGTGCAGACATTTCAAACCTAAGTACGATATTTCAAACATAGCCCAAAATAAACTAATCAACTTAAGAAAAACCCTATAGCAGTGTTTCTCAACCTTGACAATTTTAAGGTATGTGGACTTCAACTCCCAGAATTCCACAGCCAACATTGTCAAGGTTGAGAAACACTGCCCTATAGGATTTGTATTTTAAATTTAAATAAATCTGGTAATATTAAATAACTTATTATTTTGTTTTAGGGAAATGAAGATATTCTTTTGCCAGGTCAAAGGTTCTATAATGAAGGTATGTTTATAGAAAAAAATCACTGATTACTACAACAAATTGCTATTGTTTGATTATATTAAATGAATAAGAATATATTTATTGCATTTCTCAATTAGATGAGGAGAAAGAACATGGGGACATTGTGATAGCCTTATATGTTTATGAAGGCATGCATGAAGATGACTTATCCTTCAAAAAAGGAGAAAAAATGAGAATTCTGGAGGAGTAAGTATAGAAGTCTTGTTCTGCTTTTATTTACTTCAAGGTAATCATGAGGTTAGGGTTATGCTCAACAGTTAGACTTAAACTGGCCATTTTAATTCCAGTAGGCCAAAGCTAGTTATTATTATTAAAATAATGAGGGTAGCACTGTGCTGGGTAAAAACTGGGAAGGGCTGTATTCATTGGCCACAAAGTTCACAAGATATGGACTGTTCTCCCCCACCCCACCCCACCCTCTCTCTTTCTCCTCCCCTAAACACATAGTATCAAAGCATAATTCACTCCTCCATTTAACAGTCATTAATCACATTCTCCAATTAGTTTGAAGTGCAAACTTTCCCTCCCGTTCCATAACCGCCATTTCTTATCTTCTCTTATTACAAACAACTTTGAAGAATACTCTACTGAGATATTGTTATGTCTAACTAATCCCCATGTACATTCTTCCCCCTCCCCTCCAGCACCATCTAATTCTGACTCTAAAAGTAATACACAGGTTAAAGAGAAAATGGCTGCATCTTCGTATATTGTCAAAGCAAGAACATCCGATGTTAGCAGCATTGACAATAAACACATGTCCATCATCCAACAAAAAATTAAAAAAATAAAAAACCTGAAAGGGTAGACTTGATTGACCACTGGATCTTTTTCTGCCATTAATTTTCTATGTTTCTACGTTTAATAAAAATATCAATCTCTAAATAATTGGGATTTGTTTACTATCAAAATAATGTTACTTTCTGTGGAAATGCAAATGTAGAAGTTAATGTGGGTAACAGTATTTTGAGCTATACATTTCTTTAATTATTTAGTCATCAAAAACTGTGTGATAAGCAATACTAGTTTTGGAAGTGAATACAGGATTTAATATGCATGAGGTTTCAAACCAGTTTTGATTCCTAACATAGTTAACAGATATGATTCTGAGCATACTTTAGTAGCATACTAAACTGTGCCGTCACTCAGTAGCATGCTAAACCATTTAAATTTAGCTGTGAATGAAGATAAGTGCTTGAATCCACAGTTTAGTTTTCTAAGTAGCCTGTCTGAGAAACAGTTATTATAGGCAAATGAAGATTTCTTTGTTTCTTTATCAAATTCATATAGCTGCACATTTCAGCAAAGGAGAGTATGGGTGGTGCACAACAAATGGATAAAACCACGTATAGAAACTATAGATGTTTATTTTTTAGATTGCACCCTGTAAACCCAAATATGGGAGGAAGGAATCATTCTTTCCTTTTGCTTGTTTCAGCTCAACCCAGAGCCATCTTACAAGCACAAATATATATATGTTGTTTAAAATTGTTGACAAAGAAATAAGGGTGCAATCTAAAAAATAAACACTTGACACATATCCTTACTCCCTGACTACTGACAAAGCGGGAGAGAACTTGTGGCTCAATAGGTTAAAGCATCTGCTTAGCATGCAGACTGCCCAGGTTCGAATCCCAGAAGGGTGAGTTCTGACTGAAGAGAGTTAAGAAACTCGAAATGGCTATATCAGAAATCCCTTATTTCTTTGTCAACAATTTTAAACAACATATATATATATTTGTGCTTGCAGGATGGCTCTGGGTTGAGCTGAAACAAGCAAAAGGAAAGAATGATTCCTTCCTCCCATATTGGGTTTACAGGGTGCAATCTAAAAAATAAACACTTGACACATATCCTTACTCCCTGACTACTGACAAAGCGGGAGAGAACTTGTGGCTCAATAGGTTAAAGCATCTGCTTAGCATGCAGACTGCCCAGGTTCGAATCCCAGAAGGGAGAGTTCTGACTGAAGAGAGTTAAGAAACTCGAAATGGCTATATCAGAAATCCCTTATTTCTTTGTCAACAATTTTAAACAACATATATATATATTTGTGCTTGCAGGATGGCTCTGGGTTGAGCTGAAACAAGCAAAAGGAAAGAATGATTCCTTCCTCCCATATTTGGGTTTACAGGGTGCAATCTAAAAAATAAACACTTGACACATATCCTTACTCCCTGACTACTGACAAAGCGGGAGAGAACTTGTGGCTCAATAGGTTAAAGCATCTGCTTAGCATGCAGACTGCCCAGGTTCGAATCCCAGAAGGGTGAGTTCTGACTGAAGAGAGTTAAGAAACTCGAAATGGCTATATCAGAAATCCCTTATTTCTTTGTCAACAATTTTAAATATTTAATTTTTAATACTTTTCAGATGGTTCTTTAAAGACATAACCTTGTTCAGATAATCCTCAATTTACAACCCCTTGCTTAACAAGATTTGAAGTCATGACAGAGCCCCTAAAGCAGTGGTTCTCAACCTTTTTAGTGCCGCGACCCCCAACCGGTCGTAAGTCGAGGAGTACCTGTATTTCCCTGCCTGGGAGCACCGCACATACATGGTGCTGCCCCCTGCGCCGGCCGAGGCGTAGCTGGCAAGGGGCAGCGACGGCGCAGGGCGACCACCGGCTGGGCCACCAGCTGGCCCAGCCCAAGGGAGGTAAGGCACCCGCTGGGCCCCATGTGTGCCAGCAACCTTCCCTGCACCCACCGCTGCCCCGCTAGCCTTACCTTGGCCACCGCCCATTCGGGGGGTTGGCAGGCAGGCCCAGGCTCTCCTGGGCAGCTGCGACGGCGCAGGGCAACCACCGGCTGGGCCACCAGCTGACCCAGCCCACCGGGCCCCACGCGCGTCAGCAACCCTCCCTGGGCCCGCCACTGCCCCGCTAGCCTTACCTTGGCCACCGCCCATTCGGGCCAGCGACAGGCAGGCCCAGGCGCTCCTGGGCGGCTGCAGCAAGCGGCAGCAATGGTGCAGGGCAACCACTGGCTGGGCCACCAGCTGGCCCAGCCCAAGGGAGGTAAGGCACCCACCGGGCCCCACGCGCGCCAGCAACCCTCCCTGGGCCCGCCGCTGCCCCGCTAGCCTTACCTTGGCCACCGCCCATTCGGGGCAGCGACAGGCAGCCCCAGGCACTCCTGGGCGGCCGCAGCAAGCGGCAGCAATGGTGCAGGGCAACCACCGGCTGGGCTACCAACTGGCCCAGCCCAAGGGATGTAAGGCACCCGCCGGACCCCACGCGCGTCAGCAACCCTCCCTGCGTCCGCCAGCCTCCCACCTCCCACCCCTGGCCCTCTTTTACTTACATTTTTAGTAGTTGCTCAGCAGGGAGGGGTGGAAACTTCCAGACAGCTCGCCTTCGCTGCAGACAACTTGCAGCACCATTTGCAGACTGGGACTTTTGGCGGGCTCAGCAGGGCAGAGACAGCCTGGACAATTCCTATTGGCTTTTGAAAGCCAATAGAATAAGAGGAAGTAGCACAGCTAAGGAAAAGGGGGAAAAAATGGCGGACTGCGTTGTTTGGCGACCCCTGTGAAATGGTCGTTCGACCCCAAATGGGGTCGCGACCCACAGGTTGAGAACCGCTGCCCTAAAGCTACTTACCACCCATTTCTGAAATTATGGTGATCAGACATATTCCCATGATCACATGATCATCAGTATGACTATGTGCCGCATCTTGCAGTCACATGACTGATTTGTGACATTTTTTGCCAATTTTTTCATTCCAGTTGCAGCATTCATTTAAAGCCCCCACAAAAAATGTTGAAAAATTGGGGCTCTGCTCACATAATGCCTAAATTTATGACCACAACAACTTACAATAATAATTCTAGGTTATGTTGAGAACTACCTATGATTTGCTTATGCCTACAGTTAAACAAAGCAAGTAGTATATTCTACATAAGGATAATAAGCCCTAAATGAGGCAACTTTTTCGTTGTATGTGATTTATGCCAAACCATTAATCCTGGATTAGTATGATGTATGAGCATAGTTATTATTTCTTTTAGTTGAAGTGTAAGCTTCTTTGAATGATGCTGAGGTTGATCAGTAAAGTGTTCTTTACAAAACTAATGCTGTTTATTTTACTCTTTTTTTAGACATGGCGAATGGTGGAGGGCTAAGTCCCTTTTAACTAAGAAAGAAGGATTTATCCCAAGCAATTATGTTGCAAAAGTCAACACCTTAGAAACAGAAGAGTAGGTTTCTTATCTTTTAAATATTTGATTTCTACTGCTTTTCCCCCCTCATGTTTGGGAAACAATAAAAATATATTTTTAATATTTAATTTTTAATACTTTTCAGATGGTTCTTTAAAGACATAACCAGAAAAGATGCAGAAAGGCAACTTCTAGCACCAGGGAATTCTCCTGGAGCATTCCTTATCAGAGAGAGTGAAACATTAAAAGGTAAGTTTTCTGGATTTCATTGTAGCTGAAAATAAATTCAATTTTCTGTCTTAAAACTCTTAAATGCTTATGACACAAACTTTTGAATAAGCTTCTGTGTGATAATATTTGCACAATAAAATTTATTGGGCACAATCTTGGACATTCCATGACAAAGAAACCCTTCTTGCAGTCATCGAACCAGAATCTAGCACAGATTTTTCCATTTTGGCTAGATTCCCTCTAAAGAGAATTAATAGACCAGAAATAAGACTTGAAGTTTTCTGTAGTTATAACACATATTGCTGTTCAAATTGATCCTTCCTTTCTTTGATTTATATGGCTGTCCAACTTACAAAAGAACTTACAGTTTGATAGTAGCATAAAAAGAAAACAAGGAATAACAGAACAGAACATCAGAACAATCAAGGCTAACATATGCACAATCCATTTAAAAGATCCTTTTTGTACAGATTCATCTTAAGCTCTTGCCTAATGCCCAGTGAAAGCCAGGTTTTCAGGGCCTTAAAGACTAGCAGACTTGTGGCCATCAGAATCTTAAAAGGACTGAGACATAGAAGTTATGGCAGCTGAATTCTGCCAGGTAACATTAGAAGGGACCTGAAACATGCCTGCCTGCCAAATATCAAGAGATAAGCAGAGATACACGTGTTAATAAATAACATGGCCGTGTGCCATGGTACACAATGGTACATCAAGTTGTGCCCATAATTATTCATACAATAATATTTTTCCTAGGTAGAAGGCAGTTTTATGTATAGCATGTTGCATTAGCCCATATGGGAAGTGACTGAGACATGAGTGACTGTCCCCCACTCCAGGAATGTATAGAATTTGTTATCTGAAAGAACCTCATGGCCCTGGCTGCTATCTCCTGTTTCAGCATGACCCAAGTCCATAAGAGGATTCCCAAATTATGCTCCAGTTCTATCTGAGGGAATATAACTTTATCCAGAACTGAAGGAGGAAAATCCCTAGAATTGGGGATCCCAAAACTCACAGTTTCTGACTATAGCTTGGGTATAGTCAGGTCAACAGTCAGGTCCCATTCAGGTCTACAGTTTCTAGAAATTGGGAAGGAACCTTAGCAGTATGTCTTGGTTGCTCTAAGTTGGAGTTATATAACTGGATATCACCAGTAGAGGATACCTGACATTGTACCTACTGGTTTTAGTAGCTGTTAAATAGGAGTGGAGAGAGAGTGCAACCCTGAGGAAACCACAGAGAAAAAAAAATATGTTAAATTTCCTTCCATCTCCACCAAATGCCAGCTCAACCATATGATTATGGTTTCTGGATTTGTGTATATGAAAAAAGAAAAGTGTTTAACAAAAAAAGTTGTAATATGATTAGAAAGATCTATTTTATGTTCCTTTGAGACTCTTATTAAAGTCAAATTCTACCACTATTCAGCTATAACATAATATAATTGTTCACATTTGTAAGAAATGCAGTTGGAATGAGTGGTACAGTGGGAAAAATAGTTTATAAGATGATTAACTATATTGGGAAAATAAAACCATGTCCCATGATTATTTTCCTTGTTCTGATTCATTGTTTGTTTGGAGAAGAGTCAGAATTGTTCACCCAGGAAAAGTGTTGCTTTTATTTTTTTTTTAAAGAAACCATTTTTTTAACAAATGGGAATTCTGTCTTTTTTCCAGAAGCCTGTTTTTCTAAAGTAATTATTTTATTGCAACCTGTTTAATAGACATCAGAAAAACATCAGTTTGATGGATCTAGTCTTTGTTCTCTTACTGCAATAGTAGGTAGCAAGAGGGAAGGAAGAGATACATCCAGGACAATGTTCAGATATGAGGCAATTAGCATGCAGTAGGTTACCTTGGGGTGGTTTTCCACTCGCAAGGGACATGGAAGGCACATCTGGATCATACATTGCAAGCAGCCAATAGGTCCTTAAATGCAATCAAACATTACTTTTACACAGGCAGAGGTCAATAAGTACCTGCTGCCTTAAAATTTTTCGAGGCCAAAACATTGGCGCAAATTCTATATGGGGCACAAACAAGAATCCTTGCAAAGAAAAACTTGCTTGAAACCATACAAACCGAATTCCTGCGAGCCATCTTAGCTGCACCCACAGGAACCCCAAATGCCCAATTAAGAATTGAGACAGGCATGCCCCAAATTCAGGTAAGAGCTTGGAAGATGATGACCATTCACTGGCTTAAAATACATTTCTTTCCAGAGGGACTGTCCCTGTTAGTGACAACTTCCCCTCCCCCTGGAGGCAGGCGATAGATGATAAACTGGGCTCTTATGGGCTCTCTTCGGTAGTCTTAATGTCCCTAAGCTTTGACCAAGCAAAGCAAGTAGTATCCAATAGAATAAAGGACATGGAGTTCCAAGAAGAACTAAATAGATTGCCTTGCCACAGTAGGGATAGAATCAAACAGGATGTGTGGGAATCGGCAAGATATCTGAATGAACTGACCTTCCCAAAACAAAAAATAGCTTTCTTCAGAGCCAGATTTAACATTCTTCGCTCAGCACTCCTCCAGGGCAGGTATAAGAGAACACCAATAGCAGAACGGGTATGTATATGTGGTAAAGGAGAAATCAAAGACATCTCACATGTTTTATTGTACTGTGAGTTATACCGAGTTTATAGGTCAGCATATATTCTTCCCCTATTAGAGGTATTGCCAGGAAGTGTAGAGAATTTTTATGTAGGCTTTCTCCTCCAGGACTCAAATCCTTCTATCATGCATGCAGTGGCAAAATACTGTGTTGCGGCAATGTCCACAAGAAAAAAATTGGTTACAGATTTATAGCCGTCAACTTGTGCCAATTCTTTGGAGATATCTCTAATAATTTTTGGAACATTATATTTACTCACACACTTATTGGCTTTCCACTCATGTAAACTAGGGAGTGACCCTAACATTTTGACAACATGTATTTTCTTAATAGGGATGTTATTATTTACTATTAATTATTTACTATTAATTACTATTATTTTTTTCTTAATACATTGTAAAAAGTGATGTCTATTGTTGGTCTATGACCGTAATAAAGTTATTATTATTATTAGCATGGGCAAAGGAAACATCTCAAAAGGGACCCTTGCTAGTATTTTGGGCTTTGAAGGCAACAGGGGAGAAACATACTTTAAGATTTGCACAATTATATTAATATAACCTTACGGTAGAGTAGAAGTAGTACTTCTGGGTGGGCTTCTTGTCTGGATTACTTTACACAGCTGACATAGTTTAACCTTTTCCCTTATTAACATTGTTTATAAGTTATTATTTTAAAGGTAGCAACCAACTGGCAATTGTTTTATGGAGTTTTGTTGGTTTTGTTTGTCCACAGGTAGTTATTCATTATCAATAAGAGACCATGATGGACAAAATGGTGATGTTGTTAAGCACTACAAAATCAGAAGCTTAGACAATGGAGGCTATTACATCTCTCCAAGAATTACTTTTCCCTGCATCAGTGATATGATCAAACATTATCAGAGTAAGTCAGCAGCTTTTTTAAAAAATTACCTGTCAAATACTAGCCAAGACTGAAAAGATTTCTGCATTTCAAATTCAAATCGATTTGGACTTACAAATAAATTGTGTCAAGAGTGAGCATCAGTATAAGTCCAGGAGAATTCTCAGAAGTGTAGAGATTGAAATAATCAAAAAGCATATATCAAATACGTGAAACAAGGATAAGCTAAGTGCAGATTGAGGAATATCAGATTGGCTTGAAACAGAACATTTTTCAGATTATCAACATTGCAATTATTTGTATAACACTATGGCAGTCTTGTGAACATATTTGCTGTGGGAAAGAAAAAACACAGTTGATATTTAAGGGAGTGCAATTTAGTTCATTTACAATAATGTTTTATATAGATATCTTCAGACCTTTCTTTTCCCTTTATGCCTATCTTCACTGCTTTGTCAAGGTATATCTGATTACTATGCCTTAAATACTATTCTGTGTTTCTTTGAATATATAATGCACGGCAAACATCTATGTTTAGTTAAAAATACAAGTATTAATTTCATATTTCTAAGGTTGAATATCATGACTGATATAAGAAAAAAATTATGTTTTATCTGTTATAATTAGCAAATATATATTTCACTAGATATTTACCTATTAGTGGCACAAGGTAGCATTTCATCAAGTAACATTGTAAATTGAAAATAAGAAAGGCTACATAAGTGCACATAGTTCTAATGTAATTATTCCCATATAATTTTCTTTGGCTGTATCCCAGGATCACACTAATCTTACTGATAGCCCACTTGTGGATAAAAAACGAATGCCACAGAATCTGTGGCATTAAAAAATTAACTCTTTATTCTAGAAAGAAAATACAGGTATATGATCTCTGAAAGTCTCTGAGACAAATATAGGATGTTTATTTCTTAAACAGAGCAAGCAGATGGTTTATGCAGAAAGCTAGAGAAAGCATGTATTAGTCCTAAACCACAGAAACCGTGGGATAAAGATGCCTGGGAAATCCCTCGAGATTCAATCAAATTAGTGAAAAAACTTGGAGCGGGTCAGTTCGGAGAAGTTTGGATGGGTAAGGTACTCATTTTATATGGACAATTTCTCAGATGCTTGTAACATGTAAATGGCAGAGGGTAAGAAGGAGAGGAGAGGGAAACTGTGGCTCCTGAGTCTTCCTTGTAATACCCATCATGGGCATGATTACTGAGAATGGGGATTCTGTTTTCTGCCATCTTGAGGCAGGAAATACATGAAAACAATACTATAAAGCCAAAATTGGCTTAACAATGCTTTGACATATAAAAGGATTTCTAAACCCTTCCCCAAAATTAAAACAAATAATCACCACACATAAAGCAAAGAATACTTTTCTACAATGATATCTGTGTTCCTTAATTGGGAAAAGCATTATTTTGCATTCAAAGGATGTACTACATTGCTTTGTACTACATGTTTATCTTCAGTGATACAGTGCAGGAAATGAATCAAATCTGAGTGTTTGGAAAAATGAAATATTTTTTTTCAAAACTGAGGTTCTGTGTTCAAATAAGTGTGTGGCCTATGAGCTTCCTCCATTATTCTCTGTTGCTTACTCATCAGACTCATAGGAAAGCAATTTAATTGTTTCTCAACTATTAATTATTTTTTCAGATTCATGGGGGAGGGAGGAGACAGAGAAGTTTAATCTGATACTTAATTGTTGTGAACCTTATTAGGCACCGGTAAAGAGTGATCTTGCTGGCACTTCTTGTAAGCATAATTATTGGTATTAGATTTCTTTCAACAATCAAGAAACAATGGTATTGTTCAGTATCATTGAACTGAGTGATCATGTAAGAAAAGAGAGATTACAGAAGATGTCAGAGAATGTGTGCATCCTTTTCCCAACATCCTCAAATAAGTTGTCAAAAAAAATCCAGTGTGGCCCCACATTCCCAGATGTTGCAGCTCCTAAGGTCATGAGTAAGCAAAGTGGGCCTTTGCTGTTGCCCAATTACTCTGAACATTTCTTTGGTCAGATGTTATAGAAAAAACTATTTGCTCATAGCATGAAACTATGCTTTACGCAGTACTTGGCCCATAATGCTGGCTAGCCCATAACAAATCTTGGCTATGATTCTTGATTTCAGTTACAGTCAAGTTTTCGTTTGCCACTGAATGACTGCCTCTCTGCCGTGCCTTCACTTCCTGTCACAGTGGTGACTGGTTTGTTAATTTAATGTAAGACATGCAGATATAGTATGCTTCTCAGGCAATCATCTTAGGATGTTTGCTATTTAGTACAGCTGTACCAAAAATTTGGCAAAATGAATTAACATACTGTAGGTTAGTGAAGTGCTGTCATCTGCAAAAGGAAGAACCGATTTCAGGAAGTTATGTTCCTGCATCTTTATGTAAAAAAAAAAAGGGAGGGTATTTCTGGTTCAAGATGTTTCCTCTTGTTTATGTAGCCACTTTGACATCTAAATTTGGCATACTGTAACCCTTTAAAGTAACTGCTAGACAATGACAAAATTACTGCAATGAAGAGAAACTACAGGTTGCTATTGCTAATGTCTGCCAACATGCAAATTAGCTTGTCATACGCCTCATATAGAAACGTCCTGGAACTGATCACACTCTATAGATTTTAGTTTTCTTTGTCTTTCCAAAATAACATATATTTTGCCTTGTTTACTCCATAATGATTTTAGTGTGACAAAGAAACCCAAGAGAGTTAATGAAAGGGAGATACTAATCCTTTATTATGTTTTAAATTGTATAGAAGAATTACTTTTTTAATCCAGTGGCCAAAAACAGCAAAGAATCTCACAACATTTTACATCCTGGACTATATTATAACATGAGCTCTCATAGGCAAGAAGAAATCTATTTCATTAGAGAGTATCTGCTTTGTGGAAAAAAAATTGCATGCAAGAGATTATATAATACGTTCACTCAGGAATACATCCTATTTTTTATGGGAATTAATCATATGGAAAAGAAAGCACAATCTGATAAAATTTATAAAAATGCACAAAATAAAATACAAATTAAATTAAGAAAAACTTTGGAACAGGATTCTGTCTAAAAAAATGCATCTGAAATCAAATAGAATCAAGATCACGTGAAATATTAATACCACTTTACAATGCCTTGGTAAGGCCACACTTGGAATACTGCATCCAGTTTTGGTCACCATGATGTAAAAAAGATGCTGAGACTCTAGAAAGAGTACAGACAAGAGCAACAAAGATAATTAGGGGACTGGAGGCTAAAACATATAAGGAGCGGTTGCTGGAATTGAGTATGTCTAGTTTAAAGAAGAGAAGGACGAGGGGTGACATGATAGCAGTGTTCCAATATCTCAGGGGCTGCCACAAAGAAGAAGGAGTCAAGCTATTTTCCAAAGCGCCTGAAGGCAGGACAAGAAGCAACGGATGGAAACTAATCAAGGAGAGAAGCAAGGAGAAACTTCCTGACAGAACAATTAACCAATGGAACAACCTGCCTCCAGAAGCAGTGAATGCTCCAACACTGGAAGTTTTTAAGAAGAGACTGGTCAGCCATTTGTCCAAAAAGGTGTAGGGTTTCCTGCCTGAGTAGGGGGTTGGACTCGATGACCTTCAAGGTCCCTTCCAACTTTTTATTTATTACTACTACTACTACTACTACTACTACTACTACTACTACTACTACTACTACTACTACTACTAGCACAACCAAGAAGATTCAGACATAAAATCATTTCCAGTCAGTTTAGTTGAGTGGTCATGGGCCTAACCTCGCTCATTACCTGAGGAAAAATGTCAGTCATATACGTAATTTTGTATAATTTTGAGAAACAGCTATCCTTTATTTAGCTACCTAGTATAAAATAAATTAAATGTATATAGGGTCTCTCTGGATTCTTGTCATGAGTTCGTCATTACTATTATATTCCTTCTTGCAGTTTAGGTGTAAGAAAGTCATTCAACTATTTAAAAGCTTACTGTGCTCTTTTATAGGCCCATTCATCCCCTAGGAGTTTTCTGATTTGGAAGTATGGATATAATAAAGCAGCAGCATCTTTTTTTTGTGTATCACATGGAAGCCTGAAAAAAGGTTGCTTCAGTGAATAACAAACTTTGCATTTAATAAATGCACGATCCAAAGTAGTTTTTCCAGATCAATTATTATGTGGGGAACACCCGGCTGGATAAGGCTGGATGTTTGCCTATATATACAGCATAGTACAAGGGGTCATGTCTAGAAATTTACATTTAAGCAGATTTGTATTAATTGAATACAAATAATAGTAATTACTTTTGGATTGGTCTTATCAATTTCATTCTAGGTTACTATAATAACAATACCAAAGTGGCAGTTAAAACTTTGAAACCTGGTACTATGTCTGTCCAAGCATTCCTAGAAGAAGCCAACCTGATGAAAACACTTCAGCATGACAAGCTGGTCAGACTATACGCTGTAATCACCAAAGAAGAACCTATTTACATTATAACAGAATTTATGGCAAAAGGTAGGAATTATCAAATATAGTGTCAAAAATATTATTTATTGATAGTCATTAGCTCTGAAGTAGTGATATAATCTACATTAACTTCTGAATCTTGGCAGGACTGTTGGCTTCTTATCCTGAACTTCGGCTTTTTTTCTGGACAAAACTGTTCTTCATAAATTAAAGTACCCTGCAGGAATATATTACACATAACATTCTTTCCCTACCTGGTTTCGCCAGATATGCTTAAGAGTAAAACTTCAAGAATTCCCAGAAAGCATGCATGGTTATGTGGAGGTCGAAGTCCTAACATGCTTGAGGGAATGAAGATATACAACAGAAATGTTTACAAATTCATTTGGTGGCTAAGCTCACAGTTTGCACTCATCCATGATAGTTTAAATTTAGTCAACTGTGGGTTATGCAGTAAATATTAATCTAAAATTGCATACTTTAGCACAATCTTGAAAACAAGATGATCAGAACACTTGAGTTTTATTTGTATTTATTGTCAATATACTTGCTTTATCCACACAGGAAGTTTATTGGATTTTCTGAAGAGTACAGAAGGGACAAAATTACTACTACCAAAGCTCATTGACTTCTCAGCTCAGGTAAACAAAACTAGATATTTAAGAAGCAGTGTGTTCTTGTTGCTATAATAAAATAATAGAACTATGTGACTAGATTGAAGTATATAAACGGTTACCAAACTACACAGTATAATAGGATGTAACTGGGCTTAACCTGATTACAGGCATGTAAAAGTATCCCTTGAAAACCATAATTATGGTTTATCAACAACACTAGTGTTATTATGTAAACTTCAGTTTAAGAATGAAACAGTAATTAATTGTGTTTATAGAGCTTTCAGCCATTCCAAATTGTTGCCTGGGCTTTTCTGATGTCATGGAATAAGTATTCATATTCTAACTTCAAGGAATAACATAGCAGGAAGAAGTATTTTTTTCTGCTTCAGAACAGTTCTTGCAGTCCTTAGGTGCTTATGATTATGATGGCTATTTAGTACTACAAAAGTGAATACAAGAAATACCAACTAGGTGTGACTTCCCAAGAAGACTCTTTGTTGATATCATTTATGAATTTGAGAAAAAAGAATTGAAGACCTATTATGACTAATCTTTGGATCATTATAAAAAATCATTAAGAACTGAATTTCTTTAGCCATATAAATGCAATTTCAAGCCAATTTAGAAAAAGGAATAGAAATTGGGCTCCTTCCAATTAGTTTAGAAATCTTCGGGATTTGACTGAGTTTAAAGAAGGGTTCATTTAAATCCCTCCTATCTCCTGTAAGAAGAGGAAATAACTCTTGAAGAGGATAGGCCCGGTTACTACTAGGAAGCAGATGCAGTGAAGCTAAGGCTATAAAAAATAAGTTAGAAGAGCGGAAGAGAAACAGACTGCATTTTGTAAAGAGTGTTTCGTTTTACATCTTCTTTCTTTCTCATTAAATAAAATAGCAACTAGCTAGAATACATTACTATCAGTTTAGGCCAGTATATACCACAGATCATAATACCGTACTAGATAGCAGTATGCCTTCTAACAAGTATGCTTTGAACAGGAACTTAATTTTCTGTTGTGAAATTTAGCCCGTCTACTTTAACATCAGCAACTCTTTATACCTCTGTTTAAATTGTTTAAACAGAGGTATAAAGTGCAGTGAATTATTTTCTGTGGACATTCCGGCTTTGTTTTTCAAAAACTTTATAAATCGTATTTTAAATTTGAAGTCATCCATTTTTATTTTAAACATGCATTTAATCTAAAGAATATTTCTCATATTTTAAAAGAAGCATTCAGCAATTACGACAGTAGAATGAGAAGTGCCAGAAGAAATTTTCCATTACCTGACCTCAAGAAGAGGAACAAGAAGAGAACAATTTCTCTTTTTACTTATGCTTATCTGCATTTAAAGAGTGTGCAGACACCTAATTACAGTATTGCAGTTTATGAATTGCTAAAACTCAGTGACTTTGTTTATTCAAGTTCAAATTCTTGTTTTAACCTTTTGAAGTCTATATGGCTTGACTGATAAGTGTATGCCAGATTTAGGTACTTTCGGCCTATTTGGTACACAGGCACGTGATTTAGGCTTGGAATACCCTACATATATGAGCTGGAAAGAATGGGGACAAAAAGGGAGTATAGTTAGTCCTCGACTTACAACAGTTCATTTAGTGACTGTCTGAAGTTACAACAGCACTGAAAAAACGGCACTGACTTATGAATGTTTTTCAGTTACAACCTTTGCAGCATCCCCATGGTCACATGATCAAAATTTAGATGCTTGGCATCTGGCTCATAATTACGACCATTGCAGCCAGATTCACTTAAAAACCATGTTACTAACAACTGCAGTGATCCACTTAACAGCCATGGCAAGAAATGTCATTAAATGGGGAAAAATTCACTTAACAACAGAAATTTTGGACTCAATTGTGGATGTAAGTCGAGGACTACCTGAATATATTTCTTTGGTATTCCAGCCTTATGGAAGTTGTTCACCAAAAGTTCAGATGGCACCTACCTGGCCATCTTTCTGTCCTAGGTTTGTTGAAACCCTAATGAATCCTTTACCAATATTGGCATTCTCACGGTACATTAATAACGTAATGTATTGGAAGCCGCGAATGGAGCCACTGAAGCTGGCGGCGGCTGGGCGGCCGGCCGGCAGGCCCGGAAAAGAAGACGCCGCGCCGCGCCGTGAGAGAGAGAGCTAGAGAGAGCTGGAGCTGGCGCGAGAGAAACGGCAGACGGAGGAGGAGGACATCGGCCTGAGACCCGAGAGCCACTGGGAGAACTTGCCAGCCTGAAGAGGACCCCCGGACGAGCAGACTGGAGAGCGGGACGGTGCGAAAACAGCTGAGGGGACCTGGCGCGGCAAACAAAGGCGGAGGCGAGCTGAGCCGACAAGAAGCAGACACGAGCAGAGAGGATCATCCGAAGGGCAGAGCACAGAGAAGGGCGCCGAGAGACCAGCGGAGGAAGACTGGCGCGGAGAAAAGAAGTGGAGGCAAGCGGAATCGTGGAAGAGCCGACACGAGCAGAGACAAGCGGCGCAAACAAAGGAGGAGAAGATTACCTGCGTGAGGCCGGGAACGGACGTAGGAAGATTCTTCACCAACCCACAGACGGCCAAAATTGCACCACACAATAGAGGCGAGGAGAGAAGATCAAAGAAGGAAGCAGCGAAGCGGCAAAGAAGCAGACGGCGGGGGAAGACTCAGGCAGAGGGACTGGTGAGTGTTTCCCCACGCGCTGCGCCCCAGACCCACCAGAACGGGAGCCCCAGGGGTACAGAAGAGGGCAGGACGTACCAGGGAAGAAGGTGGGAGGAAGAAGAAAGGTGGAAGGCAACCTGGAGCACTACAAAGGAAAGGCAGAAGGGATCTCTAAACACAGGCTGCCAGAAGACAGGAGAAGGTGACCTGGGTAAGACAGCAGAGAAAGAGGGGCAAGAAAGAGTCAGAAAAGAACAAAGAGAAGGAACAGGCTGGCAGAGGGGAGTGAAGAGGAAGCCAAGGCAAAGACACTGAATAGGCTCCATGAACACAGAACTGCCTGAATATAGGCTCTTACCCCTACACTGCCTAAACCCTGAAGCCTCTCCCCCTGAAAGGCTAGACTACTGGACCATCATCAGACCACAACCTAGTGTCCAATTTGGTCCAAGTTGGAAACCAAAACAGGGACAGGACAACAGGAGGATAACCTCAAGATGGCCTCCAAACAGACCAAACTGACAGAAACGATGGGAGTTGTATCCTCCCTTGCCCAGCCTACTAAACCACCAGGAAGCACCTTACCCACCCCCACATCCTCCCATCCAACGGCAGATCCCCAGACCCATCAATGCACACAAGCCAGCCCAACAGCACACATAATACGAGAATTAAAAGAAGTAATATGGACGCTGGTAACAAGGATGGATGGAATGGACAAAAAGTTGGAGGAAAGTTGCAAGGACATAAAACAAATGCTGATAAACCAAGGTAGGGAGCTGGAGAGGAAATGGGAAGAGCAACGCGAGGCGATGGCCGCAGACCTGGACCAAATGAAGGAGGCAATGCAAGCACACTACAAGGGAATAAGGGAGGAAATGGAGAAAAACTTCCAGGAGATCAGGGAGAAGGTGGACAAGTGGATGGAAGAAATGGAGAACCATGTAGAGGGCCAGATAGCAGAAATTAAAGGGGTGGCTCAAGACCAGTCCACCATGATGCAATACTGGCAGATGGTGTCTGCAATCAGGTTTAGAGGCTGGAAAGAGGAGCCATACGAAACCCAAGAAAGTCTGCTTGGAACCTTCATAGAAGCCCTGGCAACGTTTCTGGGAAAGAGCACCACAGAGATCGTAGGGCAATTCGACAGAATACACAGAGTGGGCGCATGGAAGGCAACAGACAGGCGTCGACCAAGGGACGTGGTTATCCATTTTGTGACGCAGGGGTTCCAGAACCTCATCTCAGCCACATCTTACAACAAGAAATTATACATAGAGGGGCAGGAAGTGAAAGTACTGAAAGAGATCCCCCCAACGATGCTGCGAGACAGAAGGGACTACCAATTTTTGGTCGACGAACTGAGACTACGCGCCATGCGATTTCGATGGGAAGCCCCAACGGGGATGTCACTTATCTATAAGAATAAAAGATGCTACCTAAACTCGGTCCAGAAAGCCAGAGAATTTCTTGCAAAGGAACTGACGTCAGGTGGGCCTCAACACATCACGAGAGAAGAAACAGAAGGGCCACTGGGACGCGGAAGAGACCGAGAACAACGAGCAAACCACCCAGAAATACAGACCGACGCAGCAGCAAGAGAAAGGAAAGGACCAACTCGAGACACAACGACGCAGAGAACAAAAAGCAACAACAACAAGGAAACAGGACAGACTGCAGAGAGCAGAATACTAAGATCCACTACCAAACGCACGGAACAGCAAGGCACAACTCCTCTACACAACATGAGCACCAACTTGGATACCATGGGAACGAGACCAAAGAAGAACATAAGAGATAGAACAGAAGCGGTCTTGCAAGAGTATTCTGACACCGACAATGACAACTAAATACTTGACATGGAACATTAACGGACTAAATTCCCCACAGAAAAGGAGGAAGATATTTCATTATCTGTTTCAAGGAGGAAACGACATAATTTGCCTACAAGAAACACACATTAGAGCAGCGAACCAGAAATACTTAATCAACAACAGACTAGGTACACATTTTGTCGCAGCGGCACCACGAAAGAAGAACGGGATTGTTATATACGTGAAGAAACATGTAACAGCCAAGCTAATAGAGTCAGACTCCCAGGGTAGATACCTAGCAATCGAAGTGACACAGGATGACAAGAAAATTCTAGTGATGGGAATATATGCACCAAATCAACAACAAGGAAAATTCTACAAAAAGATACACAAGAAGTTAATACAATTTAACTACAGATCATGTATTATACTAGGAGATTGGAATGGGGTCATAGAGACTGCCTTGGACAAGAAGAAGACAAAACCTAAACCACAAAAGCACTCCAAGTTGCCTAAATCTTTCTACGACATGAAGGAAGACCTTGTACTGACAGACGTCTGGAGGGAATGGCACGGCAAAGAGCAAGAATTCACCTTCTTCTCCGACAGGCATCAGTTGTTCTCCAGAATTGATTTCATCCTGACATCTAGTGACTTGCTAGTTCGCCTAACCGCTGTGTCAATCCTACCCAAAGTACTAACAGACCATAACCCGGTAAGGATGGAATTAAGACAAGATCGGAAATCGAGGAGATCCTGGAGGATCAATGAAAACCTGTTTAAACACGAGAAAAGGGTGGCTGAATGCAAAAGTGCCATGAAGGAATTCTTCAGTATAAATATGAACAATGAAACACCCATTGAAATGATTTGGGACGCTAGCAAGGCATATATGTGCGGGATCCTCATGAACATGAACGCCAGGCACCGTCGTAAACAAGAACAAAAAAGAAAGGAGCTAGAGGAGGAGATAAGGAAACAGGAGCTATTATTAATAAAAAGACCGGAGGACAAAGCCACAAAAGAAGGAATTAAGATACTAAGAAAACAATTCGACCTGCTGATGGCGGATCGAGTAGCAAGGAATATACAATATGCAAAACATAAGACATTCTGCAGCGCCAACAAACCGGGGCGGTGGTTGGCTTATACCTTAAGAAAGAAACAGAAAGCCCGCATAATTGAAAAGATAGAGTACAAAGGCAAGGAAGAATTCAAACAGGAAATCATTAAGAAAGCTTTCACCGAGTTCTACTCAAAACTATACGCCGAGGAGAAGATACAGGACAAAGAGATAGAAAAGTTCCTACAAAACGAAAACTTAATGGTACTCACCGATACACAACGAGATACCCTGAATGCCCCAATCACAAAGGAGGAAATACACTCAGCAATCAAACAACTGAAAACAGGAAAGTCACCCGGGACGGACGGGATAACGGCTACCTATTACAAGCATCTCCAAGAGGAAACGATAGAACCCCTCAGAGAGCTATTTGTCAACATACAAGAAGGCGGCCAAGTCCCACCCTCCTGGAAAACAGCCTACATTTCTCTAATTCCCAAAGAGGGAAAAGATAATGCGCAACCGGCAAACTATAGGCCCATCTCACTATTGAATACAGACTACAAAATCTTTACAAAGGTTCTGGCCAACAGACTAATGACTGTACTACAAAAAATAATTCACCCAGATCAAACGGGGTTTATACAAGGACGTCAGATGAAAACCAACGTGAGACAGCTGCTGAACATAATAGAGTACTTGGAAAGGCACAACCAGGTACCTGCAACCCTCATGTTTGTGGACGCAGAAAAAGCCTTTGACAGACTGAATTGGCCATTCCTGACGAACCTAGCCCGGGGGATGAAAATGGGAAAGCAGTTCCTCAACTCCATAACAGCAATCTATCAGAAACAAATGGGCCAGATCATCGTGAACGGCGAACTAACAGACCCATTCAATATAGAAATAGGCACGAGACAGGGTTGTCCGCTGTCACCACTGCTATTTGTCTTAACGATGGAGATTCTGCTGAACAAGATAAGAGCAGCAGAAGACATAAAGGGCATACAGATTGGAAAACAGGACAGAAAAGGCTGTGTGCCTTTGCAGACGACCTACTGGTGACAGTATCGCAACCAGTACAATCAACAAGGAGTTTGATGGAGATAATGAAAGACTATGGCAAGGTATCAGGTTTTAAAGTTAATATATCAAAAACGAAGATGCTAGTTAAAAATCTAGACAGCAAAGCAAAACAGGACTTGGAAAGAATAACGGGTTGCGAAATAGTTAAGAAAGTTAAATACCTGGGAGTGGAGATAGAAACAACTAATGCGAAATTATACAAAAATAACTACGAGGTGCTGTGGAGCAAGATACAAGCAGATCTGGAAATGTGGAAAACACTACGACTATCCTTGCTGGGCAGGATAGCAGCAGTAAGGATGAACGTCCTGCCAAGATTTCTATTTCTCTTCCAAATGCTACCCATACTCAAAAAGGATGAAGACTTGGACAATTGGCAGAGGGGCATCACCAGATTTATTTGGGATGACAAGAGACCGAGGGTGAAACTAAAAATTATCCAGGACACAAGGAAGAGAGGGGGACTAAAAATGCCTAATCTAAAGCTATACTACTATGCAGCAACGTTGGTGGCGGTGAGTGACTGGATCAATATGACGAATGATAGAATACTGAATGTTGAAGGGCATGGCCTACTACTCGGCTGGCACGCATACTTAGTATACGACAAAAAGGCAGACAGGAACTTCAAGGAGAACCCACTACGAATCCCATTGTTATGGGTCTGGAAGAAATATAAACACCTACACGACAAGATTCCCATCTGGACGATCCCCGGACACGCAATAGGGGATATAAACACATCCCAAGGGCAAGAAGTGGTGCCCTACAGTAAACTTACCCTAGAAGTGGTGCCCTACAGTAAACTTGTACTGGGAGAAGAAAATGGGTTCTCCTTGAAACCCCAAGCAACACTAGCAAACAAAGGAATAGGAGGTACCTGGCTATCATATATACAACTGCAATCAAGGTGGCGTAAAGATAAGAAGAAGGGATTCTCCCAGACCGATGAGAACCTAATTGAACAGATTAGAGAATAGGGGATCATGCACATCAAACGAGTGTACAGCATTCTGATAGAAATGGACTCTGAAACCGAGCTAGTCAAAAACTGTATGATAAAGTGGGGACAAGACTTTGGGCATCCTATCACCATGGACACGTGGGAGAAAATCTGGGTGAAAAATGTGGAATTTACGAAATCGCAACACCTAAGGGAAAACTTCTACAAGATGTTCTATAGGTGGCACCTCGACCCGAAAAAACTATCACTCATCTATCCAGACTCCCAGCCCAAATGCTGGAGGTGTGGTGACGGGGAGGCTACTTACTTTCATGTATGGTGGACATGCAGAAAAATCAAAGCCTTCTGGAGGAGGATATGGTGGACACTCCAAACCATTTTCAAAAAGCGTATTGAATTTCTACCTCAGGTGTTTTTGTTAGGGATAACAAAGGACTGCACTACCTCAGAGATGAGCTTATTTCTGAACTTGATCACAGCAGCCAGATTGTTGGTGGGACAATACTGGAAGAATCCAGAAATACCGCCTATAGAAGAATGGACTGTGAAAGTAACAAATCTGGCGGAGATGGCGAAAATATCGGCATACCTGAAAGATCGCTCAAATGAACAATATTTGGCAGACTGGAAACAGTGGATAGACTATATACAAGAGAAACACCAATCAAACAAAATGCACCTGGCGTTTAGTTGAGACTCGACGTAAAGAGGGAAGAATGTTTACCGAAACAAATGTTTACAAAGACTAACACCTAATGTTGTATGCCTATGTTATATGACGAAAGCATCTTAATATGATCTTATGCTTAATGTTGTTTGCTTTAATATTGATAAAGCGGAATGAATTTCTATCTCAGGTTATGAAACTTCTACCTCAGGATCTTTGGTTAGGGACTATAAAAGATTGCACTATTACTGAGACGAAGTTAATTCAGAAGCGTGAATGAACAATATGTGATAGACTAGATATAGTAGATAAACCATATACAAGATTTACCTCAGGTTATTAAACTTTTACCTCAGGATTTTTGGTTAGGGACCATAAAAGATGGTACTAATACTGAGATGAATAATATGTGATAGACTAGAAACTGTGGATAGACTATAGAAAAGAAAAACACCAATCAAATAAATTGTAACAGGCGTCTAGTTGAGGCTTGATGTGAGGAGCGAAAAATGTTTACCAAACCAGACGTTTATAAAGATTAATATTTAGTGATGTATATCAGGTGCTATGATGATTGATGCATACTATGATTTTATGTTCAATGCTGATTGTATGAATGTAGATAGACCATATACAAGAGATGTATTTTCGGGTCCTATGAAGACAGCTTATTAATATGAACCCAGATTTAATGTTGATTGCTTTAATATTGGGAAAGCGTACTGAATTTCTACCTCAGGATACTGAACTTCTACCTCAGGATTATTGGTTAGGGATCATAAAAGATTGTACTAATACTGAGATGAATAATATGTGATAGACTAGGAACTGTGGATAGACTATAGAAAAGAGAAACACCAAGCAAATAAATTGTAACAGGCGTTTAGTTGAGGCTTGATGTGCGGAGTGAAAAATGGTTACCAAACCAGACGATTATAAAGATTAATACTTAGTGATGTATATCAGGTGCTATGATGATTGATGCATACTATGATTTTATGTTCAATGCTGATTGTTTTAATAAAAGAATTTTTTCATAAAAAAAATAACATAATGTATTGACATTATTTTGCCTTATTCTTGACTTATGGTATGTTGTTATAAAACAATACATTATAAATTGATCCTGATTCTGCAGTACATCTGTTTAATAAATAAAATTAAGGACACTTCAAAGATTTGCAGCCCTAATAAATTTTAGAAAAGCAATTGCCATCAAAATCAAATAATGTGTATTTTAAAAATATAAATTAAATATCAGTTATTTAAATAGGACACTACTAGTAACCACCTGCTTTGTCTCTATTTTTATTGTTTTGAAAGAAATGGAAAATGTCATACTTGTATTTAGGCCACTGGCCTCTGGTTTGGAAACAGATCCAAATATAACTTTTAGACACATTTTACAATGTAGTGTAAATATTGCATGAAACAATCAATACTTTTTAACAAAAAGGTTATAATTTTTTACAAATATTCTTCAGATACAAATAAAAGAAGATATTAGGTTTGTATGTAAATTGTTATTTTTAGATATTTATATGCATATAGGCAACACGGTAGAAAAATCAAAACTTTTTATCTCTTCTTGCAGATTGCAGAGGGGATGGCATACATTGAAAGAAAAAATTACATACATCGGGATCTGAGAGCAGCAAATGTTTTAGTTTCAGACACGCTTATGTGTAAAATTGCTGATTTTGGACTTGCAAGAGTAATTGAAGATAATGAATACACAGCCAGGGAAGGTTGGTACTGTTTTTTTTAATTTTAATATATTTAATGATAGGGAGATTTTTTCCAGTGATCTCTTAGATGTTTCTAATCAATAAATTGTAATACATTAAAATTTTAATATATATTTAATATATTAAATTTAATATATTGAATAATGTATTATTTTCCATAAGACAAACAATCCGGTGTGGGTGACGTTGTGTGGGGAGACATACATTGCATTTCTATGGAAGAGAGATTTGGACAGCAACCTGAAATTTAGGCAATTGCTCCATTCTAAGGATCCCTCCCTCTTGGTTGCATAATTCAGAGCAAAGAGTATGTAGCCAACCTGAACTTCCTGTGTCATAGTCACACAAGTAGAGGAAACACATTACTTCATTACACAGAAAATAATGTGGACACTTTCTATGACCACTGCTGGAAAAGGGGTAGAAAGAATTCCAGAAGCCATGATCTGTATGTTTTCCCTACTTGTTCTCTATTCAAGAAGGACAATTATGGTAAAGTAGGGGAGACATTACCCAGTCACTTCATAATTCTTTCCAATTTCTTAACTACCTTTCACTTTTTAATGTCTAGATTTAAGATGGAATTATTTATACTTCCACAGGTGCAAAGTTCCCTATCAAATGGACAGCACCAGAAGCCATTAACTATGGTTCTTTTACTATTAAATCAGATGTATGGTCCTTTGGAGTTCTTCTGTATGAAATAATTACTTATGGAAAAATTCCTTACCCAGGTTTGTGCTTCTTCCTATGTATTATTCTGTTCTGTTTATACTATACAGAGAAATATCAGAGTCAATAAAAGGAACGCATTAAACATAGTTACTTGGCGAAAGGTGAAAAGAAAAAGATGGTAGGAAAGTGTGGGCGCAGCTACATTAGGTGGAGCAATGTTTTATTATCCAAGCCATAATAAAGCAACCCACAATTAAGTAACTAAAATTCAGCAATTTAGGCTGCTTCACTAGTTGCATATTTTCCTAACAATAATTATTCTTGCATAATTGGACAAATGGCTCCTATTGTTGTGGACAAAGGTGGGAATTTGATGAGGAAAAAATGCATGTGAACCAAACCTATTGCAATATTCAGAGGCCAAAACAATTGAGGTTTGGTCCTACCCATTCCCAGGTTACAAAGAGCATTTCACCCTTATTCAAGTGAGCATACAGTGTCAAGACTTTTTCTTCAAAGCTTAGAAATAAGAAATTTAGATTAGGCTTTTGGAAAACAACATGCCCCTTTTTGTGTTTTGAAGTTTTTATGATTTTCATAATAACCTAATTTTTTTAGGTTAAAGAAATCTTTCCAAATATTGCATTTCTCCAATAAGCAAATCCTGCCCATTTTGTGAATAATGATATAAGCACATGATTTACCTTAGAAATGTATATTTTGCTTTTCTAAACCAGCTCATCTTGTTTTGATATAATCAGATCAATCATATTAAAAATACTTTTTTAAATTATTTCAGGTATGAGTAATTCTGATGTAATGGCAGCCCTTCAACGTGGGTATCGCATGCCATGCATGGAATCTTGCCCCTCTGAGCTTTATGATATTATGAAAACATGCTGGAAAGATAAAGCAGAAGAGAGACCAACATTTGAATATTTACAGAGTGTCCTTGATGATTTCTACACAGCTACTGAAGGACAGTATCAGCAGCAACCATAGAAACAATTGTTGCTCTTATTTCCAAATGGCAGGGACCTTTTAATAAGACAATTTGATTGAGCCAATTCTTTTATACTTACATACATACATGTGTTGGAATACCCTAATTGCTTGTGGTACCAAAATTGAAAGCTAGAGCTCAAGTGGGCAAGACAGATCCTGCTGAAGGCTTAGAAGTTTTTTTCTTCTTCACTGATGCTTTCTTTGTATTTATATTAAGTAAACGAATTATAACAGAAGATCATTCTTGTATAAAATCATGATGCAAAACTGAAACTCCATGAAGGCAATCAACACTTACTCCAAATAGCCATGTGCAACATGCTTCTGGAAAAAAAATATTAGTCTGTTTTACAGCTGAGCTACAAGTTATATGAACTGCTGCATTTTGTTTGCTGAAAAGCTACCAAAGATCAGAGGGAATCCCTTTATCTTTCTGCCATTTCTTTGCAAAAAAAAAATGTTTTTGTAAAAATCCATTCTCTAAGCATGGCTCAAATTTTCCCTTTAAAGATATCCTTCAAAAACGGGTGTATGAAATATGCTGGAATTAAAAAGAAATGATATCACTTTAGAATAATCTTTTGTGGTTTTCTGCAATTCAATATTCCTAGTTTTTCCTCTCTGATTATGTCATTTTATTAACTGTTTAAGGAAAAAGCCAACTAAAATGTTTAGCTTTAGAAATATAATTGCATATTGCAACTATAAGTAGTATGTTTTGGCACACATAAATTACAAGGGGGGGGAAATTGAACTTTTGTTTTTTTATAACACATTTATAAGCAAGAGTCCTAGAACACAATTCACAATAAACAATATGGTAAACTTCCAAAGACATCTCACAATTCTGTGCATCAGGATTTTTAGTAATTCTCTCCCCCCCACACACACACACGCACACACAAACGTACGTGGGAGGACAGCCTTTTGGATGAATCTTCTGAAATGCTTTTCACCACTCCATTATTATTGGAACACCATGATTATACCTGTGCTCAGTAGTGTTGGTCAATACTGTTACATACTTTTAATGAAGAAATTTATTTGGTAGACTGGTAATCAGACTGTCAACTTGTAAATACAATTTCAGTGTTTATGTGATTTTAATAAATAAGCATTTTGAAAATCTGAACCAATACAGTGTCAATTTCTTACTCCTTGTTACAATAATGGACAGTTTCTTTAACAAATTAATTCTCCTGGATTTACTTTGGAGAATTAACTTATCTGTTCCAGAATATGATCATCTATGTATTTTGATGTTGTAGCTGGTCAATGATAAAGGATGCTAGAAACTGCCCTTAGACAATATCTGGAATATTGTAAGTTTTCATTTTTCCTCTAATGTAGCTTCTCTTGTAATCATTACAAGATATTTTCAGTTACATATGTTTATTAAATTATCATAAAATAAATATTTCCATAAGATATTTTATAGCTCTTATAGTTCTTTTTCCTTTCCTTGTAATTTTTAAAATACATTTTATTATGGACCAATAAATCCATATTTTTTAGAAACCAATTTGGATTTTTGAACAAATACAAATGAAATATAATACTTTATTGGTGTAGACAATTAGTTACAATAGTATCAAAATATAAACAATGTGTCAATTATTAAAATCATTGTCCTGGCTGAATTCCTGGGAAGCAAAAGAACAAAGGTAAGGTTGCTTTCTACGCATTTTCACAATGGTTATAAACCTAAGATATGTGAATGTTTAAGATCTAAATATTACATGCACTTGTTATAACAATTTAAAAAATCAGTTTACAAAAGAGGAAAACAGGAATGAAGGAATTTTAGAAGAAACCATAGTGTTCTTAATGTAAATATTATGTAGCATGTTTCTCTTATCTAATGTCCATGAGATATGTTGGTAGAATAAGTCTTCCTGATACAACAGCAAATTCTATGGGTTATAATCCCACCATGAGGAAGATGGCAAATTTAGCATTGATAAAAAATTGCAACTTGTTTCAAGTGAACTCTTTTACGTCCATATTACCATGAACAAAATACAGAACATTTTATTCCTTTCAGATTAAGCTTATATCCTTATGGTTTCCAATTTTATAAGTTTTGGTTCAGTATGTTTATTTCATGTGCTACTGACACCAATCTGGGTGATGCAGAAGGTGGCTCCTCGGGTTTTTCCAGATCTTTACTTTTCATTGTCCTAGGACCATCTGTTACTAATATTTCAGACTTGCAAAGAAGCCCTTTTTGGATTTATGTTGTTTAATACTTTCTGCACCTTTGCTTTCTTTTAATTCTTCTCGTAGGTGAGATAATGTGGCTTTAAGTTCATGGTCACATTTAGTCCTATTTTGAAGCCCAATGATTTCTTGTTCCTATGAAAGCAAGATTTGTTTAAATAGAATTAAGAACATTGCCTTTTTAAATCCTCTTGTCCTAGTTTCTTCTGAAGTTGCACATCCTAACTCGGGTAGGCAACCTTGGCTCTTTTATGACTTGTGGACTTCAACTCCCAGAATTCCTGAACCAGCATGGCTGGCTTAGGAATTCTGGGAATTGAAGTCCACGAGTCATAAAAGAGCCAAGGTTGCCTACCCCTGTCCTAACTGAATAGTTACATTTTTTCTTAAAATATGGGGAAGAGGCTCAGCAACATTGCTGTCTATTCTCATTCTAGTGCCTAATTGTACTGTAGTCACGGAAAACAAAGTAAATAGAATTTGGATATTCAGTCTCACGTGGTTGTTCAAAGTTCTGAAAAGTCACCACAGCCATTTCCAATAGAATATTATTAACAATTAGGATTTATTCATATCAGATTATTGTAACTTTAAATAGTGCCTTGAGAGCTGAAATTCCATTTAGTGTTTTATATTGGAGTTGCTTAGTGACATGGGAGGCATATTCCTTTGATAAATAAGTAAAATTATAAGTGGTCTTTGTTTAACAATAACAATGTGATTTATGACTTTTCTGATAGCTTCCCACAAGAAAAATCAAAGAGGAAGCTGGCAGAAAGTGGGAAGTTGCAGTCACAGGATGGTAAGGCTCTCATTTAACAAACCACACAGTCCTTGCTTAACAATGGCAACCAGGACCACTGGAATAGCTGGCACTAAGTGGTGTGGTCATGTGTTTTTGGACTTTGAATCTGGTCACTTAAAAATGGAGTCTCCAATCTCAATTAGGCATTGTTAAGCGATAAATTACCTATAGTCACAATTACTTTTTAATTGAAAAAGCAAAATCATAGTGAAGAAGCTAAAATGGTTTTAAATAAGGCCAAGAGCACAGAAGAAGCTTTTGGAAAGCGTATCTCAGCATATTATTTTGAGTCTTGTAGCAGAATAGTGCCAAGCTAACACATAGCTCCAAATACATATTGAACAGATATGTGACCAACCTTAAGCCTCACCATCTGCTTTAATGTACTGTCCTCCTCAACTAGTTTTCTATATTCTTCTTTGGCATCTTGCAGCATTTCATTTAACTTACGAATTTTCAATTTCAATGATTTTATTAACTGCAAAACAAAATGTTTGAATGTATTAAGAATGGTGCTATAATCAACTGGCAACTTATGGTCTTCCGTCATGCTACATGAAACTATTAAATGTTTTATAAAATCTAGATATGTTAGGAGTATAACTTTTTCTAATATGCTGGCAAATTTTGTGAGTCGTATCCAATCCACCGGGAAAAAAGCCAGTTGGGAAAATAAATTTAGCACTAAGATTAAAAATTACAATTTGCTTCAAAAGAACCCTTGACATTCTTCATTGTCTTCCAACTCTTAAAAATTAAGAATTAAACAGGGCTTTAATATTACTTCTCTAGATGTTATTGTTGAAATGCCTACTTCACTTTCTTCCCCACTTCTTTGCTTTTCTTTTGTATTTAGATCCTATTGATCTATATAGAGAATGATGATGATAATATGCATTTTAGACTCCAAATTGCTATTACCAGTATTTTTATAATAAACAACGAAGTTACCTCATCTCTCTCTTTACACGGCTTCTGTAAAGCATCTGAAGTTTCTTCCATCATCTTGCATTTAGCATCTGTGAACACCAAACAAGGCTTAGAATACTGACCCGCATTCTAAAATGAACGCAAGGCTCAGGACACAGATCTCTTACCTAGATCCATCTTCCATTCGGTAGAGTCTAAACAGGGATTTTCCGAAAACAGGCTGTTTTGTTCTCCAAGTTTTAGTTTCAGTTCTAGTATGTTCATTTCTCTTTCCTGAGCAATAATATTCTATAATAGTTTAGGGCTTCATACAAATCACACATTTTTAGAAATGCAGCAAACATCATTTTGAATGTTAGTTTAACATGATTCTTCTTCTTCCCTCTTCCAAAAAATCTTTTTTAATTCAAAACCTATTTCCTTAATCAAAATGAAACTTTGTAAAAAGCACAAGAAACTGTTTACGCCTCATGCTTCTTTCTGTTTTGGATTACCAGTATTAAATTTGTAAATAATTTAATTTCTAAATTTTTTTTATACTTCTGCTCATTGTAAGCAGAGATTTTATGAAGTTAGGTGGCCATATAAACATGACAAATGTGACCAATAAACAAACCAGGCATTCAGTGTACTCCAAGATATATTTTCATGTTTTACACTTACCAACTATACTTTGGAATAGAATTCCTGGAGCGAACTATACAAAAATGCCAAAATCTATAATAGGTTAAATCCAGACATACCTGAACCTTTTCTTGTTCAGCTATGAATTCTTCTATCGGAACATAGCGTTCTTCAACTTGGTCCATTGCACATGTGTATGCATGCTTCTTTATGGCATCTTTATACATTTCAAATTTATTCTCCAATTTTTCTTCATAACTTTCTTTCAAATCTTCTAAGCGTTTACTGGATCAGCAAGGTGCAACAATCAGAACATAGGGAACTTTTTAGCACTTAATTATTGGTATATTGAATTGCCTTGCTCAGTTACCTTGATTTCAACTGATAACCATTGAGAATGATCAGTATAATGCTAACATGTTTCAGATTCCAGCTGTTTGGCATTTCCTTTAACATATGGGCTTGCTCAGAATTTACCATATCTGGATCAGGATATGGATGTAAGCTTATGTTCATATTCAACTATATCCCACTTCCCAGATAATGCATCTATAAAAAGAAAATATTTGTAGCTCAGGGTTGAAATGAGGGGTTCTTGGTACTCTCTTACAGACATTTCATTACCCAAACTTGGTAACATCATTAGTGCCAGTTCAGTGAGCCCCAAAGACCCCTAATGCATCTATCTTATTCTCCACTAGTCAATAGAAAGAATCATCTTCATCAATCCATTTGTCTTGTCAGGTCATTTTAACTTTGCTTGAAATACTTTATAAAGTAAAATCACCTTCAAGTTAAATAAACTCAGTTCCTGATGAAATACATAAGCAAACTCATGCATCATTCTAGGCACAATACAGAAGTGGTTCGCCATTCCATCTCCTTTTCTGAGTGTTTGTTATTTTTTATTTATAACTCTCCAATCTACCCTGAAAGCTTGAATTTTCCAGGTAGTTTCTCTATCCAGGTCCTAACAAGGTCTAAACCTATTTAGCTTAGCAAAAGTTGGCTAGATTCCGCCATCAGCTAAGAGAACATTACTGCCAAGCAGAGTCTTTATTTAGCTAATTCTTAATACCTACTGTACCTTTGATAATTTTATCCAGAGAAATCTTAAATAACCTGGAATTACAGAGTAGAAAAGATACTGTAAGGCTATTTTGACTCATTATCAAATCCATTAACAAAGGCGGTTAGCAAATTCCTCCCTGCCTGTGTTGAAGATGCAAACGTCAAGGGCACGGATTCTTCAGCACCTTGTGATTTATTGATCATAAGACAAAAATATGGTATAACTAAACCAGTGCTTGTCAACTTCGATAACTTTAACATGTATGGATTCAACTCCCAGAATTCTCCATCCAGCCATGCTAGTTAGAGAATTCTGGGAGTTGACGTCCACACATCTTAAAGTTGCCAAGATTGACAAACATTGAACTAGAGAGTTAAGGATTTTCTCTATTACTCTACTTGCACTGTGCCCAAGTTATTGCTAATTTGGGATCACTTTCTCTGTCTTGTTTTCATCCTAGGAATATACTCTTGAACTCTCCCTTGTATAGTATCTAGCTAGGTGCTCAGCATTTCCTGTCCCTGTAACATATTTCTTGCAAACAAATATCCTTTCTGTTATAATTCTCATTTTCAGGAACCCTCTCATACACAGAATGCGTTGTCTTCCAAAATCCATTTCTGATTTTTGTTTAATGATACTTCCACTCAGGGCTTTTTTTGTCATAGAACACACCAGAACAGAGTTCCGACACCTTTTTTCTACAGATTTTCCAGAGTTGCATTCTTTTCCTATTGTTTCCCTATCCTTGTTTGTTTTTGAAAATGCCCCACAGGCAGTACGGTGTGAGCGGGGTCCCCTCTGACGCTGTCTGTCTCCCCTAGGAGGAGCAATGAGACACCAGAGCACCACAGCCAGAGCGTGGCTTGATTGGCTGAATCGGACCATGTGGTGTGGAAGCCGATGGTGGCAATGGGAGACACATAAATATGGAGGCCATCTTTCACGAGAGGGTGATTGAGCCTTTTGCCCTCCCTTACAGAAGGTGGGGTGTAAGGTTAAAAAGAAGCAAAGGAAGAAGAAAAAAAAAGTGGCTGGCAGGGAAGCTTGCCCAACAGCGAAACTTTGCTGTTTCAGTTCCTTGGGTAGTTCAAAGGCTGGGATGTCTATGAAAATCTCTTTTTAGTCTTTTATACTTTATATTCAAACTGCAGAGGGGAAGAATAAAAATAAAGCCAATGTGATTTGGAGGTATTATTATTATTAATAATAATATATTAATTATGTATTGGTCAGATGTAAAGGTAGACCTACAGCATAAGGTTTAATCAGATCTATTTATTAAATTGGGTTTAACTGAAAGGTAAATTAAAAGTAATCTGTTCACTGACAAAGTTTCAACTTTAATTTGTTTCAAGTCAATATCCATATTAAACTCCAAATGTAAATTTTTCCACCTTGTTTGACAACTTCTTAAAAATAATTCAATCTTTTACAAGCAACCAAATTTTATTTTATTGGGCCAATTTCATTCCACATAGAAAGCTGACATTTCTACTCATTAAACTAAATGGGTATGCCAGTGGTAAATGTCCCAAGAGATTAATAAAATACCTTCTTGCAATTTAAAGCCACACAGTGCATGTAGCACTAATAGTATTAACTTACCTTGAACAAAATCCTAGTCTTTTAGATACAGTAAAAATTGAAGGTTTTTTTTTTCAACTACAAAGGTAAACCTTGTAGGGTAGGCAAGGTAGGTTGTATGATTTGTGTGAGTTCCGGCACCTTTTTTTTTTTTCAAAAAAACCACTGCTTCTAATGAATATAAGTGTTTTGGTAAACAGCAGTATTTCTTCTCGTATAATATTTCATAAAACATAAATGATATGTAAAGCCTTGGTCTAATAATCACTTCCAAATAAATATGCATGAATTGAATAAACCATGTATTTTAGCTTTCTAAAGATGGGATCACTTTACTGATAGTTGGATAGAATACGGACATGAAATGAAGTATCAAAATTAGAAGTTCTAATTCCATAATATACTCCACAACATTACCAAGTTTTTCTGAGTATTATAGAAGCACAGAAGTGCTCAAGAGACTTGGAAATGATGTGGCTTTTTTTAGAGCAGCCAAAACTATTTAAAAATTGCCATATTTTTTTAATTTTAATAAAGCAAATTGCAAATCAGTTTTAAGCTAATTATTTTGAAGTAACTGCTACACAAAATTAAATAAGGTAGATCGGGGGTAGATAAATTAAATAAGGTAGATCTTTGCTGCAGTTTATATTCATAATTGGATGTCTTTTATTTTAACTGCTGATTCATTTTGCTACTTTTGAAATCAGACAGGCAGATGACTTTTGTCAGTCTTACCAATATAACTTCCTTGGCCTACCTCCAAGCTTCTTCTGTTTCCATAAGTTGTTGAAACATTGCTTTGGCCATCTCTTTGCGTATTTGGACTTCAAGGAGTAATTTGCCTTGTCTCTCTGCAATCAGTTTATCCTTTAGCATCTCTGTGGTTTTCAAGAGATCCTATAATGCCAACATGAACCACATATAGAAACATGAATCTCAGGCTGTGCAATACTTCTAAATATGGCCCAATGTACTTCATATATGAGCTGTATTGACTTTAAAACTTATTCTACTAAAAGCTTGACCCAATTAAGTATGTCATCTTTTGTTGTAATAAGTGGAAAAATTATTACCATTGCACTGGTAGCTGATCTATGGCTGCTATAATTGGTCATGCAGAAGTCAATAGTGATTTCTCAACTAAGAATGCATAACATTGTAATGCAGGAATAAATATATACTGTGTACCAGTGACTCCTTGTGTTTCACTGTAAATTTACAGATGTTTCAGAATGAAACTGCTAGGCAAGGAGCATAATTTTTAAATTCCTGCCATTCTTATTTAGGTTCTGAAATTTACTAGTGGTGATGAGCAATTGAATCTTTTTTTAAAAGTCTTTATTTTAGATATTGAATTCCAGAAAGTAAACAGATGGGGAGAGGTCTAAATGTATCATATGCATCCACTCCAGTCTGAATTAAATCTTGTGTAAAAGATGCAGTCATCTTTATTTATATTTGTAGTTCTATAGAAAGGTTCCCAGATAATAGAAAGCTATTCCAGTTTCTCAAAAAACAAAAAACAGGTTCTTTCTTCAAAAGAATGAGGCCTAAACCAGTGACTTTTATTGCAAGATGATCAACTCCTCTGCTTTTTTCTGACTTCATTTTTACTTTCATATTTACTAAATTTACTACTAGGCCTGTAACACAATCAACATGAAATCTGAGTCTACTTATCAAAGTTTCCAGTCCTTAAATCATAGCTCTTATCTTGCAATGATTTTTTTTGCACATGCACAAACCACATCTAACTGCTTTGAACTGGAAATGTTCCTTCATTTCACCATGCCATAATGTGTTGGAGTCATCTGGTACATGAATTCAACCTTTTTGGATTTACAAATTTCAGCCTATGGTTTACAATTATGTTTTCCAACCAGCTATAATTTACACAATACATTTTTGTTAAAGAAAGCACAATGATAATTTTCCTGAACATACTGTATTGTAAGGAATTGGTTTTTGACTACCTCATGGCTCAGAATAGTAATATCTATTTCCTCATCTTCAGAAGAAGAGGGAATATCAGCATATGTGGGAAATTGCTCAACTGATATTTCATTGAAATGCACTGTAGGTTTATCTTCCCTCCTGCTGTATTTTTGAGGAAAATAATCAAAAAGTTTGTGTTGAAATGTTGGAATAACCTAAAACACACACACACAAAAACACATTTTAAGATTGATTAAAATGGAAAGATCATTGTTTCAATTTAATTTTTTTTAATTTTCTTTGAAAAACTATCAGAGAAATTCTATTAACTTAAGGGAAAAACTTTTAGATCAAGAGGTAATTTAATGATGGAAGATTGGAGATTCTGCTAGTATAAAATAGATACTGCTACCGTAACTATTTTTACTAGTTCTTATTATCTATTTTAACCAGCTTTAGTACTTTCAGCAGTAAATATCCATTCACAGAGTAGATCTATGTACCCTGTCATTCAAAGTTAAACTTTCACCACAAATGTATAATTTTCTATTCTGAAGCAAACAACATAGAATTAGGGAATGTGTGTTCCATTCTATTTGGAAATTGAACAGGCAGTCTGAGGCTAGATGGAACTGGACCCCAACATCTGCGAATCTATAAACACCACATCTTTTATGTATACTTTCTATTGGAAAAATCACTAACAGCAGCTTCAACAATTGAATGCTATTGTCCTCACACTAAAATCAGTTCTGTATGTAGTGTGTAGTTCAGGTTAATTTTAATTATCAAAGAAGAAAGGAGTGAATACAGTCAGCTTTTCAATTCAAACTCGATAAGCTGCCAGAGAAAACAAATCAATCAATATGGCAAAAGATATGGTAGCATAGGATATGTGATATGCTCACTATATTGTGAAGGATATAGCATCTTTCTTACTTGTTTTGCTACAGCAGAAAACTTCATTACATGAAGTGTTTCATCATAAGTGGAAGCACATTGACTAACGTTGACAATCATGCAGGCTTTGCCTTTACCACAGAAGAAGGGCTGGAAGAGGCGAGTCAGTTTACTCTCTCGGAAAGGAATATAAGTTGGCCTTAATCTTGGAATAAAGTTGTATAAATGTTAGCTTCAGAATCAGGATAATTTGCAAAATCCAAAAATGTAAGATAAGAGTGAGAGAGAAAGAGAGATAAACAAAACAAAGTTTTGGATAGCAATTAAAAAGCGTGGTCTTTGAGAAATAATACTGGCAAAAGTAATTTGGGAAGTGTACAGTAAACTGTTCAAAGAACACTTCTGAAATATGATACAGATTTTGTATTTTTGTTACCTGCTGCAGTAAACAGCTGTATTATATCATGCTACAGATTATTTTAAAAGAAACCAAAACTATCCTTTCATACAATTTGAAGTTATTAATGTATTAAACAGTTTTAAACTGAAGTTGTCCCAAGCTTTATTTATATTACTTACTTTGAATTTTGATTTTGTTTCAGAGCTGCAATGCATTTTCCAAGAATAAGAAGAGAATTATTAATATTGCCAGCTTCTTTCAGTCTGTCTCCAAAGGTTTGAGCTTTGTGGCATCTTTCTGAACCAGCCAGGTCACAGAGGGAAAGTCTATACAAATCAACAATATCTGTTTGATTTCTTTTGATCTTACACTAGATGAAGTAAATGAAAGCCACTGTTTTCATTAAGATAGCTAAACTGTAAGGCTGTAATTGTGAAAATGAGTTCACTTTCAGCTATTATACTACAATTCTGTAGCAAACAAGTATATGCACCTAGTGATTAATAGCCTTATTGCCATTCATCTGGACTACTGCAATGCAGTCTGTATGAAATTGCCTTTGAAGACTATCCAGAAACTGCATTGGAGTTAAAATGCAGGAGCCTGGCCATTAGTAGGTGCCTGCTACTAAAAGCTGTACTGTGAGTCTTGCATTAGCTGCCAGTAAACTCTAGGTACAATCAAAAGTGATAATTTTATATCACTTATGCTTAGAGTACCTTCTCCAACTAGAGAGGCTAATTCCTTCTTCGCAGAATTTAATTAAAACTCTTCTGAAGGAATATTTGGGACTAATGGGATGTTCTCAATTATTTCTATGTATGCTTTTTGGGTTGTTATATATATTTTTATATTGTAAATTGTTCATCATGAATGTTTTAATTATGATCTTGCATGGTTTACTGTTGTTAGCTGCTGTAAGCCTTGGAGATTTGACATCATATAATCAATCAATTCATCTACACTACTGTACTCTATCATTAATGAGGTGACACTTACTCAGAGATTCCAAGAGTACGTGGCATATCTTCATCACTCAAACTGAGGAGTCGAATAGAAAATATACTATGACTAGGAAAAAAAACATATATTGTGTTCTAATCTTTGTCAAGCATTTTAATATTTCACTGTGGCATATAAATAGCATAACTATTATCATCAGTTCAGAAAAGTATTTGAGTAAACTTTTAATTTTGTGAATGCATAGCAAAAAAAGAATATGTGTCTCAGTAGAGTTCAGATCTACTGGCAATAATACTTAATAGTACTTAGGACAGGTTTACCTTAGTAGTACTTGGGTACCAAAAGAAATATTTGGATGAATAAATTGATAGATATATGGATAGGAACATCTAATGCAATTAAACCTATTTCTGTGACGGTGACTAAATATTTCATGGCTATTAGAAAACCTTTGTAAGGAACATCCAAGGCTTTCACAAGCTGCCAGAACTGACAAATTTTTAGCTTGTTTGCTTTAAACAAGAATAAACATTCAGTGCACAGCTATTGATAAAGTAGCAAGGGATGGTGTCTGATGCACAGGGTCATTTACTCCATTAAACCAAGATGGGATGACCATTGAGGTTTGGCTGTCCAATGATACAATTAGCTCTCCAGGAGTCCATCTAGTTTCTGGGACTGGACTGAGAGTAGACTGAAGTTCTCTAGTTCTTCCTGTGGTCACTTTCCAGAGTTTAATTGGGGGGGGATGACATCTGAGGCATGACACTTTCTGCTACTTATCCTACTTGTTTAATATGGGGGTATTGTTTAACAGTCTTGCAGATGAAGGTCAAATAGTTCACAGTGCTAGAAAAAAAATGAAATCTGCCAACAATTGTGGGTGGCAGGGTTTTTTTTTCCCAGTCCTATAGTGTAAACTATAGTAAACCTTGTGTGCATGCTTTCTTTATTCCTGTTCCATTATACCACCTATTACACTTTGCATGTGATGTCATTAGCTCAAAGAGGAAGAGTAAAACTAAATTAAAGAAAGCAAACCTTCGACTGGATTGCTGGTTCATCTTGGTGCACGCCAAGCTTCTATTCTTATTTCCTACTTTAAGTATTTTACAAGCTTCTTCTGAATTTGTTACATTGACCCATTTTAAATCTGGAGAAGAAGATAACATTAGCACACATTAAAAACGAAACTATAATTTAATTAATTACCTGTATATACAGTAACAACTGTTGCTTCTTTGCAGTGCAATCTTCTACATGAATATTCAGAAAGTACTCCTGCTGAGTTCAAACTAACCCTACTTTTGAATGCGGTGGATAAGAAAATGGACAGATGTGGGATTCTTTCTTGTGCTTAGAAACAATTCTTAGACCTTAAATAAAGAGATGACACAAGATGACTAAAAAAGAATAAAGCGATAACACAAGATAGGGTTTTGACTTCTCAGGAAGCCTTGAATCAAGACCAGTACAAAAAGCCTGGTTTATTGCCCAGAGTTGTCCCGCTGTTTTTGAGCTGAAATTTCACCTTAATTTTTGTGACACAGATTTCTATTTATAAAATAATATTTGAATTCTGGCCTGAGTTACATATCCCTAAAAAGAAACCTACAAACCTACATCAATAAAGCTGATGTTAAGATTAACCAAATAATCAGCAAATATGATTATTAATAAAAATATAACAATGTTTTATAGGTTTTAGAACAATAAATTTACTATGCATTCTTATCCAAGTTGTAACTTGGAAACCAAAGAAGTTAATACAGGTGTCATCTTCTATTATGAAAAACAATTTTAATTAAATAAGAGACTCAAACTAGGTTACTTGCTTTTGAAAAAGTAGCAAACTTTATAAGAAACTGAGTGTTTGTTTACCTGCAATAAGCATTTCTGAATTTGCATAAGAGGAGAAATAGATTCCATCTGCGATTGCAAAAATTGTCTATGCTGGGCAATGTCCAAAAACTAACAACTGAGATACCAAAATAATGATTGAAACTGATTTTAGTAATTGTCTAGCTAAATGAATAACAACAAAGTGCCAGTGTTACCTTTAATGTAAAAGTTTCCTCCTTGATCCTCACAGATTCTTAAAACTTTGCGCTTCTGATTTTTCAAGACTGGTAGTAAGTCCAGTAAGTCATAAATATATTCATTATAAATTTCAAAGAAGGAAACCCAAAGTGATGCCAAGGTTTTCTGATCCTTGGTATAAGCCTCTGATTTTACAAATTCAGATTTGTAATCTGTTTACAAAGGTTTGTGGGACAGCAAAAAAATAGAAGGCAACATTTATTCAACAATGTAATGGCATTTTATTCATATTTATAGATACATTATTATACTCTTTAAATGCTAGTATTAAGGACCTAATGTCATGCCTAATGATGCTTCAGAATCTTGGCTTTGAAGAACGTGATGGAAGACATAGAGCTTTGTTTTGACATTTTCCATATTATTACACAAAATTTCTGCATTTTATATAACTATCTCTCCAGGGCATAGTACCTTTTCACATTATCCTAACAAGATGTAAATATATGTGTTTAGGTATGTATGTACATATACATATACATATACATATATAGTGTTTATGTATACACACACACACACACACACACACACACACACACACACACATATATATATATATATATATATATATATATATATATATATATATATATATATATATATATAGAGAGAGAGAGAGAGAGAGAGAGAGAGAGAGAGAGAGAGAGAGAGAGAGAGAGAGACAAAGAAAGAAAAAATATTATTTACTTTACCTAATTGATCCAAAGGAAGGGTTGTTGAGTTATAGCTGGATGACATTGAATCTGAATCTGAAGGTTTCCAAATATTTTCAGTCTCCTTAAAAAAACTATATAGATTAATTATATTCTTAAGTTATATGAATTTGTTTTAAATTTCTTTAAAAAATTCCACAAACTTTCCATCATTTTTTTCAAAAAAAGCTGTTGTAGCTTCTAATGAATCTAGCATTAAAATGTTTATTCCTCAAAACTTCACATACTGTATGTTATTCTGAGAACACTAAAGCATGTCAATATTTCCCAGAGATTAACATATTGACATGTTTAGTCATTCTCCTGCCTTATATACAGGTGCATGTATTTTTCATACATCATATGGTTTAATCCTCAGACGGCAATTTGCTGTGTATTAGTAATGTATTTTTATTCTATTATTCATATAATCTTTAAACAGTTATGTAAGCAATCCAGTAAGGTTTTAATCTTTATTTTTAAATATGTGGCTATTTTAATATAAGCAATTCTCTTGTGATGAAAGTTTGAGACCCAGTTATATACTTGGAGTTGGAAGTCTTAACATATTTCAATACCTTCTGGAAAGCATTTCAACTAATTGAAAAGTCAAATACAATGAAATACTTGGGCTACATGTTGGATCACTAAAATGATAATTAAAAACATTATTTCATGCATCTTCCTTAAAACAAAAATAGGTACAGATTAGTTTCAATCTAACTTCAGGAATTGTTTTAGCTATTGTTTTATCTATTTTTCTTTAGATATATTTTTATATTTAATTTTTGCCAGTAATTTATCTGATGTATTCTAGGTAAAAGTATGGACTATAATATCAAGGCAGAAATCAACTTTCAGTTTAAAGAGCACATGTGTGGATTTGCTTAACTCATTCTACGGTTTTTGTTCTGTGTAGAAAATACCACCCACTAAACAATTTTTTCATTGCCTCTGGACCTATTCTAGTCTCAAATTCTGGCTAAATAAAAAGACAACCTGCTCCTATCCTAGAAAAAAGAAATGGTGGGTTCATTTGACTTAAAGGACTTACATTGTTTTTTTATTCTTCTTGCCAATAATCCATGTTCCTCATAAGCACTACATGGAATATGAAATTTCCAAGGAATGTTTAGCTATTACTGGAAATGCAATTCCAATATATCAACCTTACATCTCTCTTCTACTGACCACTATGAACAAGAGGAGAAACAGCAAAAAATGAAATTCTTTGTGGCTGCACTGCTTGACCCTGAGTTGAAGAATGATATTCTTGATCTTTCTCCTTTACCCTGTTTTTTATAGGAAGAACATGATAGTTTCTTTTTTTCCCCTTTAGCTTTAGAAAAGAGAGCTCAAAAATGTGAGTTTTCTATCACAGAGAATAATTTCTTTAATTAACTTTGTTATTTTGATCTTAAAGTCTGTCTCTAAGTACATTATCATAGAATCATAGAATCGTAGACTTGGAGGGGACCTCCCGGGTCATCGGGTCCAACCCCCTGCTCAAGGCAGGATTCCTTAAACCATCCCAGATAGATGGCCGTCCAGTCTCTGCTTGAAGACCTCCATCGAAGGGGAGCTCACCACCTCCTGTGGCAACCTGTTCCACTGGTTGATCACCCTTACTGTTAGAAATTTTTTTCTAACATCTAATCTGAATCTTTTTCCCTGCAGTTTCATCCCATTGTTTCTAGTCCTTCCTTGAGCAAGTGAGAACAGGGCTGATCCCTCTGCACTGTGACAGCCCTTCAGGTATTTGTAGACAGCTATCATGTCTCCTCTCAGTCTTCTTTTCTGTAGACTAAACATTCCTAATTCCTTTAACCGTTCCTCATGGGACATGGTTTGTAGACCGTTCACCATCTTGGTAGCTCTCCTTTGAACCTGCTCCAGTTTGTCAGTGTCTTCCTTGAACTGGGGTGACCAGAACTGGACACAGTACTCCAGGTGAGGTCGGACCAAGGTAGAGTAGAGGGGAATAATAACTTCATGTGATCTGGACTCTATGCTTCTCTTGATACATCCCAGGATCATGTTTGCCTTTTTTGCAGCTGCTTCACACTGTTGCCTCATGTTCAATCGATGATCTACTAGGACACCGAGGTCCTTTTCACATGTACTGCTGCTCAGCTGGATTCCTCCCATACTATATGTGCTTTTTTCATTTTTCTTACCCAGATGTAGTACCTACATTTAATGGGCTTGCCTATACTCTTACATATACATACAGCTAAATAAGAACCACAATGAATTACGTAGAAAATTCTAGTTAGGGTTATGTGTGGTTTTGCCTATGAAGCCTTGTATGACTTTTGACACAGGATAATACCAAACATATTGGTCCACTTACCTCTTTCAAAGAAAAAAGAAGTGCAGCTTTCATGGATTCTTCTTGTTTAACTTGCACATCATTTAGCCTCTTGGTAAGATTACTGAAGCAAGGTTTTAAATTCATCTTTGAATACTGTCTTCCTTTTATATGATTAAAGATCATATCAAGGGAACGAGGAAGAATGCCACCATCTTTTGGACAACCTAAGGATATAATTAATTTTGTTTCTTTTCACATTGTATATTAGAAGATGTTCTGAATTTTGAACCTCAGATTATACCTTGGACAGTGAAACTTTTGCCTGCATTAGTAACGCCATAAGTAAAAACAAGCCCATTTCTTCCATCAAGGTAAGCTTTTACAATATCTTTCATTGTGCCCTCAAAAAATTCATTTTGCATTGTATTTGGTCCAAAAACCTACACAGAAAATACAAGTTATTTTCAGAGACAAATGAAAGCTTTACAAACAATCTTTACAACCTTTCTTTACTTTTTCTTTTTTAGGAATGTGCAGATTATTCTAAAAATACTTTTACTAGATTTTTTTTTCACCCCTTTTCATCACGTTTTCCATTTTTGAAACCACAAGAAAAATCTGCATTGGCTTTAGAATATTATTTAACATAATTATGATATATGGACATTAGATAGAAAGTTCCCTTGGGAATATTGACTATGTGCTGAAAAAAGTAACATCCTTTCTATCTAGATAGTTTAATTCACGAAGCAGCATAATGCATGTTCAGTTTTCCACTCAAAATAGCACTTGTGGAAAATAAATTATTTTAGCTAAGAAAGGCTGAAAAGGTTAATCCTCAAATTCAAATCCTGTGGTTCTGATCTAAATTGAAGTCTACAGTAACTGCTGTTAGAAATGGTCATGTTTACATATCTTTTATACAATGTTAGATTGGACTAGAGCACAGTCGGCAACCTGCAGCTCCGGAGCTGCATGTGGCTCTTTGAGTCTTCCCCTGCGGCTCCCAGCCTCCTCTGCCATTTGCAGAGAGAGACAGAGACAGGGACAGAGAGAGGCACTTGCGCTTCCCTTCTCTCTTTCTCTCTCTCTCTCTCTCTCTCTCTCTCTCTCTCTTTCTGTGTGTGTAAAAAAAGAGAGTGGACTCACAATGTTCTCCGAGGAGCTGAAAAGCTTACTGGGCGGGGCTCCTGCCTTGGCTGCATCTCTGCAGGAAGCAGGAAGGGCAGGAGAGAGCTAGCTAGCTCAGCTATGCTGGCTCAGGAATTCTGGGAGCTGGTCCATGAGTCATAAAAGAACTTAGGTTGCCTACCCCTGAGCTTGTTGGAGAACAGCTTGAAGCCAGCTTGCCAGGTGAGCAGAAGATCAAAGAGAGAGAGGGGGGGAGGGAGAGAGAGAGAGAGAGAGAGAGAGAGAGAGAGTGGGGAAGAGGACTGGCAGACCAAGGGCACAAAGAGAGAGAGAGAGAGGGAGAGGGAGGGGGAGAGAGAGAGAGGAAAGAGAGAGACAGAGACAGAGAGAGAAAGACCCTTTTGATATCTAAACTGAAGATAACACTGCATATGCCCCTTTTACCTTTATGATATATATATAATGGTAAAAAAGGATATATGCAGTGTTATCTTCAGTTTAGATATCAAAAGAGTTTTGCGGCTCCCAGTGTTTTGTTTTCGGTGGGAAACGGGTCCAAGTGGCTCTTTGAGTGTTTTGGGTTGCCTACCCCTGGACTAGAGGATGTAGCAGCCAGTCTGATTTTAAAAGCTTTGATTCCACTGAAATAATGAACAGTGTGTCCCTTAAGATAATATTGTTGGTTACTTGGTTACTACTGAAAACTAACTTGTACTTAATTATATAGTGTATAAAATTGTATATTTGTATATTTAAGACTGCAATTTCTTACAAATTACTTAAGAATGTACTGTATTCAACTTAATAAACTAATTACTTAAAGTCCTGAAAAAGTAGGAAGCAAAAAAGGATGTTTTGACACTATTTTATGTGCATTTCAAAACTCTGAAATTTGGGGCATGGGGGGAGAGAGGGACAGCTTACCTTTGTGAAGGTGAATTGATGTGCAGACTGTCCAATCTTCTTTTCGTTATTCTTTATTTGCGCCAATTCTTTTGGAGCCTGAAGTGTTACTGTCTCTTGATTTTCAATAATTAAGCAGTCCTTAATACAAAAACATTTTAATATCCTTTACAAATCATTTAAATTTAAATGATATTACACAATGTCCAAGATATGCAGTATATGCAAACCACTTGTCTTATCCATTTAGTGTTCATGACACCTGAATGGAGCCCAGAACTGTAGCAATAGCAACTTTAACTATGTTGATTGGGAAACTCTGGGAGTTGAAATCCATACATCTTAACATGGCTTAGGTTGTTAAAACTATTCTGTACCAAGAGAAGCTATTTTCTGATACACATTCAGGCAGGAGAATCAACATATTTAGATTTTAGGATATAAATATTATGGCCTATTGTACCTTTTTAACTTACCCAGTTGTTTACTTTATTTGTATGTTTATTTTTAAAATACATCAGTTATTGTATAGCTAAAAACATCTCATAATGCTGCTCAATTAAAGCACAACCTAATCCATATAAATACATTCAATATAAAAGCATATTAAAAAGAATTAAAAATAACAGTTTTATGCAGAAATCAAACTATTTAAAAGCATAACAGGAGAAAAAAAATCAAGCTAAATTAAAATATTTTAAATGCACAAAATTAAAATCCATACCTAACTGAAGAGCTCCTGCTAAAACAAATGGCTGCCAAGTAGCTATCTCTGTACATATAGACTTAAAAATAGTAATTGGGACCAGCAACTCTGTTGCCAGGCAGCATGATGTCACATGACCACACTGGCTTACAACAACTGTGTCAGTTCTGGTTTCTGTCATTAAAAGAATCTTGCACAGTTGTTAGACATGATGTCACATGATTGCCGTTAGCAGCTACTGCTGGTTTGCCCACTGACTTTTCTTGTTGGAAACCAGCAGTGAAGCTCACTAATGGTGATCATGTGAGGTTATTGTGATGCCCTATTGCAAGCTGCTTACCAAATGCCTGAATTGTGATCACATGACTATAAAGGCACTGTGATGGCTGCAACAGGACTAGTTGTCTCCTCATTCAGTACCATAACACTGTATAAGTGGTCATTAAATGAGGAGCCACTGTAGCTTACCACATGAGAGTCATAAAATCAGGTCTATAGCAATGATCTCAGAACTCAGCTAGAAATACACTGGAAGAGAATACTTCCATTAAAAAGCAATCATAGGCAAATCAATATAGCAGTATAGTATATAAGTGATACTTAGACAATGATGATAAAAAACAATCTAAGAGCATGTTAAGAAACTAAAATAGTGAAAACAACAGTTTTAGATTACTTGTTCTGAATATACAAAATAGTGAACAGCAAACCTGGTTTTCATTATTTTCAAGCTCTGCCTTTGAGAAGGGCCGAACTCTCAAGTAAACTTTCAGTGGCTGATACAGTTCCTTAAAGAAGAAATTAATAAAGATATAAATGTCTATTTTATCCTTTAGAATTACTAGTCTTGAATAGCCTACCATTTACTTTCTGACTTGCCTCAATTTTACTTTTGTGCCTAAAAAATTACTTCTTTGAAACATTATTTTTTAGTAAAACCAGCTCTGTGCATGTTCATGATTTAACTACTCTACATATGGGGATAAGGTGAAAAGTATTTCTGGTTTTAAGGGATCAAACTTTGTGTCAAGGTTCAAGCAGCACAATATGCCATAATGAGGTTTGTTAAATTTAGGTGTGAAGGTGACTGTTGTAGTTTGTAAACCAGAACCCATAATTTAGCCTGTGGTGTGACTGCAACCACTTGTAGTTTATACACCAAATTATCAATCAGTAAACCATTACTTCACACAATCCATAAATCAGGCTACCCAGTTTAAGTTGGTAGCAGCATTTTGTTTATTCTTTAGGTCCATTAATCTGGTAGCATAGTACACGATACTCATCTTAACTTTATTTCATTTTCCTTGTATTGTATTTTCAGTCACCTAGGATAGGTTTCTCCATGGTATGTTTTATAGACTTGAGGGTTAAAGAATTTAGCATTCACATACAGCATATTACATCAAACCACAGAAATCTAGACAAACATTCTTAGTGGTTAAACAGAAAGTCATCTACCTTCACTTCTTCTTCTTCTTCAGGAGTAGATACTTCAGACAATTCTTCACAAGATACTGCTTCTACCATGCCATACTCCATAAAAGCAGTTGCATAATTTTCTTGGCAATTCATTCTTCACTATATGACAGCAGAAAAGAAAAGTCCTAGCTTATACAGAATATCCTTTTTAATAAAAAAAACTGTAGTGTTATGAATCTAGTATTACTTATTAGACAACTAATTATAATATAAATTTTTAATTATCATAAAGATCCATTGATTTCAATTCAAATCTGCTTAATCGTTCAGGATCCAAACCAATGAATCTAAAATTCACCACAAATGCTAAACTAAGAATACTTGGAGACATTGCAAGTGGTGCAGTTAGTTGATTTTGCCTGGGTTAGAAACAAACTAGGATTGAGCCCTAAGGCTGCAAAATAGACTAGGAAGTTGATCAAATTTCTTGCAGAATGGCAGACCACTTATATATACTTTTATTTGTCCAGGAAATTGTTGGCAGTTATGCTCAAGGGCTTTTTATTTTTGCTCAGTTAGTTGATTTTGGAGGATGAAAAGTGCTTGGAGGGAAGATCATTGGGAAACATCAGGACTATGAACTAGCAGGAAGTCAAAGTAACATAAAAATATTTATAAATAAATAAAAATAAAGCACTTCTATGCTGTTGTACAAACAAAATACCATACCCATATCCATGAAAATACCAGAATTTAAGCTTCTCTTTATTAAAGATAAATAGTTCTTTGAATCTCACCAAAACAAGAAAAAAAAACATATGTAGCATAAGATAAAACTATGGCCTAAGATAACCATGTATTAGCCCAGTTAGTGCTTTAAAGGTAATCAAAAAGAACTTGCACAAAAGAAATTTAATGATCATTGCATGGCTGTAAGATCAACACTGTATAAAATTGCATCATTGCTTTAGGAAGAAATGAAAATTAATTCTGACTTAGCTCCACATCCTGACTTGCTTCTACACTTTCAAAACCAAAAGTCTTGCATTTATGTCTTGAACTAGTAGCCATAAGAATGGAATTCCAGACCAATGAATGTCTGCTTGAATTTGTAAACTAAGTTTGATTCATTTCCAGTCCTTGTGGAATTATTTAATAAAGTGAAAATTGGCTACATTATCAAGCCACTTTCAACAGTCTTAGATCTTAGGAAATATCTATTCAAAATCTCTTTTAAATTGGCAACCTGTAGGTGGCAAACTATCAAGAAGTCAGTTAAATCAGTACATTATTATTTGAGAAACAGGATCTAAGACAAGAATAAATTCTTGCCCTGTAATAGTTTTCCAGATTTTTTTAGGCCCAATTATGTTAGTCTGGTATGGGTTTGTGAAAATCAAAACATTTAAGGCCGTTATCCCAGAGATGCTTTTTTCACAAGGCAACTGGACTTTCTTGTTTTTCTTTGAAGACATTTCGCTTCTCATTCAAGAAGCTTCTTCAGCTCTGGCTGGATGGCGGGGAATGGAAAGATTTATACTTCCATTCCTCACCATCCAGTCAGAGCTGAAGAAGCTTCTTGGATGAGAAGCAAAACGTCTTCAAAGAAAAACAAGGAAGTCCAGTTGCCTCCTGAAAAAAACATCTTTGGGATAACAATAACCTGGATGACAGAGAATCTCCATAAACATTAAACATTTAGCAATTAAGGTTGTTACTAGTAAACCAAAAATAAATCACTAGTAAACCACAAGTAGAATTCCAAAGAATAGTTGATTAGAGCTTCAGAACCTAACAATATGGTAGTTGTTTTTTATGACACTAATAATACAGATTCAAATTCTATGTTAAAGAGAACCTGGTTCAGAAAATATACTCCTTAATTATAATTGTTCACCCAGATACATATTTTATATATTTTCCTCATTTCAGGCTTAACCTTTACATTAAATTTTTTTAGGTCTTTCACACATATTACACCTTAAGTTGCTTTGTTTGATAATGGCTTAATATGTTCAGTAAACCCAGCCATTATAAGTTTAACAAACCATGGTTTAACAAATCATAGCTTAATACAGTATATCACCACAGTCAAATTAGCCACAAACATTTTTAGGATAAGCATTATTAAAGTGAACTAGATTCTCTAAATAAGCATACATAAACCTTTTTTTCCCTCTACAAATTGTTTATAGATATTAGAAATGTGTTTAAATTCTGTTTTTAGCCTGGACTATATTTTACCTGTTTTGATTTTTCTGGAAGTTACAGACATAGAAGCACTGCCTTTCTATTTACAGGTTTATTTTTTCTCCCAGCAAACGTTATTGTTTTATATAAGTGAGTGCTGGCCAATTAGAAGCCAGCAAGTAAATTTATGCTTATACTTCCTCTCCATGTTGTACTTATACTTCTGGGAGGGGCAGCTGTGTAATCTCCACATTTGACTGTAAGCTTAATTGAGCAGACTTTTGTCTAAACAAGTTCCATTATTGTGCTGTAAATATTGTATATACTACATATAAGCATTTATATTTAGAAGTTATCAGCAGAGATGTAGTTTTGTGTCCATGGATGTTTACTGAACATATTTTTTATTGTAGTAGTAGTTTCAGTGAACCTTCAGAACAGGCTAAACTTCGTAAAGAACAAAGGAATAATTAAAGTGTTTCTGGTTAATATGAGCAGGTGCATATATTTAACATTTTTAGAGCAGTATTTTTCAACTTTAGAAACTTCAAGATGTGTGGACAGTTGGGGAATTCTGGGAATTGAAGTCCACACATCTTAAATTTGCTAAGATTTGAGAAACTCTGGTTTAGAATATGGAGGGAGGGTCTTGCACATTCCCCAAATGCCTGTCACAAATCATTTATAGCAACAGTATTACAAAATACCTATTTACAGAAGCCAACCTGATGCAGCTGCTCAGAAAAGAGAAAAAAAGGAGTAGCTTAGTAATTGTGCTGGGATATGCTCACAGAATTTGGAATCCTTATTTTTATTTAATTTTCATGCGGCCCATCTCGCCTCTATGACAACTCTTGGATTATAATACTCATGATTCATAACATTGGTAAGGCATATGAAAGGACTGAAACTTATGTTTTATATTCAGAATGTAATGTCTAATTCCTGACATTTCCAAATGCAGCTGAAGATTTACAGCTTGAAACATGAGTAACCTCTGCCAATTGGGGGGGGCGTTTGCACAAGATGCTCTCTGCATTAATTCGTTAGCATTTGAAAAGCACCTAACTACAACCTAGCCAATTTTATTTTAACCTATGTAATTAATGGTGCAACATATCATGGAGAGGCTGTGAAAACAGCTAACTACAACAAAACCACTAAGTCCTTTTGCCATGCGTATCATTATTCTAATGACAATCTGGAAAAATTCTCTTCACATGTACCTAGAAATCAAAATAGAGTTTAGAGTATCATATAAACCCACCCACTATGCTTATAAATCATGACTTAAGTCTTTGTATGAATTCTAAAACTTATTAAATAATTACATAATTATTAATTATATAAATGGTGGCTTTGCATTGTGGGAGTACAGCTAGCTTTCAGCCAACCAAGATAGCACTATTGAATTAGAGCTTTGTATTGTGTAAATTGTATTAAAATTCAGAGTCATATTCCACCTGTAGAATTGCAACATTTTTCTGGTTATCAGACATGTTAGAAAATCTGATAATTTATACTAGCACACATTTAAATGTTTTTACCCATCCTAATAAAGCATCTGCTGTATAAATTACTCTGGGTACTGCCAGAACAACAGAAAGTCTTACTAGATATTTTAAGGAGATTCTACTTGGCAAAAACATTCATTACTACAATTGATTATGAGAATATGATGTCAAATCCCTTCTCATTGCAAGGAAATATGCAGTTTTTCCCACTATTAAATTATATGGCTAGAAAAACATTTTGTACATATATTTACATGCCAGTGTTGTATTTTTATAAATATCCAATTGTATACTGTTTGCAATATAGCTCCTGCTGGAAGTGAGCACTGAATAAGATCGGGTTTTTTTGTCAGATGTTAACATCTAGAAAGAATCCTGTGAAAAGTTCAGATACAATGCAGCCAGTTAAAACTAGTCTAGTTTCCTTTTAAAATTAGTGACTGCAATAATCCACTAGAGGGCATTAACAAAGCAGTTTTAAAAAAGATTGAACAAATAAGAATGGCCAAAAATCATTAGGGAAAATATTGTTCACATTTAATAATGTAATGATTAGTAAACATTATTGAAGCTACCAACCCTGTAAATTATTTCAAATGTCCCACAGATTAAGCAAGTAAATTTTAGTTCCAACTTCCATCTTTGCTTACTTCAAATCTCTCAGTCTCACACTATAGAATTCATTGGCTATTAAACTATTGCAAGGTTAAATTTAAAAAGTTTGTGGTTTATGCATGTAACATCACACTAATGTAAATGTTTTCCAAAATAAATTACTCAGTCCACATAATTCTGTAACAGGGAAGGAGACACACTCAGGACAAGTCCATTTCACAAGTTTTGTTATGGAAACAGATTGTGATCTCTTCTTAAAAACTGCATTGATTTTTGAGAAATGCACTTTTCCCCAATTCCTTCTCATAATCTCTTGGTTCTGCTAAATGAAACTTTATCTGTGATGAACCTGCTTATGAAGCAATTTATGCAGTACTAACTTAAAGGTCTATTATTTGCAGGAAAACATTACTTTCTGTTCAAACCTTCTTTGCAAGGTAAATAGACAGCAATTGACTGTATTGTTTACCTTCACATCATTTGCAGGTAGTCTTCAACTTACAATTGAGCCCAATATTTGTTGCTGAACAAGACAGCTAAGTGGGTTTTGCCCCATTTTAGGACACTGCAACTGTCATACATACCAGTTGCTTAGTGCCTAATTTTGATCATGTAATCATGGGGATGCAACAGTTGTGTGAAAAAGTCATAGGTTACTTTTTTCAGTGCTACTATAACTTCCAGCTGTTATTAAAATAATAGTTCTAAGTCACCTGACTTAACCATTTAGTGACAGCTGAAAGCTACAGCAGCACTGAAACAAAAGACTTACAACTTTTTCACACAATTATTGCAGCATCCCCATGATTACATGATGTGAGTGTATACTGCACTTGTACTTGGAGACTTCAGGAAAAAGCTTAGGAACTGCTGAACTTTCCGTATAGTTTAAAATAAAGGAAAATGGGTTTAGATTACAGTGTGCAACAGATCTGATGCCTTTTTAAAATTAGAGTTAAAACTGTCCATCACAGAAACTCTTTCAGGACCAAAGAATTAAAACTTGCCAAATCAGGTTATGGAGTAGCACTAATTTTTTTTATTCAAGTATATATATGTGGGATAAGAATAACTGTTTGATCCTTATACACAATTATATGTTGTATTTAGACTATTCAATTACCTGAAACAAACCACTACAAATTTATAAACCATAGAGATTTCTGATAACTACTTATCCTGATCATTACTTTCCTAAAATTTCTTAAAACCTGTAAACTACTCACTTCATAAATTTTCATGATAAAGTCACTACCACAACCAGTAATGATAAAAACTTAACAGCTTTTATTGATACACGTAACAATCATTTAAGCATCAGCAATAGTAACTTCAACTTCCACCCCAGGCTCAATGCTGATAGAAGTTATTTGTTTGACAATCTCTGAAGGACTGTGTAAATCAATGAGGCGCTTATGTATACGCATTTGGAAACGATCCCAAGTTTTGGAACCTTCACCACATGGTGTTTTTCTTGTAGTGATTCGCAGAGTCTAAAATGTAAGCAAAAAGATATATTCAATAAAAAAACTATTTCTAAAATTTAATAATTTGATATAAGAGGAAAAAAATAAAATTTCCACAAATTAGATACCTTAGTAGGCATGCGAACAGGGCCTTTCACTTTTAGATTTTTTTCTTTAGCACCTCTGATGAGATCTGCACAAACTGTAAAAAAGCAAGAATTTTAACTTAACATTACATACAGGTCACTATAGCAGTTTTGAATGTTGGCTCAGAATAGCGTATAAACTTATCATAGTAGTTCAATTAAGTCTTTGTCCTCATTGCCAACTATATAGCAACACTAATACAACCAATGTAGAATATTTTATTTCTATATGAATAAAAACCTAATACAGCAGCCCAAGCATATCATGTTGCTTTATATATAATTCATTAATACAAAAATATATGAACCAATAAAAATTATTCTGACATTCTGATGTCTGTATAAGAATACACAAGCTTAGATAATACCATGTAAACTACCAACCATTTAAAAATGTTTGCTCTATTTTGTGACATACCCTTTTCAAGAGACTTCACATTGCGACTTGTCAAAGTAATTCTTATTCTATGAATTGCTACTTCTTGTTCCACAGGGGCCTTCCCAGTATCTTTAAATGCCTAAAACAAACCACCAAGATGAAAATTAGCAACTCAACTATTTTTCAAGGTCAAATATTTTCAAGATGACTTTAAGTGTTGGAATAATTAGGAAAAATCTAATGAAACTGAAAACTGTACTTCTGGGACCCAAAGAAAGAATTGTGGAAGAAACTGTTCAATTCTTGGTTTGCTTTACACATTAGTAACTGTAGAGTAATAGACAGACCTTACTATCAAAGAAAGCTAGAAAAGGCTTTCAAAAAGAGTACTTATATTTTATCACCCTTCCGAGATTTATGGAGAGGGTAATACTCTGCTTCACACAATCTGAGAAATAACATCTTAGTATATACCGGTAAATATTTGCCTGTGCTTTTCTGATACAAGTGTTTGCAATAAAACTTTTCAGACTGTTCAGCAATCTGTGCATTCCTTTGATAACAGGTTGCCCTAATCCAGAGAAGGATGCTCAATTCGCTTCTTATAAGAGGAAATCATAACTGTGGGACTGTTTCAATCAGGCACAATCAAAATTATGCCATTTTTCACTAATTAAGCAATGCAAACTACATTTATGGAAATATGCAAATCCCTGTCATAATGCACTGAATTTTTTGAACTATAATTTTAGTCAGAATTGTGAAACCATCTTTATCTTATTATAACCCGATTCTATGTTCTCTAATACAAAAGTTACAACCTTTAAAATTTTAAATTAAAAAGCAATAATTTGACGGAGTACTTGTAATGAAGTCTTTCAAATAACAGTCCTCATACTAAAGAAAAAAGTTTTTTTTCCAGTGTGAAACCGTCCTGGTTTTCGTGTTGCAAATGAATAAATACAGAATAGGGTTACCTTATATTTGGGAGAGGAGAGGTGCATAGGAAACGCCTAACTCGGGAAACAAATAAGCTTTGGCAGAATTCTAGCTTTAGTACTGTCTCCAGTTCTGGCTACATTTTAAGACTTCTTGAAAATCGGAAGACATTCAGAAAATTTGAAATAATCTATGAGAAAAAAGGTTGAGCTTTCCATTCCCTTCGTACTCCTTCCTCTTTTCTCCGCTTAGTAATCGCGAACCGCCGTGTTAGTAAGTACTTATGAAGCCCTTTCCCACGCGTCTTACTGGACCACCTGCAGGGATCTTTCCGTCTGCGCGGAACTTCAACCCCCGAGGCGAAAAAGTTGCATCGGGCAACAAAAAACAAAATATGAATAGCGAACACAAGACCACTCCCCTCGCCCCTTTCCCTTCCCAAAGGACAAAATGCGCTTTTCCAGTTTCTATCCAGTCAGGAAACGCCTTTGGCCTGCCAGAGAAAGGCGCGAGTCGCCAGCGAGCAGGACGCAGGGGCGGGCAGGAAAGAAGGAGCGTGGCCTAAGAGCTCTCACGGCGCTCGAGTTCGTACACACCACCACCCCCCTCGGTGAGGGGCTCCCTTCCTCCTCACCATAGCTGCGCAAAGCTTTCCTGACCGACTTAATCCCGGCCGAAGTGAGCACTAGAGGCCCAGGGAACAGCGGTGAGTCAGGAAACAAAGAACAAACAGCAACGCAGACACTCGCCCAAAAGAAAGAACACCCTCAAAAGCACACGCTATATAGTCTGACGAAGAACCATTCTCCGCCCCTTCCCCTTTGACTCGGAACTGATATCGTTACCCCCAGAACCCAATCAGATAGTGGAAGATCTGCAGGCGTAGCCTCAGGAGAACGGGTGCTCCTATTGGTGCCGGAAAACGGCGGAGTCTTTTTTTTTGGAGGGGGGGGGAAGGACAAGGCATCTCTCCCGCCTTGGCAGGACCGAAGCGTCCTCTCGGGAAGGTGGCGTTGTCTCCTGTCGCTTTTTTTTTTTTTTTTTAGCGCTTTGGAGGACGGGTGTCAAACTCGATCGCGACGTTTTTTTTGCCTTTGCGGAGCCGGGGTGGGCGCGTCGCCCCTGCTTTGGACGAGAGTAATATGATTCTTATTGCGTCAAAATAGGCTATGTTTGATATTAGCCGTTAGGAAATTTGGAATCCTGGAAGTTGGAATCCATTCATGTTAAGCTTGATTCATGTTAAGAAACAGCGATTAGACGTTAATGCCCACCAGGGAAGCTACTCTTAAGATACCCTCACAGCGTCTCCCCCGCCCCCCCATCACACTTAGGCTAAGAGGGGGAGTTTTCCAATTCTTAGAATCAAGCAAGTAAGGACTTTACCGTTTTGCTGGTTTATTACAAAATAATTATTACAAAGGAGATGGGTATCAAAATGACCCCTTAAACCAGGGGTAGGCAACCTTGGCTCTTTCCATGCTGGCTCAGGAATTCTGGGAATTGTAGTCCAGAGTCATAAAAGAGCCAAGGTTGCCTACCGCTGCCTTAAACCCTGCAAGTAGAAGCAAATTCCTTTTGTAAGGTTTTCAACAAACATGGACAGAAGCACAGACTCTCGATTCAATTTTGAATCCTTTCCTCTACCCCCTTTCCACTTTTTTTTCTCTTTAGGATGCTGAGGCTATCAGGCTAACAATATGGATATCTGTAGCTTGAGTTGACTTCTGCTAAAACCTAGCTGACCTTGACCAATTAAAATAAAGATTAGGTTCTTTAAACCAGAGATCCCCAACCTTTTGGGCACCAAGGACCGGTTACTTGGAGAGAAGTTTTTCCATGGACCAGAGAGCGTGGTTTTGTGTGCTGCCTGCATCCCATGGATGGGGCTTTGCTTGTTTGTGCTGCCCGGGTGCTGCCACGGTACTGGTCCATGGACCCGGGGTTGGGGACCCTTGCTTTAGACCATGATGTTAAGGTTAGGGGAAAGCAGCAGGCCACTTTATATAGTTGCCAGGAAAATTCCTGCAGTGTTTCACTTTATTTTAGACTGACTTCCATGATCTGAAAGCAATTGTGGTTATTGGATTGTTATACTCCACCCCCTTCTGACATTGCAATGGAAAATTTCAGGATCTTGTCAATTACTAAGACTAGAAATCTTTCTCCATTTTCTCTGGAGGAGAAAAGCAAAAGAAGAAATGCTGTCACATGCCATAATGTTTTCACATTTTGTAAAGTACTGGAAGTGTATATTTCCAGTAGCCACCTCTCTAAATAACTAGTTATTTTATGTAATTCAAAAATTGAATCAGCCTTACTATACTTGGTTGACATGTTTAAATTACTACAGCTCTCAGGAGATCCTAGTTGGTGGAAAACATGCTGCTTTGGAATTTTGGGAAATGTAGTCCAAGCAGTCTGGAGTGCATCATATTGGAAAAGTTGCATTTGAATCTTAACAAAGCTGAAATACCAAGACATTAAAAATAACTAGTGTAAGTAATATTAAGCTTTTCAGATTCTGCAAGGAGAGAGTTACAAAATAAATTGTACCATTAAACTTAATTACAATGGTACCTTGGTACTCATCATTAATTGGTTCCAGGAGATGTAATGAGTACCAAAAATAATAAGTATCAAACAATTTTTTCCCATAATAATATAGTGAGTCACAGCAAGTTGACACCAACAAGTTCTAGCTTTTGCACTGAGTACCAAACAAATACTGAGACAAAATTTTTACGTCAACATGCGTTGATTACCAAATTTTATGAGTTTCAAAGCAGTTGAGTACCAAGGTACCACTCTATCTAAAAATTATTTCACAAGTTAAATTCATATCTGCAATAATTTTATATTTGATTTACTAATTGAAAAACAGTATATTTTCGTTAACTTTTATAAATTATGGTTATGACAAAATGGCTCCATGAATAAAAACAGAATCTTATGATTCTTTAGAATATTACAGGTTCTCCTTAATGTATAGATAGCTTCAACTTTGTCAAAGGTTCAGAGGACAAATAAAGTAGGTCCCTCAATTTCAGTTGATAGAAACCTTTTGTTTTCATAATACCATAGGTAATACTGAAGCAAAATTGATAACTAACTATACAGTATTGTAAACTTAAATTTTTCAGAAATGTTACTGTTCCAGTAGGCCACTAGATGGCTAATGACAACAAAAAAGGGATATATAATCCCTGAACAATATCACTATTTTTGCAAGAGATATTGTCATATAATTTGGTGGCCTACTGCTAAAGATGCTTGCCTCCTACTTGAAGGCTGATAATTCGATCCTAGGTAGTGGCAGATATTTCTCTCCTAGGGTACAAAGAAAAAATACCTGCTGCGAATTCCATGTGGTGAATTAACCATAATATTAACCATGTGTAGTGAATTAATCATAATATAGAGTTCAAGAGAAAATACATTTCTAACTAATCCTCACATCAATGGTCTATAAATATTTTATTATCAACATAAATTAAGTATAGATGTGACTTTACACACTGTGAGAAAATACAGTAATGCTATCTCAGATAGTGCATGGAGGAAGAGAGTAGAATCCTTGTTCAAAGAGTAATATACACAAAAAATTGGAGTAGAAACAAATTGCTTTTGTTATTAATTTTTTTTTCATCAATATATGTTAATTTTTCCAATCAACAAGTTATCTGGAGTTTGCTAAGCTAATACATGTTCAATTCCTAATCCTTCATTCTTTTCTCTAACCAAGAATAAAATAAATTCCAAATTCGATAGTAGTCTGTATCTTCTTTGTCTTTCAGCCTCATAGTTAATCTGTCCATTTCTGCATATTCCAATATCTTCCTGATTATTTCTTCCTCTGATGGCAATCCTTCATTCTTCCAGTACAGTATTGTGCAAAAATTATTCTTGCTGCTATGGTAATATGTAGAATTAAGTATAATTTCTGCTTGTTAGTCTTTTCAGACATAATGCCTAGTAAAAAAAATTCTGGTTTAAAATCCACTTGTTCGTCCAATATTTTTTCTAACCACATATGTATACTTTTCCAATAAGCCTTTGCCTTCCCGCATGTCCACCAAATATGATAATACGTGCCTATATTATGTTATATTATATTATTTCCAACATCTATCTGACATATTTTTAAACATTTTTGCTAATCTTGCTGGTGGAAGGTGCCATCTATAAAACATTTTATACAGATTTTCTTTGTATGAAGTTGACATCGTTAATTTATAGTTTCTTTCCCATAACATTTGCCATTTTTCTAATTCTATATTATAACCAAAAATTTTTGCCCATCTTATCATTGTTTCTTTCACTTGTTCACTTTCCATATCTAAAATTAACAAAAAATTATACATTTTCTTAATTGATTTCTCATCTGAGGTTAACAAAATCTTATCAAACACAGTTTGATCCTTGTAAAATCCATACATTTTCACATCTTTTTCATATCTATTTTGTATCTGTAAATGTGCCCACCAGGACAGATTAATTCCTAAATTTTCCAATTCTTGTTTAGATTTTAATTTCCCATCAATATCTAAGATATCTTTATATGTCCATACTTTTTCAAAATCTACCAGATTCGGATGTATAAATGCCTCCATCATTGACAACCACCTTGGCATTTGAAAATATATTTTAGCTTTAATTTTTCCCATACTGTTAACAAGGCATTTCTTATAAAATGATTTTGAAAGTACTTATGAGCTCTGTTTTTCCCATACCATAAAAAAGCATGCCACCCCAATTGTAAATCATGTCCTTCTAAATACAATAACCTTTTATTTCTGAGTGTTATCCACTCTTTCACCCATGTTAACACTGATGCTTGATACTACAATGTCCATTCCGGCAACCCGAAACCTCCATTTTTCTTAGCATCTTGTAATGTTTTCATCTTAATTCTAGGTTTTTTCCCCTGCCAAATAAAATTCAAAACCAATGAATTTAAATTTTGAAAGAATTTTCTCTCAAGTTTTATCGGAATCGTTTGAAATAAAAATAAAATCTTTGGCAACACATTCATTTTTACTGTAGCAATTCTTCCTAATATTGATAGTTGGAGATTTTTCCATCTTTCCAAGTGTAGCTTTATTTGCTTCAATAATTTTATATAATTGTCTTCTTTTATTGACGAACACCTAGCTGAAAGGTAAATACCTAAATATTTAACTTTTTTCACTATTTGTACCTCTGTTTTCTCTAGTATTTGCCTTTTTTATTTATCTGTGAGGTTCTTTACTATTACTTTAGTTTTATCTTTATTTATTTTTTAGTCCTGCCACTTCTCCATATTCTTCTATCTTTTCCCATAGTTTAGGAATCATCTCTAAAGCTTCTTCCAAAATAATACTAGATCATCGGCAAATGCTTGTAATTTATATGTTTCATCTTTTACTTTCAATCCTTTAATTTCTGTATCTTGTCTTATCCTTCTATTTAATACTTCCAAAGTAAAGATAAATAATAATGGAGATAGTGGACACCCTTGTCTCGTGCCTTTTCTTATCTCAAAGCTCTCAGTATAATCTCCGTTCACTATCACTTTTGCTGTCGGTTACTATATATTTTTTTTATCATATTTGTAAAGTTCTTTCCAAAATCCATTATTTGTAATTGTTGAATCATAAATTGCCAAGAAACATTATCAAACACATGGAAGCCTCTCTTTCATTGAAAAATGAGGGTGAGGATGAAGAGAAACAGCACAGTTAGACTTGAAAGGTTTTTTTAAAATAGTCAGTTTCAAGTTCTAACCTTCCTATGGAATTGATTTCCTGGTCTGAGCTACCTACCTGGGGCTGATATGATAACAGTCAGATACAGGAATATTTTCCTTGATATGCTATTTATGTAGTTGTTACAGATTCAAGTAAATGTTAGCTAAGAGATAATCACTATAAGCTGGAAAAAAAATCAGGTAAGCTGGAAGTCTTATTTCAGTACTTAAAAACCTTCAGTATTTTCATATATTTATAGCACTGTTTGCATAGGAAGTTACCCAATATTTTATTTTTCTGAGAATTATCGTAGGACAATTTAGATATGGCAGGGTATTGGCATTTTTTTCCAGTAAATACCGAAGTGGAAAATTGTCAGCAAAAATTCAAGAGTGTCAGCTGATACCTGATTTTTTTCACTATTTAGTGAAAACTATAGCAGCTATTTAAAATTTCTGAAATACATATTTCAGAAAGCCATGCTATTGTAAAGACTTCTTAATATAAGGATTAGAATTGTAACTACTGAATTCTTTCAGTTTTTGTAAAAACACAATCTACAACATTAGATGTTGACATACTATAGAAATGGACATTTCTGCCTAAGCAGATACATCATTTTCTTGGAGGACCACTCTGAACTGTGACCATACTCATGGTTCATAGGGATTAAACAATTAATTGAGCACAAATTCAGTAGCCCTAAATTCCTATTTAAATAGTTCTTTGTTGCTACTCTGTTCTTAGATGGCCAAATTATTTACATTGCTAAATAAGTTAATGCTAAATATAGTCAATAAAAGTTAGGTTAAATATATTAAGGACATTTCGGTTTATCTTAATTTTTGATGTTTTGTAATTCTAATTTAAAACAAAAAATCTTATTGTTCAACATTTTAAAGATAACAAATTAAAATGCACATTATATTATAAAGAAGAGTAGTAGGAGCAGATATTTTCTTCAACATTTGGCTTAGAGCTTTGTATAGATATACATCACAAACCAAACTTTCCCATTTTGTTCTTAACATTTTTATAAAATAATACAACTATCAGTCTAAATTTATTTTTTTATTAAAAATAATTTTTGCTAATTTCAGTAGAATTTAAATTACAAGTATACATAGAATTAGATTAGCATTTGTTCTCTGAAATAAGCCACAATAAGTACGCTGTACCTTTGAAGTATCTTTAGAACTGCAGATTTTTTCAAATGAACAAAACCTTTGGTAACTTTTTTGTACACTTGACAAATATTTTTAGAAAGTTTACAATTTATTTGAGGCAAAAAGTATAGTAACTTCTTTTAAAAGATCAGTAAAATAATATACACAAGATTGATTAATGAAACTAATAATTTTAAATATAAGAACAAATTCTTGCATTTATTATATGGAAGAGAGCATCGAAGGAAGAGAAATAATATATGTGAATTAAGAATTTCTACAATAGCTTCCTTCCCAATTTCCATGGTAGAAATGAATTAACACTATACTGCAGTTATTTTCTTATTGTAAAAATTGTCTCAGAAAATATATAGAAAAGCTGCAGTTAAATATCTTTCTTATTTATGGTTTTCAATTCATACACAAATGAACACTACCATGTTTAAAGTTACATATACTTTACATATGTTGAATTGCAGTAATTCAAAAATAGTCAGCATTCTGTTGATAAGCTATATAATGTTTAATGGGAGCAGGAGAATAGCTCATCATAATTTGTCCAAAAGTTCACAGACAAATTATTGGGCCCTTTTTTATTGTGTTGTGAAGAAATGAATATATCTTTTGTAAATAAATAAGAAACTGAATACTCTGAATCCTAATGAGCAGAAAAAACTTGCCACTTTTTTTTATAACGAACCTCATGTCTAGAACAATATTTATTTAAATATATATATTTCTGGAAAGCATCAAAGATCAATAACATACACTTTAGCTAGGAGAAAGATAATAGTCAATAAAAGTAGCAAAAGATAAGACAAAATCTATTTATATTATACAGGCAAGCAATGAAGATTGTGAAGGAGACATTCTGCACTAGGACGCTTGGCTACATCAGCTCCCCAACAGCTTTCAATTATTGTCTCTAGTTGTTGGCCAGTGGCTGAACCTTTAAACACAGCTGCATTTAGAGAGGGGCGCAGGTTACATGCTACCACAGAGTAAAGTATATACTGGCGCTCACCCAGATAAGGCTCTTGCTGTGTTACCATTTGCCAGAGAGTAATAGCAAAAGAATAGATATCTGCCTTGGTTGTGATTTTCTCACCTTTAAGTAGTTCAGGAGCACGATGTGTGTATGTTCCTCCTTGATGACAAATATATAGTCCTGATGATTCACTATCTTCTAACTTTTGGGAGCATCCAAAGTCTCCAATCTTGCAAACATTATGTTCTGTGATGAATATGTTAGCAGGTTTTAAATCGAGATGCACAATTAACTGAGAATGGAGAAACATTAACCCTGCCACAATATCATGGGAGTAAATGACAGCCTGAGCTGTACTCAAAAACCCATGGTCACATTTAAGGATATCATTGTTATTTCCTGTTAAATAGCCAGTCCCATATATAACATGATGTAGAGTGCAATTACCTGCATATTCCATAATTATGGTACCCAAACTATCCTGACTAGCAGGGGTACATGTGCTAGCAGCTACTATGTGTACCACATTGTTATGGTCAAGACGTACTACATTTAGTTCTGCCCAGAAGCTTTGCCGTGATGCCAAATGGTTCTTACTGCATCTCTTCACTTGTTTTACAGCCACTGTAGCTCCATGGTAAATTGCCTTGTAGACAGAACCAAAGCCACCAGAGCCCAGGAGATGCAGGAGACATAACTGATCCCAATCGATTGAACACCATGCTAAGTGGGGGGGTAGCCGACGAATCCTAGACACACTTCCCACCCCAAAGAACTTTTCTCCTTTGGCAGGACAGACCAAAGGGCTACTGCAGGGTCGTGCATTCAGAGATGGAGAAAATTCCAGGTGGAGGAGACGATTAAGAGGAAGAGGGGATGGCATGATTATCTAAAGAAAAGATTAGGCAAAACTAGATTAACAAAGACGGAAAATGTTGCCTTCTGAAATAGAAAGTAAAAGCAAATTCAACATTCTTCTATTCTTTTGTATCCAAGTTATTATATACTGTTCATAAATGCTATTATCAAATAATAAACAGCAATCAGTTTCAGATGATAGGTAAAAGTAAAGGTTTCCCTGTCTAGTCATGTCTGACTCTAGGGTGCGGTGCTCATGTTTGTTTTTTGGCCGAGGAAGCCAGTGTTGTCCAAAGACATTTTCCATGGACATGTGACAAACATGACTATACGCCAGAGGCATATGGACTGTTGTTACCTTCCCATCAAAGTTGTATTTATTAATCTAATTGCATTTGCATGCTTTTCAATTGCTAGGTCAGCAGGAGCTGGGGTAGAAACGGGAACTCACCCCATTGCGCAGCACTTGAGTCTCAAACCCAGATTGTCAACTTTCCAGCTGACCTCAGTTTTTTTAACTGCTGAGCTATCGCACCTCCTTTATGATAATTAATATAATTCCCTAATAACTTTGTTTCATATAGGCTAAATTACAACCTAAAACAGACTTGCATCATGTTCTAGAAAAGAATTACTACAAAGTCTATGTTCTTCAATTTCATAGGAATTACTCTTCATATACTTGACAACAGCATTTTTATGATGTAAATCACAAACCATCTCTCTTTCTGGAACTGGGGTCACAAACACTACAACAGTCCATTATATGCTGTTTATAGATTCATATTAAATTTCAACACAATTCTCTGCCAGTTTCCTTATTTTAAATTGTATGGCAGGTAAACATCTGCAAGTATTTCACTCTTGTGAGAAAGAAGTCAACTCTTTGCATTTTTGAGCAGCAGTTAAAAGCAAAAAGTTCCCCTGGAAGTGATAATTTTATGGAGCTACGCAACTGAATAACAAAGTATTACCTGCAATTTTAGAGAACATAGGTTGTTTATAAACTACAATTCTGGGTATTTTAGGTATTTTTCTTAAACAAATACTATGGATGAAATTAATAAAAGGAATTGTTCATACGTTTGACGTTACAATTTCTTCATTAACAACTCCTACTCCTTTTTATAAACCAAAGTGGTAACCACTGGCACTAATAACAGTTTTCCTTCAGAGGTGAATTGCTTCAGCAGGAATCTTGCTGAGATCAGAACAGCAGAGATCAAAGGGTTACTTTTTTCCTTGATTGGCCTTACAATAGCTGCTGAATTGTAAATTACTGTAAAAGTGAGCCTCAGAGGGGCAATTGGTAAGTAGTCACTGATCAATATAATACATGTTTTACAAGTCAAATTGTAAAGTCCAGGTAGGAACACAAAAATGAACATAGATAAAAATGCTGTTAGTAGGAGTCATAAAACAAGAGAAACTCAAATGCATAACTCGTCATAAGAATCCCCATAACTGGTCAATTTAATAAAATAGTATATTTATAAACTGCTTAAAATAATATAAAACAGGTAGTAACATGCTTTTAAACTTTTAAAATTTGAAATACTAGAAAATTTAAGTTTAAGACCTACTTATTGTAAGCTACTTTATCAAATTCTTTATTCAGATAACAAATAGGTGCTAATCAGCTTCCATGAGTTCTGTGATATAATAAAAAAATCCTTTTTTTTTTTTACCTTAGCTAAGTTTGGTACTCCTTAAGGGATCTTCATATTCAGCATGGTGTTAGAATTTTACTACTTCCCTTGTAGTCTTTGGATCTTTTTCTCCAAGTAGATACTTATATAAGTTCAAGGTTCAATAAGTTCTGTTGAGCCACAATAATTTCTGATGATCCATCTCTGCATGGACAATTTTATTTGTTATAAAGAATGTTCTTATATTAACCCTCAAGGATTGTTGATGGGTGACTATCAAAGCAAGAATGAAAACTCTGTGATCCTTTGGGAGAATAAGTTGTTTGAGATACCAAGCTACTTATGTAGTAAACTAAATAGCTATTACTTCAAATAAATTATGTTTTGATCTTCTTAACCTGGGTTGGACCGAATCAAATAGAGGTAACTGACTTCCTAATCCTAATTATATTCCAAAAAGGGATTGGGTTAGAAGTTTGGCCATGAAACGTTTATTGGTAGTTTGAATATGTTATGTTTAACAGCATATCAAATTTGATCCTTTGTTCAACAGGTCTGTAACCAATCTCCTTTCCTTAAAAGAGTTAATTAGTTAATATATAATTATGCTAATTCTTTTTTCTTTCCTTTGTACAATAGTTATCTTTTATAGTAATAACAAAATAATTATACTTTTCCAGTTGCTAGTTGTATGTTAATTTGTTATTGATTCAAGTAGAGAATTTGTGGCTTTCATGTTATTTTGCATTCATTGCATTACAACCAATGTTCTGTGTCTTGCAAAAATAAAGAGAACAAAAATGTTATTAGTTCTTAGTGGAATCGCTTATTGTTATGTGATAGCATTTGTGAAGCTATGTAACTTTTTCAATGTATAATTAAAAATAAAAATAGACGGAATAAAATTTTTACAAAAGCCAAACATGTTTAATGCTCAGTCTCATGGGAACTTCTATATCAATGGTGCCGAACCTATGGCACAGGTGTCAGAGGCGGCACTCGGAGCCCTCTCTATGGGCACACGTGCCGTTGCCCCAGTCTTGCCTCCCCCGTGACCCTCTCCTCTCCAGCAGCCCCCCTGAAGGAGTGTCACCCCTGAGCATGACCCACATGGAGCAGCGCAGCCAAGGACATGGCAGCCAGGCAGCGTAGACAAGACTCTGCCCTGATGACCCATCATGCAGTTGATGCTGCAGGGTGCAGGCAAAGGGTGTGGCTGCCATAGGGCTGCCGGGCTGCCTGGGCGATCTGTGGCGGGCCCTGGAGGCAGTGAGTGGTCCTGTGGGCAGGCGGGGCGGGGGACAGAGCGGGGGCAGGCAGGGGAGTGGAGCAGGGGCAGGGCCAGTTTTTGGGCACTCGGTCTCTAAAAGGTTCGCCATCACTATTCTATATCTTTTAAAAACAAATGCACATATTTCTCCTTGAAGAATCCCTCCCCTAAATAATGTTTTAATTGGCCATAATGGATCTTCAATGAAAAAAAATCTTGATTATCTGTTTCTAGTTCTCCATGATGGACATAATCTTCCATGTAGAATAAGGCAGTAGGTAGAATGCTATTCCTAACTCTAAATAATTCTTTCCTTTTGCTTAATATGCTCACACAATTCACAGATTTCCAGCTGTTCATGATGATAAATATTTTGGAACTATCTTAGGAAGCTGATTTTGATTTGTAATTCTACATTTCCAGATTTTATATATGCTCATTTTGGCTTGATCAATTATTCTTTAAATCAGGGGTGTCAAACTCGCAATGTCACATGATGTGTCGTGACGTATCATGACTTTTTTTGCCTTTGCCGGCAATTGGGTGGGCATAGTTTTGTTATGATGCATCTGGCCCGTGGGCTGGCAGTTTGACACCCCTGCTTTAAATAGACCAATGTTGGGCAATTTATTTTCTACAATCAGGGCCAATGGATAAGCATTGTCATCCATTAAAATGAGAGGTGCAAGTTTCACTGAAAGAAACAAAACTAATAACTCAAAACTTTTCCCCAAGCCTCATGTTCAGTTTTGGGCATACCTATTTCAAGTCTGATGCCTTCATTAGAGATTAGTGCAGCAAGTATTGACCTCAAAAATTTAGTTTATAGGGCCTTGTTGGGAATGTTCTTAACAAAGTCAGCATGTGTCACAAGATCTTGCTCTGTTCAAGAGTTTGACCTCAAACAGTTTAATGCCTGCAGGAATAAACTTTTCTGATACATAAGAATCTTCTAATGTAACTGATGTACATATGAGATTTCCAGGATGCTGAGATGTGGAATATTGTCCTAAGGTATTTGAATGAGAATGCTTTGTCTCATAAACACTCTCACATAAATTAAGGTTTAATTTATGAAGAGCACAAAAATAGGTAATAAAATTTCAGTGTTCTTCGGTACAAGAGAGACCACTGACTAAACTTGAAGGTTTATTCCCAAGGTTTTCAAAGGATCTATTGCAGTTCTCAACCTGTGGGTCGCGACCCCATTTGGGGTTGAACGACCATTTCACGGGGGTTGCCAAGCACCGCAGTCCGCCATTTTTTTTTGTCGGCCATTTTTTTCCTATCACGATGCGGGCCGTCCGCCGCGCATGCGCGATGCGGGCCGTCGTGGTGCACATGCGTGATGCGCGATCGTGCCACGCATGCATGATGCACCCCATCGCACTGCGCATACGCGATGCAGGCCGGGGTCGAGCCCCGGAAAAGGTGTTGAGAACCGCTGATCTATTGGGTCTTTGGAGTTCAGTCAGTTAATGGCATATCATTAACACTAAAAGTCATTTAAGGATGTCATTAAGAATGTGTTGCTAGTCTAATAATTCTCAAAATGAAAGGATCTTAATGGGAAAAAAGCCCAGTTATGTTCGTAACAGTTAGCTTTCTGACTTTGGGTGTAGAGTTTGGATGTAGGTAATGAACTGAAGCCAATCTTAGGCAAAATAGATTTGGAAACCATGTCTGCATTAGACATAGTTGATCTTTCTTTGGAAGATAATTGTGTGTTTGAGGGTGCCCTGCAACAGATTTGGCTAATCCACAATCTCCTGTTAGATAAAAGGAATCTAGCAATAGATATGTATTTGACTTATTTAAATATCAAATATGATAAAACATTCTTAAATCTTACCTTTGAAAGATCCACTCTTGCAAAAATGCAGCCCTTGGAGCTTTAGGACTTCTACTTTGGAGTGCATGATTCAGATTTGGTTAACTTATACAACTCTAAGTTAACTACTTTAAATTGGTTCCAAGAACAAGTCAAAGCAATGTTTACTGTAGAAAACTGTAAGCTTTTGCAGAATTGGTTCCTTTTTCCAATTATATTTGTCACCTGAAGCCTTGTTCTTAATTTCCGGTGGTGTGGTTGAAGAATTTACTCTGAGATAGGTCACCAAAGCTAAGGAATTCCCTCTAAGAGAACCTTACCTGTCCTTCTGTTAACTCTCACTGAACTAAAGAAGTAATTTTTTTGCCATGTATTTGGAGTTCTTATGCTGCCTTATACTTTAATAGCTATTCTCTTTCTAAAACTTTTGGTTCTGCACCAGGTTATGATGCTAAACTAGAAACTGAGACATTGTAAATTCTAGTCCTATTATAGAAATGGAAGCTACAAGTAGTAGTAGATGTATAGCTACAAATAGTAATAATGTATAGCTACAAGTTGCTGTAAAAATTCCTATACTGGAGATAGGATTGGGTTGGATAATGTTCAAGATGTTTTCTGATCCTTATATTAATTATTCTGTCATTTAAATTTTATCGATCCTTTAGAATTAATATTACATTATGATGAAAAGCAATGATGACTTCAAGTATCAGGGATGGCTTTTTAAAGAACTGCCATTTCCTATTATGACATGATTACAGATGTTAAGCAGAAAAAGCCCAAACTAAATACTGCTCACATAAAGTGGCAAGTTGCTGAATTTAGAATTGGATAATAATCACAAATCTTTGGCCTGAAAATTTTAATTTAGAATTATGGTACTGCCTTCCTGCTGTGGGTTTAAGGTTAACAAAATGTTTAATACAGTTTGTCTACACAAGAGGGCAATCTTACCTTTTATTTGCATGAATGTAGCCAAAGAATAATTTTGAACAAGCCATTTAAAGTAATTTTATTAAATTACTAGTATTGGTAGGAAAGAATCACATTAGATTTTTATCCTATAAATGAAAACATAAATCCAGTTATTACTCTTGTTTTCCAACTTTACTAAACATTTCCATCTTATTATATTCATAAACAAAAAGCTGAGAACATAGGTGTTCGTGCTGGGATAAGGAAATATTCCATATACTGGGATATGGATTGAGAGACTCAGTCACTCATATTGCAGTAACTTCCCAAATAAATTACTGTAGCACTCTGTATATGGTTGAAGAGTGTCCGAAAGTTTCAGCTGATATAAAATACAGAGGTATGGGCAATTATATGTGCTCCAAGCACATGTATACATATGTTATCCTTCTGTTCTATAAGCTGCATTGGTTGCCAGTTTGATTCTGGATATAATTTAAGGCACTGGTGATAACATTGAAAACCCTACATGGCATGGAGCCAGCTTATTTGAAAGAAGGTCTCTCCCCAATTACATCTACTCATCCCATCAGGTCTGGCAGATGGAGAATGTTGTGGTCCAAGGAGCTGTTTGATGAGATCCAGGAAAAGAGCCTTTTCTGGCCTGGCACCCACCATATGTAGTATCACTCCTCCCCAGGGTAAAAATGGACCAAACCCTGTTGGAAGTTTCTCAAAATTGGGTTTTGTCATCAGGCTTGGGGATCCCATGGAAGTGTGGAGTCCATTAAATGGTTGGCGTTAAGTGTAGAATGCACTCTTTCCTGTCTTTATGTTTTAATGGTTGAATTATGTTGGTAGTTTCTATTTTTAATTGTATACGGCTCCCAGAGTCACATGCCAGTAAGATAGGTGGCTATATAAATTCTATAAATAAATAAATGTAGTGAGGGAATCACAAATCTTTTATCTTCTTCAAATTTCCAATGCAAAGTGAAGGGGAAAAACGCAACCCATGAATCACTAACTATTTTATTGTTTCTATATCAAAAAGGGCTTAGCAGGTTATTCTCAACCAAGTGTATGAAGAAACCAGTTTTGCTAGATTCACTCACCTCATATTTCATGTTTCCAATGTTGATATGAGATGGTGTCAGTTAAAAAAATTGGGCAGATCTGAATACCTGATGAGATAGATTATATGAAGTATAAAGCTTCATAAAAGAATTCGTATTTCTGATACAATTCAGTTGCGCTTGCGGAACACAAGTAGAGTTTACAGTCCTTCAGATCTTGAGCTTTAATATTGTTTCTCACCATTGACTTTATAGCAGAGTTTCCCAACCTTGGCTATTCCAGGTGTGTGAACTTCCATTCCCAATATTCCACAGCCATTTTCATGACCATTGAAAATTCTGGAAATGGACTCCCACATATCTAAACATGGCTAGTATTGGGAAACACTGCTTTATAGGGCTGGCTACTGGAAATTGAACGCAATATATGCTACTTCAGCCTCTTCAGCTTACAGGAATTGGTAATGTTGTGAGAAACTTGAATAAATTGAATCTTCCAATACTAGTCTAAATCTGGTATTTGCACAATGATTTGTTCAGGTACTGTATAACAGGGCATTTGTTTTACTATTGAAATTTAGGACTGTCAGGAAAATAGATTTGCATAGTAATTAATATACCTTCAAATTGCTGGACTGACCACTAAGATTAGAAATAAAAGAGCTCATAGTACTATAAAACATCTATGACCATGGCTTTCATATATTTCAATCTAACAAAAATATGAGCTTGCTCTCAACCTAATTCTTCTAAAATATTCTCGGACCATCCTCTCTGTAATAAGATTTTATTGTTATCTATATAATTTGCAGGCAGCAGGGTTAGACTATTTTTATTTGAATGTACAGATTAAAGAAAGTAGTTTGCTTTGGGCTTAGCATTTTGTGGGAAACAATTGATGGTTTCTTTCTCATATTTCCCCATCTCCCAAAAGGAATTCTTTTTAGTTGCCGACATACTGGTGGTATTGTTTTTAATTGGGATTTTTCACTGAAACATTTTCACATGTAGGGCTGCACAGCTTTGTTTTGTGAACTTAAGGGCTTAAGGCTGTTCATTCTGAGCTTTCCCCCCAGCATGGATAAATCTTCCCACTTTTCATGGAGGAGGGACTAAAAGTCAAAGTCTTGCAGAAGCATGATATCCATTTCATTATGATTCTCAAAACACAAAAACAATGAATCCTGGACTGAGCTATTAACATGGAACCCTCACATGCTGTGCAAGATTTAATGTTGTCCTCAACAGAAACTGCATATTCTTTTAAAAGTTTTGTGTTTTTGGATCATGGGAGGAAATTGAAAGCATTTTGAGATGGGCAAACAACAGCTAGGAATTCAGAGACTGTGAATTCCATTTCCACCTTAGGCATAAAACCAGTAACCTAGGGCTAATAATTTTCTCTCAGCCCTAGGAAGTAGTCCTTGGCAAACCATTTCTTAAAAACTTTGCCAAGAAAACTGTACGGACTAGTCCAGGCAATCTTCAGGAGATAGAAACTGACTCAAAGGCCAAAAACAGAACACCTTACAGATTATCCTGAATTTTTCTTTTGTTTTAAGATGCAGCATAATTAGTGGCAAACTGTAAATTCCTCATTTAGAAAAAACTTCTGGGGACATTTTCAATGTGGGGAATGCATTTTACCCAGAAGTTCTCCTTATGTTCTGGGGTCAAATGATGCAGTGATGCTATTTATCATTCTTCTTTCAAACAGTAAAATTGTCAATTATCCACAGATTTAAAAAGTAGCTCGAAGACATTAATGGTTATCACAACAACCGATAAACAATATACAGCAGCTTAAATCCAGGCATATTTTGTACATAACTAAAACCATTTGTAGTTTTATTGATATTTTGTGGAGTTCACATACTTTTTTGTACAGCAAACATAACACTGTAGGCTGCAAGAAGCTGCAGCACTATTGTTTAATAGCAGCAAGTTATATTTTTATCAGGGTATGTGTACAATAAATAGTCTGTTTCTTTGGATATGAATGTCTAAAATGAATTTCTGCTGCAGCTTCATAATGTGATAGCTATTTTACAGAGCTTATACACAAAAATATATATGCAATCTGTCTATATTTTATACAAATACAACAGTAGTTTGTGAATACATTGTAAAGTACATATACATGATAAGCAACACAAATTTCCATATCACAGGATAGTAATTTTAAATGAAATACACAAATTCAGTCTGGAATGCATTTTTCTATTTTGACTCAAAAATTTGTATCACTGAAACTTTTTAGCACAGAAGTTTAAACATTTCTCACTATCTAAAAATATAGTTTCAGCAATCTAGGTTTGTTTCAGATGTCATCCTTTTTTATGTTAATTCCCAGTCTGTCAATATTTAGGGGCTTTTATAAACAAGTATGTTCTTCACTTCACACCATATTAAAAGCCCCATTCATTTTAGTTTTGATGATAGGTTTATTTTGGCATATATGTCCAAGTTTCTACTTTTTGCAAGTGTATATGAAAAAATTGTGGTATACAAAATTCATTAATGACAAATTAAGTCACAGTATAAAAATATACATCTATAAATCTAATATAGGCCTTTCTCTATGGATAAAAATACATCAGTCTAAATGAGACAGGGAGATCTGTAGCACCATGAGAGGAGTTGTATCCCAAGTTATATTAGCAGCATGATCCACTATAATATATTTGCAGGAGTGTTTCTGAGAAGATAAACATTCATTCTGGTTCAGTTGTACCACTGATGCGGATACTGAAAAGTCTTTGCATGCAGTTAACAATAGTTCTATGTTAATTAGGGTTAAATACTTATTGAAAGTCAAGGACTTTCAATATGTGGACACCTTTATAAAAGTGAAGGGTATGTTAATCAACATGACTTACTTTAAATGATCTCTAATTTCAAATGGGTGGTTAACTTACTGTATACTGATATGATGTTGATAGGCAGCTGTCATTCATTTACATTTAATGTAAATGTAGAGATCTTTGTACTCAGAGGCACATCATTTTAACATGACCAACCAGTGTATGAGACAAATAATTAAGAGCTTCATCCTTTTCTTTATATTAATAGGCATGAGATCAACCTATGTTGATTTCAACCTATGAATTTCAACAACAGCATCATGTGGTAGGATATCACACTTTGAAATTCTGTTTATTAACATTCTGAAGATTTCTCTCCTATGAATAATGCATAGAATAAATTTCACTAAACTTTAAAGGTATTCCAAATAAAATGTACAGGGCTGAGCTGTTATCTTAAAATCCTGTGCTTAATGTCATTCCCATTGAATTATATGGGATTCAGCTAACAATTGTGGGCACATGACTGCAACCTCCAAGTTCTATGTATACACTTAAATATGGTTAACCACTCAATTATTGGACTGATATTAAATGGCAGTAAAAGATATTATTGAAATTGTAAACCTAGGAATCTACTGTAAAACTCTTTAAAAAGACACTCTAGTTCTGTGCAATAGAGCAAATTGATAAAAAAGAATACTTTATGATGTACCTGTTAATAGTTACACTGTTTACCATCTTGTACCCAAAGCATTATACTAAAAGCCTGCATATGTCATCTAATGGCACTTGAAAAAGTAATATTTTTTTTAAAAAACAGAAAGCATAACCTGCAAGAATTTTTTTATAAGATTTATATTTTTGTTTTGAAAGTGCTATATCTTGTATTATGTGTAACACAGAAATTGATCGAGCTTTAGTTTAAAACACCACACCACACGCACAGCATAAAATACATATAGCGCTCACTAGGTAAAAGATCCTGAAAATATGTACTCTTAACATTCATTATTAGCTTAATAAAGCAATCAGGTCTGGCTCATGTCAGTACGTGGTTTTTGGAAACCTCTACTGTCAAATGAATAAATCACTCTATTCCACAATTCACTACTAATAAAACATAAGCAATTTATATATATATATATATATATATATATATATATATATATATATATATATATATATATATATATATATATATATATATATATATATATATATATATATATATATATATATATATATATAATCACACACACACACACGTAGCATACAAAGTGTGGTGCATGAGCAGCCAGCACACACAACACTTCATTCTTAAGAGTTAACCTGGTAATTATAAAATAGACTTTAAAATTGACATTTTAAAGATGCCAAACAATGTCTCTGCTTAAATGATAGTCACAAAGCACTAGTGTGTAAATAATACCTACACTGTCATCCTGCTTCCATATATTCATACATCTTCAGTGACATTCACACAAAGTATAGCCATTTACCAAAGTACTAACTGAATGAGGTTCAATATCTTGTCTGGAGTTCTACTGCTAATTTTAAATGCACCTATTCTCTAATTAATCCCATTTCAGAACCTGAAAGAGCTGCCATGACAATATGGACCTTTAACATGGATCAAGGATTATTGGAAAAATTAGTTCTTATTTTTTAGAAAAACAAGGTAACCAGCAACTAATACTGAAACATTGTTATAACATGCTTTATACATACCAACCCTGTCAAAAATTGTAAGTAATGTGGTGGTGAATATGAAAAACTGATAGGTTAAAATTGGTTCATTTCGCTTCTTTAATAAGTGAAACTTTGTTTTCAATTATATGTCTTATGACAGTATTTTCCTAGGAACACAAACAATTATGAGTAATAAAAAAACTGGGATAAAGACAATGAAGCCTGAAGCCAATTCTGTTTTTAAGGGTTGAAAGTAATCACCATCTACAAAAAACATTTCTTGTAGAATGAGTCCTTTGAAATGATAAAGCCTTTTCCTTTGTGAAATCCCCCTACCCCGGGATTAAAATAATGGTGCTAAAAGCCTGAAAAGCAATATTGAACAAATCATTCTATTAAAGATACATTTTAGCAATCTGTTTCATAGAAACTAAAAGAAGCAATCATGCAGCAGAGCTAATGACTACTTTGAGAAAGTATTCTCACAGCATATTGGAGCAGCTTACAAAATTTGAAAAGGTCTTTTCCTTATTAATACATCCTTATTTTAATGCCTTTGGAACAAAACACTTATAAAAAGTTACTATTCAGTAATAAAATTTAAATACATCAGTATAAAATAGTAAAATTATACCTGCATATTGCTCCTACGATAAAGTAGGAACTTATGATACAAATATTGGGAGCCAAAGCTCCTTAATGGGAGCAACTTTGTTTCTGTTAAATATATTTCCTTTAACTACTTAAAACTCATGTATTTAACCACACTAATGAATAGAGATAATTATATGATTTAAAAGTCTAAAAGTATCAGTGGATATGTTTCCAAATTACAGCAAAAGTACATTTTCCATTTTTATATCAGTTTTTCTTTCTTTTGGTTATTGGGAATATAAGAATGTTTTGAAAAGGAATAGCAATTTGACATACAGCATGAATAGCTGTTTTGCTATTAGTTTTTTTTAAATACCTTGAATATTAAGTAAAAGTGGCATAAGCAATATGCTTTTACTTCACTCCTGAGAGTCCTGTTTTAAATTCTTCGCATTGAAAAAAAATCACTAGCCAAATATCCAGGTGTGGTAAGGAAGATTACCAGCAAAGGTCTTGCACAGGGGATAATAGATGTCATGAAATACAACTCAAAAGTGATTAGCTCCAATGTAATTATGGAAAAATATATTTGTGGATTTACATTCATGTTATAACTTCAAATAGAAATCAACATGTGAAACCTTTTGGCAGATTTTGACTCATCTTTTAAATGAGAGTAGGAAATGACAGATATTTACAGAACAATGAAATCAAAATATTTATATTTCAAGGTAAGCTCTTAATTTTGTCTCTATTTAGAGTTGCCAATAAGGCATACTTTTTTTTTTGCCAAATCACACTTCTTTGTAATTGCACTTAAATGAAGAAATATATTTTCATGCCTAATAGTGAAATTATTTAAGAAAAAATAGGTCCTTCAGAGCTTCTTAGAAGTTTACATGTAAAAAGCTGGACAATTTTTCATACTGGTGACAAATGCACTCATAAATCATTGTCTCAGTTGTTTTATACATTTTTTGTGAAAGTGTCGTTTTACTGTTTTGTTCTTTCTTAAAATTATCAGAAGAGCCACATTTAATTAACATAAAAATTTTCAAATCTCAATGAAGCTTTAAAACAAGAGATCCATAATGTTCTGGAAATATTTTTTCCATACACTTTTTTTAAAATTGTGGATCTATTGGCAGTGAGGATACAGATTGTTTTAACAACCAGAGTAAACAACTGTGAATGAACACATTCAAACTATTTTAAAAGTTAATTTGAATTTTATACTGGCTTAATGAGACTGATACTGTACAAAAGTAGATTTACAAATGACATAGTAGGCACTACAGTATTTACTGTCATCTAAGGCATTTCTACACATTTGTCACAAGGCCATTTTCTCATCTTACTGGAACGCTTGATGAAAACGTGGTAGAGTTGTGGTTGTGTTTAGACTACTAGTGAAAGCTGCAGATAATGAGTGAAGAGACCCAAGACTAATACCATTACCAGGGTCTTGAAGATCTTGTGCCTGTGGAGGAAGCTGAATCATAGATGAGTGTGCCTCCTCTTGTGAGTAACTCATTCCAAGATTTCCCACAGAAACAGAAGGATTAAAAGGAGGTCCATTTACTGGTATAAAATTGAATAACTGAGAGAAGTCCAGTGATGGGGTATTTAGAGGTTCACTTATAGAAACAGAACTTTTTGAAAGAGAAACATCCCCAGATCCATCATCTAGTGGACCTACCTGAGGATCCAACCCTAACTTAGATGATGATGCTTGAGAATCTTGGGATGAAGAAGGCATACCACTTTGCAGTTCCAGTAAATAACTTTCCATTTCCCCTTTCAATGGCTGGTCTTTCTCAGTCATAGAAACTGTGTATGAGGTAGAACTGAGTGGATATTTTAAAGAAAGCTGGTGAGAAGGGTGGATTGATTCCATATCTATTGGACAAGGCATTCCTAAAGGTAATGATGTGGCAACCATTTGATGTGCAGATGTTGAACTCTGCATGGACTGAAGTTGTGTGTTGTATAGATTTAATTGTAGAGTGTTTGTAAATGGCTTTGATGTCAGTTCAGTGGAAGATAAAGACATCACAGGAAGCAGCTCGTCCTTTATAGGCACAGACACATTGCAAGTAAATGGGTCAAGAAGGTCCATTGGCTCTGTTTTGACCTTCAAAAGTTCTTGATTATGACTTTTCTTCATATGCCGTGTTAGATGATCCTTCCGGCCAAATCTCTGTGCACAATACTGACAGAGGAAGTCCTTTCTTCCAGTGTGTACTACCATGTGTCTTCGGACATCCTTTCGGGTATAAAACCGTCGATCACAATGTTCACACTGATGTTTTTTCTCCTTCACTCCACCTGATGATTTGCCTGCGTGAGTTTTTAGGTGCTCCAGCAGCACCCCTGTGCTTTCAAATGTCTGCAAACATACTTTACAGTTGAGATCACCACTTGTTGCAGCATGCAAAGCCAGGTGACGCTTAAATCCAAGCTTCGTATTGTAGTTCTTTCCACATTCTTCACACTTAAAGGCCTCTTTATTGGGATTATGTGTATGTAGGTGATTCTTTAGATGATCTTTTCGATGAAACATTTTCTCACAATAATTACACTTGTGGGTTTTCTCAGGAGAATGAGTAGCCATATGCCTTTAAACACAGATATATTCTGTAAGTATTTATTTTGACTAGAAGGTACATATGCTCATTTTTATGATACCTAAATACTAAATATTTTTGAAAGAAATTTACATAAGTCATGTCACTACAGACAGTATATATGATACTAAAATGTAGCAACACAATTATAAGCTAATTTATTCAACTGATGCTTTGATGATTTTAAGTTACATTAATGTTTTATTATGTAGTATTACTTGTTATAGCCATACCCGAAGTGCTCAGTCCATTCACTCCTTTGTAAACAAGTTTATATAACTTGTTTAAACTTTTCTCTTCAAATACACACACACAAATTCAGATTTGTTTATAATATTAAGCACTGTAGTTTATAATTGTACAATTTGATGTCTAAATTAACATTTCCTCTCAGAAAAATCAGCTGAAGTGTACACAGATATATATTAAATGGCCAACACATAATATAATCTGAAAAATAAATAGAGTTTAATACCTTAGTAATTTGTACTTAGAAACAAAGGCCTTGGTGCAGTCTTGTTGTGTGCACTTGTAGGGCCTCTCTCCTGTGTGAGAGTATGAGTGAACCTTTAATTTCTCAACACTGTTAAAGGCCTTGTCACACAGTTGGCAAGGAAAGTTTTTTCTTGGTTTGGATTCACCACGCTTACGTTTCCCTGAAGGGACTTTCTGGGTATCTCTTACTTCTGACAAATCACCAGGAATGACAGTGGCCATCGCAGCCTAAACCAGGCCTTCTTGTTGGACACTTGGGAACTGCCCAACTCCACTAAATGATTTAGCTTTAGATGGCTTCTCAAGTTTCATGTGGTCGTTAAAGAAAGCAAAAGGGGACTGGAAAAAAAAATAAGAAACAACTATTTGTAACTACACTTAATTTTGAAGTTTACTTGCTATGTGATGCTTTTGAATAAAGCAGATATAAAATTAGGTTCAGCTGGTCTAATGTAATATATGTAGGCGCTTTTTAGACTATTTATTACAGCTCAAAATTCACTGCTCAGGATGGACAGATCCACATGTACTCTGAAGTACCTCATATTGCTTTATAGGTTTTTGAATTAATTTATCTATGTTTTCATGAAATTTTAGCATCAAAATTCAAGTTGACTAATATATACTTCCAAAGGATTGTTGTCTGACTTATAGCATTGTGAAAATGAATGCTATAGGATACAGCAATATGGAAGTAATACTACAAAATAGAAGGAAGATCTGCATGTTTGAAGGGTCTCATGTTTATATTATTATTAATTTTATTTTTACATCTCTTTTCTTCCTACATGGTTTGCAAAGAGAATTTGAATAGTCTTAAATAAAAGCCACATAATAAATAGCAACAATCTGTAAAAAAAAGGAACCCCCCCAAACTTTATATAAAAATAAAAGCAGAATAGGCAATCCAAATCATTCTTATTATTTGCAAGTCAGAAAAAGTTTAACCAAGCTCCTTCTTTAACATCTTATCATTCTGAATATAGACTTTTTAAAATATTATGAGAATATTCACAGATGCAGATCATCCAGGTATATTCTGAAGTGATAAACTCCTCAGTTTTTCTATGCAATGTTTTAACATATGAAAATGGCCTAATATTTACTAGCCAATTATTTAAATATCTTATATCCAAGTTACCTAAACCTGAATATTAGTACTATAGGCACTGTGCAATTGCTTTAATTTTTATCACCCTAGGATATATAAGATTAAAATAGGATCACAGATAGCAAGGCCAGAGAAATAGAGTGGAATAACTGACAGATATGGTTTCAGAAAAGAAAAATAGAAGCATAGAAGATGCCATAATAAGCTGAGTAAGACCTATCTTAGTTAAAGTTTGTTTACACAATTTGATATATTTTGTACAGTCTTCCTAATTGGCTGATCAATTTTTAAAATGTCTGATATCATAAAACATATACTAAAAATGACAAAAACCTGTTTTATTTCCCTGAAAAAGGTAGTTTCTTGTAGACAACATAAATCAACCTAACACTTTTCTTCCTGATTAACATCAATTTTATATTAATTTAAAAAAAAATCTTATTTTTCACATCTGATTTTTTTTTCTTTTCCTTGTTTTTCTCTTAAGAATGTATTTTTATCTCTATATTGAAATTTATTATTTGCCGAATAAGCCAGCTATTTAGAACAGACGGCCCATTCTTCACTAAGATGTGTTAAGAGCCAGAAGATAGTCAAGACACTTCCTCTATGTCATGTGGCTTAGTCAAGTCAGGCAAGAAGTTATCAGAGCAATCAAGAAGCAAGTATGGTCGGTCCCTTCCTACCCTATGGTAGATATGAAGCCTAAGAAACCTATCAAAAAGGGTCGTGTAAATCCTGAGTTGAAGTTAAAAAGAAGTTAAACACCAACCTCCTTGTCAGCAACCCACAGCAGTGCTTGCAGAGCATAAAGGCAGCTTTGAAAGAAGGGCAGGTTGGCGTTGAAGAAGAAGGCTGAGGGAAGATGGCAAAGAAGTTTGCAAAGAAAACACCTGATGAATTATCTTTATTAGGTCAGTTAAATTAAACTCTGTCTGCTACCTGGGTCAGCAAATTGCCCAAGCAGAGAAGAAAGTTGATTCCTCAACTTGCAAGTATTTCATCAGAAGAAAGGAAGGGAGCCAGGGACTATACAAGTAAAGAGTTACATATACACCTCCAGTTTAGGCTGTAATGCTTATTAAGACTGTTGGGGCAAGAGCAGTAAATCAAGCCTTGGCCTTCTATTTACTTTCTTAGTTAGACATTTTATTTTGAATGTTACTTTGAATTTTGATTTGAATTGCTGATGCTCCAACAGTCCTGTTTTTGTTTTTAACCCTGTTCCTGAATGTTTGAACAGTTTGAACAGGGGAGCATAAAGGCAGCTCTGCTTCAGGATATCTACATCTTTGAATAATCCAGTATTTCCTTTCTGTTAATTGCTAGAGAGTTCCCCAACTTTTATGCCTATTTGGATCTCTACTACAAACATAATATTGAATCCAACTAGAATACATCTGCGAACATAAATTTCAATCAATGAATGGATTTTTCCTCTTCCTCTCCCTCCCCTTTGACATCAAAATATGTTCTGGAAATTTATGGAACTTTCATTTGCATGAACATGGTGCTACAGGGTAGAGATTAAATACTTATGACTCTTTTTTTGCTGCTCACTGATTTTGCAGTAGACAGTATACCCATGTATACCGATTCACAGGTTTAGATCCTTCAATAAACTTGAATTTAATAAGTTCATAATTCCCACTTGAACAAGGCAAATGGAGTGTTAAGTAAGAGAAAATTATAATCTATCTAATATTGTTCAATAGGGTTTTCAAATATTCAGAGATATGTCTAGTAGGGAAAAGGTATGGCAGAAATAAAAAAGATAATATTTTTCCCTATAGTGTCTTAGATTAATTTACTATGTGATCCAAATGAAGTCTTTGCTGCTTCTGCTAAGTAGAAAGTATACAATCATTGTAAAGTCTCTTTTTGTATAAAAGCCTTTGTTTAGTAGTGAAGAAAGTAATTGCTGTAACTCTTTTTACATATACATGATTTTTTTAAGGAAAAAAGTTCTAAAGAATGCATATTTTAAAACCCAAAGCTTATAAAAATAGTTGGCACAAAATTATTTTTAGGTGTTCTCACAAATATCCAAATATTCAACAGTTTAGCTAAATACATTAAGATACAGACAATTTTATTTGGTTTTAGGTAGGCAGAAGTACAATACGTTTTAAGTACACGGATACTTCTCACTCTTCAGATTTAGTCTAATTGCAGTTAAAGAGGTTATAGAAATTTTATTTAGCACTTTGCAAATATAACTGATAAATTCTTTATAAATGTGTTTTAATGCTATAGTAAAACTGCAGCTATACAGCAATTTGAATTATATTTAACTCAAAAATGTGAGGAAGAAATGGCATCTAAGGAAGAAAAAAAATCAAGTCCACAAGAGACTGTTGATTGCTTAACAACAACTGGCCACCAGAAAAATCTGAAGTCATTCTAAAAACTTAAGTACAGAATGATGGAGTTATTTATTGGTAAAAAAGTTTGATACATAATTTGTATTTATCAAGCATAAATTTGGTCATTTCTTGAACAATTCAATATTATAACTTATGCTAAAGGAGGGAATTCTGAACGTTTCCAATCATAAAAAGTAACTAATACCTGTCTTAAAGCAATAGAAGGCCTAACTTCTAAGACAACTGAATCTTAATCGAATTAATAATACTGGTATATTTGTTGCTCTGTAAATTTCAACATTTAATTAAATTATACTGAATTTTAGAATCTGATTTTTTAAATTATAGTTCTATCTCTAACAATACAATCATAAAAGCGACTTTCAATAAAGCTAGCTTGCTAACTATTCTTATTAATACTAATGCCTATTTAACTAATAAAGTACAACAGATGTGGAACTAATCAGGAAAACACCCTAGATTCTATTATGATCATGATTAAAGAACGCTAAAAAAAACCCTATGAGTAAGCAGAGAAAGAAAAACAATAAAATGCAAGAGATTTTTTACAGAATTGCATTATGAAGCAGGAAAGAAAGAATAATATCTTATATTGCTCACTATTTCCCCATTAGTTAATATTCAACTTCTTAAAAATAAATACATCTTAGGTTGTGATGGCCAACTGGACCCTTGCCTCTCAGATTCTGCATTCCCATTTCCTAAATTAGATATCCCCACCATAGTTTTCCTGTCCATATTTAATACTGATATTCAAGCCCAGGTGTGATCAAATCTTTTTAGAAGATACAACTGAGGGTAATAAATAAAACTCTTTTTTCTTACCATCCCTCCTGTCCTTTATGTTTATATTAGTTGGCTTCAGCTAATGGTTCAGCAGAGTTTTGTGGGAGAAAAGGGGATAGTGATTTTCACCAATCCATTCTTCCCACTGTAGCCCCTGCAAAGGCTTAATAGGGAAGTGACCCTATTGGTTTAAGTCACAGCATATACCAACAAATGTTCATTTTCTCAAGAATAACTCCAAAAGTTCACATTCATTGCATCTTGGAATTATGCAGTTTAGGTTCCATAATATTAGTATTGTACATAGTAAGAGTCTCAAGTTCAGATGAAAAAGGAAGCATTTTATAGGTAGTTTTCAACTTACAACTACAATTGAGACTGGAACTTCTGTTGCTAATTGAGGCAGTTGTTAAGTGAGTTGCACCCAATTTTATGACTAGTTTTGCCATAGATATTAAGTGAATCACAACTGTTGTTATGTGAAGCATGCAGTCATTAAGAGAACCCCTCCCTCCGACTTTGCTTGGTGGAAACCAACTGAGAAAGTTGCAAATGCTGATCATATGACCCTGAGATGTTGCAACTTTCATAAATCCATGTCAGTTGCCAAGATCCCAAATTTTGATCATGTGACTATAGATGCACAAAAATGGTTGCAGGTATAAGGACTTATTTTTTCAGTATTGTTATTAACTTTGAATGATTACTAAACGAATGGTAAGTTGAGGACTAGTTGTACTTTAAATATATGAAAATATATGGAAACCAAGTGTTTCATTTACATGCTTTGGGTAATTCTATCTGCACTGGAGACAAAATCTTGAAACAATTCAGTAAACTGTAGATGCATTCCCTAGACAGGGGTCAGTAACCTACAGTCTATGGGCTGGATGTGGCTCAGATTCTGAAATCATGCAGCCTGTGATCCCCAAAGATATATATTTATCCAACCCATGAGAGAAAGGAAAATAGCACTTGTTGCCTGCTTGCTTTAAAATTATGAATTAATTGATTATGAATTAGGTGGATTCAAGTGATAATAAAATTCAGAATTATGGGTTCTTCAAAAAACAAAAGAGGTCTGTGCATATAAAATATCTGAAGAGAAAACTGATCTTTCCTTTAAGTTACATTATTGAATAATATCATAGAAAATGATTGGTTTTCGAAAGCAGTAGTGTTTTTTTTTTGTAGAGAGTGAGAAAATATATATGAGGAGCAGCGCAGAAAAAGATTATTGGAAAAGTTCTCATGTAAATGATGAACAATGCGCATAGTGTTTTGAAGCCCAGCTGCTTTTGGTTCTGTTATCCCTAGGGTAAATTTTTAAATAATTAAAACACTAGCTTATTATTTGTAGTTGTCAAATATTGCTAATTCAATTGTGGATGTACAGGCTGAGCAATGCAGACAGTATTTAATACTGTTGCTCAAATATTACACTTCTCAAAGACCAGCTGAAAAAATTTTGAGCAATGTCTATTTTCAGCTTCAGTACATATTATTCACATTCATTCTTTCACAACTGTAGAATGAATGATACAATATCAATAACAATTTAAAATTATATTACAAAACAATACTTTCATATATATATATATATTATACCATTTTAAAAGATGTTCATACTCAAAATAGTTTTATGGTAGCCTCTGTCAGTGCACACCTGGTGATGGGCAACGAAGATAAACCTTCAGATTTTGGTCTTAACCAGTTCCACTGACATTTCTAGAAGTAAACCAGAATCTACTGCTTCCCATTTTTGCTGATCTGAAAAAAAAGAAAGAAAAAGAAAGAGCTAGACATCACATGATCCAAGACAAATATTTAACACAATTTGTATTGAGTTTCTGTTATGGCAGCCTATATGCTACCTTTATTTTATGAGCGTATAATTTGCCTTTCTATTTAAACAATTTTCAGGGAAATAGCTGAACAAATCAACCATGTAAACTCTTCACGTCAAACAACTTAAAGTTGTATCACAATAGATATTTGCATAATCACAACTCAGTGCATGAAATATTGCTCTGCAAAACATAACCCATTAACCTAAAAATCAAACTTGGAAATACAAACTTGGAAATAACTGATAAAAAAACCCCAAGGTCCAGCACTGCATTGGACAAGACAAGAGATTATAGGACAGTACTTTTTTTAAAAAAAAAACCTATTTCATGGCATATAATAAATAAGTGATATAAGTGAATCACATCCACATTTTCAGGGCTGCATTCATGATTATTAAATAATAGTCACTTTTCAGCAGACAGATATGCGATTATGTATACAAACTGCCCGTTTACATGTATTTTTTTAGGAAAAGAAATACATACATGCATAGTTTAAAAAAAGTTATTTCAGGAGTACAAAAAGTTTGATTGAAGAAACAAGTGCCTAGTAATGTATTATTGCATTAAAAAGCATACTCATTTTAAGCTCTGATGTTCAACATAACTTTCACATGTTGTACACAGCATTTTGCTTTGTATTATGCCTGTGTAAGGACCCACCTCACTTTACATCTTAAGAAGACCAGAACTCTTGAAATATCTCTTTCAACAGGCATCTTTCTTAAGTACACCATTTCTCCTATAATGACCGGTGTAGGCTCAGCCCTTTTTTAAATCAGCTTGTGCATGTATGCCTGCCTAGCTTCATCTAGTGCTTTTTAAACTATTAGCCAGGTGTTTTGTAATTGTTCCATCCATTCTTTCAGTGATGGGGTTAGCCGGTTCGTTTGGGGTTAGTTCTGGCATGAGGTTGAAACTTTGACTAGTAGCTATTTGAAAAGGAGTGTAACCTGTGCTGGAGTGGACTGCATTATTGTAGTCCACTTCTGCAAAAGGGAGTAGGTCTGTCCAATCAGACTGTTGGAAATTAAGAAAGCATCTTAAATATTGCTCAAGTACTGAGTTTGAATGTTCCGCTTGTCCTTTCCCCTGCGGGTGATGGCTAGATGTCAGTCCCTGAGTGGTCCCTAATAGGGATAAAAATTCCTTCCAAAATGCAGACATAAATTGCACTCCCCTATCAGATATGATGTGTTGGGGTGCCCCATGCAATCTGTAAATATGCTGCACGAAAAGTTTCGCTAAGGCTTTTGCGGTGGGAATCTTTTGGCAAGGGATAAAGTGCACCTGTTTGGAAAACAAGTCCATGAACGTCCAGACAACAGTATTCCCATTGCTTTCTGGTAATTCCACTATAAAATCCATGGCTATTTCCCTCCAGGGGGCTGAGGGATTTGCCACTGTTTGTAACAGTCCGGGCGATTTCCCTTGCAACCTCTTGGCAGTTGCACGCTTTGGGCAGCTGGCCACGTAACTTTCTATGTCCTTTTTCATGGATGGCCACCAAAATTGCCGTTTAATTAAGTGTAATGTTTTTACAAATCCAAAATGCCCTGCTGATTTTGTGTTGTGGCAAAGTTGCATGAATGTGACTCTTTTGAGTTGTTGGTATATATAACTTTTTTCCCACCCATGGCAGCCCATTTTTCATTGTGCACACGTGTTTATTTTTCTGGAACTATTCATTTGTTTCCAAACTTTTCCGGAATTCAATTCCGGTTTGGCTACCCGGCTGTGGTTTTAATTTAGCTTGGGCTCTGGTGGTTACCGGCGCTGCCAGTTGTGATTCTACCATCATCAGTTTAGAGTTGTTGGCTCGTGTGCTGTTATACTGGAGCATGCGAGATAGTGCATCTGCCAGGAAGTTCTTTCCCCCGGCAAATGCTTGAGCGTCAAGTAGAATTGGTGAAAATGCTAGGACCAGTGGGCTTGCTTGGGGTTGAGCTTGCTGGGTGTTTTCAAGGCTTCCAAATTTTTGTGGTCTGTCCACACCTGGAAAGGGATTTTATTGCCTTCAAGGAACTGGCGCCATGTGAGTAATGACCACCGAATCCCGTATGCCTCTTTCTCCCACACCGGCCAGCACTGTTCCGTTTCGGTGAATTTCTTGGATGTATATGCACAGGGTTGCAATACCCCTTCATCGTTTTCTTGTAATAGTACAGCCCCCACTGCCACATCACTTGCATCTGCCTGTATTACGAAGGCCTTGTCCATGTCTGGGTGCCTCAGTACTGGTTCGGCAGAAAAAAGTCTCTTTAATCTCTCAAACGCCGCTTGGCATTCCATTGTCCATTTTAGTGGCTGGCTAGGTTTTACTGAGGATGCTTCCTTCGTTTTTAGTAAGTTTGTGAGGGGCAGGGCTATCTGGGCAAATGAGGGGATGAATTGGCGGTAAAAGTTTGCAAAACCCAGGAAACTTTGCAGTTGCTTTCTTGTGAGGTGGTGCCCATTCTAATACTGCTCTGACCTTTTCTGGGTCCATTTCAATGCCCTGTGGGGATATGCAATAACCTAGGTAGTCTATCCTTTCCTGGTAAAATTTGCATTTTGATAGCTTGGCATATAGATGGGCCGCTCGCAGTTTCTTTAAAACCGCTCTGACTAGGTTGACATGTTCAGTGAAGATAAGAATGTCATCTAAGTAAACCAGGACCCCCTTAAATAGGTGCTCCCTTAGTACGTCATTGATTAATTGCATAAATACTGCAGGCCCCGCTTGTAATCCAAATGGCAAGAATTTGAATTGGTAGCACCCCATTGGGCAGTTAAATGCGGTCTTCCATTCATCCCCTTCCTTAATTCTCATGCGATAGTACGCTTCCCTTAGATCTAGTTTAATAAAAAAAATTCCTTTCAAGAGGTGTGATAACATGTCCTTCATGAGGGGTAGGAGGTATAGGTTGCTTTCACTGATTATATTTAGGAGCCTATAATCCACGCATAAGCATAAAGAGCCATCCTTCTCTCTAAAGAGGACCGGAGAGGCCACTTTAGGCTTGGCAGGTTCAATGAACCCCTTTTCTAGGTTTTTCTTTATGAATCTTTCCATTTCCTCCTTCTCCTTTGGGCTCGTGGAGTATTATCTGGGCTTTGGGAGTTTTGCTCCGGGCTTGAATTCTATGGCACAGTCCGTGGGTCGGTGAGGGGGGGGAGAGAGCTCATCCGCCCTCTCCTCGCTGAAAACTTCAGCAAGATCTCTGTATTCCTCTGATATTTCTGGTAGTCCCTTTTTCTCTCCCATGGATGCTTTTTCCGTTCTTAATTTTGGTAGATCCCCTTGGGGTTTTAAGTCCATAAGATCCCCTTTCGGGAAGTTGATTTCTGCCGTCCTCCAATTCACCCAGGGGTTCCATTTCTTTAACCATTCCATTCCTAGGATCATTGGGCATTCCATGCCTGGGGTCACTACAAATGTTATGTCTTCCTCATGTTTGCCCAGGGAGAGTTGGATTGGTAAAGTGGCTAGGGTAGCTGGCACCCCCCTGCTATGGATCCATCTAACTGGCTAAATGAGATTGGTTGTTCCAGTCTCGACAGAATGCCCAGGTCTCCCACGAGCATCGGCTAATGAGGCAGTGGGTGCAGCCAGAGTCTATTAAAGCTTTCACCTTGACAGCTTCGGGCATGGGGGGAATTAATACAGTCATTGTCTTGAGGATGGATGCGATGGGTCCACTTACCAGGAGTTCACCCTCCGAGCTGTCGTCTAAGGTGTCCACTGGTCCTGTGGTGTAGGCTGGAGTTCTTTCCCTCCGATGAGCAGAGTTAGAGGATTCCACGGCCTCCATCATTCTCATGGCAGGTTCTTTTGGCTTAGCTGGAGACTTCCCAGATCTGCTGGCCGGTGATCTGTCTGGGTTGTGCTGGGGGGCTTTTGAGTGGCATTCTACAGCCCGATGCCTCTCTCTCCCGTACTTGAAACACTCCATTTGCTTCTTGACCATAGCCAATGGTTTCACTGGTTCACATGTTGACTCAGGCAGTGAGCGGCTCCATTGTTTTCCTCGGCGGTGCCTCTTCAGTAGGTCAATCTCTGTTTCTCTGCCAGGATATACCATTCGTCAAGTTAGTGTGGGTCCCATCGGGGTAGGCAAGCGTCATATAGGTCGTAATTGAGTCCGTCTTTGAAATGGCTAAGGAGGATGTCTTCCGGCCAGTTCAGTTTTCTGGCAATGGCCCGGAATTCTTGCGTATATTCAGCTACCGGGCGTTTGCCTTGCTTCATTGTTTTGATCCTTTCACGGGCTTTGCGATAAGCCAGGGGGTCCTCAAATCACCTTCTCAGGACATGAAACGGTTGAAGTTGTTGAGGCATTTGAGTCGTGCAAGTTCACCACCCAATCTGCAGCCGGCCCGTCCAGAGCAGATCGCACGATCCTGATATGGGCTTTGTCGCTGGGGATGTGCCGCCCGTATTCTTCCATGTAGCTGAGGACTTGGGTTAGGAAAATCCCAAGCGTGTCGGCTCCCCCTTGAATCTCACGTCCAGTGGCATGAGTCTTTGAATGGAACGGTGCCTTCATTGTCGGTGGTATTGCCTTCCATCCAGATAACCATCTGCAGGTCAGTAGGGAGTGGGGACTACTGGATCAGCGGACGTCCCCAGGGCTGCAGGTTCCACTTCCCCCTCGGTGTCTCTCCAGTTGCGGTTCCAGAAGCTGGTGCGGTCGTAGGGCTCAGAATTCTCCTCTCCTAGGGAGCTGAGGGTTCTCTTCATCAAGTCGATAGCTTTCTATAGGATCCAGCTCGAGTGCGGTGCCCAGCTTCCTTCCTTTTCACTTGCGTACAGGGATTTCCCCATCTCCTGCTTGGGTCGGCCCCCGTCTTAGGGTCACCTTTCTTGATTTCTTTTTCCATTCACCCTTCTTTCCAACGCCCATTGACCACCGAGGTTTGTGGTCACGTGTCTTCACCACCTCTTCTCCTGAGGAATCTGACTTCTCAGATCCCAACATCTAGCAGGTTTTCAGTCGGGGCAGCGTCTCCCTCTCCAGGGGGCTTTGTCCCTTCCCTGCTCCATCGTCTGACATGGTATTTTTTTGCAAAGTCCCCCGGTAAGGTTCTCCCTTCCAGGTGGACTATTTTTGCAGATCCTGTCTAATGTAAGGACCCACCACACTTTACATCTTAAGAAGACAGAACTCTTGAAATATCTCTTCCAACAGGCATCTTTATTAAGAAAAAATGATAGCAGGCGTGCTAGACAGGATCTGAGGAATTCTCTCCCATCCTTCAATGTTTTAAGTGTTCCCAAGCAGCCCCCCACCTCACAGTTCTTCTGGGCAACGATCTTCATGCTCTCTTTTCCAGACCCCAGGCGCTGCATTTTACTGCCGGCAAAAGGGAGACTTCAGAGAGCGAGTAGATGAAAGGCGATGGCCATATTGTTATGGTCAGTCCTCTTGGTGAGAATCAACATCCAGTCCTTTTGAAGTTTAATGAAGGAAGTGAGAGCCATAAAACTCCCCGCTCATCCCCCTTCCCCTTCGTAGTATGACAGAATCCAGAGAGAGCAGAAATGGGTTTTTTCCATAGTAGATAACTAGAAATGAAATATAATTGGATTCTGACAGCCTGCTTACAATTAAGTTCTATCCCTCTGCATATGTCTTGGTCTTTCAGCCTTTTTTCTCTACAGGTTAGTTAACAAACTACACCAAAGCCTATATTATAAATCAAGTAACAACTACTGTTTTTCTCTACCACCCCACAACACATAAATTACTTTACTGAAAGAAGCCTGTGATAATGAGAGTGACCTCTATGGTCTTCAATTTTCGATGTAACACCAAAGTTCTTTCCTAAGCTGCTTCTGGAAATTCTTGTTAAAGCATACTGTAGAATCATGAAAAATGAACAAACATGATATATCACTCAAGCAATATATTGAAGCTTAAGGTATTGGTTTCGAAATAATGTTGTGGAGATATGCAAGCTCATATATTCAATGTTATCCTTTCCATGTATTAAAAATACCTCCAATGACTTCTATCACAAGTAAAACTTTCTATATATTCTGCATTTATTACTATTATTGGAATAGAAGTTGGTGCCCAGGAAAGGAAAAGCTGGAGAAAAACAAAAGAATTATCTAAAACAATAAGACTTCATATAAGTTCACAATGACAGATATAGTCGTCACAACTAAGAACAGATGTGGGCAAATCTTCATATATTTCATACATCTATTTGATGTATTGGCATCAATAATTCTATGTCCATGCATGAGTTCTAACAATTTTTATGATGTCTGTTAATTATAATCTATTTGACAGTATTGATGATTCAGCCATTGGTTTTCTCAACCATGAAAACCTATGACTGTTATCAAATTTAATTTCATGGTATGCAGAGCTTTTAAAATGTTGTTGTTAGTTGCGAAGTCGTGTCTGACCCATCGTGACCCCATGGACTATGTTCCTCCAGGCCTTCCTGTCCTCTATCACCTTCTGGAGTCCATTTAAGCTCACGCCTACTGCTTCAGTGACTCCATCCAGCCACCTCATTCTCTGTTGTCCCATTCTTCTATTGCCCTCAATCTTTCCCAGCATTAGGCTCTTTTCCAGTGAGTCCTTCCTTCTCATTAGGTGGCCAAAGTACTGAAGTTTCAACTTAAGGATCTGGCCTTCTAAAGAGCAGTCAGGGTTGATCTCCTTTAGGACTGACCGGTTTGATCACCTTGCAGTCCAGGGGACTCGCAGGAGTCTTCTCCAGCACCGTAGTTCAAAGGCCTCAATTCTTTTGCACTCAGCCTTTCTTATAGTCCAACTTTCACAGCCATACATTGCAACTGGGAAAAGCATGGCCTTGACTAAACGTACTTTTGTTGGCAGGGTGATGCTTCTGCTTTTAAGTATGCTGTCTAGATTTGCCATAGCTTTCCTACCTATGAACAAGCGTCTTTTAATTTCTTGGCTGCAGTCCCCATCTGTGGTGATCTTGGAGCCCAGGAAGATAAAATCTGTCACTATCTCCATTTCTTCCCCATCTATTTGCCAGGTATTGAGAGAGGGTCAGATGCCATGATCTTGGTTAAAATGTTAGTGTTATTCATTTATGGTAATTTTAACAAGCCAACTTGATTACTGGAATCACATAATATATTAAGCAAAGTGACCAAACAGCCCCCTTATTATAGCTTAGCATATGTAATTCCAATCTTAGAAAATAATTAAAAGAAACTGTGAAAGATTCATTACATGATCACACTCAGTATAAAATGATTAAGAATGTACTCCTGTTGCATGTGACAAGAACAATGATGTCTCTAGCTTGCTAATTATTTACGGGTATTGTTTTAATACAAACTGTTTCTGGTTTCCTGCAAACTTTAATATGTATTCATGACTTATAGTTGAACAGTTTAAAGCGTCTTATAGGTAACATAATCTAATGTTCAGACAATATGCTTAGTCATTTTGCAAACTAGTTTGCAAGAAGCATTACTTGGCTGTTTATGACATAGAAAGATTGTTGGCTAGACAACTATCTAGCTTCAAACACTTTGCTGGGCAATGGGTGGATGCAAGCTTCAGATTGCCACTTCCAGCCTGTAGTCTCTTTTCCTCAATCTATCCAGCAAGTTGAAAAGGACATTCTCATCTCTCCAGTCATTATGAATATCTATCTGTATCAATCTAATTGCTGGGATTGTAGAGGACAAAGAACCTTTGCCTGGATTCACATATGCTAAAATAGTTTGTCTGGTTTGTGCTGAAGCTAGATGGAAGAGCAACTTCTAACTTGCTCAGACACATTCTTATGAAAGTAACAATATTGTGGTGTGTTTCTTATTTCTTTAAGCATTAGCATTAGTCTTTATAGGGCACATTCTTTTGAGGTTATTTTGGAAAGTCATGGTGTTTTCAGTATCTATCAATGTACAAAGTGAGAATGGGAGAGCTTTTGAAACCTGACAGTTTTTAAAGAAACATTAATTTTCCAAAAGCAAACATTCTGCTAAAGCAATTTCTCCCAAAGCTATATTTTTAGTCAGCAGCAACACTCAAAAATCTTCTGCAGCTAATTTAAACAACCAAAAGGCATCCAACCATGCAGGTGGAGTTGTTCAATGGCTTATTAAAAGATCTTTAATGACTATAATTCACTACAATAACTTGGGGAGGGGGGAAAGTATGCTGTATTTCTGTAGAGAATAAGAAATGTTTTATTTATACATCTTTTTCTGCTATGACAGATTCACTATTCAGAAATATTCCAATATATTGCAGACACATATAAAAGGCTTTTGCCTACTGTTGTTTCATTACAGATTTTAGTTTTTTTAATCAAACCAGGAATCATGTTATCATCTGTTTTTCTAGATGCCTACAAATTCTCCTGTTCTTCACACTATTCTATTGAAAGTTACTATTGATTTCATATGCATTTACAGTTGTAAGGCATTTGTCACAAGATGACTGGACTGCCATAAGGAAAAAGCTAGACTATTCTGTAATCCTAAAATTTTATCCACTTTTGGTCTTGCTTCTGCCCATCAGCTGAAGCTCAATTGCTGAGATGGCTATTTTTTATTTCCTTTTTACTTAGCGTTGTACCTCTGGTTTTATAATATTTACTATTAATGTAATTTTAATATCTTTTATATCTGTAGTTTTTATATGTGGTTTCACCCAATTGTTGTGTGCTATCCAGAATTACCTTTGGTGACATGAGGTGTTATATATATATCTTTGATGAAGAAGTGACTTTGATTATTCACTCTATCCTAGATAGTAATGCAAAATGTATGTAAAAGATAAAGGGATAGCTAACAATACTAGAGACAGATCTTGCATTGATTTTGTAGTGTTGTCTTTATATTATGGATAATTATTTTTATAACTAATTAATGACCAGTTTAAAACCTTACCTGGAATAAGCAAAAACTATTTCTGTAGTTTGTTTAAAGGCTCCTATTCCTCTGTATTACTTTTGATAACTACAGAGTGCTTACCACTACAGTGAACAGTCTGTAACATTACTATAAAATTACTATATTGTAGTACTAGTAATTTTATATTACAATAAAATAAGGCTATGCAAAGCACTTGCTTTGCATAAAATCATGGCACAGCTAGATCTCTGGAAGGCTTCTGCAGCTGATTAAAAAAATATTCTAGTTGTATTCATGTGTTGCACAGGCAACAGTTCTCCAACTCCAATGAAGAATCTACATATGCATACACAATCAGAAACCTTCATAGCAGTTGTATGATTCCTCCAAAGTACTGTACATGGATTTATCCTTTCAGGAAAGGTCTTTGTTTTTCAAAAGTCACAGTGACTTCAAAGATAATCAGATTATTAATAATAATTTTCATTTTAGTAGACTAATTGGGGAGATAGGATCCCCACTATTCACATGCCCATAAAATTTTAAAATATTTATCTGTGTGTTTTATATAGTTTTTATTACACATTACATGTAATTGAAATTGGTCTATTTCACATATAGTCTGTTACATTGAGTTTTGGTAAATTGAGGTTTCACTGTAATTGTTTTAGCTTCTAATGTTTTAAGTTAAAGACAATAACATGCTTTGTTATTGTTTTTTTAAAAAAGCCAAACATTATTGTTGAAGAAAACCCAACATTTTTTCTTCTTTCTTAAAGAAGAAACATCTTTATAGTCATGTGATCAAAATTTGGATGCTTGGTTGCACTGTCCTGAGATCGTGATCACTATATGTAATATTCCCAACTGGCTGGCAACTAGCCAAGTCAATGGGGGAAGCCAGATTTGCTTAATAAGCACATGATTCACTTGACAATTGTGACAAAAAGAGCCGTTAAATGGAATGCAACTCACTTGTAAGTCAAGGATTACCTGTAAAAGTACCAGAAGTAACCTAGACTGCTAGGACATCAATTGCAAGTCTAACTGGAAAAGGAAAAACCAATAAAATCAAATTTTATTTTGTCAAGATTAAAAGGAGTTTCCAAGATCCAATTCAAAGTGCTGTTTTTATTTTAAAATAAAATGGTTTCGGGAACAGATTTGGAAAACCTGGATCTACTTGAATCTGCCTGTGCCCTGACAGTTTATTGAGGATCACATCATTGATATATTTAAGATAGGCAAGCCATACGGACAGAATATGTAGGCCATAGTCAAACTCTTTTCCAATAGTTTGTTCTGTACTAAAATTATAGTGACTTGCAACTCTTATTATTAATAGATTATAAAATAATAGTTTTTGAAAGAAATTATCAATTTACAGTTTTATACAGTAAATGATATCAGTATATATTTCCAGAAATATAATTATATATTTGTATTATTATTGATTTAATATTAATATTCCCAAAAGGCAAAACTTTAAAATGGAATGTAGATTTCAGTATAGTACTGTATTAACTTTATCTAACACTACATTGCCTGTTCATTATTTCTGCAGTTTGCCACACTATTTTCCCAGTTGTTAAAAACATTTTCAGGGCACAAAAACTGCAGAGTAAAGGAAAATGCTTAAAATTAAAAGAAAAAATCAGCAAGGACTGGACTCATTTTCCAACTACATTTAATTCTTTTATTAAGACCCAAGAGCAGAGAGCTACTTAGAAAAAATTACATATATACAGGACTGCTCTCTCTTTTACGCAAAAACTAGCATGATATGAAATTGCACTTGTCTGTGCATATCAGATCTAAGTAACATATAATGCATATGATGGTTGTAAGATCCCTTTAATTTGTTGGATAGAGATGAGTTTCCTAAAACTTTAGTAATAGAATTTGTTCAACTTAACAGGTTTCAACTATTTTAGTAAATATGAAAACTATTTATTACACATAATTCCCATTAATACTGTCCAGAATATTGTTTATCATATTAAGCAAGGGTATTATTATTCGGAGAATGTATGAAACACTGATATAACTAAATATTTCAAGAAAAAATGTTATGTACCGGTAATTTGCATTTTACTACTGGAAGATTTGTGAAATCTACCACAAATTCGTTTACTGCCCCAGAAGCTGTCTGCCATCATACATAAAGAAGAAAAACAATTATACATGAACTGAGCAAGCTTTATGTTTTTAAGTATATTTTTAAACACTTACTCATCTAGAAATAAAAGAAAACTAACTAGGTAAATCACATACCGCAATAGTAAGTAATCTTGTGGCTCTTTAAAAACTGAAATATTTTCTGGGCATATGCTTTCATTAATTATAATCCAAAGTTTTTTTTTGTCCACAGTATATTAGTTAATGTACAAGATAACATAACATTCTTTTGTTCCCAATTGATTAATTTACTATATCACAAAAGCCAAAAGTAATGATAGCAATTTAAAACCATGGACTATTTTAGAACTAGTTTCTTGGATATAAACATATACATTTTGCTATTTTTTTTTAAAGTAGGCAAAATGAGCAAGATGTAGATCCAGTTTGTCAGATAGTTAAGTCTCAGAATTGGTACCCATTTCACTGTGATTTATGGTTTGCTTCCAATTTCAGCTTCTTGTTATTAAAAGCAACTTGTAGTATAATGAAAGTAGTAGTATTCTGAAATATAAGTTTCTCTTCAAGTACACAGTCCTAACTTTATTACAATACCAAAGAAATGTCTATCACTTTTTAAGAACTAGAATTTTGTATTATTAATTCTCTGAAACCTTAGGATAATTAAGGAAATTCCCAATGTACATACCATATTAAAACCATTACAATCTGATTTCATCTATTACAGACTATTTTTTCTGTAAGAAAATAAAAATTATTCTGTTACAAATATTTCCCAGAACGTTCCTTTTAAGCACACATATAAACTGTGTAATGCGCAGTATTTTAGACTTTGGTCAGTTTTGAGCAAAATCTACAATACTGTGTGTAACACACTTTATATACCTTACACTGTAGGTTAGATTAGTTCAAGGTGTTTTGAATAAGATTATTACAAACAGATTAATCATTTTATTTAAGAAACTGAAAAAGAGAATGAGAAAATCAATAATTGAGAAGCTAAATTAACCAGCAAGAAGCAGGTGGTAAGGTAAGGTAAGGGGAAGGAAGGAAGGAAGGAAGGAAGGAAGGAAGGAAGGAAGGAAGGAAGGAAGGAAGGAAGGAAGGAAGGAAGGACACACAAGGATATATCCTTTAATAAAGAAAAGATAACATTGCACTAGAAGAGTATTTGGAGAGACTTGTATGTAACTTCCCTATTTAAAATGCCATTTATGACAAATAGTTCTATAAGTATTCCATACACTTAGAAGGCTATAAGACAGAAAGAAAATAGGCTTACAATATGTATTGTACGTATTTTAACTTCAGAATAAATAGTACATGAATAAGACTAGCAATATAATTTTAACATCTATGGGAAAAATAACAGCATTCCTAATCCTAAACAAAAGTATTGTACATTTATAGGACCATTAATTCAATGTAATTTGAGTTGCATAATGGAACATTAGACTGAAACAATATTTACAGAACATCCAATTCTGTTTCTATCAAGCAGAATCAATTTTAACTGTAAATGTTTGAGTGATACAAAACTTTGAAATTATTTATACTTATCATATATAAAATAAATATATATTCAAGTCTTTCTGAACAAATGTGATTCTAGGATATAAGTTGCACAATTCCTTTTCTTTGAAGTTTTAAAACAAATATATAATTTAAAAAGCTATCAGCATCAATAAGAAAATACTGTATCCTAGCATGTTGTACATATAATTGTGAAAATGTTAAGAATTGATTTGTCAGAAAATTAGACAATTAAAACTGTATTATTAAGTATCCCTATTTTAGAACAAAAGTATACTACAATATTTCTACAATTATTTTCATCTATGTATCTATTTTTTCCAGCCAATTACAATTCATCTCTTAGTCATCAATTATTGTGCCAATATTTTTATTAAAATTGTTTTTACAACAGCATTTTGAATTCAGGATTATACCATTAGATACAACATATATATATCCATATAATGTAACATAAAAAAGGATACCTTTTTCAACTTCTCAAAAGAGATGAAAAATACACAAAGATCTATTAAAATCAAAAGTGATCCAGTTTGTCCCATCAATACATGAATATTAGCCTTTTAAAAATTAATTTTAGCTGATATCTGCAAAATACCTCTAATCTGATTTCCAGGGATATTGTGCACACACACTACAAATATAATAGCTTTTTCAAACATATTTTATTTTCATTTCTTTTCCCCCCATAGTCTCTTGGCTCATTTAGCTCCATATGAGGGGATATGAAATGAAGCTGATTGTCATTCACATATATATATATTATCTTGCTTCACATTTTTGTTTTAAAAAGTTATATCTCTTAACAGTTTTGTTATTTAGTGGTCTGGAGCAAAACTATACAGATTCGCACAATTTCATGGTAAAAGATTAATTTTGGAACAGATTAAGAAAACTTTTTAATTTTAATAAAGCTTTTTTCCACTTATGTTACTCTGTTTTATAATTTATAATTTCTTCAAAGTACGAATAAGCTGCCATTCTACACATTCACAAAAACTCTAATAATGTAATTTTAAAGTAATATACAGGATAAAGCAATTGTTAAAATTTTTGCAGTAATATACTGGATAAAGTAATTGTTAAAATTGATAAGAATTTTAATTTTTAACAAATATATAACAAAAACTAGTTGTTTCAATATAAAGATAAACATTTTCTTTCAAAAATTTACACCATTATTTGAAAGTACTAACTTACATCATGTAGTTTTGGTTATCTAATTGTTGTGCAGTTATAGAGCAGACACCCATGTTCAGATTATATTAATGCATTATAGATATAATTATGCTATTATCCAATACCAACTAAATATACATAAAACTAAGATAAATTGGTTTTACTGTTTTTGAGGAAAACACTATTCTGTTTATTTGCAAAAATCTTTATTATTGCAAAGAAAAAAAACTATAACTGCTTCTTGCTTTATCTAAATGTAGAGTTTTTTGTTTCTAGCATCTTAAAGCAGCTGTCTGTCATGTAAATTTTTAAACAAATTCTGTCAGACAAGTACAAATTATATTTTCATATTTCATTTATTTTCATAGTTCTCTAACACTTTTTAAACAGTAATTGGTTAAAGATGATCAGCATATCATTTAGATATTTACTAAATCATGCTGAAATCTACTACAATTATTAATCCTATCTATTCAGAAGGATAGTCTCATCACTTAAGACATTTCAGCATTTTAGTGTGACTCACTGAAGATTTGGATACTATAAACCTTTAACACATAATATTCAGTATCCCTTTAAAGTTTAACATGTATGAAAACTATTATAATTAAATTTATCAGATTAAAATGATAATTTCTAAGTGTAAAGTACAATTTAAAGCCGCTTTTAAAAACTTCTAAGTGTAAAACAAATTTACATAAACGATTGAGATAATGCATTAAACTGAGCAACTTAAATCTCTAAAATCAAAAGAATAAAATTATAGTGGAAAGAAACTATTTTGATAAAATATTATTAAGAAGTTGAATTTTATAATTGAATTATTCATGCACCAAGTGTGAAAACCTAACTAAAATTTAAAAGATTTTGTGGAACAAGGTTGTATTAAAAAGTAACATGAAGAATAAAATTCACTGAAGAACTATGAAATTTATAACATTATAGCATAATAGAAGGTGGGATTTTATATTAATTCAACAGTGTTACAATCAAGATAACTTCTTAAAAGATAGTTTTAACTTTTTAAAAAGAACTGTAGATTCTCAGGAATAATATATCTATATTCTTGGAGGTCCATTCAATTTTTAAAAGATCTAGAAATTCACCTGTTGTAAAAAAAAAGTTCAGGAAATAAAATATATTCTAGAAACAAATACCCTTCTCAATCTTTTGGCTTTAAATATATTTAGAGCTAAATAACAAACACTCTAATTTAATTTCATTAAACTTTTCCCTAAATGGAGAACATTCATAAAATAGCAAAAAAATAAAACTCAGATTGTATTTTTCAGAATAATTCATTTAACAGTGAATTTATCATGGTATCAGTACACCACATAAAACTATACACCAATACAAGTTTTGTAGATCTATTTTAGATAGATCAAGATTCATGCCAAAATTCAGCATTAAGGTTAATGCCAATGTTGAATATTTCTATTTGTGCTTCACAAATGCCATAGTGCATCATGTGTTTAAGGTAACAGTGGAAGACTACATGTCTGTTTCCTATTTATTCCCCTATATATACACCTACTTATGAATGTAGTGACTTTAATTGGTAATTCAAAATTGCTTATTTTTCTACAAACACCAGTCAGTCAAGTGTCATTCTTAAAACATGTGGTGTGCTCAGTTATTTGAAAGTTTGTTTTTCTTAAAGTTCTTTTAGATCATATAGCAAAAATAGGTAAATCTTCAAGCAAAAGAGTTTATATAGCATCTTCATAAAAATAAATTAATCCCTTCCCAAATGAACTAATATCTTTTTAAAAAATAATTGCAATGATGACATTTTAAAAAAAGAGATAAACTGGAAAATTTGGTATTTTGTGCAAAGGGTAATAAGCTACAGGATTATTCAGTTAATATATTTACCCAAGGAAGTGACAAGACATGTATGATCGCAAGGCTATAATCCTTGAGTTCAGTTGCTCACATAAAAAACACACTAAAACAGATGTTCAAATGCACAAAATAGACACCAATGATTTTAATCTCAACATTCAGTTCATCCTTTTGAGTAGAATACTTATTTGATTTCACTTTATAATCTATACTGTGTAAAAGCAAGTATGTTAGTTATTTGTGCATGAGGAAAGCGAGGGTTATTACAGATGTTTTTCAGGCATATTGCTAGAAATTTTGAAACATGTATGGTTTTTATATCACAAAGACTAACATTATTCACTTAAAAAACAGGCACTGGTACTTCAAATTATTAGGTGACTATCAACAACAAATTCTAAAAATGTGACCTGCTTTCACTTTATATTGTATTTCAATGAAAACAACAGAGATATCTTAAGCATATGTAAAAAATTTCAAACAGATTAGGTCTCCTATGTGCTCTAGCCATATATTTTGATCAGGTTTGAATATCTTAAAAAGACATACTTTTACTTCATTTCAATTGACACACCCCCATAGCGTCTGTCTAATTATCAGCTCCCTAGTGCCTTCAATTGAATTTATTTTAATACAAAGAAAACTTTAGGTTATTCTAGGAAATTATAATGCTGTAACTTGCAGAAACTATTTCAGTTTCTACACATAACATTAAAATCAATTTCCAAAACACAATTTAATTTAAATTCAGCCACTGCACTATACAGCCTTATGGCATCACAGCAAGTAAATACTTAGATCCAACCAATATCTATAGAAATCACAATGGAACTAGTATAAGTCTGTCAGGTTAAGTAGTCATAGTCTCCCTTCTGAGTTTGATTTATGACTTTACATTTTAGCAAATACAGGACAACTGCTTTGCCTTAGCTAGAGCTCTGACATAGGTGAGGATAGCTAAAAGAGGAACTGTCTCTTTAAGATACCCTGCTCTGTCTCTGATCCCACGTGGAAACCAACATCAGCAGCACTTTCACATTAACTTTAATATGATGCAAAGAATACATTGTTTTTATCTGGAGAAAACTATAGATTGCATTCTTTGTAAAATACAAACCAAGTAAGTATACTAGACCAAGTCACTGGTTCTCTCCCAGAAGAGAAAATCTCATTACCTGTATTTTCTGCCAATTCAGTCTAAGGCACGCTGCTTTAACTCCGTATTGTACAAACAGATTGCACTTTACAGAGAGGAACCAAACACTGAGATCCATAATCAACCTAAAGACCAGTTAAGATTTACTTTTTTATACTGCATTACATTTTAACTCGGAAAGGGACAGAAAGGCAATCTCGAGGTAATTCATTTCGCGCCACCTCCCCCTTCTTCCAACTGTGTTTCTACCAAATCCCCCCCTCCCCAGACAAAGAACAAGAAAAGGAAGGTACAAAGTTTGGCAAACGTAGCAGTTACCTCCTTTACAATCAGCTCCACATTGCCCCAAAGCCGTGCAGCTCGTGCATTCCCACCTCCCGCCACCATTCAAGGAAGAAAGAGGTTTTTCACGTTCTCGCAGTGTCGGGAATGAGCTGTAAAAGGGCTTTTGCCTTTCTAAAGCGATCATCAACAAAAATAGGCATCAATTTTAACTCCTTGCTCTCCGAGAGTATTAAAAACTCACATGAGGGTATGCGGGTTTAGTGTGATCTTTTAGGGGGCAATTCGGAAGCTCGAGCGACTTGGGGATTTTTTTAAGGAATTTTCGAGCTATTTTTAATTTTGTTATATGCCTCAGTTCTCCCTCCATTTTGGTTGTTTATGATACTGACAACAAGCTGTCCCTGCTCTCTTCGGATCTCTCCTGCTTTCAGTTAGCGAACCCCGCTCCCCAATACTACCCACCCTCAACCTTGCTCGCCTTCCTAAGCTTCTCTTCCAAACCCACACAAGAAAGGAAAAGAAAGCCTCCGCCGAAGTAAAAAAGGAGGCAAATTCGTTTCTTTATGCTGCTGGGGGGAGGAGGGGGAGAAAAAAAAACTTTTGTCCAATGAAAAGAGGGAGAAGGGCGCTGGATGTCCCAAACTGACTCCAGATCCCCCTAAAGCTTCAGCTGCGGGCACCCCGGTACTCCGTCCGGCAAGAGCAATGCCCTTGCAACGTTTCTGCGCAAAATGTGTCCGATTCGGCGATACCGCTGAATTTTCATTAATTTTCTCTCATTTTGGGGCACCGCGGACTCTAATGTCTTCCGCTCCTTCCTCGCTGTTGCTGCTGCTGCTGCTGCTGCTGCTACCACTGCTGTCACTATATTCACAGCACAGACGCTGGAGCTCAGGGAAGGGAGGGGGGGTGGAGAAGACACACATACAGAGAGGCGAAGTGGGGGGGGGGACTTTTCTCCAAGTTTCTGCAAAACTCCTCACTTACTAAAGCAACCGCGCGCGGGGGGGGGCACTTCTTCACCGTTCCAAGAAACCCGGACCGAGGCAAAGGGGAGGGAAGGAGAGAGCGGGGAAAAACTCCCAGCCAAGTCTGGAGAAAGCGAGGCTTACTTTTAGGGTGCCTTCCCGTGCTGGACGCAGGGACCCCCCAAGATGCCCAGAAGGGCTAAAACGAGATGGAGCCGCGCAAACCTTCCCCATCCCTGCTTCGGCTGCTGTTGCTTCGCTCTTCGCGTCCCTCCTCCTCCTCCCCCTTCAGAATTTAAATAACCCTAATATTTCCCTGCTGAACCCCGGCTGCAGAACCCCTAACCCACAGCAGACTTACCCCGGGAGCCTCAGCATCCCTTCAGCGCCCGCTTCCCGCCTTTTACAGGGTTCTCCGATTTTTCTGTAATTTTTTCCCCATATTTCGTGCTGGACGCGGCGGGCCTGGAAATTGTTTGCTTTCCCCTCTTTCCAGCAGCCATTGTAGTGTATGCGCTGCGGTGCAGCTCAGCCTGCCGCACATGCCGCGCCCACACCGCCAGCCGCCCACACGCGCCGCGGGTTGGACACCTCCCCCTGTCACTCAGTCTTGTAGCCGCGCCCAGTCGGTGGAGCCTTTCCCGTTCACAGCTTGCCCCGTTGGTGGGTGGAAACGCCGCTCGGGCTAGGCCGGGGAGGAACCGAGCAAAGATTGGCCAGTCTGAGGCGGCTTGGGGCTGCCTTTCAAAGAGCTCCGGTCGCCTGCATTGGGTCAAGGAGCTGTCATTTTCCACCAGGCTGCGGGGCCAGAAACGGGGTAGGCTGCGCCAGTTATAAGGTCGTTGCCCAAGCCGCTGACGTCTTTCGAATTCGAGACGAGCCCTCGGGCCGTGAGCAGAGTTCCTCGTGGTGGCTGAGGTGAGTATTCGCTCCGGAGCGGCGTCGTGAGAGCGCGGTATCGCCTGTGGTGAGTGGGGCGCCTTCGCCCGCTTAGAAAATCCTCGCTAGAGCTGCCTTCTTCTGGGGGCGTCGCAGCGCTCGAGGCAAACGCTGCCCCCGGTTGTTCTCTGAAGACACTGAAGAATGAGGAGAAAGGAGCTTTGCGGGAAAGGTGGCCGAAGCGGGCCTCGTCCTGTTTCCCCCGGTCCGTTTCAGGTACTGAACGCTTCTTTCAGACCTCTCCCTCTTGTCGCGTTGATCCCGGCTTTCTTAAGATTCGCTTTTCTTTCGTGGCTCCTCCACAAACGGACCGGAGTGACTTTAGGGGGTCATTATCGCCACTCACCAAGATGCTCCAGGTTCCCGTCGGCTAAATTGCTTTGGAAGGCCCCGGGAGCAGTTCAGTCGACGGAGGCTCAATCCTCAATCCTAAATTTCCCCCCGATTCGGGATTCGGAATTAGGAAAAAGAGTGGGTGCAGAAAGGCTTTCTCAGTTTCTTCTGCGAATGGTGGTGTGCTCCATTGTACGGAAAGTTGGATTCGAAGTTCAGAGACAGCTGTTTCCTTTGTGTTTATAGACTTCACGAAAGCTTTCCATTGGAAAGAATGCTACGGAAGCAACGTATTTGTTAAATTTATTTTCCGCCCATTTCACTATACCAGCAACTCTGGGAGGCTTACAATATAATAAAAGCAAAGATGTAAAAATATTAGAAACTATTAATAATTAACAGGGGTCATAAAACTAGGAACTAGTTTCTTCCATAAATTGCTAGCATAGAAAAATACATACCGGTAGGAATGTACACAACGATGGGAAACGTTTATACATCTTTGCTAGATAGTTTGAGCTTGTCAGTTAGTACCAGTCCGCACAAAGAAGCAAAGCCCCATCCGCAAGAGGCAGGCAGTACACAAAACCATGCACTCTTGTCCACGGGAAAAACCCCTCTCCATGGAACCAGTCCCTCTGGTGCCCAAAAGGTTGGGAACCTCTGTATTACCCCGTGTTTCCCCTAAAGCAAGACAGGGTCACACTTTCTTTTTATCCCCAAAAGCCCCACTATGTCTTACTTTCGGGGTACGGCTTATATTGATTGGAAAACAATTGTCAGTTTTATTTTAAGTATTTTAAGTATATTAAGTATTTTAAGTATTTAAGTATTTTAAGTAGGAGGCGGAAGTGGGCAGGAGTAATATGTCTTACTTTCGTGGTACGGCTTATATTAGCCGACCCCCTGAAAACCCCGATACGTCTTACAATCGGGGGTGTCTTACTATCGGGGAAACACGGTAGTATATAGGTGGACTGATAGAAAATTCAGGACTGTAAATCCCAGAATGAGACCACTTCCATATACTGTCATCTAGAAAATAACAAGAAATAACTTGTTAGGATTAAAATAGACTCAAGGAATTTTTATTGTATTCTTAAGAGTATTTGTCAAGTCTAACCAGAAAGGACATAATGCAGGACATATGTAGACCTGAAAAAAGTGTGTTTGGGAATTTATTTTCAGTGTTAGGACTACTTTGTTGGTTTCCCAACTCTTCACTTCTGCAACTGTTTTTGGGAGGAATATGTTGATATTTGCTATTACCATTTTTAAATCATTGGGAATATAGGCATTTTGCCTATCTGCTGCAAGTTGCACAGAGATCTAATGGACTGGCCCTCAATTTCACAGAGCTCAGCCTGCATATATTTGTGTGTTTTTCACCAAAGAGAGAAATAAAGGATTGCTTTCCTAATATATAAGATGTAGACAAGATAAGATAACCTTTATGTCATTTTTTACTATGGGCATGACAAACATCAAAAATGAAATTTAGTTGCCCACTCTCAAAGTGAACACATACATGACACACACCTAAACATACTATATACAACGTATACATACTTTACAAAACATACGTATAGACTTACACCCCTACATATACATAACATATGAATAGTAAACACTTTCCATCTTGAATATATAATGGAAGGATGAAGCTTGAGAGTTCACAAGGTTTAGACTGTTTAGGAATAGGCTGTTAGAGTATAAATGCTTCAGCCTGAATCTGACACAAAAACAAAAACTATTTTGTGGTAGCAAGTCTGTAAACTTAATGTATCTTGTATTTCAGAAAATGAAGTTACAGTGTTTTAGAGTTCACATACACTATAGTTTAGTTTTTGGTATATTTAGTAGTTATAGTTTGTAACATTTTAAGAAAATACAGAGCTTTAAATATGAGTTGTAACTTTCAGAAATCTAATAGTAAGCCATGTTGAATTTAGTGTAACGTACATAGGATTAGATTGCAAATTTCACATGAATTGTTTACTGTGTAGACACAAATCTATTCTGTACAGCTGTACTGTATACTGCTTTATCATAGAAAATCTCTTTAAAAGCACAATTTGCCCTTTTTTTTTTGCCAGAACCAGTGTCCAAAATACATGAATGTCTTTCCTTATTTTGAAATGAAGAAATGAATGACCAATATCAGCAGGTAAATGTAAGAATATTAAGGATTGAGGTACTAGTCAATCACACAAATATTAGGCTGTAAATCACATCTAGAAGCTTGCTTTCAAATCAGTGTATGTATATGTCATGATCCCTAAAGTCAACCTTGACTTACGATGACTACATAGACAGATCCAGCTGGGGTTTTTTTTGTGTGTGTGTCAATATTTCTTAAGTGGTTGCCACTGCCAGTACTGTGTTATTTGATTTGCCATTATGTTGACTTATATCCAAGTTAAGTGATATCTGTTGTCCATATTTGAAGAGAGTGCTATACTGTCAGGCTCAAATAAGCAGGTCCACATGTGAAGGTTCAAAACTACTGATTTATTTCTCAAGCCTATCTATGCACAGGAATCTTCTCAGACAAAGGGTTTGCACCTGGATAAAATTAGATAAGAGTCAACTGCATTCAAAGGAATTGGACTTCGTCCTCTTGTGACTGTGTAGACCAGGGATGTCAAACCCTGGGCCGGATGCCTCACGCACTTATCCAATTGCCAGCAATGTCAAAACAGTTTTGACATGTCTGATGTAGACACTCTATAAACTGATGTCCTGCCTGACTCCTCCCTTGACTCTGTTCATCTCCTACATATATACCATGTATCAGGAATCTGGTAGCAGTTTTTCAGATTAACTAATTTTATTGAAAGGAATAATGTTTTGTGTATTTTTGATCAGTTTGGTTTTGATCTGATGAAAGCAGCTATGGTTCATGAAAACTTGTGCCGTGAAGTTTGAAAAGATGTAAAGACTACTAACAGACTTCTGAATTTTGGCTATGCTAACATAGCTCTACTGCAACATGAATGTAAAAAAAAGGTATTCTTAATTTAGATACCAAAACTTGGAAAATTTCTTACTGCTTTGTATTTCAAAGCTTAAATTATAACTTGCTGCATTTTAGTTAAGCCAGTAAATATATATACAAAAGAGGGAAACCAGCCACAATTGATTTGGTCTGGAAATCATCCTCATACTTTGTCTTTTTCTTAATTGTCATTGAAAAGTCATTCTGTAGGAGATATTACATAGAGCAGTGTTTCTCAATCTTAACAATTTTAAGGCATGTGGACTTCAACTCCCAGAATTCCACAGCCAGCATTGCTGGCTGTGGAATTCTGGAAGTTGAAGTCCACATGCCTTAAAATTGTCAAGGTTGAGAAACACTGAGATAGAGTGACAGGAAACAGCAGCTAAGAAATTTTGCTCTTTTTAAAATTATAATAAAGCCAGATTTTTTTCGGTAATATCTATTGTAATTGCTCTTTTTATTTCATAGCTTTCAGGAATTAATGCTGTGTAGAAAAATAGGTCTTATATTGCCCCTCTAATATATTCAAATGACTTATCTGAACCCCCTATAGACTTGTCTGACCTAACTGCCCATCTCTTACCTCTAAATTCATGTGATAGCCATACCATATGGAAAATTGCATATTTATAATTTTGGAATGAGCAAAAATATATTTCTGCTTTATATTTCTTTCAAAAATATGCCAGTGCATATTTTCTGGAATCAGAATTTTATGTGAAATATGCTTTACTTCAGCCACTTTTGGTAGTTTCAAAGTTATATTTGCCTTGCAGGATATTTTTTTAAAAATTGTCACCTGTTGCCATATTTTTTTTCTAATTTTTAAATAATTATTTTTCAGAACTTTCTACTTCTTTCAAAGTAATGTTAAACCTCATAAAAGAAGCTACAATTTTTAAAAAATAGTACTGAACATACTAATGCATAATATGCTGATTTTAATTACATTTATTTGCAAACAACCTTTATTTCTTATTCAAAATTTCCTACAAAACATGCATCTTCTTTTCTTAAAATATTATTTACAAGTCCCTAGGAAAAAATATTAAATTTTTGTTAAGACAAAAGCTGTCCTGATATCTTGAAATTATCTTTTTTTAGCTGCTGTCCTTAAAAGAAAAACCACACACAGAAAAAAAACAATACAATACTGACTTTATGTCTCCAAAACACCGATTGCAGGATCATGACATTAATCCATGTTTAACGGTAAGTTTTCTTCTAAATGGATGCTATGAGGTTTTAATTTATTCTTCTGAAATGTAGCTTTACATAATAATAATGTACAAAATACTGCATATAGTTGAGTGTGGGTAGTCTGTGTCTGTGTCCAAACGGAGACATGTATCCTAGGTATCTTAGTTTATATGTAGAATGAAATGGGGCTATGTTCTTTTAGATACATTTATCCAGGCAAGTGTGATTCAGAAAAGGGCTGAGAGTTTATTTTTTAAAAAAAAAAAAGTCTGAAGGGATTTTCTTGGCAACAGTTTGTGAAGACCTAACTAGTGGCAGTTGAGGAGATGCTGGGAATGAAAAGGATATGCTGTGCTGGGACATCAAGGGTGGCAGGAGAAGGAAGGTAAAAAGTTGGGAAGATTGGGATGGTAGGTGGTAGGATATATGGCGTACATTGGGATAGCAGATAGACCAGAACATTGATGATGGATATTGACGGGATCCTGTAACTACAAATATATTCTAAATTTGTTTCTGTTGAATTGCAAAATCATAAAAGGTTTGGAAAAACTTCTGAACTTCAGTAGTTTGAAACAAAACATTTCCTGTTGTTGACCTTGCCCTCTGAAACAGTATTTTACCAGAGATACTTATAGTGCCCACACTCTTTGTGTTCCAGATCTTGCTCTCTTCTTTTTTATAAATATTTTATTAAATTTTATAAGGGTAAAGGGGAAGTGGGGTCAATAAGGGTATGACAAGGGGTAACAAACAAAAAAGGTTAGACCAGGGGAAGGGATAGGTACAATAGTGGAGTTGTCCTCCACAATAAGTCAACGCTTCAGCAAGTAAACCCGTCCGGGTATACATATTCAATCATAGTAATTAATATAAAATAGCAATACTTAATATAATATTCAGATCTGGCTTTCTTCTGATGCCTACAGTTAAAGTGCAAATACCTTTGTACCTAGATAATATATGAATTCTATAATGTATTTGCATCTTGTAATACAACAAAACCACTATAAAAGGAGTGGACAGCAATAATAAATTTAATTAAATTCAAATTTAATCATGATTTCTTTTTTAAAAAATATTACTAATGTAAGGCTTCTTTGAATGTAGGTATAATTCAAAATCTAAATTTGAATGCTTTTTTGTTCACTTGTAATAATTTATTAAAGATATTCTTTGGTTTAAGTCTTATATTCATTGATTTTTTGTGTCACATATAGATTTATAATTCTGTTGGATATTTTACCTGAATTTATCACTGTAATAAACTGATTTGATATAATATAATTCAAGATCTATTATATTCCTTTGAGTTACTTTTTTCAAATAAGTTAGCATAAAGATTAACCCCTTAAAGAACAAGTAAAATATAAATAATTATTCATATATACCTATAAACAATGTATTTCTTGATAATAGAATATTGATTACATCTAACAACCTTAAATACTAATAATCACACTCATTCTAATATTTTAAGCACTTTTATTAAAAATCTTGAAGGTATCATAAACCAAATGTTTTTATTGGCTAATGTAATTTGTATTTTAACCTAAAATCTTTTAAAAACATTTATACAAAACTTCGCTTAACAAATAAGATGGGCTCTTCAGTGCTATTATGGTACTGTTTTTCAACAATAAGAATCCCATGTTTCTTTCCTTGCTTTCCTATAAGCTCTGTGAAGGAAGTTCCACCGATGCTTTTGCTTTGGTTCTGCAAAAAAGTACCACTAGATTTATTTTTTCATCTCCCAACTCCTTTCTACGAATTGATAAGTAATTATCAGTTGAAGATGTAGCTGTTTTTAAATTTTAATTGTGATTTGTTACAGGTGATATTGTATGATGTTACAAAAGCTTTAAACAAATTTAAAACTATCTAGTAGTCAGATGAGGAAATTATCTTATTTCTTGCATATTTCTTGGGGTTCTAGAATATCTTTTAGATTATCAGTTCTATTTTAATTTAAAAGAAGCCAAAAAGTTTGCATCCTTATCAAATTTGGTTACATTTCTTGGTAACAATATTTTTTGTTGGGAGAATTTTAAGATACCTATTATCTTAATATTTACAAAACTATAGATTTAACTTTTAGCCTAATCTTAGTTTTAATGTCTTAATACTTTGAAGAAACATATAGTTATGCTACTGTTAAGTAGGATTTTATTCCAACATAAGTATAAGTTTGTACTCTTATTGTTTAGTTGCCTTTCAACAAATGAATATGGTACTCTTCTAAATTGTGGAAACCAACTATTAGGTTTTTATATTTTATTTCCTTTCATATTCAAGGAAAGCGATGCTTCTAGAAAGTGTTTGGAAGCAAATCAATCCAATAAGGATATGTGTGCAATATATTTTTTAAAGTACAAAAGTTGCCGAAAATTTTGGGTAAGTAGATTTGAAAGGCTTATAAATAAACTTGTTCAGGAAGGAAACAAATAAGGCTCTAAACCTGTCTCTAATCTATTCCTGTCTCTATCAATATTATTGTCTCTGGCAATATTAAAGGGTCAGATTATTTATTGCATCATTTATATGAATTTACGTTACAATGTCTCTGCGCTACAGAATCCAACAAAATGTCACAGTTTAAATGGTTAAAATTAAGATAAATTAAAGTAACATTCTTTACACACAATGAATTAAAATAACCAAGTATACAATTTCCAAGGAAATTCATTTTCCAGAAAAAAATGAATAGTTTTCACTCATACTAAATGCTAACATTGTTTGGTTTTTTGAACCTCAGGGGCAGACTAATCTATAGAGATAGTGTACTTTCAATAAGACTTATCTTCACACTCACGTCTCACAATCTCATTGGCACTGGGATCTGAAGTATCTCATTCTGGATTGAATGCATCAGAATGGGCATATTCTGTCTGGGGAAGGTAGTCTGGAAGATAAAGAACTATAGAACTTTGTAATAAAAACCATCAACTACTTGCAATATATCTGAGATGCTGTTGACCTGGCTTTCAAACATGAGTAAGTGGATTGCTACATGCTGTACCAATGAATGTTTCCAGGAAGCTTTTAAAAGAAATCTTATAGAATGTGCTGCAACAGATCAATCTTAAGTTGGTAAGAGTGAGCGTAACCATTGCTAGTGCTGGCTGCTCCAAAAAGGGCTGCAGTTGCCCCATTAGTTGAAACGATTCTGTAAACGCAAGAGAATCTGGAAGTTGCAGCTGCTTTATCCTGTAAAAAAAATAGCTGACAGTATTCAAACAGTATTTGATATTTTACTCTAGATTGTTTTATCCATCCATCCATCCTGAAGACACAGTTAATGATACCTACCACTTATCAGCTTTGCCAATGGTGGAAATATGTAATTGGATATTTATCTTAATACCTCAACCTAATTAATGAATCACCTGCCCCAGTGATTTCCTAAAAAACTTAAATGCAGAGCCTATTGCATCTTATAAAAGAGTGATGGGTTTAACTACTTATCACTATCAGCTGGTACACTGAGACTGTCTCTACCCATTCCACATAGGGTGTGTAGATAATTACTTTGGTTGATAGTATGAAACACCTTTTAGAGGATGGTCCGGAACAAGCACTCTTTATATACAGGTCCTAATGAATTTTGACATTCATGATGGGACACCGGTACACAGATTAAATCCTACGGATATTACTACAGTTGTAATAGGATACCTCTATCCTTTATTGACCTGTACCGATACATCTACCTGTATTTAAAACTTTATGGTAATCGTTTATTTATTCAAGAATTTAGACACCAAATCAGAATTTGTTTACTGTTTTTTTTTACACATGAAATCAATCCATATTGTATGTAGAGAGAGAAAGAAGAGGAATTGGTTTGATCTTGTTTATAAACCATCATTTTGTTCTTTGGATAGGTCACATTCACAATGTTAGATAGCATTCTCATAAACATCTTTTGGCGCTTTCCAGATTTCCATAGAGCAATTTACAGATTTTTCTATGTGTGTGTGTGTGTGTGTGTGTGTGTGTGTGTGTGTGTGTGTGTGTGTGTGTGTGTGTGTGTGTGTATATATATATATATATATATATATATATATATATATATATATATATATATATATATATATATAAAAATAAAGCTGATATGTTGCAAAGAAAGTGGCCATTTTCTAGTTTGTCTTTTATGCTTTATACTATTTCTAAGCTTTTAGGCATTCTTAAAAGATAAGTAATGGTGGGTGGGTGTATCCCAGTGCTTACTAAAAAAAGAAAGCAAAGTGGGTGAGAGTAATCTCATTAATTTTAGTTTTGATTAAATCATATAGCTCTTGTTAAAAGAGGCAAGCTTGCCATGGCAGCCATTTTTGAATATATCACATGCTCTCAAAACTCCAAATATGGCCACTTGCCCAGAGAGGCTGTCTATCCTTAATATTATGGGTGAAAGCATTCATTTATTCACATGTGCAAAAAATTAGCTCACCATACTCTGATGTTATACCATTCTGTTCAACTAGAATCTACCAAACCATTTTCCTTTTAATGAAAAAAGTGACTCTTCTGGCAGATTATTGACATTGAGCCTCTAAGCCTAAACACATTGTGGCTTCATTCTGGTAGAGTCTGTGTATATAAATCAGGGTCTGCATATACGGAGAAAGTCAAAGCATGATGCTCTGTATAGTTTTGTCATGTGCAAACTGTCCTGACTCACATTTCTATGAATGACCAAGTTCCATCTCCAAACTATTGAGTGATGATTGTGTATCTTAACAGTGATTTATCTTCTACTCATGCTGAAACAGTATTTCAAAAATAGGTACTCTAGATGTCAAGAGATAACATTTATTTTAATGGAGCAATTCTTCTCCAACTACACAGCAAGTATTTGATTTGCTGAACTAAATATGTAAATATATTAAATATTTGTTTGCTAACAGCAAAATGGATTTAACCACAGTGTTATTTTTTTTCCATTTTTAGCATGGGATTATGATGCAGAGAAGACAAGATGGAATAAAACCACATATGCCTATAGCAGAAGAAAGAAAAAAAATCCTAGCTTCATTGGGAAGAGCACCATATTGACCATACAGTTTTATTAATATAGGATGTACAATGGTTTTACTATAATGGTGTGCTTTATTTTATTTTTAAAAAGTGGTTTCTTGATAGCTGTATTGCCACAATCCTTGTATTTTATAAAAAAAAACCAAAGAAACTTGAAACTTTAAATGTCTAAAGAATGTAATGCATTCTTATATGGGAAAAACATGCAGAAATAAGGTTTTGATTAGGCAAATTCAAGTGGTTTTGTATTTATTGTAACACATAATTTCATATATACAAAGAGGAAGGAATTCAAATTGATTACAGATAATGTAATCAAATGAAATAGTTGAAAATATAGTATGGGACTGAGCATTCCCATAGATTTATTTCCCAAGACAAGACAAAAGTTGGCTCATTTTAGATCAGTGTATCAGTTATCAGCAAATTTTAATATCCTGTTAAAAATTATTATTTTAAGGACTAATATTCTTCACTATAATGTTGATGGTTATCAATCTATAGATATTTTCACCTTTAGCCTCAAAGTCTGTCAATTCAATGGTATTAACTAACATTTTTATTAATAAATTAAGCAGTTTGGTATATATTAGGTTCCTAGAAAAGGTGCTACATAGTATTTTCAAAAAGTTTAGGAAGAACTGGACACTTTCTATATGTCCAGCAGACATCAGCTTGTAATTTATATATAAATGTCAGTCTGGATGGAATTAAGAATCACTGAGTTCATATGAAGCATTAAGTGTCAGGATAACATAGCATTCATACTGTTTTTTTATATCTTTTCCATGGGACCTTTAAAAATAGCTCACTAAATGTATTAATTTGGACAATATTTTGTTCCCTCAGAATAACGTTATTTATGAATCTCTTCAGCCTTTATTTTTAATTTTTAATAAAAAATTATTTTTAATAACTATACAATTTATTTTTTATTTTCAAATAAAAATAAAAACATTTTTAAAGTTATTTGTTATTAAAAATTAAAAATAAAGGCTGAAGAGGTTTATAAACATCATAAATGTTCAAACTGAGTAGTACTTAAATGCATTTTGATACACTTGTAAAGTTTTGAGAGACTTTTCAACTTGCTGGTTAAACTCCCCTCTTCATCTCTTGCTTATAGGATATTATTTGAACATTATAAGAAAAATCTTCTGCAAAGAACAGCCAGATGAGCTGGGAAGTACTTAGCAGCTATTAGTTAAAGCAGAAGTCCCCAACCTTTTAGAACCAGTGACCAATTCTTTGTGGTTTCGTGTGCTGCTTGCATCCCATGGATGGGGCTTCGCTTGTTTGCATGGCTCAGTTTCTGGCATGCTGTAGCTCAGTGCTGGTCCATGGACCAGGGGTTGGGGACATCAGAGTTAAAGGGTGTGTTGTATAGAAGGGTTAAATCAAACTACAAACAATGTCAGAGTTATACAAATTATTAAAATGAATAGATCTATACATATCCTGTATAAACCCTTAAATCTGAACCATATTTAATTCTTTGAGACAAAGAGATGTTGCATCAGATTTGATCTTCTGAATTATTTCAGCTGATGTTTTCATTCCTGTTTATACTCAGAAAACAAGAGTTTTCAACAAGAGTTTTAAGTATGAGTAGTTATACATATAAATCTTACGATTTTTTTATAAAAAAATGTTGATGCTGATTAGAAACAGTTCTATATTATTACCAGGCAGTAAACTGAAATTATAATGTGAAAAATTGACAGCAACATTTCAGACTATATTGAAACTATTCCCATATTTAGTACATTTATTAAATAAACAATTGTTTATTACTGCACCGTCACAAAAGTTCAGATTTTACATTTATGTTTTCTGCCCCTGTTCAACTGTTGAATCTTCAGTTTTTCAAAATGGTATTGTATATAATTGGATTACAGAGAATTAAGGATGAAAAGTGGCTACAGGGAGGTGACAAGTTGTCAACTATTCCTAGAATGTCTGCAAATCCAGTATTGGTGTGAAGTTGTTAGTTGGCCTGATCTTTTAAAAGTCTCCATTGGTGATTTTACAGAATCCACCAATATTCATAAATAGTTCAATTGTTTTATATGATATCATTCATTTCAAAAAATGTACTTGTTCAGGTTTGATGGATGGAATGGATCTATATAGTTCTGTGAAGATACTGAATATATGCAGCCTTAAGATTACAGATAGGGAAGATACGGGATTTTTTCAAAAACATGTCACAAGAGGATCAAGATTTGTTCTCTATTACTATATTACAAGATATAGGCAGTGGTGGGATTCAAATATGTGAACAAACGGTTCTCTGTGTGTATGCTGCTTCTGAAGTCCATTCTGGGCATGGGCAACAAAAAATTAGCCACCGTTCTGCCGAACTGGTGCAAACTGGCTGAATCCCACCACTGGATATACGCTATCATGAAATGGATTTAAGATAGAGAAAAACAAAAACTGAATGAATCTTGGAAAAAACCCATTTGAATCAATTAACTAGTGAGCTGGTAGGCACCTCTTTATTTGATATATTGAAACAAGCTAGATGGGAGTTATTTGAAATGCTGTAATTTGAATTTCTGCACAAGTAGGAACTTAGATTCTCCAGCATAGTGGATGTAGAATCCACTGGATTGGGTTATTTCAGCCTTCCTGCTCAGAGAGACTAAGAAAAAACTTTGGCCACACCTTCCCCTGGGTGTGTCTCACAGTTTTTTCTTAGTCTCGAGCTCAGAGCAGACACCTTTTTGCTGGCTCTGTAGGAATTTTTAGATTGAATCCTTTAATTTGGCCTAATTTTTTTTTCTAAAATTACTAAATTGATAGGATCAGTAGATTTAGGTGGGCTCTAGGATTAGGGACCTTCCCTTACCAGAGACTCGAGCCCCTGGCCTCAGCAGGGGCTCGATCCTCCCCTCCAGGGCCCTAGACGCAGGGCCATCGAGCAGAGCTTGCCGGTTTTCCAGTGAACGGCACAGCGGACGCCGGCGGCTCGGATCCAGGCATGGGGCTCCGTCGGAGATCGCGGATCGGCGTCAACCCAAACCGCAAGTGCCCGGTCGGGGGGGAGGGCAGCGGGGAGAGAGGCCTTGCTCCGGACCCGCTTCCAGCGTCCCGGCCTTGGCTTGCCGAGTGGGGGAAATTTCTCCTCCCTTGCAAGAGGAACGATTAGAAGGGGTGCGGCCGCCATTTTGCGGCTGCATGGTGGTCAGGTTCCCGCCTTCTTGCTAACCGGCGGCGGTGGCCATCTTGGTTTCGGGCCTACAAGGCCTCCCCCTCAACTACAGCCTGTCTTGGTCTGGGGTGCCAGGCCCGAACAGGGACAGCCTCCCAATGCGCTTCCCAGCATCCGGAGGCTTATCGGCGGACATCTTCCGGACAGGCCGCGTCTCCTGGTCGGCTCTGCCAGACCTTAGGCCTCCCTTCGGGGCAGCATAGGCCATAAGGAGACCTCTGGACCTAGGGACCCTACCCACTTTTGCCTGGTCGTGATCCATTGTCCCCTTCTAGATCTGGTATAGGAGGCAGTACCCCATGGGCCCTGGTTTGCCTAGGCCCCGGCTGGAGTGAAGGTTTTACTAGGCCGCCTGTTATCCCTAGCCGTGGCCTTTAGCCACTGGGCCTATCGGACAGGATTACAGCCAGTCCGACTGATCTGCCTTGATTGTCTGTAGTCAGCGTGAGGGGCGGTTGCATTCTTCCCTGACTACTGTTCTGCGGCCTTCATTCCAAATCCCTTCGCACTAGCCACCCTATTGCAGGCTTGGCTAGTGGCAATGGCAGACAGTTCCTCGCCTATGGCTTCACTGGTTTAAAGGTGCCCCCCCTGCACAACCAAAACGCAGATCAGCAGAATTGGAAGCAGGGGGGAAGAAAAAAGCTAAAACGAAGCACCTGACTTCTAAGGAGACCTCTAAGTCATCTGAGCGAGAGGCCTCGAGGAGACACCAGGCACTGGAGAGGGAATTCTCCAAAGCACAGCGGCTCCTATCCAGTGGGGCTGATCCGGTTCCCCCTGCCCCACTGGATAACAATACCTTGGAGCCACACCAGGCACCTGTGCAGGAAGTCACCTGGATCGCTACTCCTCTGGGGGCAACCGAACAGGCAGGTCCCTCTCCTCCCCTCCTACCCAGCAGGGTCCCCAAGTGGCTCTTGCTCCAGTGGTGGTTGGGGCTACCTTTGGGGGCCAGGGACCCGCATGATCCCAGGGCCAGTTCCAGGCATTTATGCAGCACGCCTTTGTGCAATTTATGACATCACCAAGGATTCCGCAGGTTCCTTCTCAGGTCCCCCCCCCACTGCTCCTTCCTCTCTGCAGGAGTCTATCTCTGCACCTGGTTCTGTTATCTCAGAATCCTCCTCCCAAGTGGGAGAGGGGGAGTCCGTGGACTCAGACATAGCAGACACCCCCATGTCAGAGGATGAGGAGGCAGAACCCGACCAGGCCTCTGCCTCCTGTCTCTTTGACCCCTCGGTCTTCACATCTCTCTTGACAAAGGCCTGTGCCACTACCAATCTAACCTCTGTTCAGGAGGAAAAGCCGTCTACTTCAACAGATAAGGAGTCCAATCCGTTGTTTAAAGTAAAGGTAGTAGAACACAAGCAGATACCCTCCCCCTTTGTGTTCCGGGATGTGGTCGAGGCCCAGTGGTCCTCCCTGTCCACTATTCCCAGGGAGAGCACCCTGGAAAAGAAACTATATAACGTCTCTCCGTCCTTTGATTCCCTGCTAGACGTTCCTACGGTGGATGCTGCTCTAACCTCCCTATTCTCAAATTCTGCCGCCTCAGGAGACATGACAGAGTTCCTGACAGCGGAAGACAAAAAATTCGTGTCTGCCTACAGAAGAGCGCACCTGGCTTCTGGTCAGGCCATCAAGGCAGCTACTGCAGCCTCCTTCTTTGCCAGGGCGTCCATCATGTGGATCTGTGAGCTTCAGGCCTTGGTTCCTCCTGAGCAGGTCAGAGTGCACCAGACACTCGTCAAGCTGGTAGGGGCCTCACAGTACATTGCCGACGCCTCCCTCCACTCGGCTAAATGTTCGGCCCGTTCAATAGGTGCCACGGTGGCCTCCCGTAGGCTCCTGTGGTTAAAACAGTGGAGAGCGGATTTAAGGGCAAAGTGGCACCTTTCCACATCCAGGTACGTAGGCAAGGACCTGTTTGGTTCCATCCTTGACCCACATGTGGTTGAGGGTAGGGACAAACGAAAGGTCGTAGATCATCCCTCCAAAAAGTCTAACAGGCGGCAGCAGCCGGACTCCCGCAGACAGGCTTCACGTCCCTCGGGCTCTTGGGAGTGGCGGCAGCCCTTTCGACCAGGGCAGTCCTAGGATTGGCCCAGAGGTTCACGTTCCTTCCCCCAGAGGCAGGATCGTCAGCAGGACCACCAAAATACAGGACCCAGGGTCAGGGTCAGGCAAAGGCAAAACGTCCCTTCAGGGGGTCGCGGAGCCGCCCTTTCCAGCGATCCAAGTGACACCCTCAGAGAGGCCCCAATAGGGGGGTGCCTAGAGCGTTTTTATCAGGTCTGGGAGCAGACCACCACCGACTCCTGGGTCAGGGACACCGTCAGGCGGGGCCTGGCACTCGAGTTCGAGGCGATCCCGCACGATCACTTCCTTCAGTGCCCGGTGTCGCAAAATCCCTCAAAGGCACGGCTGGTATCCACCGCCATCAAATACCTCCTGGACATCAGGGCCATAGAGCCCGTCCCGGGGGACCAGGTTGGGACAGGGTTTTACTCCATCCTGTTCGTGGTCCCCAAGGCATCAGGACGGTGGAGGGCGATCCTGGATCTAAAGGGTCTGAACTGTTTCCTAGTGTACCGACGGTTCAAAATGCAGACCCTAAGGTCAATACTGGCCGGCATCAGAAAGGGGGATCTTCTCTTCTCCATAGAGTTCACAGAGGCCTACCTCCACATCCCAATCTCCCAGGAACACCACAGGTTCCTGCGCTTCTGCTACGCACACCGGCATTATCAGTACCGGGCCCTCCCGTTCAGCCTCTCTTCGGCCCCAAGGGTCTTCACCAAGGTCCTAGTGGTCTTGGCCGCCCAACTTCGGATGATGCTGGTGCACGTGCAATGCTACCTGGGCGACATCCTTGTCCAGTCCAGATCGCCTCGGTCAGCACAAGCAGACCTGCTGACCACCATTCAGGTACTCCAGTCCCACGGGTTCTCAGTGAACTTCGGGAAAAGCCACACTTCCCCCTCAAAGCGACTCCTTCACCTGGGGGCTCTGATAGACTCAGAACGGTGCAGGGTCTACCTATCCCAGGAGCGACGGCTGAGCATCCGGAAACTGATATCCCAGATCCGGGGCGCGAGGAGGGTCCCTCTGGTGCAGTTGTCCCAGCTCCTGGGAAAGATGGTATCTTGCATGGGGATAGTCCTGTGGGCGAGACTCCACTCAAGGACCCTCCAGTGGCTTCTCCTTCCCTTTCAGAAACAAAACCTCAGCGCCTCTCCCCAGAAGGTCCAGGTTCCACCTCACGTCCTCGCATCCCTCCAGTGGTGGTCTTCCACAGCCACGTCCAAAGGGACCGTATTCAAGGAACCCCCCCCCAGGATAGTCCTGACCACAGACGGTAGTCTGCTCGGCTGGGGTGCTCACCTCCAAACGCAGTTGGCCCAGGGGTGTTGGTCCAGGGCGGAGCTCAAGCAAAACATAAACTGGCCCTCCTCCACTTCTCTCCCCTAGTGTCAGGCAAGCATGTTCTAGTCCTGATGGACAACGTGGCGGCCAAGGCCCACGTCAACAAGCAGGGGGGGCACATTCCTGGGCCTCCAGGAGGCCAGAGAACTGGGGCTGTGGGCAGAGACCCACCTGAGGTCGATAAGGGCGGAACACATTTCGGGGGAGGCAAACCGACAGGCAGACTCGCTGAGCAGGGTGGCGGCTGGACACCAGAATATTCGAATTGATGGCCAGGTTTGGCAGGCCATGCCTGGATCTTTTTGCCTCCCCGGCCAATGCCCAGCTCACCAGGTTCTTCACCAGGTTCCCGACCAGAGGGGCCGAGGGGAGGGATGCACTGCGTTGTAGGTGGCCCGAGAGGCTTCTGTATGCCTCCCCTCCCCTCTCTCTGATCTAGGCCACCATCCGCGAGCTGCTACTGGAGCGGGTGGAAGTAATCTTGGTTGCGCCATATTGGCCTCGGTGCCCGTGGTTTGCAGACCTAGTGGATCTGTCCCTGTCTCCACCGTGGAGGCTTCTGCCGGACCAAGTGGCCCTCTCTCAGGGGGAGCTCTGCCACTCAGACCCTCAGTGGCTGCAACTAGCCGCCTGGCACTTGAGCGGGAGTGTCTAACTAAGCAAGCGTATTCCCTAGAGGCGATCTCTATGATCCAAGCCTCTAGACGCCCCTCAACAGGATCTACGATGCAACCTGGCAAAATTTCTGCCAGTGGTGCTCCCCACGGGGGTTGGATCCCCTCTCAGTAATTGTCCCAAACATCCTAGACTATCTGCTAGACAGCATTTCCAAGGGGTTGTCCACCAACACCATCTGCAGACAGGTGGCGGCCTTATCTACAGTCCTCACCTGCGACAATTAGGGTCCCCTTTCTCACCACCCAGCGATCTCTGCCTTCCTCAAGGGGGCGGCAAACTCCGGTCCTCCTACGGTGCATACTGGGACCTGCCTACAGTATTACAGGCCTTATCGGAGGCTCCCTTCGAGCCCCTGCAATCATGCTCCCTGCACTTCCTCTCCTTGAAGGTGGCCTTCTTGATAGCCATTACCTCAGCCAGAAGGATTTCGGAGCTGGCCACTCTGTCAGCTCGGGAGGATCTCTGTATCTTCCATCAAGACAGAGTGGTCCTTAGGCTAGACCCCTCATTCATCCCCAAGGTTAACACCAGTTTCCACAGATCATTGGATCTTGTACTACCCAGCTTCTGCCCTACTCTGTCCCATAGGCCAGAACGCCAGTGGCACAAGCTGGACGCGCGCAGAGCCCTGCGCATTTACATAAAGCGCACCGGGTCTTTCCGCAAGTCAGAGGCCTTGTTTGTCTCCTTCCAGCCATCAGTCATGGGCCGCAAGGTATCTTCCGCCACCATTGGCAGGTGGATCAGGGCTTGCATTGCTAGAGCTTACGTCTCGCAGTTGCTTCCCGTCCCAGCACGTATCACGGCTCACTGCACACGTAGTGCAGCAACCTCTGCGGCCTGGTCTACCCAGGCCTCTGTAGAGGAGATTTGTAGGGCAGCGTCCTGGTCGTCCCCATCATTCATTACCCATTACAAGATTGACAAGTTTGCTGCGGCGGACACCGCGTTTGGCAGACGGGTCCTTCAACAGGTGGTTGCCTCCAGGGAGACGCCAGCCTAGACCTTCCCACCCTAAGGGACATGGGGGGCTTTGGAATGTCCCAATCCAGTGGATTCTACATCCACCATGCTGGAGAAGGGGCGTTGTCTTACCTGAATGCCTTTTCTCAGCATGGTGGTGTAGAATCCACACCCTCCCTTGGACAGGTGGCTAGGCTTGCGTGGAGGGAACCCCTTTCTGTTACTCTCTTACCTTTTTTTGGAGCCACGGTGTCAGAGCTTAGGTACCTCGCCTCGTCAAAACTGGGAGACACACCCAGGGGAAGGCGTGGCCAAAGTTTTTTCTTAGTCTCTCTCAGCAGGAAGGCTGAAATAACCCAATCCAGTGGATTCTACACCACCATGCTGAGAAAAGGCGTTCAGGTAAGATACAAATAATTAATATATTGTCAATATAATTATATTATTATATTATTTGCCTCTTGATCTTACAAGAAAAGAAAATTTGGATCGGTTAAGTTTTTCATGTAGGAAAACATGGCTTCATCTTTTTTTCTAGAATAAATTGTTATTGGTAAATATATTTGTCGTCTACATAATTAAGGTAATTTCAAATGCTATTAGAAATACGACAGTGTTATACTGATATATGTAATTCATTGCAGGAAATAGTAAGGTATGCTCACAGCATTGTCAAAGTTTAAATTACTAAATTTAAAAAGCAAAGTTTATTACAGCTCAAGTTGCCTTGATGCCTGTTTTAGGTGTAACACCTAGGTAATATTTCTGGATTTAGATGCTAAATAGGATCAGGCCTGGATAATATTTGCATGGAAGTTCTCTATGGAATGCTGGAGCTGTTAATAAAGAAAATATTGATCGCAGACTGCTACATTACACAATTTAAATTTCTAATATTAAAAATACTGTTTTTTGCAATTGTATTTTAAACTAGATAATTTAATTAGATAAAGGTCTGTGATTCTTTCCAAGACATACCCAAGCAGAGGTCTAAATATTCTTGGTTGTGAAAAATCTAAAAAGTAATGGAACTCAAAAGCATTGCTGGTGCTACAAGTGTCTTTATTTTGTACCTAAAATGCCCAGTTAACGGACAGAATTTTGTCGTGGCTGGTACATTGAGGCTAAGATTTTTCTACTGCAGAGTCTGGAAAACCAGAGCCCACAAGATGTTCCTACTCAATTTCTAGGTGGGCAATTGTTGTCAGTCTGGGTTGGGATTAAGAACCTAACTTTGAAATAATATCTGGGCCTTTTGGCAGCAGTCATATGAACCTCTTCCTCTTCTCATCTAAAGTGAAAAACCACAATCCCCTGGTTGGAATGGGGTAATTAGATTCAACTACCGTAGGTCTTGGGCACCTTCATCTTGTATATCATTAGTTTACTATTTACTATTTTCCTTGTTTTGTAACAGTCCACAAAAAATTAATTGGTTTCATATAATTAAGTAATTTTATTGAAATAAAGCATCACTATTAAGTTGTATTTCAGCAATTGTAAAAAGAGTGGTAGTTAAAATTATACCCTGCTCCCAGTATTTCACTTTTGCTAATAAGCCATTTCAGATCTGTTGTTTTAAGTGTACCCTTTACAACACTGTAAACTGAAAGTTCTCTATACTGGCTTCTCAGTTTATAATCAGTCAAGGGAACCTGGAGGTTTTATTGATTTTGTCTGATATTTGTAATCATCAGTCTTCTTTGTCCGACCTTTGAATTTATTCATAACTTGTAAAATTCCCAAATAGTCATAAAGGATGTCAACTGATTTTGCAGGAGTAATGCTAAAAAGAAAAGAGACAAACATAAGCCACTCTATATTAAACTTTGAGATGTTGTCAATTTTGCTACATTAGTGTTATGCATGTTTTACACATTAAGAAGCTAAACAGAATCACTTAGGTGGGGTGGGCAGTATAGAGATTTAATAAATATTAAGAAATGCAAAAGAAACAACATAAAAATTAAATCTGATAATATAGAAAATTAAAATGGTAGACAGCAGATAATCTGTAGAAGCTAATAAACACCCCTCAGTCATATTAAATGGATGACAGGAAATTAGAGAATCAATTGAATTCACTTTGGAAGAGATGTCTATAACTCAGGTGGGGCATACACACATGTAAACCTTTCTTAGGTATCCTATACAGCAGGTATGTCAAATTCGTGACGTTGCACAACGTATCGCAACTGTTTCCCCATTGCCGGCAATGGGGTGGTTGTAGTTTTGGCGTGATGCATCCAGCAGTTTGACAAGCCTGCTATACAGTCTTTATTATTGATGAAACACAGAAATGTCTTCATTTGGATATACCAATTTGCTTTGAGATGTAGAAATGCAGAGCATATATAGTAAAACCATCTAACCAGTCTATTTTGATCCACAAATAAAACTACACTGATATGTAATACTACTTCTCTGGATTCATGCCACTACTAGCTGTTAACACCTCTGCAAACTGCTGCTTCTCTGGGTCTACTATGAGTATGATTCAGGTATCCCTTCTCACAATTTGTTTGGAAGCAAATAAAAATCTATTTCTTGTTCTTCAAATTAATGTAATTGTCCTTTTTGTCCTCACATTTTGCATATAGGAATACAATGCTAGTTGCTTTATTCCCTTAGGAGCAATGTCCCTTTTATCCAGAAATGTTAACCCTATTCCAGGGCTGAATTTACAGTAAAATTCATGCAGGGTCTTTCTCAAACAAAAAAGAGAAGCCTTTCTGAGTACAAGGCTAGAAGGCACAATTAATATGCTAACTCTGTAAACCGCTCAGGGCTGTAAAAGCACTGAGAAGCAGTATATAAGTTTAAATGCTACTGCTAAGTGCTATCTTGTCCTCTGCTGGGCTATCACTGAAGCCAAGGTTATGTTGCAGATTTTTAATCTCTACAAGTAACCCCATCCCACCCAAGAGCCAGCCCCCTCTGATATACTTATCAGGGTTCTAGGCAATATCTGAAGATGACCATATTTCAATTCTGATTCAAGTGTGACTGCAGGAAAGCATTGGAGACAAGCCGCATTTGTTCTGCACTGTGTATACTACCTAGTTTGTGCTGCTGCAAGCAGTAAAATGTGCCTTCAATATTCTAACTATGATGTGATATCTGAATTTCTAGATGTTCTATTTTAAAGATGCTTGCCATATCTTTAATCTTTTTTATCCACCAGGTTTATTGCTCCCTACTTTTTAAATTAAAATCAATTAAAATATAATATTAAAAAACTGCAAAGCAACTATTTCTAACAACATGCGCATTTCCAACTATGGCTGCGCCCATCATTTTTATATTATTGGTAAAGAAAAATGAATGGCTGCAAAGTAATGCTTAATCTTCCACCCAAAAGGGTAAAGATAAATGGAAGTAGCATGGTGAATTCTGCAGAGAGACAAGGTAAGTAAGAGGGAAACAGCATCTTGTAACTGAACAGCCGTTTCATAAGATAATTCCCAGTATGTTTTCAGAATTCCAGGTATGCCCTCTACTCATTGGTGGTCCTGTTTTACACATTCCAATATTCTGCAAAACTTTCATATCTCTATGGATATGAAATTCAATTTTCTTCTTTCTTTAAAGTAACAACAAAAATGAAAGAATACTGATGGAGCCCAACTTTAGTGCATAGGTGCAGCTGGTCTGGAGTATGCGACAAAGCTTCCCCTTGCCCTTTTCAAAACAAAAATTAATGGCTGTCACCTCAAGTTAAAGGAAATTAATCTTCCCAAGGACTGATGGCACACTCAAAGAATATACACTGTTCTTTGTCCTGTTTTTCTCTGAAGTACCACTCTGCTAGATATCAGATACAGTCTTCACTCAGCATGTTCCTTATTTGTGCTATTGGATGAAAGTATGTATGGCACTGATTTCTCATTTTTTTAAAAATTAACTATAGGTAAATCCATCTTTTCTATACTTTTATATGAAACTGAATATCAACTTTAGAATCTGTTCTAAAAGAGATTTTAAGTAGCCTACCCTGATGCCTTATTTTTCTGAATAATTCAGTTTAATTTAATAATTAAAATAATTGAATTGGATAAATTTCCAAAATAAAATTAACCTGGATAAAATTTTGCCTAATTTACATAGGCCCAAGAGGTCTTTCAATAGAACATACAATTTGGGGATCTTTTTATACTTGTTTTTGTTGTTGTTCAGTGTTCCTTTCTTGACACATTTTCAATTAGTTCTAGGCAGTACATTCTTACCTTTTAATTACATTAATCAAGTATAGACTTCGCGGTATAAAGACATATCGTTCATTTCGGAGTATCCCCGACACAATTCTTTCTACAGCATATTCTGGATCTATAATAGGTAGGAAATGAGACCACCTGATGGAATAAAGCACCACCATTTTGAATTATATATATTTTTTGAATGTCATCTGTAATAATAGCAATTGAAGCTTAAACAAAGCAATCATCAATATGCTTGGAACCATATTGCACCAACCAAACTCATGAACATTGTCTCCCTGTCTCACACACTCTGTAATCCCAATATCTTGTTCATGCTTTTTTTTCTTGTGTGCGTATATTTAATACAATACAATATTACAATAATACAACTTACAATAATACAACTTACTACAATAAATAGTATTCTAGAGCAAAACATATAGGTTAGAAAATTTACAATTGCATATTTGAGTTAACAATGGAGAAAATCTTTGGACAATCTACATTTATTATTTTTTCATATTTTATCCTCAATTTGTCATCTGTATTTTACTCAGTTCTTCATATGCCTTCTGTATAAAAGGCTTTGAAGCAGTTATAATTTATATAAATAATTCCCCAACTTAATTTGTTAAAATTTGATTTTAGATTTGGTATCTTATCAATCCAGCAAAATCCCTCTTCTGTAATACCTACCTGCCTGCCTGTTTGCTTGCCTACTAGCTATCATCTATCCATATCGTCTCATTTGCTTTATTGTTTTGTTTTATCAGAATTTGAACTCTTTATTTTCTTAGGACATTTCAATTATTTATAGATAGTTTTCTTAATTCTGATGGAGTAATTTGCCAATACTCCATTAATCATTCAGAGAAGCACATCTAACATTGCAAATATGAGATTTCTTTTGTGGATTTAGCTGACCAAATTACATTATATTCCAGTGTAAAATTTGATGCTAAGAGTATAAAAACATCACTATCCATAACAGGCATATCTCAAGCATTTTATACATGTTCTAAAGAATCGTTTTACCAGATTTTACTAGATTTTTACCAGATTTTACCAAAACTAAATTTTACCAATACAGTAGAGTATTTGTAGTTCAGAGTTGAAATAGCAATAGCAATAGAGTTATCTACCTCCTCATAATACTTTACAGCACTCTCCAAGTGGTTTACAGAGTCAGCATATTGCTCCCAACAATCTGGGTCCTCATTTTACTGACCTCTGAATAATGGAAAGCTGAGTCAACCTTGAGCCAATCAGGACTGAACCAGCGGTGGGCAGAGTTAGCCTGCAATACTGCATTCTAACCATTGTGCCACCACAGCTGAGAAGTCCTTAGTGCTCTCTGAGCTAGGTTGTTTTTCTGCAGACATTTCATTACCCTAACTAACATCATCAGTGCTAGTAAGGAGTGAGTTTTGCTCTCAGTTTATATACCACTGGCTTGCCCTGTCAGTTAGTGTTGGTGAGTGTGGGAGGTGGTCTTGGAGGTTTTTTGGTTGGGCTGTTTATTGTTAGATAATCTAGCTGTTCCTTGATTAGAGTGTTGTTTTACTTCTTGATTTTCTTGGCCAGATTTTATCTGATGAAAGATCTGGTAGACTGATAATGCAGTAGAACTTTGAACAAAGGAAATCCTGATCCCTTATGAGCTTTTCCCTTCAATTCTGTCAGTAAAAAGGATTTGATTTGTCATTGAGCCAGTCACCATAATCATCCCTTCCTGCATGTTTCACAATTGAACATGCATTTGCCTTAACAAAGCATCTTCTCTTGTTGGCTTTCCTTTTGGAGAAAATATAAGGTGGCTGAAACAGAACCGGTACCAAGTACGCCTCAGAGCATTCATGGCCACCCTATATATATTACTAAAATTATTGGGAGCAGGAGCTCATAACCAGAAGGAGTTTCTCCAAAAGAATATACTTCCATGTATGTGATTTCGACATACAACAGCATGTTGTATCAGAAATAGCTTCTGGAAGGGAAACTAGGAAAATTCATATACACAATTGGTACTAAGGTTGCAAAACATTGTAGAAGAGCAAGTTCTGTTTTATTTAAACCTATCATCACTATTTTATTTAAAACATGTCATCATTATTTTATGTAATTTAAGGACATATATACATACATACATATATATACAGACATACATACATATATGAAATGCAAACAACTCACTTTGTTTTACAGCCTTCAAACATTCCAGTGTTCACTAGATATGGACAGACAATTGTAGATTTAACACCATTCTTTTTCATTACCATCATCTCTAAAGCTAGAGATTCAGCAAAACCCAGAACTGCAAATTTACTTGTACAGTAATCTGAAAAGTGAGAAAAAAACATAATAGTATGTGCATGAAGCAGAATATTCTTCCTATAAAATATTTTGGATATCCCACATAAGCATAAGTAACTGAATAAAATCAATGGCAATTGGTATCTTTTGTTTGTACCTTCAGAGGTCTATCTTCTATATTTACAACATTGCTGCTAAAAAGAGGCTGGGAATTTTTAGGGTAAACTACACACTTTCTCAAAATGCACGCTCCAGATGTGTGGAAATGCAACTTTCTTAATTACTATGCATATTATACTTAACAGCAACAATAAATCAAACTATTTGTTATTAGCTCCTGTCTCACGTTTATGATAAAATGTGCTATACCTAAAAATATTTGAGGGGAATCCCTAGACAGTTCTTTCAAATATTATCAATGAAATGTGACAGAAGGAGTAATTAAAAAAACGGACAGCCATCATTTCACTGAATTTAATTCAATTACTTGAAGTAAATTGCCCTATCATTTAAAAAAAATTCAAATACTTCTATAAATCCGATTACCTTTCTTTCATATTTCTTCTTTTTTCTTACTACTACAGTCTTTTGTTTCTTATTCGAAGGAAATTTTGATTTGTAACAACAGTTGCTAACTCATTGGCCTACTTCACTTGTCAAATTAAGACTTTTATTTAAACTATCTATTAAAAGGTTTTTTTAATCTTTTCTGCAGCACTTTTGCCATATACTACCTGTCATTTTGTTGACAGCATAATAGCCAGCTGCACTTGAAATAGTCACCACATGTCCATGATTAGAGGCTACCATGGCTGGAACAAATGCTTTGACAGTCTATGGAGAAGAGGTAAAAACAAATACATTTCAGCATATAAATATATAAAAAATAAATATATATATTTTAAATTTTTTAAATTTCACTTCAAAAATGACCTAATTAGGTAGATAAAACAATATTTCAGAGTTTCTGAAAGGTCTTCCAGTCTTTTAGTTTAGCTATCTGTTTCATTTTGGTCTCTTCTGGGATGTTAAGGCAACCTGGAGGTGACAAGGACGGGTCTATGTGATGGTATCAAACTCTTTGAAAAAGGGAAGGGTACACTCTCTCTTCAAGAGCTCACTACTAGATCCCTCTTTTGCGATAATAATCATCCAGTCTCCAAACTTCCTTTTGTTGGAAATATTTGCTGTTGAAAAGTTGAAACTTGAAGTCAACTTCTGGGGCAGGTAATGGGTCAGTTTTTAGGAAGTGAATTTAAATATGCTTGGGATAAACAAGTGTCTATCATCTAACAAAAATTTAAAAATAAAATAATAAATAAATAATAAAAAAAATAAAAACAAAACAAAACAAACCTCTCAAAGGGCAGATTCGATAGACCGCTGGGTCTTTTTCTGTTATTAGTTTTCTATATTTCTATATTATTGCTGTGTTATGTTCAAATGTACTATTTAATATATAGACTAACAACAGCTATGATTCTTGTTTTTCTTTGATAGACCATTAGAGGGCATCAATAACAAAAAATCAGACTTCAAAACTGCATGGAATTATGGTATTGAGGAAGTTCCCAGGAATCAAGACTGAAGTCAAAAGTAGAAACAAAAACATTTTTGAATATCTGTGCTACAGAAGTAAAAATCTTATTTTTTGTTGTTTCTTGCAAAGCACTATGTCTAGAGAAGCATGATTGACATGTTTTCAAAAACTTATAGGGTTGAACCTGTGATTGCTGACAGCAATAGCTGATTGTGTATAAATGCAGACCTTAGTCAAAATCAACATCAATATTATCTGCTTAAACAATTGGTGGCCTTTCAGATATCCAGAGAAGGGTTAAGAAGGGACATGCTTAATTGTACAGCTTAATTTTTTTAAAAACAAATTACTAAAAATATAATCTTTTGTTGATCAGGGAGAGTGGGATACAAGCACTCTTCAGGTTGGCTGATTTCCATGGTCTGAAAATGATAAGAGGCTCATTAAAATATTTGTGGATCTTAAGAGATCACATATGGTCCTTTTGTGAAAGAACATGATCCTATAATAGTAGAATTACTTCTTTGAAATTATTGAATTATTTTCTAAGAGCCTTTGTGCAATTCTTATAGCTTCTTCAGTAGGATAGAAATGTATTGTGTGATGATAAAGTAGAACTGACCAGGGGCTGAGGACAATGCTATGCATAGCTTTGAAATTGCTTATGAGAAACAAGATTTATAGTTATGATTTTCCTACAATCATGTTCATGTGGTTTTTCTTCCCCCCTATCATCTTTCTTGGATTCTGTTTAGTTTGCTTTTTAGAAATTTGATTAGAAACTAGTGAGAGAAGATGTTCTACTATGAAATCATTTCTCTTATTGGTCAACTTATGATGAGAAAAGACAAAGGACTTTCCACAGGAGTTCTATCTGTAAGGCCATTTTTACTAATAAAAAAAATGCAAGTTCATACTGGATATGCTTTCATAATTAATCAAAAATCTGTTACCCAAAAGTGTGCCATTGTGTTCACTTGAATACTCTTCTCTAGAAGCATATCGGGGCTGTCTAAAAACATTCTTCCCGTTATGATGCCAGCATTGTTAATCAGGATACCAACATCACCAACTTCCTTTTTCACCTAGAACAGTCATAGAGCAGGCCCAAATTAAAACAATTTTAGTAAATTTACATAATTCAAAAGAAAGTACAGCTACCAAAAATCTTCATATAAGATCTTTGCATTAAACTTGCCGTCGGACATTTCATGAAATGGAGGCTCAGTCTGCTTATTTTATCTGTCATTTAGCGTCACATTTATCTACTGTTCAGCAAAGTAGACTTTAAAGTTTCAAAGAAGGGAAAACACTGGGGAAAGTTGCAAGATAAAACATTTTTTCTGATTTTCACCTTCATTCCCTTCTATTCAATTCATCATTCAGCATTAAGGATCTGTGGTAAAGTTAGGGGCTTCACTGCTGTTTAAAATAACATCACTAAAAATTGGGGTGCATGTAATAGTAAAGTTGGAAGGGACCTTGGAGGTCATCTAGTCCAACCCCCTGCTCAGGCAGGAAACCCTATACCATTTCAGACAAATGGCTGTCCAGTCTCTTCTTAAAAACCTCCAGTGTTGGAGCATTTACCGCTTCTGGAGGCAGGTTGTTTTACAAGCAGAAGTCTCCATGAAAAATACTGTTATATGAATAAATCAAAGACCACAGGTCATATTAGAATACGTGCAAGCAATTTGGAATACCATGTACAGTCCTCAGATATTTCTGAATTTCAGTCCCCAGAATATTTCACTATTGGTCATGTTGGCTAGAACTATTGGAGATTCTGGTTCATCACCTGGAAGACTACATATTATGCAGTCTTACAACTGGGTCCACACATGCAAACCTATATGATTTTGATTTTATATGTTGTATAAATCCAGACACAGTACTTTATAAATCATGGTCTATTGCCTAACATGCTGGGTCAATCCAGGTTTAAACAAATTATAGTTTAATGCAATATATGATTCCAGTGATTACAGATGCCATGTTAGCAGATGGAACAAATGTTTGATGGATAAATAAAATATTTTATGTTGTACAAAATCTATAATAAAATATAATTACCTGGTCTGCCACTTGATAGATTTCTTGCCTTTTACTGCAATCACAAATGTAATCATGTACTCTCACAGTCCCAATTTTACGTGCTAATCTAGCTGTTTCTTTGATTCCTTCCAGATTAATATCCCAAAGAACTAAAGTAGCTCCAAGTTGAGCAAATTTTAAAGCCATCAGCCTTCCCATTCCACTTCCAGCTCCAGTTATAAGCACTATTTCACCAGCAACATTTTTCTTCCGTGCATAGATAAACGATAAGAAATACTCCATCAGATTATATATACACAGCACGATTATTTTGAGCGTTTCCAGGAAGAAATTCATTTTGGAGAAAACGTTTCAGATTACCTGTTGAATAAATTCAAACATCAATTAAATCCATTGTCAAACATTTATGTCTTGTTTTTACCGCCTTTCAGCTATGATCCTTTCTTCCTCCCTTGGGATCTTCCAGAGGGGTAGATCAAAACTGTTAGGGTTTATCAGTGAGAAAGAGGCAGATGTATATCATTCCTGTGGGCAGAGTGAATGATGAAACTGTTTAACATTACTGAAGATCTTTCAGCCAAAATAAGATCTCTTCCTTGAGCTTGATCATGGTGACTACATGGACATATCCATATTTTCTTCTTGGCAATGGAACAAAGGTGCTATACTGTTAATTTCTCCCGCTTAAACTTCTCAGTTCTATCTAAAACCTTGAAATGTCTGTATGGAAAATATTAACCAAATATTATTTTCGTTCACATTAGGTACAGAGCACATATTTAAGTTCAGTTGCTGGTGATACCTTAGAACAGGGCTTTTCAACCTTTTCACCCATTGTACCACTTTTAGGATATGGCAATATCCAAGTACCACCAGTCGCCTAGCAAGATGTCAAACACTTGACCAAAAAAAAGGAAAAAAGTGATAAAGTACAGGTAGTCCTTGACTTACAACAGTTCGCTTAGTGACTGTTCTAAGTTACAATGGCACTGAAAAAAGTGTTCCCCAAGGCAAAGCTGAGCAAGACACCTGCCTGCCTACCCGGCTGCGCTCTTCCCCCTGTCCGAGGTTTTCATTGTTGTGAGCATTTCTGTTGAGGATTGGCAGCGGGCGTGGGGTGGAGGGTGTTGATTTTTATTCTCCCCGTCTGCTGGGTGGTTGCAGCAGGTTTTGGTCACATCATATGACCCTGGCACACAGTGACCATCATAAATATGAATCAGTTGCCAAGCATCTAATATAAATCACAAGACCCTGGAGATACTGCAACATTCCAGCTGATCGATGCTTCTTCTGCACTCAGCAGAAGCGCCATGATCAGCGCTGAGCTCCAGCTGGATCCTGGCGCTGATCCTGGCGCTTCCACTGATCCCTGACAGTCCCAAAGAAGCGCTGATCCTGGCGTTTCCGCTGATCCCTGACAGCCCTGCAGCTCCAGCCATCTCTCGCTCAGGCTTGTGCAATGCTGCCACTGGTTCAGCTCATTCCCCTCCCCCGCTACCACTTTTCTAGGATGGCCGCGTACCACCTGCCAGGTGCCAATGTACCACAGGTGGTACCCGTACCACTGGTTGAAAAGCCCTGCCTTAGAACAGGGCTTGTGATTTACATTCAAATGCTTGGCAACTGATTCATATTTATGATGGTCACAGTGTCCCAGGGTCATGTGAAGTGACCAAAACCTGTTGCAATCACCCAGCAGACGGGGAGAATAAAAACCAACCCCCCCAACCCCGCTGCCAATCTTCAACAGAAATGCTCACAACAATGAAAACCTCAGACAGGAGGAAGAGCGCCGCTGGGTGGGCAGGCAGGTGTCTTGCTCAGCTTTGCCTTGGTGGGCACTTTTTCAGTGCCATTGTAACTTAGAACAGTCACTAAGTGAACTGTTGTAAGTCGAGGACTACCTGTACTTTATCACTTTTTTCCTTTTTTTTTTTTTGGTCATCAAGTTTTTGATACTTTGCTAGGCAACTGATAGTACTCGGATATTGCCATATCCTAAAAGTGGTACAATGGGTAAAAAGGTTGAAAAGCCCTGCCTTAGAATCTCTTAAGAATACATTTTTGGGAAAGTTTCTGGGCCTTTATTCAGTATATCTACAGCTTTCCTCTTGCCAGAATTCAGTCTAATTTATTGTAATTAGAATATTACCTGTATTATCTGAAATTCTGGCACAGTATGAATAGAGTAGGTAATGCCTACCGTCTCCTCCAATTGGATGGAGTAATAGAGAAGGGGTTTAGTTAGATTCTGATAAAGCAACATAACCTTAGAATGGGAAATGTTTGAACATATGATTATTGATTTGTCTAGATGAACTAGATTTATGATTATTACGGAGATGAAGATGGCGCTATGACTTCTAGTTTCATTTAAATAGATACTTTTATTGTTCAAGGAGAAATAAATTAGAACATAGTATCCATTCCCATTTTGTCTTAAAATGTGCGGGCTTTAACTGAATGGATTTCAAACACTTTTCTCAATTTATTTAATGGTAGGACTTTCTAACATTTTTTTTGGGAAGAAAAGCTTTGCAGTATTAATTTCAATGTATAGAAGATATCATTCTTTGTATACGGATTTATTTTAAAGCAAACCTGGGATAAATCTCACAAAGATTTCATTGCTTCATGTTTAAGTGATTATTCCCCAAAGGTTTCCCAATGAGTAAGGAAACATCACGGGTAAATTTCAATAAATTATATCATTTCATTTATTACATTTGCAATTAATGTTTATCCTATGTACAGATATTGTGGCATTTGGCTAAATACAAATAAAAGTATAACATACGAGACAGTAAATGGTATGTAGGACATGAATGGGTTTATCTAGTTTTGCAAAACCCATGTGAATCTGGGTCCACAAATGGCAGGAAGTTTGTTATATCTCTTCATACTAGGCAGCCTCTTTTGACCTACCGGTAGTTCTTCAATGTCACCCACACATTCCATTGCAGTTTGAGATCTGTTCCACAGTCAGCTCCTGGCTGTCTTGATGCTATAATATATAGCCAATTTTATTTCTATAAACTCCATCTGGTGATGTTCATGTACAGAGATGTCTTGGTTGTTGAATATAATTCAGCACTTTCTTTAGTCTTATGTATGTTTAATTACAAATAAAACCCAGCAGTATGATCCAGTAAACTAGTGAACAAACATAGTTAAATATTATATAATTTTTAGTGGTCTGATAACCCTAATCCTATATATGGCTTCTTTTGCAAAAATAAATAATAAAAAAGGGAGGAAGGGAGGAATTTAGCTTCTCTAGACTGTCAACAGATAAGCTAAAGTTACTATTTACTACATTTCAGCTCAATAGCCAGTTCTGTAGTCAGATCACACAACACAAATTATTCCCCCAGTTTCAGAATATTGTCTTCCCAGATACTTTCCAGATAAATCCAACTTTCTGGAACCACAACAGTACAATATATTAAACTGCTCAAGGCAAAAAAACAAATGAAAGCTTGACTTTGGGACTTGCTGATTAGTTTGTAATTATAGAAATGGCTAGTATTTACTAAGGAAGAAAGGTAAAGGTTTCCCTGTCCAGTCCTACTCTAGGGCAGTCCTCATCTACATTTCCTAGCTGAGACAGTCAATGTCACCCAAAAACAATTTCTGTGGTCATGTGGCCAGCATGGCTTTACGCCAAAAGCGCACAAAATTCTGTTACTTTCCCACTGAAGTAGTACTTATTAATCTACTCCCATTTGCATGCTTTTCAACTGCTAGTTGGGCAGGACGTGGAACAAATAAAGACAGCTCACCCTGTTGCATGGTTCAGTATGCAAAAGTAAAAAGGTGAGGCTCTAATTTTGTATTTTACGAAACTGAAAAAAGCTGGAACTCAATGCTTTTTTTTCTTTTCCCCTTTATCATACACTTCTTTCTTTTCCTTTTCCATTTCCCTATTATCTTTATTTTCATTTGTATTGTATATTACGATAATCTTAATATAAACAGTACACTATACTAAATATACAATGTACACTTACATATGCAATTTGGTGGGAGGTTGTTATGCTGCCTGCTTGGAGGATGATGGTTTTAAAGTGGGAATAGAGATATATTTGTATTTTTAATATATTGAATAGGTTTGATTTGTTACCCATCCAATGTTATACTTCATAAAAAGGAGGGGACTTATACATCTTTTAAATAAAATAAATCCACAGCCCAACATATGGATTAGGCAAATAAGTTTAATATTGCCTCTGCTAATTTCGACAAGTTCCGAACTGGCCATAATTAGTGCGGAAACGAGAGGAATTTCCCTCCTACTAAAAAGGAACTGTTCTTGTACTTTACCAGCCGTTTCAGGCGACGTAACTGTGAACTTTGGATTAAAGGAAGCAGCGACATAAAGAGCAACTGGGGAACCCGCAGATACCGGCCCCAAAGACCTTTCTACGGTATTCTTCCACCCCGTGCGCGCGCGCGCGTGTACACACACAAACACACAAAGTGAAATCTATCCTATAGTATTCTTAAGTGTTTCTAGGGTCGTAGCCCTGAGCTGAAGCAACCACAATCCTCAGCGCTCCAGAGCCACGCCGTGGAAGCATTCCAGCTCATTATCAGTCCCGCGCACCGACTTACTCAGCTATTTCACTCCTCCCGGCTCAATACTTCGTTAAAGAGGAGAAGATTACTTCCGTATTACGAGCAAGAAGGCCGCCACGAAGCAGTGCTGCCGGCCGAGATTTTTTAATCTAGAATGATGGCGGTCCAGAAGAGGACCCGCCCATTCACTCCAAAGGCGGTCCTACCAGCTGTTCTACGCCCAGACCACAGTTAGCCTAATTGTAGTCTAATCTGCAATTCCAGGAGCGAGTTTGCCTTCCTCATTATTCAGCCAAAGCAATGGAAAGGAGAAGTTGTTTGACGGGTCGGTTCTCCGCCACGGGGTTGTTGCAAAGGAGATGGGAAATTCCTTCCACCGCTCAGCCCAGTTATCTCAATTCGGCTGCTGAGAAAAAAAAAAAAACTAGAAAACCGAGCGTCCCCTTGGGCAACGCAGTGGGTAGAGCGTTAACCCACTTAAGCATCCCTTAAAGAGGAAAAATGATCGGACGGCTTGAGCCTCTCGTTCCGCCTGGCACAGCTGAAAGCTAGAAGTATCCTGTTACAATTGAACCCCTGCCAACTCTGAGCTCAGCGATTGTTTGTTCTTTGCGCTCTTAAACAAGCCAGTGTGTATTACGTATTATGCTTTGGTCAGGTGAATGTGCTTGAGGCAGTTTACTCAGCAACCGCCTCTTGGCACTGTCTTATTGTCGAGGATGAGTTCCGGTGGAGGAAGGAGAGTCCGAGAGGTCTCGGGAAACAGAAAAGACACGCTAAGCATAGACAGTGGGAAAGAGGAGTGTGCCAGGGAAAGGCAGATCCAGACTAAGCTTAGCTCGTGAAACTAATCCCCAACATTCCACCCCCAAAATTTGAAAGCATGCGGTTTAAGAATTTACCTCATTTTAACAATGATACAAACTAGCAGTTTATGATCATTTGGACTTCAACTAGCCTAATTAAACTCTTCCCAAACTTGAATCATTAGACTGAATTATGTGCCATGTGATAAAATTAGTGAAAATGCAGAATGAATTTCAAGAAAAGCTAAGTGTTATAAGTCATGAAGATATATGTATGTTTGCAAAGATGAAGATTAATTTTAAGTGATGGAACTCAACAGCCAACACATACCAAAAGGTTGGAGATGGTGGAACTGTCAAAATGTGAAGTTTCAGTTTATTTTAAGTGAGACTGACATTATTGCCATGGTAGGAATAATACTGTTAACATATTCTAATGTCACTTGTGCAACTGCTTCCTGAATCTTCTGAAATAGTAGTATTGTATTATCCAAGCACCAGAAATCTACTTATTGCTGTATGTTATGTAATGTTTGTTTTAGCACACCTTGCAGCTCATATTTTTTCTAATGCACCAAATATAGAACAATAAGCTTCATAACTAATTAGTACATTTATATGTTAAGCATCTCTGTAAAAATCTGCATGATTAGTTAAAGCAGAGTAACAACTTGGAAGATGAATAGACAGGTGATAGGGAAGGGAACTTAGACCACTCTCTTGGGAAGAGTTATCCCTTCTCTTTGGAGAAGTTAAAAGGAGAAATCCTTATTTAAGTGTGAATAACAGTCACACATATCTTAGACCTATTTTCATCCAATACTTTTTCCATACTGTATTTTCATACCTCTTAAGAAAAATGTAATCAATAATCTGCCTACTACGCAAAGGTCAAATCAAGTAGTTAATCTGGTGTAAAAGCTGATAATGAGCAATTTTCAAGCCAGAAATAATAATTATGAAAATATGAAGCAAATATTTAAAACTCTGATGGCCAGAAAAGAATGCCTAAAAGTTGTTTATTCAAAATGGCAAGAGGACTTGGAGCTGACATTAATGCAAAAACACATATGGAAGGCTTGATTTCTTTAATAGGTAACTTTCTATGTATATAGCAATAATACATAAATACAGCAATAATATATACATTGTGATATACCTATGTATCCATTAGATAGTTATGGAACATGGAGTTGTATTTCTAGAGAGTTAAGATTTTTGCTGTAAGAGTTCATGTAAATTCTTATACCTGATAATACTCACTCTGGAGCCTACATCGTTTTATTTTTAATAGAATCATACAATATAAATATTAGAACACTCCAAAGATCATCTTGTCCAGCTCCCTGCCCAATTTACAGGATTCCACTATTGTACTATTCCCAACTGAGGGCCATTCTTCCTGTTTAAATACTCCCAGTGAAAGAGAGTCCATCACTTTCTGATGCATTCTTTTACATTACTGAAAAATTCTTATCTTTTGGATTTTTTTCTAATTGATAATTGAAATATTTTTCTAAACTCACTGTTTCTTGTCCTGATTTTTGAATAATTCTGAACAATTCTGCCCCAGCTCCCACATAAGAGCCTCTCTGATATTTGAGGACAACTATCATGCCTTTCTACAGTCTTTTCCCCAGTCACTCAGTGATTTGAACTGTTCTTCTTCTTTATCCTAGCATTTCCCATGTGCAGTGTCTGCTTTTTTGGATCAACAAATACAGTTTCATGTGATCAAATGCAGCAACCAGAATCCAACTGTTGATCCATTAGTTGTGATAAAAATTTACTGACTAGCTTGTTGCCCAAGCCTGACATTGGTTAATTTGTGTTCAGCTTGGCGCCACCCTTGTGAAAGGACAGGTTCTAGCAGAACAACAAAGAGAAATGATATTTACAACCATTCGTAACTCAAATTGTTTCTCATAAGATTTTCCTTTCAGGACCGTTGTCCAGTTTGCTTTCCTCTGGACATACTCCACTTTGTCAATGTCCTTCCTAAAATGTGCTCAGAGCTGGGCACAATATTTTAGGTATAGTTTGATCAATGTAGAATAGAAAATAATAATGTGTTATCTTGATCTGGATGTTGTACATCTATTTAGGTAACCTAGAACTGTAATTGCTTTTTTAAAAAAATATTTCAATATCCTGTTCGTACATGTTCAGGTTGTGATCCACTAAATCCTTTTCACAATAGTAAGCATTTCTGTATGTTAAAATTCATTTTAATGAATTTTGACTGATGTTCAAATTTGCCAAGATTCTCCTGTGCCTTATAGCTTTTCTCTTAAGGCATTTGCTATGCTTTGTTATTTTTATGTCACCTGAAAATTGATAATATTTTCTAAATATTTTTCTAAGCATTTATAAATGTATTGAATAACTGAGGGCTAGGAAAAGAGTCCCACAGTACTTATTTATATCCTGCCTTTATTATTTTTATAAATAACTCAAGACAGTGAACACATATTTCTTCCTTCTGTTTTCCCAACAGCAACAACTCTGAGGAGAGTTGGTGAGAGAGAGTGATTCCCCCAAAGTCACCCCAACTGGCTTTCATGCCTAAGGTGGGACTAGAACTCACAGTCTCCTGCTACTAGCCTGGTACCTAACTATTGACCAAACTGAATCTATATTTCTACTATATCCTCTGATGTACACTCATGTATGTAATTGTTTACCCAGCTCTGTATTCATCTAATGGGACCATCAAATACTATTCCCAAAGGTATTTGCCCTCTCCCTATCTTTATGTTATAATATCAAATCACAATTTCCAATCTCACATTCAAATTATTTATAGTTTATAAATATGTTGAACTGCATATCAAAAAGCTCTGCATTTATAGTTTTTCCTGTATTATTGTTAGTTTTTCTGCATCTATCAAGATTTGGCATTTTTAAGTCTTCGTAAATAAAAAAAGAATTGATTGATAAATCAAGACATTCACCATTTGTGACTAATCCTTATTATTAGCTGAATTGTACACATCTGTGAACATAGCATACATTTTTCTGTTAAATGAGTACAGATTCTATATTCACATTATCTGAATAGATGATGATATAGCCTTTCTTTCTACTAAGCTACGAAAAGCAAAATGATGGCTTTGTAGCTGTGTAATTTAGAAGCTAGAGAAGAGAATAAAAATCAAAGCTTGTCAGAAAATCACGAGAATGTTTATCTTAAAAAAATGTTTTGCTAGGTTATGAAAATGCTACCCTAAATCCAATTTAGTAAATTAAAACTTACATTTATGTGCACTAAATATTGTAATAAAACCTTCATCAATCAAGATTCTTTGGGTTCCAGTTCCAGAAAGCATGGCCTTTTGCACCTTCATACAGCAGAGTTGAGAAAACACTTTCCATGAAAGGTAAGTCTGTCCTTGCATAATTTTGCCCTGTTTTTTGCTGCTTGACTATGAGCATTCAGAAATAGCTGGCATGGAACAATACCGAGCTTGATTAGTAAAAAACTCTAGACAAGCCAGTTTCTTGGCAGCTGTTCTCCAATAGAAGCCTTATATGTGAGGTGAAAATTTGGAAATGTATGCAAACCAACATAATGAATTGGTATTGCTTCTGAATTTCCTCAAATAGGACCCCAGATATTTTTGTTGGACACAATCTGGTATCAGTTTAGATCACAAATCTGGTTTTGAAAAAAAAACATGTTTCAACTAGGACTACAGTATCCTTGTGTTTGGGGGGGAGGGTTCTAATCCTCCTTTGAATGTACTACTTGTTTTATTATATTTTGAAAGTATTAGGTTAGACTTTCCGCATGTGTCTGGGGTAAGTTTTCATCGATAGCCATTATTACAAAAATGTGTAATCTTTCTATTAATTATTAGAGGAGCGATGGTGGCACAGTGGTTAGAATGCTGTATTGCAGGCTAATTCTCCCGACTGCTAGTAATTTGATTCTCACCTGCTCAAGGTTCACTCAGCCTTCCATCTTTGCAAGTTTGGTAAAATGAGGACCAGATTGTTGGGGACAATATGCTGACTCTCTAAACTGCTTAGAGTAGTAAACTGCTGGCTCTGTAAAGCAGTGTGACATGGTATATAAGTCTAAGTGCGATTGCCATTAAATTACCATCTTGCTATTTTTTATCTATCACTTACATGTTGCTTTTGTCCGAAGGAAAAAAAAAGGAGTATCTATTGCTGTCCTACATTGTCTTAGAAAACATTTTGTTATAACTGCATTTCAGACTACCTCATTTGTATATGTAGCCATACACTCTGAGAGAAAAGAACAGTTGACATCTGGTTGTTTGCCTCATTCTCCTCTTCACCAGGGTCAGTGACACCAGGGTCACTGAACATTTTATCCTTGACAGAACATTTCATGTAAGGAAGCATAATCTCTCTCAAACTACAAACCCTGGAATCAGTCACATAAGAATATTCTGCAACAAATCAATCATGCTGATGCTTCTGCCTGGTTTCAGAAAACCTCATAGTGGAGACCCTTGTAGGTATGATATACTTTTCTATATATATTTTCAGGCATAACTTACAATTCAGTTGTTATTCTTTTTCTGTCCTGTAAATAGAGTTATTGATTAGCTGGTTCCTTTTTACTCTCCATGCTTAGGATGTAATAGCAATTTAGTTGCATTTTGCTGGTGGAAGAATGTGCTGCCTTGAAGTCAAATTAAATTGACTTGCATATCACTTTTAAAGATCAAATATTTTCCAATAGTCTGACTGGCAGGTGCATGGCTTAGATATATATATAGCCAGATACATAGAAAGGCAAAAAAAAAGTTAAAACTCCAAGCTGGCACACAGATTTTGAAAAAAAAAGTATAAAAAATATCAGAGAAGGTGGAGGGTGCCTTGATCGGGGGTGGGGGAACTTGGCAATAGATTCTGCTAGAGTGAAAGGGAACTGGATGGGTTGTGGAGCAGAGGATGCAGCAGCTAAATAACAGAATAACAGAATTAAAAGAGTTCCTGGAGGTCGTCTAGTCCAAACCTTTGCTCAAGCAGGAAACCCTATCCTATACCATTTCAGACAAATGATTATCTCCTCTCTTCTTAAAAACCTCCAGTGTTGGGGCACGCACAACTTCTGGAGGCAAGTTATTCCACTGATTAATTAACTGTCAGGAAATTTCTCCTAATCAAGTTCTCTCCTTGATTAGTTTTCACCCATTGCTTCTTGTCTTGCCTTCAGGTGCTTTGGAGAATAGGTTGACTCTCTCTTCTTTGTGGCAGCCTTTTCAATATTGGAACACTGCTATCATGTCATCCCTAATCCTTCTTTTCATTAACTGAGAGCCAGGAATCAGGGGGAAGATGCCTAGGGCAGCTAAAGCCAGGGTAGGAATTTGCAGAGATAGCAGAAAGGAAAATGCACCTGTGGACTGTAGACAGCAAATACCATGTGAGTCAATTGTTAGAAAACTGGACAACCCATTTGTAAATGTGAATGGTTTTTAAGTGATTACTCATAAGCTGAAGACTACCTGTATTTAGATTTTGTTAGTGTACATACCTCCATATAGTGTATACTTGGTCACCATATTTATATGTACATTGTGAAAAAATTAATCAGAGGTATTCAGAGGCCCACTAAAAGTGATGGCTTATATTCAAGATTATATACAAGGTTGCAATTAAAATGAATGTCTTTAATACATTTCATTACATAGAACAAGTATTGGAAGAAATTAATTCTATATGATAAAAGCTAGAACCCAAATTCTACCACTGTCACCACCTTTTATAGTTTCTAATTTTTTGTTATTCTAAATGCTGTACTCTTTTTTGTGATATGAAATTACTTGATCAAAACCCAACAAAAGATAATTTTCATAAGCCACATTCCTATTCATTTTGTGATAAGATTTCCTTCATTTAAATATGTTTAGACTGGCTCTGTTTTACAATGTTGCCCGATATACTTTCCTGGAATAGAGCAGACATTTCAAAGAAGGAACAAAATCCACTTAGATACTTATTTTAATGTGGTGCTAGAAAAGACTATATATAGCTCAGGGTTGAACTGTGGTGTCCTTGGTGCTCTCTGAGCTTGATTGTTTTCTTGCAGACGTTTCATTGGCAAACTAGGTTAACATCATCAGTGCCAGAATGGAATGGGCTTTCTTGTCTTTACGTATATATACTGGTGGCTTCCCCTGTTAGTGTTGGTGGGTGTTCTTGGTGGTTCCTTAATTAGGCTGTTTAATTTGTTACTCGTTTCTGGTCTTAATTTGGTTCCATAAATACAATTTGGGAGATGTTTTCTGTTACCTAATGTATACAGGATGTAATAATGACTTTACTATTCATTTAATATCAGTGAGAAAGAAGCAATATTGAAGGTAACTAAAATGACAACCACACTTTTTAAATAACTTGTATTGATTTAATCATAATATAATCAATTAACTTCATTTTATATTTTATTAAGGCTCATAGCTTAAAACAATTTATTTTTAGGAATTGGAATTGGTTTCTAGTATTATACATAGGGCCATAACATTGATTTAATGCCTGCCACTTTATTTATTCTTCTAGTTCAAATGAGGTGATGCATTCAGGTGAGTTGCCATTAATTCTACATTCTGTCAGTCGTTTACATGATTCACGATTGTGTTGAAAGATTCCACACTATAAAATATTATGGAAAACCTCAAGCAGCTTTTCTCATTCTACCTTTTTTTTGTTGCCAGTTATATTTTCTTTTCTTTTTTTTAGTAATATTGTACCTACATTCAAATCCATGAATGGTTTAAGAGAAAGATTAAATTTAAGGAGAATCCAATCTAGATTAAGCACCCATGTGCTTATAATTAGACTGCATCAGTTGCAAAATAAGTATTTATTCCTTGTGAAGTAATAGGATCAGGATGTAAGCACTGACATATGGAGCCAAGCTTCATATGTATTTGTCTTTTTCCAGGCAGTATAAATGACTCAAGAAAAAAAATTGGGAGATTTCGGCTGAGGAGACCAGCTTGGAACTGTTCTAGGGACACAAGCCAACTTCAGTTGAGAAAGTATTTTTATTACAAAAAGGAAGGTACAAAATATTTTTTTTGCTTTTAATCAAACAAGGTTGTGATTTCTTAGTCTAATTCTATACTTAATTCATAAAATCCTTATATATAAATGCAGCATTCAAAACTGATCATGTTCCTAATTTCTATAGTACTTATACAAAATAGCCCTTTCTATAGTTTTTATATGCTATTAATAGTTACTGTATAGTCCTTATTTCTTATACATTTCCCAATTGCTTGCTTTTCTAATTCTAGTTTATAAATCTATGCAACATTAACTGTATTCTGTCTCTCTTGCCTTTTTTTTGAAACTGGTCTTTGTTATAGCCTCTGGTTGGCAATTGCCAAGGGCTCCACTGGTCTTGGCTATTCTCCCAGCTCTGAAATATAGAGGAACTAATTTTTCTCCCACAACTGAACTTCTGTTCTCTCTGGCTCTGAGCTGCCACTGGGGGTCTATATAATGTCTAGTTTTGCTGGTGCTGCTAATTTAAGTGTGCCACCCCAGTGAGGAGGACTGTTCGGTCTAATGGTTAAGGTATCAGGCTACAGAGCAAGAGACCAGTTCAGGTCTAGCCTTGACCATGAAAACCAGCTGGGTGGCTTCCGGTGGCTCCATTTGGCGTCGCCATAGCCTCCTTCGGAGGCTCCGATATCCCGGGATTTGTCAAGCCGCAAAACAGCGATCATCAGCTGTTTTTTGCGGTGGAAAGTCCCCCCTTCGGGAGAAGAAGGGGTGAAGAGCATCGGGCATGGGTTGAGCTCCTCTAAAAACCCCCTGCAAAAGTTTTCGGGGGGAAAGAGTGAGAGCTCCCAAGGCGCTCGAAGACGCTCCAGCCCGGGACACTTCTGTCAGTAGACAGAAAAAGATGCCGTGACCAGCCCTGCGGAAGATAAGTATCTAAGAGTGATCTATATGCAGGCGGAGTGAATGCAGGAGTTCAACATTGAAAGTAACTTTTTTATATTTTACTTCTGACCACAACTATTCCTACAATCAACATAATACTTAAAATGGCAATCGCTTTCTAACAGAAGTGAAAGTGACTTTCTAACAGAAGTGAAAGTGATTTTCTAGAACAAAGGAATAGCGATTGCTCAGACTTAAAGTTTAAAATTCCACAAATTTTAATTAAAATCTAGGATTTGAAAGAAGATAAGAAGGAAAAGAAGAGGAGGAAAATTTTTTGGCAATATATGTGTAAAAATTTTTTTTTATTTAAAAGCAATTTTTGAGAGCTTTTATAAAAAGTGGATTGATCACAGAATGGCTGCCAGACAAACTAAAATAACATCTGCGAAGGTTGCAGTATCCTCACCGGCTCAGCCCTCTAAATTACAAACACATAGTTTTTCTGCTCCCCTGGCTTCTTCAACATCTACACAGCCTCAAGCCCCCTTGCCTATTCAATCCCTTCCAGAAATGCTGACTATGAAAGATCTGCAGGCTGCATTATCAACAATGACTGATAATATAGAGAGAAGCATGGAGAAAATTGGGGATGAATTGGAGAAAAAGATTGTAACTCATGCTGAGAAACAAATTAAAGGAGTAACTGATGAATTGGAGAAAATTAAAGAAACAATTGAGACTCATAATACTTTGATAAGAGAAGATATTGTGGAAGCTTTCAGGGGGGGTTGGGACTATACTTTGAGAGTGGAAGAAAAAGTGGAAGGGGTGGAGCAACAAATTTAGGAAAAGTTGGAAGAAATTAAAAGTGATATGCTCTGGCACAATTTATAGATGAGGGGTTACAAGATGTGTCTTGGCAGATAGATAGGATCTACAGAGTTAATTCATGGATTACAAGACAAAGAAATTTACCTAGAAACATTTTGATTTATTTTGTTACAAGGAGATTTAGAAATCATGTGCTCACAATATCTTATAATAAGAAATTAACTGTGGCCGGTCAAGAGGTTGTGATTTTGAAGGAGATTCCTCTGAAGATGTTAAGAGCAAGAAAAGATTATGCATTTTTGGTGGAGGAACTTAGAAAACGTGGTTTACAATATAGGTGGGAGGTCCCAGCTGGACTATCATTATCTTACCAGGGTAATAGATACCACTTGAATTCTATTTGGAAAGCAAAAGATTTTTTTGAAAATGTGATGAAGGCTGGTAAACCCCCATCTCCAACACCGAAAAGTACAGAATGACATAAAGAAGGAAACAGGACCCAAAAGTACAACTACAGCCTGAAGAGCCACAACCTCTTGGTGCAACAGGAGTTGATAAAGGAGTTTTATTGAAGCTGCCTGAGCGGAGCCTTGACATCTTTCAGCCTCTGGAGGTAGAGATACCTAAAGATCAAAGGCAAACTCAGGCAACTACTAAACGTAAGGAACAAAAAGAAAAGGAGCAACAAGAACGGCCTACAACTCAAGTAACAGTATCTACAAGTGTGGAAGCCATGGGAGCTTGACCAAAGAAGAAAGATGAAAATTTCGAATTGGTCTTGCAAAGGCTTTCTGGAATTGGTCATGTCAAATAAATTTTTGACATGGAATGTCAATGGTTTAAATTCTCCACAGAAAAGGAAGAAGATTTTTCATTATTTGACTCAATGTAAAAATGATGTAACTTGCTTACAAGAAACACATATTAAAGCTAGTGATCAGAAATATTTGATAAATAACAAATTAGGCACACTTTTGTTGCAGCGGGTGCTGAGAAGAAGAATGGAATTGTTATCTATGTTAAAAATCATATAAGAACTAAATTAATAGAATCAGATACACAAGGCCGATATTTAGCAATTGAAATTTTAAAAGATGGAAAAAAGTACTTTTGATGGGTATATATGCGCCAAATCAACAGCAAGGAAATTTTTATAAGTTAATATATAAAAAGTTAATACAATTTGATTATAGGTCTTGTATTATAATGGGAGATTGGAACGGTGTGATAGATATTGGTTTAGACAAAAAGAAGACATTACCAATTCCTCAAACACGTTCTAAGTTGCCTAAATCTTTTTTTGACATAAAGGATGATTTTGATCTGATAGACATATGGAGAGAAAGAAATGGTAAAGAGCAAGAATTTACTTTCTTTTCTGATAGGCATCAGTCATTTTCTAGAATTGATTTTATATTAACTTCAAGTGATTTTCTTTTTAGTTTAAAGAAGGTGAAGATCCTACCTAAAGTTTTAACAGATCATAATCCGGTTTGGATGGAATTAACGGAGGGACAAAGACCTAAAAGATCTTGGAGATCTTGTTTAAATATTATATAAATGTGAATGAATGTAAAAATGCAATGAAGGAATTTTTTATGTTAAATATGTATAAGGGTACAACTATAGAAATGGTATGGGATGCAAGTAAAGCATATATGCGTGGGATTTTAATTGATTTGAATAAAAGGCATAGATGTAAACAAGGAAAAAAACGGAAGGAGCTAGAAGAGGAAATAAGAAAGAAGGAACAGTTATTAATAAAGAGACCAGATGATAAAAATATTAAAGAGGGGATTAAGGTCCTAAGGAAACAATTTGATTTGTTGATGGCTGACCAAGTTGCTAGGAATATACAATATGCTAAACATAATACGTTTTTTAATTCCAATAAGCCTGGCAGATGGCTGGCCTATATAAACAAAAATTCCGAATAATTGAAAAAATAGAGTATAAAGGGAAAGAGGTGTTTCAACAAGAAATCATTAAGAAAGCTTTTTTAGAATTTTATTCCAGGTTATATGCTGAAGAGAAGACACAAGAGAATGATATAGATATTTTTTTGCAAAATGAAAATGTATCAGTACTTAACAATGAACAAAGAGATAGATTGAATACATTGATTACATCAGAAGAAATAATTTCAGTGATTAAACAATTGAAAATGGGAAAATCTCCTGGGACTGATGGGTTAACGGTGGTTTATTACAAGCATCTTCAAATGGAAATGGTGGAACCTCTTAGAGACTTGTTTGTTAATATACAAAAGGGGGGTCAGGTTCCACCTTCATGGAAAACAGCCTATGTTTCTTTAATTCCCAAAGAGGGAAGAGATAATGTTCAACCAGAAAATTTTAGACCTATTTCTTTGTTGAATACGGATTATAAGATTTTTGCAAAAGTGATGGCTAATAGATTAATTGAAGCTTTGCCCTCCGTAGGCCGCTTCAATTCTCATGGTGGGTCCTACACACGTGGGCCGAATATTAGAGAAGGAAGCATGACTCCAGTCAGGTTTCTCTCTGGGGCGTGAGACAACAGACAAAAGGCTGCCTTCCCCTTTTATTACCTGTTACAGTGGGCGGTTACACAATGCATCACATGGTTACAAACAGCCAATGACAATGTTATTTCTGCAGCCAATGACAAGGCTACACTGGCAAAGCCACCCCTGTGGCCAATGGATTCAAATCTTGGTACAACGTCCATCCAGCCTCTTGGCCCCTCCTCCATTTCCTGTTGCTCCAAAACAGCATGGTCAAGTCACATGGCCTGTTCCTTTGTTCCAAGCCACATGGCCTGTTTTATTACAAGATTGCCAAATACCTAGAAAGGTCTTGTTACTAACTGATGAAGCTGTGTGATTAATGCATAACACACATCAAGGAAGGATTCAAAGTTAAAGAGAGAGATTTCATTCATAGGCACACACGTTTGCTTTTGTGCTGGCATGTATCATTAACAATTGAATACAGTAGCATGGTGAGACATAAAATACAAAACAGCAAAGATTGTCACAAAAATTAAATCATTAAAGAGAAATAAGAAAGGGACAAAAATAAAAATCATTAACAAGACTAGAAAGCATAAATTCAAAATAGGCAAAGAGAAGTAAGAAAGGCAAAATTGGCAGAGAAATAAGAAAGGAAAGGGCCATGGTTTATTAAACAAAACAACCAGAGAGGGGGGGTGCATGAAAGAAAGAAGAGGGAACATGAATTCACATGTAGATGGCAAAAACAAAATGCAGATGGGAGATGAGATCTCATTCACAGCCATCCTTTTGTTCCTTGGAAGATTAGCTGTTTTTACTGGTTTTCTTCAGGTCTGGCAACCAACAATAAACCTGCAATTTCAAAAGAAGAGGGGGGGAGAGAAAAAGGGGGGATGGGGGAATGGCTCTCCGCAGGGGAGGAAATGGCTTTCAGCTGCAGGCTCTTGTCAGGGGAGTCTGTCACAAGTTAAGAAGAGTTAACAAGCGAACAAGGCATTTTTGAATCAATGGATTACCAGGAAATATTTTCTCATTTTCCAATTATTAGGAATAGAATCAACAGACTTAAGATTTTTTGGCAAGTTAAAAGGTAAGAGAGAAAAGACTGAATTAGCATAGGAAAGCATGTTCTGAGTCAGAAGGAAAAAAAGACTTAAGATTTTTTAGCAAGTTAAAAGGTAACAGGGCAGGAGAAACAGAAACAGAATCCTGCAAGCCAATAGCTACAGGAGAAGAAAAACTAGAAGGCAGATCTTTTAAAATAGACATGCAAAATAATTCTTCCACATAAGGAGAATTTGTGAACTTTGTTTCAGTTGCATAATTAAGGTCCTGACAATTACACCAAGCCCTCCCCTTTTATCCTTGGAGAATTCCACCCACATACTCACGGGGGGGGGGTGATCCTTGCTGAAGAAACGCCACGAGGGTTGTTCCTCCAGTGGGGCAAATTTTTGAGTCAGATTGTTACATTTTTTTGTCTCAGGGCTTGTTTTTAAAGCCTGAAGATTAGCCAATTTAGCTTGCTCTGTTTTGCATAGTGTAATGCCAGCATGGACGTTACAGCCTCCCATGGGCCAGGACACCTGGCGAAGCTCTGGGCGGTGTGTGGAGCCAGGAGCCTATTGCCATGTGGCGAGGTCTAATTGCTCCTCCTCCAGGTAGGAGGAATAAAATTTTTCCAAAAAAGCCAATAAAAGATATAAATCTTTCTGAGTGACAGGGAAAACAGCCTGATTATTAAGTTTCTGAATATAATTTGCTCTCCTGACTAAGCTAAGCAATTCTTTCAGGTACTCAGCCCAATTTTTGCATAGCCTCTGTCCCACACTTACCAAAAGCGTGCACATGGTCTATTCCAGACGTAGCAAGTGGTGGGGTGCCAGAAGGACGTGACTTTTAATTGAATCACGTCGGGGTCACCAGTTGAAGCTTTGCCCTCTGTAGGCCGCTTCAATTCTCATGGTGGGTCCTACACACGTGGGCCGAATATTAGAGAAGGAAGCATGACTCCAGTCAGGTTTCTCTCTGGGGCATGAGACAACAGACAAAAGGCTGCCTTCCCCTTTTATTACCTGTTACAGTGGGCGGTTACACAATGCATCACATGGTTACAAACAGCCAATGACAATGTTATTTCTGCAGCCAATGACAAGGCTACACTGGCAAAGCCACCCCTGTGGCCAATGGATTCAAATCTTGGTACAACATCCATCCAGCCTCTTGGCCCCTCCTCCATTTCCTGTTGCTCCAAAACAGCATGGTCAAGTCACATGGCCTGTTCCTTTGTTCCAAGCCACATGGCCTGTTTCTTTGTTCCAGGCCCAATGCATTACAACAATTAATGACGTTTGTTTTACAACAAACAATTCATACTGATCAAACCGGTTTTTTAAAAGGGAGGCAGATGAAAACTAATGTTAGACAACTTATTAATATAATAGAATATTTGGAGAAGCATACTCAGGTGCCACAGTTCTTATGTTTTTGGATGCGGAAAAAGCATTTGATAGACTGAATTTGTTTTTGAAAAAATTGTTAGGATGGAAATGGGGCATCAGTTTATTAATTCTATATTGGCAATTTATCAGAAACAAACAGGACAGATTATTGTGAATGGGGATTTAACAGATTCATTTAATATAGAGAAAGGTACCAGACAGGGATGTCCACTATCCCCTTTGTTGTTTGTTTTAACTTTAGAGGTTTTACTGAATAGGATAAGAGGAGCAGATGATTTAAAAGGCATAGAGATTAGACAACAAGACTATAGATTACGTGCTTTTGCAGATGATTTGGTTGTGACATTGACTCAACCAATACAGTCAGCCAAGAGATTGATGGAGATAATTAAAAATAATGATAGGGTATCAGGGTTCAAACTAAATTATCTAAGACAAAGATGCTAGTTAAAAATTTAAATATTAATTCAAAACAGGAACTGGAAAGAATAACTGGATGTGAGAAAGTTAAGAAAATTAAATATTTAGGAATTGATATTGAAGCCTCTAATGGGAAGTTATATAAAAATAATTATGAAGTTTTGTGGAATAAGACACAAATAGAATTGGAAAAATGGAAGAAATTACAATTATCTATGTTGGGTAGGATAGCAGCAGTTAAAATGAATGTATTGCCTAAATTTTTATTTCTCTGTCAAATGTTACCTATACTTAAAAAGGATGTGAATTTGGAGGAGTGGCAGAAGGGTATTAATAGATTTATTTGGAATGGGAAGAAACCGAGGGTCAAATTAAAAATAATTCAGGATACAAGGGAAAGAGGTGGTTTGAAAATGCCTAATTTCAAGTTATACTATCACGCAGCTGTTTTAATAGCGATAAGTGACTGGGTTAATTTAACTAATGACAGAATACTGAATATTGAAGGGTATGATTTATTATATGGTTGGCATGCATATCTAGTTTATGATAAAAAGGTGGACAGGAGTTTCAAAGAGCACCTATTGAGAAATGCTCTGCTGCATGTCTGGAAAAAATATCAGTATAAATTAAATGATAAGATTCCTGTATGGGCAGTTCCCAGACACGCAATAGAGAATATAAATAGACAACAATTACATGATGTGGTGCCTTATGAGAAACTCCTATTTAAAGAAGGGAATGTTTTACAATTGAAGTCCTTGAATATTCTAAGGGAGGAAGGAATAATCCTTACTTGGTTTCAATATTTACAATTGCAGACTAGATGGAAAAAAGATTTGAAGGTGGGTTTATCCCAAATAGATGAAAATGTAATTAAACAAATTAGAGATCAAAGGTTAATGCATATTAAAAGATTGTATAATGCATTGATAGAAATTGATTCGGAAACTGAATTAGTTAAGGATTGTATGATAAAGTGGGGACAAAATTTTGGACAACCAATCATGATGGAAACTTGGGAGAGGATCTGGGTGAAAAATGTAAAATTTACACAAGCGCAACATTTAAGAGAAAATTTTTATAAAATGTTTTATAGATGGCATTTGGATCCAAAAAAATTATCATGTATGTACCCTAATTTACAACCTAAATGTTGGAGATGTGAATGTATGGATGCTACTTATTTTCATTGTAAAAAAATCAAGGCTTTTTGGATAAAAATTTGGTGGATACCTCAAAATATTCTGAAAAAACGTATTGAATTTTCACCACAGCTATTTTTATTGGGTATTACAAAAGATTTTACCACCATAGAGATGAACTTGATTTTGAACTTGATTACAGCAGCGAGACTGTTGGTGGGACAATATTGGAAGAAGGCAGAATTACCATCTATTGAAGAATGGACTTTGAAAGTTATAAATTTGGCGGAAATGGCCAAAATATCTGCATATTTGAAAGACTATTTGAATGAAAAATATATGTTAGAATGGAAAAAATGGATAGACTACATTCAAGGGAAATATCAATCTAAGAAATTGTATTTAGCATATAGTTAAATTTTTATTAGGATTTATATAATAATTTTGTTTAATATAGTGAGTTTTTTTCCTTTTTTCTTTACCATGTATTCACTCTGGGAAGTGGGGGGGTAGGTTGGGGGGGTTTAATAACATACTCAACTGTAATACTTGTAATATATAAGAAAGAAATATTTACTTATAGATGAGGGGTTGCTCGGACAGTACCTCTGTACTACATCTGGAGGGAGTCGTGAGGGAGGAGTGAAAGAGGGGAGGGAAGTAGGACGGTTGGAGGAGAGGAGGGTGGAGAGGTAGGGAGAGAGGTGAGGAGGGAAGTTGGAGAGGGAGATAGGGAGAAAGGGGATGTGGTAGGGGGGGTGCTGCCGAGCAACACCCATAGTTACTTGAAGTACTGTATATATGCATTTAAAAGAATGTATGTTGGTTTTTTGTTTACTGTGGGAGAAAGTTGAAAAAGTATGTATAAAGTTGAGTTGTCTTGTTTTTCTCTTTTTGTTGTTTAAAATTATAAAATCAATAAAATATTTTTTTAAAAAAACCAGCTGGGTGATCTTGGGCCAGTCATTCTTTTCAGCCCATGTCACTTCAAAGGTTTGTTATTATGGGGAAAATAGGAGAAGGGCAGTGTGTTCGGTATGTTGAGTTATTTATAAAAATAATAAAGATGGGATATAAATAAATAAAAATAATAAATAAATATCAGATAACCTCTGGGGTAGTTCACTAAGCGAACTGTTGTAAGTCGAGGACTACCTATACTTCATCACTTTTTTCCTTTTTTTTTTTTGGTCATCAAGTTTTTGACACCTTGCTGCACGACTGGTGGCACTCGGATATTGCCATATCCTAAAAGTGGTACAATGGGTGAAAAGGTTGAAAATCCCTGTCCTAGACTACTCACAACATCATTTACATGCTTGATACAGGAAGCATGTACCGTTTAAAACCTTAACTTTTATCTCCTCAATACAGAAAGATCATAGAATGTATCAAGGTTTTTTTCCCCAAAGTTTAAGTGAAGAGGACCAAAAGTAACAAGAATCTTTTTAATATAGTGCATGGTATATAAAATCGTTTAGCTCTCTCTCCCAATATATTCAGCAAAATACTCTTTATTAAATATCGTTCTATAAAGATAATAAGCATTTTCTCAAATATGCCATACCTACGGTAGGTTAGAAGTCAGGAATGCTGAAATTTTGCATTTCAGCATACACAATTCTTCTATCCTTACATGCAACGTATGGAAAAAGTGCTCAAAATATGTTGCACCGTGTTTCCCCGAAAATAAGACTGGGGATGAATACAATAAGTTCTAGCTCGTTTTCCTTTATTCATCCATATTCCATTATAAAGTCACAAATTAGTACTAAATTAACATTTAGAGAAACTGTACCTTATAAATAACTATACATATATAGATGGTCTCTGACTAAAGAAGCTAACATAGTTACTGTTTGGACTCATACTGCTGAGGCCTGAATGCAAAAGACAAACAACCAATTATATCTGGAGACAAGCCAAATTTTAAATCCTGAAATATAGCTGAACTTGGGAGTCTGAGGGGAAGAGAAGAACCGGGCTGCTGTATAGCCACTCCCCCAGCCCAGCCACCCCTAACGTGAGCAGCTGAACTTGGGAGTCTGAGGGGAAGAGAAGAACCGGGCTGCTGTATAGCCACTCCCCCAGCCCAGCCACCCCTAACGTGAGCAGCTGAACTTGGGAGTCTGAGGGGAAGAGAAGAACCGGGCTGCTGTATAGCCACTCCCCCAGCCCAGCCACCCCAAACGTGAGCAGCTGAACTTGGGAGTCCGAGGGGAAGAGAAGAACCGGGCTGCTGTATAGCCACTCCCCCAGCCCAGCCACCCCAAACGTGAACAGCTGAACTTGGGAGTCCGAGGGGAAGAGAAGAACCGGGCTGCTGTATAGCCACTCCCCCAGCCCAGCCACCCCTAACGTGAGCAGCTGAACTTGGGAGTCCGAGGGGAAGAGAACAATTGAGCCGCTGAGCAGCTATTGCTCTAATCAGCCGACTCTGTTTGTCACTATGTTTTTCAAGTTTTTTTTTATATACTGTTTGTCTAAATTTTAAATATTTATATCTATTTAATACAATTTTAATTGACTTGTTAGAAGTTATGAAAGATTGGGGGGGGATTGACTGTTTGTGGAATGAATCGGGTTGAATGGATGAATGGATGGTTAGCTCGTTTTTAAATTGTTAGTTTATAGGGTGGTTTTTGGGAGGGGTAAATTAAATGATATGGATGGAGTTGTGGTTGAGTGGAATGAATGGGATGGACTGGCTAGCCTGCCTGGCACGGCAGAGGCGGAGGGGGAGGGGGGCGCTGGCTCTGGGGTGATAGAGGGCCAAAGTATACCGGTCTTGCTGGGGAGAGGCAGATATGGCGGGGGCCACAGGGTAGGCCATTCCCGGGGAACAAGAGCTCGCTGTTTAAAAGTGATCCCTTGCTCCGACCCTGTGAGTTCAGCCCGAAGTACTGGTGATGGGGGAAATCCGGACCCTGGGCTCAGGCTGCTGCTGCTCAATGCCAGGTCGGTTGTAAATAAAGCTCCCCTCATCCATGATCTCCTGGATGAGGAGGCCGACCTCGCATGTGTGACTGAGACCTGGCTGGGCCCGGAGGGAGGAGTTCCTCTCTCTGAGATGTGTCCAGCCGGGTTTCAGGTATGGCATCAGCCACGACCCCAGGGAAGGGGGGGAGGAGTGGCTATTATAGCCAAGAAGACCTTTAGTCTACGCAGGCTTGCTGTTTCTGAGATTGCGGGTTGTGAGTTGCTTCTTGTGAAGTTGGACCTAGGGGTTCAGGTGGGCTTGTTGCTTACGTACCTGCCTCCCAGCTGCGTGTCAACAGCCCTGCCTGCGCTACTTGAGGAGGTTGCTGGGCTGGCGGTTGAGTTCCCCAGGCTTATTGTCTTGGGGGACTTAAATCTGCCGTCGCTCGGCGAATCCTCTGGGTTGGCGCAGGAGTTCATGGCCACCATGGCAACCATGAACCTGACTCAGGTAGTTCAGGGTCCGACTCACGAGAGGGGACACACTCCCGACATGGTATTCCTCTCAGAACAGTTGAGTAATGATCTGAATTTAAGGGGCTTAGATATTTTGCCTATGTCATGGTCAGATCATTCTCTGCTGCGGCTTGTTTTTAAGGCTCCACCCCTCCCCTGCAGGGAGGCGGAACCGATTAGGTGGTTCCGCCCCAGACGTCTGATGGATCCAGAGAGTTTTCAGAGGACGCTTGGGGAAATACCGGACTCTCTCATTCACAGTTCGGCAGAGTCCCTGGTTACGGCCTGGAATATGGCTGCGAAGGGGGCTCTTGACCGGATTGCGCCGCTGCGACCTCTCTGTGGTAGCAGACCCAGGAGATCTCCTTGGTTTACTGAGGAACTCAGGGGGATGAAGCGCCAGAAGAGACGCCTAGAGAAGCGATGGAGGAAAAGTAAATCCGTATCTGACCGAACACTTGTAAGATCTTATATCAAGACTTATCAGGTGGCGCTCAAGGCGGCAAGATGCGCGTATCATTCCGCCTTGATTGCATCTGCGGAATCCCGCCCAGCCGCCCTGTTTAGGGTAACTCGCTCCCTCCTTAATCAGGGGGGGGTTGATGCACCCTTGCAGGGTAGTGCTGAGGACTTTAATAAGTTTTTTGCGGATAAAATCGCCCAGATTCGGATGGACCTTGACTCCAATTGGAATGCAGTATCGGCTGATAATGATTCAGTCGAGATGACAGGGACTCGTCTTGATCCTGTTGTGTGGGAGGAGTTTGACCCGGTGGCACCTGATGAAGTCGACAAGGCCATTGGAGCTGTGAGCTCCGCCACCTGTTTATTGGACCCGTGCCCCTCCTGGCTGGTTTCGGCCAGCAGGGAGGTGACGCGGGGCTGGGTTCAGGAGATTGTCAACGCTTCTTTGAGGGAGGGGTCCTTTCCGGCTCCCTGCAAGGAGGCAATTGTGCGCCCCCTCCTCAAGAAGCCTTCCCTGGACCCAGCTGTTTTAAACAACTACCGTCCTGTCTCCAATCTTCCCTTTATAGGGAAGGTTGTTGAGAAGGTGGTGTCACTCCAGCTCCAGCGGTCCTTGGATGAGGCCGATTATCTGGGCCCTCAACAGTCAGGATTCAGGCTCGGCTACTCCACGGAAACTGCTTTGGTCGCGCTGACGGATGATCTCTGGCGGGCCCGGGATAGGGGATTTTCCACTATCCTGGTGCTACTTGACCTCTCAGCGGCTTTCGATACCATTGACCATGGTATCCTTCTGCACCGACTGGGGGGGTTGGGGGTTGGGGGCACTGTTTTGCAGTGGTTCACCTCCTACCTCACTGGTCGGTCACAGTCGGTGTTGGCGGGGGGTCAGAGGTCGACCCCTAGGTTCCTCCCTTGTGGGGTCCCTCAGGGATCGGTCCTCTCCCCTCTGCTGTTTAATATCTACATGAAACCACTGGGTGAGATCATCCGACAACACGGGGTGAGATATCATCAGTATGCTGATGATACCCAGCTTTACATCTCCACCCCGTGTCATTTCAGTGAAGCAGCGGAAGTGATGTGCCGATGTCTGGAGGCTGTTAGGGTTTGGATGGGTGCCAACAGGCTCAAACTCAACCCCGACAAGACGGAGTGGCTATGGGTTCTGCCTCCCAAAGATAATTCAATCTATCCGTCCATCAGCCTGGGGGGGGAGCTTTTGACCCCCTCGGAGAAGGTCCGCAACTTGGGCGTCCTCCTCGATCCACAGCTAAACTTGGAACATCATTTTTCGGCTGTGGCGAGGAGGACATTTGCCCAGGTTCGCCTGGTGCACCAGTTGCGGCCCTATTTGGACCGGGAGTCTCTGCTCACAGTCACTCATGCCCTTATCACCTCGAGGCTCGACTACTGCAATGCTCTCTACTTGGGGCTACCTTTGAAAAACGTTCGGAGACTTCAGGTAATGCAGAATGCAGCCGCGCGAGCAGTGTTGGGCCTGCCCAGAAATGCCCACATCTCAGCATCACTCCGTGAGCTGCATTGGCTGCCTATTGGTCTCCGAACGCAATTCAAAGTGTTGGTTATGACCTATAAAGCCCTACATGGCATCGGACCAGGTTACTTACGAGACCGCCTGCTGCCTCACGAAACCCAGCGACCGGTTAGGGCCCACAGAGTCGGCCTTCTCCAGGTCCCGTCGGCTAGACAGTGTCGCCTGGCGGGGCCTAGGGGAAGGGCCTTTTCTGTTGCGGCCCCGGCCCTCTGGAATCAACTCCCCCCGGAGATCCGTATCGCCCCCACCCTCTCCGCCTTTCGTAAACTACTAAAGACCCATCTCTGCCGGCAGGCCTGGGGCGGTTGAAATCTTGCCCCTAGCCAGTGTATGTCTGTGTGTATGTTTGCTGAATGAATGGTTCTTAATTTAGGGGTTCTTCTTTTTATATATTTATTTTTATAAATGTACTATTTAGTTTGTATTGGATTTCTATTTATGCTGTAAGCCGCCCTGAGTTCCCGGAATAGGGCGGCATAGAAATTTAATAAATAAATAATAATAATAGTGAATGCAATTTTGAATTGAGCAAATATATTTACGTAAGTTGATGATTCTGTTGTAAGCTGAAGTATTTGCTGAATTTAAGGCCTATATGTAGTTCTGTAATTTCATAACTATAAAAATTTTATGGTGAAATTCTTAAATTATTCTATAGAATTGAGTCACTGAATAATAGAAAGCTTATATAGGATTATATTCTTAATTATCTTTAAGAAAGCTGTAACATTTAGGAAAATTGTATTTGCCTACTCAGTTTATAAGCCAATTACACAAATGTTTATGAAAATAATATCCCTTTGGATTTCATGAAATTGGATTATTGCCTTGAAGTGATGAAATGTGTTCTTTACAAACAAAGGCTGGTTACAGCAAAGAGTAAGCTTATATATAAATTATTAAATATGGTTAAGCTGTTGAAATACAGAAGAATTTTTAAAAGTAACCTTATGGAATATTTTCAGAAAGTAAATGATAAAATATGACTGATGTAATTTTAATTTCTATTTCATGGACAGCATAAAACTGTCACATAAAAACATTCCACTGTTAAATATTTGCTGTTCATAAATTTAGTGACTATAAAAAAATGCTTCAGGATATTTTATGCAGTTAAAATGAAGAATTTATTGTATATACAGTTGAACAGTTACATTATTTAAAGAAATGGATATGGTAATTAAAATAGATTTAGCATGAAAGTACAATAGAGACAAATTAGACTAAAACGGAAGTTATTTTTTACTTAAAAAAGCACAAAACTTGAAATAACAGACAATAAGTTGCATTATTAACCAGGACAGTAAAAAACTGTACAGTACAAGCAACACAATACAATAAATTATGGTCAATGAGGCAGTCTTTGATTTGAGATCAAAAGGACAAAATAAGGGATGCTAAAATCTCATAAATCCACCATATCTCTTTTCCATCTCTGGAACCTCTTTGGAATAATTTTCTCCATCATCATCTGAAGGAAGAAACGTATCAGCAAAACGCTTGAGAAATCCACCATATCTTTTCTGGTAGTCCAGCCACCATTCTGGCCTTCCTACTCTTCTCATGAAACCACCATATCTCTTTTGTAACTCTTTGGCATCACCTTCCAACTCTGGACTGCGCTTTAAGCTTCTCATGAAGCCACCATATCTCTTAAGGACCTCACTATCACTATCACTCAAGTCCTGATAGTGTCCTGTTTCAGCATTTTCCTCTGTTGCAAGAAGCTCTTTCAGAAGATCAGACGAATTAGCTAAACCATCATCATCTGAATCTTTCTTCATAAACCCTCCGTATCTTTTAGCAAGAATTTCTCCATCATTGGGCTCCTCCTCTGGTTCTACATGATAGAGCTCATCCATCTTTTTCATAAAGCCACCATACCTTTTCATGAAGCCACCATATTTTTTGGCTAGCAAATGGCTTTCATCCTCTTTTGGACTGTCCATTAGGATGCTGCTGCTTTCTTGGGGAAGGCCCAGTTTAGTCATCTGAAGAAGTTCCTTGCAGGTTTCCCAGGCTTTGGCAGAAGGCAGTTTTCCTTCACATTCTAGTGTACATGCCTGAAAAATAGTTTGTTTTATAAAGTTATTTTAGAAATAGAAATAACATTTGAAATATTGTCTTGTGTTTCAGAATTTTAAATTCTGAATATGGCCAAACAAAACAAAACAAAAATACTTGACCTTTTAAAATTCTTCCTGAACTGATGATCTAAGTAATTTCTAAACATAGGAATGGAAAAGATGGAATTAAAAAATTAAAAAGATGTACTCCTCAAAACAGTAGTCTAATAATAGTGATAAAAATTTTGCATGATTTGTTAAATATAGAATTGTTGAGTTTATGGATAGAAGAAAGTGCTCTTGCAAAAAATATTTTTAAGGAATATAATGTCTCACACATTCACACAATGTGAAACTGAATATAGTCAGACTGCCCCTGTCTTCCAGTTTGTTAAAAAAATTCTGTAGAAAATATTTGGGATTGGTTAAAAGTGTAGAAGAGGAACAGAAAGGTAGATGAAACCAAGAGAAGTGGCATAAAAGTGACTGAACCAATGATCAGATTATATAAGTATATTGAAAATAAATATATATTTATTGCACAATCCTGTTTCTAACTGTGATTATTGTAATACAACTTTTTTGAAATAAGTATTTCAAATTTTTGCATGTTACATCAATAAAACTGCTGCAAAATCACTTCATAAAAAATAACAGACTAACTACATTTTTAAGGATGCTGCAGAATAACTTTATTAAAATTAATTCTCAAAGCCTTCTTAAGTAAAAGTTTACTAAGTAACAGCTTTAACGTATTAAATAATAATGAATATTATCCTATTATCTTTCTTCATCATGGTCATGGAAGATACTAACTAGGAGATTTCCCACTAAAGGAAGGAAATACCGGTAGCACAGTAATTTTTTTACCAATGGCTTCTTCCTACTGCAGCATATTGCATGTAGTTTTCCCAGCCTCTGCAAAAACACACAAAGCTTCAGGGTAGGGAAAAATGATGAGAATTATTTCCCTGCCCCTTTTCTATAGCATAAAAAAGGACTAGACTAAATTACCCTTTAGATCTCTTGAAATCAACAAGGCACATCAGTTTTTATTAATTAAAATTACACTGTTTTGATGAGTCTATGCCTAAACTTGAATCTATCACACTCTGTATACAGTGTTATAATTTGAGCAGTTGATTTATGCCAGGGGTAAGCAACCTTGGCTTTTTTATGACTCGTGGACTTCAACTCCCAGAATTCCTGAGCCAGCATGGCTCAGCATGGAAACCTCTCCCTGTCTCCTCAGCATGGCTTGCTCAGGAATTCTGGGAGTTGAAGTCCACGAGTCATAAAAGAGCCAAGGCCAATAAGGGATATTAATTTTTAAACAGAAGGTGCTGCTTAAAATGATCTAGTTGGATCAGTAAAGTGATTTCAGAGTTCTTTCAATTGAGAAACACTAGTGTCCATAAATCCCATTCTTCCCTATCTGCTTAATTTGTGTTATTGCTGATTCCATTTCATTGAAGACAATCCTGGAAATAAGGCATGTAAGCAAGCACATTTGCTAAGTTATCTCTGGATTTAGTACATAATTGCATGCTTCATTGTTGACTGCTGATTATCTGATAGAGCTGAAGATAAAACTCTTATGCAAGGTTTTGCAACTATCCAGACAGATTACTGGTGCTGCCTAAGGTAACTACCTTTGCCTCGTATTGCACAGTTGGATTAAAGAGAAGTATGTCAGCAATGTTGCATAAGTAGTTCAGTACTTCATAATTACATAATTCTTTGAAATGATAATTCAAGCAACCATCTGTAAATCTCTCATTCTGTACTGTAATTTGAATACTTTGAATCATATAAGCTATAAATCCTCCATTTGTCCTTCATTTAAGGGATTGAAAACAATTTTGAATAAAGACAACATACATAAATACACATATCTCTCTCCATTTAAATGATTATATATGACTATGAAGTTTAAGGGCTTAAGCTGATAAAAGCAAAACAAAAAGCATATATTAGTTGGAAGTTCAGCTAGTTTTAAAACTAGTAAGGTTTTCTCCAGATATTCTATAATCACTGTTGCTGATAAATCGAAATGTGTGATGGAATATGCACCTGGAGAAGAAATGAGGGCAGGGGGATTCCAGCAGGCAGTACATTCCAGAGATAAACCCAAATTAAGGGACTGCGCAATCCGGAGCTGGATGGTTAAGGGAGGAAGAGGTTCTGGATAGCCACATCCTAGAATCTTTCAGCAGAGTTCTACTATATTAGAGCAGGGATGTCAAATTGACGGCCTACAGGCCGTACGCATCATGCAGAAGCTGCGCCCACCCCACTGCTGGCTATGGCAAAACTCTTCCGATATGTTGTGCGACGTCACATGACATTGCAAGTCTGACATGTCTGTATTAGAGGGTTTTAGCTTTAGTCTGGCAAGATTTTGTCTGTTAGGTATAAACAAATGAAGAACTGGACTCAATTGGATTTCATTATATTGTTGTTGTCCTTGAGTCTGACAAAAGTTTCCTTATTGTGTGATGTTCTCAGAAACTGGGATAGCATCCATTTTGATGTATGGAATACGGTATAATTAAAAATTCTACTCAAATGCTGTTTTCAAGGAAATTGGTTTAAGAAACCTCAGAATTATTTCAGAACTATTTTGCTGAATCTTGGCAGGAATGTTTTCTCATGCTGTTTGAGAAGATAGATAAATAGACAGACAGACAGATGATAGACAAAAAGACAGATGCATAGACAGATAAATATGCATACATGCATACAAATAAAATATTTTTGCTGTTTGATTCAATAAATAGTGGTTGAATTATATGAAAGGTGATTTCAAACACAGGTTGAAGAAAGAAATGCATTTTATAATTAACATCCCTAAATATTCTATTAATTTCCATACTAAATAAAGATTAAACTGTATAAAATCTGTACACTGTACACTTAATATTAAACATCTTGAGCCATGAGAATTCATTTGGAGTAGCCAAATAGAACAAAGATCAATATGTATACTGAAGCTATTCCTAATTTCATCAGCTTTATTTCTTCCAGTGCTATTATAATTTAGTACATAGAACATACAATAACAATGTTGGACATTTGAAGGGATATTTGAAACCTTCTAGTTTAATTCCCAGCTTGAGCAGGAGACCCTCTATCATTCTAAATAAATGGTTGTCCAATCTCTTCTTGAACACCTTCAGTAATGGAGTACCCAAAATTTCTGGAAGCCAGTTGTTTCACTGATTAATTGTTCTCACTGTCAGGAAATTTCTCCCAGATTCTTGGATCTTTCTTTAAGGATCTTCCATTTGTTACTTCTTGTCCTGCCCTCAGGTTCTTTGGAGAATAGGTCAACCCACTGTTCTCTGTGAGAACCTTTAGTACTGGAAAACTGCTATCATTCCTTCTCTTAGACCTTCTCTTCTTTAGACTAGACATACCGAGTTCTCTCAACCATCCATCATATAGGTCAGCCTTGACACCCCTGTTGCTCTTCTCTGTACTTTCTTTAGGGTCTCAACATCTTTTTTGTATTGTGGAGACTATGGTAACCTTTCCCCCCCAAAATTGGTCCATTCTTGATCTGCAAAATTTAATACTAAAAGGTATGGTTATTCAGCCTATAACCATTTTCATTCATAGCTTTCAGAAAGCAAATGTTGGTTTTATTAGGTCTCTGATACTCATTGTCCTGTTCCATATATCAGTCTAACTGAAATAATGTAGTTTTTCCAAAGGTAATTCTAATTGTTTTGAATTCATCATGGTTGGAAGCAAATAGGTCACATTCTTGGAAGATGAAATATATAATTTCCTTCCTTGACTCTTTCTCTAATTTCTGATTACTAAAAGGATATTAGGAACTTCAGAAACTAGAATAAAAAAGGATCTAGGCCCAAGGTTTATAAGTCAGAGCATCTTAATGGACAGTCCTTAGCTCCTGCATATGTGATTAATTCAAACTATTGAAGTTGATCATTAGCTTTTTTTATAATAAATGTTTCTTGTTCCAACTGAGAGTTTGTTATTGCTTTACTTACACATTTGTTTCTTACTTTTGCTTTTGTTTTTCATGCTTGGAATTGTACTAGCTTGATTTACCAGTTATGACTGTGGCTTTCTCAGTTTTGATGAAGGAATAATTTATATACATTAGGGATTCTTCGAGAACCCTTAGGGGTTTATCACTTTTCTCTGAAGAAAATTCTGCATGCTTGAATATGAATATTTGGCTATAAATTATATCCGGTATACTTCAATAGAATCATGATGCAATTATCATTAGCATAGAGCTGTATGTGAACATTATTATACAGAAACATTTTGAAAATTCCTTGGTTTTCAAAGTCTGACAGAATAGTTAGCAATTTTTTTGCCTCCTGCTAGTGTTAAATCTCATATTCAAAACATTTTTAACCTCTGCAGTATATCCTATTGTGATTATGGTGTGAATGCATATATTCACCAGGGTAACTATCAACCATTGATTGATAATCCTAACTTAATAGATTTGATGTGAAAAAAAGAACAAAATCGCAGAATTAAGTGAATGTAATAGATTAACATTAAAATCACCAACAGCCAAAAACTTTTTAGTAGGCTAAAGGACAAAGAACCAAATACGTAATTAGTGAACTGCAATACCCTTTGTAGCATTAGGTTATGCTATTTCCTGTGTATAACTTTATTTTATGAGAAAGCTTTCATTCTTTATGAAAATAATGCCTATTTTTTCCACTTCTGCTATTCTAAACTAAGAAGGAAAATCAAACAAAATAGTTATGGAAAGGACTTGTTATTCAGGATGCGATTAAAGAAAAGGAAAAATAAATGGCTAGCTACTCAAATTTAAACAACATATTTATGAGTTAAAAAACCAAGTGATTAATTTCAATTAATTTTGCTCTCTTATCTGATGTAAACTTATGCTTATTTGCTCAGAAGTATGTCCATCTTTACTCATTGGAACTGACTCATGGAAGTCTACATAGACACATTCACCTGATTCCATCCAATTATGCTGGTTTATAACTCTCATTTTTGGCCAACACAACCATCCCTGAAGTTCTTCAAAAGTCTATTGTAATTTAAATGATGCCTTTTGTGGCCATAGAACTATCTTGTACTACTTTTATCTTCAGAGGGCTGTTAATTTATTTCCACAATGAAAATCTGATAAAGGAAGGTGCTCAACCTTTTGGCTCTGCGGCTTACTTTTATTTTATTTTGCCTCAATTTTCTTTATGATAGTAATTAATAACCTGATTATTTTGGTTAATATTATCTTTTAAAATGTATATATTTATTGGAATAATAATGAAGCTAATGATTCTAATTATTTAACAGGAATATGGTTGAACTCAAACTGCTTTTGCTTTTCATGTGCATGCTGAAGAATGAGTGTAAAACTTGAAAAACAATACCTTTTATCTCTTTCAAAAATATATTTTGGAAAAAAGTCTGGGAGCTTGATATCATGAAGAATCAGCTGCTGTTTTGCTTTTGATTTGCAAAGGACATCGACAGCTAAGAACATAGCAAACACATGCTTTTCTCTATGTCAATCTTATTAGTTTCAATTGTCTTACTTAATTATTAACCAAAGAGATTACATAGAAGAATGCACATGCTCTTATGGACCTGATTATATATTAAAAACAAATACACAGAAGAAAGACCATGGGGGAGAGGGCAGGAGAAAGGATGTACATTAATATATGATATTTTTAAAATTTATATTGTTTGGGGTCAGATTAGACCCCGAAAGGTAAAATGCAAACCAAGTTCAAATATCACCTGAAACTGAAACAATGTGACCCTTGTCTCCCAGCCTTACCAATTCCTAGAGTTGTGAAAACAATATGAAAAGACATTAAGAAGAGAATCATATCCTATACTTAGGCTGATAGAATAAAACAAAGAAATATAAGAGTATTTTAAAAAAATATTTGCTATCTGGAATGGAGGACCACTATTTGAATAATAAAAGCTCAATTTCTCCTGCATATCAGTGTAGCTATATAGTTATAAAAATGTAAGAAAGTAGACACTAATTGGATAAAACCTCTCCTATAAGCTTTGGCAAAAATATATACAATCCAGAATAGCCAGATAAAAGCTGGATCTCCAAAAGTTGAAAAAGTGTGCTATACCTTCTCAAACGTACTTTCATGCCAGAATCAAGCCCAGGTTTTAAATAGAAATTTCAATCTTTCCTGGATCATCTTATTCTCACAAGAGTTCATGTGAGACTTAATTGATCCAGCTTGATAAAATGAGATGGTTGACAGTTTCCAAGTTTTTATCTTCATCAAAATGACTGAAAGGGGGGGGGGCTACAGAAACCAACAATAGCAATAATTATGCCATCACTATGTTATGAGATAAGCAGGATACAGGGAAACAATAATAAACCATATTTTTTTTTTTAATGACTCACACATGTCATACAACCCGCCTTGTCTACCCTACAAGGTTCCATCCCAAAAAGGTGCCGGAACTTCGTTCTGAGCGCTCTATGAGAAAAAAAGCCCTGCATATAATTGAGGCACTATTGTTTGTACTAATTCTCATAGCTTTCATTAAGTTTGCAACATGATGAGCTGAAATATGTGAAAAGCATTCCATCTTATTTGCTATTCCATCCGTTGTTTAGCATGTTACAGCAAAAGCAAGCATTTTCCAATACAGAGAGTTAAAGAGGACTTGTGAACTCATTGATCTGGCTGTGATGAAATAGAGAAATGTAACCAATGAATTTAATACATATTCATTATTAATTAGTCAATGAAGTATATATAACTTGAATATTTAATGTATAGTACTGTTAAGATTGATAGTTACTTTGTGTTGTGGTGTAAGGCAATAGGCTGAGATACCATGAGTTCCAGTTTTAGACAGAAACCCAGATGGGTCAGCCCAAGGAAAAAAACAGTAGCAAACCACTTACGAAAAAAAACAAACACATAGCCAACAAAAATGCAGGGACTTGTCCTGTCTAATGCCAGAAGTCAAGATTAATTTGAAAGTACAAAAAAATAAAATACAATAATAACATTAAAAAACATCAATTTTCAAGCAATATTTTACTAGTGAATGAAGTCATAACACTTAAACAGATTGGGGAGGAAAATTATATAAATAATACTTTATGTACTATTATAATTTTGTTGATGAACATAGGCTAATCTTCAGTGTTGTAGTGCTTCTATCTGTAGTTGATATACATTAGATTCAGTGCAGTGTGTGAAATTATACATGGACAATAAACTGTAATATAAGTTCTTCAGTGATAATTCAAATCCATCATTGAGTGACTAATCTAAGTTAGTTATCTAATTTTGAGTATGTAATCTATTTGTGCAACTATGAAGTATCAAGCTGAGCCAAGAATCTCAAAATAACAATGAGTAAATTCCGCTTACCAAGGGGTTGATATCAGCGTGATATGACAATTGATGGGCACAGGATGCACAATCTTTTGCACATTCTGCCTGAACAGTAAGGATAAGGTATGCGTTAAGAGCCAAAAGCAAGAAATAACACCTCAGAAGCAATGTCATGGTCTGTAAAAAGAAGAAGAATTAAACTCAGTCACAGTATTCCCTTTTTTAATAATAGCAATAGATTGCATTAACAAATACATATGGAAAAAGAATCCAAAGTATAATGTTGCAGCATCCAATCTGGGTTGGTCACTCTTCCAAGCTTTTGGATTTGTGCTGTAACTCATCCTCAGGGAACTTGTTTCTCGCAGAGTGTGTGGTTTGGACTATTCTCTGTGTGGTATTTACAGTATATGGTCCCGGTGACCAACCCAGATTGGATCCTGCAGTAATGTCTATCATTACATATATGGACAATTTCACACATGATGCTAGAAACAATTAAATAACATACAACTAGAATACATTATTTGAAATTGAGTGCAATTCCACCCCTTATCAGATCTCAAATAGCTCCTTTCATAATAAACAGAACAATCCTTTTACAAATATTGGCTTTTACACAGAGTTTCAGTAGAACTCTGGAAAAAAGGAGGGAAAAATCTTAGTAACAAACTAAGCAAAGAATAAAATACTTCACATACTTTCACGGGATGATTTAACCGTGAACAATGAACACTTCCAGATCCTATAATATGACTAGCGGCGAACGAATTTTATCCCGTTCACCTGAAATCTGATTCCATTTTCATCCCCGCCGGCAATGAGCCACGGGAGGCGGGCGAGTGAAACCCAGGCTCTAAGTCTAAAAAAAAGAAAAATCTGGAGAAGGCTAGACTTGGAGCTCAGCTGTCCCCTCCTTCGCCACACGCCCAGACTTACATTTTTTCTCTGCTCCGGGATATATGGTGCGCTTCTGAAGTGAGCTCTCGCTCAGAGCCTTTCGGCGAAGATCCCACGGAAGAACTCTGCGGGGGCTTTCCTCCGAAGAAGCTAACTGACTGCAGGGGAAAGAAAGAAAATAAAAGAGAAAGAAATGAACAACGGAAGGGAGGGGGGAGAGGAAAGGCATGGCAGCTGGCGAAGAACGACCTGCTGCAATACTACAAATCAATCTTACCGAAGAGAAGAGTAGCGGTGCTGGGACTACTTCCTTCGTCTCCCAAGAAGGGTATCTCTTGTAGCTTCGGAACTCTTCTAAAAATCAGGAGCAAAGAAGTGGGGAAGGCGACTTTATAATTAGTCAAAAAAGAAGACGCGGGCACCATTCTCCCAATCGCCTACTGCCCTCTGTGTGACGCAAGTCTTACGCCATCCAGTAGGAGTAAAGCATCTGGTACGGGGTGGGGGGAGATGGGGGGAGACGTATCAGCCTGCCTAGGGCCAAAGCAAGACTCACGATTCTGTTGTTCCCTTGAGTGAGTGGGTGGATGTGATAGTCATCCCCACCTGATCAGGATGATATTTCATCCCAGGATAGCTTCTCCCTACCAGCCCAAGTTCCAGTAGGGCCTTCCATGTTGACCCTTGGGTCCAATCACCTTTGGCTACATGGGATTTTCAAAAGTTCTTCCTTTCTGCTGGAGGGTTCTGATCCAGTTCCCCATCCCAGGGAAAGCTGGAGTGGGGTTTACTTCTTTTTAACATACAGAGGGCCCTGGTAGCAAGGAAAAAACCAGATTTCATCAATCAGGATAGTAATAGTGATAAAAATAATGGTGATGGTGACAGGCAAGGAAATTGGGGTCATTTAATTCAAGAAAAGGGCATACGAATGTATTTCTTCTGAAGCTATATATAATGTGTATGTATTTAATATGAAGAAAGGATTACTGTACGAAATATATGTGTTGCTAATAATGAAATCCAATTTTAAGCACACACTAAGGGTTTGAATGCCAGAGTTTACTTTGACTGCTATATAGATCTATCAGGAAAACAATTTACTGTAAAAAAGGTAGCAGTAAACAACACTGCTATTATGAAGGACAGCTTGAAATAATACACAACTGTTATATCATTTTTTGGGAAAAAATGCTATCCTTTTACATGTTACCACACAGTAGTCATTTTGATTTTGCTGAAAACAAATGAGAGCCAATACATGTTCAAGGGCAGCAGATTTGTTGGCAATAAAATGTTTAATATATATATATTTTAAACAAAACTTTTAACACATAATTTTTGTGATGTTAGATGAGATTTCTGTGACTTTGAATGACTTTTAATATACTTTTATATATCTTCAAAACAAGTATCTTTTAAAATGATAAACATTCACTGTATATAAAGTATTGGTACCTTATATAAAGTATTTACTACCTTACTCTGGAATAAACTGTATGCCATTTTGAAAAGCTGCATCAAAAAAGAAAAAAATACCTCCTTTTTATATTTTTGATTAACTTTAGGTGAACACCATTCCAAAAACTGTACATTGTGGAAAAGCATCCCTGCTAAGAGAAGCAATCAATTCAGTGATGTCAGGCAGAACACTAATTAATCAATTAAATGATTCTTCATGTCAAGAGTAGATACTAGAAGAAAGGCTTGAAGCCAAGAAAGTGTCTCAATTAGCTATACTGAAATAAATCTCTCTTTATTTTAGTAGTACAACATCCATAAATCCCATTAGTGGAGTACAAGGAAGCAGGTTTCAATTGGTTGTTCTATTATTGGTGAAATGAATGAATGGGCACGTCCTTATTTTGTACATGAAGTCCAAAAAGAAACTCAGATCATTAGAACCTAAAGAACCCTGAACCAGATTGCTGATGATTACATGGACATTTACATCTTATTTTACTCAATTCATATTAAAATGGTTTGCCATTATCTTTGTTCAGATTTTTAAAGTTTTTAAATCTAGTCTAGCCTATCTATTTATCTGGCCCTTCTTAGGCTCCCCTCAGCTGAGATGTGAGATACTTAGTAACTCATATCCTTTTATTTTGTTGTCCTTTATCTTTGTTATTTATTTTTTCCAGATGCCAGAAGACTGATTTTTTGGTGTTATTCATAGTGTCTATAGAAAGCATTCCCACAAATGATCTGAAATCACAGCTTCTGATTGCTTCATACTTTCCTAGAATTCCTAAAAATTGAATGGATAGCTGTTAAATAGCTGTTTAGCTATTCTAAACTCAGAGAAAAAAATGAAATGAAGATGAGAAATACAGATGTTTTGAAAAGATACAGAATATATATTTGAAAAAAAAGTTTTTGAAGAGGCAGAGCAAAGAAGATGGTTCACTGGATATTGCCCTTGCTGTAGTTTCAACTGACAAAGTCATCAACACCATAGCCAAAAAGGCACGAAAAGTTCAAAATACTGCTAAGGACCAGGACTTGAATCCTCAGTCTTCAAGTCTGCAGGATCCATTTTGTTTTATAGTTTTTAAAATAGAATATTGAGATTTGATGATTCCAAGATTCTTAAAGTAATCCTTTAAAGTAATCCTAGCAACTCATAGTTGGTCCAGATGAAAATCCACTTCTGGCTACCCTAAACCCTTTTTTTTTAATGTCATTCATATTAGGACAGAGATATTGTCTTGTTACTATTGTTTGCAAATTGCAAATGATCCAGAAAACTTTCTATTTTTGATGTAATAACTTAATAAGAAATAGGAACTATAAAACAGGAAAATAGAATTCATTGTGGTAGTGATTTGGAGACATCATATAAGTGTATCAACATTATGTTTCTGTAATCCCACAAATGATTACCACAAGACATTGTCTATTTTAAATTTTTGTAACACATTTCCCTTATCGGTATTATAATTTTTCCTCTTGTTGTTGCTTTTCCATCTTTTGTTTACAGAGTAAGAACCCAGAAAAAAGCAAAATGCACCTTGGGCATTGCTTGAACTTCCACATTGCATGTATCTTTTTTCAGCCAGTTTTGTACACTAGAGGGCACTCATTGCCTTGCAGCAGATTTTCAAAGGCAGTCATTTTAACAGCAAGGAAAGTTTATTCAATACTGATGTTGACTGAAAATCATACCTTAAGGCACAATAAGCCATTATAATCATGATCTGAGGGTATGGTTGTGTCGCTGTGTAGTCCATACTCTAGAAAGTGATGCTTTAGGTCAATTATAAACCTGTATGACAGAAAACAAGCTGAATAAGGTTTCTGTTTGTATCTACTAGACTGAAATGTTGGAAAAGATGAACTGATGGTCTCAAAGTAATCAGAGAGATGCCAGGGCTGGAACTACTGGTACATGATTTAGAGTGGTATCTGAATTTGCGGTAAGGTGGATGAATGAGAGCTATATAAATCCTTAAATCTACATCTGTATTTATAGGAAAACTAAACATTGTCATGTGGTGAATTAGACAACTGGCTCATATACAGTAAGCCTCTGTTAGATACTCTGATACGGTAATAGTCATATCATTTTGTCCCTTTTATCTTCCAATGATTGCAGATTTGTCTTCACTGACTTTGCAAATTGCCAGCTTTTTGCTTAGGAGTTTATCAGTCTGGAGGTTGGTAAATACATTGAATACATAATAAATTTAGCATGGATTGCATTCAACCTTTCATTTCTATAGTGCATAATGTCTATTGTTTTTTAAAAAACACAAGGGCTACAATTTAGCCTAAAATAAATTATCCAAGAAAAAAAATCCACAGGAAAATCTGATTTTCAGTCCAGAACATAACTAGGTCACAGGTTTTTGTTTTTCAAATAATTTTTTTACAAAGAAGAAATTCATTTTGTTTCATTTCCATTGTCATGTAGGTCAATTATTCAGATAAATTTGGGTATTTTTTTGCAATTTGCAAAGGAATGAAAAATGAGAAAACAAAAATGCAAAGCACCTCTAGCAAATAGACAATGAGCTTTCTTTCATTACTTAGCTTACAGTAATAGTTTTGTAAGCATCCTATTAAAATACATTCTTGTGCCGGGATGATGAATAGAATATAACATGAGCACACAGCAAATATGAAGGTTTCTGTAGAATGTAAATGATTATCCTTCTTGTGTATTTTTCATCAACAAGGAAGAAAATGTTTAGAAATGTTTTATTAGAAATCGCTATTGACAGTTCAGTTTTGATAACCTATAAAATAATGAAAATATCTTTAACATTCCTATAACTGGAGGGATGATTTTCAAACTCACAAGAGTAATCGTTTGCTAAATATTTTGAACAGTGAACAGTACACCTGTGTGTGTGAGAGAGAGTGATGGACTTTTATAATGTAATACACATTTTCCTGAGCGTTCAGGCAATTATTGGCTAGTTTCTGTGAAATTCCTGTGGAAGAGACAGAATCTCCTCAACTCCTGTAAAATTCTAACAGTAACAACTGTTTAAATAATAAACATAATTAAATATTGAAAAAGTGCAAAACCACAACACTTTCTTGCAATAGAATTCTATGGTTATAAGAATTCTGTCATTTTCATTTTCTTGAAATGATTTTCTTCTAGTCTATTGAGAATTAAACAAAGTTTATTATAAAATTATTTTTGTTATTACACTTACAATCATGGTAGTCAATAGTACCATCTAATGCTAAGAGCAAGTTAAACTCATTGCCCTAAAAGGTGACTATCTGTATAAATTAAAAGATGAATCCTTTACAGCTCAACGTTTGGAAACAATCTAGACAGATCCATGTAACTATCTTAGTGGCATTGGAGAAGTGCTATACTTTCGGCTTCTTCTGTGGTGTTTTTATGACTTCCCAGTTCAGTCTACAGCCTGATGATTCTCTGATGGGCTCCCATATTTTGTAATTAAACAAACTGAGTTGAACTGAGGTATTTAAAATGAGGTACCTGCGGACTATGGATAGGTACCAGTGCCTGCATTAATTTGCATATTTGCTTTCCCATACCTAACCTAGCCGTGAATTCTACAACTACTATGATTTCCTAAGGTTACATAAGATACTGACCCACAGATGAATAGCTCTGGCTAGGTTTTCATGAAACAAAGAAATTACAGTTGGATAGTTTTCTACATAAACAAACTTCTAATAAACAAGAAATACTTTTCTGGTTTAAGTGGGTTCTAATCAAACAATAAGCTGTAATCTACAGAAAGGAACTTGGAATCTGTTTCCCAACCAAATGTTCCTTTACAAAAGCCAGAATAATTAAAAAGGGTCAGCCAGCATTAATCTTATCTAAAATAGAATGGAACAATCATAATGGTTAAAAGATAATATTTGCCTTTAGATTGGAAAATTTAATCTGCAATACTCTCAAATTATGTAATGCTCATTGATACTTAAAGGAAAAAATAAAATAATTGTATGTTTTTTAATTCAGCTGATCTAAATGTCACACTGAATCATATTTCTCAGACACAAATAGTCCTTATTTTAGTTATCATAACAAAATCTTGATATATATATAAATATTAATTATGTCAAGGCTAAATTAAGATGGTAGGGAGTGAACAGTATATAAGCAAATTAAAAGCCACAATTTTCAAAAGGAAACGGTTTAAAGTAAACCATAAAATAAATTACTTTGAATAAAGCAAGAGCTGTGGTATTAGCAAAAAGTTAAGAGAGTTATAGTTGGGTATAGACCACAATTTAAAACCTTGTTGAAAAGCATATAAACAATGAAATTACAGAACCAACTGGGATTTTAATCAGCTTGCAACTGATGCATCATACATATTATGATGCATAGCTATACTATATAACAATATATTGTTTCAAGCTAGATAGAGTGTAATGGTGCCAATTACTACACAGTGAGCCATTCTATTGTCATCAGTCAGACTTAGTGACGTAATTACATTTATTCTGGTTCCTTGAATATTAATTCATAGATGAAAGTTTTACTTCACGAAATTCTTAAAGCTATAATACCATTGAGTAGAATACGAAACAATCCAAAAACCAGCTGGAATCTTTGATTTGTCTGCTAGTCTCCTATATCAAAATTCCTATATCAAAGAAATAAAAATGCTTTATTATAATCAAGTAAATGACTTTTCAGTGATAAACAATTTGTAATTTCGAGTTTTAATACTATAGAGACCTTTTCATAATCAACATTCATACAAAAAAATAGGTAATAAAAAGTGCTCCGCTGATTTGAGAAATGCAGTACTGAAGAATTATTGTTATTGAAGAACATTGCAAATCATAAATGGATAAGTGATTCCAATTGCATTCATCACTAATGTGATCTGCTGTCTCTAGTGCAGAGTGAATAATTAATATTTTTGTGCATCAGGCTTCATGTAGTGGACATCTTCAGGTTTGTTTCATGGCAATTTATTTTTTTTTACTTATATTTAAGCTGGAGATCCAAAGTAATTCTCTTTTTCATTTTTTTCAAAAGAGAAAACTTAATATTATCTTCTTTTTCTAAGGGTTGAATTACTTTTAAAGAGTTGAAGATTTAAAAGACTTTAAATTATCATCTTCCTTATGAAGCCTGATGAGCCACAGCAGGAATTTTCAAATCAAATATGCCTGTTTATCTTTAATAATTAAGAGAGTAGATCAATAAATAAATGTAAGAGGAATAAAATAAAGACTGTTTCAGTTTTTACACAATATTATGTGGCTCTATGTCATACAGTTCTGTTACACATTTTATCGCTGTAGTCATAAAATCTTGACAGCAAGAAGAAAACCACATGCCATAGAAATCCTAGAGAGTTACAAAGCAGCAGTAGCAATAGCACTTAGATTCAGGGCTTTTCTTTCTCATAGAACACCCAGAATGGAGTTTCAGCACCTTTTTTGAATGGAACCTTATAGGGTAGGCAAGGCGGGTTGTATGACGTGTGTGAGTTCTTGCACTTTTTTTTTTTTTTAGAAAAAGCACTGCTTAGACTTATATACTGCTTCATAGTGCTTTACACCCCTCTCTAAGCAGTTTAACAACCTGGGTCCTCATTTCACTGATCTTGGAAGGATGGAAGGCTGAGTCAACCTTGAGCCAGTGAGACTTGAACTGCCAAACTGATGGCAGTTGGGAGTCAGCAGAAGTAGCCTGAAGTGCTGCATTCTAATCACTTGGGGGCATTTTGCTTTGTGAAACAGCTTCAGAAGAATTGGTGCTGTCTTAAGAAATACTAGTCTTGTCAGAACTAGAGCCAGAGGCTGGCACTTTGGATACCTACCAAAGTTATACACAGTAAGGCAGGGGTGTCAAACTGCCGGCCCACGGGCCGGATGCATCATAGCAAAACCGCACCCACCCCATTGCTGGCAATGGCAAAAAAGTTGTGATACGTCATGACACATCACCTGACATTGCGAGCTTGACACCCTGCAATAAGGGGTCATTTTCAATGTCTGATGTTTCCGGCCTTGCTACTTTTATTTATTATTTATTTATTGTTAAAATTATATGTAAGCCACCTTGGGCAGCTTACAATGCAATAAAAATATAAACATAAAAACAATTACAAATATAAAATCCCAAAAATTAAATACAGGCTAAAAAAACCAAGAGCTTGTGCGGAGTGGGACTGGTGCCTTCTCTATCAATGCAACCCATCTCCAGCTTAGTATATCTCCATAGGGGCCTCAATGTTTCACCTTGTTTATATTTTCTGTTTGCCACATTTTTCAAGCATGCAAGCAAGAAATTATTATTCATTTTGGTTTCATTTCCTGAGCAGCTATGAAGATGGGTTGTAACCAATGCTGGAGGTCAAGCAAATTAGCATTGGCTGCAGCAATAAGAAAAATGACCTAGGAAAGGAGACAAAAAGAATTTTACTCAAGCTGTCCTTCATACCTTCGTATCTTCCTTACTATAAAACATCTTTTTGTACTTAGCAGAATAATGACTGTTCATTTAAAAGTGCAATCTTAGCAGAAGTCATATTGAATTCCATGAAGCTTATTCCTAATTTAGAATTGCATCCAAAGTAATTCCTATTCAGCAACATGCTTGAAACATAAAAAGGCAATTAATGTCAATATTGAAATTAGGGCTGAAAGTAGCAAGGCGGGAAAAGAAAGCCAGTTATGAAAACAGTGTGCAGGTGTAACATACAATACATACATACATATGCTTACATACACATATATATGCATATAACACATGCATATACACATATACATATACAGACTATTTAGCTTAATGGAAACTGCTCTTATTTCATTTTAAGAAAATATATCCTTTATTGTCATTTTTTACTGTAGGCACACTGGCACACATTAAAAATGAAATTCTGTTGCCTGCTCTCAAAAGTGTACACTTACACAACACACATATAGACATGCTATATACATACATATGTATATACCTACACCCTTACATATAAATATATATAAATATCAATTACTGTCCATCTTGAATACATAGTGGAAAAAGGAAGCTTAAGAGTTCACAAGGTTGATACTGTATGGAACAAAACTTTGACTGAATCTGGATGTTCTGTTTCTGATACCACAAAGCCTTCTCCCAGGCTAAGAATTTAGGCTAAGAATATGTATTCAGATAGATTCTAGATTTTGTTATGTATACCAAGGTCCAGAGATAATTATTGCAGGCATCTGAGGGCACATTGACAATTAAACCTGTTAACTATTATCTTGATTGCAGTTAAATTTCTTAAGAGTAACAAAAAAATTTGTAGGCTATGAAGTAGAATGTTCTCTAGTTAAAGTAATGGAAAAAAAAGGCAAAAAGTTAAACAATGATAAAAGGATGGACAGTAATTTTTCTTCTTTTCTCAAAGAAAAAAATAAAGACAGAATCATTTTCAAACAATAAAAATTCACTTTTTAAAACAAATATAATATCTGAATTCAAACATCATCCAATGATTTCAGACAATTGTTAAAAATATATAAAAGATGGCACTGTAGAAAATTCTGGGTTTATTTCCTAACTTACATTTTTGCCATTCTGAGCCTCATTAGGTATAGCTATATGTAGAATATCAATGACATTCGAAATTTACTGTCATATGGCTTATGACAAGATAAACACTGACTAAATAACAGCATGGTATGCTATCAAAATGCTCTTATTTTTTTTCCTGTCAGAACACCAAGGATTAATGTTCTCATGATAATGCACAAATAACAGAATAGAAAGGGAAAAATAGTCACTGAGAAATTCTCCATTACCATTGGAAGTGATTTTCTAAAATATAGAAAAGGTTAGTGGAAGATTGTTTAGCTTGGTATATTATGTTCATTAAGTAGTACATTAAGTAGTACATTAAGAAGGGAGGAAGAGAAGAAGACGAGGGAAAAAGGTGAAGTGGTTCATTTAAAAGATTTCATTTAGGCAATACAGTAATTATGTATCTAGCCTGAAAAGAATTTGAGAGATTATAATGCAATTGGGTAAGTATGTGGAGATTTTTACGTTACTGTGATCCATTGTAGGACATTATGTCCTTCTCTATACAAAAAGGCAATTATTTCACTGAAATGTAGTGAGTCAGTTACAAATTGGCAACATGAATAATTCCAGCTCTTCTGTTAAGTCTCCAAGTTTGAATGGTAGGGAGAAAAGTACAATAACAGCCTCATATAAACTAAGAAGCAGATTGTCCTTAGAACATATCCACTGCATGCTGGGTGGCAGGCAATTAGGTTGCCTATGGGCATGAAATATTCAGCTGAAACATGGAAGGAGTTCTGAAACTTGTTTGGTAAGCTGGTAAGAAGGAGTAATATTTCTTTTATCACAAATATTCATTCTGGTTATGTAGAATGCCATACTTGAATTACAATATAAACATCCTCAAAATTTATTTTTAAAATTCTATATTACAAATTACAAATCTTTGATGCTCAGTAATATGACTATATATTCATACAGAAATAGAGAAAGAAACAGCTCCCTGTGTTCAAAAACTTTGTGAGAATTATGGCATTTGGGATAGTCTATCAATTTACCTATGGTGAATGGACAGGCAAGCTCCTGCTTGAAATTCACTGACAGCCAAACATGTTTCTCTTCTGATGAACTTTCATGCTGACAGAGATAATCTATTCATTCAGCTTGAGAATCCAACTAAAATTCCAGGTTTATTCTGTTTCCAAAAATCTTACTGTTTATTGAATATACTATATGGTTTTGTCAAAAGCAAAACTAACTCTGAGGTTCCAACACTAATTCATAGATTTAAACAATAATTTTCCTAGTCAAACTCCCAATGTCTTATGTAATTCATATCAACAAGTTCACTTTGCTATGGGATCCATCTGCTTCAAATCCACAGTAATTCTGTGGAGTTTTTTTTTTAAACTAGGAACCTCTTTACAAGATAGTTGCCTGTCTGCAGCTTTATATTTTGATAGACCACAACCTACTTCTTAGTAAGAATGAAAAATGTGGGATAGACAACCTCACCACCAGATGAATTCGTGACTGGCTGACCAATTGCATGTAATTCTCAATGGAACTATATTTACAGGGAGGGAGGCATTTCCTGATAATTATTTTTGTGGGCCACTTCCATTCTTGGAACTATAGTTAATTTCTTGACAGATAATGTACACACACACACACACACACAAACACACACACACAAACACACACACTTAAATTCTAGGTCATATATTATAAGCATGTTATTTTAAAATGTATAAGTAAGTAAAATGTAGTTAATACTAACTGGTTATTGATATTTTGGATATTTTACTTTATTATTTCTTGACTTTACAATTATGTATTGATCATCTTTTACGCCTGGCTAACATACTTGCTTCAGCCTTGGAGAAATTGTAATCTCCCATTGCTAATTGAATCTATGTTTGTTCTAAGACTGAGTCTTTTACGTACTGATTGGCTAGAAGCGTTATGGTTGAAACAAAGGTGTCTACAAGGAACTGAGATGGAAGCCCCATCTTTTTTTTCCATGCATCATATATCTCATATAAATAATTACTTTGGCATGAGTTGTATATTTTCTAGTTAAAAGTTTTGTAGAAAAAAAATCTATTTAACATTAATAAAAACAGTAGTTAAAACAGGCTCCACACTGAAAAATAATTTGTTTTCTGTGAATTACTGAACTGTTACAAGTATTGCCTTTTTCTGCAAGGGAAAAGAAAAAATAATGAAGTTATATAGAATGAATAGACTTTTCTTTACAAATAAAATCTTATTAAATCATGGGTGAAATGGAGAGTACACAACTTACAGCAGATGGCCTAAGGTAGTAAAATATTAAACTACAGAAGTCAGAATTCGGTTTTGTAATTTTTAGGGAGAAAAATATCTATGATATTTATTTGAAGTTCTCAATAATTGTGTGTAAATGCATTAAAAGTTACTCAGTTTACACACCTTCTTTGAAAGTATCCACATGAAAATGAATAAAAACTGCAGATATTAAATATTGGGGAGTTTATCTTAATGATAAATACTTGAGAAGCTATCTTATCAGAATTTGATGGAAAATAAAGTACAAAGAGAAAAATAATAATTGAATAATTATAATTGATATTAAAAATAGTGGAACCACCTCACTAATTCATCCATTCCCTGGGATCCTGACATAACCAGGTCTTGGGACCCTCAGAATCTCAACAGGGATGTGGCCCACCTCATCTAAGGAGGGAGAAGATTCCACAATGTGGGCACCGTAGCAGAAAAAGCCTGCCATTTAGGGCCTGTTTTGGATATCCAAGTAAAGAAATGGTACAGTTGTTGGATCAAATAAATGAAAGATGCATATACTAATTCTGTTTCATACATAGTGCACAAAGTACACACACAGTACAAAAAGAACGGTGAAAGTTGGACTGCTAATAGGCTCGATTGAGGAGCGTGTGCAAATGCAGTTTTTCTATCAGTCTCTTTTGACAAGTGGGCTTTATAAAATCTCAGATTGTTTTATTTTAGAAACCTAACCTTGATCAGAACAATAATATGGTTTAATCAATGGTTGTGGCAGCACAGTGGTGTTGAAACAACTCTAATTTTCAACAATGGTGTTTCTGATAAAAGAAAGAAAATATAACATATACATAAAATGCTAATATTTTGTATATTAACATTCCATTTCTTCTTAATGTTCCATTTTTAATGTTCTAATCTTAATGCTTTCCCCTTCCTTTCAGTTTAAGTCATATAAAAGAGCATGTTACTGGACATGTAAACTAACATTTTTATTTGGAGGAGTGGGGTATGAAGATGCTGGAATGTATATTCTCATAGAAAGAGCATATTTGACACTTACTTCTGAATGAATGGAAAGGCAGCCCATTGTGGCTGATTATCTTCTTGTATACATGGTGTATACATACATACATGCTGTATATATGCTCCCTATATACTGCTAATTCCAAAAGGCTGATATCTGACTGTCAGTACAAGGTTTAAAATATGGCCATAATTTTCAACAGCCCAGAAAGCTTTGAAATGGATGCAGCAACAAATGAAAGATTCAGACTCTTGAATTACTCACCAAGGTTTTGATATTGCAGAAGAATAAGTTTTACTCTGATTCACATACAAACAAAAAAAAAGAGTATTTGATTAGGTTTTTTTCTCGGTTTTGGAAAGCGTTTCTGATGATGCTTAAATGTATTGTTTTGACAGAGTTCTGAAATGTTTTAGTTGAAGATGGTGGTGTTTTCAATTTGTTTGCATTTATTTGGTGGTTTCTATATTGCAAAAATATAATCTGTTTTACGTACTCTATGCCTGCTGCATTAGACATTCTCAGGAAAAATAGTCTATATGTTAAGGACAGGACTGGGTTTTGTACATGTAGAGATTTATGTATCTAAGTAAAAAGCTTAATACTGTTGGATTCATATTAAATAGATAAAACAAAGCTGCAGCAAAATAGTGCCTGATGAGTGATGTCATCAGACAACCAATTATCTATGGCCTTGTTCAGTATATTATATTCCATTCTTTCTATCACTATCTATTAATTTCCATCTTTTCTCCTCCAGCAGTAATTTTTCTAAGCCTTTAATGGTCTTTCTACTTCCTCTTGGTTTCTTTTCTCCTTAAAGACAATTTGTACTTCTGAAAACCTGAAACTGTGGGTGGGTGGTTACCTGAAGATAGCATGTAGTTCAGCCTCTAAGGAATCTGCTATTAACACATACTGGAGATTGGAAACTGTGATCCTTAATTACAAAGACTGCAAGACATAGAAAGAGAGCTGAGCATCTAATTATCTCATGATCAACCTACTTGCAGGAAGCAGTCCAGCAGCTGTGTAAACAAATAAACAAAAACTACATTTGAGTAGTTTTCTAATTCTGTTGTTGGGTTATTAATCATCCTAGGGGATATATGAATGATTGTCATATAATATTATCCATATATTTCTTATTTTATTTACCCAATATGATTTTTGGTCTTTTCAGTGAGAAAGGCTCTGGCAATAATAATAGTAATAATAATAATAATAATAATAATAATAATAATAATAATAATAATAATAATAATAATAATTCACACTTTTGATGTAACATTTACATCACAGTAAAGTTTTTTAGACTTTAAGGCCATTTTAGAATGTTTACATCAGAGCTTCACTTTTACGCATGCTTCCAGATTCAGCTTAATGCTATCCCATTGATTGTAGCAAGTGGAACTCCAAATTCCTGTGCAAACATGCCCTTAAACAAATTCAATCTGGCAGCAATTGTGTCAGAGTGAGTGGATGATGATTTGGCAAAATCACCAATTTATAACCAGGAAAAAATAATCTTGCAATGAAACTGAAATAATGGATTTTTTTTGCCACTTTTGTCATAACACAAAGCATCTTATCCAAGAAGCCAACCTTTTTCAGTCAAAGGCTATACTTAACTAACTAACAAAAGGCAAGGCATTTTGTTTTACTTTTTGAATATGCTGAGAATATGAAGTATGCTGAAGTGTACTCTATCTAGCCTATGCATCTTTTTGTTTGTTACATATCTATTTTATTTGTAGAAAAAAAGAGAAAGGCTGCTGTCATATTGCATATTTGGATAGCTCTGAGATGGACAAAGAAGGAACTAGGAATACATATGACTAATAGGCTTCAGCTTGCCATCCCAAGTCTAGATAACAATGATTTCAAATAATTTTTAGTTTATATTTTAAAGTTGATGTTCTGCAACAAAGAGTTTGGATATTAACATCCAACTGATCCTGTGTTTCAAATAGCACAGAATTTATAAAATAATTTATTCCTTGTGTGTCTCACTTTTCTCACTGGTTGTTAACAACATTTTAATAATCTAGACCATGCCGACTTTCTGAAGAGACCGCTGGACTATGAGACACTGTTGACTGAGTGCTACTATTGATTGTTTCCAGAATGCTGCTGATTGCGCTCTGTGTTGCTCATTGCCAATTTTGTGTAATCAAAGTATTAGTTGCTATTGTCCAGGTTGAGGGAGTTTCAGGAGATATACAAGAGAATCACCTCACTAAGTAAGCAAATAGGAAGTCCAACAGATAGTTTGTCAACACTTTGTGTGTGAGAGTGGGAGACACTTTATTGTTTATCAGAGGAACATGAAAAGAAACAGAATTGTTCCTCTCACCTGTGCCATGATTGTTTTCATCCTTGAAGACAACAACAACCATACATGCTACAAGTGTAAGATGAGTGCTCCCATGAAGAAAAGGAGTAGAAGTTTGACGAAAAAATTCATCAGAATGATACATAATTTTTTAACTGGGCAAAGGAAGTACTTGCAGTGACTAACAGTTTCCACAATGGACAGAAATCTTCAGTTTACGTGGAATGTAGGAAATGTGGGAACTTCTTAAGAATAAGATACTGAAAATATAATTGCATGTCATTCCCATAAGAAAAAAGAGCTTAAAAGAAGCACCAGGAATTCATTGTGGACCCAAAGAGTGCTTTTGACTGAGCAAAAATTAAAAGACATATAAAGAAAGTGGAAGATAGGTTCATCACCAAGGAGATGTACCATCAAAGCAGCTAATATCTGAAAACAAAAAGAAAGGTTTAAATGGAAAAGGAACTTAACTTACAAGGCAAGCTAAAAATAACAACTATCATTGTTTTATTGTCAGTAGTAAAAGGAATAAAAAGAAAAGAAAGGGTTGGGCTTCTGTTAGGAAAAAAAGTGATAGGGTAGGAGTATTGCAGAGGGAGTTCTACTAAGAGAAATTGTGTTCAAATGAACCTAAACTGAACAATGACAAAAAGAGGTAGAGCTAAGCCAAAATAAATAATAAGATAGTTAGCAAATATCTGGCTAAGAAAAATAGTATCTGCATGAGCTTAAATCTCGAGCACTAGACATTAGAGAATCTTTTTTTTTTAAAAAAAAATTATTGGGTTTTTTAATTCTTAAGACAAAGTACTCAGGACACACCGTGGTGGTGGGGTAATCAAACATCCAAAACCAAAACATATATACATAGTACAATCAATACATCAAATTTTCCCTCTCTTTCCCCCTCAAATAGCATAGTATATTTAAAATAATCCAATTCTAGCTTAAATTTATTCAACCTGAACCTGTTTTAAAGCTTTATGAATTTAAAATACCGTAATCAAATTAACTTTAAATAAAAACATTATCAATTCAGGTATCCCTTCCAAATATATTTTAGTTCCTTAATTTTAACATACATCTTATTTATTTCGTCTTCCACTAATATCCCCTATTTAAAATAAAATATTGATCTATCCTATACATATCTAATCCATCAATTAATCAACCAGGTTACTTATGGGACCGTCTGCTGCCCCATGAATCCCAGCGGCCAGTTAGGGCCCACAGAGTCGGCCTTCTCCAGGTCCCGTCAGCCAGACAGTGTCGCCTGGCAGGGCCTAGGGGAAGAGCCTTCTCTGTTGCGGCCCCGGCCCTCTGGAACCAACTTCCCACGGAGATCCGTGTCGCCCCCACCCTCTCCGTCTTTCGTAAATTACTCAAAACACACCTCTGCCGGCAGGCCTGGGGTAGTTAACATCTTGCCCCAAGCCAGTGTATGTCTGTGTGTATGCTGAATGATTGGGTTTTTTTTAAAAAAAAAATTAAGAGGTTTTATATTTATATGTATTTTTATGTTGATTTCTACTGTGTTGTGAGCCGCCCTGAGTTCTCCGGAATAGGGCGGCATAGAAATCGAATAAATAAATAAATAAAATAAATAAATAAATCTCTTTAAGCTGACAGAATAATGTCAGACATTAAATCATTTCAATCCATTAGACAGACTTCAAATTACATCCAGTTAATTATCATAACTACTAACATCCATGTCATCAAACAAACACATCATCTTGTTAAATTAACTCAATTAATTATTAATTCAATCCAAATCTAAAACATCTCTTCAATTTTCTTCATTCCATTACATAATAATTTTCATACAAATAAACCTATCATTCTAAAAAGTACATTCTTAATCTTCTAGATTACCTTTAATCCATTATATAATATTAACAAAATATTATAAGCTTTATAAGACAAAATATTAAGCTTTAAATCATTTCAGTTTGTTAAGTAAATTTCAAATTTCATCCAATTGATTATCATGCCTTATCACATCTATATTATCATACAAAAACATCATCCACTAATTTAAAACACTCAACTGATTATTGAAACAATCCAGATCTAAAAAAAACCATTTTTGCCATTCGAGTACATAATAATTTTCATCAAAATAAACCAGTTATTCCATCAATTGCATTCTTAATCTATTTTAAGATATCTGTTCTAATAATCACCCTCCTTTCCCCCCCTTATTTCTAAGTCTGAATCTTAGTCCTTAAAACAGTCCATAAATCAACAGTGCCTTTTAATCCATTACACATCATTTTAAATTTCTCTTTTCAGTCTTATTCTGGCCTTCTTTCCATAACCAAGCTTCCCTTTCAACCAATAGATCTCTCTTTATTGCTTGCAGTGCCCTTTGAAGCAATAGGAATCCCATCCTCTGTATTAGGCCTCTGCTTCTCTCATACTTAAAGCTTCGTTGCTTTAAAGTTTCAGGTCTTAATCTTTGGTTCTTCTGATCCTCAAAACTATAAATGACATGTTTATAAGGTAAAGTCTCTTTTATCTCAGTTGTTTCCTCTTCTAGTAAGTTTTGATTTGTAGAATGTTCAGATATAGTCTGGAGATCAGTTTGAAGGTTTGAAGTGGAACTTCTGGTTCTTAATTCTGTAGTAAACTCTTTTATTGTAGCACATATTTCTGCAGTAGCCTCATAAATCTTTTCCAATATAAGTTTGCAGTTTAATTGTAACTGAGCTTTCTCCATATTGATAGTAATTGAAGAGAATCTCTTTTTTCTTTCTTGTGGAGGCTGTATTTAGTAAAAGTTGAACAGAATCCACCCCCACAATTCCCACTGCTACATCAGTTTATCTTTTCTCTTGAAAAAATTTGAAGGTCAGGTCTATTCCATCTCCAAAGAATAACCAGAGGTTGCAATATTAGGTTTTCGCCAGTAGATGTCCTCAAGAGATTAAAAAAATCTTTTCCAGACACCATTCCCCCCCTTTTTTTCTATCTTTTAAAATATGATGTGAAAAAAGAAATAATCTTCAAGCCTAAAGTAATAGTACAGCTCTTAAAAAGAGTTTTTTGTGTACCCCAAAAACAGATGAAAATAAAATATAATCTCTAAAATTGTATTCTATTCCTTTGTTCAACGTCTTTCTTCCCAAACGTATAGAAGCTGCTTTTTCAAAACAGGGAAATAGTTCCAACAAAACTCTTACTGGCAAAAAAGAAGCAAAATAGAGTAAAGAGAGGAGCAAAAAAAAAAAGTCTCACCCGGATTCACCACCGTGGTTCTCAATGCTTAGATGTTCTTTGACTTGCGGTTTGGAGCAGCTGGGTGATCGGCCATTTTACTGGCTGATCTTCCTTTTCCATCAACCCTCAGAGATGGCTCAGACAGCTGGAGGAGCCGCCACTCCTCTGCAGCTGAGCGAAGCCTCGTCGACAGAAGTCGCACCCTCCAGGGCGACTTTCGACCCGCATAAGGATCTACCGGCGGAGGGAAAACTAGCTGACAAGGAGCGTCTCCTCGTGCACTAGGGACACCGCGATCCAGAACCAGAAGTCACATTAGAAAATCTTGAAGGAGAGATCCAGAGCTGGTTAAAAAAAATATATCCATCAATTCTATGTCATTGGTTTTATGTCTTCCTAGAGGGAAATTTCAGGTGGCATAATACAGGGCTTTTGTGATAGGCTCTGTGCTGTTCAAGATATTTATAAGTGACTTGCATGTGTGGTTTGAAATTTGATTATCAAATCTGCAGCTAAAAGAAAGAGGATATAGCAAACATATTTAGAAGACAGAACTGGGATTCAAAAAGAGCCTGACAACTGGAATAAGGGACAGAAACTAGCAAGTGGAATCGAACAGGGCAAATTTTATTTTTTGGGTAAGAAAATTCAAAGGAGTAATTGTAGAATGAAGGGAATAGGGTAGGAGCAAATGTGAAAAAAAATCTGTATGTTTTGGAAGATCATTTTAGGAGGATCAAAAGGAATGGGGTGTCTCAGTCATTAGAATGCAGTATTGGAGGCTGACTCTGCCCACTGCCAGGAGTTCAGTCCTCACTGGCTCGAGGTAGACTCAATCTTCCATCCTTCTGAGGTTCAGTAAAATGAAGACCCAGATGGTTAGGGACAATATGTTGACTCTGTAAATTTCTTTGACAGTGCTGTAAAAAACTATGAAGTGGTATATAAGTCTAAGTGCTATTGCTATTATAAACCGAACATGACACAATGCAGCTGCAAGAAAAACTAATGCAGTCTAGGTTACATTAGCAAGAGTGTAAAAAAACTCATTCTAGTCCCTTTTGCATTGATCAGACCATACCTAGAATAATGGGTTCAGTCCTAGACACCATATTTTAGGAAGAACATTGCAAAATTGGAATTTTTCCAAAGGGGGACAACAACGATAATGAGGAAGCTTGAAAAAAAAATATGAATGATGTTTGGAGACAATGAGAATGTTTAGCCCAGAGAAAAGATATATATGGGAGAAACATGATAGCTGTATTCAACTGATAAAGAGTTGTCATGTAGAAGATGGGGTAGAATTTTTTCAGAGGGAGGATAAAAAACTGCAATTAAATTTTTGAACATCAAGAAAATTTCTAATGGTAACTAATCAGCAGACTGCTTAGAAAGTCTTAAAGTCTCCTTAGCTAAACATATTTAAAAAGTTTTGAGATCCATTTGTTGGGGATGCTGTAGTCTAGATGAACTCTAACATCCCTCCTAAATCTGTGGTGTATTTTATCCAGTCACTGGATTGACCTGTCTGTTTTAACAGAAGCCAATAATTGCCAGTTATGATCTTAAAGATGTCTGTGACCCATATAATTTGGGTTGGAGACTAATCTAGACATCTGGATTTTCTTCAGTTTTAGTTACAAAGCCTCACCAAAATACAGTTAATGTACAAAATCATTTTATACAGTAAATTAAAAAAATAGGGAAATAGCATTACTATCATCCACTGAATTCATGCATTGAAAGCTATCTTTCAGCTCAATTTTTTAAAATAAAAACAATAAACAAGAAGCAGAGGAATGCAGTACATGATGGAAAGAAAATCAAATTTGAATATTAGTAAAAACATTCCAAGTTAAGCTGAATCCTAGTATGTGTATCCTTGCAGTTTTTCAGTCACTATTATGGAAGTGGTTTGTCACTACTTTCTTTTCTTCTCAAATGAGTTTCAGCCTTTGAACCTATAGGATTTCCTAAGGAGTCCACCATAGAAGTCCAATTTCTAGCCCAGCTATGAGATCATCTATATGCTGCCACCTTCTAAAGTTATAGTAATATTATCTCATAAAATAATAAGATGCTTTTAAGATGCTAAAAAGCTTCATGAGGCTGTATATTTCAAACAAATGATAAATTATGGTAGCAGAAAACAATGTCTATATAGACTCCATTTTGTTGATACTGAATGAAATTATGTCTTTCATTCACAGATCATATTTGTAGATACTCGTTGAATAAATAGGGGGATTCCAGCAGTCAAATTTGTAATCCTTTACTTTAAATATCTATGTTTTCAAAGATGGTTATAAACCAGTTATTCTGGGAATTATTTAGTGAATGTGGAAAATTAGATTAATCGTTGTTTTGGGTTATTACACAGAAACAACTTTTTAAAAACCCTCAGATAATATCAAAATATATCAATCAGAATAGCTTCTAGTCAGTAGCCAAGGCAAAGGAGATAGCAGAGATTATGTGTGAATAAATTTAGAAAATCGGATCAGTTTATCATTTATTTCATGGAACCCCCCCCCACATTAATTGTATTGCCAAGACCCCGTATTTTCAACATGGTAAATCTTCATCCTATTCCTGCATCTCAGACAATGTACACCTAAGATAATGGTCATGGGTAAGAAAAATAAACTGTACCACTGCTGGTCTATGTTACCCAGTTTTTTTACATGTTGGAAGAAATTGACTGGAAATAGGAACTACCTCTATAAAGGCAAGTTATATCACCATGTTTTCAAACATGAAAGCCTATAGTAGGAACTTCACCCAGACTTTCAATAAATCTTGATTCAGAATCCTGAATCTAAGACAGCATGCAACACACACACACACAGGACTTTTTCCTGGAGGTTTAATACCAGGGTTGCTAACTTCTCCTTATTTTTTCTTTGTCCTTGGCCTCTCCAATGTTCAACTTTTTGAGGCTTATCATGACCAAATAAATAAATAATAAAACCAGTCTGGTCCTGATATCTGCCTTCTATCTGCTGTGCTGGTTAGAATGCTGTATTGCAAGCTAATTCTGCTGAATGCCAGCAGTTCAATCCTGACCTAATTAAGGTTGACTCAGCCTTTCATCCTTCGAAGATCAGTAAAATAAGGACCCAGATTGTTGGGAGCAATATGTTGACTCTGTAAACTGCTTAGAGAGTGCTGTAAAGTACTATATGGTGGTATATAAGTCTAAGTACTATTGCTATTTTATTTTGCATTTATTCTCCCACTGTTCATTTTATAGTTATCAAGTAGGAAATGTAGCATTGTTAAGTTGGTTAAATTGATTTATCACTGTTTTCTTAAAAATATATTGGGTGAAGTAGCTTTTTGCATATAATTTGTCTTTCATGAATTGCATATATCTGATATCTCAGTTTATTCCAACACAGTCCTAAATAGGACCCAGAACAGATCTGTAAGTGTATGTGGTTGTGAATGGACCAAAATGCATAGGCTTTTCTGAAAGCTGAATGAGATTTGATTTGCTAAAGCAGAAAGCTGAATAATTCCTTTAAAAGGACACATTGATTTGATCCTCAGTGTGAATTGAGCAGAATAAGTCAGGAATTTATTGTAAATTTGCTAATTGAGGCTCACCACACATTGCATAAGCCACTGAAACATGTTATTGAACTAAATCAATAGATCACAACTTGGCTGCTAATACTGAGGATCACTGAAGCCTCCCATGGAAATCTTTGTAATGGCCTTGGACAGAGGAAGCAACTTGGTGTACAGTTCTAGTACATATTGATTCAGAACCTTGGATAGCTATTGAGGTGACTATAAAAGCTTCAGAACCAGCAAAGGTGATATCATAGCCAAACAGTACATCTTGAACAATTTGTAGTCTTACATAGAAGCTAGAAGAGCTTTTCTACCAGCTTCAAATCCTCAAGTTGTGTTCTAGATTGTTTTTTTTCTTTTTTAAGAGTCAAAGCTCAGCACCTGTACTCACAAAACACATTTAATCAGCCCCAAATAAATATTTAGCAGATACATTCATAACAAAACTTGGCTAGTGTTGGTTAAATGCATTTATTTAGGCTTAGCATATTGGCTTAACACAAAATTGAAGGTTTACGTCCCAATATATTATAGATATCTAGAAAATGGATTGTTTCAGAAATCTGAATGAGTGTGTTGTGTGACTGTAGTCAGTGGTCCTTCACAAAGATAATATGGGATTATATTTACAGGAGTGAAAATCATGGAAAGAAATGTATTTCAGTATCTTCTGAGTGACATTAATCAGTAATTCACCCTTTCAAATGGCAATATTTTCCTGGCATTTTTGAGACAATGAAAGATGCTATTACATTCCTCAAAAAAGACCAGAATTGGTTCATCTTCATCTTTATCCTTCATCCTCAGAATTTATGGTACTCGACTTTGGTGGTCCACCCTGAAATTGCTTGCTTTCTCCTCTTTAGGGGAGAACAGCTGGGAAAAGTAGATTTTTGCAGCTGAGGGATTCCTAATTTATCCAATATTTCCTAGTCTTTTTTGGTAGATTAATTTCCAAATGGTTGGTTATATAGAAAGTGGAAAATATTGCTCTGGAAGGTAGTTTTCTTTGAAGCCAGCTTCCCCCCCCATTACTTAATTGATCCTTCCAAATGTGAGTGAAATGAGCATCTGTAAATGAATGAAAGATATGAAAAAAGAGAGTGACAAAAGAAGTGTGACAAAAAAAGAGGAAACACATGCCCAAATTGGTTTTTTTTAATTAACTATGGTGCTTCAGTCTCGCCAGACCTGGCCATCCCACATCATAGACAATAATAGTTCAGTTCCTCTTGACATCAGACTGCCTTGAAAAATATTTACAGCAGCTTGTATCCCTTCACCAAAGAGAGACAGAGCAGACTTTTGCCTATTCTTCTTTGTCAGGGATAGTAAGATTATACTAGTTTCTTATTCAGGTATGTATGTTTTTCTTTTCACATACATTGACACCAAAGGCTTTGATCACTTACAGAAATTATCAATAATGCTTGTTTTAAGATGACGGCATTGTGCAACTCCTACAATCTCCTGCAGAAGAGCATTGAACCCAATAACATTTCAAAGAAACATTCCAAATGTGGTTTATATATGTATTCCACAGAAGATGTGGACTGCTGTAAACTGAACCTTCCAAAAGAAAAAACAAAAAAAGAAAGAAAATATGTAGCCATTAACAATAGCTAAATTATAATGGAACAAAATGTGTTTCTCAGCCCCATGAATACTAAGCAAGTTTGTTATGATTATAGCTGCAATACTACAATGAATTCTCAATGTTATTCAAAATAAGGGATCACAATGGGAAATGCTTATCACATACATATTGCTTTCATTGTACATGGAAGCCATAAGTAAATGCAAATCCATAGCTGAGAAGTATTTTCCAATGGTGAAAACAACAAGGCTTAGGAAAATTGTAGGCTATTTCAGAAAAGGAAAGAAGTTCACATTTGCATTCTTTGATGTAGTTTCACTTTTTCTACAAACATTTGCTGATGAGCATTACACAGGGCGGTCACTAATGATACAGTACTGAGGTTCAATAGGAAAAATAAAATACAGTTTTAAAGAAATCCTTAAAAATACACAGAATGTTTTGTAGGACAACAGGTGAGCTTATGGGTCATAGTATGTTGCAATGACAGTGTATTCTCTTTTTTAAAAATGTGGAAGCACACTAAGGTATTACTAGTCTAGTGATCAAGCTTCCTTCTTAGAAATCTGGTTTGAAAATTTCCTCCCGGTTTCCTGTATTGCTTCTGAGGGTTGAACGCTGTAGTAAAGCTGAATTCCAAACAAAAGAAAAAAACTGTATAACTTAAAGTGGAGATTTTATTCACAATATTTTTTCTTATATAGCATTTGAAGTGAAAAATAAAAATTATTTAAAAAGGCATGAATTAGACAGAAGGGTAATATGAGAGAATCAGAGTTTGATATTAAAAATGATGACTTTCTGAGGCATTTTTTAAAAAAAGAAACAGCCTCATATATATATATGTTTATTTTTTTTTTAGATTGCACCCAACACTTGACACATATCCTTACTCCCTGACTACTGACAAAGCGGGAGAGAACTTGTGGCTCAATAGGTTAAAGCATCTGCTTAGCATGCAGACTGCCCAGGTTCGAATCCCGGAAGGGTGAGTTCTGACTGAAGAGAGTTAAGAAACTCGAAATAGCTATCTCAGAAATCCCTTATTTCTTTGTCAACAATTTTAAACAACATATATATATTTGTGCTTGCAGATGGCTCTGGGTTGAGCTGAAACAAGCAAAGGAAAGAATGATTCCTTCCTCCCATATTTGGGTTTACAGGGTGCAATCTAAAAAAAAAAAAAAAAAATAAACACTTGACATATATATATATATATATATATTTAAAAATTAAAGGGTAAAAGCCTTGAGTTACAATATAATGAAGATAGAATTAATCCAGTTTTTCTCTCTGGTAATATTCATGGGATATATTTAGTAGCAGGGCCCACATATTTCCTGGATTCCCTCAAAATGACTGTTTTTCTTACAAAAGGAAATCTGAGTTTTCAGGGACTAATTCTCTCTCTTCTCATATTTTAAGAATGACATTTTCTCTTGAATTGTTGTATACCATGATTTTGCCATGGAACAATTGCACATTAATTTTAAGTGTTTCCTCCTCCAGAAAAGGAGGAAAGGCAACATATGGTGTGGCGGAAATGTGGTGCAAGCAAGTTGACTTGCAAGGATAGAAAAAATGTGTTACATAGATTAGTATTCATTTGTCTTACATTTATACTGTACTTATATACTATGCAGAGTTATGAAATGAAATGGGTGATCTACACATTTGAAAAATAGAGGACATTGGTCTGAACTAGTTTTAGCTGTGTTTTCATTCCTTTTCTTATCTTTTTGCTTTTCCTTTTTCGTTTTGTCTTCTGCATAATGTTGTTTAACCTCAATCAGATTGGCATGATAGGTGTGTATGTATGAAGGCAAAACATGTTTGCCAGTCTCAAGATGAATGTATCCTTAATTTAATCTTATTATTAATGAGACCAACAATGGAAAGAACATGTGATATGCTTTCTGCATCATTTGGGAGACAATTTTAGCTAGTATGAATAGACACCAGTATTTTTTTTTTCAGCTAAGAGTTCCTTTCAATCTTCCTATATTGTGTGGGCACTTTAATATTTGCTTATGGGCAAAGGCATTGTGATTCTATATTAAAATTCTGACACTGTAATGGAAAATGCATATTTATGAATATTTGGTTTCTATGTATGGTACTGCTATAATGTCTTTCCAAAATAGTTTTTCTTCTTTTGGCAACTTATTATCAGTATAGAGTGATTTTCATTTGCAAAACATTTTTTGAATTAGCTATCATTTAGCTTAAGTCCCACATTCCTATTATACATATAAGAATACTTCTATTAAAGCAGTGGCAAAGTGACCTGAAATTAGAGAAGCATTCAGGGTCCCCTCTGTCATGGTAGAATCACTCCTTGGTATCCATGGGGTTCTCTGGCACCACTGCCAACTGCAAGGAGGATGGACCTATTAATTGGTCTGCCCCTGGTGCCTGATGGACCCAAAGCAGTTTCCGAGGAACTGGGGGTTATCCCCGTTGATCTCTCATGGTCCATTTAATGCCTTGGTTGTTGCTTTGAATAAGTGGGCAACCAAGGTCTTGGATTGAATTGTGCCTATGCAACCTCTCTCTTCTTGGTATCTTGGCATTCCCCTTGGATCTGAGTAGATGAAACAAGAGAAGAGATGTTAACAGAATTTTTGGCACCCAACAAAAGATGAACTAGATTGAACATGGGTTAGAACTGCTATTAAGCCAATTTTGTTATGGTAAGGATGGTGAAGCATTAGTACTTCATACTTATTGCAAATGCAGACTGTCATTCTGGACCTTGCTTTGAATGATACAGGGCCCTCTAGGTAGGAGAGCATGAACATTCTCTTACAGGGGCATGCAAAGGAATTTGTGCAGGTCTTTCTAAATTAACACCAGCATGTATTCCTGAAGCAACAGGTTATATCAGAAGTACCTGAAATATAAAAATGTACAATTATAATACCTACTATTGCATTATTACTAAGAAATAGAACACCCAGGAAAGGATGGAGGAAAGTATGATAATGTAAGGAAAAGAAAGTTAGCTTGCTGCCACAAGCAAATCAGATTTGCTTTGGAGGTTTTATGTAGCTGTTGCCAGCATCATTGTTATCAGCTGCTATCATAATAGCTACTGATTTATTGTTTGTACATCCCTTTTAATGATTTAAACATAGCCAATTTCTTTTGTATGTCCAGTGTTGCCTCTTTTCCCATGTCATTCTTGTAGCCTATCATTTGTAAATCTACTTTCAGTTCAGTCTTGATTTTATCATGTAAAACGTATTCTGTTTTGCCAAGTGTCAGGTAGTGGCCAGGTGCCAGACAATTGGTTCTTTGAGGATCCAGAGATAATGAGCACACTAGAGGGTAAGAAGATATTAAGCTTTATTAATAACTTTAGCAGGCAGATGTAGACAGAAACATAAAAGCATAACATGCTCTCACTTCAGCTGTTGGAAGCTCTTAATAGTGGGGGCCATGAAAGACCAGGTTTTGCACAGCACTGAGTGCTCAAGACAAAGTTCAAAGCTAAAAAAAAAGCAATGTGAAATGTTTTTATTAAAACTTGGCACCAAGATGACCCTGCTTCCATAGTCAAGAGATTGCAGAACCTGACTTTGACTGGATGGTACAGAACTTTTGGATGGGAATGAAAGTTCTGAAAACTTTGCTGATAAGCCAAACCTGCAAGCCTAAACAATCTACAGTTGTATGAAGTCCTCCCACCCTCCCTTTTCTTATTCATCAAGCAAAAGTGAAAAACAAGCAGGTAAAACAGCTCAGAATAAGTTGCAAAATTCTAGCATTTTCTTAATATGTAGGAGAAATCACAAAACTCCTTGAAATTCCATGGTGCCTCTACATCTTCCAAAATATCTTTTAAACAGAGTCTCTCTCTGCAGAGACAGATCTCTCTGTTGACACTATTATCTTGTAGTTTCCTCATGAGAAGCAGCTGTCTGGAGCATTTGTGATCAATCTCAAATCTTCTCCTTGTTTACAGACATTTGAAAAAGTCTGTCTACTAGCTGGCTTTTCATTCTGCTGCTGTTGTTCAGTCTGCTTTTCATGAAGTTGCCTTCAGTCTATTATTTCTTCCCAGAAGATCAGTCAGTGGAAAGTTTGAATAGAACCCACACATTCATGAGATCTGAAATGATTCTTATTCATTTCTTTTTAGATTGTTTTCTTTAACCACTTTATATTATTTGATATGTAAGAATCAGGCTTAATATATTTAGATTACTAAACTAAGTAGTGATTCTCAGAGTTGAAATATCACAGAAATTAGACAAGTAGGCAGACAAAAGAGCCATATATGGAAGAGAACCAGTGATTTCCAGGAAATAGATATTATTTATACAAACAATGAACCACCGCTTAGATTCAAAGCTATAAAATACTACATAGAAAAATCTATTGGACAATAGGGCAGAAATAGGTAACACCTATGGATTTCTGTGATATTAGGAGGGAATTTGCACCCTTGTTCTAGTAGGGATTAACCAACTGAGAAAACAATTAGTCAATCTAGCTTTATTCTGATAGTCAGGAAAAATTCCTAATTTCCAGCCATGTCATGTTGTGTCTGACAGCCTCTAGCTGGGTTCATACTTAAATCCCAAGTCAATTCTATGAAGTTCCATTTTCTGGGAATTTCTGTTGAGGTTTTGCTGGGGAGTCAAACACAAAGAATCACATGCAAGAAGAAAATAGGACTCCTATAACAGCATATTCCCTGCTGCAAAATTAATAATTTGTTCCCTCTGAACATTAATTTGAAAAACATCCATTATTTTTCCTAGTACAAAATCAGGCCAATTCTTCAGTAATGAAAAGCAAGAAATAAATAAATAGTTCTGCCATTATAGTCTTAAAGCAACCAATACAAGTTTTTAAATGATCAAGGCTTCATCATATTACACATAATAATCTGCCACCATTTGAAGACATATCCAGCTCCTTTTCAAAGTAACTTTTTTGGGTCATGCTATATTACAAAAGTTCAAGTAGTGCTGATATTTAACTCTTTTTTGTATGCAGACATATGGATTGCTAGCACAAACACATGGCAAAACATGACATCAATCATTGTTGTAATATTTTCTGTGTGTAATTTTCCTCACTCTACATTAGTTAAAGATATATTGTCCTTTGAAACTTGACCTATTTCAGATTTTTTTAGAAAAATTAAATCAAAGTGATGCTTGAAGATAATCAGTCCTGCTTTAAAAGCCAGCCATAGAATGACACTATGTTTTTTTAAAGAAAAAAATCATTCAGTTGTGAAGACCCCTGTTAATCTTCAATGGGATGCTTTACTTTCATATATGTTTAGGTAAAGCATCTCTTTGAAGCAGTCCTATAAATCACGAGAGTATGAACAGATTTCCAGAAAACATTGTAGAGTACAGCAACCATTTGTGCTTCTGTTTGAGATTCAGACAGACTCATCCCCAATGTCCTGTGCCTGTCTTGAAGGGATACAGGGCAGAAAACATCCTGTAGCTCCACACACATTTGCACTACTCAGGTGATCCTGAGGACACAGGTAACCTCCAAGTGGCCCCAACAACTCTCTAAAAGAATGCAAATGACCAGCTATCTGCAAGCTAGCAATATAAATTTTTCCATTCCTCACCATTTAGTCAGAGCTGAAGAAGCTTCTTAGATGAGAAGTGAAACATCTCCAAAGAAAAGAAAAACAAGAAAGTCCAGTTGCCTTCCGAAAAAGCACCCTTGGGACAACCATACCTGGATGACTTAGAATCTCCTAGACACCCCTATAAATCAACCTCTCATCCTAGCCCTAAAATGATACAGAATTGTCAGACTGTATTGCTTTGCCTTGGTCTGACGTTTCTCTCAGCAGTTCCAGTAGCTGAAAGTAGATTATGAATGCATGCTTTTTAATATACAGCAACTTCCTTTAATGCTTTCAGTCAACTATTGCCTGGTGAGTCTTGGATGTCAAACACCTTGATGAGGAAAAGGTATCATCTCTGTCCCTTGACAAGAGATCTTCCTTTTCTGCTTCTCTCATCACCAGTATGGGCCACTCACTACTTTTTAAATGCAGGAATGGATGAGGTTAATCTTCACCCAAAATATAAGTTAAGGGTGTGAATATGCTTTTAAATTATATACCCCAAATTTGGGATTTATCACTATATGAAAGGTATATTTACAAGCCTTATGGGAGTAGTTAAAAAAGGCAACAACAAAGATTACTCTTTGAAGTTGGAAAGACTGCATTATCCCAGGATTACAAACTTGTGCTGATAATATATGTTCACTTTCTGACAATCAGTGGCTATTATTTTTATTGAAAAACTGAACTATTTAATTCAATTAGTTCAAAATTTAGTGTTATAATTAAAAATCAAACTGACATCTCAGAGTAACATATGTTCTTGTTTTAACTGTTTATTTTTTCACATTTTAATTATTTCCTCTGATTCCTTTCTTTTTAGTACGTTAAAACTGTAATAGTAACAACAAAAGTCTCTTGAGATGAAGCAGTACCTCTTGATAACTTGTGCTTCAGTGTGAATGTATCTGTGCAAGATGAAGCATCTCATCAAAGCAGGTTGTCTGGGAGCAACATGCTTCTGCCAGACATCTATCACTGGGCTTTGAAGATTTGTGCTTTAGTCTGTGAACATGGTAGCGGAAATTATGTTATTCCTTATTACTTTTCATAAATGCCTAGATGCATAAGTGCTGTAACTCATAACTAGAGAAATAGAATTCCATTAAGCAGCAATATTTTGGTGAGTTAGATTCAGAACAGATATAAAAAGATTCAGAGTTTTCATCTGAGATACTGAGTTTTATTTTCAGTTGAAGCAAAAATAAATTCTCTTTCTAAACCACCATGTTACCTGCCTTAATAGAGAAGATATCCAGTTTCAGAGTCAGAGAAGATACAGTAATTTTCTCATCTTAATACCATTCCTGGATGTTCACCGTGAGCTGAGAGAGATTTGAACACTGATTTCTTTTCCTTCCTTACCATTTTCTTTTCTTTCATTTTCAACAAATGAATAAATATTTGATGTTTCAAATTATTTCCAAAGATAAACTTCACCAATAAGTTAAAAACCAAATTACATAGCAAAGCAAATATTCAGTGAGCCACTGCTATTGTTTTTATTTTCAATAAAGTAAGCATGTGAACCAGCCCAGATGAAAATTTTTGCATAGAAATGGAAGAATCTTAAACTTTATCTTCCAGGCTGATTTGCAAAATCAATGCACTTCCCTTCATTACTGCAGATTTGAAGAAAGAAGAACAAAATCATTTTATTAGATGGATTGTAAAGGTGATAAATTTTGGATCAAGTGTCTGGAGTCAGAATTTTCACCAATCCCATACTCACATATTGGAGGTGGAGGTCTAATTTAAATGTAGAAGCAGATACATTTATTCAACAGATTTCCTGGTGAAGACATCTCTACCTCATAAGGAATATCAGCTTAGTGGAGGAGGAAGTCATTTCTTGCTAGGAATGGGAAAAGTGACATATCCTCTTGAGCTGTTTACATGCATTTTGTCCTTTGAATTATGTGGAAACTGCAGACTTATTGTATGTTAATTTAATTTAATTTAAATTTAATTTATTTTAAAATGCTAATGTTGCACTAATCTTCAAAACAGTGACTCAGTAGTAGTAAAATTGCATTCAAGTCAAGTTCCATTTCTGATAACACATATGGACACATGGAATTATATGAAAGTTTTGTAACTACCTTCTTTCAGAATATTTTTTCAGTTTGCCAATATAATGTAATCTTGGGATCTTCTGGGGTCACTTAAAATATGTTGCATCTTGATTATATTCATATTTTAAAGTATGTTATAATGTGATTTTATATTTAAATAAATTAAACATACATGAAATACCTAGTTCATACGATGCTGAGACAGATTTCTGCCAGTATTTCACTATTGCATAGTAATTCCTTTTTGGGGTTTGCATTTTAATAGTTGTGGTTAAGAGTACTTAGTTACTTATGTGCAAAAATGGAGTTTTAATTAAATTTAACATATTTATGTTACAATCCTATTCATGTATTTTTGCTTCCTTTTTTTATTTGAGTTCTTCAATAGAAGTTAAAGTTTCATGTATTCTTCTGGGAAATTTCCTTCATATCCCCAGAAAATAATGTTTTCAGAAGGTTGAACCAATGTTGACTGATCTGTGAGAGTATGAAAAACAAACCAAATGTCTGATTCTGGGATTTTTTTTAAATAATGCAATTTAATCCACTGAGAATTAGTCTGGAGATGCTATATGTCATAATGTGTTGTCAAACAGTATAGCACAATTTTATCAAGCTGGTAAGTAGAAGAACTATTTTATCTGTCATACTTAGGTGTAACATATAGTCTAGATCAGTGTTTCTCAGCCTGAGAAACTGGACTTTCACTCCCTGAATTACCTAGCCAGCATGAGTTTGAGAAACAGTGGTCTAGACAATCCTGAATGTGTAAAAGAGTTCCACTGATTGATAAGCTGGACATAGTTAAAGCATTTTACTCAAATCAAATTTTAACCAAGAATCATGAAAAGATACAGTACTCAAAAGCATACTAAGCACAAATAAATATTGCCATTCATTTTAAAAAACTATGCATAATGATCTAGCACAGGGGTCTTCAAACTTGGCCCTTTTATGACTTGTGGATTTCAACTCTCAGAATTCTTCAGCCAGTGTGCCAAGTTTGAAGACCCCTGATCTAGCATATTTTCACTTAATCTATATTAGCAATTGCTGCTGGTCTTAGGTGAGCATGACAGGATAACACAGATACACATGTGTGTGTGTGTGTGTGTGTGTGTGTGTGTGTGATATACCATATATATATCAATATGTATGTATGTATGTGTGTGTGTGTATGTATGTATGTATGTATGTATGTATGTATGTATGTATGTATACCAATTAACCAATACAGAAGGTGGGTATTTTTCCTTTTCACTCATAGCACTTCATTTTTATGTCTGTATAAGATTCAGGGAAGGTAATCTGTATTGATTTTCCTTTTGATAGTTTAAAATTCTGCTGTTGTAAATAATTTCACAAGCATTTTTAAAAAGAATCCTATGAAATTGCATGTGGTATTTAAAAAGTCAATTTATAGCTATGCAAGTAGAATATGATCAAATTAGCCCTAGATATGTACAGCATTACAGCATTTTTACTTTCAGCTGAATCTATGTATTAAACTAAAGCAAAATGGCTGCACTGAACTTAAAGAATATCATATAAAAAGGTCAGCTGGATATCATAATTGATACTTGCAGCAGTTCTGCATATTTGTTATATTTAGACTTTGGATAGTCAGCATTGCTAACTAGAATTTGAACTTTCATTTAATTTTTGTTTGTTCATGATTCCTGTGCCCATAATTGATAGGGCAAAAAAAGCCACAGATGATGACTACAATTTGTTTAAGATAGTAGAGATAGTCCCATTGGTTTTTTTTTTGTAGCTGCCAATGCCTGCCTGCCTGTCTGCCTTGATCAAGGTTTTTAAGAATTGATGCTGTACATTGCTGTAGTTTGAGTAGGAAATGTGTAATAGGCTTTACATAGCTTTAAACATTCAAAAATTCTCTGTATTCAAAAAAAGAAGCAAAATTCCTGGCCCAAGCAATCTGGCACCAAGATTCTTTCCAAAATGCATCTCTCAGCCATCAGAATGTGGAGTACCCATGAGCTAAGGGATGGGCAAACTAGAAGTATAAACTATAAACTAGAAGTTGGTTAGATCAAAAGAAGAAAATCTGGGGAAGAAAAGATATGTTAGCTATCCTGATGATAACTGTTAAAACACTTAGAGAAGCATAACTGGATTTTTGCACATGTAGAAATTCCTCAGCTCTCTGTCAACAATACATTCTTATTTACTCTGCAGTTGGGGTGGGGTCAGGAATCCATTTATTTGTCAAACACCAGGCTAATAAAGTAAAAGTGTAATATTTCACAATGAAAGAATTGGACATAAATACAGAAAAGTCCATAAAAAGTGAGTTTTTGAGAATGTTGGATACAAGGCATTATTTTTCCCCAACAAAACACAATTCTTATGCTAAAGAAAGATGGAATGAGTCCCTCCTCAAGAAAAATGGAAAGATGTTCTCTGTTACAGTTTTGTTTTTCTAGAGTAAACTTCTGATCCAAAATATGAATTTTGAAGTTTTATTTTAAAAAACTATGTTCTTCAATTTTTAGATGTGTAGATTCCCATATTTCACTTGCCAAAAATCAATTATTCACTCATGGAGAACTGACTATTGTCTGAAATATCAGGAATATTTTATTTAGACAAAAATCACGTAAAAATACTCTGTATAAACAATTTTGTTGTCTCACTATGATTTTCTTTGCTCAAAATACAAAATTATACAAAGGTCTTTCTGAATCCATTCAAAACTTTCAAAAACAATGAAATCATGCAGATCTAATAATATCTTCCCAGCATTGTCTGAAACTAAAAATTAGCTATATTTGAACAAAGAAGCTTATTTCTAGACATATTATTGATAGAAGATTGACATTCATTCTTTCCAGGTGTTGGAAAAAAAATAAAAATGCATGAATAGCAGAAGATTATCTTTCACTCAGTAAATTTTTCAGTGTTTCTTTACAAATAGTTTGGTAGACTTTCTCACTGACATGTTATTTCATCTTTATATATATACCTCTTTTGATTTAATATATATCTACTTCTTTTGATTTAAGAATTTGAGAAAAAGAGCTTGGATTACATACACTCCTTGATAGGCAATTTAGCAGCTGTTTGATGTGGTTTTTATATTTTTAAAGAAGGAAGCAACAGCAATAATGAAAACAAGCTTGAACCATCTTTTACAAGTGTAAATTTAATAGTCTCCATGCTCAAAATAGGTCTCCCCCCACATCCCAATATCATTCTACTATTGCAATTTTCTCAATCTTGACAACTTTAAGATATGTGAGCTTCAGCATCCAGAACTCCCAGCCAGCATAACCGACTAAGGAATTCTGAGAACTGAAGTCCACACATTCTTAAAGTCACCAAGGTTGAGAAACACTGTGCCGTTGTATGTCTTTGGAAATTTAATTCTTCCCTGTCTGAGAAGGTTTTGGGAACAATGGGTTTACTATTGTATAAATTTCTTCTTCAGTTAATTGATTTTTTTCTCCTTCTTTCTTCACAACAATCTATGCTTCACTTGTTTCGCAATTTCTAATTTCATTGGAATGACTTTATACTTCATCCATGCTTAAATTATCTTTTATCGTATACTAACATCATTCAATGTTTGTTTCTTCTATATTCTGCCTGCTGCACGAATGATTCAATAATTCTGAGTATTCTTTTAAATCACAGACATCCATAGAAGGGACCCTTGAGCAAAAGGAGAGTTTTTAATTCCATCAGTTATTCAAAGGTTATAAAAGGGAGTTTGCCAAAAATGTATTTCTTGAAATTTCTAAGTTAAAAATCATTTTTGAGTTGTATTTGTTACATTTGAATTTTGTGTAAGTCTTCAATCTTATATTCTATTGGAATGTAACCCGGTGATATCCATGTAATTTTTCATGGGCATACTATAAACTTATTTGTTTCTGAAGCTGTGGGGTCTTTCAGTTTAAAGAAGTATAGTGCAAAAATAATTTCTTAGGTTTAATAAATATCTTTATTTTCAAGAATGCTTCTGAAATCCTGTGATAATCCCCAGTAGTATAGCATCACACTATCCCCATAACTTCTGATAAATACAGAATAGATGAAATTTAGGTCTGTTTCCCCAAAGTCTCTTTTCTATGTAGTCTCATTTATACAAAAGTAGCACTGATGAAAACTAGACAGGATCTTCATAATTCTATCAAGATTTATTATGAAGGAGAGTTTAGCTTCTAAATAATTTCTGATTTGTTGATTACAGCTAGGACAATGCAAATACAGCCTTATTCTTCACTGAACACGGCAATAATTAGTCTTCCCAAAGAGACGGCTTTTACTTAGCTGCCTATAATCTGTAAATAAAGAGAATTAAGTACTCCAAAGCAAAGGAGAAAAACAAGAGGGAAGGGGGAAAAAAAGAGAAAGAATAAAAAGGGCCTGCTAATAAATGATGCAGGAAGCTCAAATGATCTCTTTTTTCTGACATAGTCTCTGCAATGAATATGTGCTAAAATCTGAAGGAGGTTCAAGGAGCAATTAGTTTAGGAACACTGACTATATTGGCTCTATTTGAAAGTGCTGGTTTGGTGAGTATTGCCTTGTTTTTTTTTTTTTTACTGTATTTCCTGTTTTCCCAATAAGCTTTTTGCGTCTATAGATTTGGCTTCATTAGCTGGAGAAGGCAATTTTCCATTTAAAATTATTCTCATATGCAAGCATATCCAGTTGCATAGTTACCATTTATGATTCAGGAGTTTTACCAGGTTTGTTAAATTATTTATCTGGGTTTAGAAAGATCCAAATCACTCTCCTTTGTATTTTCTTAGTGCTGGATGGGAAATCCGGGTCCAGTTGGACAGATAAAACAGCATCAGGAGGTAGTCTAACTCAGGGATGTCAAACTGCCAGGCCACGGGCCAGATGTGTCATGGCAAAACCACACCCACCCCATTGCCGGCAATGGGGAAAAAGCTCTGATACATCGTGCAACGTCACGTGATGTCGCGAGTTTGACATGTCTGGTCTAACTGATTCTGGTTTTCTCTCATAATGTATCTTTTACTTGGAAGAAGAGACATATTTTAATTGCTCCTCCTTCTGGCTTTTATCAGTCCTACAAAAATCACATAGGTTTTTTTAAGAGTTTTTTTTCTGATCTCAGCTACTTTTAAGATATGTGGACTTCAACTCAGTGCTGGCTGGAGAATTCAGGAAATTGAAGTCCATCCATCTTAATATTGCTGAAGCTGAAAAACACTGTTTTAGGGAATAAAAACGGTGGGTAGCTATAGTCTAGTACTTTTGTGAGAAGGTATCTACTTGCCCAAATAAAATAAAGATATAAATATAAATTGGAAGTGTAGGAGTCATCCTGGAGGTGAAGGGAGCTATAGGGAAGGTATCAGTAATTCCAGATATTTTCCTTTTGTTACTTTGTGAATTACTATCTCAACAGGAACAATTATTCCATGAGCTACAGTAAGCTGTCAAAATTTTAAAGGTTTTCATCAGCTCAAGAATTTGCCAATGCCTAATCTAAGACACTTCGAACCACATAAAAATGCTATATAGCAATCTTCCTCTGTGTCATGGATTTTCTCCTGCATCTAGCTTCTGGGATAATTCTAATGTTTCTAGTGTTCCCTATGGCCCAACAGATTCTTGATACCTTCTGATAGGGATTCCATCCACTAACTGAGATTTTATCACCATCTTATAGTTCAGCAACATCCTTATTTTTTTTACCTTCTTAACTAATCGGATTGCAATATTCATTTACAGCATTCAATTCTTTTAGCCACCCATTTCAATCAATGACTCAGTACAATTTTCATTAAAAAATATGCTACAATTAAAACATTTTAAAGCAATAAAAATACATCAATAATATCTCAGAAGAAGAGACTTTTCTACCTCACAACCTGCCCTTGGGAATATTATTGTCTGTAAGAAGAGATTGGTCCTGACCCTATTGATCTTCAAGAAGGTCCTTACAACCTGGTTTTGTCATGGGGCCTGGGGATCCCATGAAGGATAGAGCCTTAGAAATGGTTGTAGGTTCTAGAATGCACTCTGCCATGCCTTTGGTTTTATTTACAGCTTTTAACTGTGCTAATTGTATTTCAACGGTTATTGTTTTTTTAATTGCTTTGACTATTTGCTTTTTGTTATTTTAATTATTGGCACTGCCCAAGAGACAAATATGCAAGATGCTGGCTATATAAATTTAATAAATAAATATCATTTGCTATGAAGTATTAATGTGAATAATTTCTGCCCCCTTTGAACTGCATGCAGTTTTCCAGTTCTTTGAGGACAATGCAATTATCTGATCATAAAGAACCTATCACAAAGCAGCCTTGAACCTGATACAATTTTTGAAATGCATTTCAATTATCAGTGAGTTAAAGCCACAATTATTGTCAAGCTCAGGCCTTCTTATAAAATTTAGCTAGACCTCCCAGTTTGCTTGCAGACTAGGTCTATATATGACTTTTGAAGAATCAAGCACAATACAGAGGAGCCCTGGTGGCAGAGTGGTTAAAGTGCAGTATTGCAGGCAAACTCTGCCCACAGCCTGGAGTTCAGTCCTGAAAGAGTTCAAGGTTGATGCAGCATTCCATTCTTTCAAGGTCGGTAAAATGAGGGGCAATATGCAAATAATGCTTCTACATTGTAAACTGTCCAGAGAGCATGCGATGGGGGCAGTATATAAGCTTAAATGCTATTACTATTACTTCAAATGTGTATACAAGACAGCTTTGCTCTTTTGTCTTGTTTCTGATTCCAAATGATCTCATATTTCCCCTTTGGGTTTTATTAACGAGCTTCTGTTTTTTTTAATCATAATTTAATCATAATCATAATTCTGTTTTATTAACAGAATAAAGTATATGGTTTAATGCATATAATAAACTGGGTTGTCGTCCACAACAGAATATTGTTTTTTTTAATACAAATTTTATTAAATGTACATTTTAAAAACAAAAATGGACATGCTTCAACTTCCCTGGCTTCAACAGTGCTATTAGTATTACCTTATGTTACAGAAAGAAAAACAGAAACTTAAAATATATTTTTTAACAGGGTAAAGTATAACAAACTGTGTGTATAATATCTGTAAAAGTTTTGATAAACCATCTTTCAATCGTCAACACTATATTTACATATCTTTCAGTTGTGCCCTAATGTAGGTACTAATAAGAAGTCCTTATGATATCAACTAGTCAATCGATAATCATCTCAGCGATCCTCCTCATCTCTAACCAATCGTACAAATTTTTCCAAATTTCATAATACTCTCTTTCAGTTTTATTTTTCATCTCTAGAATTAACCTGTCCATTTCGGCACAGGATAAAATTTTATTTATTATTTCTTCCTCAGTGGGGGTTTCCTTTCCTGTCCATTTTTGAGTGTGTGCCAATCTTGCTGCGGTTAAAATATGCAACAGTAAGTAAAAAGATGCTTTGCACAACAGCGTATTGTTAATGTACAATGGAAAGGTTTATTTCTATTGTATTGACAAAAGATTTAAGTTACACATGACAGATTCTATGAAGAAGCTCAAAAAAGTCACTTTTTATTGGAGAACAATTTTAATATATATTATGTAAAGATAAAGGTGGAAGAACAACAAGCTTTATCTATATAATTTGAATGAGAATTCCAATAATTTATAATCAGATGAATTCACAGAATAATTCTTATACTATTCCTGAGCATAACATATAACTGATTAGAATATCTTGCAGTGTGTCCACCCCCACACATCTTTCCAGTATGTTGCATTATGACTGGAGTTCTGTACACTTCTAATTCTAACTTTCCTAATTTCTTCTTTCTATTTTCCCTTCTTTTCAGTATAATAGATCAGAAATACTGTATGTATAGAATATAATTTTCAAGGACTGTAAAATAAAAGAGAAAACTGCAGTGAATGGCTTTTCATGCTTGTCAAAATTTATATAATACTGTGTTAAATGTTCTTCACACAAGAATCCTGTACAAAAGAAATATGAAGTTCAGCTTATTTAATTATTATTTCTTCCACATCAATGCATTCAAGCAACATTATACATTTTGCATTATGAGGGAATCTTATAATTACTTTGGCATGTGCAGATGTTTGACTTGATTGGAAACATTACTGGAAATATTAAAAGACATTTAAATTGTCTCTAAAAACATCTGAAAAATCAACATTAATAACTGCATATTTAAAATTTTCCTGCCCCTGTCTTGGTATGCCTCCTCATTATAGTGGGAGACAAGCAGGCATATATACGGGCATCAGTAATATATGAAGATATTAGAAAAGGGCAATCACTTTAATGAGAACAACAAAGGCATTATTTCATAATGTATTATTTTACCAAGAAAAACACATCAATAGACAAAATAAAGTGATTTCATGTCACGGGGCCCTCAAGTTGGATGGCACGCAACTGTATTACTGTGGAAAAGCAAATGATCTTTCAGAGAACTAATGTTGTTTATGTCATGGCTAAATTAAAGCCTTCTGGACATCTTGTTGATGTCACCATGCAGGAAAAGAAACTTGGACCGGCAAATACAGAATTACTGTGGGGACATGGAACATAAGAAGAATAAACACAGGAAAGTTCCATGAAGTGAAAGAGTAAATGAAACTTGAAGGATAGCAAATTGAAAGGGACTAGAATCGGACACTTTCAGTCAGATGACCAAGCTATTTATTGCTAAAGACATGTAAAGTAAAAAAAAAAATAGTATTGATTTCATTGTCAGTAAGGAAGTCAAGCAAAGCAGTGCTTGAGTGACCAAATGATACCAATTAGGTTTTTCAGGCAATACTTTAATTACAGCTATTCAAATTTACATTGTAATCAGTGTTGTAGAAAAAGAGAATGTTAATAAATATCTATAGTCAAACTCAGCCTGAAATTAACAGAACATAAAAGCAAGCTGCTTGTGATTGGCAGTCAGAATGCCAAAATTAACAATAGTAAGGAGGAAAATAAAATTGGGCTGTATGACCTAGGAAATAGAAATGAAGTAAATAGAAATGATCAGTTTCTACTTCCAATAATTTCTTTATTGTTAAACAATTAAAATTATACTTTTACATGTGGACACATCCAGAAATCAAATGGCTATATTATTGAGTGAAAAAACTCAAGTGTAACAACAAAAATGTGACCAGGGGCTGACTGTGAACAGATCACAAATTTCCCATGTGCAAGTTCCAGTTCAAGGTAAGCGGAAGAATAAGTAAACGAGTTTCTACCTTGAGCCTATCTCCACCACTTTTCAAGGAAAATATCAAGTATCATTTTAAAGTTCTTCTTCTCTCCATTGATAGGGAACCAGAATAACTATGAAATGAAAAGAATTTATTAAGTATGGATGTGAAAGGAGACTGCTCAAAACCAAGAAAAAGGAACAAAATAAATTGGATGTCAACACAACAGTGGAAATTGCTAAGAGCAAAAGCCAAAGACAAGAAAAAAGATTTCAAGGGAAAAAAAGAACTTTAGAAAATGGTTAGGAGAAACAAGGAGCAATATTACACTGTAGAGAAATTAAAGATGGAAACAGAACAAAAAGCAAATATTTTCAAAAGTCTCCTGGTTCAGAAGGAAGTTTCTACCTTAAGTTGTATGCTATAAAATATTTTAGCATGCTTGAATCAGACAGCAACTCATTTAAAGAACAAATAGAAGAGTAGGAGGACATTAATGCAATTCTATATAGTAGAGATACCAACATTCAAGATACCTTAGACGATCTAACTCTTCTATTTATTTAGGGTTTTGTACTTATGAAATATCGTCTAAGGTATCTTGAATGTTGATATCTCTACTAGATATCAACATTCAAGATACCTTAGACGATATTTCATAAGTACAAAACCCTAAATAAATAGAAGAGTTAGATCAGCATTCCAGTCATTATCAAGTCAGAAACCTTGATATGAAGGACTTCATGAAATATCTTCATATATTTGTCAAAGAACAGAAGAAGTAGTAAATCATGGGCGCTCCATCACTGGAGGTTTTTAAGAAGAGACTAGACAGTCACTTGTCTGAAATGGTATCGGTTCTCCTGCTTGAGCAGGGGGCTGGACTAGAAGATCTCCAAGGTTCTATTCTATTCTATTCTATTCTATTCTATTCTATTCTATTCTATTCTATTCTATTCTATTCTATTCTATTCTATTCTATTCTATTCTATTCTATTCTAGGTTCTAATGAAAGTATTTGGAGAATAACAGTGTCCAACATATTGGAAGAAATTAGTCTACATATCAATACTAAAGAAAGGAGACTTACAGTTTTTGCAAACTATTGTATTGTCTCCACAATTTCACATGCTAATACTATAATACTTAGAGCTATTCAACACAGATAGAGCTGCACATGAACAGGGAATTGCCACACGTTCCAGTTGGTTTAGTTAAAAAAAAACAAGGAACAAAAAACATTATTGCTGATGCTTGCTGGATAATTGAGAAATCTAAAGAATATTAAAAAATATATCAATATGTAATTGAAAAGAGGCTTCCAGGCAAGGATTGTTGGGGGGAGGGGTTAGAAGTCCCTGTGAGGAGCTCCACAATGGAAGCACTGTAGTGGAAGTACTACTCTAGAGCCAGTTTCTGGCTAATGAAAATCTCTCCAGAGATAAAAAATATTTGGGATGCCCAATCAATTTAGTTTTATATAAATATGAATTTAAGTTTATGCTTAATTTTTGTGGGTAGAATGCATATGTTTGTTTTTTCATTTGTAAAATAGAGCTAAATGAGAGGGATATTAAATGACTAGTAACAAATAACTTGTTGATTACTTTCTGGGAAAAATATGGATATTAGCTTATAATTAACTTTTGCACCTGTAAATTATTATCTTAAAATGACATGCCTGAAAATGGAAGATTTATTATACTAATTAGAACTATATGACTCTCATTATATGATGAAGAATCCATTTTTCATATTTTATTTTTCTCCTTCAACTTGCTGAATGTCAAACTATGCATTACATGAAGCACATTAAGCCAGATGTACATGGGGTAGTATGGAATCCAGCCTAGGGCTTCTCACAGCTGTTCTTTCCAAAGACTGCACTTTGTTCTTTCCAACTCAACAGAATACTGAAAAGTAATATGTAGAAAGGACTTGGGACCATTTGCCTAATTGTTCTCATGGTAACTCTCAAACAAAGGAACAGAACCATATTTGGTGAGGGAAGAGAAAAGAAAGGAAGATCAAGTTCCAATACAAGCAGGATCAGGTTCCAATACAAGCAGGATCAGGTTAGTGCCTGGGGGTGGGGGTGGGGAATCCAGAAACATTCTTCCTATGCATCTTTGTGGTGGAGCAGTTGGTTTGGTAATTGGAATGTTAGCAACTGCTTCATTCTAAGCTTCTTCCTTTTGCCTGATTATGTGACTCAGGGCAGAGTGTACGCAACTATTGTTGTTTTCCAGTACATACAACACACAACACACACACTCTCTCTTTCTCTCTCTCTTCTACCTTAAAATCCAGAGAAAATCTTTACATCCCAGCATCCAAATAGAGATTGTAGTTGTTTGTCTATGTTTTAAACCAATCTACTCTTTTACGTTTCACAGCAACTCGTGCCAGATACAAAAATTCTTTAGTTTTTTTTCTTACCATTTATCATTTAATGTAATGAAACAAAATCCTTTGTAGAAATTCCTTTTAAAGAGATTATTTCAGAGAAATTCCCATGGGTAAAACGTGAAATCCTTGAATTTATTTAATTATGAGACAATTGTGAGATGTCTGTGAATATTTCCTTTCATTGTTCAGTCATCTTTCGAGTAGTCTGTAGCTGCTATGGCTTTTCTGATTTCCATTACTTTCTAAGGAAAACATCACTAGGGAATATCTTCTGCTGGAGCAGGGAACATTGTCATCCTAAAGAGAGCCCTGCTTTTGATTAAAATTAATTAGAAAATGGATTCTTAATCCATGAGCCACTGTACAGCAGAAATATGGTGACAATTCCTCTGCACATTTCCAGGAATTGAGGCCAATGTATAATATAGGAAGAGAGATGATGGATGTTGGGTAACAGCCTATAGGGCTTTCTCTTGAAGGTAGTATTATATACCTATCCATTTCTTACAGAGATTCTGAATTTGGTAGCATTGGGGAATAGCACTTTGCTTGATTCTACTATCCTCAGTTACACAAAACCCATTTTATTATCTTGTAAAAGGGAAAGAATGAAGAGTAAATATGATTTGTCCAGTTTTCAAATGTAAATTCATTTATTTTTAACTTTTTAAACTAATACATGAAGCAAAATTCAGTTATATTTCAAAAACAACATTTAAAAAGAAAAAGGGGCATTACACAGGTTTATGTAAGGTGATAAAAAAAAATCTAATATACCGTATTTTAAAATTATGTTTAAATATATATTAGGTAAATGCTTATAAACAAACATGTATACCATTTTTTATATGTGGAATGCATACATGTGTGTATATTAAAACCTTACAAATCTCTACAAATATTAATTCAGAATTAAAAAATAAAAATTGACCCTGATTGATGAAGGTCCCTTTCCTCGCACCAAGAAAACTTTTTCATATTTCTAATCTATGTTCTATTTTGTTTGTGATATAATTAGGAAATTGCACTGAGCATAGAAATCTAAGTCTTGATGACACCACAGGCTGTGTTTTGAAATAGGAGAGAGAATTGAATTTTGCTTGCTGTGGCTATACAATTCATGACATATAACAGCAATATGAGCCAGCCCTGTGTTGTCAGAGAGCAAATAGGCTTACTGTGTCTTGCACGAGAATTATAAAGTGATTGTCCAGATACACAGCCTATGAGCTTTTTATTTTTCTTCTCTAAAATTATTTTTGCTTCCTGTGATTTCATCTTTTTCTTTTTCTTTATAAAACCAACAACAAAAGGCCAAATGAATGTCAAAGAATGAATGTCAGTAAACATCGACTTCACTTACTGTTTGGGGGAGGGGTTGCTTGAAAAATTATATTTGAGCAGCCATTCAGACCTACATATTAAACATGATAGTCTGTATCTTGATTTCTTCTTATCTACTCCTATCCAAACCACTTAGCAGTTGGTTAAGACTACTACATTTTGAAGAGAAAATAACTTGCTTCAATCCAGAATTAGCAAGCTAAAGCATTTACTGCTATGTTTAGTCATGTAACATAAACACAATATTCAGTAGGATTCTTTAGACCAAGAGCATGCATTAATCAAAGCACAATTCACCAAATGCAGCTTTCAGATATATTGAATCACAGTCAAAAGATTTAAGATTTCTAAGAGGAAGAATTTAGATGCAGAATAAAAATAAGCTTGGCAGATGTAAAATTTTAATTGCCAGTTTTCTTTCCTAATTACAGTGATTGGCAGACTTCTATTGTTCTTTCTAAAATCTGTCTTGTGACACAAAGACTCAGGGCTGGACAATGTGGACCACTTATTGCTAGGTCTCCATTTGAGCCCTAGCAATAGCCTGTCACCATATTGCTGAAATTCAGTGTCCAAGTATTTGATATTCACCACCAAAATGGCACATTTTCATCAGGATAAGGATTGGTAGCTTCCTTTTAAAGGCTCATCATTACCACTCCTCTCCTTAATCTCTGAAACAGCTTAAAAGAAAAAAGAAACTAAGTCCATTTTACTGAGATAAGAATATCTAATATTTTCCTGCATTGTCCAGAAAACCAGAAGAATGGTTATCATGTTGACTAACATGGAATATTTAAATATATTTTCAAAGATTTTGGTATGCATATATTCTGCAATTGTTTTCAGCCATTTCTGTTCCCGGAAGTATTCAGTCTATGAGTCTATTTTCAAAGAAATATAGTACAGTTCTTTGTGTGGATGTTAACCAAATAATTATTTGTAGGAGATTATGTTTGTATATATGTGTTTTGGTGTGCATGAGTGAGCCAGTGAGAAAGAGAGAGAAAGAGCTTTGTTTCTAGACATTGCTGTAATTTTTATATGCTTGCACTCCAGTAGGAAAGCTTTTGGCTAACAATTACACTTCATGAATATACTACAATACAAAATATCATAGATTAAATCAAATATATACCTAACCTAGGCATGCAAAAACTCTTTCATATAAACATATCACCAAAAGCAGAAAAGCCTGAGCAGGTAACAATATTTTGCAGTGTATGAATGACTTCTATTCTTGCAGAATATAGTTTATTCATGAAAAAAATAGCAATAGTTTTTTTTCAGAGTGCTATATGCAATGACTTATTTAGGGTGTAAACTTAATAGCTCTCTCTATGTAAATCTTACCTTCCTGTTCATAAAGCACACACATTTCCACAATGGTTTAGCCAATTTATGGTAAGTTTCTTGTCCTACACATGCAGCTACACCCATAACTTCATGGTCTCACATGTAATCAATACTACTGTGATGTAATATTTATACTGTACAATACTGATGATATGGATTCATTTTTTAAAATCTATTTATGCTTATTCACACATCCATCTATCCATCTACAAATAGGAAATGTTCTATATTTTGTAGCTTCCTGCTATTAATAAACATGAAATTCTTCTCAGGACTATCCCAATTATTTTCAAAGGCTGTAATTTAGAAATTAAGGGCTTGGAAACAATTCTACTATAACTATTTTTCAATCTCTCAATTACTCAGACACAAAACTCCCTCTTTGAGAAGGAAATTAATCATACATATGACTAAATCCTTCAATTTCAGTTCCACACTCTCCTTTTCTTGGCCACAAATTCATTTTGCCCTGATTCTACATGTCTGTGAATTCAAAGGAATATAAACAAACAACAACCCCCTCCATGAACGTTCATATACCATTACATGCATATTTCGTATAGCACATATATTGTATATTTACTTTAACCAGCATGGACATGTTTTTTGCAAACAATATTTTTGAAACTGTAAACTGTATTGTAATAATCTGAAAAATAGGTGGGTTAGCACTCACAAATGCATTTATAAATTCAGATGATACGAATTGAGCATTAATACATTAAGATTCAAGATAAAGCAATATTCTTATTTTATTTATTTATTTATTTAATTAGATTTCTATGCCGCCCTATTCCAAGAACTCAGGGCGGCTTACAACATGGATACTCACATGAGAAATCTGGCATTAAATACATTATAAAACCCCTTAATAAAAACCAATCATCCAAGACAGACATGCAAAACAAACATACACTGGCTGGGGCAAGGTGTTAACTGCCCCAGGCCTGTCGGCAAAGATGTGTCTTCAATAATTTGCGAAAGGCAGAGAGGGTGGGGGCAATTCTTCCTTCTTTCTCCCCATTATATCTTTAATCCTGAGGATGTTTCTGCTATGTCCTATCCAAAAGTGTCCACAGAACCTGGTCAAAAAAGTCCAGATAGTGACCACAAAGGTACAATTGAATCTCTGTTATTTTTGTGGTTCACAAAAAACAGGAGGCATACCTCTGCTTCTATTTATGTATTTGAGTTGGCTTTCCTTGAAATGTTTGTAACACACTGTATTCTATTCCTTTTTTTTCCTCAAAAGAGATTTTTGTTGATATAAAGCAGATAAAAAAATTACATTCAATTAAACTCTGCTACCTACAAAAATAGTTTGAATAAATACGCATATATTTGCATATCACAATCAAAAGGTTAAGAAAAGAATATGATGCATACATTGCAGCCTGGCAATCTTCTAAGAGTTTCCTTCTCTGACTGAGAAAAGTTTAGATTCATTTTTTAGAGCAAAATGTACAAAATTTGGCTCTGTGAATATGACTCCTATTACATAGATGTATCTTTCACAAGTTGCTGCCTAAGTGTAAATTTCAATATAGTGGAGGAAAATTATTAATTACACACTAAATGTATTTAATTAATTTTTAATAAATTTACATTTATTCTAAAAAAAAAGAAGTGCAGGAGGGTGCAGATTATATTATAAACATAATAAGGTAGATAATCCAATAAAATCTCATCTTATTTATGTCCCTATTTAATATTGCATCCTAGGAAAGAATATGAAACTCTTTGATATTTCAAAACATAAGAGGTTTCCTGAACTTTCACTGATTAAGTAATATTTAATGAAATGCTTACAAAGTGAATAGTTATCAGGAATGGATGCCTCAGCATTCCATTTACTGAGCTAGAAGATAAGAACAAGTACATGTCATTTATATTTAATGCCAGCTGAATCAATGAGTAGACCTGGATGAAACAGGCAGTAGGCATGAGCGGACTTTGAGGTGAATAGCTGCATTTAAGCTACCAGAGATTCTCACACTTAGTTAGTTCATTGAGTGAAATGTACAAGAGTAATGGAAGTGTTCTTGTTTACATCTCACATCTACACAAATTCAACAGGTGGCATTGTGCAAACTGCTGTTTGATTATTTAAGATAGTTTTATTCCATTTTCAGCAAGAAAATGATCTCAGAATAGCTTTGGATACAATTAATACAAACAAGGCAGCTTTTCTGCCAAGTTTTAAAAGTTAAAAAAAAAAATCTCAGGAAAGGAGACAACATGATTGGCAGCCAGGGTGTAGAAAACAGCAAATTTAGAGTCAGAAATCAAAGTTAAATAACACATTCCACAATACAGAGCTGGAATAAAATAGTTTAACATGAGTAAGAGACTAGTGGAATTGAATTTTTGTTGCAGCTGATGGTGTAATCCTACTTCCTGTCTCCTCCAGCTACTGCCAGAATGAATTCAAATTTTCTGTGTCCTAATTGGTGTGAAAACTAAATGACTGTATACATTAATATCTTCAAAAGGACAGCACTGTTGATTCTTTGTTCTCCCACCATTGATGCAATCTGAACTCTAGTTTGCATAAATCAAGCCTTTGCCTACTCAACATCCTTTTTGTCTTCTTTGACAGCAAGAAAGTTTGACCTGTTTTCTCCCAACTTTGCAATGGTTGGTATCCTAGAACAGGGGTTCCCAACCCCCGGTCCATGGACCAGTACCAGGCCGTGGCATGCCAGCAACTGGTCCACACAAACAAGCAAAGCCCCATCCGCAGGATGCAGGCAGCACACAAGACCATGCCCCCTCCAGTCCACGGAAAAAGCTCTCTCCATGTAACCAGTCCCTGGTGCCCAAAAGGTTGGGGACCTCTATTCTAGAAGGTTGACAGTGTCTTGTAAAAGTTAAGATTAGCTAGCAGGAGACTTACAGTTCTTAGGACTTGGGCTTCATACAGACATTTTTTTAAGTGAGGATTTCTCTGATTCATTTTATATAGTTTTAAATCTGCAAATAGATATGTCTGAAACAAGGAATGTATTTCAATAGTCCCTTAGTTTGTTCTTATCAATGTGAAGAGGAATGTAACCTAGTCACATACATCCTGCATATTTTTCAAACTAGAATACAAATATTGGGGGTTACCTTTAATATTTTTCTGCCCTCCAGTAGATTAGAATTTTCTATTATAAACCACAATAGCCCAAGAAAACTTCTTTATTCAACCTTGAACTAAAAATATTTTCCTTTATAATTATATTTTTATAGCAGGTTTTGGGGGGGGAGGCACATGGCACTGTTCTTTCAAAGATGAGGTGGATAGTCCAGTCACTGATAATAGTAAAATGACAATATAACTAATAACACATATGACGGTAGAACAGCCTTTAGAATTGTGCACATTTATCCTTGTTTCAACACAGTTTAATAAAATGAACCATTTTATTCCAAAGATTCATACTATAACAGTATATACTGCATTTAACTGTCTAAATATATTTTGGAAAAAGTTATGATATATATATAATCAGAAAATATATGACTTGCCTTAGTGACAACTCTTCTTTAATTCAGAGAACAAAGCCTAAATATCTTCTCAGTTATTGTTTGTTCAAAATAAAAAGAACTTGATTGGCATCACTGATGATGACAAAATGTTAATGGGTAACAAAGATAAACTAGAAGTTTTCAACTTTTATTTGCTTCCATTAGCTCTAGCAAGAGGCATTCTACTAAATTTTCCAAACATCTTTTGAAAAGGTTTGAAGATAATAAATGACTTGTTAGTCAATATCTATTTATTTTTAATGAGTTCACATACTCAGAGCCAAGTGAATTGTATCCTAAGGTACAGCAGGAATTTGCTAGTGGTTTGACCAAACCCAATCAATTATCTTTGAGAAATCATAGAAAATTAGTTGAAGTGGCAAATGACTAGAACAAAGTATAGCTTGTCCTGGGGCTGTGTGGTATAGCCATTGATAGCTAGGAAAAATCTAGAGCAGATATTAAACTGATTCATCACTGTATTCAAACATGTAACAACAACAAAGTGAAAATGGAGCTGCACTGGCTTTCAAAAATGTTCCATGTGCAGTCCATGGTGCTGATTATCACCTAAAAAGTCCTACATGGCACACAACCAAGCTATTTGTGACATCTGCCTTTCCTACATACTCCATATATCTTCTTTGCTACAATGTCATCTTAGAGAATCCAGAAAATATGCTTTTTCCATGATAATGCTGGCTCTTTGATACAATGTCTCCACCACACACATATATATATATATACACACACACATACATATACACTCATACAAACATAGATACATATGCATACACTTATGGGGATTCAACTTGTTCTACAAATGTCTGCCATTTTTAATTAGAAATTAGTTTTAACTTTCTATCAATCAATATTTATTTTTAGATCTGACCCTGACTATTGGAAAAGGATCTCTAATATGAGCACATGTTTGTTAAAGTAAAAAATATTCCAGAATAATTTTCAATAGAAAATTCTAGTTGTTGAGATAAAAATGCTATTGAATGAACAGGATCTTTGTCTATGTTAAAATCATTTTTAAACATCTAATCTAACCATGAAGAGAGACAATTAAAATAATATTAATTTCAGCAACATCAATAGTACACAATACTGCAGAAATTGCTTAATAACCACAGTAACTTAAATTGTTCTCATGCTCTATTATTTTAATGTTTTATAGTTGATTCCTCTGTATGTTTATTTGAAAATAAGACCTGCTTCTTTCCTTGAATTTTCTTGCAGTTTTCTTGCAGTATGCAGTTGTACAACATTTTGAGTTTGAACAAAATTATCAAAATGCTTTGCTTGGACCATTTTTATATGTGATTTGAACTATGACTTTATAGCTCAATAGCAGGTATCATTAAAGGAATAAATCTTATATAATTATTCCTGAAACTCAATTGTGTCATTGGTGTTTATATTAATCACAATAGACAATGTCAGGGTCTCTTGTCTTTGCACATGATTTGTAATGCTCTAGCTAACTTAAAATTCAAGTTTAATGACCTTTCTTGACAAAGTTCATTCTTTTAGAATGATGAACTGGAATTATTGACAAGAGATTATTATAATGTATTGATTAAAACAGTGTCATTAAAACTGAAGTTTAAACATAGTAGTTGGAAAAAGTCAATTCTTAGAAAGGTCAAATCACTTTGGCTAAACATCCACTAACAGCTACCCATTATGTTAGACATAATTGTTTGAACACTTAAACTGACTGCAATTCCAGGATGCATTTCTAGTCTCTAAGGGTTAATTAGACTTTTGCCACAGTTTTAACATCAAGTAATGGACATTTGAAAGTTTTTGAGCCCAAGCCACAATTCTGAAGCAATCAGTATCACAGGTTATTAGTGTTTACAATTTTAAAACCGTCCTCATCTTTTTACAATCCAGTTCCTAGTTTTCCACCTCCTTTTAGCAATAATATAGTCAATCTGATTTTCATATACTTCATCCCATGATATCCATGTACAGAGGCATTATTGTTGTTATTTAAAGGCCATGTAAGGTATGAAGAAATTATTGAAATGGCACAAATTGCCTAGGGCAAGACTATAACTTAGGATCAGGTTTCTAGGTTGATGCCTTAAGCACTACATGTGTTACTTAATTTTTTTGTATTATATCAGCAATGTGCAATACAATGTTCAGAAATGTATCAACTAACAATTTACTGCTGAAGTCAAATTTCCAACAATGGCTCAGCTATAGTATGCTTCAGTTACATGTTAGTTTAATTCTTCTCTCATTTCCTTTTACAGGTTGCATGTAGAGTTTCTATAGATATGCACTCACCATGTAGAGAACAAGATTGGAGCTTCTTCCTCTTTCTTGCTTCCGTTTCAACCCTGTGGCTCTCATTTGCCATTTTGCTTATTATGTTCAAGTGCATCATCCTTTAATACCCTGCTTATAGTTAATTTAAGAAAAACTCCTACCTTCTCCAAATTCATAGGTAATTATTTCAGGAAAAAAACCACTTCTGGATAAATATGGTAATTGCAGTACAGCCTCTGAGCTATTAATTACCTTGAAAGCATTGAACTGATTTTATCCAACTGCAGAGACTAGTACAAAATATAAATAATACATGATGCAACATGCTGATAGAGTGTTACTTTGAACAACAATTAAAAATATTATTTTTATTTTAAAACATTGACTATAATTATTTACTTTGGAATTTTTAAAGGATCTTCAATAGTTTGTATCTTCACTGCACTGGATGTATCAAGCTTTTCAGACTGGAGTTAACATTCTATTGTCTTTTTTCCTCATAACCTTCAAGCACTGCAATATAAGTTGGTGTGCATATTATTACAGATTAAATAAATTCCAGCTGTTTCAATGTATCACTCATGAGTGGGTTCATGATCTGGAAGTATTAATGTTTATTGTCATTATAGGTACTGCCTATAACTTAATCCAGTAATTATTACTTTTGCATGCTTATACAGTGTTCAATTGATTTGCTTTTTTCTCTCTCTCTCTCTCTTTCACATAAGCACACAGACAGACATAGAGAATTGGATAGATCCCACATTATACAAACCAAAATATCAGAAATTTCATTTTAGTACCTAGATAAAATCAAATGAGATCTGACTCACCTCCCTAAGTGATCCTGCATAAACACAGTTTTGGTGAGAATGATACATTTTTAGTAATATGTAGCAGGCACTGACAATATCATAAAAAACATAAAACTCTGGCATCAATCATAATCTTACAGGGTTCCATATGTAGATGTCAAATATTCAGAGAATTATGCAGACCTCAACATTGGCAGACGAGAATTTTAGGGAGCAAATTTGTTCCAGCTCTATATGTCTTATATTGTCTGAAGTAATGCCCTCTTGTAATGTGCTAATATTTCTATTTTACTCATCCTTTGCTGCGTTCTGCTATCTGTTCTAACAAATTCATTATAGTTATACTAGAACAAGAGTTCCATAACTTCTAACATCCATGTTGGATCTCAGTGGTTCCATTCTATAGATGAAAGAATGGATAGTTGAACAGACTGATTTCATCTCTACAATAGAATTTTTTCTCTTCACAAAATTATGCATCTGGATTCCATACCACTTATATGGAAACCTGGCACTGAACTACAGTGGTAAGTTGCAATATATGTCAACTGATGACTGTTTATTTACACAAGGCTCCATCTATTCTTAATAAACCTATTTTAACATTTTTGTTGTTAAATTTTTCTAATTCAGAAAAGGCATCTTGAAAGGAAAAAGATAATTATCAGATGAGTAAATGAAGAATGGGAAAAGGAGACAAAATTAATTGCTATGAGATGTCTCACTACTTTTTGACTTTCATAATCTTTCCTATGAAGGAAATTACTTTTAATCTATGCTGTGGTTTCCTTAATATTGATTTCAGGAAAGGCTGTTTCTCAATTTTCACTATTTAACAGGTACTTTGATGAAAACCATGTTTTTACAAATTCAGAGTTCTTTTAGGAATAATAATTAAAATGAATGTGATAGAAGAAAAGGAAGTGAGAATTTGAAATAAGAATAGCAAGGAAACTTGAAGAAGGGACTGTATTAAAAAATGGGCTGCCATATTCTTATTGCTGTGTGGCTGTGGAACATTGATAAAACCAAGAATATAATGCTTAATTCCACAAATTGATGTACATTAATGGCTTAGTTAATATTGCTGTGTGAATCCAGTTACCATTAAATGGCCATTCTGGGTTCTAGATTCACATTGTATGTCAGTTAAGAGTCATGTAATATCCCAAATTTGCCATATTTGATGATCTTCCACAATGATACAAAATAAAATTAATGAGTTAAATGTCCTTTTAAATTGTGGTGCAGTTTCAGGAAAAGTTAAAATTTCTAGGCTTAATACACAGCAGAGGGAAGGTACAAGCATGACTGACCCAATTATCTTGCATCATGAAATAATCTTTCATGGGGAAGGGGAAGACTGCACTAGCCATGTCTTATGAACATAGCCTATTTAAACTTGTATCTAAGATCAGGGGGAAAAAACTATAATTTCTTGTAGAATATCAGAGAATGGCCATGGTAAACTATGTTCACAGAAAACCTATAAGATTTCTATAATATTTCTCCACTAATTGGAGAATTGCTCTGAAAATTTGACTTAGAAAGCAAAGCTATCAAATCTAGGCTACAAAAAATCTCATTTAAAGTCTAGTTTAAAGTCCTGTTATTTTTTTTAGATATTTCTACTTAGTTTTATTGATATTAGCCTAGGTTAGCTTGGTGAACAGATAGTGATGATGGTTTTAGTAATTGCAGTGGACTAGGTTGGAAAAAGAATATTATGAAGGGGTGGAAGGATTTTACAAGTACATTACAGAGCCCAGTATCTCTAATAGTTATTTAGAGAAATAAATTTCATTGTAATCCACAATAGTGTGTTAGTTTGCAAGGTGCTATTTAAAGATTCCAGCTTACACAGAACATGAACATACTTGGAGTAAAATTGGGGTTTGGCTGTTTGGCTGTTTGTAGCATTAATATCTAAGGATGCAATTCTTCTCCTCCAAATCCTTTTGCAATAGGAATAAATTCTAGATTCAGTTTGAAAAGAAACATTAAAAATTAAATACAAATCAGAAAATGGAAAATTCAAGAACAAAAAAATTAAGTTTGATGACTAGACTGTCATTTTTACATCCCTATCCATAAAACAATTTGCATTTGAAATACGGTAGTAATTATAGCAATGTACATTGGACCGTGTTATAAATGAAAACCATGCTGATGTAGAAAAATGCATATGTAGCTACGATCACACATTGCTCCTAGAAGCACGAAGCCGAAAGCACCAGCCTGAAGATGACGAATGGGACTTTGTCGAAACGTCGCCAAGACACTTCAAATTCTACGTGGGAAAAAACCCGAATAACCAAAGACCTACATACAAACACCCACGAAAACCTCAGAAAACATATATATATATATATATATATATATATATATATATATATATATATATATATATATATATATATATATATATATATATATATATATATATATATATATATATATATATATATATATATATATATATATGAAAAGTTTTATACAAGTAAGCAACTGTACAATCTACATATAAAAAATGAATCTGCAGAATGTAAGCTACTCTGCCAAATGTTCACATTTAAGAGCTCGTATAAAGCCTCACTAATGCACTCAAAATCCTCTTAGTAAATGTACTTGATGTTGATAAATGAGCATAAATATTTAATCTTTTCATGACTGTGTGACATTGCATCATCCACTTTACCTTTTTTCTGAAATGGTAAATGTAAGCCTCAGGCCCAGTCTACTTCTACAGGAGTCTACTTCTACATCATAAATACTTCCAGCAAAAGAGAATTTATCATCTCTGGACCAGTATATTCAACCACTGAACAGTTTTTATTGCAAGGAAATTCTTCCCAATATTCAGTGATAATCTGTTTTGGGATGATTTTAAAACAGACTCTTTTTATTTCTGGAAAACTACTGATCTTCTACATAAATCAGTATTTTAACTCCGCAAAAGCAAAAAAGTCATGATATGTCACAATATGTCATGTGACACAATAGAATTTGACACCTGTGCTCTATAGTCTTATCTGCTTCAGATTAAGCATATTCAGTATTTTTAATCATTCTTCCTAAATTTGTCTTAATGGGTTCTTTGTTGTCTATAGTGTGGAATGATGGCTTCTTTTAATCTTAATGCTATACTTCTGTTAATGAAACTTATGGTTCAATTTGTTTGTTTTCAAATTACTTTACATTGTTTGCTTATGGTACATCTGGATACCTCAATCCCTTTTTCATGATTAGCTGCCCAGTGGAGTTGATCCTATCTTATATTCTTGCCTTTTTTTACCCAAGTGAAGGGCTTGAATCTTAATATTTTTCTTTTAAGTTGTTTGCTATTCCCTCTTTCTCTGTCATTTGCAAATTTGAAAATCGTATTTCTAAACCCACGTTGAAGTAATTTATATTTAATGTAGAATGGAACTTGATTCTGAGCCCCTGATGTGTTCAGAGACATTGATAATTATAATAATAATATAGTTGGAAGGGACCTTGGAGGTCATCTAGTCCAATCCTTGCTCAGGCAGGAAACCCTATACCATTTCGAACAAATGGCTGTCCAATCTCTTCTTAAAAACATCCAGTGTTGGAGCATTCACAACATTCTGGAGGCAGGTTGTTCCACTGATTAATTGTTCTAACTGTCAGGAAGTTGCTCCTTAGTTCTAGGTTGCTTCTCTCTTTGGTAAGTTTCCATCTGTTGCTTCTTGTCTTGCCTTCAGATGGTTTGGAAAATAGCTTGCCTGCCTCTTCTTTGTGGCAATGCCTGAGATATTGGAACAGTGCTATCATGTCACCCCTCATCCTTCTCTTCATTAAATCAGACATACCCAATTCCAGCAACCGTTCCTTATATGTTTTAGCCGCCATCCCCCTAATCATCTTTGTTGCTCTTCTCTGTACTCTTTATAGAGTCTCAACATCTTTTTTATATCGTGGTATCCAAAACTGGATGCAGTATTTCAGGTGGTATTAACACTTCACGTGATCTTGATTCTATGCACTGTGTTGGCTTTTTTGGCAGCTGCAGCACATTGTTGGCTCATATTTAAGTGATTGTCCACTAAGACACCGAGATCCCTTTCACAGTTACTACTATTGAGCAAGGAACCATCTATACCACACCTGTGCATTTGGTTTTTCTTGCCTAAATGTAGAACCTTACTTTTCTCACCATTGAATTTCATTTTGTTAGATAGCGCCCAGTGTTCAAGTCTGTCAAGATCCTTCTGTATCTTAAGCCTGTCTTCTGGAATGTTGACTATTTCTGCCAGCTTGGTGTCATATGCAAATTTTATGAGTTCCCCATCTATCCCCTCATCCAGATCATTGATGAAGATGTTAAACAGCACTGGACCCAGAACAGAGGCCTAGGGCACCCCACTACACACGTCCCTCCATGTAGATGCAGTTCCATTGAGGACCATATGCTGAGTACAGCCGGTCAGCCAGCTTTGAATCCATCTGGTGGTGATGCTGTCTAGCCCACATTTTTTTATCTTATCAAATAGTAGGTTGTGATCTACTTTATCAAATCTCTTACTGAAGTCCAAGTAAATATATCCACAGCATTCCTCTGGTTCACTAATTTTGTCTCTTGGTCAAAAGTGACTTTGTTCACTTTGCTTTATATCTATGTGCTGATAACTTAGTCCAGTCTAGAATTCAAATAAGTAGCAATAAATGTTGGACATGTAATATAAATAATATGGATCCAAAATTAATGTATGTTGTATTTGATAGAAAATGGACTAATCAGTTACAAAGTATATATAAATAGAAGGAAAATATAAAGCAAATATAGAAAAATGAATGGAGAATTTTCAAGACATATACGTGTTGGTAGAAAAGTAGTGGGTAGAATGTAACCTGTTGTGAAGAATCTGTTGGAAAAAGTAAAGAGACTTTTTATAAGACTTTCTACCTGCTTTCTTATATAACTCTTAGTTATGTCAGGAAAAACAAAAGTTGAATGTAACAGGAGCACTATGAATGCTTCATGCAGGAATGAACGGGTGCTAAATGAACGTAGATTAAATAAAATGGATTGATCTATGCAAAATAAATCTGCTGAGATGGTTTGGTAATATAAGAGAATGAATGAAGTTGCAAAATAAATGCAAAATAAATATTTGAAGAAAGAGTGAATGGGTGTTCTCTTTCTCCACTATGCATAACATTGTGTTCTTTAAAACAGTGTTTTTTAAACTTGACAACTTCAAAACCAGCTTAGTAGCCAGGGAATTCTGGGAGTTTAAATCCACATGTCTTAAAGTTGCCAGGTTTGAAAAACACTGCTGTAAAAATGGAAAGCATGATGGTTATATACACAGGCATGTATGTATATAAATACCATGAAGACAATGAGAATTATTCCAAAGTATCTAGACTGTATATGTATTTTTTCATAGTAACAAATATATAATTGAAGTCTAATTATTTTTGAAAAAATTATTCATATAGTTTAGAGATGTTTAGAAATAGTGTAGTCATTAAAATATTGGGCTGGGACCTGGCGGCAGGTGGGGGGATCTTAGAAAACATAAATTCTGGACACAAAAAGATTTCTAGATATGCACTGTAAAAAATATGGTTGACTGCTAGATGGCACAAAGTGAATCTGTACTATCTCTTTCCATCTACCTATAGTAGTTATCATATTTTTGCAGCTGGATGTAAAATTATGTTATTCACTCTTATTTATTAATCTGATAACAAGCAAATATGATGAACAACTCTAGAAAGAACCAAAAAGAATATCTTTTACTCTTCACTGAAGAGAGCCATTTTTCATGAATTTAAGTTAGCATTTCCAGTCTCTTCAGCATTCTCCAAAGTAAGCCAAAGCCATTTCTTTCTCCTTTTCTGCCTCTTAGCAGGGATAATTCAAGGCTGTGAACTATTTTGTACTTCCCAAGAAAAGGCACTTTATCAAATGTGGTAGGTTTTCTTTGTAGTGCCTTTAAGGGCTTTTAGCTCTAAATGTTCTTCTGATGCAGAGTTCCATCTTAATTACTTAATACATTCTTTAGCGAGCTTAGCATCTTCAAATAAGATAAGCTCTCATGAGGTGAATTTCAACCAACTCCACTTTCTGGACTGTTAACAAATGCTTCTCAAGAGATTACTGTTGCTGGGGCAATTCTCTTTATGGCCCTAGATTGATCCATAGGTACTGTGTATATTGAATAGATAAACACTGGTTCCAGTAACATGTAAAACTGGAATGTCATGTAAACTGAACCTGCTGTTTATGATTCTGTGTATCTGAATTCAGAAAATTTGCTTAAAGGTACCATAGTCAACTATTGATAAATGTGTCAAGCAAATAACATCACAAGCATGGATAATCAATGCAAAGTTCGAGTGTATTTTCTCTTTATTGTAAATCTTCTGCAGTCATTTAAATTGATTTAATGAATAAAAGCAGAGAGAGAAAGTAGAAACATACAAAGTTGGTTTTGGTGTTTATAGTTCCACATATAGGGGCTTCTATTTATTTTTAAAAGAATGAAAACAATACCTGCTTCAATCCTTCCTTGTTGGAACAAAGTTTGGGCAACTGAACAAATAGAGATATGTAAGACAAAGATTATTGCATGTGAAGATTAATATTCACATAAAACTAAAACAGGAGTTTATACAACTCTTTTTAAATAAATCATATCAAACATAATTAAGTTCTATGTTTCTATTTTTCTATTTCCTAACTGTATTATCCCCATATTTAAAATGGGGCATTTGAAATGACACTTCTTGTTTTTTTACAGAAATGCAATAAAATGTAGATTCTGCAAATGGGTATCAGATTTTGAAGTCCTTTGAATTGGAAATTGAAAAAAAAAACTTAGTAAATTACCTAGTGTTAAATTCCCCAGGAAATATACGTGGAACAACCTGTGTCCAGAAGTTGTGAATGCTCCAACATTGGAAGTTTTGAAGAAGAGACTGGACAACCAGTTATCTGAAATGGTACAGGGTTTCCTCCCTGAGCATGGGGTTGGATTAGAAGACCTCCAATGTCCCTTCCAACTCTATTATTGTTATTGTTATTGTTATTGTTATTGTTATTGTTATTGTTGTTGTTGTTGTTGTTGTTGTTGTTGTTCTTCTTCTTCTTCTTCTTCTTCTTCTTCTTCTTCTTCTTCTTCTTCTTCTTCTTCTTCTTCTTCTTCTTCTTCTTCTTCTTCTTCTTCTTCTTCTTGTTATATCACCTCAGATCCTATTTGGTTCATCAAAGCTACCTGATTAAAATAGTTATTTCAAATTTCCCAAGCAATTCAGACTGAATCAAATTTGACTGAGATCAGGTTTCTTCTCATAAATAATGTCATCAATTGGGCCCTTGAAAGCAGGTTGTACCAATCGCTTTTCTGTTCTTGGAAACTGCCCTTTCCTTGCAATCTGTATGGTCCCAGCAATGCTAGGTTTTAGAAAAGCCATTATAAGTGGGCTTTTTCAACAAACCTTATATGGCAGAATGTTGTGGGTGGCTTGTTTTTGTAATCTGGGGCTGGTTGAAATAGATCTCTACTGATTATGATCCCCAGCTGTGATTTGTTCTACTTTGGTACATTTCAAACCTTAATTATGAAAACAGTATATAAACTGTTCAGAGTCAATATTGATTGGAGTGGCACATAAGCCCAAAAAATATAAAACATGCTGAGGAGGATGATCTTATTCAGGGAATATGATCAAATCATCCTCAAATCAAATGCACATACTTACTAGCTCATGTAAAGTAGGATCAATATTACAACAGAAATATCACTTTATTCTGACAAATCACTTGTCAGCCAAGCAGAATTTTCAGTGGGCAAATTCATATAATCTGTTTTTTCTCACAAGAAAACAATGTTTTATTAGTTATAACCAATACAGTAAGGCTACTGTATTACAGTCATCCTTCATTACGTGCAATGCCAAGACTGACTTCACAAAACTTTTTGTTACCAAACCCATTTTCTGCATGACACATTATACCAAAATATATTTTTAAAAAATTAATCAAAGTAAGCTTAGCATATTGCAAAGTAAGCTTAATATGTTAATCACTTCATAGCCATTAGATATGGCTATGAAGTGGTTAAAGATGTAGGAATAATCTGTATATGACCAACTAACATATTACTTCCCAATTTCATATCTATGCATGCAAAGCAATTTTGGGAGAAAAATTCAACAGTAATGACATAACACTCTGCTTAACTATTTGCCTGTTTTTATGGATGCTGGGCAGAAATTGCCTATGGTCTAACCATATTTATTTTCTTTAGGAACTCGATTATAGGCACAAGATTTTCAGTCTGAAATCCAATGGAATTGTTTGATTAAATACCCTTGAGATCAATTAGAGAGATGGGCTTTGGTGAAATTCTCTCAGATTAGATGAATTGTCGATGATGGTGCCAGTTTAAAAATTCTACACATTTCCTGAGATATAAGGATTGATTGGAATCAGCCTATTAAGAGTAAGGTTAAAGAATAACTCATTTTATCTACACCATTGCAAATGTGTTCTCCAGGGTGCTTCCCATACAAGCTCTTTGAACTACTCCAGAAGTACCTGTACAGCTGTGTGATCTCAAGCTGTCATCTGGTTTTGGCAGCTGAGCCAATTTATCATTGGTTCAGGAATAATGTATTGACACCTTTGGCTATCTTTCCACATGCAGCGCTGAGGTTCGTTGCCTCCTCTTGTCAGCAGGCCTCTCAAGCTTCAGCATCTTTTCCTGGTACTTGTCTGCAGGCGTTTAAGCAATGCCTCTCTCATCAAGAATGTTCTTTATTTCTGCTAATATTATGAGAGATTTTGAGAAGTCTGAAGAAAAAGAGAGGAATAGTTCTAGACATAAACAATCAATATATGGAGAGTTGTTAGAGGTTTTTCTAATAAATGGCTGGGTTGCAAAAAGACAAAAGTTTTAAAATGTTCCACCTTAATGAACTTTGAAGTAATGTGGGACTTGAAGTTCCTATTGCTCTTCTAGGACTCTGGGATTTACCTTAATTATTGCATTAAAATTGCTTATTGGTGTCTGCTTGATGTATATTTCACTTGATTTTAGAGTCACTGACCTGTTTTACTGGGAAATCAAATGATACTTTGAAAATAAAGGTGGTTACTAAACTGAACATAAATTGGTATCATGTGTAAGAGAGGTTTAGGGGTCTAACTTATAATTACTGAAGTACTTAGCCTAAATTTGTGGATGCAAATAAATATTTGGTAAATTACCTCATTAACGAGAATACTTCTAATAGGCTTCTAATTGGATCTAGATTATCTCAGAATATTTATGAAAAACTGGGCTTTGTTTATTGTATGGGTACATTAGAATATATCAGATCATTAGATTCTAAGGGGAGCCCTGTGTTGTTTGGTGTTAAATGTTTTAAACAAATGTATAATTACTCAGAAAGTCTTTATGTTATAGACAGACCCCTATTCTGTCTTCATCCAATTTTTGATTTCCATACAAAAGTGAAATTCATTTTCCAAATTTTCAAAGTTATCATTGATCATTGATCCCTCTTTTATTTACTCCAAAACAATTATGGATATAATAAAAAAATATCTTCACTTGAAATTCACCTTATATAACTTGTGCCAGACTCCCTGAAAGATTGCATCCTCCAGTGCTTCTTTTGTAAAAAAAAAAAAAAAAAAAGGTGCCAGAACTCACACATGTCATACAACCTGCCTTGCCTACCCTACAAGGTTCCATCCAAAAAAGGTGCCGGAACTCCGTTCTGGGTGTTCTATGACAAAAAAAGCCCTGGTGTCTTCACACTAGAATTAGCACAACTAGTCCAGTTGGGCCAGAGAAACACCTGTTTGTCCATCCTTTTTAAGAAATTGGGGGGAGTGTGTGAAGCCCAGAATCATGATTCTCTGTGATAGGTTGACTCTCTGGAATAGAGAGGAGGTTCTTTGTCTTCAGCATTATTTGCCATCCAGAATGGCATCATGCCAGGTACTTCCTACTTATAAGTATGCTAAGAGTTTGTGATTACAATAGGATATAAATCTTCTAAGTATTCTGGGTTTTTTTTCATCATAAGGAAGATTTTTCATCATGTATTAGGAAGATTCTTGTGTAGATGTTTTTCCTTCTAAACTTATTTATTGCAAGAAGAATTCTGATTGCCTGAAACTGGAACTGATGTGTTAACAGTTTCTCAAAGTCCCAAGTTATTTGTTTATGGAAATGTTTTGTAAGAGTCTAAGCCTACCATTTACATTTATAGAAACCTGAAATTATTATTAAGATATATATTGGCCATTTGCAAAAGCTTTGGAATACAGAATTAAAGTATTCTATTATGACAAATCAGTGGTTATGTGCTTTAAAGAATGTTTAATATTTTCTTTTGATCTTAAAGTGAGATTAATTCACCCAATGATTATTTTTCATGTTTATTGGTCAATTTAACGAATGTTTTGGAAGGATTAGATATCATCCTTTTTATACTGGGCATGTAAGATTTTTGAGGAGATTTTGATAGATATCATTGGGCTTCTATGATTGTCCTATTATGGCATAATAGTCAAAGTATTGATCTGCCTTATTGATACTCTGATAGTAAGAGGTTGATAGGTCATTGTGTGGTTCTGTTTTGATATCAATAGGAGTAAATATAGTTCCAGGTCAGCTGTAAATACCTTATGGGGGATGGAATGGAAGGAACCTAAATATATTGGCAGTATATATGTATACAACAGGGTAATCTTGACTAAGATTAGCAAGGTAAATTCTAGTATGTATTGGATGAAAGATTACCAGGAAAACCTCAGTGTTATAGATTAAACAAAAAAGAAAAGAAGGAAAAAGCGAGTGGCAAACCACATGTATGTTATTGCCAAAAACAACAACAGAGGGAAATTATTACAGTTACTAGAAATCAAGCTTATATTCATATACATGGCTAGAAAAATCTCTCTTATAATAATGTTTATCTTGATTTACATGGAAATCTGGGAAACACAGAAAAACAAAGTCCAAACATAGCCCTTTTATATTATGTTGCTGTAAGGAAAAATTAATACGATTTCTAGAGAGAAACAAAACATAAGAAAGGTTTTCACTGGAAAATCTGCCTCATCTAGGAAAGATTATCACTGGGAGCTTATATAAGATAAAGGAACTTCACTTCCTTCCTTCTTGAAATAAAGAACACTGCTCCAAAGTTAGTGTGAGGCTATAGTATCAAAGGGAAGTAGTGTGTGTGTGTGTGTGTGTGTGTGTGTGTGTGTGTGTGTCTGTCTGTCTGTCTGTCTGTTTGAGTCTTGTCTATACTACTTCTTACTGATTTAGCATTTCCATAAAACAAAGTGGGAGAAAATAAATTCTGAACAAATAAATGAATTTTGACCTCTCCAAAAAGATCAAGGAGACCTCTAGTGGTTATCAGGAAGTAGTTTGTTGAACAGACTTTCAAATCATAACCAGTGTAAACACCCACACTTCTATGAATATGGTAATACTATTTACCAAATGCTTGAAACCTGCAAGAACCTGGCTGTAAATAGGGGCAAGACTGATAAATTGTTTTGAACGATATATTTATAGTAGTTGAAAGGGCTCTGGATATTACAAATTATGCTTTTCTTTTTTATTCTCTGCATGATGGAGAACATTTTTTCCAAAGGTTGCATATTAAAAATTGATATTCTCTAAAATAAAATTTTCATAGAATCAACTTGTAGGCTTAGCTTTATGGATTGTGCACTTAATAGGTCTGTTCTTTTCATAAAAAGTTGGTTGAGAATTTATGAGTGTGTCTGAGTTGATAATCATCAAGTTACTTCAAACTATTTCTCAAGTGAAACTGAATCCAGGAACTTTATACAAGCTCTTTCATGTTTGTTTTATTGTATCATGTTATTTTTGTGCCTAAATTTAGAGTCATATCTGATCCATATGGGGTAATATATTATCTCTGTCACCAATTAATGGTAGAGGATAAATTTCAAAAATTGAATTGGTTTTTATAATGATAAGGGATAGTTTTATATCTTGTTGGTAGACACATGTGGTAAATGTCTAGGATTTGGCTAGGGCCAAGGAAATAATTAGGCAAAGATTGGAGATTTAGAATTATAAAACTAACTGAGCCTCTTGACAAAGTTCTCCCAACCACTGAGGGAAATGTAGAGCAGGGGTGTCAAACTGCTGGCCCAAGGGCTGGTTACATCATGTGGAGGCCACGCCCACCCCAGTTCCAGCAATGAGAAAAAAGTCATGATACATTGCGACATGTCACGTGATGTGGTGAGTTTGACATCCGTGATGTAGAGGCTCAAATCTGCCAAATATGTGTACTGTTTTCTCTTACTTACTCCAATTACAGATAGGCTTTTTCCAGTAGTTGTTTCAATGTTCTCCCTTCAGTCATCCCCACAGGGCACATTCCAAACAGCTTCACTACTACAGAGACAATGCCCGTGTGGATCATATATGACTGAGTCCACGATTGGTTGTACCTGTTGTTCTAATTTAAGATGGTGACTACTTCAACTACCTTTGAAACATTTTTTTTGGGTTGTAGTGAAGAATTTTGTTTTAGCTGAATTATAGCTGACAGAAATCCTAAAAAGTTATCTATGCTTTAACAAAAATGTTACTCATCAGTTGTTGGCATAGCAACCTAGTGTTGAAGTAGTAGGAGTTTCATCGAAGATTTTCAAAACATTTCTAACTGCAAAATGATCTTGAGGGGAAAAACTGTTTAATTCAAGAAAGGTAATCAAATATATTGCTATGTCTTTTGGGGAAAAAGTTATTCTGAAAGAAAAGGCATGTACAAAAGTCCTTTCTCACACCAAATAGATGAACATATTGCTAGAATATGTTGGGAATTACAGACTAAATAGACTTTGCTAATTTTTTATATGCTGTAATAGGATGTTGCCCTCTTTTCAAACAAATTGCTAACAGAAATCAATACTTATACATCAATGTATAAGATCATACATTCAATTTGTTAACCATGCTCACTGTAAGGAATTAAAATCATTCAAAACAAAGAAAAATATTCTGTACAGCTTTTGTACATCTTTTTTTCCAAAGCAAACAGCAAGCAAAGATATTGAAATGTGTAATATATACTTACAATCTAACAAGATTTTAAATGTATTTATGTATGTAAGTAAGCATGAGAAATAAAAATTGTATGTCTATAGACTATATTTTACTGCTTATGCTTGTTTTATTTTGGAATAAATTTCTTTTTACTATCTTTGTTGATGGAAATTTTGAGCAAATTAAAATTATAAATCTGGTTAGATGATAACTATTCCCAATTAAAGACTCCTGAGAATACTGTAAGCAGCCAAGTAATCAACATCATTGAACAAATCAACCAAGAGTTTGCACTCCAAAAACAAATGATCAAGCTCAAATGATCCTACTTTGCACACATTATGCAAAGACCCAGCTCTATGGAAAAACTCTAATGGTGAGAAAGGTAGAAGGAAAGAGAAAAGCAACAAGGTGGATGGATAAACTCATTTACAGAGGTGATGATTGCATTGTTGGGAGACATGAAAGAGAAGGTTAGGGATAAATCTTCGTAGAGAAAATTAATCTATATGGTCATTAGGAAACAGACATAACTTGGTACATAATCATGTAAGCAAATAATGGAAATATTGATGTGTGTTCTCAACTTTCCTTCTCTCCTTTTAAAAGTTTACTCCACCATAGTGTTTATATTTGTTTTGTGGAACATAATAATCCTTAGATACTTCTCCAAGATGAGACGGGACTGACCAGATTGTACAATTACTTTCAAGGAAACAATCCCTTATCTGTGATAGGTTGGTGAAGACTACACAAATGGAAATTCAGCTCTAGGTCCTTGGCCACTGTTTGTTCCATAGATGCTTATAAACTGTGCATATGATTTTAACAGGATCATCTTCAAATGTTGTAAACAGTTCTGGTGACATTTCATCAGGTTCCACAGCTCTATTGTCAGTGATATTTTCTAGGACAATTTAAGTTCCCTTTCCAGAATATTTGGTATATTTTAACATATTTGTACATATTACAGATTTTACACAGTTCTTGAATATTTTTGTGCTGTTACTTCTTTATAGCTTTCCCCCTCAATTTTAGGATATTTTTTGTGCATTTCATCTTTAAGGATGTTACTACAAATTTGTATCTGGTATTCTTCAGGCATTTAGTAGTTTGTGCGGATTTGAACTAGATTTCCCAAGTTCTCAGCCTTACACCTTAGCCACTAAATGAAGTATTCCAAAATCTCATGAATGAATTCTGCATGAATATTAAATATTTAACTATGCAACTAGCACTTTGAAATTTAGTTTGTTGTACCCATATATTCCTACATATTCAGGAATATATGTCAGAGACTTCGTGGTAATGAGATAAATTCCTAAGATATTTGGTTACAATTTACTCCTCATAACAAACATTATTTTCCAGTACCATCCATCAGTAATGGGGCCATCACAATTGCATAAATCTCCAATATTTGCCCATGAGGTGGCAGAACTAATTAAACTTGGTTGTTTCTTAAAATGCTAAATAGGAATGAACCTGTTTAGATGGGAAATAGATGGAAAGTTAAACAATAAAAGAAAAAAAAATGGCAAGCCAGATTTAAATGATTGTCTAGGAAATGATAGAGTCCACTTATTTATTCAACATGGCTGCCCACTTTGCCATTACTAGAAGACAGCATTTCTGTTACTGGACATTTGTCTTCATAAGTAAACCACTTTCTGGCAGAAAAACTATGGAAGCACATTGCCATGGTAAGCCTCAGAGAAAACATTTTTGCTCTAAATGAATTAAAATGTGTTTGTTAAATACTGTTATATTAAATAACATTTTTATTATTTTGTTAATTGTGGAACAACATTTTTAAAGAAGTTCTTTACAATGGAAAATAGACTTTATAAATGTATATTTCAGAATCCACAGCTGTCAGAATAATTTCTATCTTCTTTCATTGTACTCTTGCATTAGTGTTGTCATGCAGATGCCTGTGCTCACACATATACATATATATACAAGCAATATTTAAGAAGTTTGGATAATCCAGAAGATACTGCTAATGCCATCTGCTTTTCTATTGTTTCATAAAAATTCTCAGAACATTTAATATTTAACATTGAAAACTGAAGAAATGTAAATCACTACTTTCAATTCAGTTATTTGGGCAATTAGTGTTGCAAAGAGTGAGAAAGAAGGAAGAGGTATTATGGAAAGGGACTTGCCATGTAACTCATTAGAGAGCAATTTAAAAGCAATTTACTAAGTATTTATGTTCTCTCCTCATCAAAAGCAAGTGTGTGTAATGAGAACACTCAGCTCCTCAACGTTGTTACATTAAGACTCTGCCATTTGGGGAACAGATAACTCACCTCTCTGAGCTGTGCATTTAGCCAATGCATATGGCGAACAAAGAGAATCATTCTGGGAATTTTTAAGGAACAAATGTAAAGTGTAAGGAAACTTTTTGTCCATTATGTATAAAATAATATTTGTAAATAACAACCCATCAGGAAGCTGAAAATAATTTTTAGAATCATTAATACAAGAGATCAGAATTACAGAATAAAAAGTATGTTATCTGGCATACAAAGTCAGTGAGAAACCATATACACTGACTGAATTATTGACTACATACATACATACTGTACATACAGTACATACATAGTGATTTGGTGAGTATTACTGCTACAAATCTAACTTGTTTAGCTCAGTTCTTAGATCAAGCCAATGGAAAGGGCTAGGCAGACACACCCACACTCACAAACACTTCCCATCCCCCACAGGAGAAAGGCTGCATATATTACAATTTTTATGGTTGGTAGGAGTCCATTTTGCAGAAACGTCACTGAGAAGATGCAACTTTATTCTTTTGTTTTTTCAGCAGCTTTTAATTTAATCTTCAGGGGTTTTATTATTCTTTTTAAACTGAAAAAATAGAATGTTTGGTAATCAGTTGGATCTTTCCTCTACTATTAATATTTTATGCAAAAGAGAGACTTAATGATTTTTGATGTTTGCATTAATGAATTAAATATCATCATGCTAACTAAATGTTTGCCAATAGAAAGTCTATCTGTTAAACAAACTGGTGGGGCAGATGTCGACCTATTCTTGAATCAATTGAAAATGATTCAAACATGAAGTTTGTTATCTCTGTTGTCCATCACTATTCTATCTCACTGCAGACACCACCAAGGTAATAGAGCACAAATCCTAACAGATTTTAACATCTCTGGATTGCCTTGTCATATTGTTATGACAAGGGGACAATCATTAATGCTACTGTAGCTAATGATGACTGAAACCACCCTCACTCGTGGACTAGAGACAAGATGAAGGCTCGTCATGAACACAAAGCAGAAAAATGGTGTGGCCAGCTATGCTTGTGCCATGTTATGATATATTGGCAGGGGACAAAGTGACGATAGTTCCTCTTCTGACTCCTCTGAGCTTTCTGGATGTCTACCAATACTGTCTGTCCTATTTTAATAAAGACCCCAAATTTTAAAAAGAAACTGTGAAGTGTATGTAAACTAGATTTCTGAGTCTAATTTGACTTTGGAAAAGGCATTTCAACCTGCAGATTTGAACAAAAGCCCAACAGCAATATTGATTGGCTGCCCAACTCCTGTAGATAGTCCACCCATATATTCATTCACATACATATGTGGTAGCTCTATACATTATTTAGGTGTAAATCTCAAGGACCACAGTGGGGGGGTCTACATATTTCCAAGTATCTGCAGAATGATCGTTCAGTCCTATTAAAGTTTACTCAAAACTAGATGAATATGTCATTTATAACAAACATATTGATGGTGCAATGATTAGAATGCAGTACTTCAGGCTACTTTTGCTGACTGCCAGCTGCCTGCAATTCAGCAATTTGATTCTGAAGGACTCAAAATTAACTCAGCCTTCCATCCTTTTGAGGTAAGTAAAATGAGGACCCAGATTGTTGGGGGAAGTATGCTGATTCTGTAAACCACTTAGACAGGGCTATTAAGCACTGTGAAGCGGTATATAAGTCAAAGTGCTATTGCTATACTGCTGAATAAACTCAACCCCTTCCCAAAAGCTTAAGAAAATTAATAGGCTTTAAAATATATCATCTCTCTCTCTCTCTCTCTCTCTCCCTCTCTCTCTCTCTCTCTCTCTCTCTCTCTCTCTCTCTCTCTCTCTCTCTCTCTCTCTCTCTCTCTCTCTCTCTGTCCTTCTCCCTCCCTCTCTCATCTATATCTCATTTTAAAATCAATCTATATAGGACCATTAAATTGCTCTTTTTCACTCTGTGTGCAGGAATAATAAAAATTCCACAGCATTAATTTTGCAGGATTAGTTTGCATACTTTAGCCACAGCATATTTTATAATCTTCAGTGTATATTAGAGAAAATTGAAAAAAAGATGAAATTATTCAGTTATTCATTCAGGTGAAATGTTGTTTATGTGATTAGAAACAAACTTGGAATGAGAAAAGCAAGCTAACAGATGTGGGAGTGGAAAATACGTTCCAGCTCATAAGATTATAAGAAACAGCAGTGGTATCTAGCCATAGTGTTCTATTGCCAAGAGAAGTAGCTAATACTGGATCATAAGGATCAAATGTCTGGCAATGTAAATCAGACTTATGATGCACATAACTGAATGAATTCTTCTAAGAGCTTCAGAAGGTACAGAATCTGTAAGTATTGAAATCACCCCTGGAAGAGAAGCTGCTGCTTTTTACCTTATACTATTATCTTGATTGATACAGTATATTATATATTCTGTCATCAAATCCTCTTCAGAGTAATTTCTTTAAACAGAAGATTAAGCAACCCACTCAAAAATGAGCAAAATAAAGTATACTGTTTCTTTGACAAATTAATATACGCCTATGCACTAATTATCAAAAGCTGAACACTTGAAGAAATTCAGTATACTCTGATGAAATATGTTCTCTGAAAAAACCAAATAGTGACATTTGCTGTGTCCCTCTGTGGTATAACAGATATTTGCAATGTTCCTTTCACTGCAATCATGCCCATTTTTTTATGCATATGCATGTTTTTCTTTCACATTATTCTGTTGTATTTTAACCCATTGGACATACTAGATATAAGAAACAAGTGTTTAACTCAAAGGCCATTACTGCTGCAAATCCTTTTGAAGGTATTAATTGAAAATAATGGAAAGAGCAAACCCAGTGTCCAACTCCATCAGTAAGGGAACCCCTTGCAACCTTATGTTAATGGAAAGTTTCTTCTTAAGGGGCTTGTGTGTCCCTGTTCTCAGAATGCTCCTGCGCGATGCACAGAAACCCACCCTGTGTTGGCTGGGGACCCTGGTACCTTTCTGAAGCAATTATTCCCAAGGTTGAACCTTCTGGCGACCCAAACAGACGGATGCAATGTGGCCCTGCCTGCCACATGCCTGGCAAATGGCAGAGCGGAACCGGCAATCAGCACACTTGTGGCGTTCTCCGCACCCGAAGCATTGAAGAGATGCTGGGGCCTTGACCAGACGTCCCTTCTTCCTCCTCTCAGCTAGCTGGTGAAGTCTGTTGACCTCTTCAGGATCCACTTCTGATCCTTTTTGAGCATCCTCTTGATGGACGGTAGCTGTGTCTGGAGGATTCCTGGCAAGGCACAAACCCTTCACAGCCCCGTCTGCTGCTTCCTCAGCTGCCACCTCTCGCAACGCATCTCAGAAGGAAACATCTTCTTTTGCAAAAATCTTTTGTTGTAAGTCTCTGCTCCTTAAGCCGCAGACAAAGCGATCTCGCAGCCTCTCTTCCAGATCCTTGAATTCACAAGGTCTGGCTACTTGCCTTAAGGCCGCAATAAAGTCCGCAGCAGATTCACCTGGCCTCTGGTCTCTCTGCTCAAATGCGTGCCTCCAAGCAATGACGGATAACTTCAGCTGGAAGTGTTCCTTCAACATTTTCTTCAAGTCAGCATATGTTACTGACTCCAGAGGTGCAGGGGCCACCAGATTTTTTGCGATGTCAAAAGCTTCTTGTCCACAGGCACACAAAAGAGTTGCTGCCTTCAGGCCATCTTCTCTAATCTGATTTACTCTGAAGTAGTTCTCCACCCGTGCTATGTAGGAATTCCATCTCTCTGAGTGGGAGACATTGAAATCAGTCAAGCGGCCAATCTTTGACATCGTAAAGTTTACGATCTTCACCACTCACTTCCTCTGCAAGCTGCTGTTTGGAGAAAGGGTCCTTTAGCTGAGCTCACCCTCCAGCGATGCTATACTGGCAGGCTGGGGCGCTGATTCAGACGCCGTCTTCCCTTCTTCAGGACTTTCAGGGTAAGTCCTTAATTTTTTTGTTTCCGCTTACAAGGGATCCCACCTTTGTCGCCAGTGTTAAATCCTTCATTCACGTGCGAATGATGAAGACACATGGTGACAACTAACAATGCTTTATTCTCCTACTCCAACTTCAAGCAAAAAGGCAAAAGGCACACAGGCCTTTTTATAGGGCTTGAAACCCAGACAGTGTGAACCAATAAGAGAGTTCTTCTTTCTTCACGCCTTGCGCATGTGCACAAGGCTGGCGCCACTCTGTCTGGTCCCAGGCAGCTTTTAGAATGCCCGGGACCATTTGCAACAGTTCTGGGCTTGCTGAGTTTTCTCATCAGGCCCAAGACACAACAGCCATGGTGTTGGCAGGAAAGAGAACTAATTTTGCAGTTTGGGAGATGGAAAAGAATATGGCTAGCCAACTAAGTTGGATTTAAGCCGTTTTGGCTACTAAAGAGGTAATTCACTCCTAGATACTGTTACTAGATAACAGAAAGATCAGTGAAGAAGAGGACAGACCAGACATAGGGATAACATGATCAGTATTTTGTAAACTATGAGAGATTGTCAGCTCAGTGTAATTAATGCCCATGATTAACTCTAAGAAAGGGATTTAACCATAACTAAATTCTAAAATAACTTTTACTATATTTTTATTATATTTTAATCTTTTATAGCAGATGGGAGAAAGAGGGTCATGTAAACACTGTTTTAAAAATATATTACTTAAACATTTTCAATACCATAAAAGTATAAAAAATGAAAAGAAAAATAAGAAAAAGGGAAATGGTAGGAAATTAGAAAATAAGTGAAAAAATAAAGAAAACATTTTTTGACTTCTGTCCTTTTTTTCATCATTCTTTTTAAAATCTTTCTAATTCCCAGATCCACAAATCATTAGTTCACTCTTTTCTTCTTTCAGCAAAAAGTCAGTATAAGGCTTCTAGTTTTTTTAAAAAAGTTTTTATTTTTACGAGCTCCATAAAGTTTATAATACAATATTCTAATGTGAATATTTATTCTTTATGTGTACAATAATCTTGCTACAGTTACCGTATGCAATATTAGTTTCCATATTTCTTTTTTAGTTCACCATCCATCAGTAGGAGCTGTGTTTTCGCATTAGTGAAAAAAATGATTACCTACTTTCTACCAAAACTTGTGAGTCAGTCAGTGACATGTCGGTGACAAGGCATTTGTATGTGGGCCATTTAAAAATGACATCTCAGTGAAAAGGGAGACATATTTTCATATTTCCTGGCTCCATTTTCCATTCTGAAGAGAATAGATTGTGTGCTTATATATTATATATATATATTGCCCAGCCAACTAACAAGCTTCTTATTCATTCTGTTCAATATTAAATGATGTTTATCATTAATTTTAACATATGATTTATGCATTTCCCCTCTTTAGCTATGGATGATTCATTTCTTTGTTAGTTTACAGTATTTGTCCAATATAGAATTTGTGTCCCTTGTCTAGGTTCTTTGCATTTGGATACACACAGGTAAGGCTTAAATCAAAATTCTCTAACTAGAGATTTGACTAATACTTACTTAGAATTGGGAAAACATTATTAACTGAAGTTCAACTACAATCTCCAATATTCTTATGTAAAGATTTATATGGATATACATTGTTTGAATGGCACATTCCCCCCAAAATAACATCTTCTGCAGACATTCAATCTTCACTTCTATCTCATATTTAGGGCAGATTAGATTTTCCTCTTTGGAGCCAAAATGTCACTAGATAATCCCCAATATAAATTTATATGTATCTATTTTAAAAATAAGGTAATACATTCATGTTTTTATGAACAAAATATTACATTCTGCTGGTTTTTTTAAAAAAACAATTCTGGTAAAATAATTAATATTAATAATTAATAATCTGGTAAAATTATTAACAATAATATAGACAACATGTATCTTATCAGATTGCTGATGTTGGGCGACCACAGCTATAGTTGTATGAAAATCTTATGTGCCTTTCCTACTAGGATTTGGCATTTGGTATTGTTGTGATGCTACCCAGCAGTCACAACTAACAGATACTTCCCAGTGTTTTTGTCTTAAATAGGCTATCTCTGATGCATAGACCTGAGGACAAAACCAAAGGAATTCCCCACAGCTCCTTCCCTTCTAAAGAAAAAAAAAGTTTTTTGTATTTTACAATTATGGGAGAGTCTAAATTATGGGAGGCATAGAGGGAAAAATATGTAGTCTGAGGCTGGAAAAAGAAAAAGAAATCTCTTTAGTTTCTCGTGTAAAGGAAACCAATTACAAGGAGCAGGGAAAAGTCTATAAAGTCAAGCAGGGTGATTTTACTTCAGGCATCTGGGTATGCTAAAGAATAGATAACAATTTTAATTAGAACAGTCATAATCCATAAGGTTAGTTAATATTTCCCCGTGTATTTGTAATTTATTATCATTTATATCTATGTCCTTTCTACTTTATATAATCAATATTGCTTTTATATAACTTGCAATATTTTTCTAGCAGATTTTTTTCTAAATTAGGGAGAGATCAACATATTGATCCTCCAAGAATCTTATATATCCTTTCATCTTTTTTTTAAAACCTCTTTTGGATATCTGTTTAAAATTGATTCTGTGTTTTAAGCAGCTCTTTCACTTTTTTTTTACTTTGCCACTGAATGATTACTTAAAGATATCTTCTTTGTTTTCTTTTTTTTTTAAAAAGTAATTTAACAACTTGTGATATTGATCCATTTCCAAAAAAATGAGGGTTGATTTATCTAATTGCATGCCTCATTTCAGGCCTAGAATATGGTTCTATAGAATTTATCATGTTTTCTTCTTTGCACTTTCCAGTAAGTTGTTCATACTCTGGGGATCCTATCTCTCTCATATATACCACTGCAATATAAGTTGTGATAATAGTAAATACAAGGCCACTACACCAAGAAAGCAGGGTGAGGAGTGTGAAGACTCAGAGGGTTTCTGGGAGAGGCCTCTATATGAAAGAATGAAACAACAATGATACTCAAAGTAAACATTGCTAATATAGATACAAACAGTTTTGTATTTAATGGCTATGCAGCAAATATTAGTGTTATAAAGTGATATTGATACTGTGGTAGGTAGAGGACACCAATGAATTTTATGGTAAATTGCAAGGGAGGCTGCTAAATGGAGACTGAAAACAAAAGTTGGAGAAATGAGGAAATTTAGAACTTAAAATACCAAAAGGCTGGAGATAAGTTAATAATGTTTTATAACGTTTTGTTGTTGTTTGTTACTAATACCAACTTAATAATGTATAAAACATTATTGATTATGATCAGATATACCATATCAGAATCTAAAAGACTATATCATAGGAAAGAGAAAATAAAAAAGTATTATCCAGTAAACAAGAACTTTTCCAAGTCCAGATTGTGGAGTAGTTAATGAATTGTTGTGAAATATATGAGTTTAAATTTTAAAATGGAAAAACTGGGTGTGCCAAAAAGCAAAAAGACATGACTTGGAGACCATTAAGTCAAAATATAAGATCAGTGCAAGGGATACATTATGTGTACTTCACCTATGTGAAAGGGTGCCTAACAAGTTAGGGGAAGACATGTGAAAACTGAAACAATATATATTTTCCAAATTTCAGACAGAAAAAGATCCAAGTGACTTTCAGAACAAGCTATCAAGATAGTCAATGAAACAAAGTCAATCAATCACTATAACACAGACTTTCAATGTCAAGCAAGAAAAGAGAAGCAAATAAATTTCAATTAGAAATATCAACTGATTAAAGAAATATTAGAAAAAATGATTTTTTAAAAAAAATATCAGAGCAATCATAGGAAAATGTACAAATAATATATTCAATAATCACCTAACTTCCTAAAAGATTAACATAAGATTAAAGGAAGATATCAATTGAATCCTTTTATAAACAGGATTCTGGAAGATGACATACATTTCTAGAGATAGGAAATATTCAGGAACTGGCTTTACTATAATATGAGGAAGGCATAGTAATATACTAATGGTCTAAGAAAACACAAATGCAGGTTAAAAATAACACCTGAACTGCTTACAACTACAGAAGATATTGCATTTTTGTCAACAAATAGGGAACAAAGCGATGAACTCTACTTTTGGAAAAAAAAATATCAATACCTATACAAGATGATGTGCAAATTACTAAATCTTGTAAATCACTCCTCTCTGCAGCTTGGATGCAATAATAAATGTTAGAAGGTAGTATAAATAGTAAATAATTCTATCAGTGTTATTGCTCTGCCAGTTAGTCATTGATTATTTTCCTGTCTGCAAAATAATGCTTCTTCTGAAGTTCATGTGCCTAAATTAGTAGTGTATAGATAGCAATACTAAAATTCCCTTATAGTTAATCAAGAGGCTAGTTGGAAAATCCATGTGTCTGAGGAACATTGACCTTTGGATAACCTTCTCCATCTCTGTGCACCCGATAGACATGACCTCATTCGTGCCATTTTTCCTCATCTTCCATTATATAGGAGCTGGTGGTCTTTGGTGATCTTTCAGTGGTACTTCTTCAGTAGCCTTCACTGTCTAAATATCTTGCTGATCTTCTTCTCCTCAAACCACAGCTCCTTTTCTGCTGGCGTCTTAACCTATTGCAGTTTCATCTCCACTCCATCCATGAGAATCTCTGGATATATGTGAAAACTCCCAACTATTTTCCCAAATTAAGCATGAATCCGATGAAAGCCCATGACAAGATGGCAAACAATATTTACCTGTTTATTATTTTATTTTTATTAATTAGATTTTATGCCGCTCCTCTCCAAAGGACTCGGAGCGGCTAACAACATGAACAAAAAACAACATCACAGCATTTAAAAACCAAAAACTGAGTCGACAAAGCATTTAAAAGACCTCCCAAACACATTCATCATACAGACACAATCACAATCATCCCCAGGCGCTCTCACCGGTCGAAGGGAAGTATGTGGCAGAAGACGGTCCCGTAAGTATCCTGGTCCAATGCCATAAAGGGCTTTATAGGTAATAACCATCACTTTGAATTGCGCTCGGAGACCAATAGGCAGCCAATGCAGCATGCGGAGAGTTGACGAAATGTGGGCACGACGGGGCAGGCCCACAACCGCTCGCAGAGCTGCATTTTGCACTAATTGTAGTCTCCGAACACTCTTCAAGGGTAGCCCCATGTAGAGAGCATTGCAGTAGTCGATCCTCGAGGTGACAAGGGCATGTGTGACTGTGAGTAGAGACTCACGATCCAAATAAGGGCGCAACTGGTGAACCAGGCAAACCTGGGCAAATGCCCCCCTCCATCCTGTCATAGCTAACATCCACGATTATTTGCTGGAATGACTTATTGAAAAAGTATTATCTCAAATGCTCACAGAACAAAACTAAGAAAGGTACTTTTCTTACATATTCTATTAAGCTAAATCACATAGGCAAAATTACCAATTATGCATTCTATCCACACAAAATACTCTATTATTCCCTGTAATTTATACTTTTTGTACCATGTACCAAGATCATAATTTTTAGGTAATATTATCCCTAAATTGCATACAAACATAGATTTCATATTTTGCCTTAGTGATTCTTAATCAGTTAGACTAAATCTCTACTAGCAGCTTATTCCTGAAAGGTTGTGTAATCAGTTAAACAGTTCTTTGAGCCCTGAAGACTCCTAACAGGTTTTGAAATGAGAGAACATTTCATTATATGAACCTTGAAATTAGCTACCTCCTTCCCACTGAGAGTGAGAGATGATAAATACTTTAAATTAAAGGATGGCATTAATAGAGTTAATATTTTGTTCAGAAAACTGCTGTTAAATTATTACCAAGCAACTGCACAACCTAGCACTTTAGAGCAGAAGTTATTAAACTCACCATTGGTAAGGTCTCATTTTGTGGCCAAACAGTTAATAATCCATTCCACGGAAATGTAATTGGCAAGTTTTAAAAGTGATGCAACTTGCCAACTGCTGTTGCATGAAATCATATAATTTTAAGGGTCCTTTTAAGTGAACCTCTGATCAGTGCAGGAATCCATATTAAGCGATCCACAACAGATACATCCCCAGCCTTTGCTTCAACACATCCAATGGAAGGAGGTTTCCAGCTCACTGGATTCTATTGTGACTTGCTTTTACTGTCAGGAAATTTTTCCTAACATTCAACAGAAAGATATCTTTCTGTAATGTAAAGCCATCATTTTATGTCTTGTACTTTGGGATGATAGAGAACAAGCCTTCTTCTATGTGACAGGTATTTTCAGGTATTCAGAGAATCTATCGAATTCTTTCTTGGTCTTTTTTTCACCCAAGGTGAATCTCTCTTATAGGATTAAATTTCCATTCAGCTGACAACTTTCACTGCCTTTTGGAACCAATTTGTTTAACATATTTGTAAAGGATAATGCCCTGACTTGGACACTTGAACAAAATGGAGTGGTAATACAGTATAAAATGGATGTATTACATCCAATAATTTATTTAATTTATAATCAATTCTTGTTTCAATTTTTTCAGAACTACTGCTGTCAATCCATGTATCCCTATTGGTAACTGCACATTTGACCATTTCCCCCCAACTTTTCCCATAACTTTTTATTTGTCTCTTTTAAATTGTAACCTTTAGTTTCAAGCTTTTTCTTTAACTTATCAAGTTCATTATGAATTTTATTTCTATTTTCTATGGTATTAGCTACCCAATTTTGAATCATTTATAATTTTGCAATTTACCCCAATTTGAATCATTTACTTCCTCATCTAAGTCATTAATAAAAATAAGAAGAAAGAATAAAAATAAAAATAAGAAGAGTAAAGGATTCAGGACTGGATCAAGCACTCTCTATTTCCATTCTGAGAAAAATCTATTGCTGATATTAGAATTATATCCATCTATTTCAGCGGTTCTCAACCTTTTTCAGGCCGAGACCCCACCTGCGCCGCCCATGCGCACCGCGACGGGCCGAACCGCGCATACACAGTGCGATGGGCCCAACTGCGCATGCACGGTGCGCGTGACGGCCTGAATCACGCATGCGCTGCGCGACGGCCTGAACCACGCATGCACGGCATGCGCGACGGCCTGAACCGTGCATGCATGGTGCGTGTGTGACGGCGTGAACCGTGCATGCGTGGTGCGACGGGCCGAACCACGCATGCGCGGCGCACGCAATGGGCCGAACCGTGCATGCGTGGTGCAACAGGCTGAATCGCGCATGTGTGGCGTGCGCCAAATCGCACATGTGTGGCGCAACGGGCCGAATCACGCATGTGCGGCACGCGTGCGATGGCCGAGGGGAAATGGGAAAAAAATGGCGGACTGCGGTGGTTGGCGACCCCCGTGAAACGGTCGTTCGACCCCGAATGGGGTTACGACCCACAGGTGGAGAACCGCTGATCTATTTCCTTAATTATAATCCCAACTAGGGATATTTCATTCTGAAAAGAACCAATTCACACCTGCTTTGTGAAAGTATATGGTGTTCTCACTTGTAAAAAAAACCTCCCCAAATAACTGCTTGGTCTTTCCTTTTTCTTGATTGTAAAATATCAGGTTAATTACACCATGCCTTTACTACTTTTTTTGTGTGCATTTGAATCAATGTTGACTCCTGGCAACTGCCTGGACAAGTTCATTGCCCCCTTCCTTTTAATATACAGATAGTCCTCACTTACCAATGATAATTGAGACCGGGAAGTTCCTAACTAAGCAATGTGGTATAAAGCACACAATCATATGACCATGCCAACTTATAACAGCAGTCCCAGTTGCTGTCACTTCTTGAATCCAACATGGTCACAATGTCCCATGATCATGTGCTTGCCATTTGCAACTTTTTGCCAGGTTCTCCATTGATTTTGCTCATCAGAAACTAGCAGTGAAGATTACAAATGGTGCTCACATGATTGCAGGATGCTGCAACATTATAATTGCAAGCCACTTGCCAAACATCTGAATCATAATCACACCACACAGGGGAAGCTGCAATATCTGCAGCTATAAGATCTGTCAGAAGTTCCCCTCTTTAAGCACCTTGCCATGCATGAGTAGTTGTTAACTTAGAGCTATCTATAATAGGATAATGGTACCACTATAAACTTCTCTTATACGATAAAAGGTCTGAAATGTGCCCTGTCTTTATAATGCATTATTTATACAACTCTAGGGATACATGTGACTCTTGAAGCTTCATTTAGCTTAGAGACTCCCCAAAGTTAGGATAAGGGTTAAGTAAAGCTTTCTTCAGATTAGGCTTGATTGTTATGATGAATACATGGACATATTCATATCATTTTCTTCACAGATATATATAAATTTGCCATGGCCTTCTTTGGATATTATTTTACTCCCCAATTTCACCTGCAACCCTGGATTTTCTGGGGGATGTCCTACCCAAGTATTAATTTTCATTTTTTTTTCAAGATTAGCCAACTCTGTCTAGGTGCTGCTACCTCTGTGATAAACCATGTCACCAATTTGTGGATATATTAATAGAAGTAAAAAAGCCACCTAAATATATGACTAAGAAATGGCCAGATTAATTATATTTGAATTATATATATGTATGAGATCAAATGAGATCAAATTGGATTGTTGTTCTGCCCATTCCAAACACTTTGCAAATTGGAAATATTCTCAACCCTTCACTCAAAAGCCAACTCTAGATGTTCTTAGTGGAGTGACTACATCTGTCTGATTTAGGAAATACTGAATGACCTTCATTTAATGCGTGCATAGGGTTCTACCTACGTTCAACTTTTTCCAGCATCACTGTGCTAAAATTACTTCTGAAAGTATGGCCTAATATTTTAATTCTAATAAAACATCACACCAATGGAATAATAAAGGAACTCGTGGCATCCATATCCAATCTGTCCAATAAAAAGTGACCCAATCTAATAAGGGCTCTAGAAAAATAAAATAATTTCAGACCGAATTTACTTTTGTGGCTAGACATTATAATTCAAACTTATTTTGTTAGGTCACCAAATGTAAGTCCTACTATAACTTTTTTTATTATTAACTGTTTTTAATATTAGTTTTCATGTATTGCCTTCTGAGTTTTGAGACCTTTAGGTGAAACAGGTAGGCAAAATAATTATTTTTTTCGTTATTGTAATGAGACATGGAAAGAAAACAAAAACAATCTAAACATATAAAAAGCTTAAATTTTATAAGTCCACAGTCTTACACAGTTTTTTCCCCAGATAAATGAGGAAGGGTTTTGGTATATAAATATTTCCACCTGAAAAAAGTATACATTTTGTCCACCACTTTTTAAAATATGTAGTCTGTTTTAAGATCATGCTCAGAAAGAAATAACTTATTATATGACAGAATACAGAAAGAAAAAAGTGGTCACACGAAAATATCAGCATACTTGAAGGGTCGTTCCAATGAACAATTTCTGACGGACTGGAAACAGTGGATAGACTATATCCAAGAGAGACACCAATCAAACCGAATGCAGCTGGCGTTTAGCTGAGGCTCGATGGGAGGAGGGAAGAAGGGTTAACAAATCAAATGTTTACATAAACTAACACCCAATGTTGAATGTATATGTTCTATAACTAATGCCTCTTAACATAATCTTAGGACTAATGTTGTTTGCTTTAATACTGTTAAAGCGGACTGAATCTCTACCTCAGGATATGAAACTTTTACCTCAGGATCTCTGGTTAGGGACTATAAAAGATTGCACTAGTAATGGGATGAAGTCAATTCAGAAGCGCAAACGAACAATATGCAATAGACTAGATACAGCAGATAGACCATATATAAGAGAAACACCAACCAAACAAAAGGTACTCGGAGTATACTTGAAGAGGGAAGGGAGGAGGGAAGAACGTTTACTAAAACAGATGTTTACAAAGATTAATACCTAATGTTGTATGCTAAGGTCTAGGATGATTGTTTAAATGAAAACAGGATTGCCTGTTCTAAGCCTACCCCTAAATTCCTGTATCCTGACCTTACAGCTGGACATCCATATGTAAGTGAGGTTGAACTGCAGAGTCTTCACGTGATTTGAAGCCCAAAAGAGCCCCCAATGAATACAAGCCCCTCCACTACTTAAAAATTCTCTTTTAAGGATAGTGAGAGCAATTCTGCTCTCCATCTTAAACTGCTTCTTTCCCATATTGTTCCTGGCTTTTCAAAAGCTAACCTTAAACGTTATAGACCAGATAACATGCTTTAATAATAGGGCCATGTTGGTGCTTAGTTCAATGTTACAAAAGGAAAGACTATGGACACCAAAGACCCCGATCGGATGTTTTCTTCCTTCTTTTCCCCTGTTTTCCATTGTGCAGGAAAATTATGCATTGCTGGGTGGTCTGCGTTTTCCTTTTAGGGAATATTTTTTTCTTACTGATCCTCATTGTCTTCCTTTGCTTTCCCATATGTTTGAACATATGGATGCCTTCCCACTCTCTTCCACATTGTCACCTTTGATATCTAGGCAGATCCTTTCATTGTTGCTCTGCTGCTACAATTTCCAAAGCAGAAGAAACAAGTTGTTCCTTTATTCTTACATTACACCATTCAATGGTGACTTTTAAGCAAGGAGAAATTGATAATTGAATTTCACAGAAGCAAAGAAGCACTTGTTAAAACTACATAATTTTACTTATCAAATCTTTCATCCATCTAGAAAGTTTTTCCTCCTTGCAGTTCTCAGTGGGCATTCTTTCTGATGATGCACACTCCTTTTGTTTTTCACTCCATGCAAAATTGCCCTCTCCCATCTCAAATCTTAATTGCCCTCTTTAATATTTGGGGTGGGAGATGGCAATTTTACACTGAATGAAAAGCAAAAGGAGTGCGCACCATCAGAAAGGAGGAATTGTAAGGAGGAAGAACTCTCTAAGGAGTGGGAAAATAGGATGAAGACTAGGATGAAGAAATTAGGATGAAGAAATACTATAGAATGAAGAAATTCTATTGACTTATTAACCATTATTGACCAATAATTCAATAAATAATAGATAATAAAAATGACAGCTGCCAATTAGTGAAAAATATAGGAACCTAGTAGTCCAGAATAAAATAGCTACTGAAGGCAGTGACTTGGAGGAGAGTGAGTATGCTAGATTCTGTAGTTATAAAATTGGGGCTGTCACTAGATCAGAAAGCTATAGTACAGACTATCTATTTGGATAGAAAATTGTTCTGAATTGGACTTCAAAACATGGTTGAAAGACACACTTGCAATGAATTGGAAATGCATGGAGGATAGCACTATCCACTATCATGCGCTAAAGAAGTGGTGAACAAACCATGCTGGAAATTTAGCAAGCAGAAAGTATAAATTTAGATTGATAGATTCAGTTGCATTTGCAACATTGTAGACTAGAAATATTTGTGCTGTTCTGTTCCCTTTTACTCACACATGAATTATATAATTAGGTAATACCAAAAAAGAAGGCTACCTGAGGAGATTTCTGCTTATGATATTGCTTTTCTTCTCCCTTTAAGTCATTCTTTTTTTTTTTTTATAATTATTTTTTATTGGTTTTTTTATAATTTTAACAGAGAAAAGAAACTAGTCATATCAAATCATAATATAAAAGTAAACAATCATCCATACACAAAATATAAATACATTTCAATACATCTAATACTAATAACTCAACTGAGAATAATCATCCCAAACAATTAACATCACTGCTCGGCACCCCCACCACCACATCCCACCAACCCTATCCTTCCCCCTCACTTACCAACTGACTACCTACCTTCTCCCTCCTTCTCTTCTTTCTGCTTCCTTCTCTATCTCCATCCTCCTCTTCCCCCTTCTTATCAACTTACACTTACATCAACCTTCACTCCTCCTTCCTTTTTCCCATCAGATGTGGAGCCCAGAGGACACCCGAGCAACCCCTTAATAACAGTAACAGTAATTATTTATTCTTCCTCCAACCCCAATTGCAGTTGAGAAAACATCATGTATAAGATTATCAAGCCTCCCTAACCCCCCCCCCCCCGACTTCCCAGAGTGAATACAGGGTATAACAAAAGAAAACCCCACTACATCAAACAAAATAATTATATAATCTTAACAAGAATTTTAAACTATATAAAAAAAGAAAGAATAATAATAATTATATTCTTATTCAATTCAATTTACCATAATATATCTTAATATATATCTTCATTTAAACATCCTCTCCTAAACCTTACTTATAATATTTATCTTTAATTCAATCCATAATCTTAAATTAACCTTAATTCCTTTAAACAATCAACTCATCTTGTTAAGAATAGTATTTATCATTTACATCTAAACCACCAATCTAAGTCAAATCTAATACATTTAATTTGTAATAATATATCTTAATATATCTTAATATATCATTTAAACATCCTATCTTACAACTTACTTATAATCTTAATCTTTAATTCCACTCATAATCTTAGATTAACTTTAATTCTCTCATTTAGCTATAAATTTCATTTAATCAATCAAGTTCTGGGCTCTCCCACTTAACAAATAAACCTCCATAATAAAAACAAACTATTTGTACCATATCTAACTTACATTCCAATCTAGTGTCAAACCTAGATCACCGAAACAAATACATCCTTCATCAATTTAATTTAATTACATCAACCATTAATCATCTTACTCATAATCTTAGCCCTTAGTTCAATCCTCAAGTTACCCATTCATTACTTCAAACGAATTCTAGGTTTTTTTTTTAACCAAATAAACCACCATACCAAGGCCACCCTTCCAAATAATAAGTCTCTCCTCTTTATTTCTTCAACCCCATAAATAAATTGCTTCTTAAGTTGAGTCTTCCTTTCTTGGATCAAATCCTGCTTTCCATAAACAAACTGTTCATCAAGCAGAATCCTTTTCGCTTTATAGTCTAATTGCATCATAAAGTAAAACAATGTCCCCTTTTTATCAATTAAATCCTCTTCTTGCTGCTTGGCTGGGTAGAATTCCCTTTTTTGAAACAAAACCTCTCCATAAAAGAACTGTTCATCTAGCAAAATCCAATTATAATCTTTATTCTCGAAACTATCATCTTCTCCCTGTTGATCTTCTAATTTCTCTTGTGTTAAATCAGTTTCATTTGAAGAAAAAATTCCAGTTAGTTGATCTGATTCTTCTCCATGTTCAGATTGTGAAGTAAATTGTTCAACAGTCAATTGTGAATCAACTTCATTTGGAAGAAAGAATTTAGCTAATTTAGTTGCTAGTTCTTCAATATCTATAAAAGCCTCTTTCAATATTGCTTTCATTTCTTTAAACTCTTGCTTAAAAATCCTCATTGTATCAAACCATTTCTCATAAAATTCATCAGTAGAATCCAGCATAGGTTTAGCATTTGGCTGTAAATTCCCCTCCATTTTAAAATCAAGTAATCACAGCCGTCTCTCTGGCTGCGCTTAAGAAAACAGGAAGAAAGTAAAAAGTAACAAATCCACTTTCACTTTCCAGTGAAAACAGTGAAAGCTAAATGCCATTTTGAAACATCATGTTGATTGTAGAAGTTAGAAATGTATAACTAAAAAGAAACAATAAAAGTACTTGCAATCCATTTAAAGCTCCTGTATTCATTCAGCCTGCTAACAGTCTCTCCAGTGTTGAATTTTAAAAAAAGCAGAAGTGGTCGCGGCGTCTTTCTCTGCCCGAAGACAGAAGCGTCTCTGGATAGGAGCGTCCTCCGGAGCTATAGGGAGCTCACTCTTAATCCCTGAAAACTTATTTTCCAGGGATTTAAGAAGGCTCAACCTTGCTCCCGATGCTCTTCACCTCTCCTTTGCCCGGAGAGGGGATTTTTCACCGCGAGAAAACAGCTGATGAACGCTGTTTTTCGCGGCTTTACAGTTCCAGATGACGGAGTCTCACCGAGGAGACCCAAGCGGCGCCGGCGGAGCCACCGGAAGTCCCTTTAAGTCATTCTTCAACCAATATTTGTTCCGGAATGTCCTTAATTTTTCTAAGCATATTCCAAAAGTGCATGTTGAGTGACATGATTACAACTCAAGTATTGACATAATAGAATGGGAAACAGGTGACCCTTGTGGTAAGTAAGGAAAAACATAACATAAAACCCAATATTTAAACTTACAGTCCTGGAGATTTAGCGGCTCCTAAATAAAATATAACTATGCTCAGAAGGCATAGTGCAGACATAAAATTAAATGGCTTATAAATATGTGGAAGGAGAAAGTTCAGCAGGCAAGAGGCAAGAATTGTCAGCAATAGAAAAATGGCCTGTTCCCAAATTTTACTGAATTCAAATGGAAAACGGAACTTGCAGCAATAAACCAGCTGAGCGATTATGGAATGGGACCATATGCATTCAAAGCTAATATGGAAACAGCACAAAAGCCGATGTATTACAAAGCCTTTACCTCAAAATAGAATGCGAAGATGCCCAAGAAAAGATCTTATCCATTTAGATGCTTTACTGTTTTACCTGTTTTACTGCTTAGCTATTCAATGTATGGACTGGCTGAAAATGTACATAAATGTACAAAAATGTACATAAATGTACCGAAAATGTAGATAAAGAAGCAAATATGCATGATACCTTATATATTTCCAGCAATGCAAACAGTGAGAGAAAGTGAGAAAGAGAGTAAATACTAAACCTAGCAGACAACTTTGTCTCCCGAAAAGTAGAGACGGGAACTAGGGGATTAGCCATTTTGGACCTAATTCTCACTAACAGAGATGAATTGATAGAAGGTGTTGAAGCCATAGGAAACTTGGGAGGAAGTAATCATGCAATATTGGAATTCAACATTATGGAAGCACAAGCAATAGAACACAGTCAAACTAGAGTCTTGGACTTCAAGAGAGCTAATTTCAATAAACTTAGAGAGGGTTTGGGAAGGATTCCATGGATGAGAATCCTCCAGGGGAAAACAACTCAAGAGGCTTGGGAAATTTTGAAAAGTGAGATAATAAAGGCCCAGTCTAGCACAATACCAACAAAGAGGAAAAATAACAGCTCTCAAAAGAAACCAGCATGGCTGCATAAAGAACTCTCTGATCAATTGAAAGATAAAAAGGACAAGTATAGAAAGTGAAAAGAGGGACACATAACTAAGTCAGAATATCAGCAAATAGCCTGAGCCTGCAAAGACGAAGTGAGGAAAGCTAAGGCCCAAAATGAACTAAGGCTTGCAACCAAAATCAAAAATAACAAAAAAAAGCTTCTTTCAACATGTAAAAAGCAAGAAAAAAGTGAAGGAAATGATTGGTCCATAGTGGATGGAAGTGGCAAGAAGGTGACAAACAACAGCAGAACTATTTAACTCATTTGCTTGCAGATGTTCCATTACTTAACTAGGTAGCAGTAGTGCAGGTAACTGGGATTTGCTTCCTGTTAATTTAGAAGCCCTGGTGGCACAGTGGTTAAAGTGCAGTATTGCAGGTAAATCTGTCCACAGCTCGGAGTTCAATCCTGATGGGGCTCAAGGTTGATTCAGCTGTCCATCCTTCCAAGGTTGGTAAAATAAGGACCCAGATTGTTGGGTGAAATATGCAAATAATGCTTACATTGTAAACTGCCCAGAGAGTGGTGTAAAGTGCTATAGGGCAGTATATAAGGCTCAAATGCTAATGCTATGCTAGTTTGTGTTCACGGTATGGGTTGTGTTCACGGTATGGGTTGTTTTTCAACAGAAGTGCTTTCTAAGTTGCCATCATTTTCCCTGCAGATTAAAATATTCAGGAAAGATAGAGTACTGTTGTTTTTTCTTCTTGTGTGTTTCTTTAGACATTTTATCTATTAGAGCCCTTCAGCAAATTGAAGTTATTCTCAGCAGCCAACCTGACAAGCATCTTCACTGCCTCCACATTCCAAATGTTGACTACTTAGCTGAACTGCTTACCATATTGTTGTGAAAGTCAACAAGCCAGAAAATCATTTGGCTCCATAAATTGTCTTGGATGGAGAATCTTTAGCAGTCCTTTGCTTGTGGATGTCCACAGTGCTAAGGTCATGCTTCCACTATTCTGAGGTAACAGCTACATCTAAAGAGTGCCCACTCACTGTTCCAACTATTGGGTTTATAATAACTTTGGATAAACCTATGGTTTTCATGATGCCATGACATTTTGAGATGGTTTTTTTGATTTCCAAAAATCTCGTATCTTCCTTTCCTTTGAAGAGAGTGCCCTTTTGGAGAAATGGTATATACCTATCATAGAATTAATATTTGAGAAGAACATAAATAGACTAATCAAATGTTGTTTCCAGCTCTTTAAACAAACTGTTATGAATTAATTCCATGCTTCTAACTTTTTTTTAAAACCAGATTTAGGTTAGGAGCACGATGGATACTACAAGGGAATAATATGATTCTCATCAAAGCTTATATTTGTGGTATGAGAAGTCATGAAAACTTTTTAGAACTTTAAAAACTTCCTTCTACATATATATTATATTTTGGAACTGTCTGAATTTAAACATTAAACATATTTTTTTAGGCGACATATTGATAAACCAAAATAATACTTCATTGCTTTTTAGGGATGTTAAAAGTTGCCATTATTGCTTTCAATTAGCTATCTATGCTAACATTTCTGATATTATACATAGAATGATTTTCTATTTCTGATTTTTCAAATGAGCACAAAGTCAAAAGATTCACTACAAAGCAGTAAAGAAAACAATTATATTCAGCCTGTATTAGAAGCAATAAAGATTGATAAGAAATTAAAACGTATGTTATAAACTAGATATTTAGTCACATTGGAAGGGTGAAGGATTAAATCAATGCATATGTCTAATTGCTTGTAATGACAAAGTGAACATCAAAAGAATAAAAAGACTTGCCAATGCTCTGAATTTGAAAATTCTCTTGAATAAATTAGTTGCTGTCAGAAGTGAATGTTTCTTACAGACATATAATTATTCATAGTGGATGCCATAATGAAATGCTTCAAAACATCAGTGAAGACAGTTACAGGGAAACTTTAATAAAATAATATATTGGAAGGCTTGGCTGTTTCAGATGGTGGATATTTGATATGTATTATAACACTGTCTCCTTTTAAAAACAGTTTAACAGACAAAAGTATAATTGTTCATGTCTCACATTTGCTGTCATTCTCAGAAAAATGTAATTCTAAGTCTGAATATTTATCCTTTAAAGCATCTTTAGTTCTGTACATAAAATATTTAAAATGAAAGTGATTTAATTAGTGGCAGATGATAAAAGGAATTTGGTTATTTTATGTAAGTATCTAAGCATTTCTCAGAAAAAAATAATTCAGAAAGCTTTAAAGTAAGACAAGCAGTAAAATCACAGTAAAAGAATCCCATTTCTGTCATTTCAAACAAAACATTTTAGTGAATGTGTATTTAAAACTTTGTTTTATTTAAATATTGATCAATCTGTCATCATTTTTATTTATTTTTATTATTATCACATTTTAAAATTGCCCATTTCCCTCATAGAGGAACGCTTGAAGTGTACAATAAAATGTTAAAAACAGAAAAGCAGTATATAAAATTTAAAAGAGGCAAGCAATATTTAAAAAATTGGTTAAAAGGTGGGGGGAAGGTTTTCAGGGTGCTAACCTGATTAAAAAAAGTCAGGTCAGGTATAGAATTGAGGGTTGTTATAATAGCCCAAAATTATTCAGATTAAATTTTTCAACAGCTGGTCTCTTGAAGAAACTAATATGAATGTTCCTTGGAATCACCACAATCAACCTTTTAGAAAGACAAGATTAATAGCAATAGCACTTACTTAGACTTATATAGTGCTTTACGGCCCTCTCTAAGTGGTTTACAGGGTCAGCATATTGCCTCCAACAATTTGGGTACTTATTTTACTGATCTTGGAAAGATGGAAGGCTGAGTCAACCTTGAGCCCTCAGAAACAAACTCCTGGAGTGAGCAGTAAGTTAGCCTGCAATACTGCATTCTAACCACTGTCCCACCATGGCTCAATGCTGTGTATATTTCTCCCCCCCCAATTTTCTGAATGTTTTTCTCTCTGAGAAAACAGTGCTTTTCTACCTTATTCTCAGAAAACTTCAGAATGTATTTTGGAATTTTTTAGTAGTCTTTCTGAATTGATTAGATTAAGGAATTAAGGAGAAAGTTCCTAACAGTGAGGACAATTAATCAGTGGAAAAGCTTGCCTTCAGAAATCATGGGCGCTCCATCACTGGAGGTTTTTAAGAAGAGACTGGACAGTCACTTGTCTGAGATGGTATAGGTTCTCCTGCTTGAGTGGGGAGCTGAAGACCTCCAAGGTCCCTTCCAGATTCTATTCTATTCTATTCTATTCTATTCTATTCTATTCTATTCTATTCTACAACAGATGACACTGTTTTTCCTAATAGAAAAGGTCTCATGGGAGGAACTGTTGCACAACACAATTCCTAAATTTTGGAAATGAAATGAAATGAGAAACCAGGGAAGCTTTAGGTGGCCAAAAAGATGACTGCATGATGAAAACCAGAGCACACATTTCCAGCTACTGTTTAATTAATGTGTAAGTTTACTTTCATGAGACATTCTGTTATCCTGAAAAAAAGAAAAGCAAAATCCATTCTGAAAGGTTTTAAAACATAAAAAAAACAACAATACAGTTCTAGACAAAATGCAAAACTAGTTCCATGGACTGATCGGGGCTGATTTGGAAACAATGATAAGATTGAATTACTTTGGACAGTTGAATATCTATGGAGATTCTCAGCCATCTAGGTCATAGCTGTCTCAAAGGTGTTTTTTCAAAAGGCAACTGGACTTTGTTTTTCCTTGAAGGTGCTTTGCTTCTCATCCAAGAACCTTTTTCAATTCAGTTCATTTCAGTTCAGTTCTTCATGAGTTTGGACAGTTGAAATCTGAAGAAGCAACATAACGGGCTCACATATGGAATTTATTTGTGACATATATATTGATAAGCAGAACCTGGAATTCTGTGAAGCAGAAGAATGGGGCATTTACTTTCATTTGCTTCCTATGTTTGTCATCCCAGTTCTGCAGTAATAATATCAATATTCAGCAATAATTTTATGGCCTTATATGTGAAAATTTCACAAAGAAAGAAGTCAGATTAGATGATCCACTGAGTCCTCTGCATCAATTGGAGTATGCCCTAGCATACTTGCCCAACAACCTGTCTATAGACCATGGCCACAGGCCAAAAGACTTAACTCAAGATTTAAATCATAACATTTCTTTGTCTTTGTGGACTCCCTTTGATGACAGGGGTCAGCAGGCCAGAGATTGATATGGTCCTCAATGGAAAAACATACATGCAGAGGAAACATGCAAAGGGGTATCTCTAGATTTCTGCCTTGGTCTCAATACTCTTCAGCATCTTCATAAATGTTCTAGATGAGGCGTTTGAAGAGCTATCAGCAAATCTGCAGATTATACCAAGCTTGGGGGAATTGCTAACACTTTGGAAAAAAGACTGAAGATTCAGAAGGATCTTGATAGATTTGAGCATTGGGCCACAACCAACAAGATGCAGTTCAGTGGTGAGAAAAGTAAGGTCCTGTACTTAGGTATGAAAAACCAAATGCACAGGTACAGATTAGCTGGTATTGGCTTAACAGTAGAACCTGTGAGAGGAATCTAGGTGTCCTAGTAGATCTTATTCAAGTATGAGCTAACAGTGAGGTGCAGTTGCCAAAGAAGCCATTGAAGTCTTAGACTGCATCAACAGAAGGATAGCATCAATGCCACAAGAAGTGATAGTACTGCTCTAAACTGCACTAGTAAAGCCACACTTGGAATAATGCATCCAATTCTGGTCAACATTATAGCAAAAAGATGCTGAGACTATAGAAAGAATGCAGAAAAGAGCAACAAACATAAGGAGTTTGGAAGCTAAACCATATAAAGAACAGAAGGGGTTTAAGGGAATAGGTATGTTTAGCCTAATGAAGAGGAGGCTTAGGGGTGACATGAAAGCAGTCTTCCGATACTTGAAGGGCTGTCACAAGGAAGAAAGGATCAATTTATTTTCCAAAGCACCTGAGGTCTGGACAAGAAGCAATGGGTGAAAGCTAGTCATAAGAAAATCCAACCTGGAACTAAGATGACATTTCCTGACACTGAGAACAATTAATCCATGGAACAACTTGCCTCCCAAAACCTCGCTGGAGATTTTCAAGAAAAAGTGGATAACCATTTGTCCAGGATGGACAGGACATTGGACTAGAAGATCTCTAAGGTCCCTTCCAGTTGTGTGATTCTATGACTGTAATTCTATTTCATTTTCTATATGACAATGTTTATGAAACTTGAAGACAGCTTTCTTGTGTCCTCACTTTGTTGTTTTCTCCAGACTAAACATATACTGTATCTCCAGCTGTTTTTCCTTCCACACCTGTTATTTATTTATTATAAAAGTTATTTGCTGCCCATCTTGTATTCAACAACTGTGGGTGGTTTACAACATAAAAAGATTGAAAATATTAAAACCATCCTTTAAAAAAACATAGCAGATAAAACCATAAGACATAAAATCATGGACACAAGATGGCAAAGGAGGAAGCCAGACACATGGGGGCAAGAGGTAGGGTTGAATTTTAAATAGTCAGTCACCTCCATTATGAAGCTCCCCATTGGGTCCAAACCATCTGGCATAGCCAAGTCTTAAGGCTTTCCCGAAATATCAGGAGGGTAGGAGTCAATCTCATCTCATCTTCTATCCTAAAATGCAGTATGAACAATTGGATGTAATATATTGGTGTGGCCTGACTAATGCATAGTAGAGAAAAACAATTTCTTCTATTGATTTTGAGTTGGGATTATTTCTGCCCACTGTTCCTTCTGAATCTTAGCATTGTTCTATAGACTATTTGTTACCTTCCTATTTGTGTCCAATTTGCTAATCATATTTTCTAATTTATCATCCATGTTATTTATATATATATATATATATATATATATATATATATATATATATATATATATATATATATATATATATATATATATATATATATATATATATATATATATATATATATATATATATATATATATATATATATATATATATATATATATATATATATATATATATATATATATATATATATATATATATATATATATATATATATATATTAAGTAGCATAGGGCTCAAAGTGGAAACATGCTCAAACAGGGCTCTATCCGTCTAACAATAGCATAGTCCAGTCTATTTTTTGTTTTATTTTCTACCAGTTTCTTATGAGAGACTTTGTTGAATGCTTCACTGAAGTACAGGGGTGTCAAACTGGTGACACACAGGCTGGTTGTGTCACATTCAGGCCACACCCTTCCGGCTCCATAAAGGCAAAAAATGTTGTGATATGTCACGATACGTCATGTGACATGATTGAGTTTGACATCCATGGTATAGTATGTCCACTGCATTTCCATGGTCAGCTAAACTGCTGAGAGTAGCATAGACAAAGGTAATCAGATTGGTTTGGAATGGCTGTTCTGAATAAACATATGCTGGTTTCTACCCAGCAATGCAATGTATTCTAAAATGCTCACAAATTTACTTCTTAATCATTTGTTTCCATTTTTTGTCTGCTGTCAATATAAGCTGACCCATCTGTAATTATTTCAGTCTTCCTTTTTCTGCTTTATTGATTGTGTTTGATAATTTCTTGGTGTTTGACAATACACCATTAAAGTAGATATAATGGTGCAGGGATAGAAATGGAATATATTCTCTCCTTTTCTTGAGATTCTCTTAGAAAGTTTTACACTATGAACCTTCTTACAACCAATTTCATGCAATGGGAAATCACATTGTTTTCCAAAGGTTTGCTGAATTCTTTCTTTCACTAGTTCCTCTTCTGCCTCTGCATTTTTTCTTCTTAAATTGCTGGCAGCTCTTCATTTTTGTTCAAAAAAGTAATCAATAGCAAGATTTACCTCCTTACTCTTGTTACTTAATGATTTGATTTTCTTCAGTTGCTTATTGTTTATTGACTTTTAACAAAGCCAATCCACTGGCCCTTTAAGGGTTTAAGAGATAAGAACCAACTTAGTCTTTGTATCTAAGGATTCCTCCTATTACATTGACAAAACTTGTAGGGTTTTGTCCTATAAGTCCCTCTCTCCAGGTCATACTACCATACTATGTAACCCATCTCAGGGGTTGCAACAAAGAAAAGGGAGTAAACCTATTCTCCAAAGCACCTAAGGGAAGGACAAGAAGCAATGAATGTAAACTAATCAAGGAGAGAAGTACCTTAGAACTGAGAAGAAATTTCCTGACGATTAGAACAATTAACCAGTGGAACAGCCTGCCTCTGGAAGTTGTGAGTGCTCCAACACTGGAAGTTTTAAAGAAGAAATTGGACAACTGTTTGTCTGAAATGGTATAAGGATTCCTACCTGAGCAGGGGATTGGACTAGAAGACCTCCAAGGTTCTGTTCTGTTCTGTTCCAAATAGACAGTTATCTACTAGTGTAGCTGTCTGTAGCAAGGGAATTACATATGCATGTGAACGTTTTTCACAAACTCATTCTTTGCATTGTAAAGTTCTAGCTCACATGGAAATTTTCATGCAGATCTTAAGGTTTTCTACTTCTGGGAGTTGCAATGTATTGTGGATAATTGGCTATTAAGGAACAAAAAGAAAAGGAGTACTTACTGCACTGTACTAAATTCTACACAAGAAGTATTACCAGAAAAAAGCTTTTATTTCTCCCTCATCTGATTGATACTTAACTACACTGTAACCTTCTTGTCAGATGCCATAGATCTCAGGAAAAAATTCTTATCAAGCTACCATTACCAATCAAAGAAATGCAATCCAGAAGGGAAATCTCTACACTTCTTTGTTATTATTATTTTATTGAGTATAGCATGGTAAAAGGATGGGATAATAAAACAATCTTTTGTACTAATATACATTTACTTCTATGCCCCTCTTCTGTTCTTTCATTAAGAGATTATGGGATAATTATATTTTCTTTCTTCCACTTATCTTCATGACAGCTAGAGTGGCTACTTTACAGAGGAGAATTCTCTGTTGAAGGCATCTATATAGTCTAAGCCTAGAGGGGTCTTCCCATTGACAATTTAACAATGACACTATAGAGAAAGACAATTTTGGAATTAATTGTTATAGTTTACTTCAGAATGTCGGATGGGAATATGAAATACCATGTCCAGTCTAGATACCTCCTAACCTGAGGCTTATACAGAGCTGATTATGTCAACTCTGTTATGTGCTTTTTTTGGTTTTGTAATATAGTTTCCTTCCTTCCTTTCTCTTTTCCTATTGTAAATATAAAGTGGTGCTATCGGCAGAAAGAGAAGGAAACATCCACAACATATTCACATAATACTGATGTATTTGTTGTGTATATACCTGAAATCATACATACATACATACATACATACATACATACATACATACATACATACATACATACATACGTACGTACGTACGTACCTCTTACATATGTACATATGTATGTATGTGTGTGTGTTTCTGTGTGTGGGTACACAAAATTGAATTAACTAGAATTAGTTTAATCCAGGGGTCTTCAAACTTGGCCCTTTTATGACTTGTGGACTTCAACTCCCAGAATTCCTCAGTCAGCGTGCCTGGCTGAGTAATTCTGGGAGTTGAAGTCCACAAGTCATAAAAGGACCAAGTTTGAAGAGCCCTGATTTAATCGGTTGTATGAAATATCCTGAACTGGCTTTTTGAAGAATGCAACACCTCTTTTTTTATAAATACTAATTTAGAAGTACTTTTCTGAGATGAAAGTATTAATAAAAGTCATATATTTATTATTATAAAAGGCTGTGATGGCCTAGCAGTATTGCATGATGGGGTGAGTTCATATTCTTGCCTCAGCTCCTGTCAACCTAGCAGTTTGAAAGTATGCAAATGCAAGTAGATAAATAGGTAGAACTTCAGTGCGAAGGTAATAGTGTTATGTGAGTCTCAACATATAGTCATGCTGGTCAGACAACTGTGTTTGGACAATGCTGATTCTGTCAGTTAGGAAATAGAGATGAGCATCACTCCCTAGGACACAACTGGATAGGGGAAAGTTTACTTTGTTATTAATTACTATATAAATACTGTATAAGTATAAATAGTATATTTATACTTTATATTTATATAAAATATATAAATTATTTTATATAAAATATCATAATACTTTATACAGTATTTATACTATATAAATAACTGTAACTATATCCAGTTATTGCAAGTAAGGACCAAAAATAATAAAGCTACTAGTATCATGGAAAAGCATATTAAACAGCTACTGTCAGTCGGTATCAATTCTTAGTTGGCTACATAGATATATTTATAGCTTATAGGTTAACAACAACAACAACAACATTTAGATGGTTAGTTCTGTTTTCAGATATTTCCAGTCACTTGTTTAGCCAATGGAAAATAATTTTATACTGATTTGTATATTGCACTCTGATTTGAAGGCAGGCTTTTCCAACCTTCTCCATAATACAGTATGTTAGAATGCTAGGAAGTGCTAAAAGATACCATCTCCATCTGTATCACCTCTGTGTGCATCTCTGTCATCTCTATCTCTATTTCTATCATCATCTCCATAATCTCTATCATCTCCATCTTGTCATCTCCAACTCAATTTCAGAATAACAGAGTTGGAAGGGATCTTGGAAATCTTACAGTCCAACCCATTGCTCAAGCAGGAGACTATACTATTCCAGACAAATGGTTGTCTAATATCTTCTTAAAACTTCCAGTGATTCACAACTTCTGAAGGCAAGCTGTTTCACTGATTAATTGTTTGGTCAGGAAATTTCTCCTTAGTTTTCTAGTTTTTGGTTCTGTCCTTGATTAGTTTCCATCTATTGCTTCTTGTCCTGCCTTCAGGTGCTTTGGAGAATAGCTTGACTGTCTCTTCTTTGTGGCAACTCCTTAGATATTGGAGCACTGCTATCTTGTCACCTCAGTCCTTCTTTTCATTAAACTAGACAAAAACCTTTCCTGAAACTCTTCTTCATATGTTTTAGCCTCCAGTACCTTGATTAACTTTGTTGCTCTTTTCTACTGGATGGTTTCCATCTCCATCTTCCTTTTATGATGAGTAGTATTTTTCTTTCTAAACAAAATACTGATTCTCTAACTGTATACAGTATGGACAATAAGCTTTATGGATGACTTTATATTAGGAACAAGGCAATGTTCTAACTTAAGTGAGCTTTAAAAGGTCCAAATATCCTAGATCTGAGGATGCCTGCTAACACATGTGTCAATTAAAGTCAAATGTGTATATATTTGATACCGTACATTAACAATGCTGCCTACTAACACTTAACATGTATAGTGCTAAAAAACATTGTATTTTATATTTTTCATCTAATTTTAGCTATTTACCACTGGCTTTTGAGGCATTATGGAAATTTAAGACCATAGTGGTTATTCATCAAACTTCCTTTTTCCTATAAAAAGGTCAAAAATAGAATACATTTATATATTAATAAAATATGGGGATATATTGAGATATTCTTAGAAAGAGATGCTAAATAATTATAACAGATTTTAACAGTATGTAATTCATTTTGTGCATTGTACTACAAAGTAATGAAAAAATGAAGTGGGACGGAAAACAGAACTATGTGACATGTATTCTCTGCTGATTTCACTGAGAGCTTTATTTTATTATGAATTGTTTCAGACTGAACAAAAGACTTAGAATGTAAGACGAAAAAAGCCAGCCTTTAAACTGCTGTCAACTGAAAATCACTTTCAAGCTAGTTTCTTGTCTGACTTATAAAACCTTACGGGAACTCGTGGTTAATTACTTGGAAGAGGGGAAAATAGCAGAGAAGAGAATGATTTTAAGTGGAATATGCAGTTGCCCTTTCCCCAATCTTCAGTCCCAGCTTCCTACTCTATGATCATTTGTTCAATCTTCAACCACCCTCAACTAATTTACATAAGAAAAGTAAGCAGGACCTTTGAGTTACATTAGTAATATATTAATTTCCATCCACCACTCCACCATTCATCTTATATTTAAATTATTTAATGATTGGAGTTTTAGACAGCATCCAAATACATTAAAGCCATAAACCTAAACATTTCAGGACAGAACCAAAATCAAATTAACAGCAGGGAACAACAAAAACAGTATGGAAATCTTAACTATGTTAACTCAATAATAGGTACACTGAAGATAATTTGCATTTAATCTCTAATACGTATGTGTAGAATTGCAGATAAAAAGCTTTGCCTCCCAATGTTTCTTTAGTAAATTATATTAGTGTTAGGATTTCTAGCTATGGGTAAAAATACAGAATGTTCTTAGTAATTGTGCTGAGACCTGAGTTACCTAGTGCCTTAGGAAATAGTCTTAATAGGCAGTAACTATCTTATTTAGGCAATAGCTGTTGAGTCCTGACTAACATCTATTGGTAATGACAAATTCCAAAGCTTCACTTCCACAGCTACAGTATTATATCCATGTTTATATTAAAGAAAGAAAAACTAGCACATAACAATTGCTGTAATAATTGCTGTATTGACCACTACCACAGGGATGAATCGAGATGCTGTTTCCCCTGCATGTCACTCTCTAGAAAAAAAAGCTGAATTTTATGTAAAATATAATCTTAGTCTCAGCATGGAACATTAAGATGTGAATTAAAAGCATTTGCATCCCACTGTGTTTCTCAGTGGTCACAAACTATGAAATTCTTAGTGTCTTGAAAATTCAATTTATAATACAAGAAAGGTCATGTTTCTCTGTGGAAAATGATTGCTGACTGCCCATTTAACTACAGTGTATTATTGGATGAGGTTTCTGATCCAGCAACAAAAGACTCTTAAGAGATGCTAGGTAAAATCCAGAGTTAGTTGCTTTAATGCATTAGTCTTAAATGTCATTGATTTACAATCTCATTGACTTTGATGAAAAGTTGTTTGTCATCTTAATTGGCATTCAATCTAGACTTGATTAATTAGCAATCCCATGGAAAACCAACAACAGATTTTTCTAATATTGGTGACCACAAGTTATTTAATATTTCAAGTATAGCGTTAATAGTTAAAGCTACCTTTTCTGTGAAATTTTAGATGTTTTATGAAAAAAAAGAAAATGCCCATTCAACATGTGTGCCAGATTTAATTTTGGTTAAGTTAAAAATCTATAGGAAACTATTTTACAAATCCAAAAACTTTGAACTTTCAAATGAAGGCAAATATACATGTCTCAGTATAATGTTGCAGGATCCAATCTGGGTTGGTCACTGGGACCAGAGGTTTAGTCTTCCAAGCTTTTGGACTTGTGCTGGGAACTTCTCAGGGAACATCTCTCTCACTACATTCTTTCATCACATTCTGGTGAGAGAAAAATTCCTTGAAGATGGGCTCCAGCATGAGTCTAAAAGCTTGGAAGATTAAACCTCTAGTCCTGGTGATTGACCCAGATTGGATCCTGTAACTTTGAACTTTGCTTGTAAAATGAATCACAGACAAAGGTTTAACTGGACATTTATCTATTACAGATCTCACATTTCACTGCTCTTTTTGTGGGTCTGAATATATGTATGCATGTATTTATGTATTTATGTATGTATGTATATATGTATCTTCCTTTCAATTCAAGAATATGTATGTATATACGTATGTATGTATGTGTGTATGTATGTATGTATGTAGTATGTATGTATGTATGTATATATGTATATTATTGAATTGAAAAGAAACATACTGTTGTCCTCATTGTATATTACATAATGAAGAAATTTGGAAGATTTCAACGCTTTCAGAGATTGTTATGATATTTGATTTAATGTATTAATAGATAAACATTAAGGATGTAGAAGTTTCTATGCATTTTTAGATGTTTTACTAATTTAATTTTTTTAATGTTTCCAAATATTCATCGAAGTCAGATCTACCAGATTTATGGATTTTTATTTTATGTGGAATTCAATAGAAAATTAAATGAAAATAACCAAAACATCATAATTGAAAAATTAGAAATCTATATGTGAAATGGAGAGAAGAGTCTATTCTAATTAGGAAACTGTTAAGATTAATTGTTAGTGCTACAGAGCAGATTGTCTGTAAAAGTAACGAAATATAACTATTTATATTCTGGCAAATATTCAGAAAACAAATCATCTATCTGCAGGTGTAACATAAAATGTTAGTGTAAATATAGAACCTGCAGAGTAATTATATTTGGAAATGATGGTACTATTTTGATATCCTTCAAATTTCAACAAAGCTCAGAATTATCAGTAGGTTACTCTTGAAAGTATGTGCATCGTTTTTTGTTGTTTCTTTTTTAAAAAAACTCCTGGTGAGTTTTTAAAAACTCCTTGCAGCCACAAGTTTTTTTATGTACACCCAAGTCAGTAGACTCCAAAACCCAAGAGAGCAAACACAACCACATAGAGTCCCCAGGGAACACACACACACACACTCTCGAAAGCAGTACTCACTGCTCTCTACTCCTCTCTTTCCTACTGTTCCTGCAATATTAATTCTTATGAGTCCCACTCATGGAGAATAGTATTGTTCTATATGCTTTGTGCTGGTTTATGAACACATACTGACACCACCACACCCAGCTGCCTTTCTGCCCACCTTTATAGCCAACAGTCACTGTACTAGCTAGCGAGAGGACTTTAAAGGGACAGGATAGCACAGCTCAGGTCTGGCCATTTTGTAGGCAACCTGCCTTCTCACAGTCATCCAGCTGTTTTTTCTCTAATCCCATCAGTGATGGGATTCAGCCGGTTCGCACTACTTCAGCAGAACTGGTAGCTAATTTTTTGTTGCCCAGGCCAAATGGACTTCCAGAAGCAGCATCCACACAGAGAACCAGTTGTTCACATATTTGAATCCCATCACTGACTAGACTTTATAATCTCTTGTAAGTTTCTAGCTTGATGCCTTAGCCATGGCACCAAACTGCATGATCTTGGAAATAAGAAATATTGGAAGCAAATCATATATTGCTTTGTGATGCAGTCACAAAGGACTAAGGAATATAATAGAGGAGAAAGTGAAAGGTGTTTTGATTCTAAAGGACATAGTACCATTCAAAAGGCCTGTATTCTAAAACTGAATTAAAATGCTTAGAACAGGGCTTTTCAACCTTTTCACCCATTGCACCACTTTTAGGATATGGCAATATCTGACTACCACCAGTCGCCTAGCAAGGTGTTAAAAACTTGATGACAAAAAAAAAGGAAAAAAATGATAAAGTACAGGTAGTCCTCAACTTACAACAGTTCACTTAGTGACTGTTCAAAGTTACAATGGCACTGAAAAAAGACAACTGCCTGCCCGCCTGCCCATGCTCTTCCTCCTGTCTGAGGTTTTCATTGTTGTGAGCATTTCTCTTGAGGATTGGCAGCGGGAGTGTTTGGTTTTTATTCCCCCATCTGCTGGGTGGTTGCAGCAGGTTTTGGTCACTTCACATGACCCTGGGACACTGTGACCGTCATAAATATGAATCAGTTGCCAAGCATCTGAATGTAAATTGCAAGACTCTGGAGATGCTGCAACATTCCAGCTGATTGGCGCTTCTTCTGGGCTCAGCAGAAGTACCAGGATCAGTGCTGCTTTCCAGCTGATTGGTGCTTCTTCAGGGCTCAGCAGAAGTACCAGAATCAGTGCCGAGCTCCAGCTGGAGCCTGGCACTGATCCTGCCACTTCCGCTGAGCCCTGACAGTCCTGAAGAAGCGTCGATCAGCTGGAAAGCGTCACTGATCCTGGCGCTTCTGCTGAGCCCTGACAGCCCTGCAGCTCCAGCCATCTCTCGCTCAGGCTTGTGCGGTGCTGCCACCGGTTCAGCTCATTCCCCTCCCCCGCTACCACTTTTCTAGGATGGTCGCGTACCACCTACCAGGTGCCAATGTGCCACAGGTGGTACCCGTACCACTGGTTGAAAAGCCCTGGCTTAGTATATTAGTTGAATAGTACATGTGGGATTTAGTTTTCAGGATTCACCCTATGGCAAGGCTGCTTTTTCATGTAGGGCAAAATTTCTTAGCAAGAGTTTTCAACATAGACTGAACTATACCTTCTAGAATGCCTGGTCACTTTCTGCTAACTAAAAGGACAAAAAGCTGCAATTTAATGCACCTAGACTAGACATAAAACTATATTACAAGAAAATAGTTTTCACTATGAATTTCTGGTTGTCAGTGTTAGGAAATGTACTTTCTTTTTTCTTAATTCTTAAGAAATAAATGGGCCAATGGCTTTAAGCACAATAAGTTTGATAATGGACAAATTGATGCTAAGCATTCAGGACTGTCTTTTCTTAGCTGAAATCCAGAAAACATTTGTGTTCTATAAATCCACAGAGCTGAAAAAGTTGATTTCTTTTTTCTTTTTTTAATTTTCTTTAAGTGCTGAGACTGCATGGTGCTAACAGACAGACATAAAAGATGAGAGCAATTACTTGCTGTGCTTAATTTTGTATGATATAGCTGTTCCATTGATCTTATGATCAAAGATCATTGAAACTAGGATTTACAAAGATGTCCTGATGTAAGCAAGAGAAATATCTACAACTTGTAAATTATAGAATAAAATATATTTACACAATTCCAATTATTGGTAGAGATGGCAGTTTTCAATTAATCTCATAACTAATATGTGGTACTATAATTAGGCATTAGATTCCTCATCACAGAACATATATTTCTGTGTTAATCTTCTTGCCTTCACACAGATCAATTAGCAATTTAATTTGCTCATTTTACAAATTATTTTCCTTAGTATAGTATCTATGAAGGTGTTGTTTACCCATAAACAGCAAGTGCTAGAAAAGATCAGATTATCTGTCCATATGATTTTTCTTGGTTATTATTTTCTTTAATTTCAACACATTGTTTTAATTTATTCTATAATTTATTTCATTTTAAAAATTTGAATGTATCATTTTAACTACAAAAATCTCTAGAATCACATGTGGATGGGTGGAAAAGAAGTGTGAGAAATTTGAGGTATGAAAATTTATTTTAAACAGGGCCTTGAATTAGCTTTTTAAGATATAAATCATCTTATCTACTTCCTGCCTCCTAAACAACATAGTGGAAGTACAATAATGGACCCACTAAGACCAGAAATTCTTAACAGCTAGTTCAGTGCTTGTAAGTTCTGAAAGTATAAGTGACTCAGAGCTATCATTTTCCATTTCTAATGTAATATGAGAAGCACTCTCAACTTATCTGACACGCATGAGTTCCAAATGTATCCACAACTAACAGACACTACTACAGATATGATTTGAAAGTTCCATTACTGCAAGACTACATTTTCTTTAAAAAGCCATGGAATCTTTTAGTCTTATTTTCTGTTCTAATATTCAAGACATGGCAATGCAGTAGAACAGCCTTCTATATCATTGCTATGCTCCAGATCAAGCCAAACTTAAGACAACAGGTAGCTAAATCTTGGGTTGGCGGATAATTGTGATAAGATGTAAATAAGATTTTAAGTCAGCTGCCTAGAAGAAGCATGACACAAATTGATCAGAGCAGACCAGAAAGAATTGGAGAAAATTCTTGAGTTAAAATATTCCCTCATCCACAAAACAGAAAAGAAACAGTTTGCAGACAGTTTGTTCAGATATACAAAGGTTTAATAAATTTACAAATTAATATAAATCAGGTCTTTTTATTTTTTTGTATTTTTTTTTGCCATTCTAGTGTTCTATTGCCAATTGATGAAATTAACATCTATTTTGGTAGTTGTCAATGACAATCAAAAATAGAAAATAACCTTTTCTGTTTTTTTATCAAGTATTTTTCTGCTCTTCTACAGTTTTTACTTGTAACCATGAGATAATGTCTAATTCTGAAAATGAAAACAAAAATGAAATTACATACTTTCTTTGTTCTGAATGAATGACATTATACTTAGACCTTACATTGTGAGACCAAGTGCCATTTCATTTTTGTAATGAGAAAAATTATTTCAGAAAAGACATTTCATCATGTATTAGTTACCTCTTGTTTGAACTACTGCAACCTGCTTCACAAGTAGATCCCCTTGAGGAACATTCAGAAACTATAAATGGTCTAGAATGCAGTGGATCAAGTAGGCCTGGGCACATTCTTACTACTTGAAAAGCTGCACTGATTGTCAGCTGTCTTTCACTTGCAATTCAAGGTTCAGGTTACCAATTTTAAAAAATTATGTGACTCAGGACCTGGGTATCTATGAAACTACTTATTCCCAATTGTATCTGCCAACCAATAGTATCTGGTATCACAGGTTCTCTCATATTCTTTCTCAGAAGAAATTTCACTAACAGCCTTCTCAATTGCTGCCCCTTCTGTGGAAAAATATTATCCAGAATTTTGATTTGTAGCTTATTGTTTTCTAAGGCCATTAAAACTTGGTTATTCTAACAGAACTGGGAGGTGGTCATACTATTTTCTCTGGACTGAATTTTCATGTAACGGATGTTCCTAGGTCATATATGTATGTAATTACTGTAACTATGCTTCTGTTTCTATCTAATCTGCAGATGTCTGGTATGTATTCAGAGTCATCAGCAACAAATTGGAATAGTGTGTAAATTAATAAATAAGTAATGAATAGGCATAGTCATTATTACAACCACCTTGTTGATTTTCACTTTTTAAATATTTTTATTAACAATTTCAGATAGAAAACTTGCCTTTTTAGTGCAGTTACATACAGTGATTAAATTATGCTTCTGATTAGTCATTGCCGGATTAGATTCTTGTTAATATATTTGAGAAGTTTGGATATATTGTGCCATTATGCAACCATGTTCTGTTTAAATGATGATGTTATTGAAATATTTTAAACCTTTCCAGTGTGAACATCAAATGATTTCCTATTCTGCAACTCATTTGCTGACATATTGGTAAGCACCAATTAAGAGGGCTGCAAAAATATCAAAGAAGAGACAAAAAAGTGGCATTAGAATGATAGATAAACCTAAAGGCAAACAAAGGATTATTGATTACTTTCAAACTCTCCGCTTACAAAGCTCTCTTCGAGAACCCTGCAAATGAAATTTCTTCTTATCAGTTTACTATGCAGGCTCCGGAGAGACTGCAATGAAAGTCTCATTACAGAGGGTGAACAGTTCAAATTCCTACCCACTTTCCTGAATAAACCTGACTATTCATCAAGAAGGAAACTGAAGGACTCTGCTAGCCCATATTGAATACCTCGCACTAAAACCATTGGAGTCCACACACAATGATGGCTCATTTCACAGAAATGAAAACTGATAATAGTGTTCTCTCTGTTTATTGCCCTTTGCTATGATTTTTATAGGTAAAATGTACACTTAGAGCTGAGTGGATTACTGAGTAGTGCTTTAGGAAAATATTGCAATTAAGATAACCCTTCAAGCTAAAACCAATTCATTTTCATCAAACTTTGTATTACTCTTCCTCTCCATGGGCTGGCTACAGGAGTTACAGCTAGACCCCCTGATAGATAAATATTATATCTCTAGAGCCACTTTGCTGTTTGAATAGAGTTCCTTTACACTGAATTTAAAATGAGAAAATGAAGGCTCTTGAACTTGAAATCTTTCTAGTACTGGACTCGGAGAATTTTAACAGTGGATAACTAACACAAACTAGCTGTGCAATATAGTGAAGAGAGAAAAATTCACATCCATTCATTACTTTACTTTTTAAATCCTGGTATTTGATTATAGGGTCTTTCTTCATCTTTAGTAAAGCAGCTGTCAAAGTATAAATAATGAAGGACATGATCAAAACCAAACCAAATCAGAGTATCTAGTTTCAAGCACAAATCAATGCTTGAAGTGGGTTTCTTGAATACTATTACTATAGAAAAAAATTACTTTTAAAACAGGAAGAATATTAAAACATTAGGCAATCCAGTGTCCAAGTACTAGCAATATGTAGGTCATTCTATAGCCAGGTATGGAACAAGCTCTTAGAGGTCCTTTAACTATCTATTGAATGTCACTGAATATAAGTATCTTTATTCATTTTGACAATATATTGTACATATGAATTATTAACTGAAGAACTAAGAAATAAGTAATAATCATTCAATTCAAGATATGATTATTTCATATCCATGGGAAAAATGACTTTTAGAAGAATTCCATCAAGGATACATGAATCTGAAAATGCATTTCTGGAATGAGTTATCAGTGAAATTTGTGCAGAGATCTTCTGATGGACTGAATCTGTCTTGATTTAATTCTTACATTTATTGCTACTACACTTGCTGTCACACCCAGATGAAATATTTTTTGGATGCCTAGATTTATTTTTGAGTATAAAATGTTAACAATTTATCTGACTTCATACATTTAACTTCATATTTCACTTGAAATATTTTGCTTCCTTGTTTTATTCATGTTTACTATATTGACTTTCTCTCTCATCATGCTACTCTCTTTTCTACAATGTGATTTTGCAATCCTTTCTACATATTTATCAAAACAATCTATCTTACCAGGACCAAATGAAAAAAAAATAATTTTTGTAATAGAATTAAAGTATAAACTTTTATAATTTTGTATTATTTTTATGCTACTTTGAATCCAGAAAAGCACATTTTAATAATAAAGACAACTAATTTTGCAACAAAATTTTGCAGCCTGGAGAATTTGAACTCATGATTCCAATCACCCATAAGTTTCTTTTATGTTGGACTCCAAAATCTGCTTTCTGCCTCTTCTGCCAAAGTTTTATACTTGTTCTGTATGTCTCTATATGGTACCCTGAAACTGCAATTTGAAGTAACTATTCATTTGCATGTGGTTGAATAAAATTAAAACTTGTAAACTAGTACAGCTCAAGGTATGAGATTTTTTTCAAACCAAATTTCAGCCTTCTGTTTAATAAAGCTCTTTGAATGGTCAACTGATATCTGAAGTATTACAAGAAATCTTATAGAATTCAATTTAATTCATCTCAGATTTACCAACTCCCTTATTGTTATAACAAGATAATGTATGTTTATGCATACTTTGGATTCATGAAACAGACCAACTAAAATAATATTAATAAAATCATTATTCACTCCCTAGTTATTCTTATTTCTTCAGTATAATAAGCCTAAGACTGAGCATCATTGTTTCAGTCATAATTAATATTTTCAAAAGCATTCATAATTTGGAATATCAAGTTAATATAACGTTGAATTGTTTTGAAATCTCAAAAGTAAATTAATTACTAAATTAATCTTAAACTGATCTATTACACCATGTTTTTGATGCTGAGTAAAGAGCACTCCAAATGTCAACAGTTATAAGTGATAAACTGTGGACACTTTTGCAAAAACAATTTAATTGCATTCATCAGCTCATCTGAATAAGCACATCTGCAGTGATAATGATGCCATTATTTATGTTAGGAGGCTTGTTGTAATGTTTGTCACTAATCTCTAAATGGAGCTAGCATTTCAGTATAGGTAGAGTAACAAGTTTAAATGGGATCTGTGTCATCTGACAACAAGCAATCTAACTACAGGAGTTGGCAGGCTCCTTTAGATGATACCGGTAGTAATTATCTGATCTGATGTCACTGAACAGAGGTGCCTAGTCTGTTACTCTAGACTCTAGAGCCATTTCTGCTCTCAAAAGCCTGCTACAGCTTCCAGAGAACAATACTTAAAAGTTATGACTAAAGGGCAACTTTTAATGTGACATAGTGTTTCTCAAGCTCAATCAACTTTAACATGTGTGGACTTCAACTCCCAGAACTCTTCAACCAGCATTGGGAGTTGAGGTCCACACATATTAAAATTGGTGAGGTTGAGAAACAGTGATGTAACAGAAAGGGTAATATTAAATATATTACTGAAGAGTGGCAGTATTTACATTTTAACTAACATACATTAAATGTAAAGATTATCTCAATCCATCACCAGTCAGCAGCTAATGTTTCCTGGCTATATGTCCAAAATAGCATTTTCGATCTGGTGTCAATTCAAGTTGTACTAGATGTTCACATTTCAAATTTCAAATTTCTTGTAGGAAAATCCCTCAACTCTAAGCGGCTAATACAGTGACAAATGTCCTCACCCTCTGGGCCCTGGTCATAGCTCTCGCCTGCTGCTTGTATTTTATTTTTTACAAGCTTGCCAGGAGCACCTGGCTTGAATGGTTGGAACGCTGGACAGGAGGTTAGGAAGTCTGCATTCAAGACCCAAGAGCTTCCATGGGGCAGGAGTGAGCTCTCTTTCACTCCAGCTCCTGCTGGGGTACATGAAAGGAGCCCCCCACTGGGGCAAGGGTGAAGTTACCGGCTAATTTTTTCAACCTGTATTCAAGTCAATATTTCTGACTTGAGTACAAGCTTGCCAACAGAATAGTGAAAAGCTGCTTAAAAATCAACTAGTTAATGATGTACAGTGCTAAAATGGACCTCTTTTTGTACTACTCTTCATTAGGTGAAGCTTACAAGAATTCTGCCATTTTTCTCTTCAGAAAGTCAGAATTACAAGATAATGGTGACACTTTCCTCTTTTTTTTCTTTTTTAACTTATGTGAATTGGGAGGATAAAGAAGCAGGGAAATTCTGCAATGAAGGGTTGAGGTAAACATGATACAGAGTGAGACTCTCACTCTGAAGCAAAGGAAAATTGGAAAGCGATTCCTTCCCCTGGCTTCATTTTCAGTGGGTTTACAGGTTGCAGTGCAGAAAAGTTATTACTCTTTTTTTTGGAAAACACCAGTAATTCAGATTTATTTGTTACATTATATGTATCTTTTTTGTGGAAACTCAGAATACATAATAATAATGATGAATTCAATATACAAAATCTTTCATTTTCCATTTTTCTCTACAATAGATAGATTTGGTTTGGGCTAGATCAAAGTAGATGCAGCAAGAGAGTTTTTGCATACAAAGCCACATACTGAGGTCTGTCTGGGAACAAATCACTTGGGAAACTGCTTAAGGCCTTTTGGGTTCCAGATAGAAGCGCTAGCAACAGATATTATATATTGTGGTTTTCGAAAGGCATTCCAAATTAAGAAAAAAAATTATGTGTTTATATGAACTTATTTTATTACAAAGTAAATAACACAAGTGAAATGTTTTTCCCTTGTTGCTATTGCTATTATTACTGCTATTGTTGCTGTTAATATGAAGTTAAATACTGTAAATTTTCTGTCCTAAGAAACTGCAATACTTGACAAAAAGAGAAAGGTATAAACTCATACAAGATATAATATCTTATTGCTAACATTTAAAGTTCTGTTATTGTGTTGATGGTCCAAAATGTTATAGCAAGGCGGTATTAATTCAAACTACTGAATGGCTACATAAGATAGTTGACAAAGTTTTGCCTCTGTGGCAGAAAGGATTACTTATGCTCATCCATAAAGCACAGACCCAATGTCAATCTAAATGATCCTTGAAGGACAGGCTTCAGCAACATCTGTCAAGATATTAGCTCATTCAAACATCAAAGAATGGTTTCCTAGTCACAATGTTTGGAAACAGAGCATGCCTAAACTATGATAGCAGGAAGGAAGTCCATTCAGGAGTGCTTTAAGCCAGACTTTCTCAACTTGACATATTTTATCATGCTGGCTGCAACTCTAGGTATTGTGATTTGAATTCTGGGAGTTGTATTCTCAAAACATTTTGTGTGCATTTAATAATTTTCTCCTTCTGAATGTTATACTGAAAAGAACAATTCAACAGCCCTGCAATTTGGAGAGGCTCAAGATTCATAGGCTTTGGGTATCACATAAGCCAGAAAAATGCAGGTTGGGCATCTTTCATATAGATACTTTTTCAACAGCCATTTGGATTTTATCCAGTCCTAAACAAAAAGATGAGTTGCTATTTTTTGCAGTCTTACTAACATAATTGCTTGCCAATTTCTGGGCAAAAATAGACTTGAAATACCTTATGAATAAAATAATTTTTAATCTGAAACAAAATGCATTTAATTTTGGCAACATTTATTTTCAATGAGGTTTATTTTGCAGTACTGATCTAATGTGTTTCCCTTCCACCTTGTCCACATCTGCCAACTTTAATAGAACATATTCATTCAGTCTGTGGGGTCAAATTTGATTCAAAGCATTGATCTTAATTAGATGGATGAGAGCATATGCAATGAAACCATTTGTTCCATGTGTTTAAAAATTTAGGAAGGAATAAACAGTTAAAGTCATCATTAATGTCTAGAAACAATTTTTTTCAGATATTTCCAAATGAATGTCTGCAAGATATGATACAAAGAAATAACATTTCAGAATTACAGAAATCTACCAGAAGATGCTAATTATATATTTTATGAAGAGCAAAAGCAGTCTGTTTCCAATAGCAATCAACTTATTAAGTTATTAGGAGGCAAAAGTTGAATTGCTTTTTAATAATATAATTTGCCTAGTAATGTGAGACATTAGGAATATCTTTACAATATATAAGAAAAAAATTGATTTTCTATTGTATTGTATTCAGGTATGTTTTTGTGAAGTGATAATAATAAAGTTCAGTCGAAACATGGTCCTTCTCATAAATTATCTATTAGGAAATAAAAAAGCTCATTGTTTGAATGTCAAAACTTAATTTTAGTTTTCATTTAAATTTTAGCATGATTCATACAAATATTCTACTTTTTATTTCTGTTCTGGTGGATTAGAGAACACCAAAAGCCCAAAGGTGGAATTTACAACAGCTGTAGTAATGTTTAAATTTTCAGGACTTTGAAACAGGAGGCCATAGTTTAGGACAATAGGAGAACTGTGAATGTCTAGATAAAATATATTCCTTTAATTACAACCAAAATTGTTAGAACAATTTAACCATTTAACTATTAAATCAGCATATGTGATCTGTGTAAGTGCATGTCTATGTATGTGTGTATAAATGCCCTTGAATTTTTGTAATGGCAAGAGGCCAGATCCATCATCTGCCAGATTTTTCCTCCTCTATCTTCAACATTTTTCCAACAGAGTTGAAAATGAAAAACCTTGTCTCTCTTCTGTCTACTTTTCTCTGTCTTTCAAGGCTTTGCTCTAGACTTCACAGTATGGGAACATTGCCTTAACTTTTAACTGTTGCCAATAAAATAAATTTACAATACCTTACAAAAACATAGTAACTTTATTTATATGATATAGAACTGAGGTGGTTCATGTACTAGAGAAAAATTCCAAAGATAAATAAAATTAATTATTTATTTACGTAAGAAAACATAATGTTGCTTTACAACATGTAAGGATGAAATTGCTTAAAATATGTAGTTCTTAGGTTAAATGAATTTTTCTAGAATGGTTCCATGCTGGTTACTGAAATAAGAAATATCATAGATTCCATGAAGCCAGATGAGGCCTTGGTGACCATTTTATTCTGCCAGAGTTGCTGAAGAATAATGCCAATTGGTGGCGCATGTTTTGGCATCTCTTTCTTCTTATGTAGGTCACATTCCCCAGAATTGGGGCACTGCTATTATCATGTCCATATTCAAAAGGAGAATGGGGTGATCCAACTAATTATTGTCCAGTAGGTTTGCTAAGAATTATTAGCAAATGTTCTGCCTGCTACATGAACCACTTTACAGGATTATGTAGAGCCAGAATCAGTTTGGGGCAATGAACGGGGTTAGTTTTCATCACAGTTGCTCCATCATGAAACATGTTTTGGCCCTATGACACCTTATTAAAAAGTTAGCTGCAAGAATAGGTCTGGCTGTATATGTAGCCTTCATAGATCTCTTTGATTCAATATCTATAGAAATCCTTGGGTGAAGTCAAGTAATATGATTATGGACAATTTGTGTCTTCTGTCCATCTTTAATTTCAGATTAATTGTTAATAATTTCTACAATTATTTCTGAAAAAAATCCCAAAACAAAAATCCGAGCAGCTGTAGTTCTACAATGCCTGCAGTGCATGCTCCTTCAGCTGTATTTAAAATACCTCTGAAACACAATGGCTAAACCTCTAATGGGGAATGAATGGCTCAAGCTTTGAATCAGTCAAATGATTATTTCTATTCATGGGAAATAAGCTTCCCTTAAATTCTAAAAAGTTCCATAATTGTAGTAGGACTTTGCTTTCAGTGCAATTGAAAATGTACTGCAGCTGAGCCAGAAATGTATCAGCTCAGCTGCTGAACCTTGTTAATGCTTTGAGAACACAGATACAGAGCTGGATTTTGAGTACTACAAAGACTATCTACCACAGTGGTTCTCAACCTTTTTCAGGTTGAGACCCCACTTGCGCCGCCCGTGTGCGCCGCGACCCCGACCCACGGTCTGCCATTTTTTTAAAAATTTTTTTTAATTTTTTTATTTTTTTTCCGTCGCGCGTGCGCTGTGCATGCGCGGTTTGGGCCGGCGTGCATGCATGCTGCGCATGTGCGGATTGGCCCATCGCGGTCTGCCATTTTGTTGTTTTTTTGTTGTTTTTTATTTTTTTCGTCAATAAGAATAAAAAATAAATAAAAAAAACACAAAATAGCGGACCACGACGGGCCGATCCGTGCATGCATGGCGTGCGCACAACGGCCCAAACCGCGTATGCGCAGCACGCACGCGACAAAATATTTTTTTAAAAAAATAAAAAAAATAAAAAAAACAAAAACAAAATGGCGGACCGCGGTGTCCGGCGACCCCCGAGAAACCGTCATTCGACCCCAAATGGGGTCGCAACCCATAGGTGGAGAACCACTGATCTACTAAGATGTCCTCAGTCTTCTCTTTCCATTTCTGGTATCTATGATGATTCAGATGTTTTAGGTAAAACTTTAAAGTAAAATTGCATACATTACAATACCTAGCATCCACAGCCAGACTAGCCAGTATTGATAGATGGAACATGAAATTCAGCAACATCTGCAAGGTCACAATTTGCCCCTGCTTAAGATCAACTTGCAAAAGTTCTTTCTAGCTGTTTCTACTTTGGTGCCTGCTTGGACAGTCCTCTTCAGACCTTAGTCAACAATACATCCATCAAGTCCTCAATCATCTTGACCACTGTTTTTAACAATTTGTTTTAATTGTCAGTCAGAAAGTACCTGTAATTTAGGCAGCCAACTTAGATAACAATTCAGAAGTTAGTTTATAACTTTTAAAAAGATAAACAAAAATCTTAAAACAAGTGCTTATCAATAGAAAGGAAATGGAGAACATTTGAAAAATAAAACACAGATTCTAAACAGAAAGCTGAGCATAATTTCAGGCTATATTATTGAAGAAGAGTTTTTTATTTGCCCTGATGCATTGAAGAGGTCAGATCAGACTTACAAATAATTTATAAAATCTTTCAAAAAATCTGTATATTCTAGATTAAAAAGCTCGGTCTCCTATCATAATTCAGGGAAAATTTTAATAATTTGTGCGGCTTTTGTGTTTTGGAAATATTTATTTTATTATTAGACTAAATCTCTGTAACTCTGTATAAATCCACACTTCTATAAACACATTATCAAATCACCTCATGCATTCCCAAAAGACACTATCAGCTGATATATAATTCAGATTACAATGGGGTGCATATTGAAAATATCTAACCTCCAATCCAGATCTTGTGTTTGATTTCTTTTTCCTTTGACAAATCAGACAGAAAAATAAAATAATTTGAAAAAATGGATTAAGAATTGCAACACATAGAAATCATCATTTTTTTTAGATTTATTTATACAACTGTTACAGAGACCAGCTCAATTTGTATAGATTTTTTTTCTAAAATCAAGCTAACATCTGTAATAATCTTTAGTATCTTTACAGATACAACCTCCCCATCAATGTAGTTTCCTCCAAGTAGTAGGTCTTTAGTTAGCATAATCTTCGCAATATTTAGGACTACAGCTGTTCTTCACTTACTAACTGCAATTGAAACCTGTAGCTCTGTTGCTAAGCAACATGGTTTTAAAGTAAAAATCACATGACTGCACTGATGATGGCAGTTATGGCAGTTTCAGGTGTAATGAGTCACAAAGTCATAAAAGGCAATAACACATGACCATGACTTATAATCTCCAGATAGCTTCTCCATTGACTTTGCTTGTCAGAAGCAGCAGTGAGGGTCGCAAATGGTGACCATGTGACCATGGGATGTAAAGCATGGTCACACAGTATGCCAGTTATACAATTATGAATGATTACAATGACCAGAATGAGTAGTCTTTGAAAAAGAATGAATACAAACCTGCAAATTAATTGTTCCAGATTTGGTTCAAATACTAGTCTCAGGGCATCTGCTAGAGCAGGAGTCTGCAACTTTGACAACTTTAAGACTTATGGACTTCAGCTGCCAGAATTCCTCAGCTAGCTATGCTGAAGTCCACAAGTCTTAAAGTTGTCAAGGTTGCAGACCACTGTGCTACAGGGTAAGTAGTCTTTCCATCCTCCATAATAGAATATGAATGTGTGAAAACTGTTGGTAATAAACAGGGCAAAAAGGCAACTGAAGGAATTCCACTACAGTCTTTTTCTTTTTTCTTTTTGGACACTGGAAACGATAGTTTTGAATCTTTTGATATCACCTGTGTTCTTAGAGCTGTATAATTTCATATAGTATTAATACTTAAAAGCATTGTTAGAGTTCTGGTTATAAAATGAATTCCTTTTAAAAATATCTTCTGGGCAAGTGCTGGTACAATACAGCATTCTCCATGTGGGCATGTCAAAATCATCAAGATAGTGGCTACAGCATCACAATGCAAACCCCACCCCTTTCGAATGAATATATGAAACATCAAAGCAGGCACAAAAGAGGTAGAGTTTGCACTGCAAAACTCTCTCTGTTATCCTTCAATTTGGAAACCTAGCTTGCAGGTTTTACTGGTACCACACATTTCTCAGAACCAATTTTAGAATAGCCTGTTCCATATTACAGGCAGTGAAAGCATAAAGACTGAGAAGTGTAGTATATAGCCTGAGCCTGCAAAGATGAAGTGAGGAAAGCTAAGGCTCAAAATGAACTAAGGCTTGCAACAAAAGTAAAAAATAACAAAAAAGCTTCTTTCAACATGTAAAAAACAAGAAAAAAGTTAAGGGAATGATTGGTCCATTAGTGGGAGAAAGTGGCAAGAAGGTGACAAGCAACAGGGAGAAGGCAGAACTACTCAACTTGTTTTTTGCATCTGTATTTACACAAAAGGAAAAAAACAGTCCAACCTATCAAAAACAATATCATAAAAAACAAATTAGAAACACAAGTTAAGATAGGCAAGAAAATGATAAGTGAGCACCTGTCCACGCTGTACAAGTTCAAATCACCAGGACCAGGTGGACTACATCCCAAGGTTCTGAAAGAACTGGCAGATGTGATCTCAGAATCACTGAACTATATCTTTCAAAGATCCTGGAGCACTGGGGAATCACCGGAAGACTGGAAAAGAACTGATGTAGTTCCCATCTTCAAAAAAGGAAAAAAATAGATCCAGGAAACTACAGCCTGACCTCAATACCTGGGAAGATTCTGGAAAAGATAATCAAGCAACGAATCAGCAAACACCTAAAGGCAAACAAAGTCATTACCAAAATGGGTTTGTCAAACAGAGATCATGTCAGACAAATCTTATTGCATTCTTTGACCAGGTGACAAAATTAGTGGACCAGAGGAATGCTGTGGATATAATTTACTTGGATTTCACTAAGTAATTTGATAAAGTAGATCAAAACCGACTACTTGATGAGATAGAAAAATGTGGGTTAGACAGCATCAACACCAGATGGATTCATAGCTGGCTGTCTGGCCGTACTCAGCATGTGGTCCTCAATGGAACTGCATCTACATGTTCTGGGCCCAGTGCTGTTCAACATCTTCATCAATGTTATGGATGAGGGGATAGATGGGGAACACATCAGATTTGCAGATGACACCAAGCTGGCAGGAATAGCCAACACTCCAGAAGACAGGCTTAAGATACAGAAGGATCTTGACAGACTTGAACATTGGACGCTATCTAACAAAATGAAATTCAATGGTGAAAAAAGTAAGGTTCTACAATACATTTAGGTAAGAAAAACCAAATGCATAGGTATAGTATAGGTGGTACCTTACTCAATAGTAGTAACTATAACAGGGATCTTGGAATCCTAGTGGACAATCATTTAAATATGAGCCAGCAGTGTGTTGCAGCTGCCAAAAAAGTCAACACAGTGCTAGGCTGCATTAACAGAGGCATAGAATCAAGATCATGTGAAGTGTCAATTCTTCTTCTGCTTCTTGTGCCATATCTGTTATCGGACATTGGTGATCATGTTGGCTATCCTGTTTTTATCAGCAGCCACATAAAAAAGTCCCTTAGATTTTGAAGCCATGATGTTCTTCTTCTTCCTGGACCTCATTTGCCTTCAATCTTTCCCTGGAGGATTAAATGGAGTATGCGGTATTTTTCTGGGTGTCGCATCACATGTCCGAAATATACTAATTTCCATTTTTTAGTTGTTTTGATGATTTCCCTTGGCTTTTCCAGGCAGCTTATCACCTCATTTCTGATCTTGTCAACCCAGCTTATACGTAACAGATGCCTGTAAATCCACATTTCAAATGCTTCTAGTCTCTTCAGGTGGCTTTCTCTCAGAGACCAATTATCTACTCCATAGAGCAAGATAGAAAAAATATAGCATCTGAGAAGCCTGATTTTTAGTCTTAGGCTTATGTCGTGACTGCAAAAGGGTTAATGTCTTGGTAAGGCCACACTTGGAATATTGCATCCAGTTTTGGTCACCATGATGTAAAAAAGATGTTGAGACTCTAGAAAGAGTACAGACAAGAGCAAGAAAGATGATCAGGGGACTGGAGGCTAAAACATATAAGGAATTGCTGGAATTGGGTATGTCTAGTTTAATGAAGAGAAGGATGAGGGGTTACATGATAGCAGTGTTCCAATATCTCAGGCGCTGCCACAAAGAAGAAGGAGTCAAGCTATTTTCCAAAGCATCTGAAGGCAAGACAAGAAGCAATGGATGGAAACTAATCAAGGAGAGAAGCAAGCTAGACCTAAGGAGAAACTTTCTGACAGAACAATTAATCAGTGGAACAACCTGCTTCCAGAAGTTGTGAATGCTCCAACACTGGAAGTTTTTAAGAAGAGACTGGACAACCATTTGTCTGAAATGGTATAGGGTTTTCTGCCTGAGCAGGAGGTTGGACTAAATGACCTCCAAGGTCCCTTCCAACTTTATTATTATTATTACCTGTTCCTATAGCAGAAGTATTTTGCCTTATACTCATGCTCATGAAACATGTTATTATGAAACGTAAATGTTGTTGTGACAATGTGCAATGGTAATGCAATGATAATTCATTCCAATATAGCTACTTAAATAAGGTTATTTTATATAATGTTGAATATATTGTAGCAATGTAATTTTATTGCACAATGGTTCATAAAACTTTAGAGGAAATTGTGTAGCAATGAAACTGATTAAATATTTCCAGAAATGAATATATTTATATTCTTTTTCCAAGATCAATGCATGAATGATATTCAGGAGAGTTAATATAAAATTGACATCAAAACAAAGATATTATTCCAAAATTTTAGAATGGGTCAGATTATCATAAAATGAAGGAACTGATAGGGTACAGCATTCTGAGTCTTTTTCAATGAGTTGTGAAAGGAGACTTCCAGATTCCTGCCATACCATTGCCTTAATTAAGCCACTGTTTTTCTCTGTGAAGTCATGCTGTAATCTGATTGTGAAATATAATTTGGGGGCACATAAAATAAATACATTTAAAAAATCATGCCTCTTGTGTGTCTAGATTTTTTTTAATTATAATATTTCAAATGAAAATAAAATATATAAATTTGATAAATAAATAAATAAATAAATAAAATATGCCCAGTTTCCCACAAGATAAAATTATTTCTGTTCTGAAAAATATACATCAGAAAGCCTCACTGAATTAGTCTGTCATTCTAAACTGCAAAAAACTGATTAGTTCAGAACCAAATAATTTCACCTATGATAGTACGGAGAAAATCAAAGCAATATTATTTGTAAGTTTTCTGAGACCATGTCGTTGTATGGCTTAGCTTCTCTTTGGCATAATTAGCCAGCTATTCAAGAATAGATTAGAAATGATAATTACTATACATATTCATTCTTGCTGCTTCAGACCTTCAAGACCTTTCCTAGAGCTAGTCTTTGCAATAACTACTCAGACTGTAAACTTTTGTTGTTAGAACATGAAAAAATAAGCAGAACTATAAATTTCACCAAATTACTCTTTCATTGTATTCATATATAAACTCACAGGATAGAAAGCTCCATTGCCCAGTCTGCTTGGCATCATTTGAGCTGTTAATGCTTTAGATGTGCTGTGCTGTGATCAATAATTTATTCTGCTGTTTAGAAAAGATGAACTAATGTAAAATTACACCATCAAAAGCATACCAGAGGGAAAGATAGTTGCAGCTGGCTATTTGGCAGGCAAAAGGCAAATTTTATACCACAGTGATAATAGTTTTCACATTAACATATCCAATAACTACGCATGTGTGGCAGATGAGTGTCATATATCTGAAATTTCTTCATAAAAACAGGACTGAAAAATGAAAGGCAATATTGCAATAAATCTGGCTTCATGCAAGTAATCAGAGACATGTAAGGAATAGCAAAGGGACAAAAGGGACAAGAAACAAGGCATCCATGTTCCAGAATGATGTGTTTTAACAAGCCTGTTATAGATGGAAAAATGTCTCTGTGGACGGACTCATCCTATTTAGCATATATAACTGAAGTTAGTTTATCATTTTAAGAGCTCTGAGCTACTCCAGGTATGGCCATTGGAGTTATTTGTGATTGGATTTTTAATTTTGTTTTCCAGCCTAGCCATACAGCTGCAGGAACCAGTCAAGTTCTGTTGCTCTTGGCTTAGATTGGAGGAGGCATAGTAACGTAGTTGAGTGCATAACTGAGGCCTTTCCTTTTTTTGCTGCGGAGAAAAGAGCAGGATTCTTGCACCCTGACAACTAACTGTGAATGAAAGAAGAAATAAAGACATTTTCTATTTTGTGGACACTTCTATCAAGTACGATTTCAGAAAGGAAAAGTGTGGCATTTCAAAGGGGTATTTCAAAATTTTTTACAGTAAAGTAGTTGGGAGGGAAAAAAGGAAAAATAGGGTCTCACCCAACTCCTCCAGTTGCTTCTTCATGCTTAATTGGTGCATTGGGCTTTCAGCTGGTTTGACTAAGTGAGGGGCCATGTTAGTGGCTGCTCTTGTCCTCTTCAATCCTGAGGAGTTACTGCAGATCAGACAGAGAGGCTACCGCCCCCCTGCAATCCAGGAAGAGTCCCCCCCAACGATGGTCGCCCCTCTGGGCTGACTTTTGACCCTTTCCAGGGTCTTCCGAAGGAGAAAAACTGGACAGCAGGGAGAGAAAACTCTCTGCGTGTCCACCAGCATCGAAAACTGGAACTAGAAGCCAGCTTGATTCTTATTGACTCTGCTAGCAACAATTGGCAAATAAAAAGGCAGAACAAATTTAGGGCAATGAAAAAATTATTACAATATCTGTGTAAAGGCTCTGTGGTCTTATTACAGCCAGGTACAGTTCAGCTGATGCCTGTTCTGAAGGGGCTTTTTTTTCTTCAAGCATGGTATCAGCCTTCACATTCCTCATTTTGGAGTACAGCTTTGTGTACTTTAATGGCTTTGGCAGCAATATAGAATTGGTTTGTTCTTTTCTTCTTCCAAACTAAAATTATTGTTGTTGGTGGTGATTTTACAAGGGTTTTTTGTTTATTTACTTAAAATACCTATGTGACCATCCATCTCTCAGAAGAAACTTAGAGCAGTGAATACATGCAAAAAATAAGGAAGCCTTATTGCACTTAGCTCCAAAACCAGGGAAATCTGTCAAGGATAGGAATCAAACTCAACTTGGAGATCATCATTTTTGGAGAACACTTTCTCAATTTTGTTTAGTGATTCAAATTTTTACAATTTGAAAATTTTCCTGATTTGTTTTTTTTTTTCAGAACATCAGCATCAGAAAAAAGGTAGATCAAAAATAAATTTAAAACCTTAGCTTTAGAATTTTTTATTTGTTGCACAGTATTTTTTTTCACCATATAAGTTTTTTTGTTCATTTTTTCCATACATACAATAGTAATTTTTCAACCAATGTGCTGTCTGAGTTTACATGCTAATACATATTTAATTCCTAATCCTTTCTTCTTTCCTCCAGCCAATGGTAAAATAAATTCCAGGTTTGATAGTAATCCATTTCTTCTTTTTATTTCAGTCTCATAGTCAATCTGTCCATCTCTGCGCATTCTAGGTTTTTTTATTGTTTCTTCATCTGATGGTATGTTGTTCATAGTATGTTTAGGTGTGTGTCATGTATGTGTTTCACTTTGAAAACAGGCAACTAAATTTCATTTTTGATGTGTGCCATTGTGCCTACAGTATAAAAATGATCTTATCTTCATTTTTCCAGTGGTTTGCAAATATAATTCTTGCCGCTGCTGTGACATGCAAAGTCAAGTATAAGCTTTCTTTATTAGTCTTGTACCTACTAAAAAAAATTCAGGTTTGAAATCAATATGTTCTCCTAACATCTGTTCTAGCCAGGTATGTATCTTTTCCCAATAATTCTTTACTTTATCACATGTCCACCAAACATGATAATATGTGCTCGACTTATGTTTACATTTCCAACATCTATCTGACATATTTTTTGTTGCACAGTATTGTAATAATTTTAATTACATAAAATCACAATAGAGCCAGTTTAGTCTAGTAGTTAAGGCAGCAGGCTATAAATCAGGAGACAATGAGTTCAAGTCCAGTCTTAGCTATAAAAGCCAGATAGCTGACTGGGTCTATCTATCTCTGTCAGCCCAACTCATTTCATAGGGTTGTTGTTGAGGGAAAAATAGGAGGAGGAAGATATATTGATTATGAGTTATTTGTAAAATTAATAAAGGTGGGATAGAAATAAATAAATAAATCACATCATGGACCAATTCAGAGATGTATTCTACTTGGTTTCATTATCATTGACAAATGAACTGCATAATAATCTCCAATTGTAGAGAATATCCATATGTTATCAGCTACTAAAAAAGGTTATCCATTGTAACTTATAGTTTACACATACCTTGTCAAATTAAATAAAAGGGCAATTTGTTCTCCCAGACAGATACAACAGATTAATTTTGTTGATAGTATGTAGATTTTGAAATTTGGTGTTTTTAATAGTGAAAAAAACAAAGTTAATTCATTGTTCAAATTAATTTTGTTTCTAATCAATATTTAAATATTATTGCATGACAACTCTCCAGAAAGAAAGTCTGCCTTCAGGCATTAGAAAGTGCCTGAAAGTAAGGGAGGCTGTACAACTTAATTTGAAGAGTTACTTGTGTACACTTGTTTTACAATAGCTAATTATGCTTCAGTGCCAACTTGCAGAGCTGTTATTTGGCTCCTGTTGCTTGTCACATTAAACAGAAATCTGCCCTTTATTCATTATGCAAATGATGTTAAACGAATTCTCTGGAGTTAATAATAATTTATGGGTAGCTGTTCTTTCTATGATGATTGAAAAATATATAAACCAATTAAAACAAGGCAATAAGAACTTTTTCTGAAATATTCAAGAATATATGCTATTATCTACATATCTACTTATATGTATAGGTATTATCTTATTAATTATTAATGTAATGAAATAAACTAGAGAATTGGATGCAAGACACAGTAATAGTTTGAGCACTCTAGATCTATAAAGGAAATTTTGATTAATGGGGATTGGAACATCATGTTTTAATTAGCTTAAACTCAGTGAAGTTAAAAGATAAAGATAATAGTGATAGATATATGCCTCATAGTGTTAAACATTTCACAGAACTTCAAAATGCCAAACATATTATCAATTTCAATGTAGACAGTAATGATTTATAGTGTATAAGCAGCAGATTGATAAGAATAAAACAAGAGACAAATGAAAAGAATTTTGAAAGTGAGATCATTTTGCAGGTGAAAAAATAATATAAATACAAGTAACAAGAAAATATATACTTATTTTATGTATAAATATGGACAATAGCAGGTATTCTGATGATGATTTTGAGATTTAAGTCTTCCAACCATAGATAAGAACATCAGAGTACAACAATTACATGAGCTGAACTGAATGAGTTTGATTACCATCCCTGAATTGAGCAATCAGTTCAGCCATGCAAAATGAAGCAAATTGCATATAATTTTAAGAACAACACCACTACATCCATAATTAGTATGAACAGTGACAACATGTTCAGTTCTATATCGAATGGCAAAGGCAAGCTTGTTAAACCAAACCAGTGGTCAAAAGTATGTCCTTAATTAAACAATCCCAATATAATTCAAAGAGTGATGTCAAAAATAAATTAAAAGAAAAGTATCAAGATACTATAACCTCAAAGCCCATTATGAGAAAGGAACTGAGTGTAAGTGATAGGTCCACAACATTTACAGATCTTTTCCAGAAAGCCAAAAAGTGATGGCAGGTGAATTTCTTGTAGGAAAATGTAAACCTATATGCTTTATTAAAAAAAGACTCAAACAAACCTTCAAACCTATTGTTCCTGTTTTCTTCCTATTACCACAGGAAATAGGAATACTTGGAGTGGGAACCGGTCATGGGGGTGAGCTACAGGAAGGAACCAAAATCATGATTCCTAGCAACATGTTAGAAAACAGACTAGTCCTTAGTGTAAACTATAACACTAGTCTACTGGACTAGAAATGCATACATCCTTAATGAAGGATGCAATATGTGCATGACTTTTACTCATTATAGCAAAATTATATCTCCAGGTTTTCTAAAAATATTTGTCAAGGGATTAAACTAACAATGAGAAGAAATAGAAAGAAGTGGGGTGAAAAAGGTTTTCCACTAATGTATTTTAACAAATTGCTTCCAATTGTTCATACAAATTTTCATATCCCCACCTAGATCCACTTTTGACCTCTATAAAATGATTCCATCTTGCTTACTGCTTAGCATGAGAGATGGGATAACAAAGCTTGTTCTTAATAATCTTTGATCATGTTGCGTGGGAGGAAATGTAGTCCTTGTAGTTGTTAGTTTTGCCAACTCTGTAATTTAGGTCCATGCCTCTTCTGAATTAAAAAAAATACAGTGTATGGTGTTGTACGCTTTGGAACGAGCTCCCCCCCAAACTCCGTACAATGACGGAATTGCGGTCCTTCCGTCGAGAATTAAAAACATATCTATTTCGACAAGCCGGCCTGGGATAGTAGCTCCGGTTCCAACAAGGCCATAATTGTTTTTAGGGGATTGAGTTTTTAAGATTATGTATTGGGTTTTTAAATGATTGGGCCAAATTATTTAATCTATTTTTAATAATTTTACTTTTTGTATGTTGATGTTTTTTTAATTGGGCTGTACACTGCCCCGAGTCCTTTGGGAGGGGGGCGGTATAAAAATCGTAAAAATAAATAAATAAAATAAATAAATAATCTTTATTTGGTGTAAAGTTGGTGTAAGGCTATATTTTCTTTCTTTTTAATTATCCTTCATTTATCCTTTTTACTTTCAATGTCTTGCCCCCTTTCTATTCCTTGCAGAACAATTGTATAACACTCAAAGAGAATAGAATGATTGATATGTACTATAGGCCTGTGTTTATATTTTCAATCACCTCTTCTAACCAATTTAAGGTCTGAGCAAAAATCATTTTGTTTAATCTTTAACCAGACTGTTATAATTATTATTAGCTTTTATTTCAATGTTAATTTCAAGGCATCTTTACATTTGGCTTCTGTTCAAGGGATTTGTAATGATATCATTAAACTGGATAATCTTATTCAAGATTCTATCCCTGTACCTTTTAATTAATTTGTAATCTGACTTTTGTTGGTTCTGCTTGTTTTCTTTAATATGCCAAAAGAAACAATTTCTGAAATGAAGTTTTAAGAGCTCTAGGGCTGTTTTTTTTTCTTTCACAGTGTTTTTAATGTAATATGTTTTATGTATTAATTAATTTGTTTGATTATATTAGTACCTGCCTTGAGTTTTGGTAGACAAATGAGCTAGCAATCAATATAGTATGGTAGTCAAATCTATGGACTTATTTTCATGTATGGTGGACTTGTAAAAAAATGAAGGCTTTTTGGATAAAGATTTGGTGGATACTTCAAAATATTCTGAAAAAACGTATTGAATTTTCACCACAGTTGTTTTTACTAGGTATTATAAAAGATTGCTCCACCATAGAGATGAACTTGATTTTGAACTTGATTACAGCAGCGAGACTGTTGGTGGGACAATATTGGAAGAAGGCAGAATTACCATCTATTGCAGAATGGACTTTGAAAGTTATAAATTTGGCAGAAATGACCAAAGTATCTGCTTACTTGAAAGATCACTCAAATGAAAAATATAAGTGTAGGTATTTAAACTTTTGTATGTTGAAAGATGGAAGAGGATGTATTATGTTGCGTTGTATATCTAGGTTTTTTAATAGGTTTTTATTCTGGGATTTTATGTATTTTTTGTTAAAATTATAAAATTAATAAAATATATTTTAAAAAAAATCTATGGACTTGGTAGTAGCCAGATCCAGTTTTTTCAAAAAATGGTGCATAATGGAAAACCGATATTAGCATTATTCAATCAACCAAATAATACTCTAGAAACCTGGCCCATAGAATCAACAAGAGTTGAACTTGACTGAATGGATAACATCAGTAAATATGTTCACCTTTATACAAAATATAAATTGGAAGTCAGTCTTAAAATTACTTTCTAGTGTATCTTTGTTATTTCTATAAAATAGGATAAATATTGCTTGTTTTTAATAATAGTTCAAGGCTGTATACTTAGACAAAATCATACATAGCTAGGTTTTCTAAGACAAGCAATCTTTACTATTTTATTGCTTTTTTAAAATAATGACAAAAGGGGTAAAAAAGCAAAACACAAAGGTAAAAATACATTGTCAGTGTATATCATTTTAGCAAAAAAACCTTACAATTGAATAGATAGTTATCTAATGCAATTATTATTCACATACATACACACACATACACAAACATACACATACATACATACTTTGTATGCACATATATAATGAAATATATTAATTCATTTATATAAGTTACAAGAAGTTACAAGACATGCTTTCTGAGTTAGGATAATATTTTATGTGTCTGATAAACTTTTGTCTAAAGAAATTTAATATTTTTCTTACTTTTCCAGTGGATATGGTGGTGTTTTATTATCAGAGAGCAATTGTAACAATCTTAGATTGAATATCTATGGAGATTCACAGTCATCCAGGTAATGGTGGTCTGAATCCCTTCACGGAATAGGATGCTTTTGGATGAGAAGCAAAACATCTTCAAGAAAAAAACAAAGAAGGTCCAGTTGCCTTTTGAAAAAGCAGCTTTGGGACAATCCTAGGTTGACATTCATATTTTTAAAATGGTTAAAGTCTTGGTAGATTGAACATTCTCATACAATTTTATTCTGCTTGCAGGAGAATTCATGAGATTCCAGAGACAAGACAAGAAAGAGAGAAGGGAAGAGGGAGAGGGAGTGGGAGAAGGGGACACCTTGAAGGGGCATCTACTCCATTAGAGTTGAATTTTTTTATGACATTTGATTTGATTGGGAGTATATGCTTTCTGAAATGATCTTTAAAAACATATCCCTGTTTTAATCATATTTAGAGTTCACAACACACCCAGGAAATTATTAAAACCTCAAAATCTATCTTAACTTCTCAACCAGGACAACTGAAGAAAGACATTAAAAATTCAGCATACCATTTTCCTCCTACCCCAATATTCAGCTTTTCTGTTTGTCTGGCCCTTTCATTTGTTCTCAAGGGAAGTTCCTCTTGAACTTCCTTCTTGAAAATAATGCACACCTATTTTTAAAAAATGTGCTGTACAATTATTTATAGAGCTAAATGAAATTATTGTAATGACTCTAAGAGAAAAACGGAATTATTCATCATGCAAAAGCTTATAATGCATTTTAAGATAAAGTCAAATTTAAGCATCACAGCCAGAGACTGAATGTGCAAAGATATCACAAAACTGCCTGTTGAGAGACATTATACATAGTTGAACTGTGTGACATTTGAACATGTTCTTGGGGAAATTCATGTACCCAAGAGTGCATAAACATTGTGCAGTGTGAGTCTGTTGTGTGAAAAAATGATTAAAAGGGAAACTAGTTTTCAGCAAATAGTCAGTTTTCCATGGGCAAGCTTTAGTGTTATTCACATTGAACAATACTAACATTAAATAGATGGCATGCACAACAAAGTATCTTTTTATACATCGCCTTTTAAGGTATGATGCATGTAGCCTTTAGCTATTGAATAGTACTTGCTTGAATATACAGTGATAATGTTCTCAATATCATTAAAGATTATTAATACATTTTGAAGTGAAGTCATTGGTTTACATACTAAACCATATTTTTGTTAGATGTAGTTAATCACAGGGGGTAGGTGTTGTTCATACTCTCTGTAACAAAAGGTTGAACTATACAGAGTGTCTATGAATGCAATTAATCAACTGCAGCACTATTGCTGCTCTTCCAAACTTTATGAAATCCTGCTTACCTTTTGTAATTAACCTTCACATTTGAATGGAAATAGATTCTTTAGATTGTGAAGACATCAGGGCTTAACTCAAGCATCATGTATCAATTGAATTCATGCACAATTACACAATTTTACTTTAGGGATAATTGCATTGATAAAAGCAAGAAGCCAGAGTATACGAAATGTATGTGAAGTTGATTTCACATGTGGTTATGCTCAAATACAAATACAACACAGAACTTGACACAGAATGTGCCCTGAAGTCATGCTTCTGCTGGTGGTCACAGTGGTTGGGATGAGGAAAGTGGTTCAAAGATCCAATCTGAGTCGGTCACTGGGCCGAAGGTTTTTGTCTTCCTAGCTTTCATACTTATGCTGGAGTCCCCATCCTCAGGGAACTTCTCTCTAGGCTAGAGCAGAGTTCCTTGATGATGGGCTTCAGCATGAGTCCCAAAGCTTGGAAGACAAACCTCTGATCCTGGGGACCGACCGTATGGGATCCTGCAAAATTATCCTGGGACACATATATTCACCTTCATTTGAAAGTGGTTTAAACCCAGCCTTTTTTTTCATTCAAGAAAGCCTTTGCCTTAGTGAAACATATGCTAGCTCTCTCAAATTTCGTGCTTTCAGACATTCTGGTATTCCAGTGTTCAGAATTTCCAGCCAAGAAGACATGTAATTCTACAAAGGTGGAAGAAGCAATTTAAGGAAAACTGATGAATGCTTACCTGCCATAAAAGTTAAGAACATATCTAGATAATAGGGTAGTTTTGATTAGGAGTGCAACATAAATTTCTTTGCCCTGTCCACAGTCTGCTCCCATCACAATATCATCAAAACTAGAGCAATCAGAATTGCATTCATTGGTTAGCTTTTTTATTACAGATTTATGGAAATTGTCTTGCACTATTAATTCATTGATACAAACAAAATGGGCTATCTTCAGCATCTTGAGTCTCACCAAAGCATGCTCACTATTTTGTTATTTACCTGCAAATGTATGAATTCTGCCTTGCAGATATAGCCCCAGGGACAATTTGTCACATGCAAACAGTTTTTTTTTTCCTACTAAGAGAAGTTCATATGTAAAATTGGGCCTTTTTATAAAATGTTTATCTAAGAGATTTTTAGATGACTTTTCTCAGCAATTAAGAACTCCCTGAACTTTTTGAAGCATTCTTAAAAACAGTTTTGCAAAAAACAACAACAAACCTAACTATGACTTTATGATTTCATTTTACCATGTAATCATTGAACAGATTTGTTTCACCTAGTCTCCCAAAGGAACTTCTGAGAGAAGATTTTGCTGCCCGTCCATAATTTGGGAGAATGATTGAAATGTTTATGCACAGCTTTTAGCTAAAATATTATGCTGTAGCAAACCTAACACCCTGAACAATTGTAATAATATAGACTAGAGATAAATTATCTTAAAATATTTATTAGTTTCATAAATCCATTTAAACAAAGATAAATTGAGATGAATTTCAAAAGCTTATTTCTATCCTGCAAAATAACCATAAAATGTAATCTAGTTAGCAGATATATGATCATAATTTGCCTTCAGTGAACCTTAATAAGAGGTTTTAAAGACTGCCAAAACTGCTCAAAGCAGGATCATTTCTGTAACAAATTGGGTCTGTGTGAATGCTCTGTGTTTTTCCAGTACTTCTCTACCCTAAAAAATAATATTCAGGCAAAACCAAGTGTACAACATGTTTCCATTTCCTTTCCTTGATAATTTTGTTAAGTCAAACTGAGCATAACTGGGTCCCTTATCATTTGAGAGTAAGTTTGGTGCTTATATAATTTCAATTTTAAAACTTACTTCCAAAGTTTTATACAGGGCTGTCTATATTGTATGATTAAAAAAAATCAAGATGGAGACAATGATGGGGCAATCAAAATTCTGCTTAATTTTATATGTATTCTGCACACAGTGTATACAAAAAATGGGCAGAACTTCAATTGCACTGTTGAACTGCCATTTGGAGTTTCTGACTGCTCTGTGTGGATATCCTTTTTCTAATGTAATTGTTCTTTTTTTAAAAAAAGTTAAATGCTACAATTTAATGCAAACATAAGGATTTTCTCTTTTTGAAATGTAATAATTGATTACTATACCAGTCAAAAAGGGTAGGGAAAATCAGAGCAAAACTAAATGCAATGAAAGTGAAATGTTATTTAGTTTATATATGTACAGACAAAAACTTTAATACTGGACTTTATTCAGTCTTATTTAAAATTACAATTTAACCACAACTTTTAGACAGACTGCAGAGTTGCTCCTAATGCTTTGTGGGTGTAAGCCAGGGGTGTCAAACTGCCGGGCCACGGGTCGGACACGTTACGAGGAAACCATGCCCACCCCATTGCCGGCAATGGGGAAAAAGTTCCAATACATCTTGCGACATCACATGACATTGTGAGTTTGACATGTCTGATGTAAGCGGTTCTAGACATCAGATTCTGTGTCCATCTCTAGTTCCATATTGTCCATACAAAATAGCAGCAGTTCCCTAGTGCAGTGTTTCTCAGGAATGCCAACTTTAAGATTCCTCAAACAAATGCTGGTTGGGAATTCTGGAAACTGAAATGCACACACCTTAATGTTGCTAAAATTGAGAAACACTGTTTCAGAAAGGCCTAATCCTTTCTCCTTACCTGGTGATGCTAAAAATTATTCTACAAATGTTATGGTGAAAACTAAAGACCAAATTCCCTAGAAGATTCCCTTTTATTACAATAAAAATATTGCAGTAATTTTGCAAATGCACCAGTTGAAAGGAGGCATACAAATATTTTTTTTTTCCCAGAGGGGAAAACTCAGCAGCAGGCAAAGGGAGATTAAAAAACAGCAAAGAAAGTGTAAAAAATCAGAAAAATCTCCAGAAACTAGGAGAACAACAAAGATAAAGAAACCATATTTCTGATAGAATGGAAGCTGTAGCATCAGATCATTCCAGATGGAGAAAGACAACAAAGCAGTCATGCAAAAATGACTCACTCCAAGAAAAGGAGAAGTTGCATTTAGAAGGACAGCTGAAAAGAAAATACTTCTTCCTTGGTCTCTTTTATTCACCTCAGTGAGCAGTAATTCTGGACTGAGGAAATCTCTACTTCTTCATGATTGGGAGACTAGTTGCTCATGTGTGAGAAACACCAGAAATGTTTGTGGGTACCAGTGTGTCATTTTGTTTTAATCCAGGGATACCCTGTCTTTTTTTTTGTTTTTACACAGAAGACAATTGTTACAAGAAATAGCATTCCCTGCTTCGTATTTGCCTGAGTTTATTGGAATTCATGTAATGACATCATAGGAAGCAATAAATAGATTGGAGGAAAAAGGACAGAATTTAGCATTTTCAGAAAAATATGCGCAGTGAAAAATTATGAAAAGTGCATAAGTTATATCAAATGAATTTAAGATTTTTCTTGGCTTACCCAATTTCCCAAAAGTTCCCAGTGAGGGCAATTTGGCTTCATATATTTCTTCCATTCATGAGAAGCCTTGGTTCTATTAGAACAGTCTTCATTTTGAAGGTCATGAAATCTTTTGTTAAAGTAGCAGTAAAGTGGTTCTAGAATTAGTAAAGTGGTTCTAGATTCCAGGGGAAAGAAAGGTATACTGAGGGAAAGAAAAAAAATATTTTCATGAAAGAGTAGTTGATTAAAATTGCTTGTCTTTTTGATTTATAATGTAGAACAATTATCTTTTGAATATTTGCCCCAAATTTATTTGTGTTTGTGTGTGTGTGTGTGTGTGTGTGTGTGTGTGTGCATGTGCAGGCACACTACAACTTACATAAATAGACGGATAGATAGATAGATAGATAGATAGATAGATAGATAGATAGATAGATAGAACCAGAGTACTACAGTTTTAACCATTAAAAATTATAGCTGATTTTGTTAAAAAGGTGCTTAATACAATTCACTGATTATATTAAAATTCTATTCATTCCACTCCCTTTAGATGTTCTCAAGCATAAAATACAATGGAATACAAGTTTCTTAGACACTTTCTAAAATTGAGTTTTGGGAATAGTTTTATTGCTAATAATTATATTCACTACCACAAACATTAATCGGCACACCTGTAATGGCTAGAGGCTATTTTGAAGTAAATAGACGCATCAAATAAGGATTGTTTAAACCCTTTACAGACTTACTAACACAGAGAATTTTGAGGAAAAAGAATTTTCAAGATCTTAATATTAAAACAAAATAAAGCTTAACAACACCCTTGAGTGGAGATTGATGCTTAGTGTCTATGGAGATTCTCAGTCATCAAGGTCATTGATGCCTGGTGATTATAGGAATATAAACATGCATTTTTTGAAAATAGAAGTTATCAGTCATTGTCTTCTTCCAGGATAATTTTCATCTTCCTATTTAGTCTATGCCCTTAGGAATCTTCCATCCAGATATTAACCAGGCCTGATGTGACTTAACTTATATATCAGCAAAGTCTATCAACTAACCAATGTAGAATATGAGCTATCTCAAATATTTTTCTTATAAATGTTTTATTATCTTTTAAAAATTACAGTCTTTAGTACTTAGTAAACAACATGTTGTCTGGGTTCAGATATTTAACATTAACTTCTTCAATATAAATCTGTTCAATACTACACAATCCAGTATTTTTTTTTCCTGATCCTCCTTTCTTCTCCATATTGTTTCCATTTTCCCTTCATTACACCATTACGATTTTGGTACTGTTAATCTATACAGTGTTAGATATAAGCATCTTTATCATATTTTACTAATATACAATAACAATAATATCAATTCATAAATCAATAATGTCAATTCATTAATCAATATCCTGTTTTTCATGTCCTTGTTAAAGTTTAATTTCCCATCAGTATTTGAAATGTCTTTATCAGTTATGATTTTCTCAATATTAATTACATTTATATAGCTAAAAGTTCTATTCAAATCAATCCTTCTCTTATCTTATTTCCCATATCAAAAAAGAGAGGAAAAAATGCTATCTTAATTCTAAATCATATCTTGCATTATAAAGGTCTAATTATATCTAAGCGTCTTCTATTATTTTAAACTTATTCAAAGAAGTATTTAACCATATAATATCCCCTCTAAAAGGTCAAATCTTCTATTGTTTGGTAAATTAGTTGTAGCATAGAATATATTTCTTTCTGAAAGGTGTTTGTTTTTTCTTGAGGCATCATTCCTGGGGATTAGTGTTCTGGTCTTTAAATGTATCCTTTATAATCCAATAGATTCCAAAGTATAGATTCAGTTCTGAAATCAATATTTTATAGTAATCCCTTGTTTCAAGTATACCAAAAATTGTCAATCAGGCAAGGTTGTAATCCACAATGATCAAAATATTCAAAATGTTCAACCTCTATGAAAACAGCTGAAAAGTCTTTCCCAGCCAGTCAGGATGGTAAGTATACCAAAATATTTTCCTTTATTGCCAGCTGTTTTTCCAAGGTAGGAATCACCAAGCAAAGCAAATTATGGTGCTATACACAAATCTACCACTAGATGTCACTCAAAGTCCATTTACCACTCTTAAAACAAAGGATTGATTTCTTATATTTCACCTCAATGGTTTTTTTTTCAAAGAGAAAATCTTAACAGTTATCTCAGTTTTCAAATTTATTGAAACTGTAGCTTTATGTCCATGTGCTGCCTCTATGTTGGTTGAGGCAGGCAGGATTCCTTTGAGTACCATTTGTTGGGGGTCAAGGGAAAGGGAGGGTTTTGCCTTCTCTTTCTGCTCAAGATCCCCATGTACAATTGGTGGGCCACTGTGTGACACAGAATGCTGGACTCGATGGGCTTTGGCCTGATTCAGCATGGCTCTTCTTATGTTCTTATGTTCTTATATTACTTCCACTTCAATATTAAAACGCTGTTTTCATTTACATTCAAAGGTGTTTCGCTTCTTGGGAGCCTTTCCCAGAAAATTCAATTGTAAAACAGTAAAGAAAGGATCAATATTCTCACCCAGTTCCAAACATGCTGTTTAAAATGTCTTAAGTAGTGCTTTTTCTCCTTCAGTTGTCAGCAGCTAATGTAGCCAGTCTTTCCCCTGCCGGTTTGGAAGGCTTTTCTTGGATAGAATGGAATGACTGATGTCTCTCCATGATCAACAAGGCACCCCTCCTCTTCATTGTCTCTTCAGGATGATTTTAGGCCCTTTTTAGGGCCCCCAGCAGGGCGAAATCGGACACGGATGGCAGAGCCCTGCCTTCCTGCATCCCATTTCCGTTGCAATGCAAACCAGAAGTCCTAGATATGTCAAATATTTTTGATAGAAATCTGAAATATGATTGTTTTAAAAAATGTCTGTTAGAAGTAAGTCTTCATCCTGGTTCATCCAAGCTGAGATAAATAAGCAAAATGGCGACTGCTTTGGGAAGAAGGTTACAGTTTATTGAAGAAGCAGAAAGATGGTCCTTGCAAGGAGCAGAGAGGAAAGAGACCTTGAGCACATGGGCAGTAGGTTTTTATACCCCCTCTAGCCTTTGGAATAGTTTCCTGTTCCTGTGGCATGAACCTTGAAGCTATTTCTGAGTGTTTTTTTAGGACTTGATATCTGTGGTTTAATCCTATTATCATATTCTGCTTGCCAGGTGATGGGTTAATCACTCCTAGAGTTTGGGTGGGGCATGCAGATCTTCTCTTTGTCTTCTTGAGTGCCCTGGCTTCAGCTTTTTGATGGTTCTACATCTGCATTCATATGGGGCTAGCTCTTGCTTGGGGCAGAGAGATAGATTTGGGGCCAGGTTTGGTTTAAAAAAAATCCTTTTGAGGAAAAATATATTTTTCTGCCCTTTTAATATTTCCTTCTCTGGGCTAACTTCCTTCATGTCTCACTTTAAAATTCCACATCTATGTAATCATTCACATATTTCAGTGTTTAGTCTCCATTTTGAGGGGGCTTACTTCCATCTAAGCAGCATTATCCAAAGAGGTTTTTTTAAAAAATGAAGTAAAGCTTGAAGAGTTAATAAGGTAACAGACTGAGGAGCTTAAATGACATTTAATTCAGAAAATGAGATATTCTGAGAAGAGGCTGGTTCTTTTCACGCCTTCTAATCTCAGATCTTTGCTCAAGAGGATATTCTCATTTGTTTTACCTCAGTTGAGTTTTTCAAAGACAGTAAATCAATTTTCACATCAAAGGAATTTATATATCACTTTAGGCCCAACATTTTCTTTAGCATACACCATTTTTTGAAGCAGTGCCAACTTCCTGAGAAATTAATTGTTACACATTGTTCCCTCATTTAATATTACATCTATTTGTTCCTCGCTTTAATAGTTCATTTAGCATATGAAATTTCTGAAAGGTTTCCTTAGTAACCAATAAAGCAATTACTCCCTCTACCAATAAGTAAATGAAGAACATGTTCTCAAGAAAAAAATGGTTCATGCAGGAAACATTTTTTTTTAGTTCTCAGTATTTTATTCTTTCCACAAAGAGTGCTTATAAATGCTATTTCTTCTAAAAGAGTGTATGATGTATCTTCTTGCATTTATGAGTTCAATGTTAGAGTAGCTACTTAGACTGTTGTCTTTATTCAGCACTCCAATATATCAGAAATGATCTGTGGCCATTACCTAACTGTATCAGGTTGTAAATAATTTCATAAATGTTACTCTTGATTGGTATTGTACTACTCCACAACTACTGAAACTAGTCATTATGGCATGTAGCTGGTATAGAAATAATCACCTCAAAGTCATGTTTATTCATAAGAAGATTTGGATATTTTGATATAAAACAAACCAGCAAAACCAGTCAAATCAGATTCTATAGAATACATACATGGACACACACACAAACACCAACTGATTTTGCAAACAGGAACTTAAATGGAATTTAAGGTGAACTTCCATTTGTATCAATACTTTTGTTGTGTACTTTTTCTCCTTTTCTTAGGGATTATCCACATAGGCAGCCACCATTTCTTGAGGTCAGAACTGGAAATTGAATTGAAAGCTTACAGCAGTAAGGAGATTGCCCAGTGGGAGAAGAGGAAGAGGTCAGAATAAAAGCCTGAAATCTGGAGTCAATACAAGCTGATGCCAAAGTATCATAGTCCAGATAGAATGTCTTAGAACAAGCTGACCTAACCATAGAACAGGATTCGCTTAAATAGTAAGCATTCACGTGCCTATATTGCTTATTTTAAAACAAGTTATATTCTATCTATACTATATATATAACTTCTAGCAATGTACATTAGAATAATATTTAAATGTGTAGTAATACATACATACATACATACATACATACATACATACATACATAAGAACATAAGAACATAAGAAGAGCCATGCTGAATCAGGCCAAAGACCATCGAGTCCAGCATTCTGTGTCACACAGTGGCCCACCAATTGTACATGGGGATCTTGAGCAGAAAGAGAAGGCAAAACCCTCCCTTTCCCTTGACCCCCAACAAATGGTACCCAAAGGAAATCCTGCCTGCCTCAACCAACATAGAGGCGGCACATGGACATCCGTTTTAATAACCACCAATACACTTTGCATCCATGAATCTATCTAGCCCTACCTTGAAGCTGTCAAGGCTGACAGCTGTCACGACCCCTTCAGGAAGTGAATTCCATAAATCAACGACCCTCTGGGTGAAGAAATATTTCCCTTTATTTGTCCTCACTTTCTTAGCTATGAGCTTTAGGGAGTGCCCCCTTGTCCTGGTATTGTGTGATAGAGAAAAGAATTTTCCTCTATCCACCTTTTCTATCCCATGCATGATTTTATACACTTCGATCAAGTCACCCCTTAAACGCCGTCTTTCAAGGCTGAACAGACCAAGGCGTTGCAATCTGGTTTCATAAGGGAGGCGCTCCATTTCCTTGATCATTCTTGTTGCCCTTTTTTACACCTTTTTCAGTTCCATTATATCCTTCTTGAGGTGCGGTGACCAGAACTGTACACAGTACTCCAAGTGTGGTCTCACCATCGATTTGTACAGAGGCAATACAACACTTGCTGACTTATTTTCGATTCCCTTCCTAATCATGCCAAGCATGGAATTTGCTTTTTTTACTGCTGCTGCGCATTGGGTTGACATCTTCATTGAGCTGTCCACCAAAACCCCAAGATCCCTTTCTTGGGTTGTCTCAGAAAGTTTGGTCCCCATCAGTTGGTAAGTATAATTGGGGTTCTTTGCCCCGATGTGCATAACTTTGCACTTGTTTAGGTTAAAATGCATTTGCCACTTTGTTGCCCACACACAATTTCGAGAGATCCTTCTGGAGCTCCTGACAATCAGTTTCACTTTTCACAACCCGGAACAATTTAGTGTCATCAGCAAACTTGGCTACCTCACTATTAACTTCTACATCCAGATCATTGATGAATAAATTAAAAAGTAAAGGTCCCAAAACTGAACCTTGGGGTACACCACTTCTTACTTCTTTCCATCCGGAGAATTGTCCATTTATTGCCACCCTTTGCTTCCTACAATTTAGCCAGTTACCAATCCAGGACAAGACCTGTCCTCTAATTCCGTGGCTGGAGAGCTTTTTTAGGAGCCTTTGGTGAGGAACTTTGTCAAAAGCCTTTTGAAAGTCAAGATATACAATTCAACTGGGGCCCTTTATCTATGTATTTATTTACACCCTCAAAGAATTCTAACAAGTTAGTAAGACATGATTTGCCTTTGCAGAAACCATGTTGATTTTCTTTCAGCAATGCCTGTTTTTCTATGTGCCCTGTAATTTTATCTTTAATAATGGTTTCCATCAGTTTGCCTGGAACTGAGGTTAGACTGACTGGTCTATAGTTTCCTGGATCACCTCTGGATCCTTTCTTGAAGATCGGGGTTATATTTGCTTCCCTCCAATCCTCTGGTACAGTGCCTGATCCTAGAGAAAGATTGTATATTTTAGCTAGAAGTTCAGCAATTTCACACTTGAGTTTCTTGAGAATTCTAGGGTGGATGCCATCTGGACCCGGCGATTTGTTGACGTTTAGTTTAGAAAGGCATGCAAGAACATCTTCCTTGTTTATCTCTATCAGGTTTAATTCTTCTATTTCCCTCCCTGGGAAAACTAATTCAGTGGCAGGCAAATGTTCTCTATCCTCCTCGGTGAAAACGGAGGCAAAGAAGTCATTTAGCCTCTCAGCAATCTCCTTGTCTTCTCTGATTATCCCCTTCTGACCATTGTTATCAAGTGGCCCAACTGATTTTCTGGTTGGGTTCCTGCTTCTGATGTACTTAAAAAAGGTTTTGTTATTATTTTTAATATTCTTGGCTATATGCTCCTCAAAGTCTCTCTTGGCTTTCATGACTATCGCCTTGCATTTGGTCTGCCAGAGTTTGTGATCCCTCCTGTTCTCCTCGGTAGGAAGAGCCTTCCATTTCTTAAATGAGTTTTTCTTCTTTCCAATAACCTCCTTTACCTCATTCGTAAGCCATACTGGTATCCTCTTGGACTTTCCAATCCTCTTTCTTCTTTTAGGAATGCATTTTATTTGAGCCTGCTGTAACGTATTTTTAAGCAGTTTCCAAGCATTTTGGAGGGATTTGACTTTTTTTTACTGTTCCTTTTAGTTTCTTCTTTACTATTTTCCTCATTTTGTCAAAATTTTCTCTGTGAAAGTTTAAGGTCTCTGTGTTAGTTTTCACTGACAATTTGCTATCCATGGTTAAGTTGAAGGTTATTGTGTTGTGATCGCTGGTTCCTATGGGCTCGGTTACAAGGACATCATGAACCAAATCCTGTGCATTAGTTAGAACCAAGTCCAGGATCCCCTTTACCCTGGTAGGTTCCATGACCATCTGCTCAAGGGAATAATCGGCTAACATGTCGAGGAACCTTGTCTCTCTTTCATGTGTAGAACAAGAATTTACCCAATCTATTTGGGGATAGTTGAAGTCCCCCATTATGACTACCCTATTTCTTTTTGAGGCCTCCTTAAATTCTTTTTCCAAATAGCAATCTGCCTCTGGAGTTTGGTTGGGAGGGCGATAGCAGATCCCTAACGTCAGATTAGTTTCCTGTCCTGGGATTTTTATCCACAATGTTTCTGTGGGTGAGTTTGAATTTTCTTGAATTTCGAGTTCATGAGATTCTAACTCCTCATTTATGTACAAGGCCACGCCACCACCATTTCTCCCTCTCCTGTCCATCCTATACAATTTGTAACCTGGAATCCTTGTGTCCCATTGGTTTTCATCTGTCCACCAGGTTTCTGTTATGCCGATAATATCAATATTATTTTCCTTCACCAAGCATTCCAATTCCCCTATTTTTGCTCGAATGCTTCTAGCATTTGTGTACAGACCTTTATATGTAATTTTCTGGTGCACTTTCAACTTTGACTGTGGATTTTGACTGTAGAATTTGGTTGTAGAATTTGTAGATGGTCTACCATGTCCTTCTGCTTGACTATTACAATTTAGTTTTCCTGTTGACTCACCAATGTGTGCATAACTTCCTCTCTCTATATTAGGCAGTGCGCCTTCTCGAACCGGAAGCTGCCCAGCTCCTGTTGACTTGCCCCTATGAATCAGTTTAAAAGCTGCTCTGAAACCTTTTTAATATTAATCGCCAACAGTCTGGTTCCATTATGGTTCAAATGTAACCCGTCCCTTCTGTACAGGTGTGGCTTGTCCCAAAATGTTTCCCAGTTCCTAATGAATCTAAACCCTTCCTCCCGGCACCACTGCCTCATCCACGCATTGAAGCTCCTGAGCTCTGCCTGTCTAGCTGGCCCTGCGCGTGGAACAGGTAGCATTTCTGAGAATGCAACCTTGGGGGTCCTGGACTTTCATCTTCTACCTAGCAACCTAAATTTGGCTTCCAGGACCTTCCGCTTAGCTTTTCCAATGTCATTGGTACCGACATGTACCACAACAGTTGGCTCCACCCAGCACTGTTTATCAGCCTGTCTAGATGCCTCATGATGTCCGCAACCTTTGCACCCGGCAGGCAGTTTACCATGTGGTCAACACTTCCATCACAAACCCGTCTCTCTATATTTCTAACAATTGAATCACCCACTACAAGAAGCCCCCCTCCCACCACCCGCAGAGAAGTATCCTCGGTGCAAGAGGATATGGGCACATCCTCCAGGGAAGGGGTCTCTACTAAGGGAGCCTGTCCCTCTTCCACAGATTGATGTCCTCCCTGCCCAAGATCCCCATTCTCCAAAGCAGCTGGAGAGCTGCTCAGCATGGAGTGGGACACTCCTGCTGCATCCCTGAAGATCTTCTCCTGCCTCGCTATCTCTCTCTGCTTCTCCAGGTCTGCTACCTTGGCTTCAAGGGAAAGAACCTGTTCCCTGAGAGCCAGGAGCTCATTGCACCGATCACACACCCAAGACTTCTGTCCAGCAGACAGATAGTCATACATGTGACACTCAATACAAAACACTGGGAAGCTCCCCTCCGTCTGCTGGCTATCTATCTCCATTTCTTGTTATTATATGTTTGCTGTTATTATTATACTAGTTATTATTTAAAAAAAACACACAACTTTTTTTGGGTTGTTCAAATTTTTTGTTTTAGTCTCAGTTTACTTTTTGGATTTTTTTTTCTTACTTGTTTTAGGATTTTATCATGCACCGTCAGGGGTGCGATGGCTGCTAAAAAAAAAGGTGAATTTGTAATTAAACAAGAAACCCCACAAACTTACCAGGGCTCAGCAGGTTCCTTGCCCCACAAGGAAGAATGAGCTGCTTGCTCCCAGCTACCAGGGATTAGCCAGCAGGCGGGCTGCAGCAGAAAGCTCCACCCCCTCCAAACCTGTGCTGAGGGCAAACTTTAGAAGAAAGGGGAAGGAGAAACCCCTTTTATGGCTTCTAAATAAAGAAAAAAAAGGTGAATTTGTAATTAAACAAGAAACCCCACAAACTTACCAGGGCTCAGCAGGTAATTCTTCCCAAGGTTCCTGCCAAGTTCTCTAGTCCCCTTTTATTTCCTGTTTTAATTCCTTATTTGAAAGAGCTCTGCCCAAGCAAAAGCAAAAGCAACTGCCTCTCTATGTGTAGCTGAATACATATGTATTCAGCTAGCACAATTTCTTCCTAACAGTTTGTGACATTCTAAGCTCTTAGTACCTTTTGTTAATAGCTTTATGCATACTTATAACAAGTTGTTTTTGGCACACATTTCACTGTACTTGAAAGCCATAAATTTCAACATGTTCTCAGCTGTGAGGTCATTCTGACATACAGAAGTAATAGTCTTGTGTGCTTGTGTGTGTATATTAGGAGGATTGAATATCTTGTCCAAATATAATAATTTACAAATTCATACAGAATGCAGGTGAACTCTGATAGAAATACATTTAGGAGGGCTTTTTTTTTCTCATAGAACGTCCAGAATGGAGTTCCGGCACCTTTTTTAGATGGAACCTTGTAGGGTAGGCAAGGCGGATTGTATGACGTGTGTGAGTTCTAGCACCTTTTTTTTTTTTTTTAGAAAAAAAGCACTGCATTTAGGGAATACCAACTGACCTTGAATGAGTTCAAATTTCTGAAGCAAATAAATTGTATCCTAGTGTATTGTATGGGACCGAAACCACATATTGGTAATTTCTACTACTTAACTTTCAGAAACCCTGAAAACAAACAAGCATATAATAACTGAATCATAAAAGAAGGAGAGAAACTCCAGCTCACTTTAGTCTTCTAAGCATCAACCAGATTTTTGCAACCTTGACATGATAATATCATTCTCCCCCATACCCCACAAAAAGTATATAGTTAGTGAAAGGAAAACTGTTGTTTTAGTTTTTAAAAATAATGGAAAGAAGCACCTGAGAAAATAGAATTTAGTCTGACATCAATAACTGGCAATATTCTTGAGAAGATTAAAATGTTATTAAGAAATTTAAACACTATGCAGTGGTTACTAAAAACAGGTTGTATTTGTTGAGAACTAACCTTTTCAACCTTATTCTTTTTATGGTGTTTACACAGTCAGGCAGACATTCAGGCTGAATCGACATTTTTATTCACCTATCAAGTCCTTCCTAAAGACTTGGGATAGGCAGATGTTGATATTTGATAGTGTTAACGGTCTCATTGCAGGATATAAGTTGTTCCAAGTAAAGCTGCCTTTTTGCAATTTACTGATAGGGATTTGATCAATGCCAATAGTGCTCCAGTTGTTTGGGGATTACATCCAAGGAACTTATTACTATTGTCACTACCTTTGCTTTCTGTGGCTACATTTGTTCTATTTCTATTTGCAGGTCTTTATATTTTGTTATTTTCTCCAGTTCTTTCTCTTCTCTTCTGCTATCTTCATGTACTGCCATGTCGATTATTATTATTATTATTATTATTATTATTATTATTATTATTATTATTATTATTATTATTATTATTATTATCTTCTTTACAGAAATGCTTTGATATATCTTGAGTTCAGCCCAGTTTTGTTAGTATCCTTGGTTATTATACTAATTAGACTGGACTGAATAGCATATCTATCAGGTCAACAAGCTTACAAAAGATACAGAAGGATTGCTCAGCAATGAATCTTCATTAAACTGGAGTGTCACATGGCTTGATGTTGAACTACTACATTTACAGTATTGTGACTTAAATGAAGACACAAAGGAAAAGTTTACTGTAACAATATTCATTTGCAGATGAGACAAAGGTTGGAGAAGTAAATTGAAGATAATATAGTGCAATTTAATGCAAAATTCTTTATTAATAAAAAATAAATCACAGGCACTGATATAGCATCAGATATAATTGACAGGATAATAGCGTGTGTTAGGGATATTGGATCTGGAGTTGCACTGAATATGAATCAGCAGTGAGACATGGCTGCCAAAAAAGCAAATAGTAGATAAGACTGCTTCTACAGAAGTATAATTTCAAAATATTGGGAAGGCATCATTTCACTGCACTCTGTTTTATTCAGATCACACCTCTAACACTAAGCTGTGAACATCACACTTTTAAAAAGAACCATGACTAGGTGTAAGGAAGGATAAAAACAATGAGAAGAGGGGACTGGGAACTAAGACTTACAGGTTAAAAAAAGAAAAAAAACATGTTTAATTTAGCAAAACACGAATGCTTTTCCTGAAGGGGCATCACAGAGAAGAGATTTCCTGTAAACTCAAAGTCCAGGGTAAAGAAGAATGGTCTTAAGTTACATAATGACAGAGTCCAGTTTAATGTTAGGAAGAACTTATTAAGGATAAAAGCAGATCAAAGAAGGTACTATTGTAGCTCTATTTCCTTACAGAATCTAGAGTGCCATCTCTGGAGTTTTAATTTGGATTTCTGCACTGTGCTGGGATATGACTCAGTTGCCCCTTTCAAATCTGTGATTCACTTAAAATCATTTGCTTAGTTATTCTTAGTATTGCAACTATTTTTACCTGCAAGCATGATTGTTGTTGCTTCTCTTTCTGTGTATGTGTGTCTGTGTATGTGTGTTTTAGGAAGAGCTTTCTCATTTTCTAAAGAATTGATTGCTCTGAATACTCTTTTTATTTCAGCTGTAGATTAAAAAAAAGAAATAAAAAATGAGTTCATTTAATTATCTGCAGTTTGTTATACATAAGAAGATAAAATCCAGGAGGCTCAGATGGATTATAATGAAGGTGCTGTGAAAATAGATTGAATCAATTTCCAGATATTTTAACATACACCAGCCTTATGTTCTGATGCCTGTGAGTAAACCCTCTCCATGATCTTACTTAGATTGCTTTATTTCTTGACAATTGAGCCAATTATTTATACAAATACTACTTTATTGTTAAAAAGAAACCCAATTGTACCTCTGTATGTTGACCTAAGAAAAAGATCTAAATTTCATAGAAATTGAATATCTTAATTTAGATGACAGCAAAGGAATGTTGAAGTTTTTTTTAATCAGGCAAGGTATTAATTAAAAATAAACAAACAAACAAATGAAGTGGGGGAAGAAACTTTCAAAAATTAGCCTAGACATAATGTAGTTCAAAATCAGTTCAAGATCGAGACTGTTATGTTCCTACAGTAGCCATTGGAAGGAAGTATTGATTTCATGTTTTATCTGGCTTTCCATAACATACGTTAGAAAATATTTCATTTTACAGTTCATGATAGAATATATCTCTAAAAAAAACACAGGAAATTTTACAATTTGTAAAGGGAATGTACATTCTGAGGAATCAGTTCTTTCCAATTATCAGGTCCCTGATTAGGACTTGGCAGTAAATTGGAGAATTCCTGATATTTCACATGTTAGCTCATCTCTTCATCTAGACTTCATAGACCTAGACACAGACACAGGTATAGTCATAGACATAAACCAGCTATAGAAAAATGTTTATTGCAAACAAAAATAAAGCAATTTTGTTGGTCCACTACAAGTTAGATGCAAATGACTCTTACTGTACACCTTATAGCTTCTTTTCCTCACCTTTCCCAGAAATTAATACAATCTTAGCTTGGTACCTCTTTCTTTCTTTCTTTCTTTCTTTCTTTCTTTCTTTCTTTCTTTCTTTCTTTCTTTCTTTCTTTCTTTCTTTCTTTCTTTCTTTCTCTACTTACTAAACTAGTAATTTTTATTTAATAGATTTATGTGGCTCCCTATCTCATATACATGACACTAGGTGGATGATAATTAAAATAGGACTAAAAACATAATTTAGAAAACATCCCAAAATTACAGACTTAAGTAACTGAAAAATAATAAATGACAATGACTTCTTACACTGTATCATATTCATGGCACTGACAAGATAGAAATTGGAGATAGGTGGTCTTTATGTTTTTAAAACCACAATGTGCTAGCTTTTTGATGAAGTTCAAAAGCTTATTTAAGCCTTTAAACTATAAATGATATTTGCTAGTTTATTATATTTTCTCTAGGTCATGGATGGTGTTGGAATTATTTGGCTATTAGTTATAATAGAAATAGAAATCAGATTAATATCTGATATGTTTTATCAACAGAAGAATTGATTGGAAGCCAGGATAGGATGGAGAACAAGTCTGAATAGTAACAAGATGAGGGGGAGAGATAACTAAATAGTGAAAGAAAGAATAACAGATAAGGCAATTTTGACATATTGTAAATATGATGCAAATTCACCAATAGCAAATTGTTTGGGGAAGGCTTATATTCAAAACATCTATACTTTCCAGCAATTATAATCTATTTGTGTTTTAATGCATTGTTTGTTTCTTATAGCATCTTCTGTCCCAATAAATGTAAATTTACTCTTTTCTTACCTAATTCTCTCCACTACCATTTCACAAATGATTATTTCAGGAGAAGAGACTCTTGCTATGAACACCAATGGAGTTATTGCAGATTAAAAAACAGTGGATTCTTGCTAAAGCATTTTTTAAAAGATTTCCTAAATAAAATTTGAATACAGATTTGCCAAGCTGGTTTTAGGTAAAATTAGCAACAAGAATGCATAAAGCATGAGGGAGAAAAGAAATGTTAACCAAGCTTGCCTCATCATAGATTCAAGTCATAATTTATTTTGCAAAAATCCCAAAAGAATTTGCTCCCCTTGGAATACTTGCAGACCTATGAAATCCCAAAACAGAGGAGAATGGTTGTGAACAGATAGCAACATATTAAGAATGCATTGTGATTCAGATTTTAGCTAGTGCTTTCCCAGAATTTTGAGATGTATTACAACTAAATTAAACATGATTTGAAGAGATGAAAATACTATGAAAGATGTCATATGCTACCTGCAGAGAGATCTAGTTAGAGCAGAGGTTTGCGAAGCTATTTCCCATAATGGAATGTTATGATCACATAAACCTGACATCATAACAGATTGTGTTGATTCTAAAACAAGAATAGTGTTATTCTACAGATTGAAACACAAGAGGCAATAACTGAGGCACAAAACAGCGTTAGCCTAGTGGAAACAAAATGTAAAGTTAAAGCTTAATAGGAAAACAAGTGACAAATTGAGATATGAAACAAAGAAGGAGGAAGTAATTATATTTTAATTTTGTCTACATTTATAGCTGCATTATTTTTCTTTTGGTGTCATTAATACTACCTACAATTTAGCATCATGGGATACCTAAAATGACAGACTGAACTGTAAATAACCTTGGGATACTTTTTTCTTACGAATGATAGATGTTGTGTCTTTTTTTTTATATATATAATTTTTTTATTAGATTTTTAAAAAACTTTTAACAATTATAACGTAATAACATATTAACTCAACTGAGAACAAACAAATTACATATTAAGAAAACAATACAAATAACTGCTCGGAACCCCCCTCCACAACACCCTCCAGCAACCCACTCCTCTTGTACTTTCGCTCCTCCTCCTCACCATCCGTAGCGCTAACTAAAATTCTCCCGAGCATCCTACAAAAATTATCTAATCCCTTAAACCCCCAACTACAGTTGAGAAACATAAACTAATATATATTATCTCCCTCCCCCCTCCCCCCCAGGCTTCCCAGAATGAATACAGGGTAAAAACGCAAGAAACCCCACTAAACTACTATGTTAAACTATTTAACCATATATCAAATCTAATTCTTTCAACTGATATTTCTTTTGCATATAATCAATCCATTTCTTCCAGTCCATCAAAAATGTTTCATTTGAGTGGTTCTTCAGGTATGCCGAAATCTTGGCCATCTCAACAAGATGGGTAACTTTTAACGTCCATTCTTCAATAGATGGTATTTCAGATGACTTCCAATATTGTCCCACCAACAATCTTGCAGCTGTAGTCAAGTTCAAAATCAACTTAGTCTCTATGGTGGAACAGTCCTTTGTAATACCCAACAAAAACAACTGTGGTACAAACTCAATACGCTTTTTCAAAATATTTTGAAGAATCCACCATATTTTTATCCAAAAAGCCTTAATTTTTTTACAAGACCACCAAATGTGAAAATAAGTAGCGTCCATAGAATCACATCTCCAACATTTGGGTTGCAAATTTGGATACATAAACGATAATTTTTTTGGATCTAAGTGCCATCTGTAAAACATTTTGTAAAAATTTTCTCTTAAGTGCTGAGCTTGTGTAAATTTGACATTTTTCACCCATATTCTTTTCCAAGTTTCCATCATAATTGGGTGTCCAAAATTACCTTCCCACTTAATCATACAATCTTTAACTAATTCAGTTCCAGAATCAATTTCAATTAAAGCATCATATATTCTTTTAATATGCATCACTCTTCGATCTCTAATTTGTATAATTAATTTTTCATCCTTTAAGGAAAAACCCATCTTGGCATCTTTTTGCCATCTAGCTTGAAGTTGTGCATAATAATACCAATTATGAGCTATACCTTCCTCCCTTAATCTATCTAATGATTTCAGTTCTAGGCTATTCCCTTCTTTATTCAAGAGTTTATCATAGGGCACCACGTCTTGTAATTGTTGTATACCTACACTCTGTATTGCGTGCCTGGGAACTGTCCATAAAGGAATTTTACCATTTAACTTATAATAATACTTTTTCCAGACACGCAACACAGAGTTTCTTATTATATGCTCTTTAAAACCCCTATCCAATTTTTTATCATAAACTAAATACGCGTGGAACCCGTATACTAACCCATATCCTTCTATATTTAATATTCTTTCATTTGTTAAGTTAATCCAATCACTTATTGCCACTAGAACTGCTGCATAATAATATAATTTAAAATTAGGTACTTTCAAACCCCCTCTCTCTCTTGTGTCTTGAATAATTTTAAATTTAACCCTTGGTTTCTTGCCATCCCAAATAAATTTATTTATACCTTTCTGCCATTCATCAAGATTTCCATCCTTTTTAAGTATTGGTAACATTTGAAATAAAAATAAAAATTTCGGCAATACATTCATTTTAATAGCGGCTATTCTGCCCAACATAGATAATTGTAATTTTTTCCAATTCTCCAATTCTTTTTGTACTTTACACCATAAGAGTTCATAATTATTCTTATATAATTTACCATTTGAAGCTTCTATGTAAATTCCTAAATATTTAACTTTTTTAACTATCTCGCATCTCGTTATTCTTTCCAAATCCTGTTTTAATTTATTATCAAAATTTTTAACCAACATTTTTGTCTTGGATAAATTTAATTTGAAACCTGAAACTTTTCCATAATTTCGAATAATTTCCATCAAACTCTGAGCCGATTGTATTGGCTGAGTTAGTGTCACAATTAAATCATCTGCAAAGGCACATAATCTATAATCATGTTGTCTAATTTGTACCCCCTTTAATTCCTCTGATGCTCTAATCCTGTCCAATAGTACCTCTAAAGTTAAAACAAACAATAAAGGGGATAAGGGACAACCCTGCCTAGTACCCTTCTCTATATTAAATGAATCTGTTAATTGTCCATTCACTATGATCTGTCCTGTTTGTTTCTGATATATAGCTGATATAGAATTAATAAACTGGTCCCCCATTCCCATCCTTACCACAAGCCTTTGCAGAAATGTCCAATTCAATCTATCAAAAGCTTTTTCTGAATCTAAAAACATTAAAACAGCCGGTACTTGGATATGTTTATCCAAATATTCCAATATATTAACAAGTTGTCTAACATTGGTTTTCATCTGTCTCCCTTGTAAAAAGCCAGTTTGATCCGGGTGAATCCTCTGTGTCAAAACTGTCATTAGTCTATTAGCCAAGATTTTTGCAAAAATCTTGTAATCCGTATTTAACAAGGAGATAGGTCTAAAATTTTCTACTTGAACATTATCTTTGCCCTCTTTAGGAATCAAACATACATTAGCCGTTTTCCAAGAGGGTGGAACCCGACCACCCTCTTGTATATTCACAAATAACTCCCTCAAATGTTCCACCATTTCCTCCTGTAAACACTTATAATAAATCGTAGTAAAACCATCAGTTCCTGGAGATTTTCCCAATTTCAATTGTTTAATTGCATCAATAATTTCTTCTGACTTAATCGAAGCATTTAATCTATCTCTTTGTTCCAAAGTAATTTCCAAAACATTTTGATTTTGTAAAAAGGCATCTATCTCTTTCTCTTGAACTTTTTCTTCAGCATACAATTTGGTGTAGAACTCTAGAAAAGCCTTCTTAATAGTTTCTTGATGAAATACTTCTTGCCCCTTATATTCTACCTTCTCAATTAAACGGGATTTTTGTTTTTTCCTTAATGTATAAGCCAGCCATCTGCCAGGTTTATTAGCATTAAAAAAAGTATTATGTTTAGCATATTGTATATTCCTGGCAACCTGGTCGGTCATCAAAATATCAAATTGTTTCCGTAAAACCTTTATCCCTTCTTTAATATTACTATCATCTGGCTTATCTATTAATAATAACTCTTTCTTTCTTATTTCCGCTTCTAGAACTCGCCTCTTTTCCTCTTGTTTACGTCTATGCCTAACATTCAGTTCAATTAAAATTCCGCGCATGTGGGCCTTACTAGAGTCCCACACCATTTCTATTGGTAGGCCTACATTCTTATTTAATCTAAAAAATTCCTTGATAGCCTTTTTACATTCTTGCACATACATTTCATATTTAAACAAATTTTCATTAAGTCTCCAGGATCTGCTTAAAAATTGGCCAGTCCTTAATTCCATCATAACTGGATTGTGGTCAGACAATACATTAGGTAAGATTTTAACTTTCTTTAAATTTAACATAAAATCACTAGTAGTTAAAATAAAATCAATTCTAGAAAATGATTGATGTCTGTCAGAGAAAAAAGTAAACTCTTGATCCCTACCATGTCTTTCTCTCCAAATATCTAACAAATTAAAATCATCTTTAATATAAAAAAAGATTTAGGTAAGATTGAACGCGATTGAGAAACTAGTGAAATCTTTTTCTTATCCAAACCAGCATCAAGGATTCCATTCCAATCTCCCATTAAAATACAAGATCTATAATCCAACTCTAATAACGTTTTATGTAATGATTTATAAAACATACCTTGTTTTTGGTTTGGAGCATATATACCCATCAAAAGAACTTTCTTCCCATCCAATAAAATTTCTATAGCTAAAAATCTACCTTGATTATCTGCTTCTATTAATTTAGCTTTTATATTATTTTTAACATAAATAACAATTCCACTTTTTTTATCTAGAGATGATGCCACAAAATGTGTACCCAGCTTATTATTAATCAAATATTTCTGGTCCGAAGATCTAATATGAGTTTCTTGTAGACAGATTACATCATTTTTACATTGCTTCAAATAGTGAAATATCTTCTTCCTTTTTTGTGGAGAATTTAAACCGTTAACATTCCACGTCAAATATTTATTTGACATGGCCTTTGCGTGAAAGCTTCTGCAAAGACCATTCCACTTCTTCCTGCCTCTTGGGTCTTGCTCCCATGGCTTCCATAGATGTCAGATCAGTTTGCTTGGTTTGAGTTGGTTGTATTTTTTCTCTTTGTTCAATAGCCTTAATAGATTCACGTACACGCCTTGGATCTTTAGGCTTGTCTGCTGCCAGAGGTTGAAAAATATCAATTGACTGCACTGGTTGTTCAACTGCTTTATCCAAAAAAACCGATGAAATTAGTCGAGGTTGTTGAAGTTCCGAAGATTGCAGTAATTCTAAATCTTTAACCAAGGTTGCCCCCTTAGGTTTTGGGGAAGTAAATCTATCAACCATCAATATATTCTCAAAAAAATCCTTCGCTTTAGCTACAGTAAACAAACGGTATCTATTATTTTTAAAAAGTAAAGAAAGTCCTGTTGGTACCTCCCATCTATATTGTATTTCTCTTCTTTTAAGCTCCTCCGTCAAAAAGGCATAGTCTTTCCTTGATCTCAACATCTTAGGAGGTATCTCTTTCAAAACCTGTACTTCTTGACCAGCAACACTCAATTGTTTATTATAAGCTATTGAAAGAATCCAATTTCTATATTTTCTTGTATTAAAGTATATCACAATGTCTCTAGGCAAATTCCTTTGTGCAGCAATACGTGAGTTCATTCTAAACAGTCGTTCAATCTGCCAGGCCACATTCCCAACTGAGTCATCCAAAAATTTTGCTAAAGCTTCAGAGAAAATTTTTCTTAAGTCCTCTTGATTCTCATTTGGTACATCTCTAAATCCCCTAATTCTAACCGCAAACTGCATCTGATGATATTGTGTCAAAGTAGCCTGATCTTGTACATCACTTCTAATTTCTTCTAATTTTTCTTCAAAATGTTGCTCAACATTTTCTAATTTTTCTTCAACAGCAATAGTATAGTCCCAGACACCTTTAATAGCGTCTACAATATCTTCTCTCATCTCCTGATTAGAGGCTTCTATCATAACTTTAAAGTCTTTTTTCTGCTCTGCCATCTTTTCCTCTATTTTCACATCAAATTTATCTTCCAATTTGTCAAACCTATCATTAAATAAGAATATTACATCTGTTAAAGCAGACTGTAAATCTTTCACTGTAAGCATTTGTGAGACAGACTGTGCAGGCTCTTGAGATTCTAAAGGAGCAGACTGTGATTTAACAAGCTGTCCTGGAGAGGGCATAGCCGCCTTAGCAGCTGCCTTTTGTCTTGTAGTCATAATTAAGAAAGAGAAAGGAAAACTAAAAAAGAAAAAAAATTTTCCACTTCCGCCCTTCTCAATTTCTTTTAAAATCCAATTATATTATAGTTAAATAAATAAATCAATAAATGAATCAAGTCCAAATAGTCTCTCAAACATCTCTTCAAAGGAAAAAGAAAAAATTCAGTTTCATTTTCTCAGCGGAGTAAACACTTTCATTTTTCACTTTCACTCAGTAAAAAGAGCAAGCGCCATCTTAAAAGGATTATGTTGATTCAGAAAAATTTGTAGATACAAAGGCAGAAACAAAGTAACAAAATACTTGCGACACTCAAAAGACTCCTGTATCCATTCCGTCTGTATAAAGTCCTTATTATTCTCCTTTAAAAGCAGAGGCGGTCGCGACGTCTAATTCTGTCAGCCGACAGAAGCGTCTCTGAGCAGGAGCGTTTCAAGTGCCTGGGGAGCACACCTTCTCTGCCCCTGAAAATTTTTTCCCGGGGTCTTAGAAGGGCTCAACCCGGCTCTTGATGCTCTACTCTTCCTCTTTGCCCGAGGGGGAGTTTTTTCGCCGCAACAAACAGCTGATGAGCGCTGTTGTTAGCGGCTTTACTAACTCAGAGAAGGGAGCCTCACGTTAGAGACTCCAGCGACGCCGGCGGAGCCACCGGAAGCCGATAGATGTTGTGTCTTGAATTGCAGAAATTAAGGAGGAACTTGGATCTTATAATATTGTGTCTTAGACAGAAATATAGGTAATTTTAGCTTTCTTTATTATTGTTAAATGTTGTTTTCTGAGCGATTAATCAAAGCCAAGGAAAAGTAAATAAGAAGATGCTGAATTCTTTCCTTGCTACCTTTAAAAAAAATCTCTCTTAAAATACTTCAAGGGAAAGTATTTTCTCCTGCAGAACCACAAAGTTGGAAAATAGTTACAGATGCATTATGTGAACCACTAAAGGGGCTGAGATGACATACACTACTAATAGTAGTCTGCACATCTATTTTACAGTATAGTCAGTTAAGTGCAAATGCTTTTCAGGAAGAAAATCCAGAACTAGAACATCCCCCCAAAATGGTTGTCCAGATTTGGGCTGAAGATTTCCCTTTGCATAAAAAAAAAAACACAGTTTGAAAAAGATGATATCCACAGCAAATTAAAATAGTGCCAAAATAATGATAGATAGGGAATGATGTGATTACAAACATTGCAATTACATACTTGTGTCAGAATATAATTGTTACATTTGTGTGATATCTGATAAAATACATACATAGTTGCATTTGTGTGTGTTATCATTTAGCCTTCATCTCGAATCTCAATATAACCATAGAAAGGCATGAATTTTTAGTATGAAAATAGCTAGCTTGAAAGATGCAAGACATTTTTTTGCATATTTAGCTACCTTTCGTTGTTGCTTTTTATTAAAAAATAAGAGACAAATATAAAGATTTCACATAATACGTTAAAACACAGAGAAAAGAACAAGCCTTGCAAAAGGGAAATCAGCATGGATTCTCAAGGATAAACTGCCTCATCAACCTTTGGGAAGTTTTTGAGAATTTCAGCATGCACATGGGTGGAGATCACTGCATACAATTTCAAAAAGGTTTTAATACAGAGCTTCACCAAAGTTTCTAATATATATACTATATATATAATGAGCTGTCTGTAACTAATTATGAAAAAGATCTTGGAATCACAGTGAAAATGTCAACTCACTGTGTGGTAGCTGTAAAAAAAAGTTGTTCATGCTAAGGATCATTTAGAAAGGACATGAAAGTACCAAACTACCAACAATAAAAAGTCCCCATTACAAATTTTTGACATGTCCATATTTAGAATACTATGTTCCGTCTTGGTCATATTTTTAAAAGGATATATTAGAACTGGGAAAAGTGCAATAGAAGGCAAATAGAAGGGGCTTGAACACCTTTGCTGTAATAAAAGGCTAGAACATGAGAATCTATGAATCAGAATATACATGCCGAGACAAATAAAAATATTAGAACTATTATCATAAAGATTTCTTCAAACTAGGACTGAAAAAAAACCACAATCTCTAATAGGAAATGACCTTTAGATGGGAAACCTAAATACTTTTACATGGCTACATTATAAATAAAATAATAAAAGGGTTTAGAGTCTGCATGGAAAGCAAGAGAGAAAGAGAAAAATAAGTGGGGATAAACTGTAGGAATTGAAATGTGTTAACATCCCTGGAAATATCATCCAATGCATGAGAGGTGGATGAGGTGATACCAGACAGAATATAAAAGATTGTGGGGAGATTTGGAAAAAAAAAAGGAAGGGAGAATGAACAGTTAAGAAATAGAAGGCAATTGGTAATTTATCTCATAAATGACAGTTTAGCCCTACTGCCCAGTAAGTTGAGAAAATGCAATAAGGCCAATGCATACAAAAATAGTTCATTTATGCTCTTTAAAATGTGACAAGTGGGTCATGACTGAGACGGAGATAATCATGTGTGTCATGGAAAAAGTGGACATAGAGAAGTTTTTAAAATACTAGGTATCATCCAATGGAAAAAAAACGTCAAAAAAAGATTTAAAACAGAAAAAGAAAGCAGCTCTTCACCCAGCACATAATCAATAGACTAAATTACAATAAAATGTGGAAATTACTACTTATAGAGCTTTAAAACAATGGATCTTTATAGCATAATGGAAAGGTTGAATCAATTTACCATGTGAAGACATGATAGGATTTCATGCCACATGGGAGAATGCATCAATATTTTTACTTGGCTGTCTGACTCTTTCCTTCTCAGTTCAATAGTGTTCATTCTTATTAGACACTTTCTTATATTTTAGAGCTATAGAAAGACTTAAAGGGGAATAATTTGGGTGCTTATGTGTGTATGAATGTTTGGGTCTAGGTAGATAATGCAAATGGCTCTGCTAATGGACAAAAATATGGTGCAGCTGGGTGGGTGGGGGGAACAAATAATCATTTCCATAGCATGATTGTGATAGTGGCATACAAACCTGGACTAAGTTTGACTTGCCAAATAAATAAAAAATACTGAAGTGGGCTTCCACTGCCTCTTCTTCATTACTTTATGTACCATCAGATAATATTATTGAAGAAGTTAAGGATGGAAGTACACTGTTAAAGAGAGAAAATTTGAAGGCCAAGTCTCCTCACCACCAAATACTTCAATGTGAAAAAGAAATGTTTTTCTCTACTAAAAAATATCTAGCTCTGCTGAAGGTGTGCTTTTGTTTTCATGCTTTGGGGCATTTCTACTTGTATATTCCCCCCCTCTCTTGGGCTAGGCATATAATAGTTACAACACCTATATATGTTGTGTAGCAACATAATTTTGGACCCAGAAGAATATAAATATAAGATTATTCTTTTAGAACTTTCTTCTGCTGTCTTTGATTCATCTGAGGAAGAGAAGGAAATACATTTAAATGATTTTACATGCTGAAGTCCCCATTGCAAGCATTTCAGAATTTTGTAAACACTTGAAACAAAACTATTATTTGCAACATTTCATTTCATACTAGGGAAAATGTCTGGTGGAACAGAATTAAAGTTAATTTGGTGTCAACATATAGAAAAAAGTTTATGTAAGTCCTACATTTAAAAAAAATCAGCAGAAATGAAAATGAGAAAAGAAAGAGAACTTTAAATATTCAATGGTATAAAGAGCATTAATTTGAACTGTTTTATGTATAAAACATTCATATATAATATATTCATTTATATCCATAAAGTACATAAATGCATGATTATGCAGTAAAATAATTTTCTAATAGATTAATACAATATTTTCTCAGTCTTTTGGCTAAGAATAAATACAGTATTTGTTCTAATTAGTTTAATATTTAATATGTTGTCTATTTGAGGACTATATAAAGCAGTTTTCATTGTGGACTAATATAACTAAAATGAAAATCAAACTGTTTGAGAGACTGCATAGGTTATAGAATAAGTATTGTTTTAAGAAAGAAAACTATGATTCATCTCACTAATCCAGATTGTAGACATCTGAAGTGTCCTTTCTCATAAACATATGTTAAATATCCCTCCTGGAGCTATTCGCTGGTGTTTTAAAACACCTATTCCAGAATATCTTCTTATTTTTACATGCTGTGCGTTCAGTGTGAATTGATCTTTTTAAGTGAACATTAATAATATATTAAGCAAATACCCATATTTGTAAACCAATATTTGTGGTATTTTGAGGCCTAGATTAGCCATTCACAACATGCACATGTTTATTTTAACTTTGTGGTAAACTGGCTTGAAAATGGTCTCTAAATTATTAATAAAAGAAAACATGCTAGAATACACAGTGAAAAGGACCAGGTGGTTTTTGCCATTTTGTCCATAACTTTGTGTATGTTTGTTAATGAGCATGACTCCAGCTTTGAATTGTGTGCATGTATGGAAGAGATGATGGAGGTATCAAAACAATTACTGTAAGCTTCTTTTTGTTCTCCCCTTCTTATCTCAAAAGTGCCTTCAAGAGAATTCTTTTTCATTGTCAAGTCCTAAACAAATATCTAGCTGTTATTGAAAACACTACAAAACTAAAAAATATTAAACCAAGACTATTTTTTTTAAACTCCAGTGATTATCTGCAAAAGTCTCACACCAAAATCTTTTTTTTCCTTCTTTAAGTGATTAACAGTACCAGCAGTTATTTGGAAAATAAATGTTTGGCTTAAGAAATCTAGCTTCTTTGGAAAATAGAAATATTGTATTTTGTTTCTCTTCATTTCTCCCATAATAAGGTTCATACATTTTTCATGAGAACTGAATATAGATAAATGTCTGCATTCATCTAACCACAAATGGGATATAAGAATCTGTTTAAATCCTTTGACTCTGCAACATAGTATTGCAATATATCAGAAGCAAATTATATAAGTTTCTTGTCTCAAAATACGCTCGCTATATTCTCATAATGAAAACAACATTTAAATATATGAAATGTAAATGAAAGTGTGAAATTGCTATGCTATTGCAGCACTTTTTTCTTGAAATGTATGTTTCCATAGTGCAGAAAAAGATGCAGCTATACTAAAAATATGCAATGGATCTTTTCAGTTTTAATTATTAAAAATGTTCTCCTTATAATGAATCACTTTAGAAACAAAGGATAACATTTTTATAGTCCCATAATAAAAGGGTTACATATATCAGTTACTCTACCCAAAAGAAATATTTTTGAGAAAAAACACTATACAATTTCTCTCGTGTTAGAGAATACTTTGATCCTGCAATCATATTTGCAAAATATTTCCAGTAAAAGGTTCAGAAATATTACATATGGATATGATTCTTTGTGAATGTTCATATATTTCTACTACATTTTATTATATAACTTTATTATATAACTTTTATATTATATAAAACTTCTTCTGTTCTTCTGTTACAAAATCACTATTGGCAACCAGCATAATATATTGGTTAATATTGCACTGATTTTCTAAAGAGGTACGTTTCATAATAAAAACTACTGTAACTTTGAGCCTCTTATAAATACAGTAAATAAAACAAATAATTACAATAGCAATAGGACTTAAACCTATGTACTCTCCATAGTGCTTTACAGCTCTCTAAGCAGTTTACAGAGTCAGCAAATTGCCCCCAACTATCTGGGTCCTCATTTTACCGACCTCGGAAGGATGGAAGGCTGAGTCAACATTGAGCCCATCAGGATTAAACTCCAAGCAGTGAGCAGAGTCAGCCTGCAATACTGTATTCTAACTACTGTGCCATCATAACAGGTTCATGAGGTTCACAGAAAATGTCTTTCAAATAAAGCAAAAATAAATTATATCTTTGGAATCTTCTCAAAGGAAGTTCTGAACTCTTTTAGGATACAGTTCATATTTATCTCCTTGTAAGATGGAGAATTTCTGCCCAAAAGCCAGAATAAATCTTAGAGGAACATAAAATATAACATAGAATAATAGAGTTGGAAGGGACCTTGAAAGTCTTGTAGTCCAACCCCCTACTCAAGCAGGAGACTCTATACTATACTGGACAAATGGCTGTCCAGTCTCTTCTTGAAAACTTCCAGTGATGAGGCACCCACAACTTCTGGAAGGAAGTCTTTACACAGATTACTTGTTCTCGCTGTCAGGAAATTTATCTTTAGTTCTAGATTGAATCTCTCTTTAATGATATTCCACCTGTTACTTCTTGTCCTGACCTCAGGTGCTTTGGAAATTGGGTTGACTCCTCTTTTCCATAACAGCCTCTCAAGTACTGGAAGACCACTATCATATCATACTAGTCCTTCTCTTCATTAGATTTACCTAGTTCCCTCAATCGTTCATCATATGGTTTAGCCTCCAGACCCGTTATCATCTTTGTTGCTCTTTTCTGCACACTTTCACAATATCTTTGTAACATGATGTCCAGAATTTGATAGAGTATTTCAAAAGTGGTTTCATTAGTTCAATATAAAGTATACTATTACTTCATGTGATTTTTAAAACTAGCTTTTTTGGCACTTGCTGCACACTGCTGACATACTTAAATGGTGGTCTACTAGGATAGATCCTTCTTCATGAAATTCTTAAGGGGTACAAAGTGAATTGACAGTGTATAGAAGGAACAAAAGGCAACCTGAAACTTTTTTGTAGTTAAACATGTTTATTTTCAGGCTGCATTTTCCTGGAACATCTTGTTACCAGTCCTCAGTTTCATGGCCTCATTAAATCAACTACTTCTTGTTCTATCAAACTCATATTTCTTATACTTGGAGTTCATGTATTTCTGCTGACCAGCTAGTTTAATCAAAGTCTAGACATGTGTTCCTGATATTAATGTGAGTCAAAAGGTCTAAAGAGGCAGGATAGGTACCGGTAGCATTGTGTCCTGAGCCTGCGAAAGCAGGCTCAGGATGTTGCATTGGTCCTGAGCATTCCAAAAGCTGCCCAAGACCAGACAGAGCGGCGCCAGCCTTGTGCACATGCACAAGGCGCAAAAACGCTATATTTTATTGGTGGACATTGTCCGGGTTTCTGGCCATATAAAAAGGCCTGCGTGCCTTTTGCTGTTGTTCGGGTGTTGCTAGAAGAAGAATAAAGAGCTGTTTAACATTGCCATGTGTCTTCATCATTTGCACGTGAACAAAGTACTTAACAGGTAGTATTTTCAGTTTTTCAACATATCATTTATTAGAGAGCACATTTCTGATGGAGCATTTTTGGTTCTGGACTTAGAAATGTAAGCTCATAGATTACTACCCTTCATGGCATTGATTTACTAACATGGAGGCTTTTCAATATCTTATCAATGCTGTTGCAAATATTTCCTACATGAACTGAGCCTACAGAATGCTTATAAATCTAAAATATCTCTGGGGCACAATAAAAAAGCCAACTCCTAGATAATGCTGAGATCAATTTCAGTTTGTATTGAATTCTATATTCCCTTATGCTCAAGATAGGAACCTGAATCAAAACATTTTTGAGAAGGCATTGTTTAGTTGTAGAGAAAAAGGGTCTGCATTCAGAAGATAACAAAATCACTTTCTAGCATATCCACAGATATGTGTAACATATGTATATGTTAATAGCATCTTTTCTATAGTATATAAAGGTTCCCAAGTGATATCACATTGAGACATCGGTTAGATTACATGCACCATCTCAGTAAAGCGATGCACAATGTTTATTAATAGATGAACATATCCTGAGAATTCTGGCTGACACTGCACAGGCAGCTCTAATCTCTCTCTATAATAAAAGCCAAAATATTTCTTATAACCAAGACTCAATGACTACACTGATTCTGCTACACAGTGTTGAGGATTTATTGATAACAGTGGTTTGATAGTATATTGAAGTATGGCCCATACTGATATTCTGTGTAGAGAAAATGTGTGTTTAGTTTACTCTTGCACAATATAATAGGAAAGAACAATAGAGCATGGATTAAAGATCTGAAGTGATAATTGTTGTAAAACTAAAGAGAGTGTGATGAAAATTATATATCTTTCTCCCCTCAATTTTCCCTCAAAACAGAAATCTTTCTGTCTCTAGTTAAGTGTCCTTTACCTACAGATATCTGGAGCCAGAAACCTGGAAATGAATTTATTTTTAACCACTTGCTCAGAATTGTGTATTCTGTAAAGATTACCCAGTTTACACTATACCTGTTGGGAATTTCATATGAAATGCATTATACATGTTGGGGATTTCATATGAAATTTTGTATGAAATCCCCAACAGATAAAATTATGAGAAGGTGCAGATAGCATTCTGAATTACCTTTGAATTGGGATACTGGAGAACATTGTTGTGAATATCTTGCATCATAAGAAGAACAAATCATTCAGTACTAAATGAAGGAAACCCAGACTTCTCACTATAAGCAGTAACAGTCAAGCTAAAGCTTAAATATCTTGTACATCTAGTAAGTAGACAAGAGCCATTGTAGAAGAACATTGAAGGCAATTTGAAAGGTAGATAGCAGAAGACAATGTGGCAAGACCAGTGATGATACAAAATTTTCTTACAAGTGTTTAATGAACTATTCTGGTGAAATGAAATTTATTTGGTGGCAAAGTTTCAAAACCAACTGAACAACAAGAAAACAAACAAACAAAAAAATCTCATCACACATCACAACCCTCTATAGCACAACCAGCACAAGCTATGAAAAGGATAACACTACCATATGTCAAAAACTTCTTAGAAACAAACAATAGGCTATTACAACTACATAGCATAACTATAGCATACAAACCAATTAAAGCTCTCCAAATCATCTTAAGCAAACCAAAGACCCAGTAGTCCAAGAAGAAAAAAATAGGAGTCATCTATATCATACGGGGTAAACATAGCAGCAGTCACTAGGTAGGATAGACATACAGAAGACTAGCAGAGTCCATCCATGAACACCAGATAGCAGTCAGAAGACACAATTGAAACTGCTTAATCTCACAACAGTAGACAGACTCATCCATAGATTCAGCTGACAAACTGGGAGTATCCTAAACCAGGCCATATCTAAAAATCCTAGGGATTTCCTGGAAGCTTGACATTCAGACAAATCAGTCATCAATAGACACATATAGATGAACAATATTTACAAACCATTCAATAAAATAAAATTTAAAAAAACCTGAAGAAGGAAACAGAAAGACAGACACATCCTCTCCCACCAACAACCAGATAAGAAAGAATAACAGCAGACAATTAATCAGGCTGAAAACAATACTTTAATCAAACTGGCAGGGCAAGCTACTGTCTATAGACAGGAAGCAGACATCCCATTTACACTAATGATTTTATTTAATTGGGTAGTGAAATATATAAAAACAAATAATACAATTCAAGGCTGAGCTGATTTATTCTCTTCTGTTGAAAATCAAAACCAATAGCTCTAGGAAACAGACTCAAGGCAAAAGCAATTAAACTTTAAATAACAAGGAAAAATAAATAAATGTATACAAGATTATTCCCATTTAGTCACGTTAACATTAGTTTGAAAGTGATTGTTTCCGTAAGTAATCAGCAATTACTAATTATTTGTGGAGTACCAATATTGGCAGTTATATTATTGGTTCCTTGGTGTCCTCTGAGTTTGCTTGTTTTCCTGCAGACATTTCATTACTAGACTAGATAATGAAACATTTGCATGAAAACAACCAAGCTCAGGGGACACCAAAGAACTCAACATCATATTCCCAAGATACATACATTCTCTATTTTTACATATACTGTTGCATAAGTCTGCATAAAGTGGAGTCTACAGCTTTTATGTACAATGTGTTTCATCTCTGTAAATTGTTCCTAAAAGCCATGAGTTAGTTTCTAAGCCTTAGATAATCACTGAATAATAACTGCTATAAGGCAAACCATCATTGGCATGGCAGATTTGTTATGATAATAAAATTTCCTGTATTTCTTATTTTGCATTTCTAACTACATACAATAGAAATAAAATGGCTAATTTGTTATAAGGTGATTAATTATGTTATATTTTCATTACATTCCTATTTTGGCATAACACTAATAATATCATCATGGATTTCTTTTCTAATTTGTTATAATTTTCAGAACTCCTATTTGCCTCTTTGTACTGGAACTAAAAGGGTTAAAAGAATGGCAGAAGTGAACAAACTGTTCCCATGGCAACTTTATTTTGGCACTGAAGCTTCCAAGCAAATGACAATCCTAGTGGATGTTTAAAGAGCAAGATCTCATATGTCTGTCTGAGATGCTTTCCAATTTCTGAATACTGTCTGGAGAAGAGTTCCTTTTAGAATGCTGTAGCCTGTTCATTTTCATGAGTGGAGAAAATGCTGTTGTCTATTCAATACAGAGTTGATTTTTTAAAATAAAATAAAATAAAATAAACTTCATTACATATGTATTGGCTCAACAAAACAAACAATACTGTGGTTTTAACTTTATGCAAAAAGTAGAATGATATGATTTGGAAAATCTTTTCAAAATGTAAAATGAATGTAATATGATCAGAATATAATTTATTCTTGTGAAGCTGTAATTTTGCACAGGTACTGTCTAATAATATGAAAAACAAATCAGAAAAAATAGACATATTCTGAAGTTTCAGCTTCATTCTTCCTACATTCAACAAATGTATAGCTTTAATTTGCACAGCTTTTGAAAACTGTGGCAACACTTCCCCTCTGTGGCAGAACAGGAAATATCCAAACTCTTGTGCAACATAGGAATGCATCATAGACTCCGTTTGCTAACAGTAGCAAATTCTATTTCAGGGGTGTCAACCTCGCAACATCATGTGATGTGTTGCGACATATTGCGACTTTTTCCCATTGCCGGCAATGGGGTAGGCGCAGTTTCAGCATGATGCATCTGGCCCGGTTGGCCGGCAGTTTGACACCCCTGTTCTATTTGAAGTCAAATAGAGCAACTAAAAGAATTAAGACCAAAGAGAAAATATAACTGGTATTAGACTTTTGGAGGCGGATATTTGTGGATTTTCCTTAAGTAGTCTCTAATAAAGGAATAGGCAAAGCTACCACCAAAATGGCTGAAAGTTATTCTCATCTTGACTATGATTCAATACTGGAAAAAATATTAGAAATCAGAGAGGAGTTTAAAACTTATTGGAAATCTCATTTTGATCCTTTAATAACGAATCAAGTTATGGAACAAGGAACAACAGAAGATGAACAGAATAATCCTGAACAGACCTACTTACAATTTAAAGAGACAGAGACACTATTTTTACAACCTAATTGTGAATCTGCATCAAGAGAAATTGTAGAAACTACGGAATCAACTAATCCTACGCATTATCTACAACTGTCTGAACAGACCTATTTACAACTTAAAGAGACAGAGATACTATTCTTACAACCTAATTATGAATCTGCATTAAGAGAAAATGTGAAAACCATTGACTCAACTAATGCCATGCGTTACAACTGATGGACAATTTTGATAATCAAAAAATAGCAGAAATTGACCCAATTCAATTATCAAAAATAACAAAGAAATTACAATAAAGAGGAAAGGGAAAAATTTTTGGCCAGTTTGAATTTGTTAGGAAGCCTCGTAATCAAATCTTGAGGTTTGAGAATCGAAAAGCCTTATTATGGGAACCAAATTGGCATAGAAAGAAAGCTAGAGTCAGGTTCAAGTGTGATACAAAATGTTACTTGACGGGTTAAAAAGGCTTAGAAACTATTTCTGATTTAACGATGTATGAAGGATGTAAATTGATTGTTACTATGGTTGATAATTATTTGAGGGAGTCAATCTTGCTAGAGGACAAAAGGACTTTATAGAAGTAGATTGATGAAATGATTGAATATACCTAGTAAAAAAAGAAAAAAGAAAGAGAATATGTCTGATTTAATTAGGAATGAAAGAGGAGAATTGCCTGATATTATAATTAACAAATATTTGAAAATATAAACTTTATCGAGGCCTTAAAAACTATTTGTTGGATCTATATTATTATTTTAAATATGATAACTATGTTGTAAAAGAGAGAGAGAAAGAGTTATTTGTGATAAGGGGAAGGGGAAATCCGTCTCAATGAACGATTGTGTACTAAGGTTTCCTGAAATCACAATTATATACTTATTATATGTACTCAGAGTATGATGACTGTAAGGAGTATAGCCTAAAAACAGGATATAGATTATAATTGCATGTGCTTGATGACTTTTGCAATTGTATAAATTTTAATAAGCAATACCATATTCAATTTTAGCTTCATTTATATGACTTTATTGTTGAATGAGACATCCTGATCACTATGTTGTGTCTTAAGCTTTTGTGGAAAGATGGGAAAAATTAGTAAATATTTATTGAGATAGAAGTATTAATATAGGGAAATTTGGAGAGAGGAGTTTTCGGACATTACCTCTGGACTACATCTGAAGAGGGATGAGAGGGAAGAAAGAGTGAAAGAGGGGAGAAGGAAGTAGGAAGGTTGGAGGAGAAGAGGAGAAGTGGAGAGAAAGAGAAAGAGAAGGGTGGAGGAAGAGGGAAGTAGGAAGAGAAGAAAGAGAGAAAGAAGGTAGAGAAGAAAGAGGGTGGATGTGGTAAAGGGGGAAATGGGCGAGCAACACCAAAAGTTACGTGTAGGTATTTATTTCATTTCATTTAAAGTATTGTATATATGAATGTAAAAGAATGTATGCTAACATCTTACAAATATCATGGTATATGCATTGGGGAGAGTTTGGAATGAAATTGATAAAGTTTTAAAATAGGTTTAACAGAAATTTATGACAGAAATGGAATATATTAAATTTATGGTTTTTTTTGTCTTGTGTGGGACAGGGAAATAGAAAGATGAAAGTGAATGTATTAAGTTGAGCTGTTTATGTATGTTTTTATTCTGGAATTTTTGTTTACCCAATCACCACGGTGTGTTTTAAGCATTTATTGTTAAAATCATAAAATCAATAAAATATATTAAAAAAATATAAAACAATTAAGACCAATCTAATAATTTCTCTAACTTCCCCCTGCTTGTTCTTTTTAGTTTGGAATGATAATAGAACTAGTAGCATGGAAAAGTGTTCAATCAAGGATGGGAGAAACTCAGGAACAAATCCACTTTTAGCCATAGAAACTCTCTAAATGTCTTTAGATTGATGTCCAATTGAGGTTGTGGGGATAAAATGAGGGGATATGTTTATATAAGTTTCTCTGAGCATCTATAGAAAAGGTGGATATAAATCTAACATGGAAATAAAATGGATGCTACCTTTACAATTTGATGGTATAGAAACCCCCAAACATTTTTGATTACAAGGAACTTCCAAGTCAGTCTGAATAGCATAAACTTCTGTTAAAGCCATAAACAGCTCTTGAGGTACTAAGCAGGGATTGTGATCAATTTGGCATTTACTAAAAGCTGTCCATATCCTTGTTATGGAGACCTTTGTTATGTTTCTTATAACATGTTAAGTTGCTTTTAGTTCCATATCAGAGCTGAGTCCAAATTAATCTTAATGAACTTGTCTTGTGTTCACCTCTTGTGTCATTGACTGAACATCAAAAGAAAGAAAACATTAGTACTACAATAAAATTCAACAGTCAACAATCCATATGAATAACACCATTTGCACTTACTCACTTAGCCATAAGTTTTCCTATCAAAATCTGGCCTTTGAAATTCTGGTTTTCCTTTATTTAAGGTGAAGCTTTGTGATGGTATTTCATGGACTGACTATTTCTGGATCATAGATGTGAGCCCCTATTTTATTGGCTGTCACAATACTGTTAATAAATTCCTCACTCTCAATCTCATAACATGCCAATTTCAAACTCTTGAAACTTTAATTTCTGCCTCAGCATGTGAGGAACCCATCTTGGGCAAACTTCCCAATACTAAAGGACATTGATAATGTGACCCACAGGTTCCTATGAAGTGTCAAGCTTGACAGCAATTTCCCTTTGTGTAATCCACTGATTTTCTTTAATCAATTCATCAACCTTTCTCATCTGAAACTCATTGGTTGCTGCCTCAGGTAGTCCTCTTTTTGTTTGATCACACAAATGATTTCCCATCTTAACATTTTTTGACTCAGCAACACACAGAGCTCATATCAACACAGTAATCACTATAAACAACCTGAATTTGTTGCTAAGGCTTAACTGGAGACACTCCTTTAGCAGTCAAAAATTGAATTACACCATGTTGCTTAAAATATGCTAATGAGTACTTGTTGCACTTTTCTATTTCATGAGCAATAGAAACATAACTTTTTCTAACACAGGGGTGTCAAACTGCTGGCCCGTGGGCCAGTTTCATCATACCGAAGTCACACCCACCCCATTGCAATGCAAAAAGAGTCGTGACATGGTGAGTTTGAGTTCTAACAGCTACTTTCTGCTGTGACATGAAAGAACAGATGCTAAAGAATGCATCACAGCTTCTAGCGCATTATCTGTTGTCAATTTATAACATTGAAGACATTGCCTTTCATTCAACCTATCTGTTAGTGGTATGCACTAACTATCCAGCAATTTTTTAAATATTAGTTTCCTCTATGACAAAAGTGTCCATTTTCTTTTTTTAAATAACATTCTCAGAGTGTTCTATTACTCCTGAATTTTTTTCCTTGTATTTTAAAGCCGATCACTGGCAGTGAGGAAGGGTGCTACAGGTAGAACAATAATTTTGAAGCCTCTTTATCTGTTCACACTTTTCTATCTAAAAAACTTGAGTGGGAGGAATTCCTTCATGATATTTTCTCTTGTGATTTAAGGCTGGAAAAGCAGAGAAACTGGAGAAAAGATGGAGAAATTATTGCATATGCAAAAGGACATCATTATTAGTCACCTCATTATTAAATGAGAGAAAGAATACTTCATACTTTGAATTAAATTTAATTTAAAAACATGAATGGGAATAGTAGGGGAAAATGGGGACATTTTTAATGCACAGCACAAATATTTATATCCAGACCTATTTATGGACTAATGGAAGAAAACTAGACTAACACTTGCTTAATTTCTGCAAGTTTACTGGGACAGACAAGCATTTTTAGCAGTACTAGTCTATATCTCTTTATGCTGTCTTTTACAGTATGAAATATTAACATACAGCTATGTTGTTCCTTTTTTGTCTAAGAGCAATTGTCCTCAGATTAATGTTTACATTTTCAATTGTTAAAGAATTGTTAAGATAGAGCAGAAAATGAAAAGGCAACAGTTTGACATAAGAACATTTCTTTAAATCTCCATGGAATAGGAATGCAACCATTTGTGGAAAATAATATATCCAACAGCTGCTATAGAAGTACTGATGTTCCATGTTTAAAACATTTGTTATAACAATGTTCTATTTGATAAATCAAGCATGGGTCTCTGCCAGCTGCTGAAGTACTCAATGTTATCATGAATCTTCAGGGACAAAACACATTTCAGTCACCTGGCTGTACAAATCTTACAGCGCAAGACTATCATTAAGTTACATAGCGGTTAATTACATTGCCATTATCAGAGTTACAATGACATGAAGTTATAACAAGTCAGTTAAACTGCTATACAGTATAAATATGATGGCATATGACAGCTTCAGAAATAGGCTGTAGTGTTCCTTTCAGTCACATTGTTCAGTAGACCAAATCAGTGATAACAGTTTCCAATAATTCTGAGGTCCCAAGACAAACAGCAAAATACTCTCCAATGCCCACAAACCTAAAAGGAAAACTCATCATACATCAATTTTCTTCTTTTGTTTCATCTACCGCAGCCCTACCAATCTCTAAAAATGTTATATTTGGGTCCTGGCCACTAAAAATTAACAGTAATTGGGAGACATGGATGGGTTCCTTTAGATTTTTCTCTATGCCTCACTATTACTACTTGTAAGGCCCAGCAAAGAATCCAAGATAGTTAATACCAATATAGTAAACAAAATAAAACAGCATTATAATTGGTGGGAGTGAAAAAAATGGCTTCAAAGCAAAACAAAACTACAGAGAGAATTATATACTGTTTGTACACCTATTCCAAAGTTACTGAATATTGGGCTAGTCTGTTAAAAAGAAATCCATAACAATGCTGTCACAAAAAAGCCCCATATTATGTTAACAAAGAAGAGATCTGCTTAGACATCTTATTGATCTGAAGCATATTTCTCCCAAAGGCCAAATGTTACATAGTTGTAAAAAGAACTATGCACACACTACAGTCAATAGAAAGCCCAAGATTCTACTTTCTGTTTAACACTAATCCATTAAATGAACTATGTAATTTGTGGCTGGTCTCTGACCTGGAGATTGCAGTTGAAATTTCTAGATATTGTATGTGTGTTTGTAGGGTTTGTGTTGGAATTAAGATCCATGAAGCTGAAGATAGAGGAGCAACTGGACCAGGGGTTTTCAAACTTGGCCCTTTTATGACTTGTGGCTGGCTGAGGAATTCTGGGAGTTGAAGTCCACAAGTCATAAAAGAGCCAAGTTTGAAGACCCTTGAACTGGACTATCAGACAACAACATATGTACCATATATATCCTCCTCCTTACTGCTTTTGTAAATTTTACAAATATGTGCCATATTGCAGGAAAATAAAATTTCGTCTGCATTAACACTGAGAAAAAAAGCTAAAACTAAATCCAACAGTAGAAGTACTTCTTCCTAGCCATGGCAGATGTTTGGTGGGTGAAGGCCCCTGAGGAATTTCATTAAAAAAAGAGTTTCTGTGATTGCTTACACACTCACCCACTTATCACCACACATAATCATTCAGTCTTGAGAACCTTTTCATGTACTGTATGTACTGGTGCTACTTTTAAGGTAAATTGGACAAAATGTTGCTTCTATACAATATACTAATTATTTAGTACTTGATTCTCAGTTGAAAGTCTAAACCATACTGTTCAAAAATAGTGTAACAGACTGGCATAAGGTTATGTGGAAATGTTGTCTATGATGTTGGAGCTCTGATTACTTATTCACATATTCAGATCAGCATAAATGGCTGTGATATAGGATGCTATTTTTTAAGGTCCACAAAGGCTGGCCTGTCATTTAAGAAGCTATGTAAATGTAACAGGCATTGCACATTATATTGGGCATATGAGCTGATATAGGAAAGTCTAGCTATAAAGACCCATGCCACAAGAGGGAGCAATAGCTAACCAAACTTTATTTCACAAAGATAAGCAGCTGGTTAGATGGGGACTATTGGAAAATCCCAGGTCTTTGAGGTACACTGAAATTGAGCAAATAAAAAAGCAACATAAAGACTGGAAGAAAGCGAAGACAAGTTCTTCTGTAATGTTGCCAAGAAAATTATATGATGCCACTAGGAGTCAAACTTGACTCAAAAGCAACTACTTTTAAAAAAGAAAATAGATATCAATAAATTTAGATAGGATAGTCTATCCTTCAACACTTTGGTTCAATGTTTAAGGATAATAGTATTGAACAGATGTGTGCTTGAAGAACATGTGTACAAATGAATACTGAAGAAGGAATAAATGATTAAGTGCAAAGTAACATTTATTAAGCCTAGCAAAACCAAATATCTTGTATATTGCTGAGTTAAATGAGCTGAATAATCCTATTTGTTATTGTAAAAGGGAGAAATGATCTGGGATAAGGTAAATAGAAAAAAAAACCAGGATGGGGCCAAGAGTGTTAATGGAATAAGCACAGTGATAAATTTAGAGATAATATTTGCTAAGAAAAGGCAGTGTATAAAGTCAATCAATCAATCAATGATTGCGTGTCTGTGCCCTCAAATCAGTCTGGGCCATTTTAATTTGGTTATAGTGTTAAATACTGAAGACCCTGTCCAGTGTTTCATGTGAATTCTTATACTAATTCAGATATGTGACAATGGCCTTTCCTCATGAAAAAAAAATACTAGTCAAGAAAAAACAACCTATTTTGTCTATGGAGATTCTCAATCCTACAGCTCAGGGTTGTCTCAAAGGTGTTTTTTCAAAAGGCAAAGCCAGGTCTCCTCGCATGGAGAGGGAGTGGGCCTCCCTCTGACCCATGCACTTTGCCCTCTTGCACCCACCATGATCAAGCTGGCCAAGGACAGTGAGTACATCAGCAGCAGCCTTGAGGAGAAGGCAAACATAGCTGGACGCCCCCTTGGAAAGTGGGACTGCTAGGTGCTATGGAAGCTCAAGGGCCAGACTGGGTGTTTGACTTCTGCTGCCCAGGGCTCCGGGCAGCCCATGCCACCTTCCAGCCACTCTGCATGGCCTGAGAGGGACGGTGAGGTTCCTCTAGTGGACCATGCCCTGGCACTCGCCCTGGTCTCATCCTCCTCTGCTGGAGACCCATCTGCCCCAGTCCTGCCCAAGCCCCTACAGGCCCCCCTGATGCAAGCAAAGTTGAGTTGGCCACACCTACCCTGTAGGCCACACTCACACAGCCACATCCACCCAGTAGGCTACGCCCACCCTGGCCACACCCACCCTGCCCCCCAAGGGCAACCACAATGCTGATGCGGCCCTAAATGAAATTGAGTTTGACACCCTTGGACTACTGTATTAGGGCAATTCAATGCATTGTGCACAATGATAATTGTTTAGGGAACTAGGAAAACCCCATTTTATATCTTAAAACTCTTCATTGGTTCTTTTGCAGAGATTCAAATGTCAAACAATGAAATTATATATAAGCATAGTACATATTCAAACAACCATTTCAACTACCAGTCTGGTAAGGTGTCTACAACTTCATGAGCATTAATGAAACCTAATAAGTACAAATAAGTAATAGGTATCTAGAAACCCAATGAGACAATTTTATTTGATGAGTGTAATCAATATTTATTATATGCATAACAAGCCTTTCATCTTGACAAGCACGATAAATGCTTATGTAAAAGCAGCCTGAGGCTAAAATGAAGTAACCAGGATTCAGATGTTAGTAGATCAAAGCAGCCTCTTTTATAGGCCCCCCCAGTAACTTTCTAAATAGAACTCCTTAAAAGCAATTCTATGCTTTAATAATGTGTTATGATTTTTCACTTGTGCTTTGTTACAGAATTCCTGATTAAAGACATATCAGCTTTCCAATAAGTTTGGATGAAACAAAATTGATTAAGCATATTGTAGTGTATCTCTTTCTGTCTTATTTTCATAGAGAAATCATAGAGAAATAGAGAAATAGCTTTTAAAAGTATCATCATCACCACCACCATCATCATCATCATTATCTTCTAGCATTGTTATATTAGCTAGGAGACTACAATGCTAATTCAGAGTAACAGTTTGGCTGCCAATTTACCAGCTCTGTTGTGGTACACACTTCCCAAGGTGCGCCACAGGAGGACACTCTTCCCTTTACTGGAGTGGCTTCCCAAACAGGTGTCACAACCGGGAAGCTGCAGGATCTGAGCACCTGCACAAAGCACCAGCTTTTCTCCCCACCAAGGTGGTACAGGTAGTCCTCATTTAGTGACCATTCAAAGTTATAACGGCATTGAAAAAAGTGACTTATGACTGTTGTAGCATCCCCATAGTCGCGTGATTTGCATTCGGATGCTTGACAATTGACTCACATATATGACAGTTGCAGTGGCCTGGAGTCATGTGATCCCTTTTGCAACCTTCCAACAAGCAAAGTTAATAGAGAAACCAGATTCACTTAACAACCGTGTCACTAATTTAACAACTGCAGTGGCAAGGAAAATTGTAAAATGAGGTAAAACCCAGTTAACAAATTTCTCACTTAACAACATAAATTTTGGGCTCATTTGTGGTTGTAAGTTGAGGACTACCTGTACTATTTATCTGCTTCCATAAAACATGCTTTCAAACTACTAGGCGGGCAGAAGCTGAGGCAAGTAATGGGAGCTCACCCTGCCACCCAGGGTGAAGGCTTGAACTGCTGGAGCAAAGATGCCATTAAGCCACTGAGCCACTGCGCCTCTTTTTTGAAATAGACTCCTCAACACTGAGGCAAATAAAATATATTAAAGGATTCTTCATATATATTACATCTTTTAAAGGCAGTAGAAATTATTTCATAAAGTCATAGATTATGGGCCAAAATACAGGGACTTCTCAAAAGACATTTCAATAGGTAGTTTAAAGCAAAATACTTTAAACAAAGCATACCGTTCAGATATAACACTTGCTATTAGCAAAGCAAAAGTTTGTAGTTATAATTGCAAACAACATAAAGAAAAAAAGATTAAGAGAAGCGAATATACAGAATTAATATTTTCATTTTGTAATGCAAATAATTAAATAGTTAAAATAGTTAAATAGTTAAAAATAGGATAAAGCACATTCTAAGAACATTTATAGAGAAAGTATTTTAACACAAAATATAAGACTGTTAAAGTTCTGTGTAATTTGTACTTTCTCATATTCACTCTCATATATAGTGCATATAAGTATGATGATGACAAGAATCACTGAGTCCATAGGAAATGACTGTTTAATCAGCCTACAGCAGGGGTGTCAAAGTGCCGGCCTGTGGGCCGGTTTCATCATACCGGAACCGCGCCCACCCCATTGCTGGCAATGGCAAAAAAGCTCCGATACATTGCGTGACATCATGTGACATCATGAGTTTGACATGTCTGGCCTACAGTAACTAGTTTTGGATAAGTATATTTGTAGTGGGAAGCAAATAATTATAGTGCAATGCCTATGCATAATTACTGTGTACTGGCTAAGAGACTAAGTTAAGAAGTTCCTGGTCTGAAAATCACTTTTGTGTATTCTCATTAGTTTACTAAGAAGATATGGGAAGCCACCAGCTCTCAACTCCAGCCTGGAAGACAGACAATGTGATGTTAGCTGACTTTGTAACACAATATTCTTGAGTTGTAAAGCTGCTCCAGGTTCAGATGCTCAGGGAAACTCAATAGACTGCCAACTCATACTGTCTGGAGAAGAAATATTTGCAATCATTCCCATTACTCTCTCTCTCTTTCTTCAAATAATAAATTCAAACAATCTAAAACTGCAAAAAGAGTGTAACATATTCCCTATACAAAACCTGACCATTTAAAATTAAAATTCACAATACTTGGAATGTTTGTTATTGCTAATTTTGATCCAAAAATTCTGTCTCAAAATTTATGTTTCAAATTCTATATGTATATTCGACAACCAAGAGCTTAAAATCATGTTTGAATTATTGCCTATGTTTGGACATCAAGAATATATCCCTTTCCCTAATCCCTAAAGTGAAAATTGAAAATTATTTTGTAGGATTCATCATATGTTATTTACCTCCCCCCTCCCTGGCAACCCACTGCCAACCCCCTCCCCCAAAAAAACTTCAGCCTAAGATTATGGAGGTCTAATTATTCTGTTAGAGAACATATCAATTTGTATAGTCAGGACCATTCAACTGTGATAACAACCAGCATTTAACTATCTTCAATTAAACAGCACACAGCTAGATTAGTTTCCAGCATGAGATGTAACTCCCAGACCATCTGTTCACAAATTCAAGCATATACATGGAAGATAAACACAAAAGTAAACTATTGTCTCTTGCTCATGGTACAAACAGTGGGTGGGAAGTTTAGTTCACATAACATACTAAATGTCTATGAACAGTCCTCTCTCAAAATTGAACAGCCCTCTCTCAATGGAGTGGGAGGGATATGACATCATCTATCTCCAGTCTACAACACAGTCCTTTCAGCAGTTCCAAGAAGGGTCCACATCCATTTGCACTACTCAGGTGACCCTGATGACACAGATAAACCTCCAAGTGGCCTCAATGACTCTCTAAAAGAAAGCAAATGACCAACTATTTGCAAGGAGTATAAATCCTTTCATTTCCATCCAGTCAGAGTTGAAGAAGCTTCTTGTATGAGAAGTGAAATGTCTTCAAAGAAAAACAGTCCAGTTGCCTTGTGACAAAGCACCTTTGGGATAACATATTAGACTTGGCTCAGATAAATGGAGTTGGGCAATTTATTATTCAGTGAGCTATCAGAAGCCAGCTTTAAGTGAACTACCGGTAGGATGTGAAGCCAAGATGTTTTATATTTATTTCTACTTTGTTATTCCCGGTTTAGATTTTAACAAGTTGTGTGAATTTGGGCTTTGAATATAATGCCTATATTTAGCCAAACATTCTATACATTTGCCTTGAAGTAGAGCTTACATCCAAGAGTAAGCTAGCTCTTAGTTTAGACAGGTGACATATTTGCCACTGTTTCGGTCATGCTTCTTGTGCAATTATTTTACTGTGTTTATGAAATATAAAAATAGAGGGAGATTGGAACATTAGTACTGTTAACCAGAGCATACTTGTAGAAATTAAGGTGAAAACAAGAATATGTCAGGAGAGAAATATTGGTTACGTTAATATCCAATAGTCATCCAACTTCAAAGCTAAACACAAAGCAAAAAAATCTTAAATAACAGAAAAGACAAGGAAAAGAAGCATCAGAATTATACTATGGGGATATAAGAAAGGATTCATGGTAACAGAAAGCAATCAACTATTTCAAGCAACTTTTTTATAATATGCAGATTCTTATCTCTTTCCTGTTTTGTGCCTGAACACTTCAGTCAAATTGATGCTTAAAGCCTACTCAAGTCAATCTGAATAGCATGCCTGAGAGCTACTGCCTTAGTTTTTGTCAATAAACTTGACAATATTGGCACAAGTGGAAACCATCAACCTATCACTTCTTTCCATGTGATCTTCCTGAAGGCTGTAAAATACAGGAATGTGTCATGCCACTCATAACAATTAAGAATTGATTTAAGAATGCTTAAGATTGAGATTTAGTTACAGAAAACACTGCCTGTTTGCTAAACTAAGAATTCTGGTGTAGCATAGAATATGGTCTATGCACAAATTGCTTTATTTGTAATGATATTTCTTATTTCAATGGATTTGTTGTATTTCCATATGCAAATTTATGACCAATCCAAACAATTTATATCTTTTTTTCCTATTTCAGACATTTTTAAAAAAATATTTCTAGAATTCCACTTAACAGAACACTTATTGTTAGGTGTATTACCCGTGTTTCCCTGAAAGCAAGACAGTGTCACACTTTCTTTTTATCCCCAAAAGCCCCACTATGTCTTACTTTCGGGGTACGGCTTATATTGATTGGAAAACAATTGTCTCACTGTCAGGAAGTTTCTCCTTAGTTCCAGGTTGCTTCTCTCTTTAACTACTTTCTACCCATTGTTTCTTATTCTGCTCTCGGGTGCCTTGGAGAATAAATCAACCCCTTATCTCTGTGATAGCCCTTCAGATATTTGAAGATGGCTGTCATGCCACTTTCAAGCCTTCTCTTCATTAGGCTAACCATACTCTTAACTGTACATCATACAGTTTAGCCTTATCATCTTCCAATTAGTCTATCATCTTTGTTGCTCTTCTTTGCACTCCTTCTAGGGCCTAAGCATCTTTTTTTTCATAGTGACCATTTACAACTTTTCCCTACTTGCATCTAACCATGGAAAAACATGCCTTGGCAATATATTTCTTCTGTTCTGTTGCATGTTACTCATCTCATCTCACTTCATTCCACCTCAACTCACCTCACTTCACCTTACCTCACCTCATTTCATTCAAAACCAAACAAGACATTCTTAAACTATTCTTGGATCTACTAGTGTCTAAACAGGGGCTTTTCACTTTATGCTGACACAACCCATGGGAATTACAAGATGTGTGAAATCTGATGTACTTAACTATTCTATGGATAGCACAGTCAGTTGTCCTGTGTAGAGTGTGATCATCCCAGTGACTATTTAAGCTGATGCATACTGCCTCCTTCCAGTCCCAGGCATTGCCTTTGATTATTATATTGCTGTTCTTGTTTTTTTCCAATTCCTGTCAAAGTAGCTGGATACAGCTTTACGTTATTGCTGTGTTTAGTAAGTTTGCCATGGTGTCCAATACTAGAAGATGATGAGGTTTATGCTTTCTTTCTTTGCTGCATACTTGGTAAAATACAGGTTTAGTACTCTTTTCACAATTGCAATTCAGCAGACTTCCACAGCTAGCATATTTTGAAAGGCTGCTAAACCTGCACAATAAAACAGGAGAATGTGAGTCTATCTATCTTTCCGAAAAGAAATCTATTCCTGTTGGGGATTACATGCTTGTGTGATTCGGATCAGCTATTCATGGGTTTCCAATAAATGATCTTTGTCATCCTTCTAATGTACTTCTCTTTATGATTCTGATTAATTTTAATTTAAAGCAGGAAAGACACATGACATTAAAAATACTGGATTACAATGTTAATATAAACTCATCTGGTAAAAGTCAAGATAACACCACATGTGTCATGTAATTGTGCAAATGATGACATTTATATAATTTGCATTAATCACAATCATAATGTAATAACATTAATTATACACAGTAATTGTTTAAAATCATTTGGAAGACAATGTGTGAAGTCACTCCATCCCTATCTCTGTGCATATGCCCATAGTCACATGCCACTCCTGCTACAGTGCAATGATTGATGGAAGGATGAATAGTTTTATATTGAATGGGAGAAGGCAGCAAAAGTGATGGGTATAAACACTTTCTGCCCTTAAAATTATTTGCACATACAAAATCAGGACTTCTCCAGCATGGGTGGATTCCGAATCCACCAATGGGTTGTGACAGCCTGTCACCCAATCACAGACTAGGTCCAAAATTTAGCTCCGCCTCTTGGCTTCCTCCCCAGTTTTTTCCTAGTCTGAAGCCCAAGAACAGCTCTTCCCGGTAGCTCCAGGAAGAAAAGGTTTTTTTAGGTTTAAAGGACTGGTAAACTTCAGTTTTTTTAGTTAGCTTTAGTAGTAATTTTTCTCTAGCTATTGGAAATACGAAATTTAGAATTTTTTTAGTCTGGAAGTTACCTGAATTTCGTCGGGTTTCTTTTGGATCTCCATCCTCGCCCGGGATCGTCAGGAGGCCGCCCAGGCCTGGGGTCTTGGGAGTCACGGGGGGGAAATATCCCCGGACTCCCGGACTGCCTCCGGAAGACGACCAGGACCCCACAGGCGTCGAAGGAAGCAAGCCGAGGTTCGCTCGCCGACGCAGAAGGGCGAAGGAGCGCCCCTACCAAACGCAAGTGGGGACCCGGGGACGGGGAGGAGGCCGCCGGGGGCGGCAAGCTAGTCAGACCGCTCCAAAACCGGAGCGGGTAGACCGGAGCCCTTTAAAACGAGGCTCCGCGTGGTCGGGAGCACTGAGCTCCGACCAAAAATTCGGCGCGGCGGCCATTTTGTTTAAGGGGAGGTCCCAGCCACTGGCGCGAATCGCCATATTGGAAAGAGGGTGGTCCCCGGCCGTGCGCGCCTGGCGATTGGTGCTCTCCGCAGGGCGCGAAAATATCCTCTTGAGGAAGGGGGTCGCGCGGGAACTCCTTGTCCCTTTGTTCTCCCTTCTGGGACCTAGGCCCAGGGAAGGCCTTGGTTATCGGACAGCGAGTGAGCGGAGCCACTGAGTCATCACCCCAAGCCGGACGGTTGCACCGGAGGGTGAGGAAGGGAGGTTTTTTTTTGCCCCTTCATTTCGGAGGTGCGCTGTGTGCGAAGCCATCCCAGCACCGGCACCAGGCAGCACAGGGGGAAGCAGGAGGGCCCAGCAGAGAGGCGGAGGAGACGAGCCGCCGTTGCCTTTCCCCTCAACTTCGTCGCGCAGGCTAGGGAAGGCCTCCCTTAAGTACTGCCGACCCCGGCCTCGCCTGCCTAGATTCTGGGACATAGTCCCTGCTTGAGCATGGCCATGGCAGAGGGCACTCCGGCCCAAGGCTCAGGGCCCCCCCGTCGCCGCCACGCCGAACGGAGGAACAGGGGGGGCAAGAAGAAGGCAAAAACAAAGCACCTAACTGAGCCATCGAAGTCAGCGGGGCGTCAGGCCATAAGGAGACACCAGGCCTTGGAAAAGGAGTTTGCCAAGGCTCAGCGCAGGGCTGTAGGTACAGAGAGAACTGACCTGGCACTCCTGGAGACTCCCAGCTCCTTTGGGCCGTCGGAAGCAGAGCAGGGGTCTAGGGAATGGATTCCCAGGAGTGGAACGGATGAGGACCTGTCCCCTATATCGGTGCCCTCTTCACCAGCACACTCTGAACCCACAACCAGCCAGGAGGAGGCTGGGCACAGAGGTAGGAAGAGAACGAGGTCAGGTAAGTGTTTTTCTCAGCTTCACTCCCTCCTACAGGAAACCCTGAAGCAGCTCCGTTCATCCAGGAGTGAGTCCCCCTCCCCTAAGGCTCGCAAGCCACGGAGGCACGCCCCCAAGGGGGGGAATGAACTGTTCCATGACTCTGATGCGTCTGAGTTTTCTCCACAGGCGTCAGATGAGGAGCAAGGGGAATGGGAGGACGAGGGAGCCGTGCTGTCAGGTGCTGAGGAGACAGAACAACAGACAGCGCAGGCCCCAGGTCTTTTCGACCACACATTATTCCTTCCTCTCTTGCCAAAGGTTTGTGCGGCACTCGATATGCCTGCTAAGACAAAGGAGGTCAGGCCACCCTCCTCAGAGGAGGAGGATGCCAAAAACCCACTAATGTACTCTCCGGTGTCAGAGGTAATACAGGTGCCCTGTACCAAGGTGTTCAGGTCGTCGGTACGGGCCCAGTGGGCAAACCTGGGGGCCATACCCTCACCTAGCGGTGTGGAAAAGAAGATGTTCAATGTCTGTGATCCCCTGGCATCACTTATTGAGGTGCCACAGGTCGATGAGCCACTAATTTCTCTGTTTGCTTCCTCAGCCATCCCAGGTGACATGTCAGAGGCAATGAAGGCAGAGGAGAGGAAGGCAGAGCTCTCTCTCCGCAGAGTACACCACTCATCAGCCTGGGCCATTAGGGCCGCGTCTACTGCTTCTGTTTTCTCCAGGGCATTGATCAGGTGGCTGTGGGAGCTCCAGTCGAGCGTACCGCCAGAGCAGGTACACATACGACAGACTCTGACAAAGCTACGCATGACAGCGGAATTCATGGCGGATGCCACCCTGTATGCCTCACGATATTCGGCCAGAGCCATCGCAGGTACAGTAGCAGTTAGGAGACTAGCATGGCTAAAAAATTGGAAAACAGACCTGAAATCCAAGTGGCGCCTTGCCACAGCTAAGTATTCAGGATCGAAACTATTTGGGGCGATCCTGGATCCTTACGTGATTGAGGATAAGACCAAGAGAAAGGTGCTAGCGCACCCCTCGAGGAAGTCAGACAGGGGAGGACAGGAATTCCGCAGACAGGGCCCCCGGCAGAGCGGGGGCGGAGAATGGAGGCAGCCCTTTCAGGGAGGACGATCCTGGGACGGGCCCAGAAACGCGCGCGCCTTTCCGTACAGACAGGAGCGCGGCCAGGATCGTCCAGCCTCTGGCAGGGGTCAACCTTCCAAACGCTCCTATAGAGGGGGGGGAGGTCGCCCCTACAGACGCTCCAAATGACGCCCAGGACAGCCCCATAGGGGGTCGTCTGACGCTGTTCAGCGAAGCGTGGCAGACGACCACAACGGACGCCTGGGTCAGGGAGACAGTATCCCAGGGTCTAGCAATAGAATTTTACTCGACTCCACCAGACCACTTCAGAAGGTGTCCGTTATCACGCAACAGGACCAAGGCGGGCCTTCTAGATCAGGCCATAGATCACCTGAGGGACATAAGAGCCATAGAGGCAGTCCCTCCAGAACAGGAGGGTCGGGGATATTACTCCATCCTGTTCCTGGTACCGAAGTCATCGGGGGATTGGAGGGCCATCCTCGACCTCAAACGCCTCAACCGCTATGTAGTATACAGGAAGTTCAAAATGCAGTCCCTCAGATCAATCCTGGCCAGCATTCGGAAAGGAGACATGCTGTCCTCCATAGACCTCACAGAGGCCTATCTACACATTCCGATAAGGCCGGACCACAGGAGGTTTCTCAGATTCTGTTACAGGGGACGACACTACCAGTACAGAGCCTTACCATTCGGCCTGTCCTCAGCACCCCGAGTCTTCACGAAGATACTGGTGGCACTGGGAGCGCACCTACTCAAGATGCCGGTAAGGGTCCAATGCTACTTGGACGACATCCTGATCCTGTTGGGATCACACCAGGCAGCCCTGACAGACATTCAGATCACCATAGACACCCACCAGACCCATGGCTTCTCAGTAAATCACAAGAAAAGCCAGCTCACCCCATCAAGGAGGCTCCTCCATCTGGGAGCCATCATAGACTCAGAGCAGGGCATGGTATATCTTTCACCGGAGCGTCGGGAGAGCTTACAGAAGCTCGCGCGACTGGTGGCTCAAAAAAGAGTGGCCACCATAGTACAGCTCTCTCAGCTCCTGGGAAAGATGATCTCATGCCTGGGCATTGTTCCGTGGGCAAGGCTCCACTCCAGAAGTCTCCAATGGCTTCTACTCCCTTACCAGAGGCAGAACCGGAGCACGTCGCTCAAAAGGGTCAGGGTCCCACCCCAGGTCATAGCATCCCTCAGATGGTGGAGGTCAGGCGCCCTAAGAAGGGGCACTCCGCTCAGGGAACCAGACAGGATCACGGTCACGACCGACGCAAGTCTGTTCGGGTGGGGGGCCCACTCCGCGGACAAAATAGCCCAGGGGAGGTGGAACACGGAGGACCTACGGCACAGGATAAATTGGCTCAAACTGAGGGCCATACACCTGGCCCTGCGGGAATTCTCAGCCCATTTGTCAGGGAACCATGTGCTAGTCCTGATGGACAATGTAACAGCAAAAGCACATGTAAACAAGCAGGGCGGGACCAGGTCAGCGGCACTCATGAAGGAAGCCAGGGACCTGGGCCTTTGGGCAGAACAGCATCTGGCCTCGCTCAAGGCAGAACACATATCGGGGGAGGCAAACCAACAGGCAGACTCCCTCAGCAGAACAACGGTAGACCACGCTGAGTGGAGGCTGGCCCCGGAACTGTTCGAGGCAATCTCGGACAGGTTCGGCCGGCCCTGCCTGGACCTCTTCGCGTCTCCAGCAAACACTCAAACTCAACGTTTCTTTTCCAGATTCCAGACCCGGGGAGTGGAGGGGACGGACGCGCTCAGATGCAGGTGGCCCCAGGGGCTGCTGTACGCCTTCCCCCCTCCGCCCCTAATACAGGCAACAATTCGCAAATTGATCCTGGAAGAGGCGGAGGTGATACTAATCGCCCCATACTGGCCGAGACGTCCATGGTTCGCAGACCTGGTAGATCTATCACTCTCGCCAGTGTGGAGATTCCCTCCGAGTCAGGTATCTCTGAGCCAAGGGAGACTCCAACACCCAGACCCACAATGGCTCCAACTAGCCGCCTGGCACTTGAGCGGGAGGGTCTGAGCAGGCAGGCCTTCTCAGAGGAGGTCATCTCGGTCATACAGGATGCCCGTCGACCCTCTACCAACAGGATATACGACGCCACCTGGAGGAGTTTTTCCTCCTGGTGCAGCAGGCGGGAGTTAGACCCCATGTCAATTACCATTCCGGATATCCTCCAGTACCTGTGGGAGGGCATGGACAAGGGGCTAGCGGTCAACACCATCCGTAGACAGGTAGCAGCCCTACAGACGGTCCTGGTCTGTGAGGATCGGGGAACCCTGTCCCAGCACCCGGCGGTGAGCGCATTCCTAAAAGGGGCCGCTTTCAGACGGCCACCAGCAGTTCACCGTTTCCCATCCTGGGACCTACACAGGGTATTACAGGCCCTAACTGCGGCTCCCTTCGAACCAATGGGTACCAGCTCACTCCGTTTTCTGACGCTGAAGGTGGCTTTCCTTGTGGCAATCACCTCGGCGAGACGGATTTCCGAGTTGGGGGCCTTGTCGGTCCGGCCGGACCTGCTCACGTTCGCAGAGGGCAGGGTGATCCTGAGGCTTGACCCAACATTCATTCCCAAGGTCAACACATGGTTCCACAGGGCTCAGGAACTGATCCTTCCGGATTTTTGTCCAAATCCCACACACCGTCTGGAAAGACAGTGGCACACTTTAGACGTACGCAGGGCTCTGCGACACTACGTTGACAGAACAGCATCTTTCAGGAGATCAGAGGCGCTATTCGTCTCCTATCATCCCTCTTCCAGGGGCCTGAAGGTTTCCTCTTCGACCATTGGAAGATGGATCAGGGCATGCATAGCCAAGGCCTATGAGTCATTGGACCTGCAGGTACCAAGCAACATTACAGCTCACTCCACAAGGAGCGCGGCCACATCGGCAGCTTGGCGCACGCAGGCACCGCTGGAGGAAATTTGCAGAGCGGCCACGTGGGCCTCTCCGTCCTCCTTTGTTAGGAATTACAAGATAGACCAATTTGCTGCAGCTGAGGGTTCGTTTGGCAGGAGGAGCTTGCAGCAGATAGTGGAGTCCTAGTAAGAGATAGCCTAGACTCCCACCCAAGGGGGACTCATGAGGGCTTGGGTACGTCCCATTGGTGGATTCGGAATCCACCCATGCTGGAGAAGAAGCGTTGGACTTACCTGAACACCTTTTCTCAGCATGGGGGGATGGAGAATCCACGCCCTCCTCTAACTTGTCTAGGCAGGAATTCTCTTACAGGACGCTGAGAGGGAGCTACACGGTCCGACCTGATGAGGAGCTTTGCCTGTCAAAAACTGGGGAGGAAGCCAAGAGGCGGAGCTAAATTTCGGACCTAGTCTGTGATTGGGTGACAGGCTGTCACAACCCATTGGTGGATTCTCCATCCCCCCATGCTGAGAAAAGGCGTTCAGGTAAGTCCAACGCTTCTTCTCATTCAACAGCAAGCCAAAAACAGAAGCAATAGAGAAAGGATAGGAACAGCCAATTGTACATTTCTATAGGTTTCTGCACACTTGAGAACTGGTGAGTAGCTGTTTAACATGGCAATTGGAAAAAGAAAAGACCCCAAATCACAAACTGATTTACTTAACAGCTTTGTTAAATCAGGAGTTAAGATAAGCTTGTAAGTTATCATTTTTCTTCAAATGGCTTGGTCATTTGTGAAGCTTTTTCCAATATTCTTAAAAATTCAGGAAATTCTATAAATTTCAGACCTTGTAGATTTTAGGTCTCTTCAAGAGTACAATCTCTTTGAGGCATCCACAAAAAGGTTGAAATGCTTTACTAGCTTGGACACGCTGTCAGAATACCAGAAAAGGTTGGAGTGCTACCACTTCTCTCACTTGATAATATTCTGATTGCTGGGAAGAAGTCTATAGAGACTTCTGACAATGTTTGTAAATACCAAGACCACGCATGGAGTTCTGATCAGGGCCAAAGGATGCTGTCCCTTTACTTGTATTTGTATCAAAACTACCTTTATCCAAACATTATCAGAGAGACAAAATAAGAACAATTTGTTTTCACCCAGTTTAATTTTTCAATCTGTCTCAGCCTTCCTTCCTCCAGAGACTTAGCACAACAGCTCATGTGCAATGCCAGCTGGAAGACATTGCCTGAATCATTTTGTGAAAGAGATGCTATTAAATTAGCAAGGGAATATGGTCTCACATCTCACTGTTTTGATAGAACCAGAATTTCAAACAGTTTTTAACAACTTTCAAATTCTAATGGGTTGAATCCAAAGATTTTCTGCCAACAAAAAGGGAAAACAGTCTTCGAGTCCCATACATGGAAATAAAACCAGTTACAAGTACACTTATATGCACACATCAATACATATACACTTTTCATAGTTAAATTTAATGAGAACCATAGCTCAGTGATAAGAACTTTTTAAAAAATATGTATAATATTTGAGATATAATCTCTCACCTTTAGTTAAAGCACTAAGTATATTATGAGCATATATTGACAACATATAAGTCTTGAACAAGCTAGAATAGCAAATTATGTATACATCCCCAGGTTAGGATCAGGTTATCTCCAGAGACCAGGAGGTTAGGTCAACCTCGGCTCTTTTATGACTCGTGGAATTCTGACTCAGGAATTCTGGGAGTTGAAGTCCACGAGTCATAAAAGAGCCGAGGTTGCCTATCTCTGACCTAGTCCCATTCTCAAGAATTATTATTTTGTGGACTTGGAGGAGAAACTGGATGCCCTATCTTTTCAACACAGATGTGTATAATCACTCCTGGATATTAGCCATGATTCTATCTTTGTTGGCTTGGTAACTGATCAGTTCAATGCCCTAGATGTCCACATTTGTTAGCTAAACAGTAGTCCCTCTGCCTATTAAAATAGAGAGAAAATTATGGAACATTTGTTCCCATGTTCACATATATACTAGTTAAAATGTTATATGCTTTATGCAATGAATGATTTGATAAATTTTGTTCAGTAGGTAGTGCTGTCAGATTTCATTGGCCCCAATCATAGTGTCCTGTGGAAGGCGTGTGTGAGGGAGACCACATAATCTTGGTCACATGTTGATTTAAACCTTCCTTAAAAATAAAAAAAAGAACTGGTTTCAATAACTTCATTTTAACATTTAGGCAAAAATAATGTAAACAACAAAACTGAACAAGAAAGTGAGTCTATACTCACCTGCTAGGCTCACTTCGGCAAGATTTGGGCAGTTCAAAGGAGAAGCTATGGATGCTGCAGTGTTCTGATTTGCTGAGAAACCATGTCTCAACAAGGCCTCTTACTTTAAAGCATTGGTTTAGGGCAAATCAATTTGGATCAGCTATAAAGCATTGGTTTAGGGCAACTCAATTTGGATCAGCTATCTTGGTTTGATGTTGGGACTTTGACTGTTGGCTATTCCCATCACCTTGGTGTCATCTGCAAATTTCATGAGTTCACCTTCTATTTCCTCATCTTCTCCCTACTCTGAAGAAGAAATAGGACCAAAGAAGAGATGAGGAGGAGGAGGAGGAAGAGGAGGAGGGGGAGGAGGAGGAGGAGGAGAAAGAGGAGAAGGGAAAAATAAATGCCACTTGAAAACTTTCACATGATCTCCAATGAAAGTCAGTTTTATCCCAATTTAGAAAAGCAGATCCAGATATCGTTGCAGCAGGTCCTGTACAAATAATCACACAGTGGTGGCTGAAGAATTGATTCATCTTCATCTTCAATGGGATTCTTATTTAAGTGTGCATCCCAATTGGTACAGATAGACTGCTTGCATATACTGCTAATGAACTCAAGCTATGCTCTTTAAAACAGTTTCAATACCTGTTTAATTTATATATCCCCACTACTAGAAGATGGGATAGAAAACCCTTTTCCGTTTTCATCCAACTTGATATTTTGTGCTACATGTATCTTCTACTCCCATAGGCTTTGATGAAAATTTAAATGCTCAAAATTAACTTCCATATATTACTTTACCATTATTCAGTTGTGGACATTGTATTGTTTCCATGATTAAAAAAATGTTTTATGAATATCAAAACAACTCTTAAGAACTAAAACTTATGTCTGACTTTTTTTGAAGTAGTCACAAATAAATTATTTTTTTGATTTTAGCTGTTGGCCATCTTTAAAACTGGTTGCTATTTCTCTCAATTTGTTCATTAGTTTTTATGTTTACAAATTCTCATTACAATATTCTAAGTGTCTACTGAATATAGCCAGGAATTTAAATGTTTACCCATTTACTTTCTGGGAGTCATAATGATTAAAATGGGTAATGTTTCCCAAGTTTTCCCCAAATTACTCTGCAATGATTAGAAAATTAAATGGAGATTTAAAAGCAAGCTAGCTACAGCACTGAAGGAAAACAATTGAATTTATCACTTTTCACCCATAAGAACAGATGTATCAAAGGGATAATAAAAAACTTATTAGAAAAAAGTTATAGATTTAATGAGGATTTTAAGGCATTGTTTCAAAGTTTTAAGGAGTTAAATAGTTTCCTGCAAGAAGGAACTACCTCAGCATTTACAGAAAGAGTGTGATTATTTTAGCAAGACAGGCTTATTGATGGTCATGAAATAATGGTTTATTCAATTAGCCCAATTTTCTGGGGTCAATACACTGACCCATAAACTAACTTTACAAATTGGATATGTGCAACATGCAGTTGGTTAATTTGTAGTTCAATGAACTGTGGAATTCAGTCTCTGTTTTACCAAATATAGTCACAGAGCCAAGGCTGGGCTAAGCACAACATCGTAATTTATCTTATAAACTGATTAGACTGCACGTAATTTTACTTTCAATTCTTTTCTCCTCCTGTGAAACAGATGGGAACAAAACAGATGGTATCTAGGACTGCTGGGGCAACTGCTATGTTAATTGCTCAACAAAGACCAGAGAGTAATGCTCATTGCATTGCTTCCAAGATGAACAAGTGGACTCAACCCATGAAAAGCCATTTAGTTGGGAGAGCTTCTGTGGCTATCTGCATCCTGAGAAATTGAGAGAGTTAGGATTCATAGGATGGTACTTTCATTAGCAGCCTCCTTATTGTAGAAAATTCCCTTCCCCAACCTTTTTGTCATTTACGGAGACAGGAAAAACAAATTTGTTTTGTAGAGCCTTTGAGTGGATGGTCCTTAAAATTGGATAATAGTGGAGGAGCATATGTATCTATGCCTTGAATCTATCAAGCAGGCAGCATAAAATTATTATAATAAATAAGCAAACAAACATGGGGTCATGTCCAGGCTCTCATTGTCTAGTGACTCCTAAAATACTTTAGATAGCAAAAAAGAAGCAGTAGTGTCAGCAGTTACAGTAGGTGCAGAGAGAAGCTGGCTTTTCCTTATCCCCCAAATCTAAGAGTGCCAGTAAAACTAAACAGACATCATGAGGATGGCAATGATTAGATTTTTCATTTTGATAATTGCCTATCTCATGGTAAAAGAAAAACAGAAGAATGCTGACCTACCAAAGTGCTTGGACCATCAGTAAATGTTTCTATATTTGGACTGTAGAGTGCGTTATAACTATTATTTATTGCACTTATATCCTATCTTTTCTTTGCACCAGATGTGAAGACGAGAGTATATAAACAGTCTGGATTAAGAGAAAAGCTTAATCCAATGATTTGTTTTAGGACAGAATTTACAGTACAGTCTTGTCCAACTAAATCCAGCCCTACAACAACCTCATTTTGAAAATAGGAACAGGAGAAAACTGCTAAATGGTCAGGATTAGGTAGCATGGATTTACATGAGAACTGTTCTAATAAATCTAGATTTATCTCTTTTTCTCTGTTAGATTCTCTTCCGGCTTCATCACAATCTTGAATGAACTCAGAATGAAGGAACACATGAGGAATATAGTTTTAATATGGTTTTTATGTTACTTTCATTTTTGATCGGGAGCTGTCCAGAGTTTGTTATATGATGGGAAATTATATAAATGTAATAAATAAATAATGAAAAATTGAAATAACTGAGAGAAGCACCACTGGAATGTGTTTACATTTCATGGGATTACACAGTTCACAAATCACATCTGCTTCTATTAATTTAAATAATTAAAAAAATCATGAAGTTTAGGAAGACTGAAACATAGGAAAGAATTGAAGAGAAATAGATATAGTGAGATTCATTTGACCTCTAATTATAACTGACAATATTAATGTGTGACATGTACTACAAACTTCAATTCTTTAAACATACTTGGTCATCCTATTTTAAAATAACAGTTTCCAAAAAGAAATAAACATGTTTTTATGACTGAACCATCCTTTCATGTATTTTTATTTTATCGATTTATAATCACATCACTTTCCATATATGTGCATATATGGTACTATAGTTGCTTAGTTAATAGACCAACAGTAATATAGAGCACTGTCATTCCATCAGTGACATAATTTTGATTTATAACCAATGACATATCTCATTTGATTTATTTCTCATTTCAAGGCTGCAGGAATTTCAACTAAAAGACATTGGATAGTGCTAAATGACTTTGGTGAAATGTGTTCAAACCTTGATTCTCCATTCAGTACATTGGTATATTTCTGGGAGACAGGACATTTCTTTCTGCACTAGCACAAGGACACTCTTTTATAGTATGGAAGTGTAATTATTGTGTGTTACTTTATACTAAATAACATACAAAGGCTGAACTAATTAGGAGGAAAGAATTATGCATGAAATCCCCTATTCTTCTCTTTCTTGGATACCAGATTTGAATTGTATCAAATAAGTCCTTGAGTTTCTGTCAATAGGTCCTTGAGTTTCTGAACAAAAAAGATGGAACACAAATCAAACAAATGAAATGTTTGATTATATGCCATTTTTTTTTGTTCAGGAACTCCAGGAACTTATTGATTAACAATTATAGTAACAGAAATTTTATAAACTTTTGGTATGGCTCACATTTGGTATCAAGGATCTCATTCAGGTTAGACCCCCACAAAAACGCAACAAAAATTAATCTAATCCACTTGAAATTACTGCAATAACCTGATTATGTTTAAGTTAAAATCCAGCTCATTCAGTATGATAAACAGTAGCCCTTTTACATTTACCTAGAAGTAACAATAATGACCATAGGGGGAAAATGCATATATCTACTAATAATGAGTGTGTTATGGCCAATTAATGTCATGGATCAGACAAAGAAAGATTCACATGCTTAGTTGAATTGGAGACAATTAGTCCAGAACTGACAATTATTTTTATTTCACAGGAGTAAACTAGCATTTCAATTTAGCTAATCTTTTGTGAGACCATACAAGAGTTCTAATTTATTTACATTTAATAACGTGCTTTGCTTTTTTATATATAAAAAAAGATTATTTGTCTCATCCTAATGGAAATTAAGAAATAAAGGAATGTGGTATCTGCTGTAAAAAGAGACAGGAACTCTGTATTTGTAATGAAGAATGTAATTACATTAATTAAAAATAACTATAAGTAGCTGGATGTAACTGCATGCTTTAGTAAATACTTCCACCTGGAATCTGCAGATACTGAAAGTCTATTATGCAGAATTAATTTAAAGAGCTAAGAAACATAAAGTATTTGATCAATATGGTCACAATGCATGACTTGTCATTTGTATGCTGGATCAGTGCATACCCAAGCAGCAACTTTTGGTGAATTCTTTACTGGAAGACACTTGCATAGAAGGCAGAAGAAACATTACAAAGAAACACTGAAGTTGTTTGCTGGCACAAACCCATTCTACATGGCATGGCCTCACTCATAATGGCTGTCAAGCTTATAAGGCAAGGTACACTGCTGTAGCACATCATAAGGAGGAGCTGTGTAAGACTAGAGCCACTAGCACAATGACTGCAGTACCCATTTATGTTTCCCCAACATTCTATGCTTGAATTGACCTGATTCATTATGGATGAAAAATATTTGAGCTAAGAAAAATAAAGTACTTACAGCCACAATGCTACTTACAGCCACAATGCATGCACTTTATTTGAAAAGAAAGTCTTTCTAAATTCAATACAATTTATTGTCTTGCTTTTATTGACATGAAGAGAAACATATTTGAAAGTAAGTTGAAGTAAATAGGAATATTAGCCGTCTTCCAGTCTTCCAGTACTCTTTCTGTTCCCCAGGACTTCTCAAAGTTCATAGATATGTGGAGTTATGTTAAAAATACTGATGTCTTTAATCCGATACTTATTGCAAATATACTAGGGCTTAAAGGTTTATGAACCCTTTTGAATTTTTAATACAATGATACCTTGATACTCAACTGCTTTGAAACTCATCAAATTTGGTACTCAACACATTTTGATGTGAACATTTTGTCCTGGTATTCATTGTTTTGTTTGGTACTCAAGCTAGAACCTTGGTGTTGGCTGCCTTGTGATTCACTACATTATTTCTTGTAGGAAAATTTTGTTTGGTATTCATCATTTTTGGTACTCATCACACACCCCAAAACCAATTAAGGATGAGTACCGAGTACATCCTGTATTTCTGCATAAGGTACCACTGTATTTCTGCATAAATATGAGTATCTGTTCTCCATGTAAGTCCTAAAACTAGATAAAGAGAACCAACTAAACCAATGAATTAAAAACATTATACTTATTCATTTATTTATTGAGGAAAATAATCCAAATGATCCTATGTATTTGTGTATGGCAAAACTATGGGAACCTCTAGGATTATCAGTTTTTTTTGAAGGAGAATTTAGGTGTTTCAATCAATGGAATAATAATCAGATCTGAGTGTGGGAAGCTGTAAAACACAGGGTGAATTTTCCCTCTATCGTGTCTTAAAGGAAGTACAATTGTTCTAAAAGCCCAATCTCTATTGTACTTATTACTGCTTCTTTCTATATTCTAAACTAGCAATAGCATTTAGCAATAGCACTTAGATTTATATACTGCTTCATGGTGCTTTGCAGCCCTCTCTAAGTGGTTTACAGAGTCAGCATATTGCCCCCAACAATGTGGGCCCTCATTTTACCAACCTCAGAAGGATAGAAGGCTGAATCAATCTTGAACCATTCAGAATCAAACTCCTGGCAGTCAGCAGAATTAGCCTTCTGTACTGCATTCTAACCACTGCACCACTACAACTCATAACTATTAAATTAAAATTATGATTTTATACATACAAATAATTAATTTTGCCTTTATCTGTAAAAATATGTATTACATGCCATTTTTTTCACTATGTGCCAGTGAGTCAGTGTTGATTCTTAAAGAGCAATAAATAGACCTTCTATGGCATGATTTGTCCTCAACCTAGCACTTCAATTTTTCAAGGATGCACCCTCATTGTTGCAACTGAGTCCCTCATACTTGATAATGTCCATTCTCTTGTCTTCTCTTTCCTTTCACTTTTCCTCTTCCCAGCCTTATAGTCTTCCCAAAATAGCTAAAAATTCATATAATTTGTCCAGAATATGATAATTTGGGTCTGGTCATTTGTGTCTTGAGTTAGAACTCAGAACTATTTCTTCTCTGACCCATTTGTTTGTTGTATTGGCTAATCATGTTATTCTCAAGTCCTCTCCCTCACCAAAATTCAAGAGCATCACTACATTTTTTTTATTTTGCTTCTTCAAAGTCCAACTTTCATTTCCATGAAGTGTCACAGGGAAAATATTTGTCTGGATAATTTTTATATTTATATTTATAATATAATATTATAACATATTATAACATCTGAATATACTTTCCAAGGCCTTCATTACTGCCTACCAAGTGATAGTGAGTGGTGTATCTCTCAACTACTGCTTCCTTTACTGTTAATAGTCAATCCTGAAATGGTAAAACTATATAACACTTCATTGTTGCACCTAGTTTTTGTAATTAGTTTGGTCTTCTTTATATTTACTGTATCTTAATCTATTGGTTTCATGGTGCTTCTTGACTATCAGAAGTTCTGCCTTATTTACATTTTCAGCTATCAGAGTACTGTCTCATTGTCATAGCATGGTTTTAAATCCACAGGGATTTTCATCAAGTTTTAAATCCACAGTGATTTTCCACTCTAGTTCATATACACAAACACATATACATATACCTGTATATTTATATCATTGGTGACACATACTTAGATAAATTCCATTTATCTGCTACTGCTACAGTTTCTAAATATAAACTTTAGGTCAAATAATACCTCTTGCATCTATTTTTTACTTTTATTTTATGTGTAAGGTTGTGAGGAAACATTAAATGTTTTGAGGTAGTACAATATTATTTAGTAACCAGCAGAGGTCCTACTCTATCTTTTATAAAACACGAATGCTTTTAAAATTCAGCCATTCCTTCAAAAATATCATTTGGTTTAATTCGCAGATCACATAGATTTTAGATTAGTATATTTTTCTGTCTCTTAGATAAGATAAAATCCTAAGAGTTATCCTAAACTAAAAACTTAAAAGGTTATTCAGCTGAGTATATTGAAACAACCAAGTTATTCTTTTTTGTTTCTTTGCTTCCATAGGCTGCAATTGAAGAGAAATATTCTACCTGAAAATAGCCTCCAATTGACAATCTGTCCAATCTAAAGATCTAATATGATAAAGGAAGGGCTATGAGGTTGCCCATTAGTAATCAGAAATGTCAAGTACATATTCATTTCTCTACTATGGCAGAGAGTCATGAAATTGTCTGCAACCTGAACCTTTGCTGCTTTGGGGACTGTCTTCTAGACCCTAAATAATCTGATTAGGTGTAATGACATGTGGAAATGATATTAGGCAATGGTCAGATAAATGGCAGCTGAGCCTCTAGGAATGGGGGCATGGCAAATGTTTCAGAAGGGACTCTCAGTAGTTTCTTGGACTCTAAAGATGAGGGAGCAGAAATGTACTTTTAGATTTGCAAGATTCTGTTGTCAATAAAGATAGATTTATTTATTTATTTATTTGTTCAATTTCTATAACTATCCAATTTAATCAATGACTCTGGGCAACTCCAAAAGTATAAAAACAATTAAAACAATAAAAAGCATTTTAAAACAATATACTACCAATAAAAACAGTGGCTTAAAAACTATTACTCTTGGGCATGATTCTTGTCTGGATTACCTCAAAGGGCTGACATCAGGACAGAATGATACAGAAAGCCACACCTCCTGAGTCCGAAGGCTTCCTACAACAACTGTCTCCCCTTGGAATAGCTTTCCTGATAGAGTCAGACTCACCATATCTTGCCATTCTTTAGGTAACAAATGGATCCCATCTTCTTCCACAGGGCAGAATAATTATTAAAGCAAAGCAAGAGCAGCAGCAGAAATTTTAGGATGTTAATATTTACTGATATTTTCAACATAATTGCTGTAAACCATCTGGAATAAGTAACATGAACAGTCACATAAAAATAATAAATAAATAAATAAATAAAATAAAATAAAATAAAAAAATAAAATAAAATAAAATAAAATACAAAATAACTACTATGTATAGCACTTATTAAATGCAGTAGTTTTCCATGCTGCCTGATGCATATATGTTTATATCTATAAGCAGTTCACTTTCAGGTCCCTTGGAAAGGAGATATAATTCAACAATGGAGCACATATATATGTAATGTAAAGTTCATTACTAAACTATATCACTTTCCCAGGTTTAAGTCCAGGCATTTTGAGTTATGATGGGAAAACTGCCTTAAACTTTGGAAAATTACATTGGTATAGTGTAGACATTATTGGGCTAGGTGATTCAATAGTCTATGACAGTTTTTTCTAGTGTCCTCTTAATTCTTGAAATCAGTAGGATACCAATGAATTCCAAATTTATAACTCCTAATAATAAATCAGGTTCTATTAAATGTCAGGTGGAATCTATTAAATGCATATGCAATAAAAGATTAAACAGATGTAAAAATTTTTATCATCATGAAGTATAGTATAATATATTACAGTACCAACACATTAGATCTTTCAGTATTTCACAGATGAAGACTATCACTTCCTAAGTTAGCTTTGTAAAGTTGTAAGTTAAGCATAATAGTTTGAACCTGTTTATAATTTAAGCAGTGTAGAACTGGAATAAAGATTCAATTTATGACATCTGAGTAGTTTAAAAAAATTCTTTGTAACACAGATCTGGTTGTCCTAAGATGATAAATTCTGATTTTAAAAAAGATGAATCAATCAGAAGCAGTCAGAAGCTTTGGAACAGAGTATTAAACTTGTATGACTACTGTAGCAATTTCCTACATGTGCGGGTTAATGACTGCAATAAAGTTAAGTAAGTAAGCAATTTCCTACCACTGCATTTATGTTGTCAGCCATTGATTGTCCCAAATTATCACCTCCCTTCTATAAAATTAACTGATGTAGAGAATCCTTTTTATGGAGCATAGTTGATAGTGTGTGTTGAATAGGCACAAATCAGAGAGGGCAAGCTCTTTGTATGTACTCTTGGTAGTACATACTGTGTAGAAACAGTTACATAATGTGCCTATATTATGATTTAGTGTTATATGCAAATGCAACTATAGCAATTACTCTTTGGTAAAAGGAGGTAATTGTGTCTTAACCTGAAGTATATTTATGTTAATGATATTAAAGCACTTTGTAAATTCCAGTAAAGGACTAAATAAAATGATAGTTCGAGAGACCAGGCATCCACAGCAAAACAAGGTTGGGTCAAAAAAGTTGACCTATATATGTTAATATCATGATGTATGTCTCACTCTTACATACCTGCATCAGTCCTGTATGTCATATTTTTGTATTTTATGATATGGACAGCATTTATTCCCCTGAGGTCCCAGAAAGATTTTATTTTGGTTCTAGGTCTGGATTACTGTGTTTGTAGGACTCTTGTTGTAATTTCCTTTTACTATTATGGCTGCTTCAATTCAGATTGTCTGCATTGTTTTATGTTTTTATTATTTTTGGATTTTTGTAAGCTATCCAGAGTCTTTTGGAGTGAACAGTCCTAACAAATAAATAATGATAAATAGTACTGTAATGGTATATATTTTATCACTTGCCACCCATGCCTGTTGCTCACCTGCAGATACAGGTGGGGCAATAAAGTATTGAGTCAGCCACCAATTGTGCAAGTTCTCCCACTTAAAAAGATGAGAGAGGCCTGTAATTGTCATCATAGGTAAACCCCACCTATGAGAGACAAAATGAGAAAACAAATCCAGACAATCACATTGTCTGATTTGGAAAGAATTTATTTTCAAATTATGGTGGAAAATAAGTATGTGGTCACCTACAAACAAGCAAGATTTCTAGCTCTCACAGACCTGTAACTTCTTCTTTAAGAGGCTCCTTTGTCCTCCACTCATTACCTGTATTAATGGCACCTGTTTAAACTTGTTATCAGTATAAAAGAAACCTGTCCATAACCTCAAACAGTCACACTCCAAACTCCACTATGGTGAAGACCAAAGAGCTGTCGAAGGACACCAGAAACAAAACTGTAGACCTGTACCAGGCTGGGAAGACTGAATCTGCAATAGGCAAGCAGCTTGGTGTGAAGAAATCAACTGTGGGAGCAATAATTAGAAAATGGAAGACATACAAGACCAATGATAATCTCCCTATATCTGGGGCTCCATGCAAGATCTCACCATCTGGGGCTCCATGCAAGATCACAAGAACGGTAAGCAAAAATCCCAGAACCACACAGGGGGACCTAGTGAATGACCTGCAGAGAGTTGGGACCAATCTAACAAAGGCAACCATCAGCAACACACTATGCCGCCAGGGACTCAGATCCTGCAGTGCCAGACGTGTCCCCCTGCTTAAGCCAGTACATGTCCGGGCCCGTCAGAAGTTTGCTAGAGAGCATTTGGATGATCCAGAGAATGTCATATGGTCAGATGAAACCAAAGTAGAACTGTTTGGTAGAAACACAACTCGTTGTGTTTGGAGGAGAGAGAATGCTAAGTTGCAGCCAAAGAACATCATACCTACTGTGAAGCATGGGGTTGGCAACATCATGCTTTGAGGCTGTTTCTCTGCAAAGGGACCAGGACAACTGATCCATGTACAGGAAAGAATGAATGGGGCCATGTATCATGAGATTTTGAGTGCAAACCTCCTTCCATCAGCAAGGGCATTAAAGATGAAACGTGGCGGTCTTTCAGCATGACAATGATCCCAAACACTCTGCCCTGGCAATGAAGAAGGAGTGGCTTCATAAGAAGCATTTCAAGGTCCTGGAGTGGCCTAGCCAGTCTCCAAATCTCAACCCTATAGAAAACCTTTGGAGGGAATTGAAAATCCGTGTTGCCCAGTGACAGCCTCAAAACATCACTGCTCTAGAGGAGATGTGCATGGAGAAATAGGCCAACATACCAGCAACAGTGTGTGTCAACCTTGTGAAGACTTACAGAAAATGTTTGACCTCTGTCATTGCCAACAAAGGATATATAACAAAGTATTGAGATGAACTTTTGATATTGACCACATACTTATTTTCCACCATAATTTGCAAATAAATTCTTTCCAAATCAGACAATGTGATTGTCTGGATTTGTTTGCTCATTTTGTCTCTCATAGGTGAGGTCTACCTATGATGACAATTACAGGCCTCTCTCATCTTTTTAAGTGGGAGAACTTGCACAATTGGTGGCTGCCTCAATACTTTTTTGCCCCACTGTACTTGCAATGTTTATGGCTCTATTTTTTAATAATTTATTAATTTAATTACAGGTGATTATCTTTTTTGGTTTTATTTTTGATCTGATATATAAGGAAAGGAATAAAAACAGGTCCAAAATTAGCACAGAGATGATGCATGCCTTTTGACAGTTTTCAAATGTTTTGATTAATATATGAACATATTATAGTAATTAAAAAATAAATGTTGTCTTAAGTTAAACAGGTGGCCACTTTTTTCTCTAGTAAATTGAAGCTCATTCATCTAGGCGAAAGTCTCCATTAATCATACTCAAAGTAATGTAGCGCAATGGCTTACATGGCATAGGAATGTACGAAACATGAAAAGCTACAATTAATTTCAATTAATTTCAACAAAGCAGTGTATGTTTTTAGCAGGATGACAAATAAAAATGTTAATGTATTGTATATATTTCATAAGCAATGAATCTGCAACTGCAGGTCTTTCTTGTTTCACTCAGATTTTTTTACTGTGATAACTACCTGATAATGGTATATATATGCCACAAAAATGGGCTACTTTTGATGGCACTACTAGTCATTTGGAATGGCCTCCCAGTGGACATCTCAAAGCCTTGACCTCCTTCAAGGGAAGATCATAAGCAGCTTCTCCTGGCTACATCAGCCAGTTTGTTCTTATGGTTATAAAGCACTGATAAATTATATGAAATTTATTTTCTCTCTTGACATTTTCTTACTTATACGGAGAAAAAAAATGTGATAATCCATCACTGAGTTCCTGGATGAGTGATTTTCCATTTTTAAAGTTTTTTTTTAAAAAAATAATACTGTCTGGTATACTTTATTGCACTTTCATACAGCAACTGCTTCCATACAGCAACTGCTTCTTTTTAAAAAAAAAAGTTTTATTAGTTTTTTCATTTTACAAACCAGTGCTTAAGAATCACTGTGGTGGCAGAGCAATCAATTGTCCAAATACGAAATCATACTCATAAAGATCAAATTAAATCATTTTAAAAAATGCACCCCTCTCTATTCCCTCTAGTAGTATATTATATTCAAGTTAATATATTTCAGTACAACTAAGTCAGTCAAAACAGTCATCAATAAGATTTCATCTAAATAAATCCAAATCCTATATTAAGCTTTACTATTTCAATTGCTATATTCTATATTGGTAACATAAATACATAATTAACACTTCAAATGTCTCTCCATACCTTTTTTTCCCATTAACACAATCAATATTCATTTATTAATAACATTCCTTTTTTTCTTAATCAGTAACATTTCATGTTGGTTATGACCTATAAAGCCCTTTATGGCAATGGACCAGGTTACTTGCGGGACCGTTTTCTGCCTCATGAATCCCAGCGACCGGTTAGGGCACATAGGGTTGGCCTCCTACGAGTCCCGTCTATTAGGCAATGTCATCTGATGGGTCCTAGGGCAAGGGCCTTCTCTGTCGCTGCCCCAGCCCTCTGGAACCAGCTTCCCACAGAGGTCCGCACTGCTTCCTCCCTCCTAGTTTTCCAGAAATTATTGAAGACCTATTTGTGCCGACAGGCTTGGGGCATATGAACTGTGCTCTGCCCCCGGGCCTAGGAATGTGCCTCCATCGTTGATTGTGTGTTTGATTGTGATTGCATGTTGCATGTATGCGTTTTGGATTGAATGAATGTGTTTTGGATGGATGGCTGTTGAGGTCTGGATGGGTGCCAACAGGCTCAGACTCAATCCCGACAAGACGGAGTGGCTATGGGCCCTGCCTCCCAAGGACAATTCCAACTGTCCGTCCATTACCCTGGGGGGAGAAGTTTTGTCCTCCTTGATCCACAGCTAAGTCTAGAACATCATTTTTTGGCTGTGGCGAGGGGGGCATTCGCCCAGGTTCTCCTGGTGCACCAGTTGTGGCCCTATTTGGACCAGGAGTCACTCCTCACAGTCACCCATACCCTTGTCACCTCGAGATTCGACTACTATAATGCTCTCTACATGGGGCAACCTTTGAAGAATGTCCGGAGACTGCAGGTGGTTCAGAATGCAGCCGCGCGAGCCGTCTTGGGTCTCCCAAGACATGCTCATATCACTCCAGCCCTCCGTGAGCTGCAGTGGCTGCCAATTGGTCTCCGAACACAATTCAAAGTGTTGGTTATAACCTATAAAGCCCTTTATGGCATCAGCGACTGTGAGTTGACTGTGCTTGTATGCTGTATGAATGTGATTAATTTTATTGTATATTTTTATTGTATTGTTTTTTTTTGTAAGCCGCCATGGGTCCTAGGAGAAGGGCAGCATATAAGTTTAAGTAAGTAAGTAAGTAAGTAAGTAAGTAAATAAATATTAAATTCCTTACATGTAATTGTATTGTTGTTGTGAGCTGCCCTTGGTCCTAGGAGAAGAGCGGCATAAAAATTTGAATAAAGTATAAAGTATAAAGTATCTAAATAAGTCCAAATCCTGTATAAAGCTTTACTATTTCAGTTACTACCTTCCATATTGTTACTCTAAATACATAATTAACACTTCGGGTATCTCCCCATTCCCTTTTTCCATAACATAATCAATAAATATTTGTTAATATCATATCTTCTTTTTTTTCTTTCTTATTCTTCTTCCATTACAAAATAGCTATCATTCCTAATAGTAAAATATTAATTCAAAAAAGAAAAGAGAAAAAGAAAAAAAACCTATCACTCCCTCAATATCTGTGTCAAACTCCTTTAACCTCCTCCCAAAATTACTATTACCACAACAAACCTATTAATATATAGACAAACGTCTTCTTATTAAATTCAAATTTTAAATTAATTTTTATTCAATCTAACATCTTATTTGACCGTCTTAAGCCATAAATAAATCCATATCTAGTAAGTCTTAAAATCCTATATATAGAGCTTTAGATCAAAACTCTTAAATCTTATTCTAGGTTTCCTTTTATGCCAAACAGGTTTCCATAACACTGCCTCTATATCAATGAATAAATCACTTTTTATGCCTTGTCAAGGCATAAAAATGGAGCATCTCCATTTCTGTTTTAAAGACCTAGCTCGTTTGTATGTAATCCCTTGTTGTTTTAAAGAGTCAAGTCTCCAAATTTGAAACTGTTGAATAACAGGCTCAGTTATGTCCAATTTTGTAGTTAATAGATGCTTATCCAAGCTGCCATAGTTTTGAGCTTGTCTGTTCATTTCTGTTAATTTTAAAGTTGTAAGTGGTTCAGTTACAGTTCTTTTTGGTTCCTCGGAGATCTCATCACCATGCATATAAAATAAGGTAGAATCTTCTTTAATCTTAGTTGATTCTGCTTCTGTTGTTTTTTGATCTATAAAATACTCAGATGTAGTCTGGGGGTCAGTTTGTAAGTTCAAAGCAAAATGTCTGTTTTTTATTGCCATAGTACACTCTTTTATTTGGAAACGTATTTGGTCAGTAGCTTCATAAAGTTTTTCCAGTATAATTTTATAGTCAAGTTGAACATTAGATTTGTCCATTTCAAGGAAAGTTAGAAACAATCTGTATCTTCAGTAGAGGCTGTGTTCAAAGAACATTTAATCAGCATCTACCCCCACAAATACAGCTGTTGAATTTCTTTGTCTTTCCCTTTTTATGGTAGTCTGAAGGTCAAAGCCAATCTCACCAACAGAAAAAGAAATAGTACAACTTTAACTTTATCCACAAGGTGTCCTCAGTAAAATATAAAATCTCCTCCCAGACATCAGAAATATCATTAACAAGATCGGAAAACATAGAAAAAAAAGAATTCTTCAGATGTAGACAAAGTCCAATAGTAAATAATATTCAATATTAAAAAGATTTTCCAAGTCCCCAAAGTGAATAAAAAATAAAGTAAAAATAGAGAAAAAAAGTCACTTTAAATTAATTCAGTCCATAAGCTTCTTTTTCCCACACTCAGCAACGCTGCCTTTTCAGAGCAGGGAAATGATTTCAAAAGTGCTTTTTACAGGCAGACACACACACAAAAAAGGAGAACCAAGAGAGAAAGGGAAAAAAGTCTCACCCGGCTCAGCCACGGTGGTTCCTGTGCTTAGATGTTCTTCTGACTTCTGGTTTCAGCGGCTAGGTGAGCAGCCATTTTACTGTCCACTCTTTCCACTGTCAGCCCAAAGGAGCAATCTCGATCCTTGAAAGAAGCTGCCGCTCTCCCAAGGACAACGAGGATCTCCTCACTGTCAGCCGCCCCTCCAAGGTGGCTTTTCGACCTGATTAAGGGTCCACTGGCAGCGGAGAATCAGCTGGCGAGGAGAGCAGTCTCCTCACACAGCTGTGAGCTGCAATCTGGAACTGGAAGTCTCAGCAACTGCTTCTTAGGTCCAGTGGAGTTTTAAAACTGATTGTTGTCTAGCTCATTTATTTTGAACAGCCAACACAGGTTTTTAGCTTTTTGAGTATTTAACCTTTGCTTTGTTGATACTATTATTAATGTAATCTTGTTCCTTGTGTGTCATTTGTTTCCTTCTGTCTTCAGAAGCCACATATCATTGATTTTTACTAACACCTTAAGCTCAACACATTACTCTATACTTAACAATACACCCTAACCGACTATTTTATACAAAGATATGATGAGTAGCCTAGCCAGTAAAATATCGCAGACATTTTCTGACATAACAAGTGATGTGTGTGTTTGTAGGCAAGAGAAAATTACAAAATAAAATATAGAATTTCAAAAACTGCCAAGAACTTTACACATTATAGGTTAGATTAATGCTAAAAAGAGAAAGGGAATATAATAAATCTTTTTTTAAATACAGGATGGAGAAGAGGAACCCCAAATAAGGTTTAATTTCTCTATCCTATACATGACAGTTACTTTGTTTACATATAATATTACTCTGGGAGCCAAGGGGAAAAAAATCAATAAAATCATCCAAGTTTTGGTTAGGCAAGATGCCAGTGGAATTTTAGGACTAGTGCTATAATACTTATGAAGATATTTAAATTTTAAACTGTGCCAAATTCAAGAAAATTCTAAAGTATATCTTTGTGTATTTATTAAATATACAGATTCTATTCATTTTTCTGTTCGCTTAATTCCAACTCAGTTGTAGAGCCAAATTATACACACATACACATACATACTTATTCTGATTATACTATTAGATTAAATTCAGATATATATGCAATTTTTTCCAAGGAGATTTATGAGATCATAGTTTGATTAAACTATGTTTGCTAAGCATACAACCTTTTCTGAATCTATGTAGCCATCTATTAGATACAACAACAATCTTATTTTATGCTCAGGCAACCAAATGATTTCAAGTATAGTTGTTTTCATTACTTAATATCATTGTTGCAATTTTAAGCGATTGTTGGGGGACTCTTAATCTGTAAATAATGTAAAGTTATGGTGGGTTTTTTTTTTGCAGCTGTTTTAAATCTTCAAAGGGTTTTTCTTTTCTTAATGACATGTTTTCTGTGATATGGTTCACTTTTACATGCTACTTCGTTGTATGAGATTTGTCCAGTTCAAATTTGGTAAGACAGAGTTCCATTATATCCAGCCATGTTGGCACATAAAATATAAATGCTAAGATTTTGTTAGCTATGTATATATCAACTTTTTATTTACATTACTTATGAAGAGGCAGATTTTCATCATGTTTTACGGCATCATCCCTAACTTTCAAAATTTTCATAGCTGACAACTTTTATGTTGGACTTATTTTATTTAGTCAGCATCTTCTTCTCTGAGACTTTGTCTCTCCTGTTTTTTAAGGTCTATTATAGCAGGCTATATCGAATATCTAAATTGATACAAGTTCCCCAGGAAAAAGGAAGAAGAAATCAGAGATTTGTATTGAAGTACAGAGAATCCATTGGTGAAAACAATATTATAAATGAAAGAATGAGAAGAGACACACAAAAACTTAAAATCAATGAAGTATTTTAAATTGATTGTATTACTTTAATACATGGTGCTAATGAACAAAGGATCAGCATTTGAAGGAAAAAGTAAAACAAAAATAACAGTAGTTTGCAAATAAGCTGGTAGATGTAATGTTAACACCATCTTTTATGTTAAATGTTATGATTTAATATTAAAAGCAGTGGTTTAAGCAGGGAAATAATATTTTCTTTAGAGAACTTCTACTACATAAAAACAGAAAAGTGGGAAAATAACTCTGCTGATGAGGAAGAAATTTCATTTGCAAACTGAGGCATTAACAAAGGCAAGTAAATGATAATCCATTAATCTCTCCTTTCTCAAGAGAATCTGTTCTACAACTACATTATACTAATTTACAAAATTTCTATTAAACACGGAGGCATTATTGACAAAATACTTTTGTATGAAGACTCTGTTTCAAAAATTGGGGAAATATTTTTCATTGTTCTTGTTCTTGTAGATGAACTAAGTATAGTTATTGGTTGACCATAAGTGCATAAATAAAGAGAAGTGATCCTAGCCATGTATTTCAAATTAAAAAAAAGCCACTAGTTCAGACATTTATAAAGTGGGAGTTCCAGTTAACACTTAGCAAATAAGCTATGGTACGCTTAATAATAGTTTAGAGAATAAATTAAAGTTAGTGAAGTTCACACAATAAATAATCCAATATTAAACAAAAACCATATATTCAAACATTTTAATGATGTTGTGATGTTTAAAGAGATGTTCTTGTCCAATGAGAAATTTTTAATAGAGATGCATGTGGATTTTCTGAAGCTTTATTAAGAAACTGCAGTCTTGTGAAGCTTTATAAATGATTCAGAATTTTTGGATACTGCCTGCAGAATGGAATAAAAATGTCAGGCATATTTTTAAAAAAAATTTAAAAAGCAGGTCTAAAGAATCTTGGCTCTAAAAAGCTGTATTATCTTTAATTGGTAGTTCCTATGCTAACAAACTATATATTTTATATTATACACCAAAGAATAAGGAGAATAAAGCTTTTTTCTAACTATCCCCAAATCTGTAAAGAAATGTAAAATTATGTAATATTCCATGGTCCTATGAGTTAAATTCATTATTTTATTTTTTATTTTTTTAAAAACAAAACCTTAAAGAAATGCCCAATCCTTTGCACCTATGTCTCTGAGAATGGGCACATTTCACCACTTAGAAAAGGCACTTTAACATGTGTTACCTGTGGTTTAATATGGGGAGGGGGTGATTAATATTTATTATTATAAAATTTTATTTGTACTGATGATATTTTATCATTGTGATTGTAAAGAATAATAGTGGTGGTGAGAAAAGAAAAAAATCAAACACAAAAATAAATAAATAAAATTACATCTGTTTTCTCCCATACTAATCACCAGGGGTCAGTTTCCTGAATTGTACTTTTGACTTAGTAAATCAAAGCAAGCAGCTACTGATTTGGTCCAATCTGAATCCAGCTAATTTCCAGAAAACATCCAACAAGAACCAAATAAATGTACAAAGTTGTTTGTGTTGTGTTGGGCTGCAGTATTATATGCCCACAAAATGGACTGCTTCATATATTTCTCTTTCTGTCACCATGGAAACAGTGAAGTATGTTACCAACAAACACACAGTCTCTTTCTTTAGCAACTCCAGTTTTTGCCTTCATCTAAGGCAAAAGTATTTCCTCTCTCATGGTCTAAAATACCTAGGCCACAATCTTTCTTTTATATATGAATAGTATTCTCTACTGAGAGGAAATAACAAAACAAAATTTCCACTCATTGCTTTAGGAAATTCTATTGACAAATGGAAAGCCAATTTGGTCTAGTGGTTAGACTGTGAGTTCTAATCCCTCCTTAGGTATGAAACCTGGTTCGATGACTTTGGACCATTCACTCTTTCTCTCAGCTTAACTCACTTCACAGGGTTTTTGTTGTGGAGAAAATAGAAGGAGGAAGGAGAATTGGATGGGTTTTTCACCTTGAATTAGTTATAAAAATGATAAAGGCAAGATATGAATAGACAAATAAATATAATACGGGGAGTGGTGTGATTGATGGCTCAGCAATTAAGAAACTGGGCTTGTCAGCTGGAAAGCTAACATCTTGGTTGTATTTATTTATTTATTTTATTTGTTGGGTTTTTATGCCGCTTCTCTCCAAAGACTCGGAGCGGCTTACAACATATATATAAAAAGACCTGAATGCCACATGATGGATGAGCTCCTGTTACTTGTCCCAGCTCCTGCCACAAGCTAAAAGTTTGAAAGCACGCAAAAATGCAAGTAGATAAATTAGTACCATTTTGGTGGGAAAGTTACTGCTTTCCATATTTTCATGTTGTTACATGAAGATGGAAGCATCTCTCAGACAATGCAGAATCCCTTGGCTAAGAATCAGAGATGACTGGACAGGAGAAACTTTAAACCTATTTCTGGGGGGTGGGAGAGGCAAGCTCAGAATGGCTCAGGCTGGGCTGCATATTATGTTGGAACCATGGCATCATTAGGTTTCTTAAGCTAAACAGAAAGCTGCATTAGACTCCTGACAACCACACTTTTCAGAGGAAAGTGAGTTTTGCTTTATTATTTTATGGGAAAGAATACAAGAGTTACATAACCAGATAAAATGGAAATTTAAGATTACTAATTTTGGAATTGTCAAAATATTTGTGGCTTGAACATGAGCTTCTACTAGTGCTAGCAATGGTTCATTCTACTACATTTTTATTCATCACTTTTCCTCACTATTCTGATTCAATTTGGTGGAAAAGAAAAGATTCAATTTGATACAAAAGAAAAAAAGAAAATTAAAATTTTGATTGGGGGTGAGGGGTCTTGCACTTATCATATGAAACTAATCTGCACATTCACCAGAACTGAATGATGACATATTTTGTATGAGATCACAACACAAATGAGAAGTTATGATACCATTTCAGCATTTTGCAAAATAATGTCAATGAAGCATATGGTGTTATTTTAACTTCATGATCGCCTGTTCTGTATACCTATGAGAAGTGGACTGTAGATCTATTTCCTGTCTTTCCTTTTTTTTCAGTTCTTCATTGTCATGGCTACCCCCTGGTGAAGTAAGCAACGTGAATTTGACCAGAATTGAGAATCAATAGAGTGGCTATTAAACCACCAAAACTATCTGATTTGGGGTTGAGGAAAGAGAATCTAGTTCATTTTGAAGGAAAGAATTCCTTTGAATTGAATGTTCTCACCTACAATAAATGGATCATCTAGTGTTCAGGCTGATAGTACAAACCCACACACCCCTTCTCTATACATTTAATGCTTGTATTAAATTTTTAAAGAAGACAGGAACTCCTCCATCAAACCTCTTTAGATCTATAATCTTAGGTATCCAGATACAGTTCAAACTGATGGGAAGATGTGTAAGAGAAGAACAATCTTCTCCATTCCTTCCTAACAATAAAATAAGTTTCATTACAGCTTCTAAAAATGAGGTAGAAAAACAAAAGCCTCTTTAGTAGAAAACAATACTTTTAGAAAGTTGGAGGACAGATTTCAACACATATGGGATTCCAAAAGAGATCAGTCATTTTTCACATAACCACAGAATTCTTTAAAGATTGAGTGAGAGTCAGATTCTTGATGAGAAGAAATGAAACATACTTTTATTGAATTTCATGATTTACAGCTTACTACACACATTCCCATTTTTATTTCTTTTTTATTTCTCAGCTTTTCTAAAACGGTAGTACGCTGTTGAAGAACAGCACAATCCTAAGTTGTTTTCTCAAAATAAACCGAATTCAAATAACAGAAATCAAGGCCACTTTTGTTAATAAATTGCATTCAGTGAAACTTGTTTATATTGCAGACATATTCCTTAAGTCCCATAAGTGTGGCCTGCATAAATCTTTCAAGAAAATTGTCTCTTTATATGCACTCCTTGAAGCTACAAAGTGGCTGTTCCATTTTGCTGGATAGCCTAATGAAAATGCTATCTGTTCATCACACATGTCTAGAACAGTCAAGAGGATCCTGAAGATGCCATATCAAGCTTTTGAGCAGCCACTGTTTCATACATGATTCAAACTAAACTTAAAAAGAAAGAAATAGTGTGTGTGTGTGTGTGTAAGAGAGAGAGAGAGAGAGAGAGAGACAGACAGAGAGAGAGAGAGAGAGAGACAGAGACAGAGAAGAAAGAGAAAAATAAGAATATAATAAAGATGAAAATTATAAATAAGTTACTTTCAACTTTAATCACAACAGGTAAACAAGTTTAGTGACTCTTCATCCCCTTTCAGGTTACCAACCGTTATCTGTTTATCCCATATTCCATCTCTTATCTATAAACAAATCCATAGAACATATTTTTTTAGTTCTGATGTTAGCAGAAGGTCTGTAAAGGATTGTCAAAGTAACAACATATCTTGTTTTAATCTTGATCAAATAAATCAACTTTATATTCTTTCCTTTTACTTCTGACAGTTTTAATCTTCACTTCATTCAAATTGTTAATTTGTCTTCATTTCTTTTTTATCCATCACACAGAGTTCTTCAAAGCTTTAAATCAGTAAAACATCATTTTCTAAGTCAATCTCTTTGCCTACCAGTTGTGACTCCATTTTTGATACCCTCTCTTTTGTCAGATAAAATTTGTTATCCAGCTACAATTTCTTCAATAACATATTTTGGACAAAGTCAATTCATTGTTGGTATTGTGGCAACTAATTTCTGGCTCCATTCTTCAAAGTCTCCTTTGCATTTTATCAAGTTGCATTTTTCCCTTTACCAAAAATATTTAATCCTCTCTAGTATCCAGTTTTTGAAATAATAAAAATCCTTATTCTTGTTATATCTTGGAAAAATTAAACATGATATTTTTCCCACAAGAATGTGTTTGTTCTTTATAATTAATCCCCAAATCTTATTGTAAAGAATTCAATATTCCAATTTTATCTGGATTCTTAGTCCATTTATAGATTTCTAAGACTAAACATTAGGTTTTTGTTATTTATTTCAGTTTCTTTGATTTTGTAAGCTTGTCATTAAATCTTTCTTTTGTTCAGGACTGATTGCAGATTCACCCTGTGTTTTCAAATTTGTCATTTCAAAGGTCTCTAATAGTTTTGAATTATTTAATGAGTAATTTCCAAAAGTGATTAGAAGGTAAGGTTTGCAAATTTAGTATCCTTTAAAAGTCTCACTGGCCATAATGCTTTCCCACTGCATCCTCACAGAAATCAAAATCCGTGTCTAACCATTGATGATCAGTTAAAATATTCATTAACTGTATTCTGGCCACAAATTTCACCTGCAGAAATATGCTCATTAAGGGAACACTGCAAACTCAGAAAAAGAAATGGATGCATGCAAAGGAGGGGAAATTCTTTGGTGCCCTGGAAGAACATATAAAGAACAGTTGCTGGAATTGGGTATGTCTAGTTTAATGAAGAGAAGGGCTAGGGGTGACATGATAGCAGTGTTTCAATATGCTCCAAAGTGCCTGAAGGCAGGACAAGAGGCAATGGATGGAAACTAATGAAAGAAAGAAGCAACTTAGAAATAAGGAGAAATTTCCTGACAGTTAGAATAATTAATCAATGGAACAACTTGCCTTAAGAAGTTGTGAATGCTCCAACACTGGAAGTTTTTAAGAAGAGACTGGACAACCATTTGTCTGAAATAGTATAGGGTTTCCTATCTGAGCAAGGGATTGGACTAGAAGACCTCCAAGATCCCTTACAACTTTATTATTATTATTATTATTATTATTATTATTATTATTATTATTATTATTATTATTATTATTATTATATCAGAAATCTGGCAAAAATGCCAGCAAACATCATTGTTTTCTCAATTGTTCTCCCTAGTGGACTGGGGAAAGAACACAGGTTTCTAAGTGTTGTGGGAGGCCTGAGACCTCTCCCTGCCTTACCTTGCTGGGGGAGAGGGTTATCTCCCCAGCACTCCACTTAACGACCTGCATGGTCAGTCAATGGTTGCAACTGGGAGTGCCAGGATTATGGTTGTTCAGTGGAGTGGTCACACAGCACATCTCACTTCATTCAACAACTTAGATTCTGGGTCCAGTTGTGATTTTAAGTGGAGTACTACTTTTTATTATTATTATTATTAATTTAATTTCTATGCCGCCCTATTCCGGAGAACTCAGGGCGGCTCACAGCATAATAGAAATTACATACATATAAAAAACCCTTAAGTTAAAAAAAACAAAAAACAAAAAAACAAAAAAACAATCATTCCACGAACATACACTGGCTAGGGGCAAGATGTGTTAGCTGCCCCAGGCCTGCCGGCAAAAGTGTGTTTTAAGCAATTTACGAAAGGCGGAGAGGGTGGGGGCGACACGGATCTCCGGGGGAAGTTGGTTCCAGAGGGCCGGGGCCGCAACAGAGAAGGCTCTTCCCCTAGGCCCTGCCAGGCGACACTGTCTGGCTGACGGGACCTGGAGAAGGCCCACTCTGTGGGCCCTAACCGGCCGCTGGGATTCATGAGGCAGCAGACGGTCCCGTAAATAACCTGGTCCGATGCCATGTAGGGCTTTATAGGTCATAACCAACACTTTGAATTGGGTTCGGAGACCAATTGGCAGACAATGCAGCTCGCGGAGTGATGCCGAAATGTGGGCATTTCTAGGCAAGCCCAACACTGCTCGCGCGGCTGCATTCTGCATTACCTGAAGTCTCCGAACATTTTTCAAAGGTAGCCCCATGTAGAGAGCATTGCAGTAATCGAACCTCGAGGTGATAAGAGCATGAGTGACTGTGAGAAGAGACTCCCAGTCCAAATAGGGCCGCAACTTGTGCACCAGGCGAACCTGGGCAAATGTTCTCCTCACCACAGCCGAAAGATGGTATTCCAAATTTAGCTGTGGATCGAGGAGGACGCCCAAGTTGCAGACCTTCTCCGAGGGGGTCAAAAGCTCCCCCCCCCAGGGTAATGGACGGATAGATTGAAATATCTTTGGGAGGCAGAACCCATAGCCACTCCGTCTTGTCGGGGTTGAGTTTGAGCCTGTTGGCACCCATCCAAACCCTAACAGCCTCCAGACATCGGCACATCACTTCCACTGCTTCACTGAAATGACACGGGGTGGAGATGTAAAGCTGGGTATCATCAGCATACTGATGATATCTCACCCCATGTTGTCGGATGATCTCACCCAGAGGTTTCATGTAGATATTAAACTACTTGATACACATCTACACACATTCAAGTGGTTTTAAAAATGGTATCTCCAATTTTAAGAGGAAAAACAACTGCATTGGCAGCAACACAAACACACACACACACACACACACATGTGTGTGTTTTCTGAGGTATTCGTGGGTGTTTGTATGTAGGTCTTTGGTTCTTCGGGTTTTCTCACATGTAGAATTTGAAGTGTCTTGGCGACGTTTCGACGAAGTCCCATTCGAAACGTCGCCAAGACACTTCAAATTCTACATGGGAGAAAACCCGAAGAACCAAAGACCTACATACAAACACCCGCAAAAACCTCAGAAAACACACACACACACACATATATATGTATATAAGTATATATGTATATATGAATATATGTATATATGTATATATGTGTATATGTATATATATGTGTGTATATATATATATATATATATATATATATATATATATATATATATATATATATATATATATATATATATATATATATATATATATATATATATATATATATATATATATATATATATATATATATATATATATATATATATATATATATATATATATATATATATATATATATATATGCAGGTCTTTGGTTCTTCGGGTTTTCTCCCACGTAGAATTTGAAGTGTCTTGGCAACGTTTCGATGAAATCTCATTCATCATCGTCAGGCTGGTGCTTTTGGCTTCTGCTACCAGGAGCAATGTGTGGTCTAAGCTGTTTTTTCCTTTTAACTGCCAGTGGGGGTTTGAACTGATTGGCTGGGAGCTTGGCTATGTTCTGATTGGTTAGGGGCTTGGCTGTGCTCTGATTGGCTGGGGGGTTGGCTGTGTTCTGATTGGCTGGGGGGGTGTTCTGTTTGGGTGGGGGCTTTGTTGTGCTGGAGAGGTTCAAAGTGGCTAATGTTGCAGCTCTGGTCTGGCTCCTGGTCTGTGGTCTTGCCTCATCATTGGTGTGGGTTTGGGTTTGCTTTTTGCGTGGCTGTGTGGAGGTGGCATCCTGTGTGTTTCTGGTGTCAATCTTAGAGTTAGGAATACGTTTTTCAATAAGGGCGGGTTTCCAAATGGCTGGTAGGCGGGAGGTATCATCTCGTCTACAAGAAATCCAATGGCTCCCTAGGACACACCATCTACCAGAAGAAAACACACACAAACCGCTATCTGCACGCACGCTCACACCACCACCCAGCACAGATCAACTCCGTAGCCAAGACACTCATCTCCAGAACCAAATGCCTAGCTGACGAACAACACCTAAAAACCGAACTACACACTCTCACTAATGTACTAACATCCAATGGATTCCCAAGAAATAAGATTTCCAACTTAATCCAAAAAGAAACTCCCACCAAAATCCATGACAGAGAACAAGAAAACGGCAAAGCCCTCCTCCCATACATAAAAGGCACCACAGACAAAATCAGCAAAGTCCTGCACAAATATAATATCAAAACAGCATTCTGCACAAACAGAAAAATATCCACCATCCTAAGAAACCCTAAAGACAAAATTGAGTTAGAAAATCAAGGAGTATATGAAATCCCATGTACTGCTTGCCCCACTACATACATTGGACAAACCAACAGGAGGATAAATGCACGCATTGAAGAACACAAAAACTCAATCAAAAGAGAGGAACCAACTTCTTCCCTGGTCCAACACCTTAAAGCCACAGGACATGAAATTGATTTCAAAAAGACCAGAACAATTGCCAAAACTGAACATTTTAATAACAGAATAATCAGAGAAGCCATCGAGATAGAAAAACGCCCCCACAGCATGAACAAACGAGATGATACCTCCTGCCTACCAGCCATTTGGAAACCCGCCCTTATTGAAAAACGTATTCCTAACTCTAAGATTGACACCAGAAACACACAGGATGCCACCTCCACACAGCCACGCAAAAAGCAAACCCAAACCCACACCAATGATGAGGCAAGACCACAGACCAGGAGCCAGACCAGAGCTGCAACATTAGCCACTTTGAACCTCTCCAGCACAACAAAGCCCCCACCCAAACAGAACACCCCCCCAGCCAATCAGAACACAGCCAACCCCCCAGCCAATCAGAGCACAGCCAAGCCCCTAACCAATCAGAACATAGCCAAGCTCCCAGCCAATCAGTTCAAACCCCCACTGGCAGTTAAAAGGAAAAAACAGCTTAGACCACACATTGCTCCTGGTAGCAGAAGCCAAAAGCACCAGCCTGACGATGATGAATGAGATTTCATCGAAACGTTGCCAAGACACTTCAAATTCTACGTGGGAGAAAACCCGAAGAACCAAAGACCTGCATACAGACACCCGCGAAAACCTCAGAAAACAAATATATATATATATATATATATATATATATATATATATATATATATATATATATATATATATATATATATATATATATATATATATATATATATATATATATATATATATATATATTCTGAGGTTTACGCGGGTGTTTGTATGTAGGTCATTGGTTCTTCGGGTTTTCTCCCACGTAGAATTTGAAGTGTCTTGGCGACATTTCGACGAAGTCACATTCGTCATCTTCAGGCTGGTGCTTTCGGCTTCGTGCTTCTAGCAGCAATGTGTGATTGCAATTGTTTCTTCCTTTTAACTGCCAGTGGGGGTTTGAACTGATTGGCTGGGAGCTCGGCTGTGTTCTGATTGGATGGAGGTGTGTTCTGATTGGTTAGGGGGTTGGCTGTGCTCTGATTGGCTGGGGGAGTGTTCTGTTTGGGTAGGGGCTTAGTTGTGCTCAGGTTAGTCTGAGTTACAGGGAAATTAGAGATGGTGAGCTTCATAGCTGTTTGGCTTTGCGTTTGTGGTCGTGCCTTATCTTCATGGTGGGTGTCAGTTTGCTTCTTGTATGGATTGGGGGGGGTTTAAGGTGGCTAATGTTGCAGCTGTGGTCTGGCTTCTGGTTTGTGGTCGTGCCTCATCATTAGGCCTCATTATGCCACGTCATCATTATGACGTGCCTCATCATAATGATGAGGTCGTGCCTCATCATTAACCAACCTACTCCAAGACTCCACATACAAACCCCTAAACACAGATCCCACCATCTACCTGGAAAAAACCACTAGATCCAAAATAAAAGCCTCCCCCATTAGCGAAGAGATCCAGCAAAGAATCATTCCCAGAGAGAAATCATCCAGATGCCCTAAGCTCTATGGTCTCCCCAAGATACACAAAGAAGGAACCCCACTAAGACCCATAGTCAGCTCCATAGGCTCACCTCTACAAAACCTAGCAAATTTCTCACCAAACAACTACAGCCCTATGCAGAATCCAGCACCTCACATGTAAAAAACTCATTCCAGTTCATAGAGATCATAAAGGAACAAAACGTACAGCCCAGTGACCTACTCGTTAGCTTCGATGTCATATCCCTCTTCACCCAAGTGCCAATCAAAAAAGCCTTAACAGCTATCCAAAACAAATATAACCCCCCCAAACACATCCTAGATCTGACCAACCACTGTCTATCCAACACATACTTCATCTATAATGGACAAAAATACAAACAAATAGAAGGGGCACCCATGGGATCACCCCTCTCACCTGTCATTGTAAACCTCTACATGGAACACTTTGAAACCCAAGCCCTAGAAAAATCTGATCACAAACCCAAACTCTGGCTCAGATACGTAGATGACACCTTCATAATCTGGCCACATGGGAAAGAAAAACTGGACAACTTCCTCGCACACCTCAACAGCCTACACCCCAAAATACAGTTCACCATAGAAACAGAAGCTAATAACCAACTTCCCTTCCTGGATGTCTTAGTCTATAAGAAATCCAATGGTTCCCTAGGACACACCATCTACCAGAAGAAAACACACACAAACCACTATCTTCACGCACTCTCACACCACCACCCAGCACAGATCAACTCCGTAGCCAAGACACTCATCTCCAAAACCAAATGCCTAGCTGACGAACAACACCTAAAAACTGAACTACACACTCTCACTAATGTACTACCATCCAACGGATTCCAAAGAAATAAGATTTCCAACTTAATCCAAAAAGAAACTCCCACTAAAATACAAGACAGAGAACCAGAAAACGGCAAAGCCCTCCTCCCATACATAAAAGGCACCACAGACAGAATCAGCAAGATCCTGCACAAACATAACATCAAAACAGCATTCTGCACAAACAGAAAAATATCCACCATCCTAAGAAACCCCAAAGACAAAATTGAGTTAGAAAATCAAGGAGTATATGAAATCCCATGTACTGCTTGCTCCACCACATACATCGGACAAACCAACAGAAGAATAAGTGCACACATTGAAGAACACAAAAACTCAGTCAAAAAAGAGGAACCAACTTCTTCCCTGGTCCAACACCTTAAAGCCACAGGACATGAAATTGATTTCAAAAAGACCAGAACTCTTGCCAAAACTGAACACTTTAATAACAGAATAATCAGAGAAGCCATTGATATAGAAAAATGCCCTCACAGCATGAACAAACGAGATGATACCTCCCGCCTACCAGCCATTTGGAAACCTGCCCTTATTAACAAAAGAGTCCATAACACAAAAAATGACAACAGAGCTACACTCACAAAAACCACACACGATGTCACCACCACACATCCAGGCAAAAAGCAAACCCAAACCCACACCGATGATGAGGCACGACCACAAACCAGAAGCCAGACCACAGCTGCAACATTAGCCACCTTAAACCCCCCCAATCCATACAAGAAGCAAACTGACACCCACCATGAAGATGAGGCACGACCACGAACGTGAAGCCAAACAGCTATGAAACTCACCATCTCTAATCCCCCTGTAACTCAGACTAACCTGAGCACAACTAAGCCCCCACCCAAACAGAACACTCCCCCAGCCAATCAGAGCACAGCCAACCTCTCATCCAATCAGAGCACAGCCAACCCCCTAACCAATCAGAACACACCTCCATCCAATCAGAACACAGCCGAGCTCCCAGCCAATCAGTTCAAACCCCCACTGGCAGTTAAAAGGAAGAAACAGTTGCAATCACACATTGCTGCTAGAAGCACGAAGCCGAAAGCACCAGCCTGAAGATGACGAATGAGACTTCGTCGAAACGTCGCCAAGACACTTCAAATTCTACGTGGGAGAAAACTTTTCCTGTAGAAAAGTACTCAAGATGTATATATGCATTTCACAAATAAATATAAATAACACCTATTGCCTCTTTGTGCCTCTTTATGGATCATGCCCTAATCACAAAACACTTGCAATGCTACCATTGCTTGTTCCAGACAGATGATCTCACCTGGTTTCAGGGTTGTAAAGGTGGTGGGACAATAGAATTTCACTTTTAAGTACATCATTCTTTTTATTGTTGGATCAAAAAAAAAGAATCTTGATTTTGAATGTAGAAGCAGGCAAATTACTTTGTTTCTCTTTTAGAAGCTCTTCCATTTGTAACATCACCAAAAGAATTAGTCTCCTGAGAAACAGTTCCATGCAATGTCCCCTATAATTATATAGCCATTGTTAACAATAAATGGAGATAATAACATTGCTAATCAAGGAAGCATTACATTAATGGTGTGACATTTAATTCCTTTCTCTCTTTGTTTTCCATCAGCCACAAGTTCATAGCTTCTGAACTTATAATACTCTATAAGTACTTCACATCATTCTGAAACTTTAAAAAAATCTGCTTTGCTACAAAGTCTGCCAGATCTCAGTATGTTTATTATGTGCAATTTAAATGTATAATAAAAACAAATAGCAAGGCCATGGATTACAAACACATATCAGCACCACATTGATTTTTATTGTACATCTTGACAAAATTAATTCTATTTTAATCAGAGCCAGCTTCAAACCATGTTTCATTATTGTTCTTCTAAAGTTTGTTTTTTAAAGACTGTCTCTGCCACACAAAGAGAAAAATTTGACGGTGTAAGCCCTCATTTCAATACACAATTATATCCCCCCCCACACACTCATCTTTTTCTCAGGTTTCTCCGAATGAATGAAATTGTATAACAAGTCCTGCGACCCAAAATCAATTTTCTTAACTTTTAATTTTCTTGCTCTTGTTGACTTCATACATAACATTAAATTTTACTTTCATGGAATGGTGGAAGTCCTCAAGAACTTGTGATTGATATGAATGTTATTTATGATATTTTTCTGCTGTCTTAATGTTCATGCAACTAGATTTTAACTGCCTTTTCTAAAAAGGAAAATGCTAGATTTTAGGACATAATACAATTTATGCTGTTACATTAAAAATCAGTTTGTTATAGAACTCAGATGTAAATTTAAGATGTAAAGAAATCAGGCCAGCTCAGTATTTGACCTACATATGTTTGTGTTTAGAAATTCTCAGCATGGGCTGGTAACAAAACGAGACCTGTGGTTTAAATTTTCATCTCTGGGACCTGTGCCATTTCTGAGGTTTTAGATTGGCTTCCAACTTTTGAAAAATACTTTCCTTATTAAAATACACAACAATGTAAACTTAGTGCGGATTCTAGAAAATTCCTCCAGAATCCTTGGCAAATTGCATCAATCTAATGATAGATAAATGAAAGTTCCTCTACAAATACCAGTGTAGAAAGTTGAAAGCCAAAAGGTTAAAAAAAACTATAATGTTCCATTGCCTAACAGCCACCAGTACCTTCAAGCACTAAATGTCACTGTATGATAAGTGTCAAATATTGCCAAGTGTCAATGGTATAAAATAAAAATTTAGACTAGTATAATAGCTTATCAGAATGGAGAAATATTTCAGTAGTAAAAACAGTATGTGATAGGTTAACTAACAGATTATTTTTGTGATTGGTAGCCAAAAGTCTATAAGATATACCCCAACATGTTCAGGGAGCAAAATCTTTGTTGTCCAGTGAACAGGAAGCCTAATGTGCAGAAGGAATGGGGTAATGGTAAACATCTCAGAAAGGACCTTCTCTAGTTTTCTTTTATGGCAATGCAGGAGAAATGTATTTCAGATTTGCAAAATTCTTTAATGTGACCTTGCAATAAAGATACAGCTAGTTCATCTAGTGTATTAGGTAGGACTACCTTGCGAGGCCGATACTCACTAGATATTAAAGCCAGCTACCTGATTTTGGCCCAGTCACACCCTCTTATTTATGAGGGAGAGGATAGTGTGAGGAAAATAAATAAGCTAGAGTGGGTCAGGATCTACTACAAGGGGCATCTTCTGCAGGGGGTGAAACAAGTACCTTAAATCTCTGCAGTGCTTGGGATGGCCAGTTTGTTATTCAATTCTTCTTTCTATCTTCAAAAATTGCAAAACAGGGGGCAAATATTTTGGACGTGCCCACTCTGATTCTGAAGGCTTTGAAAAAGAGTACAATTGTTATGGTTAGGCCTTGTTAAGCAGCTCTGCTCTGCATTGAAACATTGACTTGGTCTGGGCTGTTGAAATTATCTCATTTGAGCTGGCATCTCAAATTTAGAAATGAAATTGTTCCATGTTGATGGTTTTAGATCTCTGTTTTCTTCTTAAAACTATAATTTTGAATAAAAGTGTTTTAGATAGAATTCATTTGCTTTTATACTGAAGTGAGAAAATATTTTTAGTTTAGTCTACTCCTCCATTTCAGTGATTCACTCATCTTTTTATGTACCACCTTCTTTCCTCTTATAGCCCTGTATAATCCTCCCCTTTGTTTAGAAACTGAGTATATAATGCATAACTGCAAGGTATGGTTACCAGAGTTTTGCTAGATGGATACAGACCGCAATGCTATGATCTTTCAATTAACCCTAGTTGGTTATCCCAGCTAAACAACACAAAAATAAACATGGTGACAAATTTAAATTGCTATTTCTTTCAGGCTTTTGGTATCACCTCAAAATATAGAATTGGATTGTAATTTTTTTCAGTTTATTGCAGATTCATTTGATAGATTCTTCTTTTCTTTAGGGAATCATGTTTATAAGAATGCAAATATTGAACGGGTCTTGGAGAATATCCATTCCAACTGTGTATTTAGGGTACTGAAAGAATCGATTACTCTTGCACTCCTGAAACATGGCCATATACAGTAGTTTCTCTCTAAACTCCCTCTGATAAAAAAGGGTTCACCATTTTCTAGCACACTGTTGAACAACTCTTATTGTTAGGATGGTTTTTCTTCTTTACTATAATAGCAATATAATATTATTGTGAAACTTAAGACTATAACAAGATCTGTTTTCCCACTCAGATTTGTCTATGCTTTCCATGACAGGACTTTTCTTCGTTGAAAAGCCCTGTCAAGTATACTTCGTCAGATAAAACATAAAAACAGAAATTCCTAAACTCTTCTATCCTTAGGAAGAACAAATTATTCTGAAGTACTCCCCATTTCACTGGCAGTGACCTACAGCTCACTTCATAGCATAATCAAGGATTGCAGAATCTGATCGTGGGACCTGGTACTGAAGCGTCCTTGTATATGGTTGTACATGTGGCTGCACAGAGAACCCATAAATATAGTTTGTAAAAGTAAGTTCAATACAATCTACAGAAAGAAAATTAATCTCTACTATTTGAGTTCTCAAGGCTGGTTGAACAATAACAATCCACTGGCCAATTGGGCAAAATGTCAGTCAGCTACTGAACATATAGCTGCAGAATACAACCTCCAACTAGAAAGGCCTTAGAAACAAAGTGCTGATGCTAACAAAACCCATAAATACACACAGATCTCTGAAATTCATTTAGTATATCCTTTCTGCATCTTCCTGAAGATGGTGTGATTTGAGACCCTAATAGACCCATTCACTGATCAGTAATGCATGTCAATCATCAATCTATACTGACTCATTTTAATTTCCTTTTATGGAGAACTTGTGGGATATTTAAAATTAGCTTTAAACATTTAAAACAAAACAAGCCCATCATCTGAAGCTTTTGAATTAGCATGCTTTACACTGAATATTTTTGGATCTGAGCCACCTTAGATCTGAAAGCAATCTGAGAGCTATTATATCAAACATAAGATATTTCTGTACCTTTTATACCTCTCTCTCCAACATCATGAACTACCACATAAAATTAACACATTCCTTTTGCATTTGCTTATTTAAAAAAGAGTATGCCTTAAAGCTCTCATTTTTAGTTGTAATAATTCCAGAGACAGATTCTAGCTCAACCATTAATTTCAGTAATTTACGAGCCTGTCTCATTTGCAAAATTATTTGGGAGGATATTTAATATTGCACTATGCTGTAGAGAGTTTTGGAGATCCCATGCCTCCTTTTGTTTCATTATTTAAATTGTGCATAGTTAGATTCCTTCCAACTGATGGCAGACTTCCAACAAAATTTGTTTAATATTTGCTTGCATATGATGATTCAAGAATGTAGAATATACCTATTGGATCAAGCAGAAGACTCCTAAGTCTTCTGTTTCTATTTTCTAATATAATATCTCAAGTTGTTATGGGAATGCCTTCAAGAACATGAATGCATCAATTCTTTTTGTAGCTGACTTGCCGCTTAACCATTACATTTAGATCACAACCTACTACTTGACAAGATAGAAAAATGTGAGTTAGACAGCATCACCACCAGATGGATTCGTAGCTGGCTGACCAGCCGTACTCAGCATGTGATCCTGAATGGAACTGCATCTACATGAAGGGAAGTGTGTAGTGGGGTGCCCCAGGGCTCTGTTCTGGGCCCAGTGCTATTCAACATCTTTATCAACGATTTGGACGAGGGGATCGATGGGGAACTCATCAAATTTGCAGACGACACCAAGCTGGCAGGAATAGCCAACACTCCAGAAGACAGGCTTAAGATACAGAAGGATCTGGACAGACTTGAACACTGGGCGCTATCTAACAAAATGAAATCCAATGGTGAAAAAAGCAAGGTTCTACATTTAGGCAAGAAAAACAAATGCACACCTATAGTATAGGGGGTACCCTGCTCAATAGTAGTAACTGTGAGAGGGACCTTGGAGTCCTAGTGGAAAATCACCTAAATATGAGCCAGCAGTGTGCTGCAGCTGCCAAAAAGGCCAACACAGTGCTAGGCTGCATTAACAGAGGGATAGAATCAAGATCACATGAAGTGTTAATACCACTTTACAATGCCTTGGTAAGGCCACACTTGGAATACTGCATCCAGTTTTGGTCACCACAATGTAAAAAAGAAGTTGAGACTCTAGAAAGAGTACAGAGAAGAGCAACAAAGATGATTAGGGGACTGGAAGCTAAAGCATATAAGGAACGGCTGCTGGAATTGGGTATGTCTAGTTTAATGAAGAGAAGGACGAGGGGGGACATGATAGCAGTGTTCCAATATCTCAGGGGCTGCCACAAAGAAGAGCGTGTCAAGCTATTTTCTAAAGCACCTGAAGGCAGGACAAGAAGCAATGGGTGAAAACTAAGCAAGAAGAGAAGCAACCTAGAACTAAGTAGAAACTTCCTGACAGTTAGAACAATTAACCAGTGGAACAACCTGCCTCCAGAAGCAGGGAATGCTTCAACACTGGAGGTGTTTAAGAAGAGACTGGACAGCCATTTGTCCGAAATGGTATAGGGTTTCCTGCCTGAGCAGAGGGTTGGACTAGATGACCTCCAAGGTCCCTTCCAATTTTACTATTATTATTATATCAATAATTTTTAATAAAAGGAGATACAATCTTGCTTTAGCTTAGATTGTTTTAATGAATTTCTTTTACAGTCTAAACCAGTTGAAGAAGGAAATTTGCTCTTTCTAGTTTATATAATATAATATAAAAGCATGTCATGGTATCGTCTTGTGTGACTGAGGAAGATCCATGTGGCAGATTAGATACAAAATTGGTGCAGAATTGTTTCAAGTACAAATTTGAAGAATCCACAAATCAACAACAAAAATGAGCAAAGTTGCTTCTTAAAAGTCAGTCAGGAAAGCTAGCAACTTCAGAGAAATATTCCAATTAATTGTTAATTCCAAAGATTTTATAAAAGTGTTCAGTCTTTAAAATGGCAATGCTGTATTTATTTAGTTGAATCATTGAATCATAAATTTAAATTATTACCAAATAAAGTGCAGGCAGAGCACCAGTTCCCAGAAAATGCTATTTCTTTCCTGCTCCTTCACTGTTCAAAAGAAAGAGCCTCTCAAAAGGATCTTTATGGTCTCCAAAGAGACTTGCTAAAAAGGCAACTGAGAGAAAACTGGCAGACATTGGCCTCGAAAAAAAGAGTTTGTATGGTCTGGCAGAAAAATTCTGGAAATTGAAAAATGTGAGTAAGGACATAAAAGAATGAGAAGCAATGCCAAGGCTGTTCTTAGAAGCTTAGCTTAATTTTGAGTTATTCTAGTTTTCTTCCAGATAAAAATGACTTGTGGCAGAAATGGTTGTAAATAAGCTTGCACTTTTTAAAGTCAATTTCCTCTTCTGTGACTCAGTAACCAACCTGTTCCTGTTACTGTGTTAAAATATACACTTTGACAATATAATTTACTTTTTTGGAGAACTTTAAACAGCTACCTTCTGACTCTCAAAATTACTACAGATTTCCACAAAAACAACTGAAATTAAAATATTTTTAAGTATCTAAAATGGTCATGGATATTTTTGGCTTTAAAAAACCACCATGGAATACTTTGGATACCTTATTGTTACTCTGATGCATGCAGAAAATATGAGTTCTAATTAAACACAGAATCAAAGCAGAAGCTGAAAAGCTGAAAGGATGCTATTTATTTCCATAATTCAGTCACACAGTTTAAAACAGAACAGTAGTGTATACAGAAAAATTCCTGGTCCCTGGCAGAGAAAATATTTTGAATAAAAAAAGTCCTGCTGGAGAAGACCCAGGGTTTAGGTTTCACATTTGCAGAAAACATAAGTTTTTAAATAGTTGCCAATCTGAGGCAACTGTTAGGAAGCCAAAGGTAGAGTGTTTTCTTCCTCTCAGCTCTTTCAACATTCTAAAAGTATTTTTTAAATTGTTTCTTTACTATTTTGCTACTACAAGTTGTAAGACAGCAATTAAGCAAGACACTAAAACATTAAAAATAGTAAACAAAGCCACTTGGATATATTTTACAAATTTACAAGAAAATGGAGAACATCTATAACTAGCCTTATTTTTTTTAAATCCACTAGTCCAGTGGTTCTCAACATTTTTAATGCCGTGACCCCCAACCGGTCGTAAGTTGAGGACTTCTCAACCGGTCATAAGTCGAGGACTTCCCAACTGGTCGTAAGTTGAGGACATCCCAACCGGTTGGAGGTCAAGGACATTCCCTGTCCGGGAGCGCCGCACATGCGTGGTGCCGCCCCCTGCACCGGCCGAGGCGTAGCTGGCAAGGAGCAGCGACGGCACAGGGTGGCCACCAGCTGGCCCAGCCCAAGGGAGGTAAGGCACCCGCCAGGCCCCACGCGCGCCAGCAACCCTCCCTGTGCCCGCCGGCCTCCCACCTCCCACCCCTGGCCCTCTTTTACTTACATTTTTAGTAGTTGCTCAGCAGAGAGGGGTGGAAACTTCCAGACAGCTCGCCTTCGCTGCAGACAATTATTCAAAAACCAATAGAATAAGAGGAAGTAGAACAGCTAAGGAAAAGGGGGGAAAATGGCAGATTGCCTTGTTTGGCGACCCCCGTGAAATGGTCGTTCGACCCCAAATGGGGTCGCGACCCACAGGTTGAGAACCGCTGCACTATTCCATCAAGGTAAAGCCAATAAATTAACTATGCACTGCATGCAGAAATGTTTTTATATGTTTTTATATGTTGACAATCATTTTGATCTAGAATACCTTGAACTGTTGTGACAACAATGGATGGATGGGTGAATATATATCAAGTATATGGCTATGCTGCACATGTGAAAGAAGTATAGCAATAGCACTTAGACTTATATACTGTTTCACAGTGTTTTACAGCCCTCTCTAAGCGATTTACAGAGTCAGCAAATTGCTCCCCAAAATCTGGGCCCTCATTTTACCGACCTCAGAAGAATGGAAGGCTGAGTCAACTTTGAGCTGATCAGGATTGAATTGGCAGTGGGCAGAGTTAGCCTGCAATACTGCATTTTAACCACTGCTCCACCATGGCTCTTCAATATGAAAACATGGAACTGCTGTTGAAGCACATCCAGCACACAAAGTACAGCATCTGTGGAGTCTGAAAAGTAATGGCTTTGTTGCTTGAAATGCAGCGTGGTTATAAGTACTTCTGTTATATATGTGAATGGGTCAGCTATGCAAGAGAGTTGCACTACATTAAAAAGAAATGACTACACCAAAACAATTTGTTTCCAGAACAGAACAATGTGGTACACGAACCACTTGTTGACCTGACAAAGATATTTTTTCCTCCACTTCATATAAAACTGGGACTGATGAGCAATTTGTAAAAGCAATGAACAAGGAAGGTGAAGAGTTTCTTTTTTTGAGAGAGAGATGTTTCCCAGAATAACTGGTGCCGAGATTAGGGAAGGCATTTTTGTTGGTCCTCAGATCAGATATGTCATCAATGACAAGTGGTTAGAAGATCTGTTAGCAGGATCAGAGAAAAATCACCCGGAAAGCATTTTGAGAATTTTCCTGGCAACTACAGGGCACCAAACTACCTTCAGCTGGTTGACAAGCTTCTTACAGCATACAAGATCATGAAGTGCAACATGTCACTGAACATGCAACATGTGGGTGTCATTTTCTGCATCCACACCTAGTGACAAACATGGCAAAACTTTTCACTAAAACATTGCCTCAGTGGGGAAAATGGTATTAGGGCAACTGGAATCCATTAGTGCTGGCTGACTATTGTTGGATACTACAGCAAGACACATCTGACACTGAGTACAAACCAAAATCAGCAGGGAAGACTTTTAGCCCTTTTGAACTCCTGCAGCATGTCAGAAACATTATGAGACTAAATAGATCATTAAAAGCTAATTTCATATTTCTCAAGATTCCTATGTGATACAGTCATTCTGAAACTATATTTGTGTTCAATTTGAACATGTCTATCATAATCATCAAACTTTTTTCAGGGAGCTGCACTTTTGAAAAAAATTGTGGTCCAGTGTTATCTGACCATTCTCCAAACTGTAGCTCTTTCCCCGTGTCCAAAGGTTAATTTTAGGCACCACATGAAATCTGCTCCTTATCTTTTTTCTTTCAAGGACTTCCCCTGCAAGTGCAGGGTCATTTTTTTGTTTTCTGAATGAACTGAACATCGATTCATTGACTGAAAACAAGAATTGACTGATGTCATGGGCTGAAAGTGAGTGACGGCTCACACACACACACACACACACACACACACACACACACACACACACACATTATACACACACACATATACACACAGAGAGAGACAAAAACAGAGAGGGGGCCCTTTGATATATCTGTAAAAGAAGGCAATCCTTTTAAATGCCAATACTCTATTGACATAATTTTACTTAGAAATCTATAGTTGCAATTCTTTAACTATTACCCTCATCCTTTTCTTAATAACATAAGAATAATATTATTGCTATAAAACAATGTTGAAAAATATTATGAAATTTATGAAAATGGATGATAGTGTAAAATCAAATTTCTTAAACAAGAGCTGCTTTTTCCAATATATTTGGCTAACTGGAAATATTAGAAAGAAAATTACCTAAAATGTAACTAGTCTTGCAAGACACACACACACGTGAACGCTTATGAGAGAAAAAGAGAGATGTTCAATATCATGTATTATAAATTATACTTAACAATTATACAGTTATTTAAAACTATAATCCTAAATAAATGCAGAAGTGTGTAGGTCTTATTTCTGAGGACATGATTAAAATGAAGCTATATTTGTTCATTTCTAATTTTTAAAAAGTCAATATATTTTCTATTCTGATAGTATCATGATTGCATGATAATATTATCTTTAAATACAGCCAAGACAGTTCCATTAATTTGCAAACTTTCTTTTCTCTACTCCATTTCAGGTTCAGAAAACAGGGCTATAGTTTACCTCCTCTTTCCTGTGTTCCATAACTTCTTTCAGTCAAGATAGTTACACTTATGCCCTCTAGCTATGTATAGTATCTGCCAAATGTCTCTTTGCATGTTTGACAGCTTATGGTACGCAATTCTATTGTGCTCATGAGATTGTCTCTTCAAATCTCTTCATAGTGAAGGATTTGAAGTAAAGGACAAATATGAGTGTTTGTCATATTTTCAGTACCACAGCAAAATCTTCTCAAGTTCAGATGCCCAATCAACTACTTCTGGAAGATTCACATGTGTATAATAGGATCTTTGTACTGTTTCCCAGCAATTGTTATTGAAAGCCATTCGGCTCTGAAATAGTTTAGCCATCATGATCAGTCATTGGTAGCCTTATCTCCCATGAAGCCTCTCCTTTCCCAGACCTGAAGTTGAGAGAACTACATTGCCAGTTCTGGAAGTCAGTCACCCAAAGTAAGCAGGGTCATCAGGGCAAAATGATACGGTAGGATAAAATGCTGAGATTTGTACAGTAACTGGAACATGAAATCTCTCAATGCAACAAAGCCTGCCACATTCTTCAACATATCACTAATCCCATTTAGCATCTAGAAAGGAATAATATCTAAGATCTAAGACTAAAACTCCATAACCGCAACACTATTCACTTGTACAGTACTAAATAATTCTTTTAGTATTTTTTAAAATTATTCCTATTCAATTTGATGGAAAAGTTATTTTAAATTTAAGAATTATAAAACAGAATCATATATGTGAGTGGGTCAGCCAGATGAACCAAATAAATAACGTCCTTTCTTTTCTTTTTTTCAGATAAATGAGGTACCAGCTCAGAGCTAAAAGTCTCTCTCATCGTGATCACTCCAAATTGCCCCTCAAAGCCCCTTTCTTGTTATGACAATGTAATATGACATCTCAGGTTGACTCCATAACTCCCAGGATCACTTACACATTTTTAAAAGTAATTACTTTTAAAATGGCTAAACTTTAAAAAACTGGAATTTAAATAATAAACTCATTGAGAATGAATTGTCAAAGAAATCCAGTAACATCTGATCAAAATGTTAACTTAGAGTCATTAGAATTAGCTGCATGCAACTAAATTGTTTCCTTGGTAACAGCTAATGAAAAATAGATGTGTATCAATTGTTTGTGTATTTGCTATAGAATTTTTCATTTAACAGGAATACTTTTATGTAAAGTTGAAAAAAGAATATCTCTCTCTGTCTCACACATACACATGAACACACACACACACATGCATCCTCTCTCTCCCTCTGTCTCTGTCTTTCTCTTTCTCTCTCTCATAGAGTAATGTACAAAAATAAAAATCAGTTGTTAAAAATTCAGCTAGTATATACAAATCACATTTATTGAACTTAATATGTCATGCTTACTGGAGTCATGTGCAGCTGCCATCTAAAACCTCAGCAGAGTGCAAAATCACATAGAAAACATACAAATTTCATAGTGAACTATTTTTTTCTTTCAAGCTTAATAATTGCTCAAAAAGAGAAAAGGGGGTGCAATTATCTTAATTATTGCCCCACAATAATATCCTTGCATTTGAGGACTGCTGGCAGGACCATTTGCAGGCGCTAGCATTAATGGTTACCTTCTGCTCCAGCAGATAGCTAACAGCCAGGCTGCAAGGTTCTCCTTTTCTTCTTGTTCTGCTTATCAGCACTGCCAGTTCACTTGTCCTCTAAACACTATAGTAATGGCAAGCACAATGGTTTCTGATCATTTTGCCGTCTTTTCAGGGGTAATATAGATAAAGTCCAGAGGGATAAACTAATCAATGTGCAACAATGATGATGGAAGGGAAGTAAAACTGTTGAAAATGAGCCCTCAGAGTTGCATTAAGCTGAAAGTCCCGCTGGTTTTAGTAACTGGGCATTGGAGCAATAAATAACATAATAGTTTCAACTAACTCTTCTCCTCCTCCCTCCATACATACTGGTACTAACAACAGCTTCCTTTCCCCCTGTTTTTCCTGGAAAAACTGGAGGAATCTGTCACTGTCATACTTCCCCTCCTTCAAGAAACAGAAAATAGAAATTTTACAAAGAGCAATTTGGCTTGTCAAACCTGAGACTAATAAAGCAATATCCCTATGTATATAGCCAAATGTAAGATATTCTTACATTCACTTATCAGATCATGGAGCAAGAGGAACACCCCATTCAAGACTTGCTGTAACTTGGAGATTATCCTGCTCAAAGAACAGGGGCAGCTGGGACCAAGATAATTTGGTACTGGTACATCTAATGGGCCAGTTTTATCTTTTCCTGGATTCGAAAGCCCTTCAAAAACTTGCCCATGCCTTAATCACACCATAAATGGATCACTGTAACATGTTCTTTCAAGTCGTGTTTTAGACACTATGTTCTATGTGGCATTGTTCTAAGAGACCACTTGGAACTTCAGCTGATACAGAATGCAGTGATGCAAGCCATGAACTGCATGCCTTGTTATGTCTATAAAACTTCATTACTCTGTAAGCTGTGCTGAATATCAGTTGACTTTAGGGTACATTTCAAGGGGCTGGTTATTACCTAAAATGCCTTTCATGTCACAGGACCTGATTATTTGATGGACTACTGTTCCCTAACTGTTTCTACCTAGTTATTTCTACCTATCCAGTGACATTAGGCAAAGTGGACATGCTTTGGTTTCCATTATCAAGCAGTGTCTTTTGTGGGATTCAGGAAACATTTCTTCCATTTCGCGGTATCTGTTCTCTAGAATACTTCCCAATAGATCTATATGGCTTCCCCCCTTCATGAAATTCAGGAAGCTATTATAGTCTAAGTCAGTATTTCTCAATCTTGCCAACTTTAAAATAAGTGGACTTCAACTTCCAGAATTCCTCAGATAACATAGGAAAATTTATATCATAAATAAAACTATTCCATAAAATTTGACCAGATTGATGAAAAGTTATCCTCCTTGACACTTAGTGGGGGGAAAAGACTAGTTTGTCCAGTTATTTTCAGTTCACTATTTGTTTCTGCTTTATTTAAATGCCAAGGGAGAAGAATGTGAAGAAACTCCTTGTGAGGGGACCTTAAACAGATGGAAAATAGAAATCAACAGTAGTAGCACTTTCTACCTCCTCCAACAATCAAAAGCCCCAAATAGATCATCAAAATGAACATCTTGAGAATAAATGTAGCATTTTGGATTTCATCTAAAAATATGTTTCTAGTTGTAAATATAGCATCTTCTGGAATACTTTAAAGCAGTTGCATCTTTTCATAGGATGTTTTAAAGACTTGCAGACAGGTACTATTGCGTACTCCAAAGCATCTTTTTGAACAAAAATCCAAAAATTGCACCACCGTAGAAGGCAGGGGAATGGTTGTTCTTTCTTGTCTTGTCTTGTCTTGCCTGCAAGGAAAGGAAATACATCTAAATTGCAAAGCAGTATTTACCACCAATAAGGAAAATGTGAGGTTTAGGGAGCCAGAAATGTATTTTCCTATAATTAGCTTTTCATCAATTGGATAGTAAAACTAGTGTCACTGAGCAAAGGCTTTTTCAGTTATGGAATGCATGTTCAGGACATCACATATAAAATCTACCGAAAGATGTACAATTAGGCAAATCTCTTTTCAACAAAACATCAGGTTTTGTTGATGATTTGTCCTTGGGTAGGTTCTTTCCCTCAATGAAGGTTTAGACAAAATGCATCCTTCATATTTTGCCTCAAAAAAATGTGACTGTCTCCCTTCTTCCCCTTTGCCTGCTCCCTTTGGCTCCCTCCAGCAGCCAGAAGAGATCTTACACCAATGCAGCTGACTTCGACAAGGCAGATAATATCAGCCCTTTGCTCTGACAAAGCACACTGCATTGTCTTTGCTGCAGAACAACACACCTTGTTGTGGTGAACCAAAACTACCTCACACCTGTTTTTTTTCTCTCTCTCTCTTTAAGTGCAAAATAAGCATCTTAATTAGAACTGGGTAGTGGACAAAGACACTTAGGAAGCCCCTGAATCAGTGTTACCACTGCAATTTTACCTTAATTTCTGTTGTTGGAGGTAGATATATTATTTACTCAATTTGGGTAAGCGTCCTAATTGATATTTAAATATATTTTGAGAAATCTCATTGAAACAGAAGAAAGTATATGTTTTCATGATGGCTTCCATGAAGAATAGCAATAACTTTGTTTTTGGTTGCCTACTATTCATTCCGAAAGAGGCCACAGTAGCAAATTAGCGGATAAAAAATTTAGCATTGCTGAAACTGAAAATACATCTAAGAAAAATATGTGTAAAGGCAAATTCATATGTATTCTTGTAAATATTTTTCCTCTATTATGTTGGCACATGCCAGCTATAACTTGATTGTTGTAAAACTATAAGCCCAAAAATAGAAACAAAAAAAGCAATATTTTGATACCCTCCAGATATTTTAGAATCCAGCTCCTAATATTCCTGAGCTTATTGTGGAAGATGGGAATTGGTATTCTAAATTTCTGTGGCACTGAATATAACCTGATCTTATAACAATATATACAGAACCTGGTGCATTGAGGAGGGCAGCTGGAGTATTTAGGAAGGGAAACATAAGATGCTATTTTCTACTGAATCAATTATATATTATTGAAACTGGCCTGTCACCAAAGCACACCTAACAGGACAAGTAGGATATAGAAAAAGGAAAGAAATATATTGTGAAGACTCCAAAAAAAGTTTAATTGACCCAATGAATAATATATTAAGTCAGTTTGATTGGTTGATTGATTGATTACAATAGATGCCATGTCTTAGAACGTAGCTAAATTTTCTCTAAGACAATCTGTCTCTGGCCCTTCTGGTCTTACAACATTACATCTATTAACACTGTAACTGAATATATGTTCAGGTATGAATCTATGTTCTTTGGAAGAAGAACTGTTTCATTTTCTGTTTTGCAGTAACATATAAGTACTAACCCAACTGAAAAAGTGAGAAAAGAATGGAACAGGCTACAACTGCTAAACCAGCGGTTCTCAACCTGTGGGTCGCGACCCCATTTGGGGTCGAACGACCATTTCACAGAGGTCGCCAAACACCGCAGTCCGCCATTTTTTCCCCATTTCCCCTCGGCTGGCGCAGGGGGCAGCACTGTGCATGTGCGGGGGTAGCACCGCGCATGCGTGATGTGGGCCCGTCGTGCCGCGCATGCGTGATGCGGGCAGCTGCACCGCGCTGCGCCTGTGCAATTCGGGCCATCGCGCCGTGCTGCGCCTGCGTAATTTGGGCCATTGCGACACGCATGCGCGGTGCGGGCCGTCACACGCGCGCTGCACATGCGCGATTTGGGGCGTTGCACCGCGCGTGCGTGATGCAGGCCGTCATGTCACGCATGTGTGATGCGGGCCGTTGCGTCACACATGCGTGATGCATGTCATCGCGCACGCGCCACGCATGCGCAATTCGGGCTGTCACGCCGCGCATGTACGATTCGGGCCATCGCGCCACGCATGCGCAATTCAGACCATCACGCTGCGCATGCACGATTTGGGCCATCACGCCGCGCATGGGCGGCGCAGGTCGGGGTCGCGCCGCGCATGGGCGGCGCAGGTCGGGGTCTCAGCCTGAAAAAGGTTGAGAACCGCTGTGCTAAACAAATACTTATTATGAGCCTTTTCTCACTAGCAGACCTTTGTATAATGCAGTCCTGTGGTGATAAAAAGAACTGCTGGCAAAATAATGTATTTTCCTGAGTCTACCCATTTTCTCATGAGTTCTGCTTCAGGCTGGTATCTTGTATTACAGAAACAAGCAGAACAAGGGTTTTTAAATCAACCCTGGAATGCAATAACATAGCTAGCACCATGAATAGAGAGGGAAAAATTGGGCTTGCTAGGCCATTTCCATGATACTGTATATAATCAATGGTTTATTTAGTTATATTCAACCAATCTTTATAGTTTTTCTGCTCTGTTTTTGCTTTAATTGGTATTCTTGTTTAATAATATAGTTATTGCAGTATAAATACACTTGATCTGTCTCTGGCTTCAGACCCATATACTATAAGTATATATTATATTTATATGTGTAAGTCTCAGTGAGCTCAATGGGTTTAACCAGAGTTAGCATATAGAAAATTCATATTTAGTCATATATGAACTTGAAAGCAGGCCTAAATAACCATAATAGTAGTTTTAAGTAAATATGCACAAAATTGGTTTGTGATTTCCAGGAGAGGTGTAGCAAATTCAAGACTACTCTGCAAAAGAAGAGTCAATGACAGTTGCAAAGATAAAGGAGTAGTGAGTAGACCAGTTCTTTGGAACTTCTCCAATTCATTCATTCATTCATTCATTCATTCATTCATTCATTCATTCATTCATTCATTCATTCATTCTACTTATATAGCTGCCCAACTTATGTACCATAACTATGGAAGGCTTAGAAATGGCAACTGATTGATGATATACTAGTATTTATTATTTATTTAAATGCATTATACCTGCCACTTTCATAAACCTTCATACCATCAAATCATTATCAACTCTTAACAAACATCTAAATAGATTTTCTTTACAAACAGCAATAAATCCAGCAAAAAAGATACAACATTGTTTAAATATTAGATTCATTATCTAAAGTAGAATTAGGCTGTTGGTCCAAGACTTTAAAAAAAAACAGGAAGAGAAGGAAAGAAAAATATTATTTCTACTCTTTATCCATTCTCTTCAAGATAATTGTTCCATACTCTTACAGTCTTTCTGTGTGCATGAGAATTAAAACAATCAAATTAGTATGCAATTGCAAGAAAAAGTTGGGCTAAGGTGAAATGCTCTTCTCTGTCTGGAAGAAGATTCTCACAGGAGAGAGTTCTTACTAAATGGGATGGAATTCACTTAGTACAGGCTCCATTTATATGGAGTCTTCAGAAAGTAAAAAGCAATTTATTTGCTGCCACTGAAAAGCTCAAGGAAATGAAATGTGTAATGTTTGATGAAATCAGCACAATTTACAGTCTTACTGAACTGCTCAGGAAAAACAAGAGAATCCTATTACTGCAGAGTTTTCTGTTGTCAAGCTTGGAAATTTAGCACCTCACTGAAGTTTTCAGTTCTGCTGCTATTGTCTAGTACATCTAGGTTAAAGGTAGTTCAAGGCTATATTTCACATTAGATATAATTTCATCCAGCTAAAGCAGAGCCACAATACCAATTTGAACCATAGATGCCTGATCCTGACACTGATTTGTATTCTATAGTTTACATTGAATACTTGGTCACTTTGTTCAAAGGATATCAGAAAATGATGCCATTGTATCTGTGGTCATTTTGCTACCTCTCTTTTGATAGCACAGACTGGTAGTTGACAATATTTGATATTAAGCTCTTAAGATCAGAGCATCAAATCCTGATTGCTTCTCTTGAACATGGTATGCTCAATAAGAAAATATGGCATAACTTATGTTTTAATACTCAAACCATCCTGGATTCATTAAATTCTATCAAGTAATAACTCTTCCTGCTGCTTTAAATTTTATTTATGCAAGCCTATTGCTAAATTTACACACACACGCACACACACACACACACATTCATATCTTCAACAAACAGATGGTAGTACATTTCAAAAACATATTTCATATTTAAGTAAAACAGTGTTCTCTTCTCATTGCAAAGTTCCAACAGTAACATTTGTCTCTGCAAAAAAATGTACTGTGTCATACTGTACATCAGGATGTCTCCAGATAAAGCAAAGCACAGTGCACAAAGATGTTCTTGTGAACCAACTGATCTTTTCCCCCTTTTATTCATAACATTTCAAGATAGAAAAGCATTGCTTTGTATAAGTATTTCATTCTTTCAGCTGGATAGTTCTGCAAGTGGCATTCAGATAAATATATTCTCTCTACTTCTACTTAGATAAAAAAGGTACGGCAACAAATTTATGGCCTAGATTGACACACCAGACCAAGATTAATTAACTCCCTGCCTGCAAAAACAATAGTTCTGCTACTTTAGCAGTATGTATTTACTTTATTCCCCATAGAGTTAATCAAAGGCTTTAATTAAAATATAGCAACAGTCTGTCATGCTAGCAGAACTTTGATCTTTGGATCCTCTCTCTCTGAAGTGTGTGTATGTCTTTCTCCTTGTATAGCAATATCTTCACAAACTTCTTTCTGGTGATCTTCCATTGCCCATTGATTTCCTCAGACTCTGTTGAACTTTAGTTTACTCATCTTTTCATATGATGCCTGGTTATTTCTATTTCTCTCTTCTACATTTCTCTACAATAATGAAGGGAGATTATTTTTTTACACCTAATTGAAATATAAATTAGCATGTCAGACAGTATACATCTACAATACATTCAACATTTGGCGCAGTTGAGCTAAGAACAACCAATGTATTCTGACAATGATGATGTTATCCATTCAGTCGTGTCCAACTCTTGGTGATTCCATGGGCCAGGTCTCTCCACATTTTCATGACTGAACAAATAATGCTAGTCAATGCAGCTTTAAAATACAGTTTCCAGGATATGTCTTCCATCTTGGATCTTAAGATAGGAAAAGAGCCTCTTTTAAGACAGTTATTTGCTTAAGCCATACAGATGTTGAAAGTATTATTTGGTTTTGGGAAAGATAGATAGATTGATACTTTTCATTTAAGGCAGCAAAATAGAATTCCTCAAGTTTTTTCCAGTATTTTGAATTTCTATCCAAAATAAATATACAAGATTATTGATTTCAATGAACAAAAATCAATAGAGAAAAAACACATATGGATACTGAAAGCAATGAAAAGAAAGGGAATGTGGTCGTAAATAAAATTCTGACCATAGACCTATTTTAAATGTACACAGTTGTGTCAGGTATATTGGAAAAAAGTTTTTGGATCATAGCAACAAAATCAAGAACACTGGTGGGCATCCCAGACTTCATGATGACTCCATATTCAGTATGTCCTTAACCTTCTCAACTTATCAGATGGAATATTATATGATTAAACACTTGTTTGATATGGTTAATATATAATATGTGTGTGTGTATGTATATATATGTGTGTGTGTGTGTGTGTGTGTATGTGTATGTTTTCTGAGGTTTTCACAGGTGTTTGTATGTAGGTGTTTGGTAATTCGGGTTTTCTCCCGTGTAAAATTTGAAGTGTCTTGGCGACGTTTCGACGAAGTCCCATTCATCTTCAGGCTGGTGCTTTCGGCTTCGTGCTTCTAGGAGCAATGTGTGATTGCAACTGTTTCTTCCTTTTAACTGCCAGTGGGGGTTTGAACTGATTGGCTGGGAGCTCGGCTGTGTTCTGATTGGGTGGAGGTGTGTTCTGATTGGTTAGGGGCTTGGCTGTGCTCTGATTGGATGGGGTAGTGTTCTGTTTGTGCTCAGGTTAGTCTGGAGTTGCAGGGGGATTAGAGATGGTGAGCTGCATAGCTGTTTGGCTTCACGTTCATGGTTGTGCCTCTTCATGGTGGGTGTCAGTTTGCTTCATGTATGGATTGGCAGGGTTTAAAGTGGCTAATGATGCAGCTGTGGTCTGGCTTCTGGTTTGTGGTCGTGCCTCATAATCGGTGTGGGTTTGGGTTTGCTTTTTGTGTGGATGTGTGGTGGTGACATCCTGTGTGGTTTTTGTGAGTGTGGGTCTGGTGTCATTCTTAAAGCCACAGGACATGAAATTGACTTCAAAAAGACCAGAACTATCACCAAAACTGAACACTTTAATAACAGAATAATCAGAGAAGCCATCAAGATAGAAAAATGCCCACACAGCATGAACAAACGAGATGATACCTCCCGCCTACCAGCCATTTGGAAACCCGCCCTTATTGACAAACGAGTCCCTAACACAAAGAATGTGTTTGTATGTAGGTCTTTGGTTATTCGGGTTTTCTCCCGCGTAAAATTGGAAGTGTCTTGCAACGTTTCGACAAAGTCCCATTCATCATCTTCAGGCTGGTGTTTTTGGCCTCGTGCTTCTAGGAGCACAAGGCCAAAAACACCAGCCTGAAGATGACGAATGGGACTTTGTCGAAATGTCGCCAATACACTTCCAATTTTACGCGGGAGAAAACCTGAATAACCAAAGACCTACATATATATATATATATATTAACCAAGTTAGAAAGAAAAACGAACACCAGGATATAATAAACCTGTCCTTGGCCCCGCTGGTTGTTTTACGATTCTCAAACGGTCTTCTGGCGCATGTGCAAGGGCCTGGAGGGCCGCTGTCAACACGTCCCTGCACCTGGTTTCCCCCCCTCCCATTCTGGGAGGATCAGGACAGGTTGCCAGATGCGGAACAACTCAGCGTCGTATGGATGAGTACAGTCAACGGGCCAATGATGCACTCAAGGAACCGGGCACAAGGCAGGAGGTTATATGAGCTGGCTCCCAGATCTCCTTTTACTCCAACTCTGACAACGTCAGCAGTTTGGCTGACGAAAGCTTAGTGACTCTTTTTAACCACAGGTTTGTTTACATTAAACAGTCTGGTTTATTATATTCTGATGTTTGTTTTTCTTTCTAACTTGGTTAATATGATGCCCAGGATTCACATTTTTAGTATTTTAAATATATATATAAAGTTTGGATGTAAAAAGGCCCTAGAGAAAAATTATTAGATGGTGTATTATAGGATTAAATATTGTTGGAATATGGCCAAAAGAATAAATAAAGCTTGTGAAGGGGCCCTATAGTAAAAGAAATAAGATATATAAGTGGTATAATATTTTTAGAATATATGAAATGTTAAAACATGAGAGGGTCTACTAAATGAAAAGTTTGGATATTTAAAAGTAATGAATTTTTAGAAAATTACGACTGATAAGAGTGGTCCGAATACTGAAGAGAAACTAAGCTTCAGTAAGAATCTTGAAAACAGGGCATATAATGCTTAATAAGATGACTTTTATAAATACAATGAAAATACAAGCTGATTAAAAACATGTTATATGTTGTTATTATTATATGCATAAATACTAAAAATGTTTATATTTAACTTGGTATATACTGAAAATATTAAGAATTATATTTGTTTAATGTAGACAAAAGGAGAATATTACTGGAAGAAGAGAGGATCAAGAAATATATTACCAACGTATTGATTAATTGTAGGAATTAATTATCATTGATTGTTTTAAATATATGAACCAGACAACACACTGTTCATGAAGCACTAAAGATTGTTATTGAAAACAATTAATATTTTTTTTAAAAAAAACAACAAAGGCCTTTAATCACAGTGAAATCCCAGAACCCTACTCAGTCCCCCAAAGTGGTCTGAAAAAAATTAGAGTGTAACTACTCTAGTCAACTTATTGTATCACTACCATGCCCCCTACGCCCTTGGAATACAAAACTTGGGGGAGGGTAATTAAGTGTGATCCCTTACTGACTATCTCTGCAAGAAATGCAATAGTTATAAAGCTCCTTTATTTCATGCTGAGATGCATGCCACCTTTGCAATTGCTAAGGCTATAAGATTAGCTAATGAAGATGCAGACTGCCTACTGTAAACTCTATCAGAATGTGAACAAATTTCATTTTGATGGCTTTGCTGATTATTACCACAAAGTAACTTGGGGAGCTTGCTAATAAATTGCTACCCCTGTTATTACTTCTCATTACAACAGATATTATCAGCCCACAACATTATTCCCTAGATTTTTCACGTTTAGAGCATAATATCTGTAGAGTATCAAGGGCACAGCAATGTGTTATGCTCCTGTCTGTCTCTGAAGGGATTACTCATTCATTTTTAATTGCTACAGAACAATGCTTAAATACAAATTCATGTTTAAAATGATTTTCCCAGTTGCTATGTTCTTTAAAGGAAGATTATTTATTTTCTTTATCCATAGAATTCATTGAAAGAGTCAGACTGTCCATTATTCACAGGGCTTCTGTTTTAGATATTGCTTGTGCTAAACATAATAGGCAACCTTTGGGGACTTGGGAGAGCATGGAATGATTTTGTTTGCCTTGATGAATCCCAAAACAGATGCAAAGAATTTTCTGTGTAAGTAGGAATTCTGTTTTATATTATATCAATTTGAAAAAATTAAAAGGCATGAGTACTATATGGATGGGAGTGGAAATTCTGCATCATTAAATAAGCAAATAAATATCAACATTTTATTTTAGTATGAAATGAATATATAAATTACTTATTTATCATTCCTAGTGATTGGTTTCTGGGTAGCATTTAGGTTTATTCTCATCTAATATCTTTATTTTTATTTTATTTAAATTATTTTTAGAGTCATATATCCAAGGACTAAATCAATCATAACAGGGTAAAAATATGATGCCCCAGTTAACATAACCCCAGCATAAAAAAGCAACATCATTAGCAGAACTCACTTAACTGACTAGCACAAATGTCTTGATATCCAGTCAGGTTTTCAGAGCCTTACAAAAAGTCAACAGGTTTGGGATATCTGAGGGGGTGGGGGAGCTCTAGGCTTATATTTTATAAACAGAATAAGAAGAAAACCATGTAGTGAGTATTATATACAACACTAGATGAACTGAAGTAGTCTTAAATGTTAGATTTAAATCTTTTTTACTGAATTGTTTTAGACTTGTATTCAATCTGTTGCCTAAACCAGTGCCCCCCAATCTTTTGGGCACCAGAGACCGGTTCTGAGAAGAGAGGTTTTTCTGTAGCCCAGAGGGGCTGTAGTTTCACATGCTGCCTGCATCCCGTGGATGGGGCTTTGCTTCTTTGTGCAGCCCAGTTTCTGGAGTGCTATGGCCCGGTGCTGGTCCAAGGACCAGGGTTGGGGACCCCTACTCTAGATTGAACATCTAATTTGTATATTATTTGCCATCACAAGTTAACCTAAGACTTTATTATTCATTTTGCTAAAACTAATTGGGAATATGGACTTTCATGGCTCTAAACTGGGTAAAGCTGAATCAACATCAGTGTGATTTGTTTGTAAAATTGATTGGATACAGAGTAAAAAAAAATCAGATCATCTTACATCTTTCTTATGACTGCAATGTTTGTAACAGTGTAAAATAATGAAATGCTGTATTGGAATTCTCTTTCCACTCAAATAGATGGCATTTAGAGAAGCCTTAAAATATAAAAAGCAGCAGCCTTTTGAGTAAAGTGATTACCAAAGGCCTTACCTGTAACTTTAGCTTCTTATCACTCATCTCCATGATATCTTCAGGATGGAAGCAAAGGGATCAGGGGATAAACATGAAACTCAATCCAGCCCTTCTGCCAGTTAGGAAACTCCAGAGAGGTGACAGCAGGAGGACTACTTCACAGCCAACAATGGTCCAGAAAGCTCTCATTTTTGCAGTAAAGCTCCATTCCACAGAGTATTTTGATTAATTTATATTGGCTTTGAACTTTAAGCACCTCTGGTTTTCAATGGCCTCACCTCACTGCATTGGACCAAGGACAAGTAGTACAAGCCTCCCTTATCTTGGAATGTTTCCCCTTCTGCCGAGAGGCAAACCATCAAGGTTGAGGAGTCTTTGTTTATATCAGGAGACAATGAAATAATTTCAACATTAAGGACCATCTGTGTCTCAAGGTTATTTTGACTGAAGATAGGCAAGATCACCAAGAACAAGAAAGAACAAAGTATAACTCAAGGGTGACCCTTTGGCGAATAAAATAAATGCTTACTTATTTAAAGCAAAGGTTTTTCTGTTCAATCATTTCCAACTCTAAGGGGAAAATGCTCATCTCCTTTCTTGGCTGAAGGAGTCAGTGTTGTGGTCATGTGGCCAGCGTGGATATATGCCAAAGGTTCACAGAAAATTTTTACTTTCCCACCTATTTATTTAGTCTCATTTGTATGCTTTCAAACTGCTAGGTGGAAAGGAGCTGGGGCAGGAATGGGCACAACTCATTGTGCAGCGCTTGGGTCTCAACTGGGCTGTCAGCTTTCTAGCTGATAAGCTCAGCATCTTTAACCATTGAGCCCTTGTGCTCACTATTGCTTACTTATTTAACATATTGAATCAATACAGAAAAATATGAAAACATATAGAGTTTTGTATAGCATTCTCCTAAAGAAAAGATAAATACCACTATTACCTGCCATTTTTCCAGTAAAGCTATTAACAGTACTCTATCTATCTATCTATCTATCTATCTATCTATCTATCTATCTATCTATCTATCTATCTATCTATCTATCTATCTATCTATCTATCCATCCATCCATCCACCCACCCACCCACCCACCCACCCACCCACCCACCCATCCATCCATCCATCCATCCATCCATCCATCTTTGTTGTCATTGTTTAAAAAGTTTACATTTGTGATTTCAATATCTGGGCCAGTCACTCTTTCTCAGCCCAACTCACCTCACAAGGTTGTTGTAGAGAAAATAGGAGAAAGAAGGTGTGTATTGGATAGGTTCTCTGGCTTGAGTTATTTGTAAAAATAATAAAGACAAGATATAACTAAACAAATATTTCTCAAAATTTCTCAGCCTTACTCACTAGTTCCTTGCTTTCTCTGTTCATTGGTTCCTTTCTTGCTCTATCCAGTCTTTTATTTTTAGCTCTCCTCTTAATTAAAGTCCACCCCAGCTCTGATCATCTTACATTTTCTTCAAGCATCCCTTCAAGCTCACATTTGATGTAGTCCAAGTGAAACTGATTAACGATATACAGTAGCTGTGAAATTTGCACTTCAAATGTTAAGATACATGCCAAGGGATTGTGGGCCCTAACTTCACAAAATTAAAAATGTTCATCCTAAAATACAAAAGGATAGAACTACTGTATTGGATTTTTTTTAAGCATCAACTTTTTTTTCAAGTTCACATGGAAGCTTAACTCATTAGAGAGTAACATTTCCTTTGAAATTAGGATGGAAACAAGATGGTATCCTCCATTGGCCTTTAGTGAATGAGAGCAGGCTGAGGCCCGCAAAGGCGCAGACCAGGCTATCATCCATAGTGGCGGGATGGCGACCGCGGGATCAACAGCCTGCTCATGTCTGCCACTGTTGCCGCCATCTGGTGCTGTTTACACAGCCATTCATCTGCATGACTGAGATAGGCAGTGCTGCCCCGCTCCACTCTCGTTTCCCTGGAGCAGAGTTGGGGGCACTGCCTATCTCAGTCACATGGACAAACAGCAGTGTAAACAGCACCAGATGGTTCCTCCATCACTGCCGCCGGATTTATAATATTGTCTTTTGCTGCCTTATCTTTAAGATACAATTACCAATGAAAATGTGGGTTCCATTATAGAATGAATAATTAGATGAGTAGGTCACATTCTAAATACACTGCAAAATCTCAGCATAAATGCATCTAGTTTGCCCTTGCTATCCATAATTTTGGAATAATGATTTTAAAAAAGTTAAATATGTCAAGCCTCAGACTTGTGATATTAAGTTTTTTTCATTGTGAATATATTTATTTGGATGAATATTTGTTTTCTCTTAGCTTTGTTTACTGGATTGCTGATTGACTGTGACATGAAATATTCAAATCAGAAAAGACAATAATGGTAAATAGAATTTGTGAGTTGGATGGCCATAGAATAATTCACATAAATAATAAACAAACAAAAAATGCAGTCATTTTAACAGTTATTTAAAGCTACATTCAGCAAGCTTTGCATTGTCCTCTCCACATATTGCAATTGTCTTGTTCTGGATTGGTAACTGGCTAAATTGTAGGAAGCAAAGGGTGGCAATAAATGGACAAGTCTCTGGATGGAAAGAAGTGAGAAGTGGTGTACCCCAAGGTTCAGTTTTGGGACCTTTACTTTTTAATTTATTCATCAATGATCTGGATGTAGAAGTAAATGGTGAGGTAGCAAAGTTTGCTGATGACACCAAATTGTTCCAGGTAGTGAAAAGTGAAACTGACTGTCGGGAGCTCCAGAAGAATCTCTCGAAATTGTGTGAGTGGGCAACAAAGTGGCAAATGCATTTTAACCTAAACAAGTGCAAAGTTATGCACATCGGGGCAAAGAACCCCAATTATACTTACCAACTGTTGTGAGTGTGATGGGGACCAAACTTTCTAAGACAACCCAAGAAAGGGATCTTGGGGTTTTGGTGGACAGCTCGATGAAGATGTCAACCCAATGCACAGCAGCAGTAAAAAAAGCAAATTCCATGCTTGGCATGATTAGGAATGGAATTGAAAATAAGTCAGCAAGTGTTGTATTGCCTCTGTACAAATTGATGGTGAGACCACACTTGGAGTACTGTGTACAGTTCTGGTCACCGCACCTCAAGAAGGATATAATGGAACTGGAAAAGGTGTAAAAAAGGGCAACAAGAATGATCAAGGAAATGGAGCGCCTCCCTTATGAAACCAGATTGCAACGCCTTGGTCTCTTCAGCCTTGAAAGATGACATTTAAGGGGTGACTTGATCGAAGTGTATAAAATCATGCATGGGATAGAAAAGATGGATAGAGAAAAATTCTTTTCTCTATCACACAATACTAGGACAAGGGGCACTCCCTAAAGCTCATAGGTAAAAAAGTGAGGACAAATAAAGGGAAATATTTCTTCACCCAGAGGGAAGAGGTCATGACAGCTGTCAGCCTTGATAGCTTCAAGGCAGGGTCAGACAGATTCATGGATGCCAAGTGTATCGGTGGTTATTAAAACGGATGTCCATGTGCCGCCTCTATGTTGGTTGAAGCAGGCAGGATTCCCTTGAATACCATTTGTTGGGGGTCAAGGGAAAGGGAGGGTTTTGCCTTCTCTTTGTGCTCAAGATCCCCATGTACAATTGGTGGGCCACTGTGTGACACAGAATGCTGGACTCGATGGGCTTTGGCCTGATTCAGCATGGCTCTTCTTATGTTCTTATGTTCTTATAGATAAATAAGTTAGTAGTGCTTCAAAACAGAATCTTTCCAATCACTATTTAATACTCAACTGCAGGAATAAATAAAGATGTCATGTCATACTTTCCTCATTAATAATTTTTGTGAGCACAAAGTTAATTAGAAAACCAGTGTGTCAACATCCATCTATAAAAGACAATTTGAATAGATTTACATGGGAATGTATCCTGCTAAAGTAAATTTACCTAGATTATTGGAATACATGATATATCAGACTGCCTTTAAAAATGGTTTTTAAAATCACAGCTTTCAACAGCAAGACTACTAAGTGGGAGTAATTGATCTAACCAGTACTTTATCATCTATGTATTGCTGATTAGTTTTTTTTCTGGGTCTGTTTCAAGGATGCAACTTTAATTTTTAATATCTGAATGGTTAGGGACTAGGTGATTTGAAGGATCTAATTGTTTTATTATTGTTGTTGTTGTTTTTGTACAGTCAACTAGAAATTTAGACTGGATTTGACATTTTTATCCACTCATCAAGACTTTCTCAAGGACTGGAGATAGGAAGATGTGGATGTTTAATGGTGTTAAAGATATCATCACAGGAAGTTAGCTGTTCCAAATAAAGCTGCCTTTTACAATTGACTGATGGGGAATTTGTCAATGCCAATGGTGTTCAATGGTGCTCCAAATATTTTAGGATTTACCCAAGGCACCATTTACTGTTAGTACTACCTTTGCTTTATTTTGCCACAGTTGTTCTATTTCTTTTGCAAATCTTTGTATTTTGTTATCTTTTCCAGTTCTTTCTCTTCTATTCTGCTTTCTCCAAATACTGCCACATCCACTATCCAGACTTTTTTGTCTTTTTACTGACAACTGTTAAGTCTGAGGCATTCTGTAACAGATCCCTGTATGTTTGAATTCTAAAGTCCCAGAGCACTTGAGCTTCTTTATCTTCCATTACTTTCTCTATTTTATGGTCCCACTAGCTATTGCTAGGGCAATTAATGAAGTTTCTTCATTGTGTGTCTCCTCCAAGCAACATGTAGCAAAGAGCTACAAGGGAAGGGCTTTTCAGTGGTAGTACTTCAGTTCCAACACTGGAAGTTTTTAAGAAGAAACTGGACAGCCATTTGTCCGAAATGGTATAGGGCAGACATGTCAAACACAAGGCCCGGGGGCCGGATGTGGCCCACGAAGTGTTTTCATGTGGCCTGCGAAGCCATCCTGGAAACAGTGAGGGAATGGCTCCCACTGCCTTGGCCCTGGCCCAGGCCAGCTGGGAGCCAATGTACAATTTTGTGGTGGCCATCTATACTGAAACACATTCAGTCTTAGCTCCATAAGCCCTCCCCCGCATGGCCTGAGATGAACAGTGAGGCTCCTCCAGTGAACCATGCCTTGGCACTTGCCCTGGTCCCACCCCCTTCTGCTAGAGACCCTCAGATCTATCCCATTCCTGCCCAGGCCACCACAGGCACCCTTGATGTGAACGATGTAGAGCTGGCCACACCCACCCAGTAGGCCACACCCACTCTATCCACGCCCACCCAGTAGGCCGCACCCACCCTGGCCACACCCACCCGGCTGCCTGAGAGCAACTGCAATGCTGATGCGGCCCTCAGTGAAATTGAGTTTGACACCCCTGGTATAGGGTTTCCTGCCTGAGCAGGGGATTGGACTAGATGACCTCCAAGGTCCCTTCCAACTTTATTATTATTATTATTATGATGATGATGATGACGACGACGATGATGATGATGATGGAATAGCCTCATGGAAAAGGTTTTTCTGCTCATATTCTGTTATTAGATTTTTAAAATACTTTAGACTTTCTCTAAATTTTTGTAGTATTAAATCTCAAATTCAAAAATTTCAACTGCAAAGAAAATATTACAATAATAATGGTTTCTAATATTAATCCCTTCAACATCTCTTACTCAGGGATATATCAGCATCTTGTGGCAATCAGCATAAAAACTGCTGTCCTTACTATCCCAATATATTTTGAAATGTCTTTTATTAAACCATAGACTATGAAGCTAAAATTCCTGCCTCAGATCCCTGATTATGATGCTCTAAAAATAAATTTAAAAATGCGATAATAGCGGAACCTCATCTGATCTCATGTGATAGTAATATAACAACTATGGAAATAAGATCAGTCCTTTGAGGCGTAGCAAAATGGAAAAGTGCCTTTACCCATTTCTTCATTGTACTTAAGTAACACTCTTAAGGCAATCTGATGTTAATTTATTAAATTAAATTAATATTAATGCTTTGTAGTAACAATTCATAATTTTTCTAATATGAATTTAAGAATTTCTATGCTGGATCAGACCAAAGATGGTCCTATCCAGTTTTCTGTTGGCAGCATCATTCAGTTTGTAAAAGTGAAGCTGTTCAGTATCTTTCATTTTTAGCCAATACTTCATGTTGGGAATTGTATCTCTGTATATCAACACTCATTTCTACTGTTATAATTAATGCAATGGTGCTATCTGAGTTATGGGAGCCTGAACAAGATGCCTGCCACTTCCCATCATAAGAGTCACAAGCATTCAAAAGAATCAAAATGCTGGATGGATGCTCATCGCCCACTCCATGCTTCTACAAACAAAGGTGATGCATCTTATTGATAAATCGATTTGATAGCATGCCAACTCTGATGCTGAAGAAATCTGAACCTTTACCAACTATCTAATGATGTTGTGGCTTTTTAAGCAGTGCAAAGCAAAGTTGGCTTCTGCTGCCTGCCTTGTGATGCAGGAAATAAATGATACCTCAAAAGAGCATCGATTAGAAAAAGGACTCTGTGCCCTTGAGTTATAGCCAGATCCTGAGTGTCTCTATATAATTGCTGATGGATAATAACTGATGCAAAAAGAATGAATAAGCTCCTGGAATAATGTTGCACAGCATTTAAGTATGCTCCAGGGATAACATTTTGTCTAGAATTTGTAAAATAAGCGTGTTTACAGGTATCCTTTACATTACTGTACAATTTAAGAAGATGGTCCTTTTCCTGACATTTAAAGAATAACAGTGAATCTTAAGGAAATGATAAAATGCTATGATCAGCCACCAGAATTCAGGTCAAATGGAACACAAAGGACAATCAAGAAAACAAGCCAACAGATCATCAAACAAATTACCTCACAGTACTCACTTAAGGCATAAATGACAGGTTCAATTCAGTGTTTTTTTTCTAAAAAAAAAAAAGGTGCCGGAACTCACACACGTCATACACCCTGCCTTGCCTACCCTACAAAGTTCCATCCAAAAAAGATGCCAGAACTCCGTTCTGGGTGTTCTATGAGAAAAAAAAGCCCTGGTTCAAATTATTTTACTTTGGACATATCATGCAAATATACAGCTTTCTGGAAAAAGCTCTAATGCAGGTGGAAGAAAAGAGAAGAAGGGGATGAATAGCAGCAAGGAGATGGATTCTGTTATAGTGACAATGAGTGCACCATAGGCAGACATGAAGAAATTATAAGGGACAGATTAGGTTGGAGAAGTTTTATTGGTCTGGTTGCTAAAAATCCAAAACACCTTTATGGGTCATCATCATCATCATCATCATCATCATCATCATCATCTCTTGCAGTTGTGGTCCTTTCCAAGGATAGAAGGCAGCCTATTAACTAAGAAAAAATAGTCTGGGAATGCAGTTAACAGTGAATGGAAAGGACCAACTGTATTTGCCACAGAGCACAATCGCAATTAATAGCAAGTGAGCTAGATAGTATCATCTACTCTAACACAATAACAATAACTTGTTCAAGTATAAGCCAATAAAACAAGTTATTAGGAACCTAAAACATGTATTTTAATGCATTCAGAAAGTAGAATGGAAGTATCTTAAAATGTATCAAAAGATCAGAATAAATATAAATGTATTTCTTTTTCTATATAGCATCTGTACACTTCCTGTTTCTTTCTACTGTACTTTCTAGATGGACTATGGAAATTCTACATAAAGAATACATCACTTCTATCCTAAGCTACTGTATATATAGCAGCAATACAGCTATTAAAGCAGGGGTTCTCAACCTTGGCAACTTTAAGACTTGTGGACTTCAACTCCCAGAATTCCTCAGCCAGCAAAGCTGGCTGAGGAATTCTGGGAGTTGAAGTCCACAAGTCTTAAAGTTGCCAAGGTTGAGAACCCCTGTATTAAAGAATATCTGATGACTGCAGTGACCTTCATATTGCAGAAATTATCTAAGCACTGTCTAAGACAGTGTTGGGCTTCAGGATCTGGTAACCATGGTCTAGAGAACAGATTCCTGATATTTTACTGGCAACTGTAATTTGGCATGTTCAGAGGCAAAGTGATAAGCAACTAAGCAGGGACTGATGAGATCCCTGTCTTTGTAGCTAAGTATTATCCTGACCATAGAGAGGAGGTCAGTTAGTTGCCTCTGATCTACTTTGCCTGTGAAGATGGCAGGCAGAGTTGCAGGTGAAACATCATAAAATCTGTTCTTTAGTCGATGATCATTAAATCTCAAAGCTTAACACTGTCCAACAGATACGTGAAATCCCACACAAGTATATCTTTTGGGTACTTTTCATATTTAGGCCACATTCAGAGATTTTTTTAAATATTTGTCCACCTAAATACAAAGCATTGATTTATTTGACTGTATGTTTAGAAACATCTGTATTATGCAGGAATCATACATTTCATTCTATCAGATATCCAGGATCATTTATACTTTCTGTCATGTATACATTTAGACACAAAACTGGATGTGCTGCCATATGGTGCACAGAGTGGACTCATACAAGAGAAGCAGAGTTGCAGATGGATAAAAGTTGGAATGAATTGTGGCAGTAGACACAAACTGCCAAACAGAGTTTCTTCAATACGTTTGACATCATCACCAATTTTAGCTTAGGGTAGATTAACTCACCCAAAGCCCAGAGCACTTTACAATTTGGCCCTGTGAAAGCTCTTTGCAACAAGATATTCTGGCAAAGGACCTTGACCCAAAATTAGATATTGCAATGCTAAGTGCTTGTCAATGTTTAATTTCCTGTGGGAACTACAGCGAAAGTCTAAATAATTAGCATTATGAACTGACCATTTGAGCCATTATACTGTGGCATATATTATTACTTACATACCAGGTATTTGCCTTATAACTTCATTTCCTAAAACTAGAAACTGCTATTTTACTGCTGAAGAATTTTAAAATTTTAAGCCAATGCACAGAAATTTATATATCCTCCTACAAATTGTCAGGTATGTAATCAAGCCCACAATAAAGGTGCAGTTTCAAGAGAGAAAGATAATAATGTTAAAACTTCATTTTGAATATATCAGTATTACAATTCTTCATTTCATGCTAGTATTCCTTGATCCATGGCATTTGAATAATTTATCACATATTGTATCTTGTATGGCCATATCCTTTTGCTGTGATATTGCTGAGTTTCACAGCTGAGGAAATGTTTGTAGTAACAGACAGCATTCCCTCCCTTCCTAGTAGCTGCTGTGTTTTTTTTTCTCATAAGAGAAGAGTTTGATTTAGAAGTAGGAAGCCAGATTTCATACACATTTGGGATCAAGGCACTGCTGACTATTCAGCACTAATTAAGCTACTTAGCAGTGATTTGACTGTTGCTGGTGGAATGTCTATCCTGCTGTGTGCCCTGACCCATTTGGCACTTGATATCTAAACAACTCCATGCTTCTTTATTTCCAACTATTTATCTGGGTTACTGTTTACACATGAGAATCAGACTTAATAAAGAATTGGATTATGAGAATGGGAAATGCTAGTATATTTCATTCATCATTCACAATACTCGGTACTTACCTAAAAAAGTCTTCAAGGTTTACCGTAATTTGTTTAGTTAACTTGTAATTGAGAGCTGGAATGGGAAAACTCACCACGGCCAACTCCCCATGATCAACTCGCCCTGGCCAACGCACCCTGGGACAACTCACTGTAGAACAATTCAGTAAATACAAAAGTTAAATTAATTTTTATGGAACTGTGGTCAATAGTAATAAAGTAAAGTCAATCCAGAAATACAGGAGTTACTATAATTTCAATGAAAATGTGGTCACAATAATAAAAGTACCTAAATGAAACAATTAATACAACATTGAATTTTCCCACAGTGAGTTGTCCAGTGGCAGTTGGCTGCAGCAAGTTGGCTGTGGTGGGCTGGCCATGAGAACCAATTTGTTGTAATGGTGTAATGGTTAAGACACCACTTCAGTGACCTTAAGTTCTATCCTGCCTGGCTGAGGTGTCTGTGGATTTTAAATTGAACTATAGTATTCTGGGCCTGTTATAACATCCAAACAGTTTATAGTCTGTGTTTATTAATAATATTCTAATGGTAGTTTACTTTTAATTTTCTTTACTTTATCTACAACATCCATACAGAGGACCATAACCTACATTCTGAAGATAAATGTGATTCTTATTCCTATATTATAGACTTACTATAATTGGAAGTGCAATTTATGAACAAATAAATGAAAGCTACTTCTACTAGCCCCTACTGGTTAGATAGCAATATTCCCACAAAGTTAGGGCAATTGACACTTATATATAGTCTCTATTTTCATTTGATACTACAAAAGATTTCTACGTATCTATGTTGTTGTACCCTTCTATAAATATACCTTTCCTTGTTCCATTATTTCTACTGTCTTCTTTGCTTTCTTTTTATTACCATGATCCATTATTTCATTCAAACTACTATAGTGAAATTTTTGCCTGTATTGCATTCAAATTCATTGTGGTTATTTCCTGTTTCTGTTCCTTTCATGCCCATCTGATCCATTTCCTGAGCTCTTGGCCAATATTATAATGTTATAGCTTAGGTTCAGATTCATATTCTTTAGTAAGTCAGCCTTTCCCAGTTAGGACTCTTTTTAAATACATGTAGATTACCATGCTAACTGAAAATTTCTCAGATGTTTATTTTATAGCTCTGAAGTGCAAGCCCGGTAGGATAGGCTACATTAAACAAAGGTATATTTAATCATTATTTACTAGACACACCACACTTCTTGAACTCACACAACACTGTAAGCCAGGGGTCCTCAACCTATGGGCTGCGGCCTGGTCCTAGGCCACGGGTCTTGGCCAGTGAGCCATGGAAATGGCTGGCCGGTATGCACACATGTGGGTGCGCATTGTGCTAGCACCCATGGCCCCATTTGCGCATGCACACAGGTGCAAACGGGGATGCTACCACAGAACGAGTGTGTGCAGCCCATTCTCACCTGCGCAAATGGGCTGCTACCCACCACAGGGTTTGTGTGCGGCCATTCATGCATGCACATGGTGCCAGTGCATGCCACATGCATGAATGGGGTTGCTAATGCCACACCAGTGTATGTGGCCCTGTGCATGCACATGCACGCACACCAATTTTGAAGCTGCTCTCCTTCCCTCCAGTCTGAGAGCTCAGAAAGATTGTGGCTGTAGAGCAATGCTGAACCATACAATTTGTTCCTACCACTGCTCACTAGTAAACTGTAAATCTGTAAGGCAGCCTTCTTAAATGTGGCATCTCCAGATATGTATAAACTAATTAAGGTTACCTAGAAATTTCAGAGTTTAAGACTACAAATGCAGGATGAAAAAATTCAGATGTTTGATAGCAATTAATCCATCAACTGAAAAATATATGCTAAATTCTATTGAGGCTAAAAATCTCAACATTTAACATGAAACTGTTTTTAATGTTTTCTAACAAAGGTATGCAGATACACTGCAAATGGAAAATGCACTATCTAACCAATCTAAATTATGAATTGATAAATTATACAAGTATACATGCTGTATTTTAATCAGGAAATTTTTATAATAATTATTATTGATTAAATGTAAAAATGATTTTCAAGATACAGTACAAGATATCATGTTCATATCAAAACAGATGGAGTCATTTTTCTAATAATTTGGAAGTTTAAAAATATGCTACATTGATAGTGAAGTCAACTGAGACCTCTGTAATTCAGCCAATGAAGAAACAAATTTACATTCATAAAAAAAATCTATATACATTATAGGCTGCAATGTTTATTGCCATTGTAGAATTTAGTAAACATCTACAAGCTTCTACCAAATTGGGTATAACAAACATCCTGCAAATCCACTGAATAATCAGCAAAATTCTGAGGCTTATTATTGTTCCTTTAGGGAATGCAAACTGTGAACTAATGTTTTGGTTAGCAAAAAAAAAAAGGCATGAAAATATGTACTGTTTCTACACTGCAAAACTGTTGTCTTTTTCTCAGTTGGGAATTTTTGAAAAAGCTAATTCAGAAGTAGTTTGTCCAGTTATTCATTTTTATCCAACTTTTCTACATAATGCTAACAACTACATTGTAATTCTGACAATGAAACTAAATGCCATCAGACAAAGAATAAGTTCCATATTAGCATTTTAGATCTGTTCACATGCAATGACACACCTGAACACAAGTATATTTAGTTTTGCACTGGGAATGTGAAAAAAGTATAGAAAAGCCAAGAAACATGGCATGAGCTGGACACAAAATGAAATGGGAGTTAACAGGATAAACAAAGAGGCTAAGTGTGTCACTTTGTTCCTTCAGATAAAGTTCTTCAGGTCAAGCTTTTTTTCCCTAGCCTGATGCATGTTAAACTTACTATCAGAACTGATTGCTAACAGAAGTGTTGGAAATCAGGATAAGGCCCACAAGGTTGCTTTGAGATGACCTCAGTTTAGTAGATCAAAGAGACTTTCTACGGTTGCAACTGAGAGTATAGAAGAAAGGGAAAAGAAAGAATATGAAATGGTAGCTGATTGTACTATTTGTAGAACAAAAGCTCTAACACTATTTTTTAGATTTTAGTTTATTTTGTCAATTTACATTTTCTATTTAAAAGCAAGTAAGATCATAAGACAGTATTAGGAACATTAAATATATTTCTGCTGGGGGAAGAGTTTTGGTTTCTGGTCAGTCCTGATGAAATTTCACAGAATGTGTGGTTTGGCAGAGAAGAAGATAAAATACAGCTTAACCTCACAATTGCCTACTGCACTTGGATGGATAATAACAGTTTTGGTATGCTTGTATTACATATGAACTATTCCATCAAACGAACTGTGTTTGTTGAAATTCCTTCCTCCACTTTTAAAAGAGAATACATAGGATAATATAGCATTTTGGGATGCCTGGTCCATTCATATGCAGAGGGGCACTTTTTAATTTTTGTAGTGCTGCTTTACAAATAATTTTCCATATTCTTTCATCTTCTATGATATTACTTCACCAACATTATTAAAATGTGCTTTACTACAATTAGGTAGTAGAATCTCAGTGATGTCATATTTGAACAAGTTTGTTCAGTTTTATAAACTTTGCATACTTTCATTTGAGAAGCTGAATAAATCAAATATAGATACAAGAGAGGGGCTTCTATCTGAATAGCTTCTTATAGTAGTAAATATATGTTGGCTTACATATTTATTTTTTATATTTATCGATTTTATTTTTATCAGTAACTATATCCATATACTGTACATATAGACTATTAGCATAAGTATGTAATCTGAATATATAGTAATTTTTTATATTGGATGAATGTACAAATTCAATTTAAAATGATAGGAAACTCAATTTAGTTTTTTTATATTTTAAGGAAAGGACCTTGGGATTCAATAAAATTAATAAAATAATGCTACCACAATGGGAAAGATCCTTCGAATAACTTGCTATCTTGTGTGCTGAACCATAAAATAAACACCATGACTTGTAAAGTTTATTTTATAGTTTAGCATGTTGTGTGAACCCAACTAATTGAGATTTATATTAATATAATAAACCATGCTTGATCGTTTCCCAAAGATCTGTATCTTTTAATAAGGCAGTTGATCTATTTAGCTTAATCCCATTTATTTTACTGTTTGGAGTATGTCCTTTTATACAAAATAATGCAATAACTAAGAATAGTTTAAGGAAAGGACAAGAATGAATGGATAGACATCAAACCTAATATAACTAGAATATTTTAATCGATATTAGCTTTGCTTCTTCCAGAATGCCATTTGACTAATATGTATTCCAATGCTATCTAGCAATCAATACCCAGGAGATTGTTCAATAGATTTCCCCCCCTCACAAAATAGATCTCCTTTGATACATTACTTTTACTGCCTGTTGTTTTACTGGACACATTTAATTATTGCAGAATAGTAGTGCTGATATCTGAAATCAATAAGATAGCATCACCATTGATATTTACAGTATTTTTCAAGATACTCTACTTTCCAGACTACTCAAAAAACAAGTGCATGAGTAATATTAGTAAATATTAATAATTATTAATATTAATAATACCTACTGCTCAAAAACTGCTGTTCTGCATGATTCATTCCTGTTCCACATTTAAATTGACATCATTAGATAGCTGTATAATAACTTAAATGAGAAAACTTTTTACAGTATAACAATCATAAGGTTTCGGTATATGCCTACCTCTTAAGGCCATGGTTATATTGACATGCATTTTACATACATTAGAGCGATGTTACCTGAAAAAGACAGATCAAGAAAACTGGTTGTCATCTGTAATTCAAATCCCTATTGAGCTTGTTCCAAAGAACTTTCACTCCTCACTTTACGTGCTGTATTTCTGCTTCCTATTCCTTTTTCTTGATTGTACAACACGAGGATTTTACCAGCTCATTATTTGGCTGTGGCTACATGTGCAAAATTTTAAACTATGAAATATTTATCAAATCTGGAAAGCAACTGAATGGGACACTTTCTTGAGGTTCCTCATCAACTAGATAATTTATATGGTAAGTGATCTAGTTTCTTACAGTTCTAACACCCTTATTTCCATGGACTTATAAACCATATATAGGGCATTTTAAGACAGTATGGTTTAGAACATTTCAAGTATGGCTGCAGTCTTAACAAGTTGGTCAGTGTAATACTTGTTTTGCTTGATTTTCTCTGGAGAATATTTGATCTGGATGTTTTCCCCTTCAAATCATGGAATCGTCAATCAATACTTTTGTTCTAGCTGGTCATGCATTCAAGCTATGACCCCATCTTTGTGTGATGAGAGTGAACAGTTTCTATATTGTTAGTCTAGCTCCAGGGTTGATAGAGTTCAGCTCTAGCTTCATAGACTCTTATGTTATATACTAGATTCAGACTTCTGAATCCAGGAAAATTTATTTATTTGTTTATTTTGTTTAGGCTTATATGCCGCTCCTCTCCGAAGACTCGGAGCGGCGAACAACATATATGTAAAACAACAAACACAATATAAACCCAAACAAGAAATATTTAAAAAATAAAATAAAACCCCACTCACTCTCACTCATATTCATCAATCAATCCACAATCATCCCCAGACCTGCCGGCAAAGATAAGTTTTAAGATTTTTTTGGAAGGCCGGGAGAGTGGGAGAAACGCGGACTTCAGGAGGCAGTTGGTTCCAGAGGGAGGCTGCTACAACAGAGAAAGCCCTCCCCCTAGGGCCCACCAGATGACATTGTTTCGCTGACGGGACCCGGAGGAGGCCGACCCTGTGCACTCTCAAATGGTACTGCTTTTTAACAGAGTGATAGAAAATAGAGCACAGTGCATTTGGTCAGGGAATGATGTATCGAATAAGTAGTGCTGTTTGTAATTAGCATGTGATCTCAAAGTGTCAGGCCCTGTAATTAGGACTGATAGACATTGGCTGTGTTTGGGTAGAAACTAGAAGCTTATGTATTTAAGGCTTTATCCAAATTCCATTGAAACAATTTCCCATTGTAACCATTTTCATGTGCCTTGTTCCTCATGTTATGGTTGGCTCCTGGAATTATTCAATTGTTCTTTGTCTATCTTGGCTATCAAGCCCTTTTTACCATGTTATCCTGTATTTGTCTTCTGGAATTCTGGAATTCTTGATCTTTGCCTTAACTATGTGCTTATTTAGCCCCTTGAATCTAATTATCCTGTATGAACTTTGTTTTTTGATTAGATTAATGGCATTACTTTGTGATTTAATGTTGTGAGTTTGTTTCCATAACTTACAACTGTACAGCTTAAAGTCTTTTGTCCAGCACATTGATAATGTCTTCATGTCATTATCAATCTATACTTAAAACAAAAAATAGTGTTTTCCAGCTTCTCCTGATGTAGTTTTACTGGAATACAATCTAATATACTTCAGTAATCTTTTGGATATTGACACTGTTAGGGGTTGGGACCTACCAAGCTCCTATTGGCTACCAGAGGTTGCCACAGACCTGTTTCTTCCCCTTCAAATGTCACAGTGCCCTTCTGGGTCATTTCATGCATTCAGACTGCATGAAAAATCAGACACATGACTTCTGCAGGGTGATCTGTCTATGTAATACTTGCTATTTTCTACAGTGCTTGTCCGTTCTTATAAGGCCCCTTGCAAACATAAGTTTAGTGCTGTTTTGAAATACTGCTATTCCCTTGCTGCACAAGATTTAAACCAGGACAGAGAGCCAGATTGTGCTCAGTGTGTGCTGTTAATTCTGTTGCATTTGGGTTTTTATTATTTCTGAGAACATATGCATGAGAACTACAACTATCAACCAGATCATTTAATACTTCCTGCACCAATTCTCATGACTATACCATAGTTATCTATGTTGGCCTTGGTGATGTAGAGCCCAGTGTGACAATCACAATTTTAAACTTCTGGGAGTCTGTTCTAGTGCATTTGTTTGTTGCTTCCAGTACAGCCGGCCATGAATCCAGAACTTGACTGTTTGGACACTTTCTTCCAACATTGTCATTCCTTTGAAACACTATTCAGAAATGGAGCTTGCATGGACTTGATTGTTTCCTTCTACTGCACCCCATTCCCTTTCATATCTTTTACCCATCAATGAGCTATTTTTGAAGATAGGTTTAGCACTCTTTCCGAAGACCACTACATCCATGTTTACTGAGAACTCCACTCATAGATAAAGGCACAAAGGAAGAGTTCTAAAGAACACAAGAAGCACTTCCTGCAGCTTCCCTTGGTATCCGTTTTCTATTAGTAACTTCAGGAGTAGCTAACCCTGCTCTTCTAAGCATCCATTGAAGATCATTTATCTACTGAAGTTCATTCATCCTGCTGCATCCCATTAAGAGAATTATTCAAAGTTGTTTTTCCACTTGCAGATGGCACTAACAGGAGGAGAAATGAAATCAGGACAATTGATTGATCCTTCTCCTTTACTTGGCAATTCCACTGGGAAGAAACTTCAGGGTGCTTTTACACATAAAGCATTTAATATCAAATCAGTTCAGAATTTCCAGAGCTTTTTCTCTTGTAATTAACAGCCAAGCTTTTAAACAACTGGGTTAAAAGCAATTACATATATAATTATATGTAATTGTGGGTATTATAATTTGAACACTAACTGATCATTGTCCTGACCTGTTCTGGTCAGCTTGTCTTTTTTCATGTTATACAGTTTTCAGAAAACCTATTTTGTTAGTTTCTCCACTGGGAATAACTTGGACCTGACAGTATGCTAACATTTTCCTTAGCAATTCAGAGAATCTAACTTCAGTATTCAGTGCCAAGGACATTGTGCTGTCCTACACATAATCAAGAACATGATGCTTTTATAATTCACATGGAAGACCTACCACTTTTCCAAAGTAGCATTTTTGTGGAAATATGGCTGCCTGCCCATGCTTTTAAAATATATATATATTGCAAGATAAAACAGTTCTGTTGCAAGGTACTGGGAAATTATATAAAATCAAAAAGTCTGAATAATTTTTCAGATTGCTTTGATTGGACCAAAAAATTCATCTGAACAACTTCATGAGACTCTATAGCCTAATCAAGGAATAGAATTCACACATTTCCCACAAAATATATACAGTTGTGCATTTTTAAAAATGTCTAATTAGCAAACTACTTCTATTCATTGCCTTTGGATTTTAGAATGAATTAATGGAAATACAAGTGTATTATACCAATATGGAAAAAAATCTAACTGATTATACATTGCAATGTTACATTATCAGGACTTTTTTTTTGTCATAGAACGCCCATAATGGAGTTCCGGCACCTTTTTTGGATGGAACCTTGTAGGGTAGGCAAGGCAGGTTGTATGACATGTGTGAGTTCTGGCACTTTTTTTTTTTTTTACAAAAACAGCACTGTACATTACACAGATAGGTCTCAATCTTTATTCATCCATATGCAAAGTTGTGCATCACTAGCAGCTAGTAAGAATATGATTAAGAAAGCCTAATTAAAAGTGCATTGGTCAGTAAATTATAAAACAATGCAATTATGTTACAATGGTGATGGAAATGTCACCAAGCCATTAATTTCAAAAGAATATGAAACTTTGATTTATCCTTAACTATTGATGTAGATAGCATAACGAATAATTATTTCTCCATATAATACTCATATTTTATAAGAAATATATAGTATGCCATAGTGATGAATGATATGTCCTTCATTCAACTTTCTAGATTCATCCCAAACCTCTGAGCAATTCTAGTGGGTCTAGAAAAACAATTTTGAATTTATGTGTCTGTTACACAAAGCTAGGTCTGTCCTATTTATTTATTTACAGTGACAATTGATTCTACATGATTCTACATGATTTAAAGAAACATGAAAAAAAATGCATTCGTATGTAGGCACAACATGGCATCTGTACTCACTCCAAAGGGCTTGAAGGCAAAGATCAAAGACATTTTTTGGAAAACTTCCAAGGCTCACTGGGCAGTTTTCTGATCCTTTCACCTATAATGGAGGCACATGAAAATAAGTAGTAAATAAACTAATACAATTAATATTCATTTCACACATACATAATTTAAACATTTATAATTGTTTCTTTAGAAGTTCTTGCAATATCTACTAAAAGTTACCTTTTTTGTTACTTATATCCTACTTTTCATTCAAAGCAGTTTACATGGGACTTCCCTTGAGTTTATTTCCACAACAGCAACCATTTAAAGTAGGTAGACCTGAAATAGACTGATTGGTCTAAAATCATCCATTATCTTTCTACCCAAGGGTTAAGGTTTGGCTTGAAGCTCAATCTTCCCAGTCCTGGTTCAATACTGTAACCACTGTACCACACTGCTTCACAGAACTTTTAATTAGAGCAAAAATATTCAATACCATTTGAATATTAAAATGACTAAGGAAAGATACTTTTAAAAGAAGACAAAAGCTATGTGTAGAGAAAATAGCCCTGTCAATTTTCTGCAGCTTAAATAATATTCATAGATTTGACATCTTTCTACTCCATCATTAGAAATAAATAGAACAATAAAGCTTTTTGACAGTTACATTTCTGAAATGGTATTTTTTTCAATGCTGCTTTTAGGTTGAATGTACTTCACTTTTTAATGGATTACATAACTCTTTTAGTTTAGAGTATTGTATGTTTGCATGCTTACAGGTGAAGTTTTGTTTTGCTTCTTCTCCTTTCTGCCTTGCCTTCAAATGCTAAAGAAAGCATCTTCCACTTCTTAGAAGATGGAAGATTGGGAAAAAGATTTATTAAGATTATCTTATTATCTTACTTATCTTGAGATGCTTGAAATCCTATTATGTATCTTCCAAAGGTAGAATTCATGATTCTCTGAGATACTGTATACACCATCCAGTTGGTGTTGACTATTAAGAATAAAATATATAGGGTTTGTCCATTATGTACTGGCCCTAACAAAGTACTTCAGATCTTCCAGTGGCGTACCCATTGCCATTATAACTGAGTTCATCCATCTGTTTGTATCACTTACTGTTGCTCATCCTCTTGTCTTTCCTCACATCTTTCCCAGTACTAAAGCTTTCTTCAGACAGTTAGGTCTCTGTATAATGTGTCCAAAGTAAGAGGAATTGGAGCTTGGTAATTTCTGCCTCAAATGAGAACTTTTGATAATTTTGTTTAATGATCCATTGGTTTCTTTTCTTGGCTTCTTTGGTAATCTCAGAGATCTTCTCCTATTTCTCTAAAATTCCAAAGTCTTCTTCAATTTCACCCACTTCTGCAAAGTTCAAAAGTATCAATACACCTTTTATTCTGCTTCTTGAAAATCCAATTTTCACTTCCATGGTGTCACAATGCACTATTGCTTGCACTTTTCTTCCACTATTACTTGCAAGGCATCTGAATATTTTTTTTTCCTAAACCCTTCATGGTTCCTCTATGAGTATTAGTCAGTAGTGTATTTCTTGATTTCTTTTTCCTTTTCTATTTGATGGTTAATACTAAAAGACAGGTTTCATCTTTCATAAAGTTAAATTTTCCCAAGTTCACATTTCTTATATTCCTTGTTCCTACTGTAATTCTGTCTTTGCAGCTTTGGATATCCCACAGGATTTAATCTAGCAGGCATCATAAACACTATCAGCATTCCAAAAGATTCTCAACAACATGTTTAGTGCCATACAATCTGAGAATCATCCAGCACTTTATCATCAATCATTTTATATTTTCTATTCATGTAGATGCAGAGATGATTTATCATTGTTTTCTCATGTGCAGAATAAATTGATGCCTTTGCCATTGATCATGATCACTTTCATATCTTCCTATATTGCTGCTGTTCAATATATGAGCCTGTTTGCTTTAGCAGGGCAATTGGGATAAACCTCATGCCTTGGGTGACCCTGCAGGGAATGTATACTCTTGAAATGCACACCTAGCATTCTTCACTCATTCCTCTCAGTAACATCTCCCCACCACAATGAGGCAGCACAACATGATTTGGATAGGATGTAAACCATAAACCATAGATAATTAACATTAATCTAAATGACAGTGGTAAGCGTACAATTTTACAATGATCAGTAGCAAACCTGCTATAACTGCTATAAGTTACAGTGAAGTAACTTCATAAATCCTGAACTGTATTTTTATTAGTTGAAATGAATTGCATGAAATTATAAAGTGGGGGGAGGGGAAAAAACAGAAAGTACCTTTTACATTTGAGAAATAAATGGTAAAATTACAAACTAAGCAAAATAAAAAAAAACATTCCAATGGACAGGAAACCGAAGAAGAAAAAATCCTTGGAAGGAAGGCAATGTTAAGCTTGGTCAAGATGATGATCAGGACATTTCACTGACAATTAAAAGCAGAATAATTAAAATAATAATCCCTCAAGTGTGAATGATGGTTGTGAAAAGTAGATTTTTGAGGAAAAGGAAGAGAAAAAAAGAGTAATAAAGATGCCTTCAAATTATGGATTTGGTGATAGTTACTAAGAACAATGCAGATTGCAAGAAAAACCAAATGATCGGTACTAAGACCATATACATGGGGCTACCTTTGAAAAACGTTCGGAGACTTCAGGTAATGCAGAATGCAGCCGTGCGAGCAGTGTTGGGCCTGCCCAGAAATGCCCACATTTCGGCATCACCCCGTGAGCTGCATTGGCTGCCAATTGGTCTCCGAACGCAATTCAAAGTGTTGGTTATGACCTATAAAGCCCTATATGGCATCGGACCAGGTTACTTACGGGACCGTCTCCTGCCCCATGAAACCCAGCGACCGGCTAGGGCCCACAGAGTCGGCCTTCTCCAGGTCCCGTCAGCCAGACAGTGTCGCCTGGCGGGGCCTAGGGGAAGACCCTTCTCTGTTGCGGCCCCGGCCCTCTGGAACCAACTCCCCCTGGAGATCTGTATTGCCCCCACCCTCCCCGCCTTTCGTAAACTGCTCAAAACACATCTTTGCCGACAGGCCTGGGGCAGTTGACATCTGGCCCCTAGCCAGTGTATGTTTGTGTGTATGTTTGTGTGTATGTTTGTTGGATGACTGGTTTTTTAACTTAGGGGTTCTTTTTATATATGTATTTTTATATATGTATTTTAATGTTGATTTCTATTTATGCTGTGAGCCGCCCTGAGTTCCTGGAATAGGGCGGCATAGAAATCCAATAAATTATGATGATGAATGATGATAATGATATAAAGATTGATTTTTCACTTCTGGCAGTAATTGACAAATATAAATTCATCTGTGATATGAATGGTTTGCGGAATTGAAATGACTATACTTGGCAAAGTTGAGGGTGTAGAAGAATAGGATTAAATTACAAAGTAATTTAGAGCCCTTTTGATGTAGTAATTAAGGCACCAGGCTAAAACTGAGAAACTATGAATTTTAGTCCCACCTTTAGCAGGAAACCAACTAAATTACCTTGTTGGTTATTTTGTCTCAAACCTAGGAAGAATACAATGGCAAACCACTTCTGAAATCTTGCCAAGAAAACTGCAGGAATTAGTCCAGGCAATTGCCAGGATACAACACTGACTTCAAGATATTAAAAAACCCTTGGAATCCTTTGTAAAATAAAAAAGGAATCACCTTGCTTTTGTCCAAAATGTTCTAAATGTTGCTTTAATTTCTAAAGATAACAAATAGTGAAGAACAGCAATCAACAGGATTAGCACTCATGTTAAATGGACTCCTGCATTTGCTGTCTTTTCAGCATCTTGTTGAAAATGGCAGAAGGGGCCAGTGCAAATTCTATCAGTCAGGAATTTCCACTGGTGGGATCTAGGAGCCATTTCTGCCATAGACCCTACCCTTTGGAACAACTTACCACCTTTCCAGCCTTCAGGAAGAGCTTTAAAATCTAGCTCTGCCATTTGGAATGGGGACCTGATAGAGAAGGTGTAGGTTGTATGTGGTTGATGCAGTTAACACACAAGGCATCACACCTGTTCTACTCTGAATCTGGGGTTTTATAGTTTGTATTTTATCTTTTGCAATTTTAATTGTGTTTTATATTTATAATTGCTTTTATATTTCTATTTTTATTACATGGTAAGATGCCAAGAGTTGCTTTGGGAACTGTGGTGGCACAGTGGTTAGAATGCAGTTTTGCAAGCTAATTCTGCCAATTGACAGCAGTTTGATCCTCACCAGCTCAAGATTACTCAGCCTTCCACCCTTCTAAGGTTGGTAAAATGAAGACCCAGATTGTTGATGGCAATATGCTGACTCTATGAACTGCTTAGAGAGGGCTTTAAAGCATGTGAAGTGGTATATAAGTCTAAGTGCTTTGGACAGCAACATGGGTGGCTTATAAATTTAATAAATAAATAAGCATGAACTTCTTGCTTAGTCTATGGTATACACTGTTGGACTGCAAATATGGTGGAATATCCAGTTAGTGTGAAGTAAAGAACTTGCAATCCCTCCCTAAAATTCCTGAAGCCTTTATATGCCTGTTCCCAAGAGACTGCAGACAGTAATTCTGATCAGGTCATGGAGTCATTCTGGTTCCTTGCACTTGGCAGCAGTTCTTCATTTGTTCTTATATTCACTTTTCATTTGAATTATTAATGCCAATAAAAGAATTTGATCAAATATTGTTAAAAATAGATGAAAATTTGATTAAGAAACTGTATAGATTTCTGCTAAATTTGAAGATGGAAGAAGAACAAGTAAAAGAAACAATGATAACATGGGCAAAAGACTTTGGATATTCTATAGACTTGGAAGACTATATGGGATAGAAATATTAAATTGACTAAAGCAGTCTCATATAAAGAAAATCTGTATAAAATGTTTTATAGATGGCATATGACACCAGTAAAATTAGCGAAAATGGTTAAAAATATTTCGAATAATTGTTGGATATGCAAACAAAGGCTAGGTACTTACTATCATATCTGGTGGATATGCCCTAAAGCAGACATGTCAAACACAAGGTCTGCAGGCCAAATGCGGGATGACATGTAGTTCCGTCTGGCCTGGGGACCTGCCCCAAGCCAACCGGGTGCTGATTTACAACCTGGTTGCATCCATCAAAGCCAGAACACGCTCAATGTTAAATCCACGTGGCAGACCCACCCGTCCCCTGGGTGCATGCTCAAGTGGAGTCCGGCATTCCTGCTGGCTGTCTTGTTCTGCAGGCTGACTTCAGCACTGGCCGTCTCCTATGCACACACCTGGGAAGCAAGGCAGAGGCGGCGGGGCAGCTCCTTGCTGGTTCCAGTGGATCTTAGGCTGAGCACATTCTGGCTTTAATGGATGCAACCAGGTTGTAGATCACTGCCACCCCTCACCAGCACCTCCAGCCTCACAGCCACGAGGCGTCCCTTTCAATTGGACCTCCCACATGGTTTAGGAATGGTCAGCATCAGCATATTAGTGCTGGCAATCTCTCTTCCTCCCATCACCCCTTCCTGAGCGCGGGGGAAGGAAATAGATGAGAAGGCAAAGGAAGGAATAGAAGGGGGAAGGGAGGGTGAGAAGGAGTGAGGAAGGGAGGGAGGGAGGGGAAAAGGGAGGGACGGAGGAAGGAAGGAACAGAGGAAGGAACAGGGAAAAAGGAACGGAGGGTGAGAGGAAGGAAGGAAGGAAGGAACAGAGGGAGGAAGGAAGGGAGAGTGGGAAGGAGGGAGGGGAAAAGGGAGGGAGGGAGGAAGGAACAGGGAGGAAGGAATGGAGGGTGGGAGGGAAGAAGAAAAGAAAGGAGGAAGAAAGGAAGGAACAGGGAGAAAGGAATGGAGGGTGGGAGGGAAAAAGAAAGGAAGGGAGGAAGGAATGGAGAGTGGGAGGGAGGAAGGAAGGAACAGAAGAAGGAAGGGAGAGTGGGAGGGAGGGACCATGTCCTGGCACTCACCCCACCCTCCTCCGCCGGAGACCCTCAGATCTACCCCAGTCCTGCCCAGGCACCCCTGAAGCGAATGATGTTGAGTTGGCCATGCCCACCCAGTAGGCCACACCCACCCAATAAGCCACACCCATCCCAGCCACACCCACCCAGCCCCCCGAAGGCAACCACGATGCTGATGTGGCCCTCAATGAAATTGAGTTTGACACCCCTGCCCTAAAACAAAAAGGGTTTGGGTTAAGATACATACATGGTTGGAAAAGATGATCAAAAGAAGATATAATTTAAACCAGAACTGTTTTTGTTAGGAATATTAAGAATCTAATTATGAGAAGGAGAATGAATATTTAATATTTGCCCGATACTGGAAAAATGAAAACTTACCAACTGAAGAGGTTTTAATTAGGAAAATCTTAGAATGTGCAGAAATTGATAGATTGACTTTAGAAATTAAAGAGAAAGAAGATTCAGTTTACTGTAGAACATGGGATAATTTTTACCAATGGTTAGGAAAACGAACTAGTCAGAAATGAATGTGATATGTTAGTTTGAATGTATATTAGTAAGAAGAATGATATGTATTGACCAACTGATACTGTTTATGATTGTTTATCACATTTAGTATAGCTATTATATCAATTATTGTTAACTGAACATATGTACCCGGACAATAGTCTGTTTGCTAAAGATTGAAAATGTTATTGGGGGATAACCCCAATGTCGATCCCAACCCTGTCCTAATCCCAATCTTGACCCTAACCCTACCCTAAACCTTAATCCCTATCCCGATCCTATCTTATCCCCAACCCTATAAAACTCAATAAAATCTTCAAAAAAAGATAAAATGAATTTGTCTAATATAGTTGAACAACAAAAGTCTCATCAGCATGATTATTTTGTCAGTTTTCATAGCTATACAGAGGTTTGATCTTAGACTTTGTAACTCTCAGTCTGATCACCTTCCCCTTCCCCCACCCTCCCATTTTAGGAATTTCATGATATTTGTGAAGAATATGCCAGGAGTTTGCTTTTTTAAATTTTTTTTTAAACTGGAGAGTCAGTTTGATCTAGTAATTAAGGAACCAAACTAGAAACCAGGAACTATGAATTATAGTCTCTCCTTAGACATAGGCACAAAAGCTACCTAAATGACTTTGAGTTAATCGTTTCTCTCAGCCCAACGCACTTCATAGGGTGGTTGTTGTGGAGAAAATCGGAAGAGGAAGGAGAAATAGGTATGTTCATTGTCTTGAATTAAAAAAGCAATTTACATTTATTTGTTAGATGTAGTCATATTTAAATGTTTTGTTATGGTTAAGACTCTCAAAACGTAGAGAATCATGCTGATGAGATTAAGTAGTTTTGGATTTATTTGGTCTATGAAAGTGTGTGAAAATCTTTTAAAATTATTTGTTCATCCTTTTGCTGATTTTTATATTTGCTGATATATTTGGAAATTAGGAAAATGATACTGGATCATAGTTTTGAAATGTTTGAATGGTAAAAGCTTGTTTTGAATGCCTACAGGTGTCTTATTACTGTTAACAACAGAAAAATGAGAGTTAATTTGGTCATTAGCTTTACTGTAAATGATAGACACAGCATGGAATTTTTCAGTTAAATATATTCTGTGATAAGCATGATTACCCTTGTCATTAAAAAACTAAACCCATACTATAGTTTGCTTGGTTTAGGCTACATGTGTTGTATTAATCCAGTTGCTGTGGTTTATGAGACATGAATTATGGTTTAACCTATTGTGTGAACTCAGCCAACTTTGGTTTATTAACAAGTCATTAATAAACTATAGTTAAAATAATATGGGAGTCCATTCATTATGGGAGTCCATTCATCCTCGGGCACATATGTAGATTTAAATTAAGGGATTATGTAAAAAGGGAGCTATTTATTTCAACATTTTCCCCTCTTAAAATCAATATACATTCTCAGTCTGCTTTTCAATGTGTCAAAGTTGATATCATTTTCCTTAAAGTATTCATTGCCTTAGAACTTGAATTCTCTCTGTATGCCAAGATGAGTTCCAGATTTCTCAATTACAGTGATTGGAAGAAGCAATACTTATTTAAACATATATTTTAAATTTTACCCATGATCTCTTTATAAATGATATGCATAAAACAATTTAATCAAATAATATTTTTACCACATATATATTTACATATTCCATTATTATTATTGGCATCTGTGAAATCTATACAAGCAGAATAGAATATAGTAGGAAATGAACTTGGCTATTGAGATCCTGAGGTTAGAATTTCACTTGGATTTTACAGGATAAACTGAAAACATGAATTTATCCACCAGTGTTTGTAAAACGACCTACTCATTTAATATCTAGTTGGTAGGAGATAGCCAAGAATAACATCAAAACTATGTGTTAGAATTAAATTAATAACTTACTTAACTTGCAACAAAAAAACTCCTTCATTTATATTCAAAGAAACATAATTTAGTTTTTAACATGCTAGCTGTTCAGTGTGTGATTATTTCTAAGGCATTCAATATGCTCAATTACTGAAATAAAACAAGATGATTCATAAAGGAATATAATAATAAAAAGCAAATATTTCAAAAGTAATATACCAACTCCTGCTATTATAACTCTGGAAGATTGGAATGTGCACATTAATGGCAAATAAGAGATACACATTAGCTTAGAGGTTAATTTTCCAATCTACTGATTTAAAATAATATCCATATGAAGAAAAGGCCAGTGTTAGCCTTGTTAGTTCACAGAAGGAAACATCAGCTAGTAGCAAATACTGGTGGCAGTGGGAAAGGATGAGAAAGTATGGCTGTACAGCCAGGAGAGGTGTGAACCTCAAAGTGAAGAGAAATACTAGGCTGTGGGTAGCCCTGTCAATTATCCCACATTTCTCTGATCCACTAATTTTGTCATGTTTTTCAAAGAATGCAATAAGATTTGTCTGGTATGATCTGTTTTTGACAAACCCATGTTGGCTTTTGATTATGATTTTGTTTGCCTCTAAGTGTTCCCAGAATCATTGCTTGATTATCTTTCCCAGAATTTTCCCAGGTACTGACAGGTCTGTAGTTTCCTGGATCCATTTATTTTTCTTTTATGAAAATGGGAACTATACCAGCCCTTTTCCAGTCATCTGGAAATGTTTGGCTCCCATTCCTATTACTGATTCCAGAATTTACATTAGTTAGAGAGTATCAGTCAGGGTTTATAGGAGATGGACTTAATTACAAATCCAGATGAGAGGTTTTCCAAAGTGTATCTCTCAAAGTCACTTGTGGTTAAGGGAAGTATTAGAAGCTACTGCTTGGTTTCTAATATTCTGTCTTTTGTATTAACATGTGCCAGATCATAGGCTGGCCATAAAAAGGATAAAGTATTTCCTTTCAGATTCTTAAAGAATATCTACAAATACTGTTTAAACTGATTTAATGCTAACTGTACAATTCCCCAGCTGCTGTGCCCACCAACCATTTTGGTCTAGTAACTCAATGGCCAATCATTTTCCTTCTGTTAACATGTTTTAATGGATATGGATACACACACACACACACATACACACACACACACATACACACACACATAAACAATGTTTTTTTATAAAAGCTAAATTATTATAGGTAAATATTAAGTTTCTAACTTTCCCTTTGTTTTATCAAACTGATATTAAAAATTAATTTTTATTTTCCACAAGATTTTTACTCCCAACCTTTGGCCACCAGGGACTGATTCCATGGAGAGAGGTTTTTCCATGGTCTGGAGGTGGCGTGGTTTCATGTACTCCCTCCATACCATGGATCGGGCTTTGCTTGTTTGCGCAGACCAGTTTCTGGCATGCTGTGGACCGGTGCTGGTCCATAGACCAGGGATTGGGACCTCTGACCTACAGTATTACTAGGTAAAAATAGTGGCAGAAAATATCAGAAACCATGGTAAATGTTGAGGGTATGTTCCTCCCTCTGTGAAGTAGACATTGAATTGCAAGTGTTAAGTTACAATGAAATAAAATGTATCAGCCAAGATGAACAGGTATGTTTGAGAGAGCACAAAAGAAAAATGAATTCTTTGAAACCATAACAGAAAAATGTTAACAAGAACTATCAAACATTCCTTCTGTAACAGATTCAACTTGGTGATGCACTATGTGAAAAACTCTTTTTCAAAACATGTATGAAATGAAACAACAACCCTTTCTGTGAAAAAATAAAATCAATATATTATTGCAGGCCAGTAAAGTTAGTGATGATATTGACTGGAGAATGAAAGGATTAAATTGGTAAGAAATGGTAAGAAACTTTTTTTCCCTCTTAAATGGCAAATCTTTGAATAGGAGAGCTTATAGAAAGCAACCTCCTGGTCAGGGAGTAAATTCACACATTTCACTGAATCACAATATCATCTTTTGGCCTTGGTTCTCTGTGTGTAACTACCCAGAATCACATTAGATGGTGAAATGGGTGGCAAATAAATTTAATAAATATTTGAATCCAGACATTATGTTTGTAAGTCATTATTGTGTGAATCAGATAAATGTAGCTTATTCAAAAATCATGATCAAACAAGCCAAATTTTGCCATTATTCATAATATTTATATTATATTATTGTTGGATGGTCAGTAACATTGTATTAATATAGATGTCAGTCTGAGCATCAGCTATCTGATCTACAGCATTTCTCATTGTTTATCAGTAGAAATAATAGAATTGCATCCGCAAGGACATTCTTGTGTCATTTCATTGCACTCTTCTTAGATTCTGTTTCTGAGCTATGCTGGAAGGTGAGTGGGGAATCCTGGCAGTCTTTTAAATCAGATAAAGCTCTTATTTGTTGAGATCTCTGAATCATAGATCAAGAAATCAGGTGTAAAACATACAGTTAATATCTATGTAACTTACCATGTTTTAATTTTTTTTACCAAAGGCTTTAAATCTAAAGAGCTGGACAAGTGATTTAGTTTTATCAAGCTTTCTGCAAATATTTTAATGGTATTTTTCTTGTGTCATGGAGAATATTTACAAGTAGAAAATATTAGCAAAGGTTTTTAAACCTTCCTTACATGCATCCTTAAACTGATTCAGCAGTGCCCTTTAAATGTATAAATTTCTATTCTTATTAATAACAATGGAACTTCTAAATAATGCAAATAAGATTTTACCATATATCTTGTTTGAGATGCACTTTTACACCATAAGATTTCATCTATCATCTTTATTATCTTAAATGTTAAGGTATTTGGAAGTGTGTTTTATCATATATAAAATTAGTTACAAATGTAGTATCTATGCAATGTCATCTTCTAAACTCTAGCTGAACCTGTATTCTTAAAAAAAATTCCATTATTAAATTATTTTGATTCAAAAATACTTTTCAAGATCACAGAAATATACTCTGAAACATTATGCTAAAATTATTTTAGGGCTGGAATGGGGTCACCATAAAACAGATCTGCACATCATCACTCTTTTCTTGGACTAATTATTCCAAAGAAATGATTATAATTAACCTATTGTTTCTACACATTATCCTGGCTATCCACAGTCTCAATCACTTTCAGCTCCTGCTATCAATACAGTATTCTTACAAGACTGAAGCTTGCAGAGAATGACTTCAGGTAATCATTGCTCAAATGAAGCTAGGAAAAGCAGAGAGCATTGTCAAGCTCATTTTTTGTATTCAACCTGAACTTCCCCAAACTACCAGTATTTCATGAACTAAAAAAACTTTGCTCACAAACAAAAACTTCATGTACTGTCCAAATGAATTTGTGTAGTAATTTGCAAATCATTCTCCTCGGTGGTGGGATTCAGCCAGTTCGCACCACTTCAGCAGAACCAGTAGCTAATTTTTTGTTGCCTAGACCCAGAATGGGCTTCCAGAAGCAGCATCCACACAGAGAACCGGTTGTTCACATATTTGAATCCCACCACTGATTCTCCTGATATGTTGCTATATGAATAGTTACAAAGAAATATTGATTTTTGAAACTACTATATGTACCAGGAAACCTCAAAAGCCTTCTGCACAGAAGTGTTAGACTGTTTTCACCACTGCAGAATCGTGTGGCTAAGGTGTTTCAGAAGCCTTCTGGAGTATGGTACCCATCATATCCTCAGAGTGTTTCATGATTGCAGCATGCCAGAAAAATAGTATTTGTGGGATGAATAAAAAAAAAACTAGCTAGTAAGTGTTAGACCTGGAACATGCCTCCAATAAGAAAACAAATAGCTACAAACAATCATGAGCTTGTTGGAAGGAAGAGCCTAAAGCGAGGGTGTGGAAATCTAAACAGTCTTTTCATGACTGGAAAAGCATCTGGTTGTAGAAATTAAGTGTTGGTTTGAAGACAGCATTGTATAGTATTTTCCCACCCACCCACCCTCAAGAAAAGACAAAAAAAGTTTTATGTTTAAATTTATATTCATGCATTTTGAACACTTTAACATAGAAAGTGTTCATGAGGGCAGGAAACATTCAAAATTTCCAAGTGCATGGAGCACAGCTGCGGCACGCTTATGTTAATTACATGTATGCCTTCGTGCATATAATTATGAGCTTAATTAAAAGCAACTGAGATGCACACATTTTGCACTACTTCAATTCAGCTTGGTACAAGATAGAACGTTTATTAAACAGAAATACTAAGAGCTGTACATCCTAGGAGCTACAGAAATATTATTATTTAAAATGTTCTAATTTTCACATATTTAAAATAAACTCAGGTTTTCCATAGCACCAATTCCTTCAATACTAAACATTGTGAAAGATGCCTATATGTTCTGGAAGTCTAAACAATTCCAAATGAGAATATTTTAAATAATACTAGAGTTAATGATATACAGGGCAATAAAATAATTATTTGGTATTCAGTAATTGCAGTCAGACTACAGTTTGCTCACTAACACAGAGTTTTAAAAAAAATAGCAAGAAAGTAAAGAAAGCTTAAAAGAAAAAAATGACTTTGCAGAGGCTGAATTCATGGGAAAAGATTAAAGAAAAACATTTTAAAAAGCAAGGGAAAAGAAGAAAAGTTACCTGCTCTTGTCTGTTGGCTTGTATGTGATGGCCTTTGACTTAGCTCCTTTGGAATAAAAACAAAAGCCGTAGAAGAATTGCTTAATTGAACAATAATCCTTGTTCTTTTCTGTGTAGTTGTATCAAAGGCCATTTTTATCCTTCTGTTGGAGAATTTAGCACATTAACAAACAAAACATAAGTTCTGTTTTCAAGAACTGAGAAATCATCAATAAGGTTTCAGCTAGAATGAAAGAAATGTTCCTTCCTGACAGAGGATAAAGGAAAAGAATGAGGACATTCTGTAGCACAATGATATGTGACAGACAGGAGCTCTTATCCATTACGTTAAGAAAATGCTTCACTTCAGTAATTGGATTTAGGAACATATTACATATCACAGTAAAATTATGGATAATCCCAATACTTACAATATTAGTCTATTTGTTTCACATTCAGCATAATGTAAGAAAAATAAGAAAAGTCCAGGAATTGTCAGATACAAAGAGTGTCCCTTTTAGCTTGAATATTGTAAAAAGATTCAAATCAGCAGAAATCTTTTATTAATTGAGGAGTCGAAGCAGTTAATCAGGAATCTTTGAAAAACTCATATTGCTTGGAAGTTTTAGTGATAGAAAAGTTTCTCCTATATATTTTTCCAACTGAAATGGAGCTCCTCTTTTCACATGGTGGTTAAAGTGTGTTAAAAGCTGCTAATAATTTCATTTGCTGTGCTGTTGGAGCATCACACAATAAGATCTATGGCAGGGGTCTTCAAACTTGGCCCTTTTATAACTTGTGGACTTCAACTTCCAGAATTGCTCAGCCAGGAATGCTGGCTGAGGAATTTTGGAAGTTGAAGTCCACAAGTCATAAAAGGGCCAAGTTTGAAGACCCCTGATCTATGGGGTGGGGAGTGGCCAATCATGTCCTGAATTTTCCACTTATCCATCAGGTAAATCTGTTTCACCTTCTTCTGTAATCACTTGCATGGCCATTATAATTAAGCTTTAGTATCAGCTGAACAAATAGCTCTATATCTCAAGATTACATGAGCTTTCAAGTAAATCATAAGAAAAATGTATCTGGGCCCTCTGCAGTTGGGGTTCAGGCCCGGCTACAGCACCGAAAGTGCTTTGGTCGCTCTGATGGATGATCTCTGGCGAGCCCGGGATAGTGGCCAGTCCTCTGTCCTGGTGCTTCTTGACCTCTCAGCGGCATTCGATACCATTGACCACGGTATCCTTCTGCGCCAGCTGGAGGGATTGGGAGTGGGGGACACCGTATAGCAGTGGTTCTCCTCCTATCTCACTGGTAGGTCGCAGTCGGTGTTTGTGGGGGGTCAGAGGTCCACCTCTAGGTTACTCCCATGTGGGGTGCCTCAGGGGTCGATTCTTTCCCCCCTACTTTTTAACATTTACATGAAGCCACTGGGTGAGATCATCCACTGCCATGGAGTGAGATACCATCAGTACGCTGATAATACTCAGCTGTACATTTCCACTCCTGGCCATATCAGTGAAGTGGTTGAGGTGATGTACCGGTGTCTGGAGGCTGTGAGGGTTTCGATGGGTGTTAACAGAGTAAGGCTCAACCCCGATAAGACAGAGTGGCTGTGGGTGATGCCTCCCAAGGACACTTCTATCTGTCCCTCGATTACCCTGGGGGGTGAATCTATAAACCCCTCAGAGAAGGTTCGCAACTTGGGAGTCCTCCTCGATCCACGGCTGACATTGGATCATCATTTGTCGGCAGTGGCGAGGGGGGCATTTGCCCAGGTTCGCCTGGTGCACCAGTTGCGTCCTTACTTGGATTGGGAGTCTCTCCTTACAGTCACACATGCCCTTGTCACCTCGAGGATCTACTACTGCAATGCTCTCTACATGGGGCTACCCTTGAAGAGTGTTCGGAGACTACAACTAGTGCAAAATGCAGCTGCGCGAGCAGTTGTGGGCCTTCCTCGTTGTGCCCACATTTCATCAACTCTCTGCATGCTGCATTGGTTGCCTATTGGTCTCCGAGCCCAATTCAAGGTGTTGGTTATTACCTATAAAGCCCTTCATGGCATGGGACCAGGATACTTATGGGACCGCCTTCTGCCACATACTTCTCTACGACTGGTGAGAGCGCACAGGGTCGGCCTCCTCCGGATCCCGTCAGCGAAACAATGTCATCTGGTGGGCCCTAGGGGGAGGGCTTTCTCTGTTGTGGCACCCACCCTCTGGAACCAACTGCCTCCTGAAGTCCGCGTTTCCCCGACTCTCCCGGCCTTCCGAAAGAATTTAAAAACCTACCTCTGCTGGCAGGCCTGGGGATGATTGTTGATTGTGGTGTGACTGATGAGTATGTATGGGGTTTTATTTTTAATGTTTTTTGTTCGGATTTAGTCGAAATTGTTTTATATATATGCTGTAAGCCGCTCCGAGTCCTCGGAGAGGAGCGGCATACAAATCCGAATAAAATAAACAAATAAAATAAATAAATACATTCTTTTTTGAGATGGAAGTTAAAGTACTGAGCCATTTTGATCTAGTGGTTAAAGCAGCAAACTAGAAACCCTGAAAGCCATGATACTAGTCTCATATCAGACATGAAAACTGGCTGCAAAACTTTTGCATCAATCACTCTCTCTCTCTCAGTCCAACCCACCTCACAGGGTTATTGTTGTGGAGAAAATAAGAGGAGGAAGGAATATTAAGTACATTCACCAATATGAACTATCTAGCTTATATAAAATGAAATGTCACAATTTTAGGGCTCCAGTGTGAATCAAATCAAGGGTAAGATGGAACATACTTGAAATGAATGTTAGAGTCAGTTTAATCTTTGTCCCTCCTCCTAGAAATGCATGAAAATCCACAACTTAAGGTATGGAACGTGTAGAAGTTTTTACTTAAATATTGAACGCTTTTTGGTGAATGCCAATGTCAGGAATACATTACAGGTGACACATGTATAAAAAGCAGGCAAAGTAAACATATGTATATATTAGTTATTGTCTGTTATTTGTATGACTCATTCAGCCAAAATATCTGGTAAAAAGTAGTCATGTACCAATATCTTAACCTCCACCACAGGCACAGATATGTATATCCAAAATTATGTGCTCCAACTTTGAGTAACATTGTAAACCTAAGTCTTTGATTAATAGGTTTTGTTTAATTGGGGTTGGCTTGATAAGATGGTGGTGGTACATGTGGACTTAGCACAGGGGGCCCCAACTGGCCCACACAGATGGTGGGTGAGTACACATGTGCAGCTCCAATTGCATGAGCAGCAACAAAAGCAACTTTATTGTCACTTTGAATGTATACCAATCAGCATACATCTAAATGAAATTTCGTTGCATACAGCTGTCAAAGAGTCACCACCTCCGATATACACTCCTTTTTCTTGGCCAACTCACATTTCAGATCACTTGTGCTTGCACATAAAGCTCCATTTCCTCTCCTCCTCCCCCCGCCAGACCACCAAGCCATCAAGGTTGGGGACTGCTGGCTTAGCATATCATTAGAACACAATCATATGGGGCTTCTGTTACACAGTAACAATTTATTGTACAATGAATATATCATTTTTTTCTCAGTGACTGGCACTTCAGAAAAGAATGCTAATGGCCAAAACTAAACAAGAATGTTTACTAAAAATGGGATCATAAAGGAAGCGGGACAATCTTAAAAGAAGTGTTATGTTTTATTATTTTCTGTCTTCATAAACTCTTAGTGCATCTTGTAACAAAAACCCTTATGTGAAAGAAATTAAGCTGCTCTAGATTCAAACTAAGTATAGATTTGTTGCTGAGGTATTTATCCTAAGGAACATTCACTGCCTTTTAATTCATCCCCTGGACAACCACTTTACCCAAACAAAACCATTCCCATCAGTGGAGAATTGATCTATACTTATAATGATGTCAGAAAGTCTCAGCTGATCTACTGCCAAATGTATAATAGATAGCAAAATAGGTCTCTAGGGCCAAGGTAATAATAATAATAATAATAGTAATAATAATAAAGTTGGAAGGGACCTTGGAGGTCATCTAGTCCAACCCCATGCTCAGGCAGGAAACCCTATACCATTTTGGACAAATGGCTGTCCAGTCTCTTCTTAAAAAGTTCCAGTGTTGAAGCATTCACCACTTCTGGAGGCAGGTTGTTCCACTGGTTAATTGTTCTAACTGTCAGGATATTTCTCCTTAGTTCTAGGTTGCTTCTCTCCTTGATTAGTTTCCATCCATTACTTCTTGTCCTGCCTTCAGGCGCCTTGGAAAATAGTTTGACTCCCTCTTCATTGTGGCAGCCCCTGAGATATTGGAACACTGCTATCATGTCCCCCCTCGTCCTTCTCTTCATTAAACTAGACATACCCAATTCCAGCAGCCTTTCCTTATATGCTTTAGCCTCCAGTCCCCTAGTCATCTTTGTTGCTCTTCTCTGCTCTTTGTTGCTCTTTCTAGAGTCTCAACATCTTTTTTACATCGTGGTGACCAAAACTGGATGCAGTATTCGAAGTGTGGCCTTACCAAGGCATTGTAAAGTGGTATTACAAGTCACATTACCAAATATAAGTATCAAAGAATTGTTGCCAATACAGTCCAGGATTTTCTTCATAGCATAACTGACTAAGGTTTACATTTTATTATGCTTCATTCTCTGTCCCTGATCATTATTTTCCAGGTGTTGTTTTTGTTGCTAATAGTGGAAACTATATCTAGATAAGTATCAAAATATATTTTATTGCATGCAATGCTTAAAATAACATAAGCAATCACAGTTCTTCCATTTATTACTTTTTTTTACATTCAGAGCAACAGGAGGAAGGTAATTATTATAATACCTTTCAGGTGGGTAGGTTTTTTTTCTTCCTATTCTGAAACAGTTCACAGAAAGCATGGTACATTGATTTTGACCAACAAGCTATAAACAAATTTAACAGAGAATGTATTTTGTGTTTGTGTTCATTGTTGAATTTATGTGCATCTTTAACCCAAACAGCTTTCCAATTATCTTGAATCAAATGTTCTCATTTCAAAGTAATGTAGCTATAGGTATTACATTGTCAAAGAAGACATATTTTCTTAATTTTAGGTAGGACTGTAGATTAAATATTTGTGTGAAAATGTTGTATTAATAGTTTTTTTTAAAAAAAAGAATAATGTTATTGTACTAAACTGATAAACAAAAGAACTCTCTTCTTAATTGTACTCAGAGCTACAGAGTTTATACTGACTATGTTGTTTGAGAATTATGGGAATTGTAGTCCAGCATATTTTTAAGATACCAGTTTGGGGAAGACTAATTAATTACCGGTATCTATATGGCAATATTGTACTTGTACCACAAGACATCAGAAATTGTGAAGTATTCTACTGCCATCATCCTATGTATCAGTATTGCAAAAATCAAATTTTAATTAATTACGCTTATGCCAAAGTAACAATGAAGAGAAGGACGAGGGGGGACATGATAGCAGTGTTCCAATATCTCAGGGGCTGCCACAAAGAAGAGGGAGTCAAGCTATTTTCCAAAGCGCCTGAAGGCAGGACAAGAAGCAACGGATGGAAACTAATCAAGGAGAGAAGCAACCTAGAACTAAGGAGAAACTTCCTGACAGTGAGAACAATTAACCAGTGGTGGACAGCCATTTGTCCAAAATGGTATAGGGTTTCCTGCCTGAGCATGGGGTTGGACTAGATGACCTCCAAGGTCCCTTCCAACTTTATTATTATTATTATCTTAATGAGATATCTAAAAAGTTAAGGATTTGGTAAACAATCAACTATATTTCTTTTATTACAAGCCAAGACAGCTCATACATGGTTAGCCAATCTGGGGAAAGCATTCTAAGTTAGTTTTTCATCCCTAAATGAGACAATAATCACATATATCTCAGATATACTGGAACTCTAATGAAGCTCGTATAACTCTGATGAAGCTCCTAAGCTTTGGACGTGCACAGTTGAAACAATCATCTCTAGTTATAAGATTTAAAAAATAAAAAGTAAGTAATATGTGTAGACTAGACTACACATATGCATAAACCTGGCATAAATCTAGTAATCTCTGCTATAGTCAATGAGTGCAAACTGTTGTGAGAATTAGAAAGGTCATGGTCAGTTACAAAGAGCTTGGGATCAGACACACCCCTTACAGTCATAATGCATTACCACCATTCTCATGGAGGAGCTAGTTTCATGCAGCGGTTAAGGCATCATGCCAGAAGCCAGGAGACTCTGAGTCCTGATCTTAGGCATGAAGTTCTAGTCATGATCTTAGGCACGAAGCCAGCAGAGTGACTTTCAGCCAATCCCTCTTTCAATCCTATGAAGAAGAAACAAGCAAACCATTTCCAAAATCTTGCAAAGAAAACTGCAAGGACTTGAAGGCATACACATTCACTATCCACATTGAGAAAACAGTCTATTTCAGTTCAGTGTGCAGGTAAGAAAGATGTAAATTTTGAACCTGATGGTATATGGAGGGAGAAAGAGAAACAAATAGGGGAGAGATGTTACCTGAGGCTTACAGTTGGCAGTTGCTGATTTTCTGCTCTAATAACAGCTTTAATAGAATTTGTAATAAGAATAGCTTATCAAAAAAACTGTGTCCTTGAATCTCTGCTTGCTAGCCTTCATGTTCAGGTAATGATCTGAGTGAAAGGTAACTAAAATACTATACCTAAATGTACTATTGGAGAACAAACATAATTAAATATTTTTAATATACCTAAATTTTACTTTGTCAAGACTGCTTTGCTTCAAGACATCTCCTTTGAAAGTAAAAACCAAGTGAGATGACTTGAAAATGTATACATTTATCTAAAATATGAATTATTATGATTTGCTGCATTTATTAAATACAAGCACAAAGTATTAGACGATAATAGATGTTGAAATGGGTGTAGCAGAAGAAATGGAGAAAAGGAGCTATAAAGAAACCTTGATACAAGGCTTTAGAAGAAATGAATCACACAGTATTAGGTCCTATTGAGCTAAAATTATGTAACTCATTTACATAATCACAACTGAAGTTTAATTAAAAAATTTTCATACTGTGTTTTTTTTAAAAAAACTGGCATAAAATAGATTTCATCATGATTATTTAATTGTATCTCATTCCTCCTCAACAATACCTGTTTTTATCCAGCTATGAAACAATCAACTTAATGTTATAAAATAGCAATATGATTGTATGGAAATGAATTGGATGCTACAATTGTAAATTAATACTTTAAGATCAATACTAAATAAACTAGTTAGTACCGAAGTCCAGCAATCACCAAACTTTTCTGCAACTAGCTAGTCAAGAATCCAGTATGGAAATCTTATAGATCTCTCTCACTTGCTGTGTCTGTGTGCACACAACTGGAAGAATATAGCAGTAACAAGAAAATATATTAGTGAGACAACATGGAGGGTTGTTTTGCTTCTAATTTAATTTCTCACATTCCAACATTTGATAGTTATCCTGATTACATCAGTACCCTGCATACACCTCAAAGCTGTGGAATGTAAATAATGTTATGTTGGCTTGCAAGAGAGTACATTAGACATCTGTAGTAGCTCAGAGTAGTATGAGCAGCATGCTTGGTTGGACTTTGGACTTTGGTTGCATGTGTTGTTTACAGGCCAAAATGTGTAAAAACATACTGATGGTCCCTTGAGAAATGTCCTTACTTGTCTTGTAATTTACTCCTTCAGTGAGTAGAAACAAAAACACGAAGAACAAAACATAGTGCTAGATCTATAAACAGCTTGAACATAATGAAGAAGGCATGGAAATGCCCGCAGAATGATCCAGAGCTGCCCAACCTAGAAGAATTTTAGCTAGTGCTGTGGGAAAAGACACATTTGCTTTGGGAATATGAAGCTAGGAGAGAACTGGACTCACTGGGCAAATATTTGACAGTGGACATGGAATAATAGATCTCAGTTATAGGGAGGCAGGCTATGACTATATTTTAGCAGTAGTGTTAAATAGCAAGAGCAATTCAACAATATGACCTATTAAATAGAAAAATGGTGGATTCCTCTTTATTGAATGCATTCATCAAAGTCTCAAATGCTTTCTGGGATGCTTTAGTCTGAGTTCCTGCATTAAGCAGGGTGTTGAACTGATTGGCTAAAATGGACGTTCTCACTCTGATTATATATTTCAAACATACATCAGGTGGGGTCACGGCCAATATAAAAATTAGAACCTAGTTCACATTTTCTTAATATGCCCTTCATAATCTTGAGACTTCTGGACAAGATTTCTGGGGTATATATTTCTTTGAAATGGAAATATTTTGAATTGTAATACGGCAAAAAGACTAACAAGATCACCCCTCTACATAGCCAAATATATAAAATCAGTGCTTCTTTTATATAAAAAGGGGGGGCGGGAACTCACACATGTCATACAACCCGCCTTGCCTACCCTACAAGGTACCATCCAAAAAGGGTGCTGGAACTCCGTTCTGGGCATTCTATGACAAAAAAAAAAAAAGCCCTGCATAAAATAGAAATAGACTGAGTAGAATGGCTCATCTGATATGTGTATATTGATTCATTCTCTTATATAAAAATTGGCACTAGCTGCCTTTTTAAAAAAAAAACAAAAACAAATTTGTTGAGGATGATTGAATAAACATCCTGCATCTCTTATCATTTTTCATTTGAACCATAAGTTATTATATGTCTCATTAAAGTGTGCTAAACCTCATCTAATGATTTTTTTTACAGAAAGACTATCTACCAAGGAAATCTTAGAAGAAAAGTCTTTCCTTATTGATCCACTAGCAGATCCATTTTCTGCTTACTTCACAACTTCCCTCCCAGTTACAGATAATGGAAGATAAAAAGGGCTGATGAGAATGAAAAAAGAAAGAGAATCTCATCCCATTATTAATTCCCTTGGATATAAAAAAATATTCCAGTATGTCCTGGTTTAAGAAAAGAAACAATATTATTACGGCAAGATGAAGTAAACTCTGAAAAACCTCTGCTCAAGCTGCCTTGGAAGTGAGATCTTCAGAACCAGGTTTGATGAGATTAACAAAACCAATTGGGGAAGATAAGGAAGAATGAATATAATGAATATACAGTACTAAAGCATAAGTGAGAAGAAGTAATAAAAACTAAGAGCTGTGCGGTTGACAAGAAAAAAAAAGCACAAGCACATATAGTAATTAATTATATGATCTGAAGTCCAGTACATTTCTTTGTCATCATACTGAGGAAGGTTCTACAATAGAGTCTATTAAAATGGGATAAATAAATGTGAATCACATAGAAGAGAAGAATTCAGTAACAGATTATGGGCATATCACATTAGGTATAGAAACCAGGTGACTGGAAAAATGATGAAACAGTGCACATCTGGACAAAGAAAAGCACAAAGAAAAGAAGAAAACTAATAGAGAGCATAGTAAGAACTAACTCTATTGAAGGGGTTAGGGTTAGGACTAGGGTAGCAAGACAACTGCTGGGATTCTCAGAACAAACTGAAATGCACCATCTGAATTGGAGAGGCAAGATAACATGAAAATCTATATTTCAGAAGTGGAACAGAAATGTGTGTCCTGCTGTTGCTTTGGCAGGGAATAATAGAGGGCAATGTCATTTGTTTATGCCTTTTAGGAACAGCTGGTTCAAATATAAAAACAGGAAGAAGCAACAGTACAATCAGACTTGCAAGATTCTGTTTTAACCAAGCTTAGTAAAAGTAATTTTAAGCCTTTCCGTGAAGTTGATTATTTTGGTCTGGTTTCCTAGTGGTGCAAGCAACAATCTTATACTTCAGTGAATTAGAGGAGTGTCTGTCTCATTGAGTACAAATGTTATCTGTCATTTGTGCTCTTAAGATTGGGATAAATAAATACAAATTTATTGTTTTGATTAAGGAGCTCTCCTATCTCTGTTAAGGTCATTTTCCTTCCTTTCTATACTGCTTGCTGTTCTGGTGACAGAGTAGCCAAGCAATATATAGTAGATAAGTTCTAAGTCAAAGCCATCTGAAGTCACTTCTTAAAGACTTTACATGATTTCAAACATTCTGTGTCTGTAGGATGGAATGTTTTATGTGAACTGAAACTTCAAAAAGAATTGTCTCACACACATATATGTAAACCTTTTAGATATAGTGTACATATATGTAGTCTGAAAAAGATATTTCAGGTACTTCAGGCATGAGTATAGCAGAGCCACCATATATATCCCATATGCTCTACCATATAAGGTCTTTATCAAAAATCTTCTCAGGTCCTTCTACCTAGTTAGTTCAAATAAGTGGATATTGGCAAAGTGATAATCAAATGTCCTGTCTGAGATTATCTCATATTATTCTGGTTATATTTCAGAGTCACTTAAACACATTTTTATTTGCCTAAGCCTTCAAAGTTGTGGCTCAGTGTTTATTTACATTTTGGAATGTACTCTTACCCTCCATAGAGAGTTGGACTATTGAGTCATTTAATGCTAGTTTCTATATTGATTTTAGATATTTTATGACTTCTTTCTATAAGCTTGTACATTTTAAATTTCTGTCATCATTTAGAAAATTTGATTAATTGGATAGGATACATGCTATTTCCAAATTAAACTTATCACATACTTATATTTGTTCTGTTTTGGTCTAACTGTTCAATTAAATAGACTGAGGTAAATGACTCTGCTTAACATGAAAGTACTATAAATTTCTCCTGATACTCCTTTAATATCATTATTAGATTACTTAAAGATTAATCTAGTTTTTAAATTTTGTGAAGATTCTATTGATATAAAAGATAAAGGATTTCCCTAACCAGTTGTGTCTGACTCTAACATAAATATTTAACTCAATATAGATTTGTTTTGTGACACAGTTATAGCCGTTGTCAGTTTCATCAAAATGACAAAAATGACAAAAAATGTCATGAAGTGTAATATAAGTTCTGCACCTTGTACCCATTTCTATGATATCACAACATAAATACAAAAGGGGAAATTTCGCTTTACATTACAATGCTTGCTTTGTCATTTGTCCTTTTGATGACATGATAACTACAACAAATAATTTCCATTTAAATACTATGACATATATAATATCACTTACCCCTTTGAGAATGACTGTCATTTCAGAATGTGGCAAAAATAAGATTGCTGTTGAATAGCAATGTAATTCAACCAAATGCTTTTAATACTGTCTATCCATAGCTTTGTAATAATGTACAAGTAGGTCACAATTGGACTTCAAATAATGTGATATTCAACTTAGTGCAAATTCTAAACTGATACCAGGTCATGTGTAATGGGATCCAAAACTGAGTTAATGTGAAGCCAGCCTGGTGCTAATTTTCATGTGTGTAAAATGGAGAAAAGGGAGATTCCATCAGAGAAAGAAAGTACAAGGTTTTTTTAAAAGCAAATTGTTATTACATTAGAGCACAAAATTGATGTAATTGAATGAAATGAAACTGATCACAATGATACTAGAATGGGATGAGATGTTGGAATACCTGAATCTACAGTATAATTATTTTTTGTTTTTATTTTGCTTTCAGTAAGAACTCTGTGACTTTAAATTACAATTTAAATTTAAATTACAAGTATATTTTTATAATATACTTTTTACAATAATATATCATTAACATACATATAAAAACATACATTTAAAATTTTCATTATCTGTTTTCATCAAGCTGAAATCAATCACTATATTTTCCATTGCAGTATCGCTTTGAGCTGTGCAAATTTGAATAATGCAACCCTTTATGGAATTCTTTAACACTAAGTGACATCTGCCTAAGAATCGTGGTGGCGCAGTGGTTAGAATGCAGAACTGCAGACTAATTCTGCTGATTGACAGCTGCCAACAGTTCAGCAATTTGATTCTCACTGGCTCAAGATGGACTCAGCCTTCCATCCTTCCAAAGTCTGTAAAATGAGGACCCAGATTGTTGGGGGCAACATTCTGACTCTATAAACCACTTAGAGAGGGCTGTAAAACACTGTGAAGCGGTATATAAGTCTAAGTGCTATTGCTATTGCTACCTGTAATTGCATTAATTTAAACATTTTGTAGACCTTTGAAAAAGAAGCTAAAACATACTTGTTTTATTAAACATAATTTTATTGATTTTTAAAATTATACAAAGAAAAAAGAAAAGAACCCATAATAACTCAACTGAAAACAATCATATACCACATTTGCCAAACAATTAATATAACTGCTCGGTACTCCCCCCCACCACCACATCCCCCTAACCCTAACCATCCCCCCTCTCTTACCATCTATCTACTTTCCTCACTCCTCCTCTATTCTCCACCCACCTCTATCCCCGCTCTTCCCCCCTCTTACCAACTTCCTACTTACCTCTACCTTCACTCCTCCTTCCTCTTTCCAACAGATGTGGTGCCAAGAGGCCACCCGAGCAACCCCTTAATACCTATTGTTACATATTCTTGTAGACCCCGATTACAGTTGAGAAAACATAGTGTATAAATTATAAATATCCTCCCACCCCCCCTCCCCGACTTCCCAGAGTGAATACAGGGTAAGAACGCAAGAAGCCCCACTAAACTACTTATTATATAAATATTTAACTATATACTAAATATAATTTCTTCAATTGATATTTCCCTTGTATATAGTCTATCCATTTTTTCCAATCCATCATAAATTTTTCATTTGATTCTTCAAATATGCGGATATCTTAGCCATTTCTGCCATATTTATAACTTTTAATGTCCATTCTTCAATAGGTGGTAATTCAGACGTCTTCCAATATTGTCCCACCAATAGTCTTGCTGCAGTAATCAAATTCAAAATCAGCTTAGTCTCTATGGTGGTACAGTCTTTTATAATGCCAAGCAAAAACAACTGTGGTGAGAATTCAATACGCTTTTTCAATATATTCTGAAGAATCCACCATATTTTTATCCAGAAAGCCTTGATTTTTTTACAAGTCCACCAAATATGAAAATAAGTAGCGTCCATAGATTCACATCTCCAACACTTGGGTTGCACATCTGAATACATAAGTGATAATTTTTTCGGGTCTAAATGCCATCTATAAAACATTTTGTAAAAATTTTCTCTTAAGTGTTGTGCTTGTGTAAATTTTACATTTTTCACTCATATCTTTTCCCATGTTTCCATCATAATTGGTTGTCCAAAATTATGTTTCCACTTAATCATACAGTCTTTAACTAATTCAGTTCCAGAATCAATTTCAATTAATGCATTATATAATCTTTTAATATGCATAGTTCTTTGATCTCTAACTTGTTTAATTAATTTATCATCCTTTGAGGAAAAACCCATCTTAACATCTTTTTGCCATCTAGTCTGAAGTATTTTGTTACTTTATTTCTGTCCACATACCTATAACTTTTAAAATCAACATAATGCATTCAAAATGGCGATAGCTTTCACTGCTAAGGGAAAGTGGCTGAAAGTGAAAGTGAACTTTTTCTCCCTCTTTCGGAAGTAAAGCCAGAGAGACTATTTTGACCTGAATTTTATTTTTTAAATTATAATGTAAACTGGAATTTAAAAGAAGATAAGAAGAGAGGAAAATTTGGCAATACAATTTCTTTTCTTAAAGGGATTTAAAATGACTGCGAGACAGAAGGCAGCCATGGCGAAGGCGGCTTTACCCTCCCCGGGTCAGCTTTCTAAATTACAATCAAGCAGTCTGCCTACCTCTTCAGCCTCTGCATCTTTGATAACAATAGAATTCCAAGCCCCTCTGCCTACTCAATCTCCTCCAGAAACGCTTACAATGAAAGACTTACAGGGTGCATTATCCATAATGACTGATAAGCTGGAGAGAAAGATTGAAGAACAGATAAAAGGTTTAACTGACGAACTGGAGACAATAAAAGGCACAATAGAGACCCATAACATTGTGATAAGAGAAGATATTGTTGAGGCTATTAAAGGGGTCTGGGACTATACTTTGAGAGTTGAAGAGAAGTTGGAAGATATGGAGCAGCAGATGGAGGAAAAAATTGAGGAGGTTAGAAGTGATGTCCAAGATCAAGCTGTTATGTTACAATATAACCAGATGCAGTTGGCTGTCAGAATTAGGGGCCTGAAAGAGGTTGCAAAGGAGAACCAAGAAGACCTAAGAAGAATTTTTGTTGAAGATTTGGCAAAATTTCTGGAAGATGGAGCTCAAAATGTTGCCTGGCAGATTGAACGGATATTCAGAAGCAACTCACGTATAGCAGCACAAAGAAATTTGCCTAGAGATATTGTGATATATTTTAGTACAAGAAAATTTAGAAATTGGGTTCTTACTACAGCTTATAATAAACAATTAACTGTTGCTGGTCAAGAGGTACAGGTTTTGAAGGAGATACCTCCAAAGATGTTGAGATCAAGGAAAGATTATGCATTTTTGACAGAGGAACTTAAAAAACGAGCGATACAATATAGATGGGAGGCTCCAACTGGACTTTCTTTATTTTTTCAGAATAATAGATACCGCCTGACCTCAGTTGCTAAAGCGAAAGATTTCTTTGAGAACATATTGACGGGTGGTAAACCCCCGTCCCCAAGATCCAAAAGGGCAGACCTCGTAAAAGATATGGAATCATCACAACTTATGGAACTACAACCATTGCCAGCATCAGGACCTGATAAAGGAGTATTGGCTGAACAGTCAGTGCAGTGTATTGATATTTTTCAACCTTTGGAGGTAGAGAAGGCCAAAGAACAAAGGCAAACACGTTTAGCTACTAAGCGTATGGAACAAAGAGAAAAATTACAGCCAGCTTATACAAAGCAAGTGGTATCTACATCTCCGGAAGCCATGGGAGCAAGACCTAAGAAGAAAGGCGTGGAACAAGTTGATTTGGCCTTGCAAAAGCTTTCACAAACTGGTCATGTCAAATAAATACTTGACATGGAATGTGAATGGTTTAAATTCTCCACAGAAAAGGAAGAAGATATTTCATTATTTGAAGCAATGTAAAAATGATGTAATCTGTTTACAAGAAACACATATTAGAATTTCAGACCAGAAATATTTGATAAATAATAAGTTGGGCTCACATTTTGTGGCAGCATCTTTAGAGAAAAAAAATGGAATTGTTATTTATGTTAAAAACCATATAAGAGCCAAACTAATAGAAGCAGATACTCAAGGCAGATTTTTAGCTATTGAAATTTTACTAGACGGCAAGAAAGTTCTTTTGATGGGTATATATGCACCTAATCAACAACAAGGCACATTTTATAAGTTATTACATAAAAAATTAATACAATTGGATTATAGGTCTTGTATTTTAATGGGAGATTGGAATGGTATTTTTGATGTGGGCTTAGATAAAAGAAAAAGATTTCATCTGTCCCACAATCGCGTTCTATCTTGCCTAAATCTTTTTTTGATATCAAGGATGATTTTAATTTGATAGATATATGGCGAGAAAGACATGGTAAGGATCAAGAGTTTACTTTCTTTTCTGATAGACATCAATCATTTTCTAGAATTGATTTTATATTAACTACTAGTGATTTTATTTTGAGGTTAAAGAAAGTTAAAATTTTACCCAATGTTTTGTCAGACCACAATCCAGTTATGATGGAATTAACGACTGGTCAGCCTCTTAGAAGATCTTGGAGAATTAATGAAAATTTGTTCAAATATGACATAAATGTGGAGGAATGTAAAAAGGCTATGAAGGAATTTTTATGTTAAATATGAATAAGGAAACGACAATAGAAATGGTGTGGGATTCTAGTAAAGCTTATATGTGTGGGATCTTAATTGATATGAATAAAAGGTATAGACATAAACAAGAGGAAAAAAGGAGAGTGTTAGAAGAGGAAATAAGGAAAAAAGAGTTATTATTAATAAAGAAACCAGATGATAGTAATATTAAAGAAGGGATACAGATTCTACGGAAACAATTTGACTTGTTGATGACGGATCAAGTTGCCAGGAATTTACAATATGCTAAACACAATACATTTTTTAATTCTAATAAACCTGGCAGATGGTTGGCTTATACATTAAGGAAAAAACAAAAATCTCGTATAATTGAGAAAATAGAATATAAGGGGAAAGAAGTGTTTCAGCAAGAAATTATTAAAAAAGCTTTCCTAGAATTCTACACCAAGTTGTACTCTGAAGAGAAAGTACAAGAGAATGAGATAGATGCCTTTCTACAAAATGAAAATGTTTTGAAAATTACTAAGGAACAAAGAGACAGATTAAATGCATTGATTACATCAGAAGAAATTATTGCTGTGATTAAGCAATCCTGGGAATGATGGCTTAACAGCGACTTATTACAAGTATCTCCAAGAGGAAATGGTGGAACCTCTTAGAGAGTTATTTGTAAATATACAAGAGGGTGGCCAGGTACCACCTTCATGGAAAACGGCTTATGTTTCTCTGATCCCTAAAGAGGGAAGAGATAATGTCCAAGTGGAAAATTTTAGACCTATCTCATTGTTAAATACGGATTATAAGATTTTTGCAAAAATTTTGGCTAATAGATTAATGACAGTTTTAAAACAAATAATTCATTCGGACCAAACTGGTTTTTTACAAGGGAGACAGATGAAAACCAATGTTAGACAACTCATTAATATATTGGAATATTTGGATAAGCATATCCAAGTGCCTGCAGTTCTTATGTTTCTGGATGCAGAGAAAGCTTTTGATAGACTGAATTGGTTATTTTTGAAAAGATTAATTGTTAAGATGGGAATGGGGGATAAGTTTATCAACTCTATATCAGCGGTTTACCAGAAACAAAAAGGGCAGATTATTGTGAACGGGCAATTAACAGATTTATTTAACATAGAGAAAGGTACTAGGCAGGGTTGCCCTTTATCCCCTTTATTGTTTGTTTTAACTTTAGAGGTTTTATTGAATAGGATTAGAGCTTCAGATGAACTAAAAGGTGTACAGATTAGACAACATGATTACAGATTATGTGCTTTTGCGGATGATTTACTTGTGACATTGACTCAGCCAATACAGTCAGCTCAGAGATTGATGGAGATTATTCAAAATTATGGAAGGGTATCAGGTTTTAAACTAAACATATCTAAGACAAAGATGTTGGTTAAAAATTTAGATGATAAATTAAAACAAGATTTGGAAAGAATAACGGGTTGTGAGATAGTTAAGAAAGTTAAATATTTAGGAATCTATATAGAAGCTTCTAATGGAAAATTATATAAGAATAACTATGAATCTTTATGGAACAAGATACAAATAGAATTGGAGAAATGGAAAAAATTACAATTATCTATGTTGGGTATGATAGCTGCAATTAAAATGAATGTATTGCCGAAATTTTTATTCTTATTTCAAATGTTACCAATACTTAAAAAGGACGGGAACCTAGAGGAGTGGCAGAAAGGTATTAATAGATTCATTTGGAATGGCAAGAAACCAAGGGTCAAATTAAAAATTATTCAAGATACAAGGGAGAGAGGTGGTCTGAAAATGCCCAATTTTAAGTTATATTATTATGCTGCAGTTTTAGTAGCAATAAGTGATTGGATTAACTTAACTAACGAGAGAATATTGAATATAGAAGGGTACGGATTATTGTATGGGTTGCATGCGTACTTAGTTTATGATAAAAAGTTGGACAGGAGTTTTAAAGAGCACTTATTGAGAAATGCTCTGTTGCGTGTCTGGAAAAAGTTTTATTACAAGTTAAATGGAAAGATTCCCCTTTGGACAGTTCCCAGGCATGCAATAGAGAGTGTAAATAGACAACAAATTCAAGATGTGGTGTCCTATGAGAAACTCTTAACTAAAGAAGGGAATATTTTAGTATTGAAATCATTAAATAGGTTAAGGGAAGAAGGAATAGCTCATAATTGGTATTCACATGTAAAACATACTTGTTGACCGCTGTTGGGTGAGACAATTTACTGTTTCTCCTTGACAAATGAGAAGTGATTTAATTGTTTTCTCTAGAATGATACTTGCACAATGTAATCGTACTGAGATTTTAAAAATCTTTTTTTAAAAAAATAAACAATACTGGCTGAACCAATTTCTTCTATAATTAAAGATAAAGAGCTTTCTTCCCAGATACACTGCATATTTAGATATTGCTAATATTTTAGTTCCAGTAATTTTACTTATTTGAAAAGGTATCTGATAAAACTGATAAATTATAAAGATTAAAATTACAGAGAAGACATAGAAAATAATTCAATGGACAGAATTGTAGAAACTTCGGTATTTCATATCTGCACAAGCCTTTTAAAATTTGCTTTGAAATAAATTTCAGTTTCTGGCTGTTAAGTGGCCTGATCTGGCTCACCATAGAGTTTAACTCTGTTCGATTTTTGCAGGGGTGGGATGAGAGAATCTATTTCCACCAAATAGATTTGAGCTATTACTGTATAATAGATAAAATGTTGGACTAGGACCATAGAGGATGGGTTGATTTTCCTTCTCAGTCACAAAACTCACTAGTTACCATGTAACAGTTCTCAGAGAATTGCTAACAAGAGAAACACCTGAAGGAAGACAAGAGAGAGAAAACACTTGAAAGGATATATAAAGTGTCTTGAACTTCATGGATCAGAAAAAAATGATAAACACATTTAAAACATCACAAATGCTTTCCGAGCCAAAAGAATGCAAAGAAAAAGTGTCCTATAAGTTTCTAATGCCATTACTTACAGAACATCTCTGTCTGTCTTGACCATGTTTCATTGGATCCAACTAAATTGAGCAGCAAAGACTAAATGGAGATACCTCTCCTATTTGTTTAAACCCATGTACAGATTTTTGCTGAATCTAGATCTCTGTCCTATTACTTTCTTCAATTATAAAGATAATTGTATTCATACTAAAGCTAAAAGTAATGGTTTTCCTGTCCAATTGTTTCCCCATGGTGTTCATCTCTGATTCTTGGCCAAGGGAGCAAGCATTGTCCAAATACATTTTCCATGAGCATGTGGCCAACATGGCTATATGCCTAAGGCATATAAAATACTGTTACCTTCCCATTGATGTGGTGCCTATTAATCTACTCACATTTGCATGCTTTGAACTGCTAGTTGAGCAGGAACTGGGGCAAGGAGCAGGAGCTCACCCCATTGCACAGCACTCAGGTTTGAGAACTTAAAGATGCTGACAAACTCAGCATCTTTAACCATTGAGTTATCGTGTCACTTACTCATAGTGAAGGGAAACAGAAATAGATCTACAGTGTTTTGCTATCCAACACAATAAAGTCAAAACTGAAAGAATCAAGCCATCATATACAATTCTTATTCTTAATATCTGTAAATACATTTATTTCCTATAGCGGCAGGAAACAGCATGGAAACAAAGATCCTTTCATTGTCACAATTGTGTGTGCTAAGTCTTTTGGCAGCATTAGAGTCTCATGGTCAGTTCTACAATGTTAAGTAGCATAGGCCATTCTTATTTGCAGGTATTGGAGACAACACTAGTAACATCTCAGTATTTTTTCAGTTTTGTATTCCAATCTGAGCATCACAGTTGACTTATCACAAAGCAGGGCTGGACCAGCCTACAAAGATGGAATACATAGTTAATCCTGTCCCAGTTCTTTTTCTCTTTGCTTGAGCAAACCAGTGAGCTGTGCAGGCAAAGAGGAAATGGGTTTTGAAAGAATATTAAACACTTCCTATGTTTGGTCTATACAAGCACATTGACTGTCTTGTCCAAAATCAAATAAACAAGCCTGGCTTGGCCTCCCTAAACTATCCTGCAATCCAATTTGGGGGGGAGGGGTAAACAGATGCATCACCACTGCTAACATAAGATTTACAAAAGTCCAGCTGGCCTTCGAACAGAGTGGGAAAAAACTGCTGGGCAATGATATACTAATTACTAATTCTAGTTCTTTTAAAAAGGTTGAAAATCAGGTAAACCTGATGATAGGTTTTCCTTGCCAATCAACAGTTTACTGTTATCTAGATTCAGTTTGTTTTTACTAAGGCAGCACACTTGACTTTTGTTATAATATTTTTTTTAAAAAATGTTCATTCTTCAATGAGATCAGTTTCTCACTTGGTAGTTAACTTCACAGCCTACAACTTGCCATCTTCTCCTAAAGCTCTCAGTATCAGTATCAATTCAGGGCCTGCAAAAGTTTGCACAAAGCTGTACTGAAATTCATCCATCTTTCTCTCATTCTGCAGATGCACTCAACCAACAGCTATTGAGCCTAATTGACAATTGCTTCATCTTAATCAAGATTTTCAATTCTTGGGAAAAGTCCAGTTTTTGTATTGTCAACTTTCCTTCTTTCACACACATCTTGTTTTTCTTCTTCTCTGTTTTCCTTTCACTTGGCAAACATTTTTTATATTCTCGATCTGAGGTTTTCACATACTTGTTTCCATTCCACTTTCATTGACCCTTATCTTCTTGGTTAGTTTCCAGAAGTCTCATCCACCAAGATATTTGCATCCTAGTTTCTCTTATGTTCAACACAAATCCTTCATGTCTATAATTATTTTAACAATAATCCATCTTTGATCCTTTGGCTTCATTTGCTCATGGTTGTGCTAGGCATCTATTATGTAAGTTATCCATCTGGATGGTATTTTTCAACTAGTACACTAAAATAGCATTGCAGTGATCTTAGAAAATTATATCTGTGTGTACTATTTGTCTGTATTTTTAGTTCAGTCCATATATAGGACATGGCTTATTTTAGCCAAGTCTTACTTATTGCACTTGAACATCTGTTAAGCAAAAACAGGTGGCCTTCAAAGAACAGGAAAAATCATTGCAGAGGTTCAGGACCCTCTCTTAAATGTCAGCATCCTTGTAAACTGCAGCTGAATATTACATCACATCTATTGTGTAAACAGAGTCCTGGATAAAGAATAGTAGAAACTAAAAATCAGTTCCTTATAGAAAACAGTATCTTCCTAAAGACAGAAAAAGAAAGATAGCAAATAGTTAACCATATCCTTATATAATATTGTTGCCAATATAACTTGGTTTGTTTCCAGAACAATGCAGACATTTTGGATTGCCAGCCTTAACAAACTGAAAATGCTGAGTAACGCAACAGTAAATGGAACAGATTGTGGCTGTATTGCCTTTGTGTATAGTCTGAATGTTTATTTAGTACTGAAATAATGAACCAATAGCTGGTATTAAAATGAGATGATGGTCCATTCAACATACTATAGCACAACCCAAAAACATTTTGCTGCATCTACAAGGCAGAGTCCTGCTTAATTAGTCTGGTGTACTGTGCAAATATATTTGATTTTTAAGGTCTTATGTTTTTTAATCCCTCAGCATTTTTGACTGAGCCTTAGCATCAGATATGGCAAAAGTCCAAAATCCAAGGCAGATGAGGGTAATTTGGAACAGCTTTTCATTTACCAGATGAGGCTGAACTTCCTCCATTCTGGACCTGGGCCATTATGAAGCTCCAGTCCCAGTCTGTTTCTCCAAACCTCTGGCATGCTGCAAATGACAGCATTACAGCAGCCATGCCAAGAAAGACAAAGAGCTTTTGCTTGGAAGGGAAGGAATATTGGACTTAGTAACTGACAGGTCTAGCCTCAAATCAAAGTACGTTTTGGGGAAAGGCCACTGTTGTATACTTCGCTGGCGTGCGAATGATGAAGACACATGGTGATGATGAACAAACACTTTATTCTCCTTCTACAACAACCAAGCAAAAGCAAAAGGCACGCAGGCCTTTTTATATGTCCAGAAGCCCAGACAGTGTCAACCAATAGGAACAGAGCATTTTCGCGCCTTGCGCATGCGCACAAGGCCGGCGCCGCTCTGTCTGGTCCCAGGCAGCTTTTGGAATGCCCGGGACCAATGCAACATCCCGAGCCTGCTTTTGCAGGCTCAGGACACAACAGCCACATTCACCAATTTAGTTGCTCCAAACATAATGTTTTGGATCGGATGCGGATCTCTCTCTCTCTCTCTCTCTCTCTCTCTCTCTCTCTCTCTCTCTCTCTCTCTCTCTCTCTCTCTCTCTCTCTCTCTCTCTCTCTCTCTCTCCCTTCTTATTTTCCTTTTTATATTTGCATTATGTGATTGTTATTAAATCTCACACCCTTAAGCTTTTTTTTGAGAATACAGTATCGATACACAAATGCATATCATCTTTTTTGTTGTTAACTTCAATTTTAAACATACAAACCACATGCTTTAGAACAATACTATGCCTTTTCTGAATCGTTCACCCAAGCTGTGAAGGGTGTCTGGTGTAATAACTGTCCTATTCATGACAACTGTCCTACTCATGATATCACAATGTTGCTCAGGTTTGCTAGCTTTATACCTCTGTGATGTTTTGTCATGTGCTTTCTCTTGGACATTTCCCAGATACTTGATCAAAACTTTCATACCGCTCTAGAGAACCCAATCAAGTAAAGAGCCTAAGAAACTGCTATAGATAAGAACAGAGTAATGCGAAGTTGCACCAAGGACAGGACATACAGAAACATAGCCAGCCGTACCAACAGAGAACAGAGTAATGCGAAGTGGCAGCATCGGGTAGGAGATAGAGAAACATAGCCAGCCGTACCAACAGGCTGAAGAATGGCTGTCAGGCTTCTGAATGAGACATAACTCTATGCTTGATAGACTCATGAGGCCGGCGTGATGTGCAATTAGTGCACAGGGTGAAATAAGTTAGGGGGTTGTAGTCACCGTGAGTTTGTGGTGAGGGGGGGCACAGAGGGAGGCTCAGCCAATTTCACTGTATACATGTTATACTTTGATAATAAAGGGTTTATTATTATTATTATTATTATTATTATTATTATTATTATTATTATTATTATTATTATTATTATTATTATTAGCATACAGTCTGTGCATTCCCACCATTGCTTTAATTAAATATTGTCCTTCAATCCTATTAAAAGGATACTTAAATCCCAACCATGCCCAGATAATCTCCAGTAATTTTTTAAGTAAAAGATTTGAATTAAGTAAGACAGTAAATGGATTTTGTTAGTGAGAAAAGATCCACCTACCTCCTAAAAGCTGAAGTAGTTTAGAGTACTTTATTGTTGAAAGCCTCTGATTCTTCCCTTGTCTTCATTTGCCTAAAAGGATTGATTTAACTTAAACACTCAGAAAATGCTTTATCTCTATGGGATTTCTGATTAGTCTAAAGACTGCTTCCAAACGTGATATGTTCGTCTACATTTTTATGACGCTTGCTGAAAAACCACAACCCTTGTGCACAATATTGGCTTTGAGATCAATTCCTGTGATAGTCAGAGATTCAGGAACTTGAGTGTAGCAGTTTTTAAAGATCTTGAGCCAAACATTTAGCCACTTTTAAATCTTATTTTATACCAAATTGATCTGGTTCCCAGATCTCCAACAACAGCTAAGGCTTCATTTGGTATCTCCATTATCTCTGCAAGTGCATTTTGTTCCAAAGGATCATCTGTTGTATATTTCTGGACAATGTTGTTCTCAGTTGGCCTAAACCCAGTCTGGGGTGTTGGGAGCAACTTCTAAAGCATCCACACAAGCTTGCAAAAAGATTAGGTAGCTTTAACCATTTAAAAGATAAGCTCTATACATGCTTCTGTATACAGTGTTCTAAAACATCTCTTTCAAAGGATTTGCACAGCCTCATCTCTATTTAATGCTCTTTGACTAACCTATATATGAAGTTTTGCTTAGTTCTTCTTTCTCTTAAAGAAAGCTCCATATTTTGTTTTCTTTGCACTATTTCCCCCCTATGATCTACCATTTTTTTTCCAAGTCTAGGCTTCCCTGGGTCACAAAGCTTCCAACTTGGCTATTTTAATATTTTTCTGCTTGAAATTAAGTTTATTAAAATTGGTATAGTTGTCCAAGTGCCAAGGGATAGATATACTCACCAAGCTTCCGTAATGTAAATGATTGCTTCTTCTTTCAGTGTTTCAACAAACTTATACACTTGTTGAACTTGGATGACTGCCTGAGCTAATTATTCCCTAGGGAAAAGTTTGAAAGCACTATTGCCCTGGCTAGTCTAACATTTGGAGATATGCTGTGTGAACCACAGTTTGATGAAAAATTATCTCATAGTTTAGTTCTGAGTGCTTAAGACACTATTCTTAAATGCTTTTCTAAAAACAATTCAATTTAACAATACAGTTTATTTCTGAGAAGACATAAGTAATTTGTAGTGACAAATTTGTAGTTCATGTAAAAAAAGTAACCAAGAAAATTTATATATAATTAATACCTTTGATTTTCATATTGTCCTGAATTAGTTTTGTTACAATGATTTGTTACCATGATTGCTTATTCTCACTTACTAGTTTATTGAGTATTTCCAAGTAGTAGCAAAGACTCAGAGAAATATTTTATATTAGTCTCACTGGCAATTTAACAAGTAATCTCTGAGTTTTATATATATAACTATAGTTATTTGGTTATTTATTTATTTAGATAGTTATTTTACTATTTAGATAGTTTTATTTATTTATTTATTTAGATAGTTATCCTCCCCAGCATCCTGCCAGAACCGCTGAAGCTTTTTGGATAAGAAGCTAAACATCTTCAAGGAAAACCAAAGAATATCCTGTTACCTTTTGAAAAAGCACCTTTGAGACAACCATGACACGGATGACAGAGAATCTTCATAGCTGCATTGGCTGCCAATTGGTCTCCGAACCCAATTCAAAGTGTTGGTTATGACCTATAAAGCCCTACATGGCATCGGACCAGGTTATTTACGGGACCGTCTGCTGCCTCATGAATCCCAGCGGCCGGTTAGGGCCCACAGAGTGGGCCTTCTCCAGGTCCCGTCAGCCAGACAGTGTCGCCTGGCGGGGCCTAGGGGAAGAGCCTTCTCTGTTGCGGCCCCGGCCCTCTGGAACCAACTTCCCCCAGAGATCCGTGTCGCCCCCACCCTCTCCGCCTTTCGTAAATTGCTTAAAACACACTTTTGCTGGCAGGCTTGGGGCAGCTAACATCTTGCCCCTAGCCAGTGTATGTTCGTGGAATGATTGGTTTTTTGTTTTTTTGTTTTTTGTTTTTTTTGTTTTTTTTTAACTTAAGGGTTTTTTATATGTATGTAATTTCTATTATGCTGTGAGCCGCCCTGAGTTCTCCGGAATAGGGCGGCATAGAAATTAAATTAATAATAATAATAATAATAATAATAATAATAATAATAATAATAATAATAATAATAATAATAATAATAATAGCTACTCTTTACTTGATTGGGTTCCGTGGAATGGTATGAAAGTTTTGATCAAGTATCTGGGAAATGTCCAAGTTGTAGGATAGTGCCATCAACAAAATGTGAGGCATCTTTACAGTTTACCTACCCTATGGATGGGACTTCCTACTGACTTGAAACTGTTGAGCAGCTCAAATGGCTCACATTGGTTATCAGTCTACTTACCGGTAGTTTCCCATCTCCATAGCAGTTATTATTATGCTGAATCAGACATGATATCTCTGTGTTCTGTTCAAGGAGGCAGCCTTGCAGAGTATATTAGATATAACTATTTATATCTAATCACTGGAAGTTTTTAAGAAGAAACTTCCAAAATGGTATAGGGTTTCCTGCCTGAGCAGGGGGTTGGACTAGATGACCTACAAGGACCCTTCCAACTTTATCATTATTATTATTTGATGGGTAATATTCCTGAAATGGCAGATACAGTCTGTTTTAACATACATTTTACTTGCAGTACCATATAATGTATAAACATTTACAAATACTTTGCTCCTGAAAGCATCCAAAAATATAGTGATCATAGGAAAGTAGACAATTAGGTAGTCCTCAACTTATGACCATTCACTTAGTGACCATTCAAAGTTACAATGGACTCGAAAAAGGAGACTTATGATCCACACACACACACACACACACACACCAGTTATATAACTTAACTTTGGGCACTCCACAACATGGCCTTATTTATGGCCTTTTGTAGCATCCCATGGTCACATGACTGCATTTTGTCACAATTTTGCTGAAAACCGTGGGCATGAGTTTTTCAAACTTCAGCATTTCCTTAATAGCCACACCATTCACTTTAAGACTGTCAAAAAAACCAGCAACAATGCATCATAAAATCAAGTTGGTTACCTGACCGGCCTGTTTTTTGACTATCATGTTAATACGACTCTAATGGGCAGCCTCCATTATGGTTGTATGTCAACTACTTGTTCTTGAATACGCGATCATCAGAGCTGTAAAATATTCAGATCCGAAGCAAGCAAAGGTGATTTCAGATCTGGGATAGGCATCCTTTCTGCTCAGTCTATAGCTCCTTAAAAGAATTACACTTCTTCCTGAGTTAAGGAAAGTGTTTCTTTGAATTCAGGAAGCATTTTGAAGGTGGATATAGAGTACAGTTGCTGTCCAGTTAGTAGCCCTTTCGTTCAGATACATACTGCCTTTTCCTGAAACTGTGAGGCTTCCCGGGAAAAGACACATGCTCTTAAGGAGCTTCAGGCAGGTAAAATGAGAATGGCTACGCCAGATTCAAAATACTTTGAATTGCTTTGAATATGAAGGCTTTGAATATGAAGGCTGCACTACTGCAATGTTCATGAAAGTTTAATCATTGTAAAAGAAGAACAGGGAATTGTTCTATTGTTCTATTAAAAATAAGAGCTGTGATGGCAGGACTGTAATATTATAAAATAAGGTAAAATTCATATTGCTCCTGAGGACAATGAAAAGTGTTTTCACAGCAGATGATTATTTTTGTATGTTCTTTCTCTTGAAAGAAGACAGAGCGAAGCACCATGATAAAACAAATCTTCCATACAAACACTGTGATAAAAGCAAACCCCATAAAAAAGAGATCAACAAAACAGTGAGAATGGAATGCATTGAATTCTTTAGGCCTTTGTAGACTTGTGATAGCTTCTTGAATTAGGCTTGTAGCCAAGTAGCCAACAAAACAATGTTATACCACTGACTTAACAATTGCACATCCATATGTCCCTTCCAACATTATTATTATTATTATTATTATTATTATTATTATTATTATTATTATTATTATTATTATTATTATTATTATATTCTGCATCTCGTGTAGATGTTGGATAACTATCAGGAGCTTCATCTTATCATAATCCAATCATGATGGTTTTAGGGTCATTTAAGGCAGAGGATTCACAATGTGTCACCAACATACCCAAAGCATAGTGTATTTAATGAAAACTTCCTCATCACTTCATTTAACAGTGTATTCATATCATCAACAAAGTTTATCTTGAAGGTAAAGTTAAGCTTTTAGATAATACTTATCCCAGGATTTTAATATTGTAGATACAAGAAAGATCAGCCCACAACTTTATATCTGATCAGATTTGCATTAAATTTGTTGAACAAAATTCAGATGACAATCTCTGTAAATCACTGTTTCATACCAGCACCATGCAGAGTAAAACATTAAAAATGGGGAAAATAAAGAGTTCAAACACCAGCATCTTTTAGTCAAAGCAGGTTAAATACATCTCAGGTGTGTCATCTAAAATCACACTCAAATATAGATTCAATCTGAACAATAATTGAAGCTAAGGTAAAAGGCATGCCAATCAAAGTAGACGTGAGCTCTCCATGACACTGACACCAAATATAATAACCTGACATTAAGAGACCCATTAGTTGCATGTATTCCTTCAAAGGCAATGCTATCTCATCCAGAACAGATCACTTTTCTAATTCCTAAGCATGAAAAACATTAATTCACAATATTTCCTTTTGTAAGAGCTAGTTTTGAGACTAAAAAATGTTCAGGAGACTGTAATATGAACAAACTGTTGCAAACTACTTCATCATCAGTGAAAAGACTTATCTTGTTCATCTTTCATAAGGCCTAAAAGCCTGGCTGTGTTCCCAAGTCTGGGGAGCCGAATGTGTTAAGCAATATAGCCATTTCCTGATTGTATTGATGACAAGTATCTTGCTCCCATGTAGATGTAATCTGGATGTTTTAAAGGTTTTTTTATTGTTTTATTGTTTTAAAATGTTTTTAAGATTTTTAATTGTAATATACTTTCTGAATTCTAAACCACGTAGAGTCATTTACTCAGATGGGTGGCTATAGAAATTGAATAAATAAATAAATTTCCATCTGATCATATGAAATAAAATAAAATATTGGAAAATCTCTGATTTAAAGTGCATAGGGATATATTAATTCTATATGGGAATATATCAGCTGCTGGAATAACAGAGTTTTATTTGCCTCCAAATTCTAATGAACCAACAGAAGGCAAAAATTGGTTATAGAAAAAAACAGTAATACTTTAATAACCCAGCCTACATCAGATTTCACTACAGGCTGATTTAGCTATAAAAAGCAATTTATTGCAGGTGCCAATTAGAATTTACCTAAGGTACATGCTAATATCTAGCCATTCCCAAGCAGAAAACATTTGTTGTTCATAGAGATAGTGTCTCTATGTTATTTTTTGTTTATCCCATACCCTACTCTTGGGTAGCCCTGTTTTTGTAGGCTATTTCATGGCTGAGGTCCAGTGTAGTTTACCGATGTCATCAGTGTCACCATCACTGCTGTACCTTCTCCTCTTTCAACTTTAATGGCAATTATACAATTAGAAAAAGACAAATTCTGATCTTCTGACATGTTTCTAAATTTTCCTGATTACTGTCTTAGTGTACAAAGAGCAGGGCTTAAATAGGCTCATATTTTTAGGACAGATAAGTATCAAATGAAATTGTTTTGTTATTGTTGTGACTGTAGTTGCTGTTTTGTTAGAGGATGGATTGGCTCCATTTTTTTCACTAGATTCAATGAGTATCATCTGCATTATACCAAGGCTGCAGGGCACGCCGATAAAAACATTACTATTTTAGCCGTCATGTATTAAAAATAAATCTATGAACATGATTTTATCTGTTTCTGTTCTGTTTTTGCTGTAGAACATAAAACAAATTTTCAGAAATGTTATTACAGATCCAAACCTTTGTTCTGTTTCTAAGCAAGGAATAACAGACCTTTGTCTGAACTGTGAATGTGATTATATTTTAATTATCCTCTAGTGAAGTTGGCAATAGTTATTATATAAAAGTTGTTAAGTCTGGTGACAAAAATTGTAGGAGCAAGGTTAAACATGAATATTGAGAAGAAAGTTATCTGGCTGCCTTCATAAATTGTTTTAATTTGCTAAGGTCGCCTCCAACCTGGAGAACCAATAACATCTAGCAATGATAAGTAAAATTTATTTTTCAAGATAATCTCCAGACATGGATTGTATGCATTTTACCTTATCCATTGGATGTGACAACAGAGGAAAGACAAGAGCTGGAAGACTAATAGGGAATTATTGTATACTTTTTTATTTTATGAATACTAGTGGGGGAAAGGTATTTTAAATTATGCTGCCTTGAATTTCAATGAACAGGTTTCTGAAAGTCCCAGTGCTATGATACTTTAAAGTTGCAATTGGGTTCCAAAAGAACTATAGTACTGGCAAGTGAGGGTCTGCCTGAGGTGTATGTGGGGGAGGGATGGCAACTAAAAAAGTCAGTATAGCCCAGAAATCAAAGCCCCGGCCACTTTTTAGTTTTGTCAATGCATATGAAAAAGGGATAGGATTTCAATTATCAGATGAGGTTACTATCAACTTCTGCAGGTACTGACCCAAATAAATAAGGTGACCAACTTTTTTACAATGAAAAGGAGGACACAAATAAATTGAAGAAAAATATCGTAAAAACTGGCTCGGCCCATGGAAGGTCAACTGCCTGTCGTGCCCCTGCCCGCAGCCGCCCCGCCAGCACCACTGCCTTGCCATGTAGAGTGGGCACCGTAGCTCCCAAAGCACCAGCTGTGCCAGCTCTGGCCCTGGGAGGCAGCCCACCATCGACACACCCCGCCTGCAGTTGCCCCGTGTAGAGAGGGCCCCGCGGTTCCCACAGCACGGTATCTCCGGAACTAACTAGGAGATGGTGTAGTTGGGTAGCAGGCAGGGGTGCTAAGTTCCTGCCAATTTATTTATTTATTTATTTATTTATTCGGATTTGTATGCCGCTCCTCTCCGAAGACTCGGAGCGGAGTCTTTGCCTTCGCTGCAGACAACTTGCATTTGCAAAGTTTGCCAGTTGGGTGTTTGGCATGCTCAGCAGCAATTCCTATTGGCTTTCGAAAGCCAATAGGGGTAGTAGCACAGCTCATGCAAAAGTTGAAAAAAAAACATCAAAAAAAGGTGCCGGAACGCCGTTCTGAGTATTCTATGAGAAAAAAAAAAGCCCTGCAGATTAGTCTTCAAATATTAAAAGGGACATGTAGGAGGACACTTTACGAGGAAGGACAGAGCTTACAAAAGGAGGACTGTCCTTCCTAAAGGAGGACGGTTGGTCACTTTAAAATAAAGGCGGTGTACCTCTTGTTGTGAACATTATCCTTATTCCCAACAATTTCTATTTATTCTACATCCAAATTCTACTTTTACTTCTACTAATCAAGGAAGATGTACAAGCTCTTTGCTTATTCTGAACATAAACAATAGTTTAGAGTACTAACTTACAATTTACAGTGATACTATATTACTAGTAGTACTACTATAGTATTATAGTATGGCATATATACTACCTATATACTTTTATGTATTTGTTTGTTTGTTTGTGTGCTTGTTTGTTTTTCAACTGCCCATCTCCCTCAAAGAGTGACTATGTTTTACTATATATACTATACTATGTAGATCAGTGGTTCTCAACCTTTTTAATGCTGCGACCTCCAACCAGTCGTAAGTCGAGGACTACCCAACCAGTCGTAAGTCGAGGACTACCCAACCAGCCATAAGTTGAGGACTACTTCCCTACCCGAGAGCGCCATGCATGCGTGCCACCCCCTGAGCCAGCCAAGGCGTAGCTGGCAAGGGGCAGCGACGGCGCAGGGTGACCACCACCTGGGCCACCAGCTGGCCCAGCCCAAGGGAGGTAAGGCACCCGCTGGGCCTCACGCGTGCCAGCAACATTCCCTGCACCTGCTGGCCTCCCACCTCCCACCCCTGGCCCTCTTTTACTTACATTTTTAGTAATTGCTCAGCAGGAAAGGGTGGAAACTTCCAGACATCTCGTCTTCGCTGCAGACAACTTACAGCACCGTTTACAGACTGGGACTTTTGGCGGGCTCAGCAGGGCAGAGACAGCTTGGACAATTCCTATTGGCTTTTGAAAGCCAATAGAATTAGACTCTATTCAAGAGAGTCTATTCTATTGGCTTTCAAAAGCCAATAGAATAAGAGGGAGTAGCACAGCTAAGGAAAAGGGGGAAAATGGTGGACTGTGTTGTTTGGCGACCCCGTGAAATGGTCGTTTGACCCCAAATGGAGTTGCGACCCACAGGTTGAGAACCACTGATGTAGATACCAATAAAGGAGAATATTTGTAGCTCAGATTGAAATGAGGGATCATTGATGCTCTAGGACAGTGTTTCTCAACCTTGACAATTTTAAGGCATGCGGACTTCAACTCCCAGAATTCCACAGCCAGCATTGCTGGCTGTGGAATTCTGGGAGTTGAAGTCCACATGCCTTAAAATTGTCAAGGTTGAGAAACACTGCTCTAGGACTTGGTGTTTTCTTGCAGACATTCCATTATCAATACTAGGTAACATCATCAGTGATTTGCTGATAAGCATGAATTTGCTCTCTGTTTATATACAGTAGCTTGCCCTGACAATTTTGACCTTGATAGTTCCTTGATTAGAATATTATTTTCTATTTTATGATGTCTTTTGCCATGTATTTTCTATCTAACATTATTTCCTGTTGATCTGGATGTTTGCTACTGAAGAGGATGTGTTCTGGTCTTTTTGTTGCTTTCTTAGCTTTTCTTATTGACTCTTTTGAATGGTGTGTAAATATGCTTTATTTTTGTGTGTCTATTGATGACTGATTTGCCTGAATGCTAAGCTTCAAGGAATTCTCTAGCATTTTTGGAATTTGCTTGATTGCTAGGATGCTCACAGTTTTCCAGTTAAACTACTGTATGGTTGAGTCTGTCCATGTGTTGTAAGATTAAAGAGGTTTCATTGTGTCTTCTGACTTTTAGTTGGTGTTCATGGATGTGGTCTGCTAGTCTTCTGCTACCTGTCCTCTATAACAGCAGTCCCCAACTTTTCCAGCTTGGCAGCCCAGCCCAGACTGGTGTGGGCTGTGTGTCAGGCACATGCATGTGCATGCACAGCTCCATTTGTGTGAGTGGCATGCACATGCCCTTCACTTGCATGAATGGAACTTCATGCATGAGCACGTGACCTCCACCTGCATGAGTGTAGCTTTGCATGCCTGCATGCATTTGCCCACTGCTCGCATGAGTGGACCTTTACGTGCATGTGCTTGCTCATGTCTCCTGTGGCCCAGTTTCAAACAGGCCACAGCCTGGTAGTGGGTCACAGCCCAGGATTGGGGACCCCTGCTCTATAAGGGCTTGCAGTACTTATACCATATGTTGTAGTTCAAGCTTGTTTTTTTTTTCCTTAGGCTACAAGCATGCTGCAAACTCAAAGTTTAAATTTTTGTAGCACCCACCCCACAGTTGCAGCACCCACAAAATCAGTTGCCTAAGAATCTTCATTGACAGAACAAAGATACTGTCACTAATAATCTTTATGACATTTTTCTTACTTGCTAAATTCAGAAAGATTACAGATTCTCCAAACATAGTGCCTTCCAGATTTTTGGATTTCAAATCCCAGCATCCAAGAAGCAATTATCCAGGCAAGAGATAGGAAAGGTTGTAATCCAAGATATGTTAAGGGTGAAAATATGGCTCAGGCTAATTTTTAAGTCAAATACTATTAAGGTGGCAGATGACAAATACGGTAACTCTTGTTTGCTTGTGTTGAACAATCCAAGTGTTTGGAAAGTAGGTATTAGAAATGTACATATACAGAAATCTTAGTTTGCAACACTGACCAAAGCTGTTCTTTATCTTGATGCTGCTTTTTAATTTAATTCCATATCTGCAATTCTAGTACTAGTTTCATACATTTGTTTTAAATATATAATGGAAAAATAAAAAGTGATTTCCAAAAGTGTCTTTCATTTTGGTAATTTGCAAGGCTCTTTATTTTATAGATTAACAAATATGAACGTTGAGAAAATTTTATTTGCAAGTAAATCATAATTTAACCAAAGACCTTATCTGCCTTGCCATTACACCCTAACTAGAATTTCATTATCCTGCTTAAACTTTATCAATATATCTGGCTGATTTCCATAACCACAGGTCCTGCTTTTGCTGTCATACAAAAACTTTCAAAAGCCTTTCTTTCATAAAATTGGGAAATCTATCTTATCAAATGTCTTAAGTAATATCTATGGCAAGCCTTCTTTAACAAGTTTCAAACTATGTTTCAGGATTTTATTATTGCATCTTTTATTTATGGGAAGGAAAAAGCTCATTTAAACATTTGCCAGAACTGACACATACTGCACAATAGCTATTTCTAAGTTAAAGTATTAAAGTCTTGCATAAAACAGCTTAACTGAGGAAAGTACAAAATACAGATAAGTTCCTGTTTTAAAATGATCAGTATGCTGTTCACATCTACTTTCTTTTCCTGTGACTTCTACATTCATCCCAGTTTTTTTTTTACCAGTGAATAGTTCTGGCAATTATGTATTTTATTTGAATATTTACAAATAATACATGTTTATAATGTAGTCAACCTTGAAGAGAGTATTGCCTTGGGCCCCTACTTGTGGACAGAACGTAATCCAGTATATGACCAGTAACTGAAGGCATCCAACTTGGTTTTATTTTAAGTCTAAAGTGAACATGGACTGAATTGCTAATGATACAGAAAACTATCATGTAAAAACCAGGACATGCAGCCACCTGCACAGATACTCATATCTGTTCCTTCCACATCAGTTTTTCCAAAAGAAGATTTGGCAGTATCAAAAACCTAAAGACAAGTCTCTTGACTTCTCTTAAAAGAAACAGGCTATAGAGTGGAGATGGAGAAGGAAGAAAAATGAATAATTTTAAAATCCAAATTCTAACAAACATGTATCACATTGATATATGAAAACTTCTTTTCTGTTTGAAGGGTATTTTTTCCTTTAGCACATAGATATAAGTTTAACCCACCTGAGAATTCTCAGTGACGAGTGAAATGAACCACTAAAATGATGTGCAGCAGCTATCCCCACTTCCTTTCATTTTAAGGAAATGAATGCATAGGAAAAGTTTCTGATAGACTGTGTCCTCTGCCATCATTTTCTGATCCAGTGATATTAAAAGAACTGACAATAAAAAAGAACTTGTTTCTCTTTGTCACACTCCTTTGACTAATCATGAAACATGATTACCGGGATTAAAATAAATCCTGGCCCACAGTGCTTTTTTATTTCTTTAAACAAAAGGGCAAGAAGACATTTGACTCATAATAAAGGTCCATGCAGCAGAAATACTCTTTGGTAACCAGTGACTAGTTTTGTGGGGCTTGGATGAATATGATGAAAGGGCAAGAAACCTTGTTGAACTCTTGGCACACTTCTCTCTTTATAATCCAGGGAGTGGGGAATCTGTTATTGCTAGCACAATAAAGCTTAGCTTGTTGAATATCTAGTCTTTTTTAAATTCAGGCTGTTTCAGCCTAGAAATGACTGCTCTGTCTGTTTAGAGCTTTTTTAAAAAAATAATAATAAATTCTTTGTTCCTCTTTGTCTATGAGATTTTTAGATTAATTCCAAATAAATTAATTTGCTCCTTCTGAATAGATTTTATGGAAATAATATCTTCAAAAGTTCCTTTTCAAGTCTGGGACACAGAAATATTTGTCCAACTTCTATGAAATGTTTTAGATTTCCAAAGTTTGTATATTAAAACCATGGTTGCATTGTAATGCTGAATTCTTACCTAAAACCCTGTTATCATTCTACTTGATAATGTTGCAACATGCTTACAGGCTAAGAGTATCTTATTATGCTTATGGTATGAGAAATACAGCCTCAGTCTATAATTTTGTTAAAGCAAGAAAATAATGTGCATAGAGTTCTTCTTTTCAGTGTTAACCTTTTTACCAAAGTTAGTGTAACAGAAAAGATTGCAGAAACTATTCATTTTGTCAAATGCTTATATTATATATAAAAAGTTGGCTCTTACAAAGCAAAAAAGATACCAAATGCTTCTAATTAGGGAATAAATATTCCATTTTTATTTTGGATTAATTTTGCTAGGGAAATGAAATATCTATCTTGTTTCCAATATTTTAAAAAATGATGGAGCTCAGAGACTATCTAGTTAGGTGCTTCTTGGTATTCAAATTAATTGTGTTTCTACTAGTAGCAGACAACCTTGAAACTGCTGTTCCAGCAAATATAAATAGCTGTATTCTGGTGCCTTGGTTGTAGAAGCCACTCTGAGTTGAATTACATAGGTCACATGCAGATTTAATCAATCAGTATTTGGTTTCCCTTGGTATATTTCTGCCACTGTTGCCTTCCTTGCCTACTTTTATTGCCTTATTTGACATACCTTAAAGTGGTATGCCCTTGATGGGATTTTTTTTTAGGAAAAGATTTGTTTTATAGTAGTTACCAGTTTTAGTCCAATTACTAGCAGAGAGATTATGCTACATTTTAAAAATAAAAATTCTGTATCTCATAGAATTCACAAGTTCTGTGAACTAATGATGATAACTATGCTTGTGCTTCTACTGTAGCTCTCTAAAATGTCCAACCAATTATCACATCTGTATTTAAATTTCTCTTAGAATCTCATTTAAATATTTTGAAATCCAGCTACTTATAGAATATTACATTTGTATGTAACATTATCTCTTAATATGCTAAGTAAGAGATTTGACGTTCATAGGACTACATTCTTCAAGATCTGATGTGCACAAGACAACATTCTTCATGTCAGGTTTATGAAATCAGAACATAGGTATCATTTAGTAATTTGCAACAATTACAATTCTGTGTAAACTTTCTCCCTCCTAACACCCATGTCTATGGATAATACATTGTAAATGAAGCTATTTTTTTATCAGTTGTGAGGGATACCTAGACTATTCCATGGTTTCAGAAAATTATGTGGTGATGATTACATTAGAACATCTTTCCCTTGCATTTTCATTTTACTGCTTCATTTTTCATCCTCCAGTTATCAAATTTCCTGTTGTAATAAAAGCATTCTGTTGTCCTAACTGAAATCTCAGATACAGAATGTGTAGTTCTCAGTATCTAGTAAAATATAGTAATGCGCACAGCAACCATTTTTATTGAACTAGTTGTGATATGTTTAGTAAATGAGAACTTTCAAAGACTACCAACAAAAGCATTATATTCCCGTTCATACAGCAAAACACAGTTGAAAACATTTGATAAATTAATATGCTTTACATTATATTTACCTCTGCTGTATAAAAACTGGTAAAAGTTCTTGCATAGCCTGCAGTAGTTAGACATGGTAAGTGGTCTTCTATAGTATGTATGTGTGTGTGTATGTTGAAGTCATTTCTCCATTCATATATTTTTTGAGGTTTTCAAAACATGAAATACTTGGAATTATTTTTGCTATTAAAATGCTAGATATGTAACTGAGCACTATAAACAGGTATTATAGATTCATATTTCTTTCAATGTAATTTTCAGTTGTATTAAGATGTTGAACTGTCAAAACTCATTACTTACAGGAATAAAATGAAAATGGAAACTAGTGTAGCAACAGACATCTACCACAACACAAAGGTCCTGCTTTCCTTTGCACATATGTCAAAATATGACAGTCATATTGCTTCCTGAAGAGATTTATTTAAACTTTCAATACAAAAGATGAACATGCAGCAATATTCCTTTTTTCAACATTGCACAAGTCATATCTATATTTGGAACTAATAAGTTTTATCATGGCATACAGCAAGAAGCTGTTTTACTCAAGTGGAAATATTTTTTTAAAACTGATGTTACATTTTTATTTTCAGTAAAATATATTGGGAACAACACTGTCAAGCTCAATTGAACAACCTGCACATCTGTTCCTTTACTTTTGTACAAACACACATACATTTCCCTTACATCCCATATTTCAAAGATAGTAAGAATTAGAAACATCACACTTTTTTTAGATCTTAATTTTCTTGTCTGTTTTCCTTGTTTAAATAGCAGAAACTTCCCCAGTTATTATTTCCCCATACCAGTTGTAGTATGGAGAAAAATGCAGGAATGCTCTAAGCAATTAAAAGAACGTGATTTGCTCACTTCAGCCTGATGTTCTTCCAGAAGCTTCATGTTAAATATGTTAAATAGGATGGAAAAAGGGCTGATTCATGGGTTGTCCAAAGGCCTCCAACAAATCACATTTGAAGATGACTGCTCAGGGAGGATCAAAACTATTGTGATGTTATGCCTGCAACTCCTAGCCTTTGTACTTGTTCTAATATTGAGTGGTCAGCTATGTTGAAGGCTATCGAAAGATCCAGCAAGACAAAGTCCATCAGAGTTTCCATCTCCTATTCAGACTTGATTCTAAATTGATTTGGAATCACAAATTTTCTTTGTGAGGCATCTAGGTAAACTGAGTAGTATGCATGAATATAGTAAATGGAAATGGCTTTGAATGTCACTTTTTCACTAGGCTTTGTGCTCCTATTCATAATGAGTATTGTTATAGTGATTTATTTATAAACATGATTTCTAGTTGAGTAGCTTAATGAAATAAAGACAGATGACAGAAACTTCTCTCTAATGCTTCTTGAACATCAGGGGAATCATTCCAGATATTTCTAATGCAGCAGAGTCCTGTCCAACAAAATTTTCTTATAATTTAAGTCATAAGCCATGCAGAAAGGAGAAAACAAAAAGCAATTTGTAAAATATGAGTTTTAAATATTAATGACTTAACTTTATCAAGAAGCAAAGCTCTTGCATCAGCTGGGCCAATCCAAAATTCCTTTAATGCAGCGGTTCTCAACTTGTGGGTCGCGACCCCTTTGGGGGTCAAACGACACTTTCACAGAGGTTGCCTAAGACCATCGGAAAACACATATTTCCGATGGTCTTAGGAACCGAGACACCGCTCCTCTATCGGGCCGCCGCCCTCCTCCTCTTCCTCCGCCGGCTCCTCCACCTCCAGAGTGCCCTTCTCCGACAGCTCCTGCTCCTGTCACTGCAGTGCCATCGTGCACGCCCCCGACACCGCCCCAGGCCAGTTCAGCTGCGTGGGCGGCTGGGCTGAGCCGAGCCAGGTCTGGGCTGCTGCTGGTGCTGCTGCTGGGCTGCAGTGCTGCTACCGCCACTGCTGGCTGAGCTGAGCTGCGGCGCCGAGCCGGTCCCCACACCTCCTGGTTGCCCAGCTGTGCTCCGCCCGGTCACCCTCTGCGCCGTGCCAGAGCCTCCCTCACACCGCCCAGCCCACCTCCCTTGCCATTGGAGGCCACCTTGGCTCTCTGACACCTGGCATGGCCCTGGGGCTGGCGGGCAGGAGCGGCTCCTTCCCAGCTCGCCGGGCTCTGGGCCTTGGAGGCGGCCAGGCGGCGGCGATGCCCGCATGTGTGCCCAGCCGGCCGAGCCGGGAAGGGAGAAGTGGCAGCTTCCAAGTGGGAGCTGGCACTCAAGCCGCATCCCTCTCACATGTGATGAGTCGGGAAAGGATCGTGGTAGTAAAGGGTTGCACGGCATGGAAAGGGGCTCCCACGACCCCACCGCTGCGATGGCACTAAGGAGGCTGGAGGGGTGGGCAGGTCCCGGGGGCAGCTGGGAGAGGGCAAGAGATGCCGGGATGAGGATGGGGGGCTGCAGGTTGGTGGGCGCGAGAGGACGGTCAGCGGCTCCGAGGCGCGCGGATCCTCCGCGTGGCTTCCGAGGCCCCAGAGGTGACGCCGCTTGGCTCTCTGCCAGGTTCTCCGCCAGAGCCTGCCCCCTCCCCGGGCAATTGTGCGGAGCTGCTTGTGCGTCCTTGCCTGCAGGCAAGGCTGTGTGCCCAGGCTGAAATGCAGCGCTTTTCCTACTGCTTCTCCTCCCGTTGGTCAAAGAGGCAGATGCGATTTCCCTTTCCATGGTTCTTTTCATCTGCACTGGAAAGGACATTTTGGGCTATTTTATTCCTTTCACGTCCTGGCTTTCTATCAATTGAGGCAGATTACAGAGCCGCGATCCACTCCTGCGAGCCGGCAACGGGGCGCCGAAATCAAAGGAGAAAACTCGTTTTGGAGCTGTAAGAAAGGATCCCTCTCCCCCACCCCGACCCCCACCACAAGCAGCACCAGAGTTTGGAAAGGTGCTGGTCTGGGACCCTTGGCTATGGGAACAGGCCGGCGGCAGCTCTGCTCAGATATGGGGGACAAAAAAAACCGGCTGGAAGGGAAGAGAAATCATTTGAGCAGACTCCGTTTGGATAAGGCTTCGCAGCTCAAAGCATTGGCACCAGTTTTAATCCGGGTGTTTGTGCTTTCTTACCCCTGCATGTGCGTGCCTGTGCATTTTTCCCGGCGGTAGCCAAAAAGGGAGGGGAAGGGGCAATGGGAAGCGTCCTTTGATACATCATTTGCACTCCCGCCTCCCCAATCAGGCTTATTTGGAAACCTGGCTTCCTCAATCAGTCACCGGGGGTTAAAATATCTTTCCCCGTTGGGCATTATAAAGCATCTTTTCCTTCCTTCCTTCCTTCCATCTCCATCTCCATCTCCATCCCTTCCCCTTCAATCTCTCTCCTTCCTTCCTTCCTTCCATCTCCATCCCTTCCCCTTCAATCTCTCTCTCTCCTTCCTTCCTTCTTTCCTTCCTTCCCCCTTCAATCTCCTTCCTTCTCCATCTCCTTCCTTTCTCCTTCAATCTTCCTTCCTTCCTTCCTTCCTTCCATCTCCATCTCCATCCCTTCCCCTTCAATCTCTCTCCTTCCTTCCTTCCTTCCTTCCTTCCTTCCTTCCTTCCTTCCTTCCTTCCTTCCCCCTTCAATCTCCTTCCTTCCTTCCATCTTCATCCCTTCCCCTTCAATCTCTTTCTCCTTCCTTCCTTTCTTCCTCCTTCCTTCCTTCCTTCCTTCCTCCCTCCCTTCCTTCCTTCCTTCCTTCCTTCCTTTCCCCTTCAATCTTCCTTCCTTCCCCTTCCCTCCCTCCCAACATTTTTGAGCAAGAAAGAGTAAGCTTCTCCAGCGAGCATTGCTATATTGTTTTTGTAATTAATGCTTTAATTATGTTCAATTCGTAACAATGAAAATACACCCTGCATATTAGATATTTACATTATGATTCAAAACAGTAGTAAAATTACAGTTATGAAGTAGCAACGAAAATAATTTTATGGTTGGGGGTCACCACAACATGAGGAACTGTATTAAGGGGTCGCAGCATTAGAAAGGTTGAGAACCACTGCTTTAATGTATGAGGCATTCCCAGAGGTGAAGGAAAATCAGTAATAGGAAAAGCTTTGTATAAGGATAATATTTTTTTAAAGAGATATGAAAAATGATAACTGATCCTACTTTTCCCTAGACAGTATTCTCCAACTTTTAGATGATTTCAGTTATTTCAAATTCCCAACTGGTTACTGGCCACCTTTTTAGAAATTTTTGAGTCTTATATCTTCCCACCAATCTGGTTTGCTTCCTGAGCAGAGCAAACAAAGAGAAAGTGAAATCCTTTAATATGGAAATAGAACTCTGTATTATTTGTTTTACTCTGCTTTCTTTAGAACAACTTGGACTTACCCCCTCCAGCTATGACTGTTTGATGCCTATTTGTTTTATATATATTGTATATAAAAGCCATCCCAAATTATACAGGTGCAACTACACAGATTGAGTCCATGACAATCTAGCTCTAACCTGTTCTCCCTTTAGATCTCTCAATGGTGTATTCATCACTACTGTAATTAAGTTACAATGTGAGTTTCTTCCACCTTTCCCAGCATTGGATTCTTTCCTGAGAGCCAGTCTTTGCATGCTGTGTCTGAAGTAAAATAAATTGACTCTGGTCATTTGTGCCTATAATAGTTTTTTTGGTTTTATTTTTATTAATCACATTTTAAAACTGCTCATCTTCCTCACAGAGGGACTCTGGGTGGTGTTTAATAAAATATTAAATTATTTAAATGTAAAATTTAAAAGAGCAAGTGATATCAAAATTAGTTAAAAATGGGGGTAAGATTTTCAGGGTACTAGCCAGCCCCATAACATTATGTTATGTTATTATTTCTATATTTGTGTGATAATTATTATTATTATTATTATTATCATCCAAACAAAGTTTCAAAATTTCACTACTGCTTTAACATACTTTCTGAAAGCAAGGAACAATGAATTGCCTGTCCCCCCAGGAGAAAGTTGTCCCATACAGTGGGGATCAACACTGAGAAAAACCGTGCCATGGGCCTTACCCTTTTAAATTCATATGAGTCTCTCCATAGGCCCCCCCTAGATGTCCTAATTAGATGAACAAATTTCTACAAAGTGTAGGTTAACCATAATTAATACAAATTATTGCAAGATCTCAGTAGATTTACTCCAAATGCACTTCTATATATAGCAAATGCAAAACTACAATATGCGGAAGGGTATTTCATTTCTATGACATAATATTTCCATTATAGTTATTTTATATGCTTCTAGTTGTTTAGTCCTCCTATTGTATATCTCAAGGTCAGATTCAAGTTCAAACATGGGTATCTTAAATTCCAATGCTCTGCTCTAACGCAGTGGTACAGAAAAAAGCCAAACAATCATTTGGAAGAAGTAGGGGGAGCAAACAAGCAATTTTAATGCAAGAAAAGTTACATGTTGTGATAGATGATTGATGGATTGATGATGATGATGATGATGATGATGATGATAGATATATGATAGAGATAGATAGATAGATAGATAGATAGATAGATAGATAGATAGATAGATAGATAGATAGATAGACAGATAGATAGATGGTTTCCAAATATTTGGATGATATATAAAATTCTTCTACTAAAGCTATAGAAAATTGTTTTATTTTAAAATTGCATTTATACCCAAGCAAAAGTATAAAAAATGCTGTACTTTGTCTCTCAGGTGCAGATCTTACATTATTGGAAATCCTTTTCAGATGCCCTTTAATAGATCTATTGAATTGAACATACTGCTATTTTATGGATATTATACTGTTGTGGTTTTGAAGTATTCATAGAGGGTGACTAAATTATATCTTAATGTACTGTTGGCTCTCTGTATTTTTGAATCTTACAATTTTTATTATAAAGTACATCATTAAAACATTAAAATATAATTTAACTATCCTTTTTCTCTGTGGTGTCTAGGGAAGAGTTTTCTAAGGCCCATTATTTTTCTACTGCTTATCAATCTGCCCTACCTTAAAAACAAAAACAAAGAACAATTTGAATGAGAATAATTTTAGAAGTATTACCATAATTGTGAAAAATATTTCCAACTCTTAAATCTTTTATCAGGCAAAACATGTATTCCATGAAATGGCTAGAGAACTGTAGACTTTACCCTGAGTGCTAAACTTTCTGCAAAAACAGCAGCAGATGGGACAACCAACAGAAAACTACACTGATGAAAATAGGGGAGATTTAGTAGGAGCAGACACAATCTCTGAGTCCAAACTCTAAGGCCTTTCACTTAAAGAAAGGCCAACTTGCTGCAGCAAGTGGTTCAGCTTGAACATCACAGGGTTTTGTGCCAGGAGAGACACTCGTATTATTCATCAAAGTGAGGAGTTCATCTAGGTATACTGTTTAGAAGTGGGGTGCTGGCTCACTACACCATTTTATTTCAGAGGTATCCTTTATTAGAGATTTCAATAAAGTGAAACCAAGTTCTTCATGGTCATAAATAGCACTTGTAGCAAAGAGTGATGATATCAACATGACAAGACCCATGCAGTGATTTTCTTATGCCAATACCATAGTTATCAATTTGCATTCTGGCATCTGACCTTAGTGCATAACTTGTGGCATTTGTATGAAGTTGTCACCATGTACACTTTGTCATTTGTCTTTCCTTGCCCCAACAACAGATGCTCCTGCCCATACTAAATATTTTGGAATGATTTTTTCTTTCTTTTACAATCTGGAGAATAAATAAAATAATAAAATATCAATAAAGGTTCAATTCTTAACCTGTTCATCTGTGCAAATATTTATATTTCTACTATTGTATTTGAGCACAGGTGAACACATATATGGGATATGGATTGATCACTTGGATTCTATTAAATAGTTCCTATATCCCTCTTGAGAATTCTCTGTTCTCTTAAGGCATTCAGAATACTGTCATTTTTTTACCAAGAACTCCTCTCCAATGCTGCATTAAGTTAAGTGGTGAATAATAGGGCTGGAAGGAACCTTGGATATCTTCTAGTCCAACCCACTTTCCAAGGCAGGAGACATTGTACCACAGGCTGCATTAACAGAAGGATAGAATCAAGATCGCGTGAAGTGTTAATACCATTTTATAATGCCTTGATAAAACCACATTTGGTTTGAAATACTGCATCCAGTTTTGGTTGTCATGATGTAAAAAAGATGTTGAGACTCTAGAAAGAGTACAGTGACAAAGATGATTAGGGGACTGAGGCTAAAACATTAAGGAATGGTTGTTGGAATTGGGTATGTCTGGTTTAATGGAGAAAAGGACTAGGGTAACATGATAGCAGTGTTCTAATATCCTAGGGGTTGTCACAAAGAAGATGGAGTCAACCAGTGGTGGGATTCAAATATGTGAATAACTGGTTCTCTGTGTGGATGTTGCTTCCAGAAGTCCATTCTGGGCCTGGGCAACAGAAAATTACCTACTGGTTCTGCTGAACTAGTGCAATCTGGCTGAATCCCACCACTGGAGTCAACCTATTCTTCAAAGAATAAGCTAAAACATATAAAGAACGGTTGCTGGAATTGGACATCTTTAATTTAATGTAAAGAAGGCTTAGGGGTGACATGATAGCAATGTTCCAATATCTCAGGGGTTGCCACAAAGAAGAGAAAGTCAAGCTATTCTCCAAACCACCTGAGGGTAGGAGCAGAAGTAATGGATGGAAGAAGAGAATCAAGGAGAGGAGCAACCTAGAATTAAGGAGAAATTTCCTGACAGTTAGAACTATTAATCAGTAGAACAACTTGCTTCCAGAGGTTGTGATGCTCCAACACTGGAAGTTTTTAAGAAGAGACTGGACAACCATTTGTCTGAAATGGTAGATGGTTTCCTACACCATTTGAGCAGGAGGTCAGACTAGAAGACTTCCAATGTCCCTTCCATCTTTGTTATTGTTATTTTGTTCTGTACCATCTCAGACAAATGGTTGTCAAGCCTTTTCTTGAAAACCTCCAGCAACAGAGCACACACAGTTCTGGGAGGCAAGTTGTTCCACTAATTAATTGTTCTCATTGTCAGGAAATTTCTCCTTAGTTCCCCATTGGATCTCTCTTTGATGAGCTTCTACCCATTGCTTCTTGTCCTATTATCAGGTGCTTTGGAGAATAAAGTGATATCCTCACCTTGACTTTCAAAAGGCTTTTGACAAAGTTCCTCACCAAAGGCTCCTAAAAAAGCTCTCCAGCCACGGAATTAGAGGACAGGTCTTGTCCTGGATTGGTAACTGGCTAAATTGTAGGAAGCAAAGGGTGGCAATAAATGGACAATTCTCCGGATGGAAAGAAGTGAGAAGTGGTGTACCCCAAGGTTCAGTTTTGGAACCTTTACTTTTTAATTTATTCATCAATGATCTGGATGTAGAAGTTAATAGTGAGGTAGCCAAGTTTGCTGATGACACTAAATTGTTCCGGGTTGTGAAAAGTGAAACTGATTGTCGGGAGCTCCAGAAGGATCTCTCGAAATTATGTGAGTGGGCAACAAAGTGGCAAATGCATTTTAACCTAAACAAGTGCAAAGTTATGCACATCGGGGCAAAGAACCCCAATTATACTTACCAACTGATGGGGACCAAACTTTCTGAGACAACCCAAGAAAGGGATCTTGGGGTTTTGGTGGACAGCTCGATGAAGATGTCAACCCAATGCGCAGCAGCAGTAAAAAAAGCAAATTCCATGCTTGGCATGATTAGGAATGGAATTGAAAATAAGTCAGCAAGTGTTGTATTGCCTCTGTACAAATCGATGGTGAGACCACACTTGGAGTACTGTGTACAGTTCTGGTCACCGCACCTCAAGAAGGATATAATGGAACTGGAAAAGGTGCAAAAAAGGGCAACAAGAATGATCAAGGAAATGGAGCGCCTCCCTTATGAAACCAGATTGCAACGCCTTGGTCTCTTCAGCCTTGAAAGACGGCGTTTAAGGGGTGACTTGATCGAAGTGTATAAAATCATGCATGGGATAGAAAAGGTGGATAGAGAAAAATTCTTTTCTCTATCACACAATACCAGGACAAGGGGGGCACTCCCTAAAGCTCATAGCTAAGAAAGTGAGGACAAATAAAGGGAAATATTTCTTCACCCAGAGGGTCGTTGATTTATGGAATTCACTTCCTGAAGGGGTCGTGACAGCTGTCAGCCTTGACAGCTTCAAGGCAGGGCTAGATAGATTCATGGATGCAAAGTGTATCGGTGGTTATTAAAACGGATGTCCATGTGCCGCCTCTATGTTGGTTGAGGCAGGCAGGATTCCCTTGGGTACCATTTGTTGGGGGTCAAGGGAAAGGGAGGGTTTTGCCTTCTCTTTCTGCTCAAGATCCCCATGTACAATTGGTGGGCCACTGTGTGACACAGAATGCTGGACTAGATGGGCTTTGGCCTGATTCAGCATGGCTCTTCTTATGTTCTTATGTTCTCTTCTCTGTGAGAATCCTTCCTACAATTGGCCCTTCTTTGGCTAATGTATAAACTATAGCGCATGCTTAATAATTTGATCCTTAGTGGGTTGGTCAAATGATATTACAAGCACTTTTGTGGTTTAAATACAAAGATATACTTTATATATATTTTAAATTTTGGAGTCTGGAACTGAATATATATTTTTTACAGATCTTTACAACATTAAATATTATTTACTTTTAAATGAAGACAGATAAAAATTTATGTCTATACAAAAAATTAGAAATATAACTCAATCCCCATTTAGACATTTATAAATACATCAATGAAATATAGCTATTAGTCATAAAAATATATTAATTGCAATTCATATTTAGTAACAGTAATAATGCCACTTATTATTTGAAGTGAGAAATAAAAAAAGTTTTACTATGTATTTGTTTTTCAAATGTTATGCATTGAAATACAGTATTTATATAATAATAATAGTAATAGTAATAATAGTAATAATAATAAAGTTGGAAGGGACCTTGGAGGTCATCAAGTCCAACCCCCTGCTCAGGAAGGTAACCCTACACCATTTCGGACAAATAGCTGTCCAGTTTCTTCTTAAAAACTTCCAGTGTTGGAGCATTCACCGCTTCTGGAGACAGGTTGTTCCACTGGTTAATTGTTCTAACTGTCAGGAAGTTTCTCCTTAGTTCTAGGTTGCTTCTCTCCTTATTAGTTTCCATCCGTTGCTTCTTGTCCTGCCTTCAGGTGCTTTGGAAAATAGCTTGACTCCCTCTTCTTTGTGGCAGCCCTGAGATATTGGAACATTGCTGTCTCCCCTCGTCCTTCTCTTCATTAAACTAGACATACCCAATTCCAGCAACCGTTCCTTATATGTTTTAGCCTCCAGTCCCCTAATCATCTTTATTGCTCTTCTCTGTACTCTTTCTAGAGTCTCAACATCTTTTTTACATCATGGTGGCCAAAATGGATGCAGTATTCCAAGTGTGGCCTTACCAGGGCATTGTAGAGTGGTATTAATATTTCACATGATCTTGATTCTATCCCTCTGTTAATGCAGCCTAGCACTGTGTTGGCTTTTTTGGCAGCTGCAGCACACTGCTCTCTTCCTCATTCATATATGCTCTCTTCCTCATTCATAAAACTGGAATTTAGTAACCATCCAACAGGTTAGCCTCTTTTTGAAAGAACCTCTTTTAATGTCACACTATCAATAAAAATATGGATTTTGCTATTATATTATTTTATGTAAACAAGGCTAGAAAAATATAATGACTTGGATTTAAAACAAAACCAAAATATTTGCAAATAATTGTTTATCCAAGAACTGTTTTTCATGTCACATGGCAAGAATCTCATATCATATATAATAATGTCACTTTATAAAACACATTTTCTTAAGCAGAACTTAATGTTGCTAAAGATACCAGGCTAGAGATGAGGGGAAGTGAAAGAGTACTACATATATCCAAACTGTAGAATCTACTATAACTTTTCTTTTTCTCATAGACTATTTATATTTCAGTTTAAGAACAGTCATAATTTAATGACCTTTCAATAGATTCTAGCATTGCAATAGCAATTCTAACCTCAATTTCACACATGCTGTCCAACTGCTTTCTGACTGACTGAAAAATCTGGCCTTGTATCAACAGGTCAAATTAAACATTCTTTAACTAATGCTTTATCAAGCCTGTGTTATATAATCAAAGTTTTGCTCATAATTGTATAAACCAGTGCCAAAGAACTTTTGATCAAATATGCCCACTGAGATTCTGTTTTCCAGCTTATTATATAAATAAGAAATAAAGGTCATTTGTTCATTCACATTTAATTAAATATATTTTAATGTCATTTCATGTTATGTACTACTGTAATTCAAATTCTAAAAGATGTCATATTTAGAAAATGTATTGTTAAAGGCCCCAAAGAAGATAAGCAATAAGTACATTACAGTCTTCTGTGTGAGAAAATAATTTATGCTAACCAGTAATGTTGTTTGTATCAGCAATCAAAGATATCAAGGTCACAATTGGTATTCTTGGGTTATTAATTGTTTTCATTTGATCAGGCAAGAATGAAGAAACAGGAAGACAATTTTGGCTGCCTGTGCCAATAAAAATTGTGATACAGGTGGTCCTTGGTTTATGACATTTTTTTCAGTGATTGTTTGAACATATGATGGTGCTGAATAAGCTGATATCAAATCAGTTGTCAGCCCTACTAGATAAACCTGACAGGAAACACGAGTAGGTGGACTAAATCTACTTCATTGTAAGGCTACATTAACAGAATTGTTCAAATCATATTTCACAACCACATTGCTTAGCAATGAAAATTCCAGTCTCAATTAGCATTGTTAGAAGAGGACTAGCTATAATCCATTTTAAGAGAAAGGATCTAATGCATTAATTTCATCTCTGTACTGCAGTTGAATTTCTGTGTCAAGAATTACTGACAGTACTACAGAGATTGAAATTCATTGGCCCACAAAATACCAAATGTTATGATGTAAAATTCTCAGCATCTTTTAATTTAGGATATTAGTACAAGGGATTATTAATTGAAGCTTATTGAAGCACTCAAGCAAAACAAAAATGACTTCTTTGGGTTGTTTACCTGGATATGTGAATTTACTGAACATAATCCTGGTGGTTATGTTGTCTTTATTCATATGAAGAGAAGTATCATACATCTATTCCTAAAGAGATTAAAAATTTAATTCACCTTTTTCTATAGCCAGGTTGTACTGATAGTATTTCAGTTGTAGTAGGTTAACTCTTTATTGCAGACCCAGTTTGGTAGTTGTTAAGGCACCAGATTAGAAACCTGAAGACCCTGAAAGACAAAGCTGTCTCAATGACCTTAGTCCAGTCATTCTTTGTCAGCCCTAAGAAGGAGGCAATGACATACTATTTCTGAAAAACCTTGTCAAGAAAACTATAGAGTCTATTCCTGGCAGTCAACAATATCTTAAAGGCACAAACTATCAGCACCAAAAAACCCTTCTTTATTGTTCAGCAAATACACTGAATATAGACTTCTCTCACTTTATGCTAGGGACACATTTCCCAAAAAGCTTTCATAAAACAAATTCAATAAAACAAGACACTGAACGAGTGGGAAATGGTGGTTACAGTTATAGTGTCAAATTTTGTAACTCCAATACAAATTTGCTCATAAATGTTTAGAGTTTTATTACTATGGACTAGGTTACTTAGACATGTTTTCTTCCTTGTCTGTGGTCTATGTACAATAAATGCATTTTCTCCATCTTTTTTTTACAACTGGAATTCTAATTTGCATGATTTCCATGGCCCACAAAGAGGTTGAATCCATAACAGCACTACAGATTATTAACATTCTTTGTTACACTGCAGATGATTTAAACCTATATTAAGGCTTGGGCTACTTTATTTTCTACAATACAACATAATATATCCAGTCTGATTTCCAATATTAGATGCTTTTCCTTGTCAATTACAATAAGGGGTTTGGTCAAATTGTTATGCCTGGGTTGACCACTTTTAACAGTAGTATTATTATGGGTACAAAAGTAAGTGAAAGATAGGTACAAGACACGTGGCTTGAACCACACTGCAACACAATGGTAAATGCAGGAATAAGGGCAGAAAGTAGTTTTGCATATTTCCAGATCTATGGAGCAAATTGATACATTGACACAAATATAACAGCCATTTTTTCATAAAAAGTAAATTTTTAGATGAAAAGTCAATCACATTATAGCACATTTGTATAAAGCAGGACAAACCTGTATTAGTTAAATCAGTTGAACCATTGTAAACTCAGTTTGGATTATTTGCAAGTTATCTGGTCAATCAAGAATTCCATTTCAGAAATTCTGATGATCTTGGAAATTGCCAAGTCCTAAACTCCGCCCATATAGGATTTTACTGCTATAAGTAAACATTCAGTATTCAGCAAGTATTCTAAAGCCAAATTGTTGCATCTGGGGCCTAAAGTGACAACAGATCAAAACAGGGCCAGAGTTACTTTTGCAACTTTAATGCCCCTACTGACTTTGTTCAACTGGAAGATAACAATAGTCCCCCCCCCTGCATACTATACAGTTCTGATTCCAAGCATTAATAGAATACATACTATAACAGAAACAACCTATGCCTACTATGTCAGGTTTTTTTGACAAGGATTTGTATTCAGGTAGAGAATCAATGGAATGAGAATATGGTTCTCTCCCCCCTACTTTTTAACATCTACATGAAACCACTGGGAGAGATCATTCATCAGCATGGAGTGAGATACCATCAGTATGCTGACGATACTCAGCTGTACATTTCCACTCCTGCCCAAATCAGTGAAGCGGTTGAGGTGATGTGCCGGTGTCTGGAGGCTGTGAGGGTCTGGATGGGTGCTAACAGATTGAGGCTCAACCCTGACAAGACAGAGTGGCTGTGGGTGATGCCTCCCACGGACATTTCAATCTGTCCCTCCATTACCCTGGGGGGTAAAGTTATAGACCCCTCGGAGAAGGTGCACAACTTGGGAGTCCTCCTCGATCCACGGCTGACATTGGAACATCATTTGTCAGCTGTGGCGAGGGGGGCATTTGCCCAGGTTCGCCTGGTTCACCAGTTGCGCCCTTATTTGGATCGGAAGTCTCTACTCACAGTCACACATGCCCTTGTCACCTCGAGGATCGACTACTGCAATGCTCTCTATATGGGGCTACCCTTGAAGAGTGTTCGGAGACTACAATTAGTACCAAATGCAGCTGCGCGAGCGGTTGTGGGCCTGCCCCGTCGTGCCCACATTTCGTCAACTCTCCGCATGCTGCATTGGCTTCCTATTGGTCTCCGAGCGCAATTCAAAGTGTTGGTTATTACCTATAAAGCCCTTTATGGCATTGGACCAGGATACTTACGGGACCGTCTTCTGCCACATACTTCCCTTCGACTGGTGAGAGCGCACAGGGTCGGCCTCCTCCGGGTCCCGTCAGCAAAACAATGCCATCTGGCGGGTCCTAGGGGGAGGGCCTTCTCTGTTGTGGTGCCCACCCTCTGGAACCAACTGCCCCCTGAAGTCCGCGTTTCCCCCACTCTCCCGGCCTTCCGGAAAAATTTGAAAACTTATCTATGCCGGCAGGCCTGGGGATGATTGTGATTGTGTCTGTATGATGAATGTGTTTGGGGGGGTCTTTTAAATGCTTTGTCGACTCGGTTTTTGGTTTTTAAATGCTGTGATGTTGTTTTTTTGTTCATGTTGTTAGCCGCTCCGAGTCCTTTGGAGAGGAGCGGCATAAAAACCCAATAAATAAATAAATAATAAATAAATGGGAACCTGATTTAATTGTCCACTGACTGTATTTGGTTACAGCTTTGATTATAGACACATTTGACACATTGATTATTGTCACATTTTCAGTTTTGCTTTTCCAATATTCTATTCCATGTGGAAAAACTCTCTATTCCTGGGAAATTTTAGACAAGATGTGCATGCCTCGTTCATGTGCTAGAAAAAAAAAGGGTTAAAGTATCAGGTTTACTCAGGTTGGATTTTCACTTTCTAGAACATTCATATCCACATGCTGAATTGGAATTATAGTATCATGTAAACATATCCATATTTATAGTTAAAGAGACTTAGTCCTTCTTAAGTGTGTGAGGTCTGTATTATGATGACAAGAAAAATCCACACTACAGAATAATAAGTGATTAAGGCACCAGGCTAGAAACCAGGACTGTGAGTTCTAGTCCCATCATAAATATGAAGAACAAACTGGATGACTTTGAGCCAGTCACTTTCTCTTAGCTCAACGTACCTCACTGGGTTGCTGTGGTGTGGAAAAATGAGAAGAAAGTAGTATTAGTTATGTTTGCCACCTTGAATTATTTATCAAAATAGTAAAAGCAGGATTTTAAAAAATCAATAAAGTTAGAGAGTAGTTCAAGTGTCAAGTTACCAGATGGCAAAAGTATTTCTAGGACCAAGGGAATGGATGTTTTGATATAATGTTTTGATATAAAGATTACAATGCTGGGAAGAATGATAGTAATCTCCTTCTGTTGTGAACCATCCCCCTTTACTTTATAATTCATAAAACATTTTTCCTAAGGAATATATCAAAAATTGCACATATCCGTCTATTCTATATCAACTGAGAGTCACCATTATCAAAATAACTAAAGAAATAGCTTGGCAAAAGTTGGCAAAACGTAAAGCTCTGCTATGATTGTTAAATGGAAGAATCCAGAACTTGCTCAGAGGACATCAAAAGTCTCTGTGTTTCACTGATGCCATCTCATGGTTGTCTGGATTTCTTCAGTCCAGATCTGTTAGATCTTGGATTTTTGTAAGAATATATAGAGTACAGCAAGAATAATTTTCTTAAGAGATTCTATTTTATCCCTTTCTTTCCAATTTATTAATATTATAGTATGGATTGTATTAAAATATCATACATTAAGGATATTTTGGATCTGACATCAAACACAACTCAGCAGACATTACAATATTAGATGTAATTGGTGGCATAGAGGTATAGAAAACTCTCAATCTTTCCTGCCATGTAGTGGTTGTCCAAATTTTTACACTTCAAAACTGGTACCGGTTTCGCTATTTATTCCAAGACTGTTGAATCTTAATACAAGTATCCCATTGGCCAAAGGAAAACAGCAATCCTAAAATGCAGTTTTTAAATTTTATTGGACAATTGTTCCTACTACAACCTTGAAATCTATGGAAAAGTGTTTGTGTGATTGCAGTCATGAATAACTGAAAGGAATGGAAGTTGTGCTAGAACAGAGATGGGTCTTAAGACCTAATAGGAAACAAAAGGCAGGAATTTCATACCTCTGCTTTCTATTTCTATTTTTCATTGGCATGAACATAATACCAAATTGAACGAGTACATCCAATTAGAATAAAAGTTTACTATTTAAACTTGCTTTGTCATGGAATACATTTATGGAATTAATGTTTACCTCTAGAGAGAAGGCAGAGGCAGAATGAATGACATTTCAGGAGACATTTTTTTGTTTCCAGTAATTGTAAATTTTCCTTTTTCTGAGCCCCTCACCATATTAGCATTTAGAGGAGGCTTCTTCTCTCTTCTCACTTTTCTTCATTTACCACAATTCCAATACACTGTGTCTCCGAGGCTGAAGATAATGTTCGTTCAAATGGAGGGAGATGAGGAATAATGTATAGCTTGAAACCTGAAAGGAAGCAGTTGTGCTAAACCTTGGTTTATATTGCCATGGCTTATGGAATTGAATAGTATGTGGATGAATTCACATATTGTGTTAACATATCTTTGGTTTGTAAACTCTCATTTAGGCTGGGTTGAATGCAACTAGCTAAATGGAAATTTGAATAAGCCACATCGTGTGTGAACCTATCAGAAGCATTTATATAAATAATGATGGGACTTTGGCTGCAATTTATACCAGCCTACTGTCCTTATCTCAATGTAATTCATTCCGAGCCAGTTGGCATACATAGGGCTGTACTTAATTTGCTTATATTACTGGCATGCCCAAATGTCTGAGTAAGGCATCTAATCAGCCACTAAATTACAGAAGAGATGAACATTCTACGATCAGTTACTGTACAGAAGAGTCCAAATCATCTTAATTTATTTATTTATTTATTAGTTGGATTTCTATGCCGCCCTATTCCAGGAACTCAGGGTGGCTCACAACATAGATAGAAATCTAACATTAAAATACTTTATAAGAAAAACCCCTTAATTAGAAAATCAATCATCCAAACAAACATGCACACAAACATACACTGGCTAGGGGCAAGATGTTAACTGCCCAGGCCTGTCGGCAAAGATGTGTCTTTAGCAATTTGCGAAAGGCGGAGAAGGTGGGGGCAATACGGATCTCCGGGGGGAGTTGATTCCAGAGGGCCGGGGCCGCAACAGAGGAGGCTCTTCCCCTAGGCCCCGCCAGGCAACACTGTCTGGCTGACGGGACCTGGAGAAGGCCGACTCTGTGGGCCCTAACCAGTCGCTGGGTTTCATGGGGCAGCAGACGGTCCCGTAAGTAACCTGGTCCGATGCCATGTAGGGCTTTATAGGTCATAACCAACACTTTGAATTGCGTTCGGAGACCAATTGGCAGCCAATGCAGCTCGCGGAGTGATGCCGAAATGTGGGCATTTCTAGGCAGGCCCAACACTGCTCGCGCGGCTGCATTCTGCATTACCTGAAGTCTTTAATGTTAAGCTAAATATACTGTATGTACAACATTCTTTCTGATGAGTTTCAAAAGTATTCTGTCATCAATTGGAGAGGTGGGGAGTAGAGAAAGCCACATACATAATATTGAAAAATATTATGTACAGAATTATATGGGGCGGGATTGGGGGGGAAATAATAAAACACAGATTGTAAGTGACATGTTACCTTGATCCTGGCTTAATATGAGAACACAGGCATTATGCTTCCTAAATCACTGTTGAGTGTTGTAGCTATATTCACCATTAGATAGATTCGTAACTAGCTGACCAACCACACTCAACTACTTGGAAGTATGCAGTGGGGTACCCCAAGGCTGTTTTAGCCCAGTACTCTTCAATATCTTCATCAATGATATCGATGAGAGGATAGATGGGGAACGCATCAAATTTCCAGACACTATTGAGCAAGGTATCACCTATACCAGGGGTGTCAAACTGACAGACCGCAGGCCGGTTGCATCATGTTGAGGCCGTGCCCACCCAAGCTCCGACAATGCAAAAAAAAAGTTGTGATACATCACAGCACATCACATGATGCGGTGAGTTTGACATCTGTGACCTATATTGTATCTGTGCATTTTGTTAGACAGTGGCCAATGTTCAAGTCTGTCAAGATCCTTCTGTATCTTAAGCCTATGTTCTGGAGTGTTGGCTATTCCTGCCAACTTGGTGTTGTCTGCAAATTTGATGAGTTCCCCATCTATCCTCTCATCCAATTCATTGATGAAGATGTTGAAGAGCATCTTCAACAGAGCCTTGGGACACCCCACTACACACTTCTCTCCATGTAGATGCAGTTTTATTGAGGACCACACACTGAGGACTGCTGGTTAGCCAGCTATGAATCCATCTGGTGGTGATGCTGCCTAACCCACATTTTCTTATCTTGTCAAGCAATAGGTTGTGGTCTATTTTATCAAATGCCTTACTGAAGTTCAAATTATATCCACAGCATTCCTCTGGTCCACTAATTTTGTCACCTGGTCAAAGAGTGCAATAAGATTTGTCTGGTATTGTCATGCCTGACTCTGAGGATGACATGGAGTTCCCTGTTGAGGCCCAGGAGAGGGTGTCTGTGGCTTCGGAGGACTGTGAGGAGGAACAGGCTGAAGCAGGCCAGGGCCCTTCCAGTTTGGAACAGGGAAGGCAGATCTCAGGTGAGGAGCAAGGCCCCTCCCCACCAGATCCCAGAGCAAGGAGGGAACAACGGAGGCAGGCTCACTTGCTCAGGAGGAGAGCGTCACGCCCCACTCCACAAGGCACACCTGGGGAGTAGGTATTTAAGGAGACGCTGTGGGGTGGGGAATTTGCTGGGAACAAACATGAACTCTTGTTATGTGAGCTCTTGTACCTGGACTCTTTGTATTTTGGATCAAGTTTGTTTCCTGCTGAGTTCTCCTTGCAGTCCTGTTTTGCAGTTTGCAGGTTACAGGCAAGCTGGGCATTGAAAAGATAATACTTTGTTATCTGTTTTACTTTAAAAAACTGTTCAACTTCGTCGACTGTTTTATTGAACTTGTGCCAGCATATGTGGGGGCTGTTGGGTGAACATTGGCAGTGCTCACAAAGACAATTGCTCTGACCAGTTAATTGCTTTGCCTCCATTCGGGGCCCTGGGTCATCACAGGTATGATCTATTTTTCACAAATCCATGTTGGCTTTTGATCATGACTTTGTTTGCCTCTAGGTGTTTGCTTATTCTTTGCTTATCTTTTCCAGAATCTTACCAGGTATTATGGTTAGGCTGATAGGTTTGTAGTTTCCTGGATCCATTTTTTTCCCTTTTTTGAAGATGGGAACATCAGCTATTTTCCAGTGCTCCAGGATCTTTGAAAGACATAGTTCAGTGGTTCTGAGATCACATCTGCTAGTTCCTTCAGAACCTTGGGGTGTAATCCATATGGTCCTGGTGATTCAAACTTGTCTAGGGTGAACAGGTGCTCACTTACCATTTTCTTGCCTATCTTAACTTGCGTTTCTATTCTGTTTATTATGGCACTGTTTTTGTTAGATTGGACTGTTTTTTCCTTTGTGTAAAGACTGATGCAAAAAACAAGTTAAGTAGTTCTGCTTTCTCCCTGTTGCTTGTCACTTTCTTGCCACTTTCTCCCACTAATGGATCAATCATTTCCTTAACTTTTTTCTTGTTTTTTATATGTAAATATGAGCCAGCAGTGTGCTGCAAATGCCCCCAAAAGACAGCACAATTCAAGGCTGCATTAACAAAGGATAGAATCAAGATCATATGAAGTATTAATACTACTTTATAATGCCTTGGTAAAATCACACTTGGAATTCTGCATCCAGTTTTGATCACCATGATGTAAAAAAGATGTTGAGACTCTAAAAAGAGTGCAGAGAATAGCAAAAAAGATGATTAGGGGACTGGAGGCTAAAACATTTAAGAATGGTTGCTGGAATTGGGTATGTCTAGTTTAATGAAGGACGAGAGATGACATGATAGCAGTGTTCCAGTATCCCAGGGGTTGTCACAAAGAAGACGGAGTCAACCTATTTTCCAAAATACCTAAAGGTGGGACAAGAAGCAATGGATGGAAAGTAATGAAGGAAAGAATCAATATAGAACTAAGGAGAACTGGTATAACAATTGTAATCAGTGGAACAACTTGCCTCCAGAAGTTGGGAATGTTCCAACACTGGAAGTTTTTAAGAAGAGATTGGACAACCATTTGTCTGAAATGGTAGAGTGTTTCCTGTCTGAGGAAGGGGTTGGACTAGAAGATATTCAAGGTCCCTTACAACTCTGTTATTCTGTTCTGCTCTATAACCATATTGCACATTGAACACACATTAGTCACATACATTTTAGTCTAGCACATGGAGCAGCTGGTTTATGTAGTTAATTAATGGCTCACTGCATTGTGTAAGCTGTCTTCCCAAACTGGATAATTATGGGTGAGCATTCACATTATGGTGAAACCATTCTTTATTCAATAAACCATTGTTAGGCAAGCATGACTCAATGTGTTGTGTAACTTCAGCCTGTATGTCATGCAACAGATATAAGTTTAAGGGGAGAATAAATTTTATTAAACTGAGTGATGTTGGTATTCTAGCTAACATGCAGGAACATGGTTCAGCAAAATTCTAGAGTTATGGGGTTGCAGACCCTAACTTGCTACTGAAATTAAAAAAAAAAAACTACAGCAAGATGAATCACCACTAGCTACACTCATAAAAAGTTGGGATGGCATCAAAATGATGACAGTTGTGTCATGCCATCATCAAAGACTATGGTTAAGTACTCTTGTGCCTCATCATTACACAAAAAGAAGTTGCATCATTTGTGTCGACATCATTCCCATTTGCCCATGCATACAGTAGAGCTACCCAAATTATTTTATTCATACAATGGAAGTAATCATAAGAGGGAAAAAACGTAGTGCACAACATCCTGTTTTGTTTAACATAACCACGGACTTCGTGTTTGTTTAGTATTGTGAAAACCCAATTCCATTGATTAGTTTTCGATATTAGACCAACACGAAACATTTAGTGAATAGTTTAAGCACGTTTGATGAACACCACCTTAGAGCCTTGTATATTTCCCTGCTTTGCCCACCTTTAATTTAGCCACCATACTTTCCTAATCTCATCATCCAAATCCAGAACATCGCCTATGAAAAGGAACCAAGGTAGGTTATACGTAGCGCTGTTTTCTGCTCCGTTACATCGCGGAGGTCGCTTCAAGCCTATTGTATCGAGCAATAGCATCCCCCGCCCCGCCCCCTACCCACTTCAGGATGGACCGAGCCATTCAGAGCGCAGAATGGGGGACAAGGCGTAGGGAAAGGAAGAGAAAGGAGGCGAAGCAAGGAAGAGTCTGTGAAAAATACAAAGCGAGCCGCGAGCTCTACTTCTTGCTGCCTTCCAGGCCATCCTGGAAGGCCGCCTGCACAGAGAGAACACCCTGCCCGCCGTTCTTCAACTCCCCCCCTGCGTTAGCAAGAAGTGGGAAGGACGGAGCTCGGCGCCGCTTCTGGCTGCGGTGGCAGCAATTCGGCCGTGGGAGAGTTTTCATTCAATGTGCGGAGGAAGCCCGGGGGCGCGTGCACCGCGTCGCCTTCGCAAGCCGTGCAATTCCGCCGTGGTCTCTTCGCCAGCGAAGGCTCGGCTCCCATGGCTTTCTCGGCAAGACCGCGTCTCCTCGCCTAGGGCTTACTATTTCGCAGGAGGCGACCGAAGCAGGGCACCAGGTAAGTCTCGTTGTGCTGGAGCGAGGGAATGCGGCCGCCCAGCGCTTCTGGACCGCTGGTCGTGGCGGAAGGACACGCAGACAGCAGAGCCCGGAGATCGGGAAGGGGGAACGCTCCCTTTGCCCGGAGCCTCGTCTCTCAGTTTCGAGGCGGCGGCGGCGGCTCTGTCTTCTGCGCTCCTCTCCTCATCTGCGGGTTATCTGCGCCTGGAATGCCGGTGGCCGCTTCGCAGCGCTAGTTACTGCGCCTGAGCAAACGCTGCCTCTCCACCGCCGACGTAACTAGCAGCTGAAGCCCGTTTTAGAGGCGGCGGCCAGGGTCGACTTGCGCTGTCTATGCGGCGGTCGCTACACCTGGAATGTTATTCCTCCTCCCTGCAAATAGCAAAGGGGCGGAATGTTTTGTTGATTTTTTGTAGTAGGTTTGGGAGGGAGTCGCTTGGATTGCGGGCGCAGAAGCAGCAGGGGGAAGTTTAACGTGCGCCTGCTCAGGAAACCGAGAACCGGGTTAGTACAGTATTGCACAGAGAGAGAGAGAGAGAGAGAGAGAGAGAGAGAGGAGGGAGAGAGAGGGCGGGTTATTCGGTCTTTCATTGTTCGCGCGCCCGCATGTGTGTGTTTGTGTATATGTGTATGCGTGTATCTGGGTGCAATGTTTCATTTTAGACTTGTAGAAATGGAAGCAATTCCGGGAGAATAGGAAGTTCGCCTTCGTTAAGGTCGCTGCTCTACCTGCGAAGTACTGCAGAACCTCGGCGCTGCCTTTCCAGAATCTCCGCTTTTGAAGAAAAGACGCGGTTTCGTAGACTCTTGGGGTCGATTGAATTCGAAGGAAAACAGTTGTATAGGCTCCGGAACTGGGATGGAAGTGCTTGAAACACGCATCCTTTGCCCTCTAGTCTAGAGCAAACGTCTAGCGCCCGTGTGAGAAAAGTATTTGTGTCACATTTAGGATGGATGTCAGTCCAGCTTTAATTAAGCCTTGGCTTTGGCTATTTCATCGCTGTATGGATACTGGAGCAATGTGTCTATGTGGTGTTTGTGTTTGACAGTGTGAAAAGTAAGTGTAGTGTGGATGTTTACTCTGAAGAAAAAAATATTCTGTTTTTGACATTTTGTCATTGTGCTTATAACTGAAGTTTGGTAGCCTCTTTTAAAGATGGATAAATATCCTTTCAAGTGTTACACTGCCTATATATAGCAGAAGATAACTGCTGCTGGATATATTGATATTTTCTGTCTGGCAGACAGATACAGCTGTCTTCACATTTGGTGTGCTCTAGTTAAGGAACTGGAATACCAGTGACAACTGTATGAAATTATATAAACATTTTGTTTCAGGACTCTATTGTTAGCATGAATCCAAAACATAATTCCAGCAAGAAATTGCCTGTGGTTTGCATATCTATCTGGTTAAGTTCTTGAAGTTTTTGCAGCATGACCATTACAATATTTCCTCTGTCATGTTCTAATGAAATGGTTAAAAGGAAGTTCTTAATCTCAGTCTTAAACTTCCCCCTTCATGCCATATCTAAAGTGCAGGAATAACAATAATAGTTTATTCCACAGGATTGGTATTGTTTTGACCCTATCAAATTTTATTATTAAATTGATGCTAAGAGGAAATTGAAATTTGGGGTTGTCAATAGTTGGAGGAAGGTTCAGAGTTAGAGTTAGGTCTTTATCCTGGATTAAATCCTTGTCTGCCCTTTTATTTGTTTCTGTATTGTCTAACTACAGGATGGGGAGATAGTTGGATGGCAGCAATAGAGGTGAAATGTATTTTGATCACAAGCTAAAAGTGAGTCAGCAGTATGATTCTGCTACAAAAGCTGCTGCAACTGTAGGTTGTGTTAACAGAACCATAATTTTAAAAATAAAAATAGCTTTATTTTATGCTGTTTTTATACTCAGATATTATCCATATGTAAACTTAAAACCAAGCTATAAGGATGATAAATCCAAATTGGAACAGACCTAGAAGCTCTGTGAAGATGGCAAAATAATGATTTTGGAATGCTTAGTTTAGAAAACAAAAGATTAAGAATATAGCGTAGCATAGCATTCAGGTGTTTTGCCACATGATAGTTTGGTGTTTGATACCAAGACAGCAATGGTAGCTTTAACTGGCTTATATTACGGAGAATAGATTTTGAATGAGCATGGTTCTGAACTATAAATTAGCAAACCATATTTTAGTGAATGGTGTTAACATTTAAAAAATTAGGATAATTGAGCAAAAACATGGTTAAATTATGGATGTGAGTTCTACAAAGCTTTTAAATGATTAGAGCATTTAACATCTAACTAAATGAGCATCTGAACATGATTGGCTGTTCTCATGGAAGGCATTCAAGCAGAGGCTGGACAGCCACCTGTATACTTCATAGCTGATAAAGACATGTCCATGAATGGGATAGTAAGGGCATTTTGTTACAGATGCAGTTCTCATTTCTCCAAATCCTTAGTATCACTTTCCTCCTTGTGTGTCTTCAACTTGTTGATGACTAAATTCTTTGAATAGAGAGTTTTATGGTAATGGAGTTCACCATAATTTACTCAGTGTAGATGCCACTCAGTTCCAACCAACTTTCGGTGTTGTATTGTACAAAAATAGTGACAGCATAAAAATAGTACGACATTTATAAAAGATTAAACAATAAGAGTTGATGTTGTATCCTGTCAATCATAGTCAAACACAATCCAACAGGGGCCCCAACCACCTTTACCCAAGGCCTGGGAGAACATGCCAGACTGAGAGCCATGGGGATATTGGGGAATCTCATTCAAGAGGGCAGGCACCATGTCAGTGAAGACATGCTTCTAGGATCCTGATAAATTACAGGTGGACCTGGAGTGTACCAACTCTGTCAAATTGAATCAGCCAGGCTGATGCCAAGGGAGACAGACAGTCCCTCAAATAACAAGACTCTTTGCCATGCAGTGCAAGGCTGTATAGATTATGATAAGCACCTTGAATAACACCTGGAAGCATTTGGTAACCAGTGCAGTTTGTGAAGCAAAGATGTCACATGAACCTATTGAGGCATGCCAATCAAGGCTCATGCTTCTGTATTCTGGACCAGTTGACATCCAAGTGTTGTTCAAGAGCATAGCCATGTAGAGCACATTGTAGCAGTTAATACATATGGTGACTAGGACATGAGTAACTGCATAGCCTTTTTGCTGTATTCCTTTATGTAGCATTTTTAAAAAAAAAACTTAACCATTGTGTGGGAATTGGCAAAGCAAAAGCCTATTGCCTGGGAAGAATAATAGAACAAGGTGTAAAATGATCTAGGTGGGGATTGAAGTTCTTCAAGATCCTTTCCTACTCTTATTACACCATTTTATCTTCTTTACAGTTACTTTTTAACATCTTATTATTTTCCAGCTTTCTCATTGGTGCCTGATCATCCTTTGATTTCTGAAAATGTTATGAATAACCAGCAAACCTTTTGTGAAATAGTTGAGTTATCTGAATTATTAACCCACATTGGCAGCTGTTTATCAACTTGGTTCTGTTCTGAGCCTCATGCATATCAGAAATAAGTTACATCACAGATGTTTTACATAATGATTCAGCTAAATGGTCATTCTATATGTGAAGAATGGACAGTATTGAGGATTTCCTAATTCTTGTTTTAAAGAAATGCATTTGACTGGTATGTTCGTTTTATACAGGTAGAGGACTATACAGATAATTCATAAGGAGCTTTGTCTCTTTTGATCCACTCCCTGATGGTAAAATAGTTACAAACACCTTTAGTGGGCTTCTCAAAAGATTCTGAACATTTTCAATGAAATAACTGAGGAAACAAAATGACTCAAAAATTATTTCCACAGCTGTAGAAAGTACCAAATTAGATATTAGAAGAGTAGTTTAAAATAAACAAAATCATTCCAGAAATCTGTTATAGTTTTTAATTAATGGAATGTGTAATGTGCCCTGTTTTCCCAGGAATAAACAGACAGCTCTTTCTTCAATCTTTAGTAGTTTTGCCAAATCTGATAAATCTGTCATAACTTTACTTAGATTTATGATTCCACTAAGACATAAAATTAGCATTGTGACAAAGATATAAATTATTTCAGGAAAGTACTGTATTTCCCCAAACGTAAGACCGGTCTTACTTTCTTTTGGGTTCTGAAGTAAGCACTAGGATTTACTTTGGGGGAGGGCTTATTTTTTGTCAGTACCAGGCTGCAAGCATGCAGGGGGGGCGGTGCTTGTGCATGGGGTGAAGAAGCAATGTGGCGGCGAGAGCATGGTGGCTGACCAGGTACGGTACTGGTATGGGTGGAGAATATGCCCTTCCTGTGCCAGGCCAGCCCCTGCAGCCCCAGGGTGGCCATGCTGGGCAATTTCCAGGCAGACCAAAGCGGCAGGTGGAGTGCCGGAGGCTCGGGGAGGGAGGGTGGTGAAGTGGGCAGGCATCCTGCCATCAGCACCCAGGCTGGCTGCCCCTTCGCTGTGGAGCTGGAGACCTTGCCACACTACCGGCTAGATGCCCTCACGTCCCCCAGGAATTGCATTTCTTTTCTTACTAACTTTCAGCCCCATGCCATTTGTCCTTCACAATCCGCCGCCACCACATGCAGAGAAACAAAAGTTTGTGGGGGGGGGAAAGGGTCAATCAATTCCAACTTCACGAGATCTTTTTTTTTTTTTGCAAAGGTAAGCAGGTTTGGGGCACGTGGGGCAACTTCACCCCCAGTACCCCTGCCCTAGCCCTAAACTAGGGCTTACTTTCAGGGTGGCTTATATTAGGCGCATCCCGAAAGTCAAGCTGGGGCTTACTTTCTGGGGCGGCTACTTTTGGGAAAACATAGTAGCTGTCTCTGTTTATAGCTGGAGAATAATGGGAGATACTGATTTTTTTTAAAAAAAATCATCTAAATAAGCTAATAAGCATCTGAATAAGCTAATATAAGCCAAAATGTTTGTATTGCTTCACTAACTTTATTATAATATGTTTCATGTGTGATGTTTTTAATTTAATCTTTTTCTTCTTTTTGTAATTCTTTTTGAGAAGAGATTCCACTGAGCCTTTAAATTAAAATATACAGGTAGTCCTTGACTTACAACTTTTTGTTTAGCAACTGTTCAAAGTTACAACAGCCTTGAAAAGAGTGACTTACTATCGATCCTCACATTTACAACAATTGCAGCATCACCATGGTCATGTGATCAAAATTCGGGCAATTGGCAAATGGCATGTATTTACAACTGTTGCACGTTACCATTTGTGAACTTCTCAACCAGCTTCCAATGAGTCAATGGGTAAAGCTGGATTTGCCTGATGATTGCATGATTCACTTAATAACTGCAGTGATTCTCTTAACAACCATGGCAAAAGAGGTCATAAGATCAAGTGCAATTCACAACCACCTTGTTTAGCAACAGAAATTCAATTGTGCTTATAAGTCAAGGTGTATGTGGAAGTTCTTTTCAACATCATATCTCTAGGTATATGGAAACCTGTGGTAGCATTAGTATAAATATTTTGAGTGAGCCCTCCCCTCAAAACTTGTACAAAATTTAATTGGCATAAACTACCGGTAGTTTCAGAACTCAGTTGGGGATTGCCAACTCATTATGGACTGTAAGCTGCTTGTATAACTCTGTGACATGTGAACTTCGTATTACATTTTTTTTTCATATCCTGGCAAATTATATACTTAATATTTTCTAAATCAAACTCAAGTTTTAGATGCAGACAAAAAGTGTTTATGTGTTTTTGTCAAATGTGATTACAGCCAATGAATTTAACTTTAGATACATTATTTTGTTTTGATGTTAGTTTTGAGCTTTAAATAAAAATCAGTTTATAGCTTTGTTGATCACTATGGGATGAAAATCTGAAATCTGTCAAAGGGGTATTTTTAATAGGTATGTAAGCTATAGGCCAGTGGTTCTCAACGTTTTTCAGGTTGAGACCCCACTTGCCCCGCCCATGCGCGGCGCGACCCCGGCGCACGCGCGCATGCGTGCGCCGGGCCAATCCGCGCATGCGTGGCGCGTGTGACAAAAAAAACCCAAAAATAAAATGGCGGACCGCAACGGGCCGATCTGCGCATGCGCAGCGTGCATGCAACGCCCCGAACCACGCATGCACGGCGCGCCCGCGATGGAAAAAAAACAAAATGGCGGACCGCAACAGACCGATCGGCGCATGCGCGGTGTGCGCGCAACGGCCCGATCCGCGCATGCGCAGCACACGTGGCAAAAAACCACCCAAAAACAAAATGGCGGACCACGACAGGCCGATCCACACATGCGCGGCACACGTGCGACGGCCCGATCTGCGCATGCACGGTGCGCGCGCGACGAAAAAAACACAAAAAAACACAAAAAACCCCCAAAAAAACAAAATGGCGGACCGCGGTGTCCGGCGACCCCCGCGAAACGGTCGTTCAACCCCAAATGGGGTCACGACCCATAGGTTGAGAACCGCTGCTATAGGCTCATCAAAAGCTTCTGGTACAATGTTAATGTTATGGGGTCTGTATGTTCATGCCAGGTTCAAGATGGCAGATGCCAAATGAATGCAGAGACAATGTACATATTTTAAGCATAAGATTTCACCCAATCTTCACGTTGCATAGAAAATAGATGAATAGTTGCTTCTCTCACCTCTCTAAACAAAACAAGACCATTAGTCGCTAGTCTGTCTTTTGCCATTGGTAGGGCATACAGGTATCTTGATTTGGCAGAGTGGAATATAAATGTTGCAGTCTTACCTAAAAAACCCCTGGAAAATACTTTTGCATTAAGAATAAAATCAGTTAAGTCAAATTGTATAATAATGTATATGTATGTGCGTCTGTATTCAAATTGTTTAGGGATTCCAAGACATCTCGTGCTGATGATGTTTATTGTATAACTAGATTACAAATGGTTTTAATATACATTTTAATATATTTTTTTCAGCAAAGCATGTTAGTTGAACTTCGTATGCACATGAGTAAAAGAGAGTTTCTTCATTTTATTCTTTGTCATTCATATGTGGAATACGTTGCTTTTCAAAAATGTTGACTTTTCCTATAACTCAGAAATATCTAGGTCAGGAGATTTGATCTTATTAATAATGTATGGGCAGCTCTCCTAGTTACTTGGTTTCACAAATTTTATTCAGAAAAAATGCCCGCTGCTCCTGTTAATTTTCTTTTTCCTACCGGCTTCTTTGTGACTCTACATATGTCTGATTTGGGGGGATTCTTATCTTAGTGCAGTTAGCACCTTCCAGGACTGCATGCATCCTTAAGGTTTTGTCACATCTAGAGTGTACCAGCTTGGAAAAAATGTACATTTAAATGTTTGCTGTGCAATAGAAATATTTCCCAATAGAGTTCCATGGGAGGATTAATTATATTTATTCAGAGTTCTAATTTTATTTGGTAACTTAATGTAACTCACATGCTTTGAAATGTGGCAGTGTTTTGTGCTGTCACGTCATATTCCTAGAAAGGTTCACATAGATTTTTTTTATGAAATTGGTCCCTTTCCTCCAAATCATCTGCTTTTTATTGGAAGTACATTTTTTAATTTTTAATTTTTAGCAAACATTGTTTCCGGTGAAATATATCCAGTGGCAGGATTAGCATAAAGAAGGTCCAGGCAGACCATTATCGGACGTTGGCGATCATATTGGCGATCCTGTTTTTTATCAATAGCTGCACGAAAAAGTGCTGCTGAGTTTTGTCCAAACCAGTCCCTTAGATTTTGAAGCCACGATGTTCTTCTTCTGCCTGGACTTCATTTGCCTTCAATCTTTCCCTCGAGGATTAAATGGAATATGCTGTATTTTTCTGGAGGTCGCATCACATATCAGAAATATTCTAATTTTTGTTTTTTAATTGTTTTGATGATTTCCCTTGGGTTTCCCAGGTGGCTTAACACCTCATTTCTGATCTGACACATATGGTTTTTGTTCATTTGTTTTTTGGATACAAAATTTTGTGGAAAAAAGGTGCTGGGTGAGGGAGATCATTCTCAACTTAAGGTCAAAATGAGAAGAGAAAGCTATTTCTAGAGAAGACAGGAATGAACAGAGCTGTGGCATCCGAAGCAGGGATGACAATAAGCTAGATCTGGAGGGTTAACACCTATGTGTACCGGTAGCTACAGCTATCTGCCATAGATAGGAGTTTGTTTTTCTAGTGAGAGAAAGAAAATGAGCATTCAGGAAAACTCCAGATTTAGGAAGCAAATACAGGAAGTGTTTTGTACCCCAAAGCTTGAATTGTATTAAAAATACATTGATTAAGAATACATTGATCACATATTGAATGTAGAATGTTTTAACAATGTTTAATTGACTGGATTTGAATATTTGTATGGATTTATGTTAAGTCATGTACAACCATAATGGATAATGTCACACAAATAGTTAAACCAAAACTAAATGAACCACTTTATGACTTAGTAAAGTGTGGACCATGTATAATGTGTGGACCACTTATATTTACTTTTTTCTTGCCCAACAATTCCTAATTGTGCACTTTTCTAAATAAAGAACCATGTAAAATTTTGTTGGAATATTCATAAGCAGGAAGAGTCATGTGGTAACTCAGTCAGCCAATGTGAAGAAAGTGCAACTGAGTCTGTGCAAAATGTATTGAGTTAGAAGCTGGATTTTTCCAGTCTCAGGTCTGTCTCTGTATCTCTCTGTAAGAAGTCTTCATTGAGCTATGTTGCTGTAAAGCAGAATGTATGGTATTGTAAATATTTTGATATGAATATAAAAAGGTTATATATCAGGTAAATGCAGTCAACTGTGAGAGCTTCTGATTTATTTTTCACCAACAGAGAAATTAAAATTCTCTAACAATTTTGTAATCTAAGAAATATCATTGATATTGGCTGCAGAATTACAAATGAGAAAGAGAAAATGCTACTATAGAAGAGAACTACATTTACAGTTGTCTTTTCCTGAATATGTCTATGTCATAGCCAGCCCACTTTGGTTCTAATTGTCTCAGTTTTATTCTTAAAAATATTCTTTAACAATCTAATTAGCTACTAGTGGCAAGCACTTGAAAAATGTAATCAGAAACATTTTCCCTTGCTAATTGTTATTTATTAGTTGTGCTTGCTTATTTATATTTTGCATATAACCCTAAAAGTCTATAGGTGTGACCATGTTTTTTTATAGGATGTGGCTTAATGATGGGCAACGGCTTAATGATGCTAGAACTGCACTCCAGCAGTTTAAACCTGGCTCCAGGAGATAGGGTGAACTCCTGCTTCCTGTTCCCCAGCTCCTGCTCACCCAGCAATTCAAAAGCATGCAATATTGCAAGTAGATAAATGGGTACCACTTCAGTGGGAAAAACCTAGCTGTGTTCGTGTGTGTGGACAGTGGAAGCTGACACTGGACTTGGCTGGATGCAAGGTAACTCAACACAAGGCGAAGCATGAGATCGGCGGAGGATCCCAGAAGAGCCAGCAACCTGAGTGCTGCTAGTCAGCTAGTGTAAGCTAATTTGCCCACTGCAGTGCCCCTAGGTTAGGCACTCAAGTGCAGAACAGAATGAACTAACAATTTAGGCAGCCAGGACTGCATTGTATCTAGCATTTGTAGATTTCCCTGACAATGTATGCCATAAGATAGGTAGGTAGGTAGGCAGGTAGGTGACACTAAACACAAAAAAGATTTCATTGAATGATTATTCCATTTGTTAGTTTAAAAATAAACCAGATTGTACAACATTAAATAATAACAGCCAAAATCATAATGGAAATTCATAGAATGAAAGGCTTATATTCTTGACAGGTACAGGAAGTCCTTGGCTTACAACAGTTCATTTAGTGACCATTCAAAGTTACAATAGCACTGAAAAAAGTGACTTAGGAGCGTTTTTCATACTTCCAACCGTTACAGCATCCTCATGGTCACATGATCAAAATTCAGATGCTTGGCAACTGACTCATATTTATGATGGTTGCAGTGTCCCCTTTTGTGACCTTCTGACAAGCAAAGTCAATGGGGAAGCCAGATTCACTTAACAACCGTGTTACTTAACCAGTATAATGATTCACCTAATAACTATGGCAAAAAGTTGTAAAATGGGACAAACTTACTTAACAAATGTTTCAGTTAGCAACATAAATTATGGGCTCAACTGTGGTCGTAACTCGAGGACTACCTGTAGTTATTAGTTCTAATTAGGTCTAAACACTTCCAGCAGTTGGCAGTCAGCAGAATTAGCCTGCAATACTGCATTCTAACCACTGTGCCACCATGGCTTCAGGTGCTTCAGTACTTTTAGAGTACCATACATTAGCACGACTCTCTTATCATTTGACATTTGTGTGTATGCATGGACATGAATTTGAAAGCAATGCTAGAAAGTGTATCTTAGTGGCTATCCTAACTTTCCTTGACCTACTTTTGATATTAATTTTTGATTTTGTTTTTTTTAATCCTTGGCCCACTTCTTTTGAGTAGAATAGTCCCTTTAGAGCAGAGGTTCTCAACCTATGGGTCGCGACCCCATTTGGGGTCGAACGACCGTTTCGCGGGGGTCGCCGGACACCGCAGTCCGCCATTTTGTTTTTTTTTTGTTTTTTTGTTTTTTTCGTCGGGCGTGCACCGCGCATGCGTGGTTTGGGCCGTCACAAGCGCGTGCCGCGCATGCGTGATCGGCCCGTCGCGGTTCGCCATTTTGGTTTTTTGTTTTTTTTTGTCGCGCGTGCATTGCGCATGTGCGGTTCAGGCCATCGCGCGCGCACCGCACATGCGCGGATCGGCCTGTCGCGGTCCACCATTTTTTTGTCGCACGCGCCGCGTATGGGTGGGGTCGCGCCGCGCATGGGTGGGGCAAGTGGGGTCTCAACCTGAAAAAGGTTGAGAACCACTGCTTTGGAGAGCTACCACAAATATATCAATGTATCACAATGTAACTGGTCTAAGCAATTTGTACCAGATGGTCCCTTTTCATTATACATGTGTCTCTTACAAGTATATTTTTGGTTGGAGCCTATAATTCATGTTATATACCCTTCCATTATTTTTGCTTGCATGACTACCATTTAGATTATTTATGTCCTTGTGTACAAGGAACTCACTGAAATTTAAGAGATGACATCATAAACAAATAATTTTTATAATAAATTATAAATAGAAGAGTGAGCTGCATCCACTGCACTGATTATAGAAATGGTAGACAATGAAATGGGTCAAAATAGAAAATTAGGGCACCAAGAAATCAACTTATTTGCGTCCTACAAACTAAACAAAATAATTGGTATTTATGTGTTTTATCCAGTTACATATTTGTGTAGTCAGATGTGGTTATGGAGGCTTTGTATGAATGAATATTCTGTTGTTTTTTTTACTTTATTAAAAACTATAGCAAGCTTGAAAAACTAAGAAAATTATAGCTCTGTTTAGGATCATGTTCTGGTTAATCTTGATGTGTATAAAAGTTCCATGGAATTTGTAATAAAACTAGTTAATTAAATTTTCATGTTTTCTAAATTCTCTTCCAAATTTCTAAATTATATGAAAATCATATTTGTATGTGCATTTATATGTGGTTATATGTCCTACTTAATTTTATTTAGGAATTGTGAAACCTTTTCCTTATTTTTAATACAGTTTCCACAAAGGGAGGTCTACAAGTGATTGATTTCTATATCCTTAGTTTTTCAAATGATTCCTGTATATGAAGAGTCTTGAGTCTTCCTTCTCTCCCCTCTACCCATTATAAAAAATATTTTTTAATTTATTGTGGCAGGCATTTAAATGCACATTCTGTTTAAAAGAACACACTATATTAAAGACAGGCATGTTGCTCTACACATTATTTAGCCCAGTAGTTTCCATAGCTTGCTGGCTCTTTCTCATTTTCATCCCATCCTTTTATTTAGCAGAAGATTATCTGAATAATTTATTTCACCTACCAGCAGAATATAAATACCTGCCTTGGACACTGACAAAATGTCAGCTTCAAGTACAGATAGGTTGTTCAGTATTAGAAAAGTAGGGCAATTGAAGGTTCTGAATTCAGAAGGATCCCAAAGATATGTATAATTCTTTGGTGTCAACAATATTATTAAAATGACTGTGAAATGGAATTTTGCAGCTTAAGACTGTTTTAAAAATCCTATCATTTAATTATATTTACATATATGTATGTATGTATGTATGTGTGTGTGTATGTGTGTGTGTGTGTGTATATGAAATGAACTTCACACAAAAAGATTCCTCCTAGACCGAATCAACAAAGATCTCCTCACACTTCACCTCAAACTCAGCAACAAGATCCACCCCGCACTTTGTGACAAATCCAAACAACTCGCCCTCTGGAGAGCCGAAACACAGACCACCCTCAAGACAGACACACACACTAACAAACTCCAAAGACTACAAGAACACCAGAAACAAACCCCTCCTCCTCACAGCCACACATGAAACAAACAGTGCATAACATCTCAGATAGGATCCTCACCAAAGCCGAAACCAATGTCCTTTCCAAAGGATTCAACTTTGCACTCCAAACACATCCCCACTGAAACCATTATATGCGGAGTTGAAACCAGCCTGACCAAAATCAACCCCGATGACGCTAACAGAATCAGACTCGAAATCACCAACATACTCTGCACCAGCAAGCCACCCAAAAGCAACTTACCCAAAGAGGAGCAGACAGCACTACTTAACCTGAAACAAGACACCAGCATAATAATCCTACCAGCAGACAAGGGCAACGCCACGGTGGTCATGAATACATCTGACTACCAAACCAAATTAACCAACCTACTCCAAGACTCCACATACAAACCCCTAAACACAGATCCCACCACCTACCTGGAAAAAACCACTAGATCCAAAATAAAAGCCTCCCCTATCAGCGAAGAGATCCAGCAAAGAATCATTCCCAGAGAGAAATCATCCAGATGCCCTAAGCTCTATGGTCTCCCCAAGATACACAAAGAAGGAACCCCACTTAGACCCATAGTCAGCTCCATAGGCTCACCTCTACAAAACCTAGCCAAATTTCTCGCCAAACAACTACAGCCCTATGCAGAATCCATCACCTCACACGTAAAAAACTCATTCCAGTTCACAGAGATCATAAAGAAACAATACTTACAGCCCAGCAACCTACTCATTAGCTTCGATGTCATATCCCTCTTCACCCAAGTGCCAATCAAAGAAGCCTTAACAGCTATCCAAAACAAATATAACCCCCCCAAACACATCCTAGATCTGACCAATCACTGTCTATCCAACACATACTTCATCTATAACAGACAAAAATACAAACAAATAGAAGGAGAACCCGAGCGGTTCCAGGCAGAGCTTGGGCCAATTCCTGAGGTTCTGACACACGACTCGGTTGGAGAGGTGGTGGCGGCCTGGGACAGGGCGGCTGCCGGTGCCCTGGATCGAGTTGTGCCTTTGCGGCCTCTGATTCGGCGTGGGTCTCGACCGGCCCCGTGGTATAACGAGGGGTTGAGAGAGATGAAACGCCGGAAAAGACGCCTAGAGAGCAGTTGGAGATCGAGCCCTGCCGAATCTGACCGAACATTGGTAAGAGACCATATTAGGTCCTACCTAATGGCGATAAGAGCAGAGAAGTGTTCCTACCTCACTGCTCTTATTGCGTCATCAGATAACCGCCCAGCCTCCTTGTTTAGGGTGACCCGCTCCCTCCTTCATCAGGAGGTGAGGGGAGACCCCTTAGAGGGTAGAGCTGAGGATTTCGGAAAATATCTGTATGATAAAATCGCTCAGATACGGGAAGGCTTCGACTTCAACTGGGTATGTCCAATGGGAGAGGCGGAGGCTGGTCTTGAGACTGTTACCTGGGTTGAGTTTGACCCCGTGACCCCCGAGGACGTGGACAGGTTGCTGGGGGGACTTAGGGCGACCACATGTTTACTGGACCCGTGCCCCTCCTGGTTGGTGCTGGCCTCCCGGGAGGTGGTACGAGGCTGGTTCCGAGCAATTATCAACGCTTCCTTGAGTGAGGGTGTCTTTCCCGCTGCCTTGAAAGAGGCAGTGGTGAGACCCCTCCTCAAGAAGCCTGCCCTGGATCCAGCCGTTTTATCAAACTACCGTCCCGTCTCCAACCTTCGCTTTCTTGCGAAGGTTGTTGAGAGTGTGGTTGCCCGACAGTTCCCGCAGCACCTGGAGGAATCGTCATATCTCGATCCGTTCCAGTCGGGCTTCAGGCCTGGCTACAGCACGGAAACAGCATTGGTCGCGTTGGTGGATGATCTCTGGCGGGCCTAAGACAGGGGTTGCTCCTCTGTTCTGGTGCTATTGGACCTCTCGGCGGCTTTTGATACCATCGATCATGGTATCATGCTGCAACGGTTGGAGGGGCTGGGCATAGGAGGCACTGTCTTGCAGTGGTTCTCCTCCTTCCTCTCTGGCCGGATGCAGTCTGTGTTGACAGGGGGCCAGAGGTCGACCCCGAGACCCCTCGTATGTGGGGTACCTCAGGGGTCGGTCCTCTCGCCTCTACTGTTCAACATTTATGTAAAGCCGCTGGGTGAGATCATCCGTGGTTTTGGCGTGGAGTACCACCAGTACGCTGATGATACCCAGCTGTACATTTCCACGCCAAACCACCCCAACGATGCCCTTGCCGTGCTGACCCAGTGCCTGGAGGCCGTGCGGGTATGGATGGGGAGAAACGGACTCAAGCTCAACCCCTCCAAGACCGAGTGGCTGTGGTTACCGTCATCCCGGTACAGCCAGCTGATTCCATCGCTGTGTATTGGGGGCGAAACAGTGGCTCCCACAGGAAGGGTTCGCAACTTGGGAATCCTCCTGGACTCACGGCTGTCCTTAGAGGACCATCTGACGGCCGTGGCCGGGAGGATGTTCCACCAGGTTCGCCTGGTGCGCCAGTTGCGTCCCTTCCTAGACCGGGACTCGCTACGCACAGTCACTCATGCCCTCGTGACCTCCAGGCTGGACTACTGTAATGCTCTCTACATGGGGCTCCCCTTGAGGTGCATCCGGAAGCTCCAACTTGCCCAGAATGCAGCCGCGCGGGTAGTGATGGGAGCGTCGTGGCGCTCCCACGTAACACCGCTCCTGCGTGAGTTGCACTGGTTGCCAGTGGTCTTTCGGGTGCGGTTCAAGGTGTTAGTGACCACTTTTAAAGCGCTCCATGGCATCGGACCCGGATACTTACAGGACCGTCTACTGCCAGCAAATACCTCCCGCCGTCCGGTACGCTCCCACAGAGAGGGCCTCCTCAGGGAGCCGTCGGCCAGACAGTGCCGGCTGGCGACCCCCAGGGGGAGAGCCTTCTCTGTGGGAGCTCCCACGTTATGGAACGAGCTCCCCCCCGAACTCCGTATAATAACAGATTTACGCACCTTCCGTCGGGAACTAAAAACATTCCTTTTCCGACAGGCCGGCCTGGCATAGAAGCTTCTGAGTATTTTTTTAAGATTTTAAATTTTGTATGTTTTGGGTTTTAGGATTTTGGCCAAATGATTTAATTTATTTTTAATTATTTTAAATTTTGTATATTTATATGTTTTTTAAAGTTTAGGCTGTACACCGCCCCGAGTCCTTCGGGAGAGGGGCGGTATAGAAATTTAATAAAATAAATAAATAAAAAATAAAAGGAGCACCCATGGGATCACCCCTCTCACCTGTCATTGCAAACCTCTACATGGAACACTTTGAAACCCAAGCCCTAGAAAAATCTGATCACAAACCCAAACTCTGGCTCAGATACGTAGATGACACCTTCGTAATCTGGCCACATGGGAAAGAAAAACTGGACAACTTCCTCACACACCTCAACAGCCTACACCCCAAAATACAGTTCACCATGGAAACAGAAGCTAATAACCAACTTCCCTTCCTGGATGTCTTAGTCTACAAGAAATCCAATGGCTCCCTAGGACACACCATCTACCAGAAGAAAACACACACAAACCGCTATCTGCACGCACTCTCACACCACCACCCAGCACAGATCAACTTCGTAGCCAAGACACTCATCTCCAGAACCAAATGCCTAGCTGAGGAACAACACCTAAAAACTGAACTACACACTCTCACTAATGTACTTACATCCAATGGATTCCAAAGAAATAAGATTTCCAACTTAATCCAAAAGGAAACTCCCACTAAAAGCCAAGACAGAGAACAAGAAAATGGCAAAGCCCTCCTCCCATACATAAAAGGCACCACAGACAGAATCAGCAAGATCCTTCACAAACATAACATGAAAACAGCATTCTGCACAAACAGAAAAATATCCACCATCCTAAGAAACCCCAAAGACAAAATTGAGTTAGAAAATCAAGGAGTATATGAAATCCCATGTACTGCCTGCCCCACCACGTACATCGGTCAAACCAACAGAAGAATAAGTGCACGCATTGAAGAACACAAAAACTCAGTCAAAAAAGAGGAACCAACTTCTTCCCTGGTCCAACACCTTAAAGCCACAGGACATGAAATTGATTTCAAAAAGACCAGAACTATTGCCAAAACTGAACACTTTAATAACAGAATAATCAGAGAAGCCATCGAGATAGAAAAACGCCCACACAGCATGAACAAACGAGATGATACCTCCCGCCTACCAGCCATTTGGAAACCCGCCCTTATTGACAGACGAGTCCATAGCACGGGGAATGACACCAGACCTACACTCACAAAAACCACACACGATGTCACCACCACACATCCAGGCAAAAAGCAATCCCAAACCCACACTGATGAGGAGGCACGACCACAAACCAGAAGCCAGACCACAGCTGCATCATTAGCCACCTTAAACCCCTCCAATCCATACACGAAGCAAACTGACACCCACCATGAAGATGAGGCACGACCACGAACGCAAAGCCAAACAGCTACACAGTTCACCATCTCTAATCCCCTTGTAACACTGACTAGCCTGAGCACAACAAAGCCCCCACCCAAACAGAACACTCCCCCAGCCAATCAGAGCACAGCCAACCCCCCATCCAATCAGAGCACAGCCAAGCCCCTAACCAATCAGAACACACCTCCACCCAATCAGAGCACAGCTGAGCTCCCAGCCAATCAGTTCAAACCCCCACTGGCAGTTAAAAGGAAGAAACAGCTAAAATCTCACATTGCTCCTAGAAGCAGAAGCCGAAAGCACCAGCCTGAAGATGACGAATGAGACTTCGTCGAAACGTTGCCAAGACACTTCAAATTCTACGTGGGAGAAAACCCGAAGAAGCACCCTGTAAACCCAAATATGGGAGAAAGAAATCTTTCTTTCTTTTACCTGTTTCAGCTCAACCCAGAGCCAAATTGCTAACAAAGAATAAGGGAGAACTGGTATAGCTATTTCGAGTTTCTTAACTCTCTTCAGCCAGAACTTACCCTTCTGAGATTCGAACCTGGGCAGTCTGCATGTTAGGCAGTTGTATTAACCTCTAGGCCACAGGCTCTGTCTCACTTTGTTAGCAGTCAGGGAGGGAAGAGATGTATATCAAGTGTTTCTTTTTTAAATTGCACCCTGTAAACCCAAATATGGGAGAAAGAAATCTTTCACATATATATATGTGTGTGTGTGTGTGTGTGTGTGTTTATTTAAATTGCTAACAAAGAATAAGGGAGATCTGGTATAGCTATTTCGAGTTTCTTAACTCTCTTCAGCCAGAACTTACCCTTCTGAGATTCGAACCTGGGCAGGTAAAAGAAAGAAAGATTTCTTTCTCCCATATTTGGGTTTACAGGGTGCAATTTAAAAAAGAAATACTCGATATACATCTCTTCCCTCCCTGACTGCTAACAAAGTGAGACAGAGCCTGTGGCCTAGAGGTTAATACAACTGCCTAACATTTAATTTAACCTTTATTATTTTTATAAATAACTCTAGGGAGCAAACATATCTAACGCTCCCGCTTCCTCCTATTTTCCCCACAACAACAACCCTGTGAGTTGGGCTGAAAGAGGGTGAGTGGCCCAAGGTCACTCAACTAGGTAAGGCTGAACTTGAACTCCCAGACTTCCAGTTTCTAATCTGGTGCCTTTAACCACTAGACCAAACTTGCTAATGATAAAACTTTCAGTTATATATCAGTGTCCTTCAAATACTGGTTATTCACACTGTTTGTCAGCATTTTCTTTCTTTGCCAAAAGTTGTAAAATAGCTCTAGACATGTTTTTAGAGTCTCTGCAATACATGGGAGAATGATGGAAAAACTTTCTCTGCTTGCCATTGTAGAACTTCTTTACAAAAAATCTGTTTCACATTAAGTGAAATTGTAGAAGGCCCAAGCATGTTCCAAGAAGGCTAGATGTCAAATACACACTCCTAAGTAAAAACTAGAAAAATACTAAACATAGCATAATAGCTACAATATGACTAAACATGTGCTATACACTTCTATTGTAGAAATGGCACAGCTATATATGATAATATTTTAAGAGTAACAGGAGTGATGGCTTGCAATATGAAAGCTATAAGGCTTGAAGGCTATTAGGTTGATGATCTGTCGTATATACATCAAGTTATAACTGATTAGCAGCAGTTCATACTGTAAGCATGGCATAATACTTTCTTAGACATAATAGTGCATGTCTAGGTGTGCTTATTTTAAATAACAGAATAATATGGTTGGAAGGGACCTTGGAGGTCTTCTAGTCCAACCCTGTGGTCAAGCAGGAAACTCTAACATTTCAGACAAATGATTGTCCAATCTTTTCTTAAAAACCTGCAGTTGGAGTTGGAGTATCAACAGCTTCTGGAGGCAACTAGTTCCACTAGTTAATTGTTCAGTCAGAAAATTTCTTCTTGAAGGAGCAGATAAGGAGGGAGACCCAGGCGACACAGTATTGAATAACTGGAGGTTGTATAAATATTTATAGAAGTATATACCGAGAAGGTTAGGTAAATAGAAGTACTAATGTAAGGGAAAATTAATCTTATTGTACATAATACAGATAGGGAAATTTGGAAAGAGGAGTTGCTCGGACATTACCCCTGAATTGTATCTGAAGAGGGATGAGACGGAAGAAAGGAGAGGAGAGAGAAAAGTGTAAAGGAGGGGAGAAGGAAGTAGGAAGGTTGGAGGAGAAGAGGAGAAGTGGGGAGAAAGGAAGGAGAGTGGTGAAGGAAAGAGAAGAGGGGAGGAAGAAGAGGGAAGTAGGGAAGAGAAGAAAGGGAAAAAGGTAGAGAAGAAGGAGTATGGATACAGTAAAAGGGGAAATGGGTGAGCAACACCAAAAGTCATGTGTATGTATTTATTTCATTTTATTAAAAGTATCTTATATATGAATGTAAAAAGAATGTATGTTAACAACTGATAAATATCACGGTATATGTATGGGGGAGAGTTTGGAAAAATAAAAAATTAAAAAAAAGAAAAAGAAAATTTCTTCTTAGTTGGTTCTCTCCTTTATTAGTTTCCATCCATTGCTTCTTGTCCTGCCTTCTGGTGCTTTGGAGAATAGGTTAACCTCTTCTTTGTGACAGCCTCTTAGATATCATGACACCCCTAGTCCTTTTCATTAAACTAGACATATTCAATTTCAGTAACCTATCTTCATATGTTTTAGTCTCCAGTCCCCTAATCATCCTTTTTTGCTATTCTATGCACTCTTTCTAGAGTGTCAATATCTTTTTTATATTGTGGTGACCAAAACTGGATGCAGTATTACAAATGTGGTCTTACCAAAGCATTATAAAGTGGTACTAACACTTCACGTGATTTTGATTCTATTCCCTCTGTTAATGAAGCCTAGGACTGTGTTTGGTTATTACTTTGTTTACCTCTAGGTGTTTGTAGATTTGTTGTTTATCTTTACCAAATCTTCCTGAATTTTCCAAAATTTTGATGTGGTGATTATGTCATTCATGGCTTTGAATGGACTACATCAGACATGTCAAACTCGCGATGTAATGTGACATCGCGCAATGTATCGGGACTGTTTTGCCATTGCCGGTAATGGGGTGGGTGCGGCTTCCATGTGACGCATCCGGCCCACGGGCCAGCAGTTTGACACTCCTGGACTACATCATGCAAAATATGAAAAAATAAAGATTTGCCTCAATAGAGCACAGTTCTATAACCATGTAGTTTTCTTGGCAACAGGATGGAAATGGTTTGCAGTTGACTTGAGATGTTGTTGTGAATTTTCATGTAACCTATAGCCTTTAGATTTTCTGGTGGTCTCCCATTTATGTGCGAACCAGATCAGATGTATCAAATGTTTTTGAAAGCAGAGAAAGTTGTCTAGCATTTGCTTTAGTGAAATACATACATTGTTATTCCAATCCAGTTAATGAAACAAGAGCTCAGACAGAAAAAAAAATGATGAGCTACACTATCAGGTAATAAAAATAGTACTAAGGGCCTATCTATCTTGATCTCCAGAAATGTGGGCATATTTCCCCTTCATTATTCTTCCCACTAAAATTGGAGAAGCAGGGTCCCTGAAAATGGAGATAGAAGAATCTGTGTATATTGTATGAATCATACTAGAATCCAGGAGAATGTGAGATCTAGTTCAGCATAGGATATTTCTTATTGCAAACATATTTATATAAGCTTGTGTGTCTTCTTATATTGTGTTTTCTTAGCAGGATTCTTATTATGCCAAATTGCAAGGATTTTTTTTTTTGTTTCCAACTAGATGCAGGGCTATGACCTCCCACTTTTGTTTTGTTTTGTGAAATTATCCCCCCCTTCCCCCAATAATCATACTTTCTACTATAGGTCAGTTGCAGTGTAGAAGGTGTTTGCATCTTTTTGGAACAGACAGCCATGCTTCAATAAGAATGCTACAGAGCCTTTTAGCCCTCTGATCACAGTTACTATTATCATAAGGTTCTATTTTTAATCGGTATGTTGATTCTGTTTAGTTTTAAAAATAGCTATATTGGAATGAAGTGTCATTAAGGCTGAGGAATGAGTCATACAGTTTTCTGTAGATCTGAATAAATATAGAGACTCTTTCTGATAAGAAATCAGTTCAGCCTCATAAATTTATGTCACATTAGCCTTGGCTTGTTTTGAGAACTTTATACTGTATATTTTCATGAGTACTGGAATGCATACAGTAGAGAAAAAAAGGCCACTAAATGTCAATGAAATAAATGATAGCTAAAGCAAACAGAACTGACTACCCCAATAGAAATTAAAGGCGATGGGCTTATCCAAAATCAAGCATTCTTGAGTTTCCAGAATTTAAAATGGAATGTATGCAGCACATACCAAATACCAAGACCACTAATGCTAAAAAGAATAACATACTATGTTTGATGAATAAGTGATTTCAAAAATCTACATTTTTTAAAATAAATTTATTGAATAACATTTTAACAAAGTAAAAGCCATAAAAGAAAATAAAGAAAAATGTAGAGAAAAGAAAACTTGTAAAAAAAGTGGCTTCTGATCTTCTTAAGCAGGGGTGTCAAACTCAATTTCATTGAGGGCCATATCAGCATTGAGGTTGTCCTTGGGGCCGGGTAGGTGTGGCCAGGGTGGGTATGGCCTACTGGTGGGCATGCCTGGAGTGGGTGTAGCCTACTGGGTGGGCATGGCCAGCTCTACATCATTCGTGTCAAGAGTGCCTGTGGGGGCCTGGGCAGGAGTGGGAGAGATCTGAGGGTCTCTGGCAGAAGGGGGTGGGACCGGGGCAAGTGCCAAGGAATGGTCCACTGGAAGAGCCTCACTGTTCCTCTCAGGCCATGCAAATGGATGGTGGTGCGGGCTGCCCATAGCCCTGGACAGCAGAGGTCAAAGGCCCAGCCTGGCCCTCAAGCATCTGCGGCACCAAGCCCAGACACACTACCCCAAGAGGGTACCCAGCTCCTCCTTAAGGCTGCTGATGCTGTGCTTGCTCTCCTTAGCCAGGTTGCTTATGATGGGTATGAGGGTAAAGTCAGAGGGAAGCCCACTCCTTCTCCATGGGAGGAGACCCGGCTTTGTATCCAAAGCTTCCTTAGCAATAGGATGGGAGGCCCCCAGGATAGGCCAGGAGGAGGGGGCAAGGGGATGGTGAAAGGGCAGCAGGGCAAGACTAAGGCAGGACTTTCCTCAGACCCTCCCTCTCCTTCCTTCCTTCCTTCCTTCCTTCCTTCCTTCCTTCCTTCCTTCCTTCCTTCCTTCCTTCCCTCCTTCCTAAGAACAGAGTGGTGGGAAAATATTTGAGATGAGGGAGGGAGAAAAACAGACAAGAAACGCAGCTGGTGAGGTGTCACCCTTCATGAGGAATAAAGAAATGCACTATCGCCTGGAAGTGGCCAGCACATGGCCCTCACCTACTTCACATATCTGATTTGGTGGGCTTTGGGGGAGGGGACACCATGAGCAACGTGAAAGTCGATGTTACCTGCACAATGCCATCTAGCCCCCAGCCTGCCTAGTTTCAGCAGGCAGCGAGGCGCTCTCCTCACAGTGCCAAGAGGCTGAGCCAGACAGCGTGAGTCCAAAAAGAAGCACGACGCTACCCAGCCCCCAGCCTGCCCGGTTTCAGCAGGCAATGGGGCACTTTCCTCACAGCGCTGAGAGGCTGAGCCGGGCAGTGCGAAGCTCGCCAGCTTTGCACCTTGCTGTCTGCTGAAATTGGGCAGGCTGGGGGCTGCGCGGCAGTGTGCTTCTTTTTGAATGTGCACCGCTCTCGGCGCTATGAGGAGAGCGCCCCGCTGCCTGCTGAAACCCCTCCCCCAGAGCCCATCAAGCTGGATATGTGAAGTAGACAAGGGCCATTTGCTGGCTACTACCAGCAATGATGCATTTTGTCATTCCTCACAAAGGGTAACACCTCCCCAGTGCGCGCCCAGGGGGTGGGGCCGATGTGGCGGGCCGGTCCCTCGCTGTTTCCAATGGTCTTGTGGAGTTAAGACTGAATGCATTTCAGCGTAGATGGCCACCACAAAATTGTACAATGGCTTCCAGGTGGCCAGGGCCAAGGCAGCGGGGGCCATTCCCTTACTGCTTCCAGGATGGCTTCGCGGGCCACATGAAACCACGTCGCAGGCCACATCTGGCCCCTGGGCCTTGTGTTTGACATGTCTTTTCTTAAGTAATTATATATTCAAGGACTCTACATTAATTTTTCAATCTAGCCTCTCCCTCCCTTGCTCCCCCATTTATATACACTTTCACGTATATGCGCGTATGTGTATGTACATATACATACATACACACCTACAGAGTGGAAGATCTTATCTTTTTTTTATATAGATACTACCATTAATACCCTGAATCTAGTGCTTGAAATATTTACCTGGTTTCTAAAAAGCAAATCATCTGTCAGCCAAGTCTACTATGGCCTGTTTTTTTGTGCTTGTGGATGACCATGATGTTTGCATGAATAGAATGTATTGGGATTCTTTAAGTTACTATTTGCAGAAGTTTTTCTTCTATTACAGATAATCCTCATTATCAGTGATAATTGGGACCAGAAACTCCATCACTAAGCGATGGAGTCATCAGACATCTCACTAACAGTCCCAGTTGATGCTGTTAGGAAAATCCTGCACATTTGAACTGCCCTGGGGTCACATGATAACCATTTGCAACCTCTGGCCAGCTTCCTCATTGTTTTTGCTTGTCAGAAGTTGGCACTGAAGTTCTCAAACAGTGATTATGTTACTTCAGAATGCTGCAGCATTATAATTGCAAGCTAGTTGTCAAGTGCCCAAATCATGAACATGTGACCTTGTGTATGCTCCAACAGACATGTCTATAAGGACTATTAAGATTCTTAAGTCTCCCTTATTCAGCATTGTTACTTTGCTTGCTGAACGGGAGGACATTAAGTGAGGAGTACCTATATTGATTTTGGTTGTAATAGCATCTCACCTCCCCAAAAAAATACAGAGTACAACAGAGATAAATTCTGTATATATCCCCTTCCTCCCCAAAATGACTTTTTATAACTTTTTATAAAGAACTGTGGGTTTAACTGTAAAAGCTACTTAGACCAATATAAATCTCTATTCTAGCTTGAAATGGATAAACTTTATATATTTTAAGTTTCTTCACTCAACACCTCCACATACATGTATTCAACAGCTCTTTCTTTAGGTGCAAAAAATTGATAATGCTATGTGGCACCTGCTTTCTTCTGTACAAAAAGACAAAGACTTCTATTGAGGCAAACAACTTGATCACATTTCTTAACCAAATGCTTGCCTGCTATCATGGCAAGATCTTATTTTATTCTTCAATTTAATTTTGAAGATTTTGACAATACTTTTTGTCAGGGAACTGGCATTCAACCATAAAACTGTAGTTAAACTGACTACCTAGGAAAGGGTGAAAATAATCCCATTTTATGTTCTAAAATGAAAAAGGATACATATATGATAGTATAAAAATACATGATAGCCTGCAAAATATTTAGGAGGAAGTAGCAGGACATTTTTGTTTAGTTAGGAGCAACTATATTAAATTATACATTCTCTTTCTTTCCATGATTTTTGGAGCTCAAATCGAGCTTGGTTTCTATACTTCACTGAAGGAGTTCAACTCCCTCCATTCATGGAAGGGAACTACTTTGCTGGGGTGCCAACACAGAGCTCATTTTTGCACTTCCCCAAAGGAGGAGTTCAGGTCTCCTCAGCAGGCAGCTCTTTCAGCCAACCCCAAGATAAGGTGGAGTCCTTTTGGCAGGCAGTGACAGCTTGCAACCTTCCCTGCCGGCTTCCCCATTGCATTTCTGGAGAATCTGACAGAGAAAATTGCAAATGGTTATGACATACACATATTTGTTACATCTGCAAGAATTTTCTAAGGATGAGTGTCAGTCCGGAATTCTTTTCTTTGGCACAGCTTTCTGCAAACATTTTTTCCCTTATAATCTGAAGATGCAGATTTAATTCCTCAGTGATAAGCAAACTGCCAGAATATAAATAGTACAACAGAGATAAAAATGTGACAAGACTACACGTATTCTAAGTTATAATAGTTCCCAATTATATATTGTTGAACTGTTTTTTTGCTCCTGTGCAAATCATGTTCATATAGGTTTTAGTTTTTTTAAGGGATGGAAATGTCAACTGAAGAAGTTGTTTCATGCTGCAGGCTTTGTCTACCATTTAAGCTAGCACAGTCTACTACCAGGTGCAGCTCTTTTTCCATTTGTAGGTAGTCCTTGATTACAATTTGAGCTCATACATCTTTGAGATTTGAGCCCAGACATCTTTGAGATTGTAAGTCAAATCACCACATGCAAGACTTGATTTTATGACTGTTATAACTACATCATTAAGCAAGTCACTAGACTTATTAAGCAAACCACATATCATGTTCAAGTACAGTTTATCCAATGGGCATTTTTGACAGAAAACAGCAAAAAAGTGATCATGTGACCACAGGATGCTGCAACTGGTTGTAATTTCATTTGAGTCTCTTGTAACTTCAAACATTAATTAAGCAAGTGGTCATAAGTTGAAAACTACCTTTAATGAAGAGCCGTTCTGAAAATTTCCCCCTATCTATTTTAGGAAGACTTGTACCTATTTACTATGGGTACCAACTGATGCTTTGTTACAAGTTGCTACTTTTATATCTGCAATGTTTTAGACCAGGGGTGTCAAACTTCTGGCCTGTGGGCCGGTTTCATCATACCGAAGCCACACCCACCCCATTGCCGGCAATCCAAAAAGAGTTGCGATACGTCATGACACGTCACGTGACGTGGTGAGTTTGACACCCATGTTTTAGACTGTTTTAAGTACTTCACATATTCTTTCTTGCAATTCTTATAGAAACCCAGTGTGATAGGAAAGTATTCCTGATTATCAGCCATTTAGTCTGCCAAAATCCCAGAGTGAGATTAATCTCTTGCCAGTCATGACAAAAAAGCTTTTTATTAGCTGCAAAGAGGTGGGAAGAAACATCAAGATATTTTACTGAATTCAGCTGATTTCATCAAATTAGAATGAGGGAAGGAGTAGGTGGAATAGTGTGATTTTTCTCCTCTCATTGTATGGTACTTGTTCAATAACATTATTCCATTGAAGTAGTGATTTGCAAATGCTTTCAGAATCATTTTGAGAAAAGAAGAAAATAAGTCAGACTCTCTTAGCTTGGGATTTCCAACCCAGTTTTTAATTTTGCTGCTAATTTCTTAGGGCCAACAATTGATATGCAATTAGCTCTACTTTTAATTACTCATATAGAGGGGTGGGACTTTGAGTTCAGTTTTAAAAAATGGTTTACATTTTCATATCTCCTTTTTCTTTTGAATTATTGAAGTCATTGACAGCAACAGTTTGAAAAAAGCTGCAGTGGCTGAGAAGCATATTTAGAGGAGACTAGTAGACCCCATGTAAAGGCCTTAGTGTGCTTAATTACAAATCATTAAAAAGTAGCAGTAGGTGAATCTTTCATCCGCAACATGTTGCTTGGCTAATACAACATCACTGTTGGAATGTATCTGACATGTTGGGAGACAAACACACCCTCATCACCTGCTCAACTAACTCAGCTATGTGCAGGCCCTACCTGGATCACTCCTGTTTGTTACAAAAGGAAAGGCACTTGTACCAAAGCCAGGTTTCTAAACGTTGGGGTTGTAGTTTGACATAATTATCTGACTGACATTAGGAGCAATTGATGTGTTTCACAATAACTGCTTCATAAAGTTAGGCTACTTTTAAGAGCTGTTGCCAACACAGCACTTAAAAAAATTCAATGAAGAAAGCTTTCAAATGAGACATCCTCATTTGGAAAATATCTTTTGAATAATAGAAGCAACTTTTTACCTCAAATGTCTCCTTGAAGTGGTGTTCCATTTCTGGTAATGTCTTGGACCCACCTATGCAGATATATTGTCAGTTTGATTTGGCCTTATTGGACATTTTTCAACTTCCCCTTCTAGCTGATTGTGTGGACTTTTCTTTCACCCAAGTGCTTCCCTAGTCTGATCGTGCTTAGTTTCCAAGCCCACTATCTTTTGAATAATGGAGGAAGATGTTTTGTCTCTTTATCCTTAAAATGACAGTGTGGTTATCTTTTAAGGCAGTTGGTATTCAAAATTATATTTCTTGCTGAGAAATGTAAGTGAAACTGGACATCCATTTTGATTGAATAAGCAAGCAGCAGCTTTGGCCTCCATCAACACCTTTCTGTACTATAAATATTAACTTTTTCCTCTGCCAGCATCTTTTTTATACAGTGTTTTGAGATTTTTTTTCTATGCTGAACAGTCCCACACAGGAGTATGTATACGTCTGAAATATGTGGATCTGCTTATTCAATAGGATTACTGTTTACAAAATTCTTTTCCTATATTGTATCATTTGTGAAACTGTATAAGTGTAACATTAGTCAAGAAGAAGAAATTAAGTTTCCTGTTGGGAAATTCACATGTGGCACCATCTGCATGTTGGCTAAACAATAAATGCTATTCATTTCAATACAAATGCCTTAGAACTGCTTTTTCTAGGTATACTATCATAAATTGTGTCTGATGTATCTGAAATGTTGCCTTCTAGAATGTGATGTTAATGCTGTTACCAAAATCAAAGTGTTAAGTATTTAATGTGATAAATATCATATAGCATTTTGCTTGCTTCCAGTTATCTGAGCCTCTATTCCTATCAACCCCAACCTGCCTAGCCCATGGGAAAGGATCATGGGAGTTGTCTTTAAATATCCAGAGGATACCATGTTGTCTGCCTCTATTGTAGAGAATGGTGAGCTTCTCTTAAACATTTTTGCTTTGTAGGAAACCTACTTCTTGCTTCCCTTCCCTCCAAATATGGATGGGACCGGGATATTAATGAGAAACATCTGGAATAAAGTAATTGCCAGATGTTGAAGGAAAATGGAGGATTCTTTTTCAAGTTGTGAAGATAATGTTTGTCCTTCTTTATTCTTCTTCCCTATTGCAATAGATCACATGAATAATTTATAAAAGATTCTTCACGTGTTACCTAAAATGATAATTCTGCTGGTTTCCTGCTCACAGTGATATTTTATCCTTTGTCATCTCATAGCCTCTGCTTGTATATTTGTGAGGTCTCATTCCCTGGAGGAGAAGCTGACTTTTGCTTTAATTTCCTCCATGGTTTAAAGGAAAACTTCAAAAATGAACACTGCTATTATGCAAACAGTAGTTCTACCCTGCTTCCTCCTCCCAAAAAAAGAAAGCATAGTTCTGGAAAGTCAGGAGCATAAAGAAGTGTGTTCTTGTTAAGTTTGAATATTCTGGCTCTATACATTTTAAACAGCAGAATTGCCACATATAAGTAGTATTCTGTAACTAGAGTTTCAAGCTAATTGAAAGACAGCTACATCTGCTGCTCAGTTAGAAACAGAAGACATTTAATTTGCCTTTTAAAACTAGCCTCAACAGTGATGCAATTCAGCTGAAGGAGATTTACAGTGCTTTTTTCCCCCTCTACAAATCAATACAGCTTGGAGAGGCTGTCATGGGAACTGGGTGACTCAGAGCCAGCTGTGTTCAAATATGAACTTCTGTACCACAAACTCAAGGTAATGACTCTTTCCTCTTGTTTTTTAGTCAGCACTTTAGTTGTGAGACATTGCAGATAAGTTTTAATTGACTACTTAGTTTCCATTAGAAACTGGCTGAAACTTTGTTCTAGCAACATCAGCAAGTTAAAACTATTCTTCTAAGATGTTACAACTTTGAAATAACCAGGAGGTATGCTGTGGAAAGGGGTAGTATTGGAAGAGGATGAATATTGCTATACTTGGATAAATGTAGGTAAATTTTCATTGTAGGTGGTATGAATACTGGAACTATTGCTTAAAAGAATTTTCTTTCACTAATATATAGGAAACTATCTGCAAATACAACAGACCTCATGGGCATGTTATGCAGGTACTTTACTACTAGTGGCAAGTAGGCTTGTTACTTTGTGATAATTCTAGGATCGATTTTTTGTGAAAAGATGACTGTCACTGTGTATAACCCTACCACATTTTTTCAAATGCCCCATCAGTGTTTCAAATTTCATTGAAAATGAATGTACCTAACCACCATCTTTGGTCCTTTATAATCATAGTCTGAAAGAAGTGAGAAACAGGTTATCCAAGGTGGACAAACTCTTAGCATATGAAATAAGTTATTTCACATCTTTAAAGATTGAATAGTGCAAAATACCTTGAAGTAACAATTCTCCACTTGTAGTCCACCCATTATTCCTTTTACTGCTTGTATCTTTTTTCTTTCTCCATTAAGCCTGTTAAGGAAGAACAAATTGCACACAATTTTTGACTGCTATATCTATTTGTTCACCTGAAAGCACATTTTATTAGGCAAGATGAAACCAAGAGTTTGAAAATACTGAAGTTGGACTTCTTTCAGGAAATGTATATGTTGGCTATACATGTTGATATTGCATTATGAAATGTATAACATTAATTTTATATTTTATTATATTGGTTTATATTTTTCATTTGCCTGTACTTGTGCTTATTATAAGTGCATTCTAATAAAACTGCTAAAATTACACAAAGCTGTTCATTTATACCATAGTTCTTCACATGATTATAACTGCATGAGAATTGTATGTCACATATGGTTTAAATCTCATTCAAGGAACCAAGGAACTCCTTTTTGTATTAACAGAAGATTCCACTGGAGGAATGGAAAGACTAGATGCAACCTAATCTTTATTAATTTATAAAAATAAGTGTAATTATTTTGCTGTGGGACATTTTTTTCATCATATATTGTGTAATTCAGGGAGGAATTTATTCCAGAGAGTCTGAGCTGAACCAAAAAAAAGCTGTAAAAGGTGAGGTGACCATTTTTACACAAAGAACAACTAATTGGCGTTGACTGTATAATTGAGCTAAGTGGAAAGGAAAGTGAATTGTAATCAAATAATTGGCTGTTCCTGTTCCTATGAAGGTCAACATCAGCAATCCAAATGATAAGACTCATCCCAATCAATATAGCGATTAATGAGAAGAGTTGGGCTATATTAAAACATATGAAGAACAATTGCAGGAATTGGGTATGTTTAGTTTAGTGAAAAGAAGGACTAGCAGTGTTTTAATATTGGGGGAGCTGCCACAAAGAAGAGGGGGGTCAACCTATTTTATCTATCCTGAAGGCAAGATAAAAAACAACTGATGGCAACTAAGCAAGGAGAGAACCAACCTAGAAATAAAATTTCCTGACAGAACAATTAGTGGAACTGCTTGCCTTCAGAAGTTGTAGGTGCTCCGTCAGTGGAGGCTTTTAAGAAGGGACTGGACAGCCACTTGTCTGAAATGGTATAGGGTCTCCTACTTGAACGAAAGGGGGAGGGGTTGGATTAGAAGACCTCCAGGGTCCCTTTCAACTCTGCCATGCTCTTATAATTATCTAGGTGCATACAGACTACACTATTCTGGACGCAGAGTGATGGTCATAAAAATCAAGCAGGTCTATCACCAAACTATTATAGTAATCTAGACAGAACACCATCAAGGCATGAACTTACTGCGTAGTTGGTTTTGAAATAAGATGTGCATGCATTTTCCGGATATTTGTAAGGTAAAATTACAAATTCTTATACAGTTAGCAATGAATTACTTAAATTTAAGTTTGTCACTGACAACAACTGCCAAATTAGGTATTACATTTGTAATTGACAGTCTTGAAGGGCAAAAGAAGTCAAGAGAAAGGGACAGTCGGGTTGAAAAACAATGAACTGAATCATTTTTAGATGTAATTTAAGGCAATGAGATTTCATTAAACTGGAAATCCAAGATATTTAGAGAAAAAATATATTGCATACTTTAATCACTTTTCCCATTATATCATCAAGCTAGAGGACCAATCTATTCTATTTGTAATTCTATTTGTGCAAACTCTGTAGTTGATGTTGCATACGGGTTTTCATTCATAAACTGCACACCCTGCTAGTATTGAAAACATAGTTTTATATGTTTATATGACAACTTGACCTTAATGCTAAGTATCAAAAGTTGCCAGGAACCCCTTTATTCTACCAAAATTAGCTGTCCCAGCTGAATCTATTTTCAGAGAATACAGCTCTGGCCAGAGAAATGTTTTCCCTTATTTATATCATATCCAGATATTCAGACGTTACTGTTGGTTCAAAATTCAGCATGTTTGATAAGAGGATAAGTATAACATCTTTTTATAATTCAGAAGTCTACTAACAAGGTTTGATTAGAAAGAGATGCTTTAGAAAACAGGACTAGAGTTTCATGAATGCAATATGTGGTGTCTTTATTCACCTAAGCATTCTGGAACACCTCTTCTAGATTGAATCCAAAACATTGAATTCATTACAAGTTTGTTTCTAGGTACAGTTCAAAGCTGTAGGAACTTTAAAACTCTACATGGTTTAGGAATAAATTTAAAATGGTAGCTTAAACTGTACCCAACTGCCATCTGTAGAGAGGTTAAGAGGATGCCTAAACTCTTTCCAGAGAAGGCCATCTTACATCCTTACTATCACTCTCTGCAAATTGATAAAGACTCTTTTTTAAGAAGATTTTGAAGTAATTAGCTTCCTTCTTGCTTTAATTCATTGCTCTTGATATAATGGAGTAGTGCTATTCTTTTTTTAAAAAAAATTGAATATATAAAAACCTGAATGATTAAACATTTATTTGTTGTGACCCAAATATTCTGTGGTCTATTAAGGTATTTAACTTTTAAATAAAGTAAATACTAAATGTTCATTCTTTAAGCAGGATAATTTTAAAAGAAAAAAAACTACTCTTCATGCAGTTTCAATCATATGGAAAATCAAATCAGCTGCAAAAATGGACAAATACATCTCTCTCTCTCTCTCTCTCTCTCTCTCTCTCTCTCTCTCTCTCTCTCTCTCTCTCTCTGTGTGTGTATGTATGTATGTATGTATGTATGTATGTGTGTGTGTGTGTGTAGGTCTTTGGTTCTTCGGGTTTTCTCCCACGTAGAATTTGAAGTGTCTTGGCGACGTTTTGACGAAGTCTCATTCGTCATCTTCAGGCTGGTGCTTTTGGCTTCTGCTTCTAGGAGCAATGTGTGGTCGTAACTGTTTCTTCCTTTTAACTGCCAGTGGGGGTTTGAACTGATTGGCTGGAAGCTTGGCTATGTTCTGATTGGGTGGAGGTGTATTCTGATTGGTTAGGGGCTTGGCTGTGCTCTGATTGGCTGGGGGGTTGGCTGTGTTCTGATTGGCTGGGGGAGTGTTCTGTTTGGGTGGGGGCTTTGTTGTGCTGGAGAGGTTCAAAGTGGCCAATGATGCAGCTGTGGTCTGGCTCCTGGTCTGTGGTCGTGCCTCATCATCGGTGTGGGTTTGGGTTTGCTTTTTGCGTGGATGTGTGGTGGTGGCATCCTGTGTGGTTCTGGTGTCATTCTTTGTGTTAGGGATTCGCCTGTCAATAAGGGCGGGTTTCCAAATGGCTGGTAGGCGGGAGGTATCATCTCGTTTGTTCATGCTGTGAGGGCGTTTTTCTATCTCGATGGCTTCTCTGATTATTCTGTTATTAAAGTGTTCAGTTTTGGCAATAGTTCTGGTCTTTTTGAAATCAATTTCATGTCCTGTGGCTTTAAGGTGTTGGACAAGGGAAGAAGTTGGTTCCTCTTTTTTGACTGAGTTTTTGTGTTCTTCAATGCGTGCACTTATTCTTCTGTTGGTTTGTCCAATGTATGTAGTGGGGCAAGCAGTACGTGGGATTTCATATACTCCTTGATTTTCTAACTCAATTTTGTCTTTAGGGTTTCTTAGGATGGTGGATATTTTTCTGTTTGTGCAGAATGCTGTCCTGATGTTATGTTTGTGAAGGATTTTGCTGATCTTGTCTGTGGTGCCTTTTATGTATGGGAGGAAGGCTTTGCCATTTTCTTGTTCTCTGTCTTGGATTTTAGTGGGAGTTTCTTTTTGGATTAAGTTGGAAATCTTATTTCTTGGAAATCCGTTGGATGTTAGTACATTAGTGAGAGTGTGTAGTTCGGTTTTTAGGTGTTGTTCGTCAGCTAGGCATTTGGTTCTGGAGATGAGTGTCTTGGCTACGGAGTTGATCTGTGCTGGGTGGTGGTGTGAGAGTGCGTGCAGATAGCGGTTTGTGTGTGTTTTCTTCTGGTAGATGGTGTGTCCTAGGGAGCCATTGGATTTCTTGTAGACTAAGATATCAAGGAAGGGAAGTTGGTTATTAGCTTCTGTTTCCATGGTGAACTGTATTTTGGGGTGTAGGCTGTTGAGGTGTGTAAGGAAGTTGTCCAGTTTTTCTTTCCCATGTGGCCAGATTACGAAGGTGTCATCTACGTATCTGAGCCAGAGTTTGGGTTTGTGATCAGATTTTTCTAGAGCTTGGGTTTCAAAGTGTTCCATGTAGAGGATTGCAATGACAGGTGAGAGAGGTGATCCCATGGGTGCCAGACCACAGCTGCATCATTGGCCACTTTGAACCTCTCCAGCACAACAAAGCCCCCACCCAAACAGAACACTCCCCCAGCCAATCAGAACACAGCCAAGCCCCTAACCAATCAGAACACACCTCCACCCAATCAGAACATAGCCAAGCTTCCAATCAATCAGTTCAAACCCCCACTGGCAGTTAAAAGGAAGAAACAGTTACGACCACACATTGCTCCTAGAAGCAGAAGCCAAAAGCACCAGCCTGAAGATGACGAATGAGACTTCGTCGAAATGTCGCCAAGAGACTTCAAATTCTACATGGGAGAAAACCCGAAGAACCAAAGACCTACATACAAACACCCGCGAAAACCTCAGAAAACAAATATCATACCTCTACGGGGAGGAAATCCACCATCTGACCACGACCGATGAAAAACTCCAAGTCCAAAGAGCTTCCATTTTATGTGACCTCGCATTCCTACGCAACTGCCGAGATCAAAATTTAATCCCCACATGCTTCCAATTGAAATTCCACTCCAACTCTGCAGCCACCAAACGCATCCTGAAAAGAACAGAATTGGCCCTAATCAGAAATGAACTTCACACAAAAAGATTCCTCCTAGACCGAATTAACAAAGATCTCCTCACACTTCACCTCAAACTCAGCAACAAGATCCACCCCGCACTTTGGGACAAATCCAAACAACTCGCCGTCTGGAGAGCTGAAACACAGACCACCCTCAAGACAGACACACACACCAATAAACTCCGAAGACTACAAGAACACCAGAAACAAACCCCTCCTCCCTCACAGCCACACATGAAACAAACAGTGCATAACATCTCAGATAGGAGCCTCACCAAAGCCGAAACCAATGTTCTTTCCAAAGGATTCAACTTTGCAGTCGCTCCCAAACACATCCCCACTGAAACCATTATATGCGGAGTTGAAACCAGCTTGACCAAAATCAACCCCGATGACGCTAACAGAATCAGACTCGAAATCACCAACATACTCTGCACCAGCAAGCCACCCAAAAGCAACTTACCCAAAGAGGAGCAGACAGCACTACTTAACCTGAAACAAGACACCAGCATAATAATCCTACCAGCAGACAAGGGCAACGCTACGGTGGTCATGAATACATCTGACTACCAAACCAAATTAACCAACCTACTCCAAGACTCCACATACAAACCCCTAAACACAGATCCCACCACCTACCTGGAAAAAACCACTAGATCCAAAATAAAAGCCTCCCCCATTAGCAAAGAGATCCAGCAAAGAATCATTCCCAGACAGAAATCACCCAGATGCCCTAAGCTCTATGGCCTCCCCAAGATACACAAAGAAGGAACCCCACTTAGACCCATAGTCAGCTCCATAGGCTCACCTCTACAAAATCTAGCCAAATTTCTCGCCAAACAACTACAGCCCTATGCAGAATCCATCACCTCACACGTAACAAACTCATTCCAGTTCATAGAGATCATAAAGAAACAAAACTTACAGCCCAGCGACCTACTTGTTAGCTTCGATGTCATATCCCTCTTCACCCAAGTGCCAATCAAAGAAGCCTTAACAGCTATCCAAAACAAATATAACCCCCCCAAACACATCCTAGATCTGACCAACCACTGTCTATCCAACACATACTTCATCTATAACAGACAAAAATACAAACAAATAGAAGGAGCACCCATGGGATCACCTCTCTCACCTGTCATTGCAATCCTCTACATGGAACACTTTGAAACCCAAGCTCTAGAAAAATCTGATCACAAACCCAAACTCTGGCTCAGATACGTAGATGACACCTTCGTAATCTGGCCACATGGGAAAGAAAAACTGGACAACTTCCTCACACACCTCAACAGCCTACACCCCAAAATACAGTTCACCATGGAAACAGAAGCTAATAACCAACTTCCCTTCCTTGATGTCTTAGTCTACAAGAAATCCAATGGCTCCCTAGGACACACCATCTACCAGAAGAAAACACACACAAACCACTATCTGCACGCACTCTCACATCACCACCCAGCACAGATCAACTCTGTAGCCAAGACACTCATCTCCAGAACCAAATGCCTAGCTGATGAACAACACCTAAAAACCGAACTACACACTCTCACTAATGTACTAACATCCAACGGATTCCCAAGAAATAAGATTTCCAACTTAATCCAAAAAGAAACTCCCATTAAAATCCAAGACAGAGAACAAGAAAACGGCAAAGCCCTCCTCCCATACATAAAAGGCACCACAGACAAGATCAGCAAAATCCTTCACAAACATAACATCAGGACAGCATTCTGCACAAACAGAAAAATATCCACCATCCTAAGAAACCCTAAAGACAAAATTGAGTTAGAAAATCAAGGAGTATATGAAATCCCATGTACTGCTTGCCCCACTACATACATTGGACAAACCAACAGAAGAATAAGTGCACGCATTGAAGAACACAAAAACTCAGTCAAAAAAGAGGAACCAACTTCTTCCCTGGTCCAACACCTTAAAGCCACAGGACATGAAATTGATTTCAAAAAGACCAGAACTATTGCCAAAACTGAACACTTTAATAACAGAATAATCAGAGAAGCCATCGAGATAGAAAAACGCCCTCACAGCATGAACAAATGAGATGATACCTCCCGCCTACCAGCCATTTGGAAACCCACCCTTATTGACAGGCGAATCCCTAACACAAAGAATGACACCAGAACCACACAGGATGCCACCACCACACATCCACGCAAAAAGCAAACCCAAACCCACACCGATGATGAGGCACGACTACAGACCAGGAGCCTGACCACAGCTGCATCATTGGCCACTTTGAACCTCTCCAGCACAACAAAGCCCCCACCCAAACAGAACACTCCCCCAGCCAATCAGAACACAGCCAACCCCCCAGCCAATCAGAGCACAGCCAAGCCCCTAACCAATCAGAACACACCTCCACCCAATCAGAACATAGCCAAGCTTCCAGCCAATCAGTTCAAACCCCCACTGGCAGTTAAAAGGAAGAAACAGTTACGACCACACATTGCTCCTAGAAGCAGAAGCCAAAAGCACCAGCCTGAAGATGACAAATGAGACTTCGTCGAAACGTCGCCAAGACACTTCAAATTCTACGTGGGAGAAAACCCGAAGAACCAAAGACCTACATACAAACACCCGCGAAAACCTCAGAAAAGCATTAACTCTTTGGTATCTTGCGAAAGGACACCTGGCAAGTTGACTATGATAGATGTAATTTTTTCTTTTTTTAAAATAGCTACCCTTCAGAAACAGCAATAAGAGTTCTGATTAAAAATAAATCAAGTGGATAAACTGAAATTTTGATTTAAAACTAACATTTATTCCTTTACTTATTTGTTTCTGGTACAGAAACCACAAAATTATGTCTATATTTTGAACTAAATATCTTACAGATATTAAAAACTTACAGATTTTAAGAATTATGGGGGTAATTTCATACAAGGTTGAAAAGATTGGAAAAAAATTGAACATGGAAAGATCAAAACATTTCTTTGGCCAGTTTTATTGGAAGGTTGATCTTGTTCTGTTGTTATTTTAAAGAAACAGACAGCTAAGTATTTTGTACTGACATGCAAAACCCCTCTGATTTTGATTTTCAAACAACTGTTTTGCTTTGAAGAATTGCTACTGTGGCCAGTTTGGAAGTGTTTTGAGCTAGAAGTTTTGCACTTGAAAAAAATTAAAAAATGATAAAAATAACTGTCTTAAACTTGATATAGAGTGTGCCCAATTTAAAATAGTTTGAATTCAAGTTTTGGTCACCCCTACTGTTATGTCCTGGGCCAGCAGGCACAGGCTGCAGCGATTGGCCTGGGCAGACCATGTGGATGCCCGGTACAAGAAAGGCTGCTCCCAGCCTTGCATGCACATGCACGGCAGGAAAAGATCTTTTGCAATGATTGGCCAGCAAGGTATTGTGCAGGGGGGCTATAAAAGGGGGCTGCACCATTTTTTAAATCTGTTCTGTTGGTGTTTGCAATAAAGGAGAACTGTTGGAACTTGTTGCTTCATCTCAATGCCTCTTTTCCTGAAACAGAACACCTATGTTTTGGTTTCTGGTTGCCTTGAAGGTCAAAATTGGAATTGGAACTTCCATCACAAACTAGTGTGGTCATTAATTGATCTGATGACCTTTTTTCTGTGGTTAAGCAAATCACTCTGGTTGTTAGGCAAATTTGGCTTCTCCCATTGACTTTGCTTGGCAAAATCCCTCTGGAAAGTTTGCAGATGGTGATCATGTAACCCTGAGATGCTGCAACCATCATAAATACATGCAGGTTGCCAAATGTCTGTATTTTGATCACATGGCTGCAGGAATGCATCAACAGTCATATATACGAGGACTGGTTGTAAGTCACATTTTCAGTAGTGTCGTAATAGTTGTCAGTAAATGAAAAGTCGTATGTTGAGAGCTACTATAGCTGCTTTATTATGCTCCTCTCCTATCCCACAGATAATAGAAAGCCATGCCACCCTAAACCTTTCTGTCCCCCTTAGTGTGCCCTTTCCAAAACCCAGAAGTGATATATCATGCTGTTGTGAATTTTGAATGGACATTATGTGGGCCATATGTGATAATGGTCCTTTCTGCTAAAATTCTAAACCTAAGATCACCGTGGAAAAGCCTCCTCCAGTTGCCACATACAATGTTCTATTTACTTCACGCACTACATTTTTTTTCTTTCATACTCTTATTTTTTGCCATTCCTTGAAAATGTGGGCCATCCAGTTAGTTGTTTGATCTACTAGGTGGCAGCCAAGAGTTCAGATGTTCGAGTTTCTTGGCTCCAGTTTGACAGTCATCCAAATTTGTGCAGCCAAGACACAGTCACCGAATAAGTACTACCAAAGAGATAGAGTTTGAAAAGGAGGTCAGATCTGGGAATGGTTTGGATCCTAAGAACATGACATGAGAAGCAATAAGAAGCCAGGGCTTAGAATAGCAGCTATGGGAAAAGAAATGTCTGTCATACAGACTTGAATCCTTTCAGTTTATTTTATTTATTTATTTATTTATTTTATTCGGGCTTGTATGCCGCTCCTCTCCGGAGACTCGGAGCGGCTAACAACATGTATATAAACATCAAATTTCAATACAAGTCCAAACAAAAATATCTAAAAAAACAAACTAACACCCACTCATATTCATCATTCAATCCACAATCATCCCCAGGCCTCAGTTACCCTTTCATATGAATGTATTAAGCCAAACTAGCCAAATCATTAATGTTAGGATAATAATAATAATAATAATAACAACAACAACAACTTTATTGTCACTTTGAAAGTACACCAATCGGCATACATGAAAATGAAATTTCGTTGCATACAGCTCTCAATGGGTCACCACCTCCAATATACACTCCTTGTTCGTGGCCAGCTCAAGTTACAGATCTTCCATTTTAGTCTCTAGGGAGCGAATGATGGCAAACAGGACAGATGGAAATGGAGCTTCATGTAGATTATTCCTCAAATTAGCTTGTATTCCTACACGACAACCTCCTTTTCTTTTTCTGATCTTGTCTCTTCCACCTTTTCCTTAAAAAGGCCTCACTCCTTATCGCCCCTGGAGAACGCTGCCGCTGCCACCAACTCCTCCAAAAGTCTCTCTCCCATCCTCTGGCCTGCTGACAGCCTCATTCAGTTCCTTCGCTCCATAAGCCCCAGGACCGCTCCACCTCTGCCTCCTTTGGAAACAGCCCTTATTTGCAATAGAATCCGTCGCTGGGCCAGCAATCAGATCTTGCTGCCAGCAGAACAATTTCAAACAGCACCAACGACTTTTAATGGTCTCACCAACAGTTCTGAAACAGCTAGAAACTCGCCATGCCAGCAAAGATTGTCAGTCGTATGTTGTATGTTACCTTAGTTCCATCACATTGCTCAAACACATTAAAACCTTCCTGATCATGTGGTCTATATCCCTTAATATCCCTCCCATAACTCTTCACCTTCGAGAGCCAATGCAACCACAGCCGATCCAGGTGCCGCCATCTTGGAACCTCTTCTTCTTCTTCTTCTTCTTCTTCTTCTTCTTCTTCTTCTTCTTCTTCTTCTTCTTCTTCTTCTTCTTCTTCTTCTTCTTCTTCTTCTTCTTCTTCTTCTTCTTCTTCTTCTTCTTCTTCTTCTTCTTCTCCTTCTCCTTCTCCTTCTCCTTCTCCTTCTCCTTCTCCTTCTCCTTCTCCTTCTCCTTCTCCTTCTCCTTCTCCTTCTCCTTCTCCTTCTCCTTCTCCTTCTCCTTCTCCTTCTCCTTCTCCTTCTCCTTCTCCTTCTCCTTCTCCTTCTCCTTCTCCTTCTCCTTCTCCTTCTCCTCCTCCTCCTCCTCCTCCTCCTCCTCCTTCTCCTTCTCCTTCTCCTTCTCCTTCTCCTCCTCCTCCTCCATCATCATCATCATCATCATCATCATCATCATAATAATAATTGTTTCCCAATATTTTGCTGTCATAACTTGAGAAGAATGTCAGATTTAGACTGGAGTGATAGAAATGTTTCTGATCCTGCTTAACTTCAAATAATTTCTGACTAATTTTTTACAGAGTTCCAGTATTTATAGTATATCCTTAGGTTAGATGCATATTCTAAAGTTGGCCTTATTTTTCTAAGTTGCTTTTGTAAAAATTTACATTTGAAATATATTTCAATAGCTGATATGTTTAATCACAAGGACCTTTTCCTGCAAATATGTCACTGCATTAAGTATTTATGAAGACTTAACATTATTTCAGTTACCTGGGTTCTTGCCTATTCCTTTTCAGACTTTATACCTTGACATGGTAGGACTTCTCCTTCCTTGGATCAAAAGAGGAGGGGTGAAGCCAACACTAATCCCCAACAGAAGTCAAAGCAGTTGGTATTCTTCAGAAGTATGGAGATACTGAAGAAGGTACACAATAGCCAGTAGTAAAAATCCATTTATGTCTGAGGGAAGGAAGAAATGTAATACCGTAGAAACTGGAAGTTGATTTGCTTTCTCATTGGTATAAGATGGGAAAGAGAATCCTTGACAGGCTTTCAAGGTTTTGATTTTTATAAAAGAATAATTTTACAGCTGTTCTTGTTTTGTTTGTTTCCTGAGCTGCCCTACCTCAAAGGGCTGACAGATGCTAATTCATTTAGGAGAAATAACTCTAAAATTAGAATCATAAGTGAGTAAGAACAAACCACTCTCAATTGTCATCAAGAAAATTCCATACACGTTAAAAGATCACACTACACCCCATATTGGAAGAAGCTCCTCTGGTTACTGGAAAAAAACATTGAATAACAAGTAGATTTTGTGGTGATGGGGTGGGCTCCCAAAGCTGCATGGAAATCTGGTCACTTATTGTGCCAGTATTGAAAGCATTCCTCATGGTACAAGACATACGGAAACTGGAACACGGAATGTATTATTTTTGGTCCTAATAAGGGAGACTTTGGTATTTCTTTTAGGATCTGGACTTGCAGGAGACAGTGAAATCCCAGCCATCTGTATGGAAGAGCTGGAAGCTATTACTTCTCCTAAAGAGGGGACAGCTGGAAATGCTGAATTGCTTGAATCTGCTCCTCTGGGTCCAAGAGAGCAATTGAGACTGCTATGGTGAAGATGCAGAGAGTCCCTGAAGTTAAGAGTTGGCAGGATCAAAGTCTTTCTAGCAGAGTAATTAAACAACACCCAGGGAGATATCCCACTTTGCTGATTTATGGCTACCCTTTGATTTCCCTTGCTATTACTAGTAACTGAAATTCTTCTCTGAACATTTCATGAATTTTATGTGTCTTGAAACATGAATCAGGGCCCTTCAATCACCATGTGGCAATCTCATTTTTAACTACTCTTTTGGACTAGACCACTGTAACAGAATGCTAAGAATGATCCAGCTACAAAGTACTCTGTCTGTAAATACCTATTAATCTTGGACTGCTTTCTTTATTTTTGTTAGGAATTAAAACTGCTACATAACTCCGTTAGAGTGAATTAAAACAGCAACAGTGATAAAACAACAGTGATAAAATTCAATGTAGAATTTGAGAAATATCAAGAAAGATTTGAAATTTGTGAAACAAACGTATTTTCAGGATGTGGGTGTTTAGGAATAAGTTCAAATCATATGATTACATGATATCCTGTTAACTGACATTACAAGGCTGTATTTATTAGAATTAATGCTTAATGAATGTCCAACAATATATGCATATTCTACAGCTGAAGTACTGAGAGAATTTTGTTGCACACTGCAAGAGAAGCTAAATGCAACATCAAGAAAGAACATAATACGGTAGTGAGTGATTTGAATGCAGTAATGGGGGGTTTTCAGATCAGTGGGTGATTTGAATGCAAGAATAGATGAAATAAATAAATCTAGACTTAAAGGATGATTTTGATTGGTTAAACATAAAAATGTAAGAAATCAGCTAGTAGAGTTTTCCAGAGAGAATTCTTTATTGCCAATATAAATGCATATTCTACTGAAGGACATCATTAGTTTCACAACATCAGAATCAAACTGCCTACATAATAGTTATAGAAAATGTGGAAATTTAAGTCGACCAAGAAACTTGAAAATTCAGTTCACCCAAGAAACTTTCATGCGTACATCATGGTGCAGGCCATCAATTTTGGCCAGCAACTATATGGGTTAAATTTAGAAAAAGAGAAAAGAAATATAAAGGACATATGTCAGAATATAAAATTAGTGCAAAGAATAGGTTAAATACAAAACTTATGCAAAAGAGAACTTGGGGCCCTGAGAAAGAGACAAGAAACATTGTGAAGATTGGATCAGAAAATAAAATGTTCCCAAAATATTAAAAAGAACAAGATCCTGCACTTTCTGCTGCTCTTGAAGATTGCAGCTGATCCAGAATGTGATTGTATAAGTAGTTTTTGAGGCTCCTCAGTTTGTCCTTGTGACATCTCTCTGCCTGGATTACCAGTTCAGTTGCAATTCAAAGTGCTGGTTTTCATCAGTAAAGCTCTTTATGGCTTAAGGTAGCTGGATAGCAACAATTGTTCCGGCCCACTGTATAAGATCAGGCAGGGTTGGCATACTCCTGTCATCCTCATAATATGTTTTATGTAACTTTGGAGATGTAATTCCTGTTGTATCCTCTGTCCCCCGGAACAGAATTCCCACTGAAATCTGTACAGGCCTCCCATAGCTAAAGTGATCTGTGAACCCATATCAGGCGCATGTATATTTTTAAAAAAATTTCTAATGCAGTGTTGTTGTTTTTTGCTTCTCTCTCTCTCTCTCTCTCTCTCTCTCTCTCTCTCTCTCTCTCTCTCTCTCTCTCTCTCTCTCTCTCTCTCTCTCTCTCTCTCTCTCTCTCCTCTCTCTCTCTCTCTCTTATTAAGCATTTTAAACCCTTGTATGTCTCTTTGAGTTACTTCATGATTAGATGGCTTATAAATCAAATAAAAAAACCAAATTCATAAGACATTATGATGGAAGTTGAAAGCCTTAGACAGCAAGAGGATATACCACGACTAAATTCAAATTTCTAAAAATCAAGCACACAAGGACAAAATGTTTTCTTAATCAAGACTATGAACAAATAGAAGAAAATTTTAAAAAAGAAAAAGATGTTTTTAAGATGATTGCAGAAATCAAAGGAAATTTTATAAGGAGGTTATTCAATCACAGAAGAGAAGTGACAAAAGTTAAACAACTGTGAAAGACCAACATTGAAAAATTATAAATGTAATATTAGAATGATAGAAGTATTTTAGAGACTATATATATTCATACATTTATTACTAGAATGCGAGAAATGGTAGGTTTAAAGTTGTCATATAAAATCACAGGTGCAAATGAAAGGCTTATTAAATTGAAGTTGTAGGAGAAGGTAATTAAAGTGCTAGCAATTCTGTGTCAACAAATGCAGAACCAAACAGTGGCATGGAGATTGAAAAAGTTCAGTCATATATATATAATTAAAGAAAGAAGATGCAAAAGAATATGCAAATTATTGATGGAGTTGAAATCAAGTTGCATACATAAGCACAAATTCTGTGATAAGAATGGCAGGGATGAGGAGAATACATCAAATAGGATGCCAAAGCATTAAGAATGTTAGCTGACAACACTTTGTTATCAGGAAAAAGAAAAGCTTGGGTAAACTAGTGTGCAAGTAAAACCGGAAGGTGAAAAATGTGGGTGAATGTTAAATATGAAGAAGACAAAAATAGCATTAGCCTGCAGGTCACATTATGGGTGGCTCTCGTTATTCGCATGGGGTCTATTTCATCCAATCATCCTCAGAAAATTGCAGATAATAAAGTTTCACAAAATGCAAAACTCAGTATTCCATTTTCTACATGCATATAGTAAGAAAAAGTCCAGAAATGTAATTATATGACAACCTTCACCATCGAAGACAGACTGGACTCTGAAAACTGAATAACCAAAAGATGAGAAAGAGAATTACGGATGGCGAGGTTGCTTTGTATTCTTTTAAATAATCAATTAAAACAGTTTACATATGCTGGATGTGCTAACTCCAGTCTGTGTTTACTCTTTGGTAGCTGTTTATCAAATACAAATATTTGTCCCAAAGGTGCTTTTTCAGTAGGCAACTGGACTTTTTTGTCTTTCTTTGAAGATGTTTTGCTTCTCATCCAAGAAGCTTCTTTAGCTGATGGGAATGAGAAGCAAAATGTCTTCAAAGAAAAACAACAAAGTCCAGTTGCCTCCAGAAAAAGCACCATTGGAACACTATGACCTGGATGACTGAGAATATTTGTGTTTTTTAAGAAATCGTCTTTAAAACTTATTTTTCACCATCAGAAATTGGTCACAAGGTTTAATTTTCTCCATGTATAATCTTGCTGTACATACACAGTTGTATACAAGAATACAAGTATCCCTTGTCAAGGGATGTCTTAATGGATCTCTAAGTGAACAGAAACTGATACTGTTAAACATGACAACTTTCTGCAAATTTGAATACATATTTTTATGTGCAGTTGTTTGTAAATTCAAAAGAAGATTGAATACATGCACAAATGATTGGATGCCCTTTTAGTCACCACTTTGCAACACCTCCTTTGGCAGAAATAAGAGTTTGCAAAGGTTTTCCTAAAGCCAGCTGATTATTTTTAATTTTGGAAAGTTTTCCTACTGTTCCTTGAAGAATTCTTCTAGCTCATAAATAATATTAGGTGTCTGTTCATGCACTGCTTATTTGAGATTGCTTCACATATTTTTCATAAGGTTTCTGTTCAAATTTGAGGACTATAAAGCCATTTCAGAAGCTTTATCTTTCTTTCCTATAAATATTTCATGATTTATTTGGAACTTTGTTTGAGACAATTATCTTCCTGAAATATCCAAACTCTTCAGCTTTGTATGTCTGCAACATATCATGCAGCACTGGGTGTTTTTGAGAAACTAAAGAGTTCAAAATAGGTGCACTTTTCAGCCAATGTCAATGACTACATTAGCCTTTGTTTCTAGATCACTGAAAACTTTTGCTAATGTGTCTGCTACTGTATTATGTTCTTTGGGAGGTTCTTCACTTCTATTTTATTTTTCTTACTTTGAATAATTTGTAACATTATTTATTAGAAAGCAGAGTATCATAAATCATAAATTTAACATATAGTTTTTACTGCTACCACTTGTGCATATGTAACACTGTATACGTTTCTTGATGTGCCAGTTATTTCAGCTGAGAAGATGCTCTCTTCTATTGATTGACATACACATACAATGGAATTGGCCTATATATAAAGATTTAGTGTAATAGTTGAGAGATTGGTAGATTGATCATTGACAGATTATTTGCATGCTTCTCAGTTTCTTACAGCTTTATTCAATAATTACAATACGAGCTTTGTTGAATGGACAATTTCTTGGTCAAAGTGGCAGAGCCATATTGATGAAGAGCCATTTTGACTGCTGAATTCAAGTGCTGTCAAGCCATTCTTGAATCATCAAAAACTATACATGGAGTCCTTACTTAATGATGATAATTGGGACTGGGAATTCCATCATTAAATGACATAATATTAAGTTGAAACATTGCATGATCGTGTAGCTTAGTGACCTTAGTCCCAGTTTCTGTTAAGTGATGTCCTCACATGACCATAGCTTGCAGTTTCCTCTGGCTTCCTTACTGACTTTGCTTGTTGGAAGCAGCAGAGAAGATTGCAGATCACAATCATCTGACTGTAGAATGCTGAACCAGTTGTCAGTACAAGGGCAATGTAATTACCACTTGTTCAGTACCACTGTAAGTTCGAAAAGTCACTGAACAAATAACCATTAAACAAGGACCACCTGTTCCAGCACGAAAGTTTTTTCTATTGCTGATTTGTGTGTTCTGTGAGTGGAATTCTGGCTTTGCTTTTATGCTAAGTGATCAGGAAATTGGTTGGTTGATTCCTCCAACTTTGCTGTCCTCTCTCTTCAGCATGTCTGGAATGGTGCGTGCCTGACTGCAAACTCCATCATGTTTAGGCTTTTTTGTGCTTTTCCTTTTTATAGCCTATTATTTGATACAACCTATGATGAATAAAGTTTTAAAAACAAAGCAAGGTAGTTGACTCAAAAGCAGCATTTTCACCTCTTTATTTGTACTTTTAGATTATTCTATCGCTTTTTGTTGTTGTTGAAAGCATTGAGTGTTGAGACTTTGTTGGTCATATAGTTCTGCTGTTTCACTATTTCAGCTTTGCACTCTATGTTAAAGGCAATAGTGTTGGAGCACTTACAGTACTGCCTGTTCAGCAGTTTAACACAACTGCATAATTCTGATAAACCAGCACAGCGTAGATTTTTAAGAAAAAAGGGCAGAATGGCAACAGATGAGCTCAGACCAGAGTTGCAAACTAGTCATGTAGTTTGATCATGTAGAAAATAATTTGTTGCGTCAGCAGTCAAACCATTTTAATCAATTGTTTATTTCTGTAATTTACTGGTTTTTATTACAAAGTTATCTATGTTTTTACTTGTAAGATTAGCTTGATGGGGCGTAGTATAGTTCAGGGATCTTCAAACTTGGCCCTTTTATGACTTGTGGACTTCAGCTCCCAGAATTCCTCAGCCAGGCACGCTGGCTAAGGAATTCTGGGAGTTGAAGTCCACAAGTCATAAAAGGGCCAAGTTTGAAGACCCCTGGTACAGTTGGTCTTGATGATGTGCATACTGCAGCTGCAGTGTTATCAGGTAACTAAAGTAGTAATGATGATAATGGCATTGAAGATAGTGGAGATGGCTGGTCATCTGATTATTGTATTTTAAAGTGCATCTACCTAACTACCTCCAGCCCAGTGCAATCAGTGCAGTAGTTACTTTGCCTACTGTGATTGGGTGTCAGTGATGATAAAAACGAAACAGTAAAAACCCTTCCAAAACGTTATGACTAGAGAAATCAAAGGGAAGACAAAAAAGGAAACATCATACAAATGTCTACTAACATGAATATCCTTCATATTTTGAGGTGCTGTTTCAAAAACATGTGCAAGACTCAGATTTCTTTTCCACATCATTTTCATTTTGTGCCCTCGTCTATAGTATCTTACCCAAAACTATGACTTTTATTAAAATATTCCCCAAAAGTTATTTCTTATATAGCCTGTTGCCCTGGTTGGACTTAGAGTAGGGGGTCCTCAACCTTGGCAACTTTAAGACTTGTGGACTTCAATTCCCAGAATTCCTCAGCCAGCCACGCTTTGCTGGCTGAGGAATTCTGGGAGTTGAAGTCCACAAGTCTTAAAGTTGCCAAGGTTGAGGACCCCTGACTTAGACAATAGAACAATGATGGCGAACCTTTTAGAGACTGAGTGCTAAACTGCCAAAACCCACTTATGCATCGTCGAGTGCCAGGTGGGTATGGCCCATTGGGTGGGTGTGGCCCATTGGGTGGGTGTGGCTGCGGTGGTAAAGGCAGACTGGGTGGGACTAAAAAGTTCAATCAATTCCAACTTTGCAAGATTTTTTTCTCCAGCATGATGACTGAAGAATGCACCAATGGGTTATTTCAGTCCTCCTGCCCAATCAGACTAAGATGTCAAGTTGTCACGCCGCCTCATTATCTGGTGCTTCCAGTTTTCATCTTAGTCTTCGCCCATTAGGACGTGAGAACTGACTCTCTCTCTTCTTGGATGCAGGTTGGACTAGATGAGTTAATTCTTGGTGGATTCTTCTGATATCTAGGAGAATTAGCTGTTTTTTTCCCTTTCCTCTCTCTATTTGCCTGTCTGTTTTAGTGAGTAGAGTTATAACTAACCCCCCCTCACCTTCCGTCTTTCTTCGAGGCTTCTAGGCTCAATCCTTTCTCCCTTTCCTGGGTTCTGGGAGGGTAGGGATTTCGTTGTTTTTGCTCCCAAAATTTCATCAGGCTGCTGTGAGAGCAATCGTATTTTGTGAGTGGGGGAGGTTTTTTTGCAGCCGCATGGCTCCCTCTCGGCTGAATTCAGCCGGCAAGAAGCCTTGTGGCTGCCATTTTGAATTCATTTCTGCTCGGGGGGGTTTCTTGTCGTGCTGGTCGTTACTGTGCACTTCGGAGGGCTCAGATCCCTCTTCCCCTTTAGTTTGTCGCTTGCTGCAGGGCTACGGAGCCCTTTTAAAACAGCGCAGTGAAGGCGCGCTGCACCTTTAATGCAGGCATTTTAAAGTGTGGATTGCAGAGGCCTGGGTTTTTTGAGTGTTCCCTTCACTAACAGGCAGCAATTTTTGTATTGTATTGAACACTTTATCTGCTTCTCTGCTAAAATCCTTTCTTCCCCCCCACCCCCCACCCCTTCTGGATTCCTAGCGGCCGCCATTTTGTTGGTCTCAATTCCCTCAGGTTTCACCCAGATCTCTCAGTCGCCATTTTGGGATCCCCTTCAGGCTCCCAGGCCTACTTACCTATACAGTTGGCCTTAACTGGGAGTATAGGTATTTATCAGCTTGGTATTTGGGGTTCAAGTTGTGCTTCTTTCACATTGCCTTGATCTGCGATTGTTTGTGAGTTCTGTTTTTCAGATTGGCTATCTTAGAGGGAATAATTCTTTTAGTGAGCAAGCACTGCTGAAACACCGGTCTTGGCTTCTGCTCACCTCCGCTTGCCTGGTTCTGGCCCTTTCTGCATCTGGTGGTTGCAAGATCCTGACCATTGCCACTACATGTGAGACACGTGTGACTTCGTCACCTTGAAGTCAGGCCAAGTGGACAAATTTCTTGGGCCTAGGTGACGTGCGCGTAAGCGCACAGCGTGAGTCTGGTTTGCCAGTGATCCAGTCTACGCTAATCCACGTGCGGTCCCCTGAGCGGGGTCTACCGCGTCTCTTGCAGAAAAGAGTTAGTCTCGGAGTCCTGTCCAGACCATTCTCAATACCATGGCAGAACCCACTGAGCCTCAGCCTTTAGAAACTGGCGAAGTTGCTGCTCAAGCTGTTCAGGTCCCTGAACCACCTGGAGGTAAAGCCAAGTCCAAATCCAAGTACGGCAGAAAGGCTGGCAAGGCAATCGACAAACAGGCCGACCGGTTGCACAAGGCCCTAGAGAAGCAATTCTCAAGGGCACAGAGATCTTCAGCAGTCCATGGTACTATGCCCCCGGTCCCCGCAACACCTGAGTTGGGGGGTCATCTTCTTCCTTCGGGAGCCTGGTCTTCTTCTATTCTTCAGCAGGTCCCAGCTCAGACCGGTGGTCAGGTAGGACCCCCCCGTTTGGGGAGGATCTGGGGTTGCCTGGCCCGTCATCGGCATCGGTGGTTGCCTTCACCCCTACGGCTGCGGGGTCACGGCCTCCGCTAGAGCCGTACTCTTCAGACCAGCTCCACAACTCGCTATCATTGAATAATGAGCATGCACAAGATGGACGTTTATGCCTGAGTGCCCAATGCTTGGGTCTAGGAGATGAGGTTTGGGGAGCCCACCCAAGGGGGTATATTTTCATCAAACACCCCTGGGTGGTTACCAGAAAATGCTGCCGACCACCAGGCACTGTAACGGGGCTTCAGGAGTCCGGACTGAGCTGGGGCGAGCAGAGGCATCGGCAGCTACGCACGGCGTCTTTGGAAATGCCGAGGCCTCGGAGGATGATGTGGATTGGAGCCGGGAGCCAGCGTAGCTGTAAAAGATCTGGAGTACCGGACCTGCGGTGTGTTAAGAGCTCCCTGGGGGGAGAGCCGGCTGGTTTTTACTGATAGCTGAGGAGCCCTGCAGGGAGAGAGCTGGCCCCCTCCCCCCTCAATGATAGTTGAGGATGTGGTGAGGTGAGGACATGCTGGACATGCTGGAGCCTTGCAACTGGCCTCTTTCCTCCCCCTTTCCTCCCCCTTCTGAGAGGAGGAGAGCTTGGAGTAGTGGAGTGACGGGGAGAGCTTCGTGGGAGAGAGCCGGCTGGCCTCCCCCTTCCTTCAATGATAGCTGAGGAGCCTCCCCCATGTTGCTCAATGACAGTGTTGCAAGTTGCAAATTGCTAATTGCGAGAAATCCAGCAAGAACTATTATGCTTCCAGCCTGCCAGGCCAGCACAAGAGGCATCACACATGAAAACTGATCGATACTCCAGGATCCGGAGAGATGAGGGGAACCCCCTATGATGATGAGCTTCCTCCTTCCTCCTCCCCCCCCTCAATGACAGCTGAGGGCGTGGTGAGGTGAGGACATGCTGGTGCCTCGCGGCCCCACCCCACCCCAAGACCATGGAATGTATGGACAAACCCTCATCTCTGTGTTTTTTACCCAAGCTATTATTATTGGATGCAGGATAAGGCAAGCCTTCTTGCACTGCGAGATGCCTCCCTGTCACAGAAATGGCCTGTATGTCTTTCGAAGGCCTACCTTGATGACGGATTTTGGAATCCTGAGAGGTGGCATGCTCAAAAAAAGGGGTTATGGAGGTTTTTAAGTAGGGGTTTTAAATGTTTTTAAGGGGTTCTGGGGTGGGGGGTGGGAAGATTAATAATAGTAATGGTGTAGGCCTGGGGGGAGGTCTACGGGATAAGGGAGGGTTAGGGGGTGGGAATAAGGAGGAGGAGAAACATGGGCCAGGCAATGGGTGGGACCGGAACCACGAGGGTGCGGATCAGGGAGGGGGCAGAGGTGATTTAGTTCCCATCGGTTTTGTAAGTGGGAGGGGCAGATATGGCGGGAGTAGGGGGCCACATCAATTTATGGGAGCGCGCCCCCGCTATCATCGAGCGGTGCCACGCTCCAACCCCCATGGCTCTACTTGTGATCTGGGTTGTTTAGAGCCAAAGGGCCCGGGTTGTAGGCTGATGCTGTGCAACGGCAGGTCTGTGGTTAATAAGGCCCCCCGATACAAGATTTAATTGCGGAGGGGGCTGTAGACCTGGCGGGTATTACGGAGACCTGGTTGGGACCAGAGGGTGGTGTCCCTCTGGTGGAAATGTGCCCTCCAGGCTTCCTTGCATTTCACCAGCCAAGAACTCAGGGCAGGGGTGGGGGAGTGGCGGTTGTGATTAGGGAAGGTCTCAGGCCAAGGGAAGTCACTGTTCCTCAGATAGCAGGCTGTGAATCCCTCCTTGTGAGGTGGGACCATGGGGGTCCGAGGGCTGTGTTGCTTACGTACCTGGCTCCCTGCCACGTGTCAACCGCCCTGCCCGAACTCTTGGGCATCATCGCTGCGGTGGCGGTTGAGGTCCCCAGGCTAGTGGTCATGGGCGACTTCAATCTGCCGTCTGCGGGCGAGGCGTCTGGGGAGGTTCGGGAGTTCATGGCTTCCATGACAGCCATGGACCTGACCCAGGTAATTCAAGATCCCACACACACGGAGGGAAACACGCTTGACCTGGTTTTTGTCTCTGGTCAGTGTCTGAGTGATCTGGATACGAGAAATATAGTTATTACACCTTTGTCATGGTCAGATCCCTCTCTCCTACGCCTGGACTTTTGGACCGCTACACCCCACTGCAAGGAGGCGGAACCAATTGTTTGGTACTGCCCCAGGCGACTGATGGAACCTGAGAGGTTCCAGACGGAGCTTGGGCCAATACCGGAGGCTCTAACATATATAACACACAACTTGGTCGGGGCGCTGGTAGCTGCCTGGGATAGGGCAGCTGCTGATGCCTTGGATAGGGTTGTGCCTTTGCGGCCTCTGAACCGGCGTGGTTCTCGTTCAGCTCCCTGGTTTAACGGGGAGCTGAGGGAGATGAAGCGCCGGAAAAGATGCCTAGAGAGCAGTTGGAGGGCGAGTCGCTCTGAGTCTGACCGAACACGAGTAAAAGACCATATTAGGACTTACTTAGTGGCAATAAGGGCAGAGAAGTGTTCTTATGTCACTGCCCTTATTGCGTCATCAGATAACCACCCAGCCTCCCTGTTTAGTGTAACCCGCTCCCTCCTTCATCGGGAGGTGAGGGGGGACCCCTTGGAGGGAAGAGCTGAGGATTTTGTGCAATACCTATATGACAAAATCGCTCAGATTTGGGAAGGCTTTAACTTCAAAGAAGGCAGTCCAGCAGAAGTGGCTGAGGCCGGTCTTGAGACTACTATCTGGGCTGAGTTTGACTACGTGACACCTGATGACGTGGACAGGTTGCTGGGAGGTCTTAGAGCAACCACATGTTTATTGGACCCGTGTCCCTCCTGGTTGGTACTGGCCTCCAGTGAGGTGACGCGAGGCTGGCTCCAGGCAATTATCAATGCCTCATTGAGTGAGGGTGTCTTCCCCGCCGCCCTGAAAAGGCGGTGTTGCGACCCCTCCTCAAGAAGCCTGCCTTGGACCCGGCTGTTCTATCTAATTACCGTCCTGTCTCCAACCTTCGCTTTGTTGCGAAGGTTGTTGAGAGTGTGGTTGCTCGACAGTTCCCTCAGCACCTGGAGGAATCGTCGTACCTGGACCTGTTCCAGTCGGGCTTCAGGCCGGGTTACAGCACGGAAACAGCTTTGGTCGCATTGGTGGATGATCTCTGGCGGGCCCGGGACAGAGGTTGCTCCTCTATCCTGGTGCTATTGGACCTCTCAGCGGCTTTTGATACCATCGACCATGGTATCTTGCTGCGCCGGCTGGCGGGGCTGGGTATAGGGGGCACCGTGTTTCGGTGGTTCTCTTCCTTCCTCTCTGGCCGGATGCAGTTTGTGTTGACAGGGGGTCAGAGGTCGACCCCGAGGCCCCTTGATTGTGGGGTACCTCAGGGGTCGGTCCTCTCGCCCTTGTTGTTCAACATTTATGTGAAGCCGCTGGGTGAGATCATCCGAGGTTTTGGGGTGGAATTCCATCAGTACGCTGATGATACTCAGCTGTACATTTCCACCCTGAACCACCCAAATGAAGCTCTTGACATGCTGACCCAGTGCCTGGAAGCCGTGCGGATCTGGATGGGGAAGAACGGTCTCAAGCTCAACCCCTCCAAGACCGAGTGGCTGTGGTTACCGTCGTCCCGGTACAACCAGCTGACTCCATCGCTGTCTATTGGGGGCAAGTCAGTGGCCCCCACGGGAAGGGCTCGCAACTTGGGAGTCCTCCTAGATTCACGGCTGTCCCTTGAGGACCATCTGACGGCCGTGGCCGGGAGGATGTTTTACCAGATTCGTCTGGTACGCCAGTTGCGCCCCTTCCTAGATAAGGACACGCTACGCACGGTCACTCATGCCTTCGTCACTTCCAGACTGGACTATTGTAATGCTCTCTACATGGGGCTCCCCTTGAAGTGCACGTGGAGGCTTCAACTGGTGCAGAATGCGGCCGGGCGGGTGGTAGTGGGGGCACCCTGGCGGGTACGAATGGCCCCTATCCTGCGCGAGCTGCACTGGTTGCCGGTGGCTTTCCGGGTGCACTTCAAGGTACTGGTTACCACTTTTAAAGCGCTCCATGGCATAGGACCCAGTTATTTACAAGACCGCCTTCTGCCAGTAAATACCTCCCATCAACCAGTTCGCTCCCACAGAGAGGGCCTCCTCAGGGTGCCATCGGCTAAGCACTGTCGGCTGGTGGCGCCCAGGGGGAGAGCCTTTTCTGTGGGGGCACCGACGATGTGGAACGAGCTCCCCCCAGAACTCCGGACATGTCATGATCTCCGCACCTTCAGAAGAGAACTGAAGACTCATCTCTTCAATCAAGCCGGCCTGGCCTAGATCTCCTTGGGTTTTAAAATTTTTAAACAAGGCTGTTTGGGTTTTAGAATTGGGTTTTTAACAGGTTTTTAGCAACAGCCTTGTATTAATATTAATTTAATTATTTTTAAATATTTATTGTTTTTATGTTTTTATTCTGTTGTGAACCGCCCCGAGTCCTATGGGAGAGGGGCGGTATAAAAATTTAATAAATAAATAAATAAATAAATAAATTTCCAGAGCGGTGTTACAGGCCATGACTTCTGCAGGTCAACAGCAGACGGTACCTGTCCCAGGTCCTTCCTCGCTGGCCATCACCGCAAGACCTGCGTTGGATCGCTCAGGTATGGTTTCCCTGGCCCATTCTCCAGATTCTGAGTCTTCAATAGGCTCGGACTATGACGAGGGTGGGGATCACTGGTCTGATTGCGAGGAACCTGCTCACAATCCCCAGCCAATGGCGGAACTTTTCAATCCGTCAGTCTTCCCTTCCCTGCTATACAGGGCCTGTTCTTCAGTTAAGATTAAGTCTGATGTGGATCCTGCTCTACAGCCTTCCTCAGATCAGGACACGGATCCACAATTTGCTGAACCAGTGGTGAAACATCTCCAGATCCCATGCCCCGCTTTGTTCCTGAAAAATATTCAAGGACAGTGGGAATCCCTGGCAGGTCACCCTTCTCAGGCGGCATCAGAAAAGAAGATTGTAGATATGGCCAAAACCCTGTTGGATCTACTGGAGGTACCCAAAGTAGATGAGTCTTTGGCTCCGCTTTTCTCCACAGCGAGCCTCCCAGCCGATGTTTCTGACGCCCTTAAGGCAGAAGACAAAAAGTCTGACCTTTCCTTGCGTAAGGTCCACTTGGCATCGGCTTGGGCTGCTAAGGCGGCTACTGCCAACTCCTTCTTTGCCAGGATCTCTATTAGTTGGTTTAGACAACTACAGGATACGGTTCCCCTGGAAGAGGTTAGGATCCACCAGGACCTAACCAAACTCATAGCCACCTCTGAATATATGGCTGATGTTTCCCTCTTCTCAGCTAAACATTCTGCCCGCACCATAGCCTCCAATGTAGTTACTTGGAGGCTGCTCTGGCTTAAAAATTGGAGGGCCGAAAGCAAGCATAAGTGGCGTGCTGCTACAGCTCCCTTCATTGGGGGTAAGCTTTTTGGTGATGCATTAACGCCTTTCCTTATTGACAATAAGCAAAAGAAAAAGGTGATTTCTCACATCACCAAGAAATTTAACAGGCGTTTCACTCCCTATGGTCGCTGTCAGTCCTTTCGGACTGGTTCCTCTACAGAACAGGGGCAGTCCTTCCGAACTTCAATCCCCAAGACGGAGCGTCCCTATGATAGGCCTAGATACAGGGACAAGCCCAGATATCAGACCCAGCATAAGTCTTCCTTCCGCGGCAGAGGGGGTCGCCCCTTCCGCCGTGGTAAGTGACTCGGAGGGAGCTCCTCCCATTGGCGGAAGACTAGCTCTATTCTTCCACCAATGGGAAAACACGACCTCGGACTCCTGGGTTCTGGCCACGATAAAACAGGGCCTGACTCTGGAGTTCAGGTCTACTCCCCCCGACCACTTTGTGTCCTGTCTGACTATGAGAAGCGTCGTAAAAAGAGGACTCATGGAAGACGCCATTCATCACTTCCTCAATATCAAAGCCATAGAGGAGGTTCCCCTCACTCAGGTGGGGCTGGGTTATTACTCCATCCTATTTGTAGTCCCAAAAGCTTCGGGGGGATGGAGGGTTATCCTAGATCTCAAGGGGCTGAACTTCCACCTACAATACAGGAAGTTCAAGATGCAGACCCTGCACTCTATTCTGGGCAGCATCAGGAGAGGGGACTTCCTCACATCAATAGATTTGAAGGAGGCTTACCTTCATATTCCAATTTGCCCGGAACATCGCAGGTATCTACAGTTCTGCTATCTGAACCGCCACTTCCAGTACAGGGCGCTTCCATTTGGTCTTTCATCAGCTCCCAGGGTCTTTACCAAGATCCTGGCGGTACTGGCAGCACATCTGCAGCTAGTCCCCGTAAGGGTCCAGTGCTATCTGGACGACATTCTGATACAGTCTCCATCTCCCTGCCTGGCCCAGTCAGATTTGACTCTCACTCTCAGAGTCCTTCAGGAACACGGATTTCTGATCAACTTCAAGAAAAGTCAGAGAACCCCTTCAACCCGCCTGTTACACCTAGGCGCAGTGATAGACATGGACTCCTGTCACATGTATTTGTGGGACGACAGAGTCCAGAGCATCAGGGACCTGGTGCTCAGGGTATGCAGGAGCAGGAAGGTGTCTAAGACACTCTGTCCCAACTCCTGGGGAAATTGATTTCATGCATAGCCATAGTCCCATGGGCCCGTCTACATACCCGGGCCCTGCAATGGTTCATGCTGCCGTACCAGAGACAGCATTCCAACATGTCCAGCCAACTGGTGCACGTCCCCAGTCAGGTGCGTCTGGCCCTGGGCTGGTGGGGATCCTCAGCCATTCGCAGGGGCACTCTGTTCAAGGAACCCGATCGCATTTGCGTAACCACAGATGTGAGCCTCTTCGGTTGGGGAGCTCACCTCTTACACCAGATAGCTCAGGGTCGGTGGTCACAATCCGATCTGACCCACAATATCAATTGGTTGGAGCTCAGAGCAATACACTTGGCCTTAAGGCATTTCCAGGCTCTGGTCAAGGGGCATCATGTGCTAGTCCTAACGGACAACGTAGCTGCGAAAGCCCATGTGAACCGGCAAGGGGGTACCCGGTCCAAGTCCCTCATGACGGAGGCTCGAGCATTGGGCACATGGGCAGAAAAAAACCTGCTCTCCATCAAAGCTGAGCATATCTCGGGGGAGGCAAATCGGCAGGCAGACTCTCTCAACAGGTCGACAGTGGACCACTCGGAGTGGAAGTTACACCCGGAAATTTTCGAGGAAATCTCGGCCCGCTTTGGCCGCCCGCTGGTGGATCTGTTCGCCTTGCCGCACAACACTTAGCTGCCCAGGTTCTTCTCTCGCTTCCCATCACAGGGAGTGGAGGGGCGGATGCCCTACGCAGCAGGTGGCCGCGAGGCCTTCTGTATGCCTTTCCCCCATTGCCTCTACTTCCCGCGGTTATTCGGAAGATTCTAGAGGAGCAGGCGGAGGTGATCTTCATCGCTCCCCATTGGCCAAGGAGACCATGGTTTGCGGACCTGGTAAGTCTTTCTACCTCCACTCCATGGAGGATTCCAGACAACAAGGTACGGTTGACGAAGGGGGTCCTTCTGCACCCGGATCCCCAATGGCTTCAATTGACCACCTGGCACTTGAACTCCGCACGCTGACCAGGGAGTCATATTCAGCGGAAGTGATCAATATGATCCAGGCGTCCTTCGACCAACCATATCTACGACCACACGTGGAGACATTTCTGTCGTTGGTGTGACAAGCGTCACATGAGTATTTCAAGTGTAACCATTCCCGTGATCCTTGATTATTTAATGCAGGGTGTCAAGAAAGGGTTGGCTCCAAATACTATCCGCAGGCAGCTAGCGGCCCTTTCTTCGGTGTTGTCCTGGGATTCCTCGGATTCCTTGTCCAGTCACCCTGCCATTAGATCCTTTATCAAGGGTGTCTCCAACAGCAGACCCACGGTGGTTCATAGATACCCTTCTTGGGACCTTCCCCGGGTTCTTCAGGCTCTAACTTCAGCCCCGTTTGAACCTCTTAGGACTTGTTCATTACGACGCCTTTCACTCAAGGTTTCCTTTCTGATTGCGGTTACCTCAGCCAGGCGTATTTCGGAACTGGCGGCCTTGTCAATCAGGAGGGACCTGTGTACCTTTCATGAGGACAGGGTTGTCCTCAGATTGGACACTGCCTTTATTCCTAAGGTTAATACGGTGTTCAACAGGGCACAGGAGGTCGTCCTTCCGGACTTCTGCCCATGCCTGTCACATGACTTGGAACAGCAGTGGCATTGCCTGGACGTAAGAAGAGCCTTATGATGCTATATCAAGCGCACAACGGCCTTCCGTATGTCTGAAGCCCTGTTCGTCTTCTTTCAGCCTTCTTCAATGGGCCAAAAGGTGTCTGCTTCCACAATTGGTAGGTGGATCAGGGCCTGTATCGCTAGCGCTTATGGTTCTCTCGGATTGCCAGTTCCAGCTCATGTGACAGCTCACTCAACCTGCAGTGCTGCAACGACTGTGGCGTGGGCTACCCAGGCGTCCATTGAGGACATTTGCAGGGCGGCGACATGGTCTTCGCCTTCTCCATTTATTCGGCACTATCATTTGGATAAATTTGCGTCAGCTGATGCCGCTTTTGGCAGACGCATTTTACAACAAGTAGTCACACCATCTGGGGACTCGGTTCCAACTGACCCCCATTCGTAGGGACTCAGGTGGCTTTGGTACATCCCATTGGTGGATTCTTCAGTCATCATGCTGGAGAAGGAGCGTTGGCTTACCTGAACGCCTTTTCTCAGCATGATGATGAATCCACGCCTTCCCTTATTTCACGGTCAGTTAGGGCTGAGTTGGTTTCTTGTTCCTTTCTTATTTTTCTTAAACCTGCTTGAGAGTCACCACGTTCATTGGCTCTGCCGTCGATGAAACTGGAAGCACCAGATAATGAGAGGGCATGACAACTTGACATCTTAGTCTGATTGGGCAGGAGGACTGAAATAACCCATTGGTGGATTCTTCATCATCATGCTGAGAAAAGGCGTTCAGGTAAGCCAACACTCCCGCGAGAAGTTGAAATTGATTGATTGATTGAACTTTTTTTTTTTTGCACGCGGCGGTGGAGGCCTAAAGCGAAAAATTTTATAAAACCCAGCTGAAGGCCTAGAACTGGAGTGACGGCGCATGTGCCCACAGAGAGGGCTCTGAGTTCAGCCTCTGGCACCCGTGCCATAGGTTCACCACCACTGCAATAGAAGGTACAGTTAAGCTCTGGAAAGTTTTTCTCACTTCCTCAGAACTGAAAGACAAAGTTTCTTTCACTTTCTGTTCATTTCCAGATCTAATTTGGATCCAGAAATTTACTTTTTGCTAGATGTATTCTATCATCTCAAATTCTTTGTTCATTTCTCTTTCTGTTTGCATTCTGAAGGAGAAGCCAATCACTAGATTAATTATATAATCATATAATTATGCTTACAACAGGTTTCTGTGTGTTTTTTTTATATATTTATATTTCATGTTTTTTAACCAATTTCCTCAGACAGTAACACATTTAAAGCTTAAAATCTGATTTAAAGTTTTGGGGTTTTTAAAATTATTTTAATCAGTTCTGTTCGGAAGCGAAGAAAATCTGATCTTTATGATATTATGGAAAGGGAAGATAGTGGCTAGCTATCTGGACTTTTTGAAATATAAATGATTGTTAAGGACCAAGATTCATTAGTCTCTGAAGAATAGGAAGAGACTAGAAACATTGGACCAGGAGCCTTGTTCTTTTTAGTTACCTCATTATTGGCACGAAAGGAATCTCTGTACCAGTGACTGCAGTGGAATTGCTTACTTAGAGTTAGCTAATGAAAGATTTTTGGGGGGGCAGAGTAAATAGGTCATACTGTACCTGGAAAGCTAAACGTGCCATCTAACCTGATGCTAACAGCCATGGGCTTGGGTGTGTGTGAATGCATGCAAGAAAAGCAGATGCTGTCTCCTCAAGGGTGTCCTGCTCTCAAAGAATGGAATGCTGTCTCTGTGTGTTTTTCGAGGACCCACACACTTTTGTATAGATACAAAACATTCCATGGAATAAATTTCATGGGATTCTTGCATTTGTAAGAATATAAAATAAAAGGAAGCATGTATGCTTTTGACATCAGTTCAGTGTTTTCTTTCATGTGCACTGGGAATAGCCTCCTTTTGCAGCTTGGCAGCTTGCTGTTATTATCTAAGTGTAGGTACATTAGTGTAGGTACCTACTCACTGTAGCTTGACTTCCTAAGAGGAAGTTGTCAACAGAATAAACTGTAAAAATGTACATTCTCTAGAAAGAGGTTGTAAAATTTTCTGGTGCAATATACTAAAGAATCCTTCTTAGAATACTACTTTAATCTAAGGCAGGGGTCCCCAACCCCCGGTTCGTAGACTGGTACCGGGCCGTAGCATGCCAGCAAACAATCCGCACAAACAAAGCCCATCTGCGGGATATAGGCAGCACAAAAAACCATGCACCCTCTGGTTTGCGGAAAAACCTCTCTCTCCGGAACTGGTCCCTGGTCTGATCTAAGGGACAAGAAGGCTTATTGCTTGGTAGTACGTGGCTTGTTTTGTTTCCCAAAACTGGATATTTGCTGTAATGATAGATGTCACTAGTTTTGAGGTAAAATACTGCTCCCATTTTCCCTTACTTTCATATGAAAAGGATTTTGGGGGATGGGAACTAATTTGTAGTGTTTAAGGCTGCAAATATTTTGGACCAAGACTGTTAAATAAGAATATTCATTATAGAACTGTTATTTCCCTGTATTAAAATAGCATCTTTAATGGGATACCTCCTGTTTCTCCACAGATATTTATAGACAAGATTAGTTGGCAGACACAGTCCATTTTTTTCCTGTTTTGCTTTATTATTTTGGTTTTTTAAAGGTGTTATTTTCAGAGTCTGCAGTACTATGTATGATTAAATTAGTTTTAATAAATGAGAGCTAGATACATTGGCAGTATTTTAATGAATGGAAATCAGATTCTGGCACATCCTTGTGCCATTCAAGATGTATCACTTTTGTTGTTATTTTCATTTAAACTTGTTAATGCTTGCAAAATCTGGACTTGGGCAAAGAGGTCATTCTCCCTGCATGTGAATAGAGTTAGTAATTATGTTGAGTTGGGAATTATTTTGCTGAATTTGAATGTTTGAATGCATAATAGACATGAAATTCTTTTTCATCACCAAGTTAATCACTTTATTGGCTAATGTAGCTTTAATATTGCAAAAGTTTTCATTTGTGTTAGATGCTGCAAATAAGTTGCAAATCTAACTTCTGCTGACACACAAATGATATGGAGTAGGAAGACAAAAGCATGTGTCAGTAGCCACAAGTGAAATATTTATATTAGTCTTGTAAATACTGAAATTTATCCCAATATGTGAAAAAAAACCTTTTATTACCAGTCTTATGTTCATGATAAGATAAAGTATAAGATTTAGAAGAAGCTACTGAAAAGAAAAAAATGGGTAAGAGATACAGCTGCTTGCAACTACCTTTACATTCACTGAAGACAGACTTTTGGAGAGCTATTTATTTTAACTCTTTTTTGTAATAATGAAGAAACGTTCTGCTTTATTTTTCTGAGATAAAATTATTGGCATATGGGAGAGCAATTAATTTTATGGATGAACAAATTTAATTTGCAGACAGTATGTCTAAATCTGTAATTACTAATTTGATTAATACCGGTATATATATCTTCTCTGGACCTCTTTGGAGTGTAGTTTTTGGCAGATATATAGTTATTCATACTCTACAATGTGTAGACGCAAACATCACATGCATGTAGCCATTGGGAACAATTCTCTTTAATTCAGATTTGTCCTTTTTCACACTGGTTTGGTAGGTGGTTCTTTCCTGATGTTTGGCAAAGTTGAGATGGGAAGATACAAGAAAAAGATGCTTCCTGTCTTTCAGTATCCTAGTTGGTTTCTGGATGCAAAGAAAGTACAGAATACCTCCATCACCCCCTTCCTTATTACTCATGTCTATCAGACGTGTTTAAATATAAAGCTAATTGTTTTCTGAGGTTTTCACGGGTGTTCGTATGTAGGTCTTTGGTTATTCGGGTTTTCTCCAGCGTAAAATTGGAAGTGTCTTGGTGACGTTTCGGCGAAGTCCCATTCGTCATCTTCAGGCTGGTGTTTTCGGCTTCATGCTCCTTTTTTACATCGTGGTGACCAAAACTGGATGCAGTATTCCAACTGTAGCCTTACCAAGGCATTGTAAAGTGGTATTAATATACTTCACATGATCTTGATTCTATCTGTCTGTTAATGCAGCCCAGCACTGTATTGGCCTTTTTGGTAGCTGCAGCACACTGCTGGCTCATATTTAAGTGATTGTCCACTAGGACTCCGAGGTCCCTCTCACAGTTACTACTATTGAGCAAGGTACCCCCTATATTATAGCTGTGCATTTGGTTTTTCTTGCCTAAATGTAGAACCTTGCTTTTTTCACCATTGAATTTCATTTTGTTAGATAGTGCCCAGTGTTCAAGTCTGTCCAAATCCTCCTGTATCCTAAGCCTGTCTTCTGGAGTGTTGACTATTCCTGCCAACTTGGTGTCATCTGCAAATTTGATGATTTCCCCATCTATCCCCTCGTCCAAATCGTTGATGAAGATGTTGAAGAGCACTGGGCTCAGAACAGAGCCCTGGGGCACCCCACTACACACTTCCCTTCATGTAGTTGCGGTTCTATTGAGGACCACACACTGAGTACGGCCGGGTCAGCCAGCTACAGATCCATCTGGTGGTGATGCTTCTAATCCACATTTTTCTATCTTACCAAGTAGTAGGTTGTGATCTACTTTATCAAATGCCTTACTGAAGTCCAAGTAAATTATATCCACAGCATTCCTCTGATCCACTAATTTTGTCACTTTGTTAAATAATGCAATAAGATTTGTCTGGCATGATCTGTTTTTGGCAAACCCATGTTGGCTTTTAGTAATGACTTTGTTTGCCTCTAGGTGTTTGCTGATTCATTGTTTGATTATCTTTTCCAGCATCTTCCCAGATATTGAGGTCAGGCTGATAGGTCTATAATTTCCTGGATCCATTTTTGTTTCCTTTTTTGAAGATGGGAACTACATCAGCTCTTTTCCAGTCCTCCAGTAGTTCCCCAGTGCTCCACGATCTTTGAAAAATATAGTTCAATGGTTCTGAGATCACATCTGCCAGTTCCTTGAGAACCCTGGGATGTAATCCATCTGGTCCTGGTGATTTGAACTGTCTAGGCTGAAATCAGCTGGTTATCTAATTGGGACTTCTTGCATTGAAAGAAACTAGAATGCGTGTGCATATGCTTACATCCATTCTTGTACACTCTCAGGGTATACCTATCTTGGGGGATATTTGATTTTCTTGGTCATGTGCCCTCCTTTCATTGTTCTGTGCTAGCAAATGGCTATAATTAGATTAGCAGCCTGCTAAACAGCAGTGACAGTATCCAAGCCTCAGAGAGCATGTGCTAGATTCTGCATGTGCCTTTCTGCCATTGGCTGGCAACATTTGCTGCTTTCCAATTTGATAGGCTTCCACAGTAATCTTTATGCTGCATTAGAGACATAGATACAGTGGTATAGTGTTCATGCAACGGTGAAGGAACTCTTCTGTAGCATAAAAGAAAAGCATACAGAAGAGAGAGTCATTGCTCTTTATTATAAACCTATCAGCATTTTAACAACTGCTGGCTGCAGGCAGAGGTCAGTGAAGGAGTTTCAGTTCATGGTAATTACTTTTAGGTCTTTATCTCCTCCCATAAAACACATCCATGCATGAAATGAATACAGTTAATCATGTCATCTATCTAATTTTCTTCTGTTTTCGTTAACATGTGCAACCTACCAGACTGGTCATCACATAATAAAACACATGATTATATTTAGCAGGAATATATCTTGTTATTGCTTGAGAAAAAGGGTCTGGTGAAATCTTCGACCCTGGCAGCTATCTATTTTTGTTGTGATAAGAAGAGTGTTAGTATTTATTTGGACTTTTTTAAAAAACAAAAGGTAACATAAACTGAATTAGAACATATATAACTTTTTTCATTCATGAATAATGAAATATTTCTACATAAAAACCATCAATCAGAGATAATTCTGGACGTAGCCTTCACTTCAGTCCAGGCAGTAACAATATGCCTATTTATGCAAAGACAGGAACTTGGATTAATATACTCTATTGTCTGTCTGCAGCATGTTTGTGTGGATTCTTTGTCTGATCCTTCAAATTCCTTATTAAGTAGGAACTCACATTGCAGTGGATCTATCATTGCATAGCTATTGTTACAAGATGCCAAATACTACTTTTAAGCTTGTGTATGTGTGGTATGTGTCAAAAGATCTTTCCTAGTATGTAGCAAAATGGAATTTAGTATAACTGGATGGTGCAGTGAAACGTGTTGACAAGCTTGGCTGGTTTATTTTTTGAGGAAGGGAAGAGTATGTTATGATTCTCTTCCTCTGCCCTTTCCATTAGATTCTTGTTTATAGATGGCTTAATACTTGAGATTCCCTCACTAACTGATCCAAACTTATTCAGAAGTGTGCTGATTGAAGGTATGCACCTTGCTTGATTATTAAAGGAACAGCTGAAGCAGGAAGTATTACAGTAAATCTTTAGTTGTGTACTTCCATTCCTCACAAAAGAAAACACTCATAACAAATATCTGACAACTACGTCTGTGTAAATTTTATTCTTATGTGTGGGCATTAGCACATGAGTATGGTTTGTTTCTGTGAAGCTTTTTATAAATTAGATTTTTTGAGGTTGCTTCTGGGAATGTTTTGACTGTTGACGGCCACGTAAATGTGCATTAGGTCATGAATTGTCCAGCTGGCATTTAGCCACCATGTGTCTGGTTAATAGGAGAATGAAGTATAGATTTGTTTTTCTTTCAAATCTTATCTCTACTCCTAATTTCAGGCTTTTCTCTAATTAAATTTTACCAATCACAGCTCCGGTTGTAGGTTTCAGTTTCTAATACATGTGTATATATGTGTATGTGTATGATATACAGTGTGTATTTGTTTGTGTGGTGATACCTTTCCTTGGTATCACCATAGCATAATTCTCATCCAAGCTGTGAATTTACAGTTTAATTTTCAAATTATAATTTTGAGACAGTAAGCATAAATTCATAATATATTACATGGAGGCATTGGATAATTGCTGAGAATGAAGAATCATTTTAGCATTGGGGGAAAAAACTAAATTTGAGGGGTTTTAAGATAAGACAAAAATAAAAATAAAAACTTTATTATTAGTCTTAAAGGCGGTGTGGACTATGGAACTCCATCTTTTGGAATTCCTGTGATTCATAACTTTTCTATTGGTTCCAGTATAAAATACAAAAGTTCTGTTGAATAATTTCAAAAGTCTGTTCCTGTCTGACTACCCAGAATCTTATAGGTATTCCACAACTTGGACATTAGGGTAAAACACATCTCCTGCTGGGTTCAAAAGCATTCTGCATCCAGTATGAGAATACAGAGCAAGTGCTCTTTTTAATCTTACCTTTCATGAAATGTTAAAATTGCTCCAATCTTTTTTATCTACTTATTTCATGTTTAAAATGTGTGATTTATGAAGAAGGGATTTCTTTTTAATCTGTCTGAATCTTTAGATGAATGGGAGAAACTGGAATTCTGGATCATGGAAGGAGAAGAAAAACATCTATCCTACTTTGGAATGACTATTAATTATGAAAAATAATAGGAATTTAATATTTTTTATCTGAAAACTCCTGCAGCTTGAGTTCTTTCATAGTGAAGCTATTTTATCACAATGACACTTTGAGTTGCAGTTGTCTGCCGGTGCTTGGGTTCTACTACATTCTTCTGAAGAGTTTTACAAGAAACATCTCAATAAAAGTTTTATCATGAATTAGGATAATGGCAGAATAGCAGTTTATTCAAAACCCATTTTAAAATAGGTAACATTTGTTCCAAATCATTGTTTTCAGTTTGCCATAAAATATGTCATCTCTTGTCACTGTTTGCCCTAGTTTCTCAGTCTTTCCCAAAATATCCTTCAATGTATATATATCAGCTATCTATTTGCAGTCAAGGCAAATGCAAATGATTCTTTAGGTTTCTGTGCAATAAATTTTAAAGCTCCTCTTTCTTCCATATCAGTGTTTCTCAATCTTGGCAACACTGATATGTGGACTTCAACTCCCAAAGTTCTGCAAGTCCACACATCTTAAAGTTATCTTGGTCTTATTATCTGCACTTGGTTCCCCATCACTGCTTTAAAGAAATTCTAACATAATATTAACAGATTGAACATTTCCAGAAATAATTTCCTGTAATGTTGTTGTTTCTTCCAATTTAGTAGACATCATTGGCTTCTTAAATGTCGAGATTACAGGTAAAGTAATGGTCTTGGCCATTGATAGAAAGTGAAGTGAATTTGCAGGGTTTTTTCTTTACCATCTGTTAAGCTACTATGTGTAAGGAAGCCTTCTTCCATGTTATTTCCAGACAACATATAAATACCCCAAATAAAGTCATAGATATTTTTAGATAACATTGACATATCTGTACAATTTTGTTGTTAATGGTGGTAAGACATTTGTCTAGTTCCAATTTCACCTACAGTCTAAAGCAGTGGTTCTCAACCTTTTTTAGGTTGAGACCCCACTTTGCGCCGCCCATGCGCGCTGCGACCCCGACCTGGGAGCGAGTGCGTGCGCGTGCCAGCGCGCGCGCGTGCCCCCCAAAAAAATGGCGGACCGCAACATGCCGATCTGCGCATGCGCGTGCGACGGCCGATCTGCGCATGCGTGTGCGACAGGCCCGAACCACGCATGCGCGTGAAGCGCCGAACTGCATATGCGCAGAACCGGCGGGCCCGCCGGCTCCAGACCAGGCCGGCCTCGCCTCCGGCAGGCACACAGGGGAGCGGTCCGGAGCAGGCGGGCGCAAAGCTGCCTCCGTCCCGCTCCGCTCCGCCCCAGGCCCGGCCTCCAACTCGCCCTCCGGCAGCTGGCCAAGCGGTCGGGGCAGCCAGACCTCGAGGCGGGCCTGCACTTCACCGAGGCCAGCTCGGCTGTGGCGAGAGGCGCCCAGCGGCCGCCTCCGGCCCCCAAGTCCGCACTACGGACTGGCGTCCAGGTCGCAGCGCTCCACCTGCCAGGCTCGTCCGGGACACCCGCGCCTTCCGCAGGGCCGGCAGCGGGCACAGGTAGGTAGGCGGGCGGCAGGACTGGGGACCGGCTCCTTCCCCGGCTCGGCCTCCCCCCACGCCCGGCTCCCTCCCCGGCTCGGCCTCCCCCCACGCCCGGCTCCTTCCCCGACTCGGCCTTCCCCCACGCCCGGCTCCTTCCCCGGCTCGGCCTCCCCCCACGCCCGGCTCCTTCCCCGGCTCGGCCTCCCCCCACGCCCGGCTCCTTCCCCGGCTCGGCCTTCCCCCATGCCCGGCTCCTTCCCCGGCTCGGCCTCCCCCCACGCCCGGCTCCTTCCCCAGCTCGGCCTCCCCCCACGCCCGGCTCCTTCCCCGGCTCGGCCTCCCCCCACGCCCGGCTGGGCGCCTTACTGCCTGCTTTGGCCGCCGCCGCCAACCGAGGGAGGGAGCTGGCCCGGGCGGGCTCCCCAGTCCTGCCGCCCGCTTACCTACCTGCGGCCGCTGCCGGCCCTGCGGAAGGTGCGGGAGTCCCGGACGAGCCTGGCAGGTGGAGCGCTGGGACCTGGACGCCAGTCCGTAGTGCGGACTTGGGGGCCGGAGGCGGCCGCCGGGCGCCTCTCGCCACAGCCGAGCCGGTCTCGTTGAAGTGCAGGCCCGCCTCGAGGTCCGGCTGCCCCAACCGCTTGGCCGGCTGCCGGAGGGTGAGTTGGAGGCCGGGCCTGGGATGTGGCGGAGCGGAGCGGGAAGGAGGCAGCTTTGCGCCCGCCTGCTCCGGACCGCTCCTCCGTGTGCCTGCTGGAGTTTTGCGCATGCGTGTGCGGATCGGGTAGTCGTGCGTGCCGCACATGCGCGGTTCGGCCCGTCGCGTGCACGCGACAGGCCGAACTGCGCATGCACCGGCCCAAAAAAAAATTTAAAAAATTAAAAAAATTAAAAACAAAATGGCGGCCCGGGGTGTCCGGCGACCCCCGCGAAATGGTCTCGCGACCCCAAATGGGGTCGCGACCCCAAGGTTGAGAACCGCTGGTCTAAAGTTTCCTAGTTGTTTCCTCTACAAATACTAACTAGGCCTGACCCTAATAAGCTTCCTGGTCCAGATAAGGCCAGCCAGCTCCTGCCACCTATAAAGATATCTGATAGGTTTTCCTTGATTTCAATAAAAAGGTGAACAAGGGAAGCATCAGAAAAAAAATCTTGCTATCAACCCAATAAAAGTAGACTTGCGAGTTCTTTTGTCTGGCTTCCTTTATAGAGTACCCGATAAACATAAGCACGTCTATGACCTTATAATAAATTTTAAACAACCAGATTGTCAGGCGTAAAAACATGAAGTTCCAATTAAATTGATTTATTACCCAACATATGCACAAGAATCTACTCAACTAAGAGCACTATCTTGATGTTAGATAAAGGTCAATTGAATTCAAGATTGTTAATTTGTGGCTATGTAGAGACTCTAGGCTGATTCCTCTTTTGATTCCACCCCAAAATCTGCCACACCTTTTCCTATATAGTGCTTCATTTTTAATTACTTTCAATGTCATTCCAAAGTGATATGTACTTCATAAATACGTTTTACATGCAGACTATCCTTTTATTATGTTATAGTACATTGCTTGATTAGGGGAAGGGATTGTGAGGGAGGATTATATTTTTATCCAGAGAACCATGATTTGTAAGAAAGGAAGTTAAAAAAACCCTAACATTAAATCTATTTATATTTATGTATTCAGTCATAGCCATGACACCTTAAAATAGCATAAAATAGTTTGAAAATGGTATTTTCAGTTGACTTTATTATAAATATGTTTTTAAAACTAGTTGCACTTCTAACTTAGATGTATGCCCATCTTCATTTATTCCCACGCTGATTGCTACATCTTGCATTTATTTATTGCATTTACCAAGAATATCCAGGAACAAACATTCACATGAATGTTGATGTTCATAGGCAAATTATATTCATGTTGACTTTGAAATTAGACATGCATATTTTTTGTAATGATCTATATGTATAGCCCTTTAGATTCCAGTAGAGATATGTCCAATACTGAAGGATACTGGTAAATATACAATAGATCAACAATTGGTACAACCACACATTGTGTACCTATCTATGTTTATATAAAAAAGACAAGTTTACTTTTTCTAAAAATTATGCCAAGTCTAAAAAGAGGGAGTTATGTTCCGAAAGTAATGAAGTACAGAAACGATCACCAGCATGCATGAGAATGTTGACAGTATCAAGGTTAGCTAAGACTATATTTGCTGTGATTAGTAGAATTTAAGAATATATATAAATACAAATCCTATGGGACAGACCTGTGATGTGCATTGCACTGGTGTCTTATGTGAATTATTTTTTCCATTTCATTTTCCAGTTTCAACTGTTTCATAGTGAACTGGAACAAAATGGAGATAAAATTGTTCATATCCATTTTGATTAATCTTTGTGATTCAAATATTGTTTCTACAGCCCACCTCTGAAGCTTCCCCCACCCCACCCATACAGAGGGAAGGGGAAATCATTGTTGCAGCAACAGCTTGCAACCTTCCCTGCCTGCAAATGGCAATCACATGATTTCAGGACATTTGGCTGCCAATTGAAAGTATGGAACAGTTGCCAAATGTGACCTGCACATGAGATGCAATCACATTGTAGGAGTGGTGTGGCAGTCGTAATTTTAAAGATGGGTCATAACTAACTTTTCCTAATTTCAAATGGTTAAGCAACTAGGCATAAGTTGATGATTACATGAACTACATATGGTTAGGTGATGTTATAGATATTGAGCTTCTTCAGACCTGCCATTAAACCATAAATTCATTCCTGCTTTATCATAAAACAACCTGATCTTAGTATCTGTAGCATGTAACCTAGAAATCCATTGAGCTTTCTTAAGGTTTGTACGTTAATACTTCATTTTAATCTCCATGTTGTTAATTTATGTCCTTTCGTGTGTATGCTTTCAAATTGAGGCTTAAAATGTTCAAAAGTTCATATAAATTAATAAAACTTAAAAGTGTAGTTTTGCTATTGGAAGCAATCATTTATGGCAACAAAAGAAGGAATAACAGGATATAAGAACCTAAAATTGTTTACCTTGCGAGGTAGACCAGACAGGAAATATGACCAGATAAGATAATTATAGTTTATGTATTATGTATACTTTACAATTAAAATGTACAGAATACAGGCCCCAAAACCTGTCAGCCTTCTGAGGTAGACCAGACAGGAAACATGACCAGTTAAGATGCTATGCTATATAATAAATTATACAATTTATTATATGTAAAGCTACATTAACAGAATCTTGCAAATCTAAAAGTACATCTGCTTCTTGTCTCCTTTACAACCCAAGAAACTGAGAAGAGAGGATGCAAGTGTCTCTTCTCATATTGCTGGCCCGCCCACATTAATAATCTGGGCTGAGATGGCTTTGGCTGTGTCCCTCCCTGACCACAGCTGACAAAGTGAGAAAGAGTCTGTGGCCTAGAGGTTAACACAGCTGCCTAAAGTGCAAGCAGCCCAGGTTCGACTCTCAGAAGGGTATGTTTGGCTGATGAGAACTAATTAGCTCGAAATAGCTATTCCATTCTCTCTTAATACTTTGTTAGCAATCCAAATGTATGTATGTATGTATGTATGTATGTATGTTTGTATGTATGTTTTCTGAGGTTTTCGCGGGTGTTTGTAGGTCTTTGGTTATTCGGGTTTTCTCCCGCGTAAAATTGGAAGTGTCTTGGTGACGTTTCGACAAAGTCCCATTCGTCATCTTCAGGCTGGTGTTTTCGGCTTCGTGCTTCTAGGAGCAATGTGTGATCGTAGCTCCTAGAAGCACGAAGCCGAAAACACCAGCCTGAAGATGACGAATGGGACTTTGTCGAAACGTCACCAAGACACTTCCAATTTTATGCAGGAGAAAATCCAAATAACCAAACACACACACACACACACACACACACACACATTCTTTATTCATTCTTTTCTTTTTCTTCTTTCTTTTTCTTTTTGCCTGAAGTTTTTATTCTTTTTTTTATCTTTCTCTAACTTTAGTTTGTATTAGTTTTTATTATTGTAATCAAAATTCTTTATAAAAGTTATAGGAATAATAATTGAAATAGGAATGCTCTAAATGTTTCGAATAAGAGACAATAAAGCAATTATATGTCATGCATCTTTGAAACTGCCAAACTTTCTTAATTCAAAACATTTCCACCGAAAATGTTGACCCTGGAAGATTATGGAAAAAAATTCTAACCAAATCTTTCCTTAAATGGATAAAACCAAAATTAAAAGCAGAGAGGTTCAGAAGATTCTCTCCAAACATGAGGAGGAAAAATGTTAAATATCCTAATTTCATAATATATATTAATGTGATTTAAGTGGTAAATAGCCAGAAAGGGAATCTGGTAGTTAGCATGATGAACACTTTGGCCCAGAGGGTAGTTCCAAAAATCAAAATTGAAAGATTTGAAAGGAATGATAAATCAGATTGGTAACAGCCCAGAGTTGGTCTATGAGTCTGTGGCATAACTCATTTACTGTAGAATATGATCTATCATGGTAGTCACTAAACTTCAAAAATGATACTGTAAAACTGAAATGTTTGAAGGGGCTGTTGTATGATGACAAGTTCAACATTATGAGATTTTTTAACTTTATAAAGTGATAAGGCAGCACAATCAATATATGATGGTGTCAGGGAACTGAACAAGGAAGGTATTTTTTTTCTTTTCTCACCACTCTGAAACTTGAGTGATGGGAGATTCAATATATAAAGGAAAATAGCTTTCATTTAACTACCTTCATGTAGTTATGACCAATTTAAATAATTTAAAAATTAGATTATATAACCCCATCTTAAACACAATTACCCAAGGATATTGCCAGGGCTATGTAAACTATAAGTCATGCATTTATTTACAATGAACAATGTCCAACAATGCCAAAATGTGATTGGGAGCCACCAGAGTAGGTTAGAAGATGGACAGCTATATAAATGTTATAAATAAACAATAAAATGTATTTTATTTTCCCATAAGTTACCATTTTGAAGATAGGCGAAATCGTTTATTATCTTACTATCATGGAAGCAGATCCTCATTTTTTTAAAAAAATACTTAAGCATGTTTGAAATAGTAATACTGTATCCGCATATATTTAAAAACTATACTAAAGATCTAGTATCTTGGGTCAATTTAATAATGAAAAAGTATCCTGAACCAACATAGAATCTTATTTTTTAATTTGTTTATGTATTCTGGAGATCTCTTAAATTTAACATTTCTGACTTTATCATTACTGAATGTCATAGAAGTAACAAATAGACCTATAAGGCTCCTTTTATAATAAGAATTAGACCCAATCCAGTTGGAATTATGAATAATTGTTACACAATATGCTGGCACATGCTCTCTGTTTGGCTATTTAAATTCCTTGCTTACATCATCACAGATCCTACCATACAATTCCTATCCTGAACATGGACAACTCAGGGGTATGAAAGTTATTTGTCCTGTGTCATCCTCCAGCATGATTTGATGTAGAATCCACCGGTGGGTAATTATAGCCTTCCTGCTCAGTTAGACTAAGTCAGAACTTTAGCCACGCCTCCTTCAGGGAGTGCCTTCTGCTTCCAGTTTTGACTTAGTCTACAGCTCAGCAGTACCAAAATTTGGTGGTTCCTCAGTTTTTTAGGCTAGTCAGGAATTGTATTGTATTGTATTGATTATTTTATTCTTTAAATTGATAACTCTAAAATTTCCATTGGAAATTCCAATTTGGTCTGATTGATTTAATTAGGATTCTCTTGAGGTTTGGCTGCAGTAGGTAGGTCTTTGGGCTCAAAGGCCTCAAGGGCTCGGGCCGCAGGGGCTTTGGGGGATATTTCCCTTGCTCGCTGATCGCTGCCCAAGCAGGATCGGCAAACGCTCCCTCACCGGAGTGTCCTTGAGGAGGTTCTTTCATCGCCTTCTTTCTGACGGACGAAGCGGCTCTTTTCTGGATAGCAGTTTCGCTGCTACAACGAATAGCAAGTGCCACTCGGGGTGGGGAAAAGCGATCCTTGTTGCCCTGTGAGGGGTGGTGGACTCCGTAACTGTTCCCCTTTCGGCTCTGCCGTTTTTGAAGGTTTTGGAGGTTGCGGCCGTTTCTGACCCGTGTGTGAGTGTCGCGGTCGCCATTTTGGTTTGGGCACGGCTGCCATTTTGGGGACAGTCCGGAGACTACTAACTGGCACGGCGTCCATTTTGGGAGGTGCGGCGCTTCTTTTCCTTTTGAGAGGCAAGGCCGCCATTTTGTCCAGGGTGTGGCTAAGGGCTCATAGTGCCGGTGAAGGCCTAGTTGCAGGGATTGCTCCTGGTTTGCCATCACAGTGCCTGCTGAGTTCAGGCCTTACTGGGGGGAGTGAGAAAGGACAAACGGACTGTCTTTCTGGAGTGTGAAACTCCTCAATTATCCTACAAGGTTTATTGATAGTATTAGAACATAGAACTTTAGCAGGTGTTATTTACAGTTATTATCTGTCCATAGGGGATTTCACACCACCTGTTGTACATAGTTGTGACCTTTAGTCACCCGGCCTAGCAGACGAATTTAGTCATTCGACTGACTGTGACTGTCATTGTGCCAGTGCAGAATTAGGGTAGGTCTCCCTTCTCTGCCAGTAGGATCTGCGTCTTTGAGCTCTCCCCCCACCATCTAAGTACCTTCACCGGACCATCCAGAGAGCATGGCAGACAGTGCTTCGCCCCAGGCATACCAAGGCTCAGGCACCCCCCCTACAATGCAAAAATGCAGATCTACTGATTTGGAAGTTGGGGGGGGGGCATGAAGAAAGCTAAAACTAAGCACCTGATTACAAAGGAGCCATCGAAGGCAGCCAAGCGAGAGGCCACAAGGAGGCACCAGGCGCTGGAGAGGGAGTTCTCCAAGGCCCAGAGGCTCAGAGCCAGTGGGGCTGAAGTGGTTTTCCCCGCCCCATTGGACACTCCTATACCATTTGAGTCGCAATTGGAATCTGGGCAGTGACCTAGGCCATGGTCTTCTCCGTTGGAAACTGAGCAGGTTGGTTCCCCTCATTCAATTTCACCCTCTCCTGAACACTCTGGTTTTGCAGCCACCCAGGTTGAGGTGGGGCCTTGTGCTAGGGATCAGCGTAGTCAGTGGTTGATCAATTCCACTCGTTTATGCAACAGGCATTTGATCAGTTTATGTCTTCCTCCAGGGGTCATCCTCCTCCTCAAGGCTCCTTGCCTCCACCTGTGCTCCCTCCCTGCACGGGACGGTTTGCAACCCAGGCTTCTGGCATCTCAGAGACTTCTTCCAGGTAGCAGAGGAGGGATCTGTGGACCTGGAGATGACTGACATCCCGATGTCTGAGGATGAGGAAGCTGCCCCGGAACAGGCATCTACCTCAGGTTTATTCGACCCCGCATCTTTTCGTTCTCTCCTTCTCAAGGCCTGTGCTACGGTAAACCTTTCCTCTGCTAAGGTGGCTAAGTCCGCCTCCTCTGATGAGGAGGATGAGTCCAATCCTCTTTTTACCACTCCGGTGGCAGAAGAAAAGCAGATTCCTTGCCCCAAGGTTTTTCGCTCCACGGTACAGTCACAGTGGGCATCACTAGCAACTGTTCCCTCTCCCAACAATATGGAGAAAAAGTTGTTCAATGTTTCCTCCTCTTTTGCCTCCATCTCGGAAGTGCCGTCGGTAGACGATCCCCTGATCTCTCTCTTCTCCACTTCCGCCATTCCAGGGGACATGGCTGAGGCCCTGAAAGCGGAGGACAAAAAATTTGAGTTTTCACTCCATTGGGCTCATCAATCCTCGGCATGGTCAATCATGGCCGCCACCTTGGTCTCCTTCTTCGCCAGGGCCTCTATCATGTGGCTTCGGGAGCTTCAATCGAGTGTTCCACCTGAACAGGTACGCACACACCAAACACTGACAAAGCTGCTCACTGCGGCAGAGTACATGGCGGATTCATCTTTATTCGCCACAAGATACTCAGCCAGATCAATTGGGCCAACAATGGCCTCGCAGAGGTTACTCTGGCTAAAACAGTGGAGGACAGATTTGAAGTCTAAGTGGCGGCTGTCCACCTCCAAGTATTCCGGCTCAAAGTTGTTTGGCTCCATTCTTGAACCATATATTATTGAGAGTAAGGACAAGCGGAAAATCCTAGCTCATCCTTCAAAAAATCGTATAGATGACCACAGCAGGAGTTCCGTAGGCAGGGGTTTCGCCAGAGTGACTCCTGGGAATGGAGACAGCCCTTTCGTGGCGGGCAGTCCTGGGATTGGCCCAGAAGTTCACGATCCTTTTCCCCAAGGCAGGATCGTTACCAGGACTGCCCTAACACAGGCAGGGGCCAATTCCAATCAAAACGACCCTTTAGAGGTGCGGGGGGTTGCCCATACAGGCGGTCCAAGTGACACCAGGACAGTCCCATTGGAGGTCGCCTGACGCTGTTCAGCGATGTGTGGCAGGCAATGACTACCGACATTTGGGTAAGAGATACCATAACACAAGGCCTTGCCATAGAATTTTACTCCCCTCCCCCAAGTCACTTCATAACCTGCCCTGTCTCACGCAACCCAGCCAAAGCGAGGCTGCTAAAATTGGCCATAGACTACCTTATAGAAATAAAGGTGATAGAACAGGTTCCTCCAGGACAGGAAAAACTGGGGTTTTACTCCATTCTGTTTGTCGTGCCCAAGGCATCGGGGGGCTGGAGAGCTATTCTCGACCTAAAAAGGCTAAATCACTTTGTGGTCTACAAAAGGTTCAAGATGCAGTCCCTCAAATCCATCTTGGCCAGCATCAGAAAGGGGGACTTGCTCTCATCCATTGATTTAACAGAGGCATACTTACACATACCAATCCGGCAGGAACATCGGAAGTTTCTCTGTTTCTGCTATGCAAATCAACACTTCCAATACAGGGCCCTCCCATTCAGCCTATCCTCAGCCCCTTGAGTATTCACAAAGGTGCTGGCTGTATTGGCGGTGTATTCGCTGGCTGTATTCGCACATTGCCGGTGCGCGTCCAATGTTATCTGGACGATATCTTGATCCTATCCAGCTCCCTCCCGTCCTCTCAAGCGAATTTACAGGTCACGCTTCGCACCCTTCAGGATCACGGCTTTTCCGTGAATTACAAAAAAAGTCACATCATTCCCACAAAACCATTGCTCCATCTAGGGGCGATCATAGACTCGGATGCATGCACGGTTTATCTTTCCCAGGAGCGTCGGGTGAGCATCTGAAAGCTTACGCAAGTCATTCAGAGGCAGAGATCGGTCACTCTAGTGCAGCTATCCTAGCTCCTGGGGAAGATGGTCTCGTGCATGGGGATCGTTCCCTGGGCCAGACTTCACTCCAGAAGTCTCCAATGGTTCCTTCTTCCCTTCCAAAGGCAAAATCTAAGTGCGTCTTCAAGGAAGGTCAGGGTTCCACAACAGGTCCTCTCATCTCTCCTGTGGTGGACTTCATCCACCATGTCCAAGGGGACACTCTTCAGGGAATCATCCAGACTTACAGTGACCACCGACACAAGCCAGTTCGGCTGGGGGGCTCACTTTCAAACACATCTCTCCCAGGGTAGGTGGTCACAACAGGACTTGGAACACAACATCAATTGGCTCGAGCTCAGGGCCATTCATCTGGCTCTTCTTTGCTTCTCCTCTCTTCTGGCAGGTCATCACGTTCTGGTCCTAATGGACAACGTAGCAGTCAAGGCCCACATAAACAAGCAGGGAGGGACCAGATCGGCGGCTCTCATGCAGGAGGCCCGGGAACTGGGCCTGTGGGCAGAGTCACACCTAGGTTCCATCAAAGCGGAACATATCTTGGGGGAAGCGAATCGCCAAGCAGATTCACTCAGCAGAGTCACAGTGGATCACTCAGAGTGGAGACTGGATCCGACTCTGTTCGAGGAAATCTCGGACAGGTTTGGCCACCCTCTCCTGGACCTATTTGCGTCTCCGGCGAACACTCAGCTTCCCCGGTTCCTTTCCAGGTTTCCAGCAAGGGAAGCGGAGGGAATGGATGCTCTCAGGTGCAGGTGGCCGCAAGGGATGCTTTATGCCTTCCCTCCACTTCCGTTGCTACAAGCAACGATCCGCAAGTTACTTCTGGAAGGAGCGGAGGTGATCTTAATTTCTCCGTACTGGCCAAGGCGTCCATGGTTTGCAGACCTTGTAGACCTGTCGCTCTCGCCAGTGTGGAAACTCCCTCCGCACCGGGTGTCTCTCAGTCAGTGGAACCTTCAGCATTCGGACCCTCAGTGGCTACAACTAGCCGCTTGGCACTTGAGCGGGAGGGGTTAATCAGATAATCCTTTTCAGAAGGGGTTATTTCAGTTATCCAGGCTTCACGGCGTCCTTCCACTAACCGAATATATGACGCCACGTGGAGGAATTTTTCCGCCTGGTGCGGTAAGCACAATCTAGCTCCCCTTTCTGTTACTATTCCCAATATCCTGGAGTACCTCTTAGAGGGCATGAATAGGGGTCTGGCGCTCAACACCATCCGTAGGCAGGTGGCGGCTTTACAAACGGTTCTTTCCTGCGATAACCTTGCTCCTTTATCACAACATCCAGCTGTATGTGCCTTTTTGAAAGGGGCTGTCACGGTACAGCCACCTGTAGTCCATCGTTTCACATCCTGGGACCTGCCCAAGGTCCTGCAGGCTTTGACTTTATCGCCGTTTGAACCCCTGGGGTCTTCCTCGCTTCGCTACCTTTCACTGAAGGTAGTCTTTCTCGTGGCTATTACTTCAGCTAGGAGAATTTCGGAGTCGGCAGCTCTTTCAGTTCGCAAGGACTTGTGCACTTTTTCAGAGGACAGGGTCATCCTGCGTTTGGATCCCTCCTTCGTGCCAAAGGTTAACTCTTGGTTCCACAGGTCGCAAGACCTCGTACTCCCCAACTTTTGTCCGCGTCCTTCCTGTTGTCTGGAGAGACGATGGCATACTTTGGACGTTCGTAGGGCCCTGCTCCATTACGTCAAGAGGACTTTGGCCTTCCTTAAATCCGAGGTGTTGTTTGTCTCATTTCAGCCATCGTCCATGGGTCAGAAGGTTTCTTCCTTGACCATTGGCAGGTGTATCAGGGCCTGTATAGCTAAGGCTTATGTTTCTTTGTCACTCCCGGTTCCATCAAACATTACAGCTCACTCCACGCGGAGTGCTGCCACTTCGGCGGCCTGGCTCACTCAGGCCTCCGTGGAGGAGATTTGTAGGGCTGCGACCTGGTCTTCTCCCTCTTCATTTGTTAAGCATTATAAAATTGACAGGTTTGCAGCAGCATATGCCTCATTTGGCAGGAGAGTGCTGCCTCAGGTTGTTCCTTCTCGGGAGACACTGACCTAGACTCCCACCCGTAGGACATGTAGGGCTTTGGTATGTCCCACCGGTGGATTCTACATCCAATCATGCTGGAGAAGGGACGTTGTCTTACCTGAACACCTTTTCTCAGCATGATGATGTATAATCCACACCCTCCTCTATCCAGTCTAGGCAGGTGTGTGAGTTTGTTTTTTGTTCTGGAGCCATTGTGTCAAACTTTCGTCGTGGAAGCTTCGCCTCGTCAAAACTGGAAGCAGAAGGCACTCCCTGAAGGAGGCGTGGCTAAAGTTCTGACTTAGTCTAGCTGAGCAGGAAGGCTATAATTACCCACCGGTGGATTCTACATCATCATGCTGAGAAAAGGCGTTCAGGTAAGACAACGCCCCGTCTCTTTCTGAAGATTCAAGTAGCATAGCTTTTGCTTTTGCAAACAATAGCCACATTGGGTTGGCACTGTTTTCAAAACTTAATAGGAAGAAAGATCATTGCCATGTGTCCTCACTTCTAACATTTATGTTCTTCACAAGAATTTTGCAGGAGGCAAAAACATCAACATGTTCATGGCACTTTCTGAAAATCTATTCTTTTTTCATCTTATTCCTTGCAGAAAGAAATATCTAATTCACAAGTATTCTGTGAAGTACTGCTTTGATTTCTGCAACAGTCTTGACTTGAAACAAATTCATCTCTTCTTTCCATTCCATTCTGGAGGTGCAGGGTAAAAAGGAGAATGTAAACTCATCCAATCATGTGAATTGGACTTTTGGAAAATGCAACAGCTATATCAAAGAGGCTCCTCTTGATTTGCCTGGAGAGTAAAGAAGGTCTAATTTCTTTTCATACTTTTGGGGTTTTCGCAAAAAAAAAAACATTAGAAACATGATGACATTTATTTATGTGTTTAATGAAAGCTATTTTTTTTTTTATCCAAGGGAGGGGAAAGTAAAAAAAAAGGTTATTAGTCTTGACCAAAAAGTAAATGGAGAAGTCAAACTCTGAATTGTCTGGATCATTTATTTGCCTTTACCCTGATTGACTTACCTCACAATCTTTTTAGAATTTTACAGCCTGAAATTTGATTCCTGGTGGAGCTAAGGACACTGGGTTCAAGATGTTGGTAGTTTGAAAGCATTTATGTATAAGGAGTATACTTCAATGATTATGTAATGCTTCAGTTCTGAAGAGAGAAAGATTTTTCAGACTGCAGGATGGCTGTTCTTGCAGCCATTTATCATGAACTCCTTTAAGGAATCCCATCTAATTCTAGGATCACTACGTTTCTTCTGCAACTGTTTAGTTTAAGAAAGTGCCAGAAGGTGTTACTTTTCCATTCATCTGTGTTCCACAGACTCTTGTTCCCTTTGGATCTGAAATGCTGCATAGCCACGGCTACTATAAATTTGCTTTTGGTGCCTTGGCAAGACCAAATATTTGCCTTGAAACCAGCTATAGTTTAGCAAAGATTTTTACCATACTACACAGCACTTAGGAAATGGTGGTAAAGCATTGTGCTATAAAAATGATAAAAGAGATAGAAAATGTTTCCAGGGACTGCAGATATGAAGCAATACTTGGAGCAGCTCCACTTACTGCTATAATCTGTTGTCAGATATCTATAATCATATACTTCTATTTACCACATTAATCAGCCTATGCTAACTCACTTGGCATCTAAATGAATACTCTGTGAGCTGTAATCATTTAATGTCAATGACTTTTTTGAATTGGGGTAAACCCAGCAGTTGACAGGTAATCATGGGTGGGCCATCTGTTTCTTACAAATACAAAAGCATGAATTGTCTCCTGACCTACTGATTCTGCATTAGCATGTGGTTTTTTTGTTCCCCTACTCTTAGAAAGTGGTATTGTTAATTATATTGAGCTGAATCATTAATGCGGGAGATGAGGATTTTGACAACAGTTCAATATTTCTGTTACTAAAATAATCCTGTCTGTGAAGTGATCTTTCCGAAACTTTTATTTCCTACAGTTTGATAGGCTGCAGTATCCGAAGGCCATATGCCATTCATGACTTGCTAATGTGTGTCATGTATTATCCTTCTACCTGTATAGAAATATTAAAAGCCAGGTAATGAGAAGCATGTGTATAATATCATACTGTGTAAATTCCCAGATTCATACCTATCCCATCTATTTATGTTTTGGCCCATTAAGATTCCACTATTAATCTCACAGTTTTATATTGATCATTTTCTTAGTTACCAGCATCTTGACTACATTTTTAACTTCTTCAGGTACCTCATATGAAACATTTTAGTCTTTTAATTTTTGTCCTGATTTTGTTACCGTTTCAACTTTTTTAAAAAGCCCTGTTGTTTGAGAATGAATCTTATTGTAGTCTACTATTCATCGTTGATAGTTGACATATGGTGGCATATAAATTTAAGGCAGAAATAATTAATAAATAAAAATAAGTACATATTACATATTACATCTAAACACTTGCCAACATTTATGAGTACAGTTGCAGCCAAAAATATTGGTATTCCTCAACCTTTCTCCTCCCCAAAGTCCAATTTGCTGTGAAATAAGTTGAAACTGACAAAAGTAAATGGCATCCATCAGTTCATAGAGCAGAGACTTTGCTTTTGATGTAGTAGCTAAGATTAATAAACATTGTAGTAAATGCATATGCTTATACATCTGTTATCTGTATTTTTTCAACATTTATAGCTTGCCAGTTCTTGCAAGAAACAGGCATTTAAATTATATTGATGCTTTCCTAAAATAAGTACAAAAACAGCATCTTCAAATTTTGTGAGCTCTGGAGTTTTCACATGGTCTCTCACCCATTTTCTGAAAATGAAACATTTATAATACATTTGATTTGAGTTGAATTCTGTAGTGTCTTTCTGGAGAAATGATTTGTGCTGCATTGATAATCCATGTTTTATCACAATCCTCAGAGACTTTCAAAGATGATATAGTTGTTTATATAAAGCAGTAAACTGGAGACCACTGGATTGCATTTGTCACAGTCTGAACTGAACAAAATCTTTTTTATGTTGTAACAAATAATGTTTCACAGAATCTTTGTTATCTGTAAATATGGAATATGGTTTACCAGCACTCTTACAATATGTGATTTTCTTCTATTTATATAGAAATTTAAGGCATATAAGAGTTGTTTTAATGACTACTGAAAATTGTTCTAATATTTAACCTCTGTAGTCCAATTTATTGACATTTAGTTTGTACTTTCTGAATGTTTAATTTGCTGAACAAAGATTATGGAAAACTGTTGTTTTAGCCTCCTTTTTATCCTTTTGAGATACTAGATTTATTTTAATCAACTTGACTGATTATAAATAGTATTTGTGATTTGAATATAAAAGCTTCCCTGCCAGATTCATAAAATTGTATAAGGATCTACCCATTACCATTAACATCTTAAAATCTCACTTGTTTTTTTTTCATGTTTCTTCATCCTATTTGTTTAACCACAGAAATTTATTTTAACCACAGAAATTCTATTGAGAAGAATAACAGAATTGCTGCACAATATATGATTGGGTCACTCTACACCTGAATTTATTATATAAACAACAAATACGTAACTCAGAGCATGTTTTTGCATTGTGGCATTCATATACAGCCCACTTTTTAGTTTTATATTATACAATGATTGAACTTGCATTTTAATATGCTGGCTTGAAGTACCATCTTGTTTTGCTATGTACATTTATTTTTTTATTTTAAAATCCAGGAAGATCCTTAGCTAGGTGCATATTAATAAAAAGCCTACCTTATTTACTACATATTTTAATTTTAATTAATGTTTGGATATGGAAACTATTTTTAGTTTTATTATTTTGCTGCCTCTGTTTATATAAAAATGCTTTACTGAAATACATAAAAAAGCAATCATGGTTAATTTAAACAGCAGGGGAAAATAAAAAAAATCCATAGCTTAATAACTTTCTTAGAACTAGTCAAAATGGCAGTAAAGAGTTTGCAAGTTTTTGACAATTTGCCTGGCAAAGTGTTATAAAATATATTGTATTATATTATATAATAAAATGGGAGAAAGAAATAATTCATAAAGGAAAAACAAACATTTCTTTCATTACAGAAGTAGAGAATAGACTAACTTTTTCAACAATTGATAAATATTACTGCTTAAAAATATTTTTTGGATTACTATTTCTATCTACTCATCAGAAACTTTGTAATTGTGTACCATGAAAAAAGGTCTGTCAAAACTACAGGTTTTTCATTTCAGTAATTTCAAAGTTGCCATTTTATGGTCATCTTGTTTCCTGCCTCTTATAATCTTTAAAATACAGCTGCTCTATATACTTGGTCACCCTTGTTGTATGTTGCTAGGATTTCCTAACTTATTACCAGATTTTCCAGTGGTTAATAGCTTATGGGCAGTTAAGTCAATGATGGGTCTTAGTGACCATGTAACTAAATGTTCTGTATGACAAACTGTTGTCAACCGAGTCCTTCATTTTCCAGTCCATCCAACTGGTTGCTGTCTTCCCTTCCCTTTTACTGCTTTTCTTTCTTTCTACTTTCCCAGCATTACAGACTTCCAAAGGGTACTAGGGCTGTTCGTTTTCTTGCCTGGCCATGCTATTCTCAATACCAAATATTGTAGTACTTCCTATATATTGCTTTTGTCAAATATGGCAGAATTAGGAATTAGGAATCTGACAGAATGAGAAATTGTTCCAGACAGATGGGCATTATCAATCATTTCACAGAGATTTTCCTAAATTTCCTTTAAATGGAGCATGTCTCTTCACTATTCTCTACAAGCCAAAGCTTGTGATCTATATATATATATATATATATATATATATATATATATATATATATATATATATATATATATATATATAGATAGATAGATAGATAGATAGATAGATAGATAGATAGATAGATAGATAGATAGATAGATAGATAGATAGATAGATAGATAGATAGATAGATAGATAGATAGATAGATAGATAGATAGATAGATAGATAGATATAGATATAGATATAGATATAGATATAGATATAGATATAGATATAGATATAGATATAGATATAGAGATATAGAGATATAGATATAGATAGATAGATAGATAGATAGATAGATAGATAGATAGATAGATAGATAGATAGATAGATAGATAGATAGATAGATAGATAGATAGATAGATAGATAGATAGATCAAGGCTGGTCTGCATCACCCCTGATTGTTTAATGAAGTACTCACAGAGCTGGACTTAGTTATTCCTTTAATTAAATTTACTGAACTGGAAGAGTAATTATGTTTTCACAGTGGCACATCACATTTTAAATGAGCACCAGCTTTGCTTTTTCTTTACTTGAATATCCTTTGTGTACCACAAGTTCCTACATAAAACGATAGGCTCAGAGGTAAAGATGCATATAAGAAAATCAAAAAGGACTGAATATATTTTTGCAGAGTTGTGGAGCAATAGTTACTTCTTACCAAACAATTGTATAAGAGGAAAATATGTGAATGGTTTAACTTTATAATGATGTCAAAATGTTTGTTTCTCCAGTACAGGAGATGGAGAATCCACCAATGGGTTTTCTCTGTCTGCCTGCTCTTGAGACTAAGTAGCCAAACTTGACACACACCCTCTTGCTAGGAGATCCAGTCTTAACTTGGTCTCAGCTCTTAAAGACTATCAGGTTTGGCTCTCAACAGATAGCAGGTTAGAAATCCATTGGTGAATTCTCTTTTCCTCTAATTTGACTAATATTAATTGGAATCCTCCCTTAATTTGTAAATTCTAAATTGGAATACTCCCTTAAAAATTTGCCTTAGCACTGGGATCAGTGCTACCTTAAATTACTGAATTGGGGAGTAGGAGGTGGGGGGAGGCTTCTGCAGCTCTTCGCTCCTTATTTTCCCCAGGGCTCTAGGGAAATTTTCTGGCAGGCTTGCCTTAGATTTCCCTCATTCTCCCCCCCCCATTTCTGCAAACTGGACAGAATCTCATGTGGCAGTCTTGAGATTCTTAGCTGAATTCGGGGCCTCCGTATTTTCACCGGCAGCCTGAACACCCGCGGACACCATTTTGGTTGCTGTCGGAGGCAACGAAACCTAAACAAGCCATTTTTCTTCCCTGCCGTTCGCAGGCTGCCTTACTGAATTCACTTTCAGTGCAGCGCTTAGCGCTGCCATAGCGTCCGTCCCTAGCACCGGTAATCTTCTTCCCGAAGCCTCTGGTGCCATTCCAAATGGAGGGCAGGTTGCAGCTGCCATTTTGGGGCCACTGCCCAGGAAACGAAGTGAAAAAAAAGCACCTTTTCTCACTCGTTTGGGGCCTTCCCCTGATTCTTGGGTTAGGCCTTTGGGGTTTTAGGGCCAGGATTCTTCGGCCCCACCGCAGCCCGTTAATTTAATAGCGTTTCATGGACCCACTGCAGCCGCCATTTTGAAACACCACGCGGTCATCCAATTAGACCTCATTGGAGCCCTGCACCAGGCCTCATCACTTTACTATAGTGAGGGTTTTGTTGGCAGATTGGGCCAAATTCTTAGAGGCCAGGGCCTCAAATCACCACAAGTCAATTATTACAATTTCCACATTGACCAGTCGCCATTTTGAATCTGATCCTTCCTTGCCAGACCCTGTCTCAGGCCCTCTGCAGCCTTCATTGGGAGTTTTTGCCTTTTCTGGTGCACCTTGGCTGGCCACCTAAGGCATCTGGGTGAAGCCCAGAGCGGGCCCCCAACCGTGCCTTCGGCATCTGACTCAATTGCCATGATCAAAGCCCAGATAGATTATTTTCTGGTCAGGTGGTCAGGGGAGCAGTCTTGTTACTTGTTCCAATTTCGCTTCCGCCAACTGCTTGCCTGCCAGAACTTCATCTCAGTTTCCCTGAGACTGCTCAAGCAGGATGGAGGACTCAACGATGCCTCAACCCATGAGCACTGCCTCCCTATCCTCCAGTTATGGCTGCTATAAATCCTCTAATCAGGAGGCGGCAGGCAAGCCCAAATCTAAGGCTAAGACCACGCTCAAGAAGCCTTCCAAGTTGGCAGAAAAGCAAGCCAGCCGTAGGCACCAGGCTCTGGAGAAGGAGTTCTCCAGAGCACAGAGAAAGGCTGTATTGGAGATGGATCAAATGGCAGTCCCTGAATTTGACCTTCCCTTAGGCCCTTCAACTTTGGCTCAAGGTGTGTGGTCCCTCACAGGGACGCCTGTCATGCTCAGCTCTCCTTCCACATTGGTTCAACACACAACAACAGCTCCAGGTTCAGCCCCAGAGGCCACCTTCACTCCTACGGCTTCAGGTCTCAGGGGACCGGACATCAGAGACATTTTCTCCAACTGCCGCCTTGAGGCCTTGCTATCCAAGGTCGTGGACCGAGCTCTAGCAGAACGGTCCTTCCATCCACCTGGTCAGGGGACTTCCACATCAGCCATGCCACCTTATGTTCCTCCTGCGGGGCTCCCTATACTTCAGGAGCCCTCATCTCCCGCACACTCGTCCATTAGTGGCTACTCTTCCCCGCAAGGTGAGGAGCAGCCGGACTTTAATCTGTCAGAGGAGGAAGAACTTCCCCCTGAGCCCTCTGCTTCGGGGGGCCTGTTCAATCCAGCCCTGTTTCTTACTCTGCTTCGTAAGGCCACATCAATGGCAAACATAGGGTCCGATCAGTTCCCTCAGCCGCAAGCAACATCGGATTCTAACCCAAATCCGATATTTTTTGAAATGGTGGCAGCCCAACATCACGTCCCGTGCCCCTCTATTTTTCTTAAAGGAATCAAGAAACAATTCCGTAAGTGGGATTGACAAGAAGATATTTAGAACCTCCACAGACCTCACTGATACATTGGAGGTCCCCAAGGTAGATGAAGCCTGGACCCCTCTGGTATCCCAGACTGTGGTCACTGGGGACATGTCGGAGGCGCTCAAAGTGGATGACAGAAAATGGGACCAAACTTTCCAGAAGACCCATCAACCAGCAGCATAGGCAATTAAAACAGCCACTTGTGTGTCCTTTTTTGTCCGGACTACACTTTTATGGCTTCATCAGCTTCAGGCCAAAGTCCCTGCTGAGGACCTAAGCAAAATGGTGGTGGCCACTGAGTACCCTGTGGATGCAATGCTTCAGTCGGCCAACTTTGCATCTAGGTCTCTAGCATCCAACATCACAGCCAGAAGGATGCTATGGCTGAAACACTGGCAGGCTGACGCCAAAGCCAAATGGCGTCTAGCGACTGCTCCCTATCTGGGCAATACTTTATTTGGGGAGGCCCTGGTTCCATACCTTGTGGAAAACAAGGACAAGTAGAAGGTCATTGCTCACTTGAACAAACGGTCCGACAAACGTCCCGCTCCCTATTTTCGTACGCAGTCCTTTCAGCCAGCAGCAGGTCCAACAGTTACTCAGCCCTCCCGCTCATACACTCCCAGACAGGACAGACCGTATGACCGTCCTTATGACAGACCAGGCTTTCGGTCCAGGTAGCAGAGCCAGTCTAAGCGGCCATTTTGAGGGGCAGGACGCCCCTACAGGAGGTCCAAATGACTCTTACACTGCACTTCCCATCGGCGGAAGGCTGGGTCACTTCTTCCATCAGTGGGAACTCACTTCCACAGACACCTGGGTCCTACAAACCATCCAGTTTGGTCTGTCCCTGGAGTTTCTTGCCAAGCCTCCAGACCGATTCATTACCTATCCCGTTTCCCGGGATCCACTCAAACAGGGACTCATGCAGGAGGCCATTCAACATCTTCTAGAGATTCAGGCCATAGAACCGGTACTGCCAGACCACAGGGGAGGGGGATGTGGTTCCCAAGGCCTCAGGGGGATGGAGAGTGATTCTGGACCTCAAAGGTCTCAACTATTATATCACTTACAAAAAGTTCAAGATGCAATCACTCCAATCCATCCTGGGGGGCATCAGACGGGGGGACTTCCTGGCATCAATAGACCTCACGGAAGCGTACCTCCACATCCCTATCCATCCAGCTCACCGGCGGTTCTTTAGGTTCTGTTACAGGGGCAGTCATTTCCAGTAGAAGGTCCTTCCTTTCGGCCTTTTCTTGGCTCCCAGGTGTTCACCAAGATCCTGGCCATAATAGCTGCCTGCTTGAGGAAGGTACCAATACGCGTCCAGTGTTACCTGGACGACATCCTGATTCAAGCGTCCTCCTTCCAGGCAGCTCAGGCAGACCTGGAACACACCATTCAGGTCCTCCAACAACATGGCTTCTCGGTCAATTTTCAAAAAAGCCAGAGGGTTCCCTCATCGAGGCTTCTGCACCTGGGAGCTATCATAAACACCACAAAGTGCATGGTCTCTGTCTCCCAGGAGCGATTCGTCAGCATCAGGGATCTGGCTTGTTGGTGTATAGGGACTGTACCGTTCCACTGGTCTTACTCTCCCAACTGTTGGGAAAGATGGTCTCCTGAATAGCCATAGTTCCCTGGGCCAGGCTCCACTTGCAGGACCTCCAATGGTTCCTCCTACCATTTCAGCAGGTGAATGCCAGGGCATCCAACCGTCAGGTCAGGGTTGTGATTCACATCCTCAGGTCTCTGCGCTGATGGTTCTCACAAACGCTGACCAAGGATCACCCTTCAAGGAACCGGACCACATCATCATTATGACAGACACCAGTCTATTCGGTTGGGGAGCCCATCTACAGTGTCAGTTAGTGCAGGGCCATTGGTCCCGCACAGACTTGAGACACAACATCAATTGGCTGGAGCTCAGGGCCATCCACTTAGCTCTTCACCAATTCAGGGACTGGATCAGGGGATGTCACGTTCTGATCCTTACGGACAACGTGGCATCCAAGGCACATGTCAATCGTCAGGGGGCACCAGGTCCAGGTCCCTTATGTCCGAGGCAGGGCTCCTGGATTCCAGGGCAAAGTCCAACCTGGCCTCTCTCAGGGCCGAACACATCTTGGAGGTCGAGAACCAGCAGGTAGACTTTTTGAGTCGGTCTATGGTGGACCCCTCAGAGTGGGGGTTGCATCCGGATCTGTTTTACGAGATATCCCACAGGTTCGGCTATCCAATCCTCGACCTCTTTGTGTCATCAACCAATGCCCAATTCCCCAGGTACTATTCCTGCTATTTTCTTCCAGGGCCAGAGGGGACGGATGCTTTGTGGACCCCGTGGCCACAAGGTCTCCTCTATACCTTCCCTCCCCTCCCACTCATACCGGTGACCATTCGCAAACTACTCCAGGAGCAGGCGGAAGTGATCCTCGTGGCCCCGTACTGGCCACAGAGGCCATGGTTTGCCGACTTGGTGAATCTTTCCCGGTCTCCTCCGTGGAAGATTCTTCCACATCGCGTGTCCTTACACCAGGGGACCCTCCAACACCCGGACTCTCAATGGTTACAATTGACTGTCTGGCGCTTGAGCACAGCATCATGACACAAGAATTATTTTCCCCCTGGGCAATTACCATGATTCAGGCCTCTCGTCGCCCAGTGACCAATCGCATTTATGATTCTACTTGGAAAAATTTTTGCCATTGGCGTAGAAGACGACAACTGGATGTCTACAAATTGACCATCCCTCAGATAGTAGATTATCTTCTGGATGGTCTGGACAGAGGCCTGGCCCCTGCGACTATTCGCAGACAGGTGGTGGCCCTGTCAACATTACTCACTTGTGCAGATTCAGTTCCCTTGGCTCACCATCCTAGGATTCACGCATTCATCAAGGGTGCGTGCAACACCAGGCCTCCCGTGGTACACCGGTACCCCTCTTGGGAATTACCTCACATCCTTCACGCTCTAACAAAACCACCCTTTGAGCCCATAGCTACTGTTCCATTGTGGAACCTGTCTCTTAAGGTTGCGTTCTTAATCGCCATCGCGTCAGCCAATGTATCTCTGAGCTGGCTGCTCTCTTGGTCAGAAATGACCTTTGTATCTTTCATAGCGATTGGGTGGTCCTTGGTCTGGACCCCGCCTTTGTGCCCAAGGTCAACTCGCTCTTCCATAGGGCACAGGAAGTCATTTTGCCAAATTTTTACCCAAATCCTTCCCATGATTTGGAGTGGCAGTGGCACACACTGGACGTCCACAGAGCACTGCGGCATTACATGAAGCGCACAGAGCCTTTTCGTAGATCTGAGGCCCTACCGTATTTATCTCCTTCCATCCGGCTTCTCTGGGACAAAAAGTTTCTGCTGGCACTTTTGGCAGGTGGATCAGGGCCTGTATCGCAGAGGCGTACCAGTCCTCTTCGCTGCCAGCTCCAAGTCATCTTACTGCCCATTCCACTCTCAATGCTGCGACCTCTGTGGCATGGGCCACTCAGGCGTCCATCGAGGAGATTTGCAGGGCCACGACATGGTTCTCACCCTCCCTGTTTGTACGCCATTACAGGATTGACCGCTTCGCTTCAGTGGACGCCTCCTTTGGTCAGAGGGTCCTTCAGCAGGTGGTCTCCGGGGACACTATTCCGGCCTTATCATTTCCCACCCATCGAGACAGTGAGTCTTTGGTATGTCCAATTGGTGGATTCTCCATCTGCTGTGCTGGAGAAGGGGCATTGTCTTATCTGAACGCCTTTTCTCAGTACGAAGATGGAGAATCCACACCCACCCTTTAGGTCAGTTAGGCCGAATTTATGGGTTTGAGAGCCAACACCTCGTCTACCTTCAGCCACTTTCGCCCTCGTTAAGACTGGATCTCCTAGCAAGAGGGGGGCGTGTCAAGTTTGGCTACTTGATCTCAAGAGCAGGCAGACAGAGAAAACCCATTGGTAGATTCTCTATCTCCGTACTGAGAAAAAGCATTCAGGTAAGACAACGCCCCTTTTAACTGGAAATGATTGGGGTGAATTTTTAAAAGAATAGAAAATTTGCTTATACTAGATAAATTTTGCTTTCTTCATTAAGAATAGTGATTTATAAGTCCCAATATTAATTGAGCAAAAGAATGTGTTGACTGATTTCTTTCGCCTCACAATTTTCTTCTTCCAGTGTATTATATTAGTGATAATAACAAATGTCTATATAAAAGTGGAAGAAACAGATGCAGCTATCATAAGAAGCAGGTTTTACTGGATTCCATTTCAGCAAGAATGGAATGGACAGAAAATATGCATTCTTCTGTTATAGACAGGATTATTATTTTTCACATCCTACTTATTAAAAGTGCAGGAACTTCTCACTTCACAACTGCAAATCTTAAATGACCTTAACTTAGTGATAAGTACAAAAGAATCAATATCCACAAATTTATATATGTAGCTGGATATATAACCTATTTCCTGCATCCTGTAACTAACAAATATTTGCAAACTGAACACATCAGTGAATTAATGCTGAGTATCGTATATATACTAACAGTGAATATATTCTCATTCTCTAAATATAAATTAATATTTAGCTGGCTAAAATGACTTCCACAATCAAGATGAATATGAATTAAGCTAAGGTAGTCCTTGACTTAACAACCATTCATTTAGTAACCTTTCAAAGTTATAACAGCTCTGAAAAAGTGACTTATTTTCACACTTACAACTATTGCAACATCCTCATGATCATGGTCATGTGATCAAAATTTAGATGCTTGGCAACAGATTCGTGTTTATGATGCTTTTAGGGTCTCAGAGTAATCTTTTGTGACCTGACAAACTAGGTTAATGGGGAAACCATATTCGTTTAACAACCATCTTGCTAACTTAACAACTGCAGTGATTCACTTAACAACTGTGGCAATAAAGGCCATAAAATGGGGCAAAGCTCACTTAATAATTGTCTCACTTAGCAATAGAAAATTTGGGCTTAATTGTTGTAAATCAAGGATTACCTATATTTATAATCGACTGGAAATTCTGATATACTGATTGAAGCTGAATATTTATTTATTTATTTATTTATTTATTTTTACGATTTTTATACCGCCCCCCTCCCGAAGGACTCGGGGCGGTGTACAGCCCAATTAAAAAACATCAACATACAAAAAGTAAAATTATTAAAAATAGATTAAATAATTTGGCCCAATCATTTAAAAACCCAATACATAATCTTAAAATATTCACAGGTTGTCTTCCCCAAGGAAGGACATTGACTGCCTTCTTGTGTCAGTATATATACTCCAAAAATATTTTTGTTAAATGCATTTTATATCATTTCTAGCCAAATCAGTAACTTGAGGAACTTGTCTATTTCCCCCCTTTCTCTATTTCCCCTCTTTCTTTCTTTTTCCTTTTGTTATCCTGAATCTGAAATATGCCAGGCAACTTAATTTTTATAATGAAGCTGCAGCCCCAATCACTTAATAATTTATTTCAGGCAGCAAGGCCATGAAATAAGGCCTTGGGTTTCATTTGCATTTAAAATGCAGTTATATTTTTTCATTGTTATAAAACCAAGTCAGTAATTATAACCAAAGATGTTTGGGATTTTGTTTTAATGGAAGCATCTAGCTGCCAAGTTTTGTATACTAAGTGCTTCTCCTTTTAGTTTTTACTTAAAAAGAACAACAGTCTGAACTTTTGTAAAAATGAAGTGCTTTTCTAGTAAAAATAGTTAGCACCATAACATCTGCCATCATCAGTCATATTGACCATTGTATATTTTTTTATTTAAATGCAGAGACACAGACAACACCATACCCCGCCATTTCAGCATACTGTATCCAATCCCTCACAAGAGAGATTGAGATGAGCCGAGATAGACAGCATATAAATTTAATAAATAAACAAGTAAGCAGACCCGCCTTAACTTCTCCCAAAGTTATTTTTCATTTCATTTCATTTCCTTTGCTGTCCTTTCTATTCCAGTCCTAGAATTTCAAACATAGATATAAATTACATTTACATACTACTCAAAAGAGACAACACAAACAGGAATACACATTTTCTCCATCAATCAGCACTCAGATAAACAGGGACTAACACTAGACAAACAGTACCCTAATCAAGAAACTACCAAGGAGAAAACCACACACCAAACACTGACAGGGCAAACCACTTTATATAAACAGGGAGCAAACCCCACACTCAACAGCACTGGTGATGTTAAAAAATACGCAAGCCAACAACTGTCAGGAAGACCAGATCCACACATTAAACTGATTAATATCAGCCATAAATAACCAGGAATAAGAGTTGAGTTCAAAGCATGAAGAGTTTATTCTTGCAATCTATACACAAAAATCTGAGCACTTAATGGTCCAGGGTAAAAGGATGCTACAGAAAGATCTGTGGAATTCATGGAGTGGAGGCTGTTTTTTTGTTCTTTTGTGGCTGCGCAATGATTCCAGACTGATCATGTGTTTAACCTCACCCTGCTCACCTTCTACATTTATTGCTAAAAATCTGTGCACAAGAATCTTCTCAACTAATAATCAGCACCTGATCAGAATTAGATAAGGGACAATGGCATTTGGAGGGAGGAGGTGATAAGCCGCCTGGGAAAGCCAAGGGAAATCATCAAAACAATTAAAAAACAAAAGTTAGAATATTTCGGACATGTGATGCGACACCCAGAAAAATACGGCATACTCCATTTAATCCTCCAGGGAAAGATTGAAGGCAAACGAGATCCAGGCAGAAGAAGAACATCATGGCTTCAAAATCTAAGGGACTGGTTGGACAAAACTCAGCAGCACTTTTTTGTGCGGCTGCTGATAAAAACAGGATCACAAACGTCCGATAATGGATGTGGCACAAGAAGAAGAAGAAGAATTCTCTTGTGGCTACATATTCTAGGCTGATCCCCCTTTTTATTCTGGTTCTGCCATTCCTTTTCTTACAACAATCAAGCAGTTGTAGGTTCTGCCATTCCTTTTCTTACAACAATCAAGCTGAGAGAGCACCAAGTTGTGAAATGTTCTTGACTGAAGAAAAGGATATTTTAATTGAAATGTTTACAGCATCAGTTTCTCAGCTGGGAAAGGGACTGAGACTGTCCAGTACAGTCTTTCCTTTGGGAAACCCCAAGGATTTCAGTCAATTAGAATTATATAATGCCAGTCCTTTCTGGATGAAAGATATTTCCTTATTTCATTATACATAGTAAGGCTTGTGGTCAAGGAAAAGTAGTGGAAGGGGGAAGGATGTAGGCTTCATAGCATGTTTAAATGTTCCATTCTTTGCACATGTGAAATTTAAATAAAGAATAAAGATTCATACAGTGACTCAAGAACAGCAGTATCAAAATCAATTTAGCAATTGGGAGTTACTAAGTTGCTGAGAACAAGTGTGGATTGATTGAGGCTTAAGAGAATTTTTTTCCTCTGCAATTGTAATACTGAAACCTTGTCTTACAAATTTTTTGTATGGATCCTAGGACTCTTCTATCAAATTCACTTAAGGCTGCTCAAGTTTCTAAAACAGAAATAGTGAATTCTAGAGCAGAAAAGTTTAATTTCAGCACAAACTTAACTGCCTCATTTATCTTATTTTTATTGAAAATGCTTTTCAGTGGTGCATTTAATATAATATATACATATATAAAATATATAAATTAAATGCACTATTAGGTGTTCTTATTTGACAGAATTCTGTAAACATTATTAGAAATGATATATATTTTATAAGAAACTTAGGTTCCTTAGATTGGATAAAATGCAGTGTAGAACTCACAGAGAGTTTTTCTAGCAATGGTATTTTATTAAAATCCTAAGTATTCTAGTGGAAATGCAATTAAAGTTTCTTGCATTCTTCTTGACCATTCTTTTCATACCTTCATATGCCTAGGTCACTAATTGACCTTGCATTGAAAATGATTGCAATGCCTCTCAGCCCAGTCTTAGCCCTCCAGAAATGATTGACTAGAGTTAATGTTTTACTATTACATATGTTGAGGTCTAGGGAATGTCTTGCCACAGTTTTTTTTCCTTTTTTACTTTACAAAAAACAAAATACAAAATTCATTTTTTTCCTTAACAGTGCTGTGTCATATATCTCATACATTTATTTACAGTTATTTACATTACTTCTCATACATTTTTATTCCTCTGTTCTAACCAATTATAATATTTATCCCATATCTCGTAAAAATCTGTTGCTTCCTTGTCTTTTATTTCTAGACTAAGTTTGTACATCTCGGCACATTCTAGTATTTTGTAAATAATCATGTCATTTGTTGGTATACTTTCACATTTCCAACACTGCGCATATGCAATGCGTGCTGCTGTTATTATGTGTACAATGATGTATTGAAGTTGTTTTTTCATCTTTGGATTGATTATATCTAATAAAAATGATTCGGGTTTAAGTTCAATTCGTTCATTTGCTTTTCTTGTATCCATTTCCTAATCTGTTCCCAATAGATCTTTGCTTTGGGGCATTGCCACCACATATGATAAAATGTTCCCTCCTTATTTTTGCACTTCCAACACTCCAGGTTCATATTTTTATATATTTTAGCCAATCTCGCCGGTGTTAAATGCCATCTATAGAACATTTTATATTGATTTTTTTTGTATGCAGGTGACAATGTTAATTTGCAATTTTTGTTCCATATTCTTTCCCATTCTTCTAATTCTATATTTCGCCCTATATTTCGCGCCCATGCTATCATTGGACCTTTTACTATTTCTTCCTCCAATTCTACCTCTAGTAAATGTTTGTAGGTTTTTGATGAGCTAATCAAATAGATATCACTATTAGAAAGCAAAGCCCAACTGTAAAGCTGTAAAGCAGGAGTGTCAAACTCGCAACGTCATGTGATATGTCGTGAGATAGCATGACTTCTTTTCCATTGCCGGCTATGGGGTAGGCGTGGTTTCGCCGTGACACATCCGGCCTGTGGGCCGGCAGTTTGATATCCCTGCTGTAAAGCTTTATCTCCTAAGTCACGGGTATCAAACTGATGGCCCTCAGGCCAGATACATCACGTGCAGGCCATGTCCACCCCGATTCCACAAAGGCAAAAAACATACTACATCACGATATGTTACGTGACGCGATCCAGTTTGACATCCGTGTCCTAAGTACATCCCCTACATTTTTGAGAATCTCAGTGGATTCTTTTCTCTGCTAAAGGGAGATATCAATGTGCAAATAAATCTGCTCTTATATTTTTTTCATTAATTTATATTCTTTATCTCTGATCACAGAGAACTATGTATTGTTGTCTGGCTGATTGAATAGGTAGAACAAAATATTCAAAATTTGTTTAAAGTATTTTAAATGGAAAATATTTTTAAGCGTTATCAGATAATAACAAGGTTCCATAAATGAAACAGCTCTCTTTCATTTAAATTAGCAACACAAATTTACCCAAGACAAAATATCTACTTTTATATTTAGAGTAATACATATTATACCTCATTCCTGTCCTTATCAATGTATGCTAGTACACACTTTTGTGGAAAACAATTTAAGATTTCATAGAATAAAAAAAAAACCATGTTAAAACACACTATTGTATAACTTGTTCATAGTAACCTATTTGCTACCCTTTCTATACATCTTCCTTTACCAATTGCCTTTCTTTTTCTACCTTAAAATTCCAAATGTATTTACTGTTTTTAACCATTGATTTAGAGAAGGAAAAGATTTTTGTCTCAACTCTGTGTTCAAGCATTGCATGACTGTTAATTATATGATTTTTCTGCTGGGGGGATGCAGAAAAAAAGTCCAAGTTATTCAATCTACATTAGATAGCAGATCATTAAAAATATGTCCTTGTTCTTAATGTGAACATGAAATTTTTGCAGCTGTTCACATATTTCTTGGCAATTCAGTAATTCATAGAAAAGGCCATTAGAATAGCTAACGGTACTTTAGCATAGCACAATCTCCATTCCCCAGTCTTGTAAGGCATTCTGAAGTTGTCTTGGTCTTCTGCTGTTCTCCTGCATGGGTGGATTCCGAATCCACCAATTGGGTTAACACAGTCCTCTGCCCAATGAGAGACTAGGTCCGAACTTTAGCTCCGCCTCCGGCTTCCTTCTTCCCCAGTTTTTACCTAGTCTAAGCCCAAGGAACAGCTCTTTGCATAGCTCCGCGAAAAGAGTACCTTTCTTTTCGGTTTAGGACTGGTAGAGTAAGGTTTTTTTGTTGTTTGTTTTGAGTTAGGTTTAGTTATCGAACTTTAGTGTGTTTTTTTAAATTTAAAGATTTTTTTTTGTTTTCGGGGACCTTCGGTCGATCCTCCCCCCCACGCATTGGGGAGCGCGACAGCGAGTCCGCCCGGGCCTAGGGCCTGGGAATAGCGGAGAAAAAGGGGGAAATTTCCCTGGACTTCGCTATTCGACTCGCAGCGCCCCAGGAAGCTCCGAGGGATCACAGGCGTCGAGGGAAGCTTCGAGGAGCTCGACGCAGATCGTCGCAAAAAACGCAAGTGGGGCAAGGGGGCGCGGGGAGGAGTCCAGCCAGTCAGCCGGGAGGCGGACAGAGGCCGGGACCGTCGGTACCGGAGGGGTAGGCCGAGGCCAGCTTCCCTTAAGGCACCGCGTGGCCGGGAGCACAGAGCTCCGACCGAAAATTCGGCGCGGCGGCCATTTTTAAAAAGGGGCGGTCTCGCCTACTGGCGCGAAGCGCCATTTTGGAAAGGGGCGTGTCAGAGCGCCTCAGACCTCTGATTGGGGCCTCGCTTCTCTGGCGCGAAAGCCTTTAATTTCAGGCGCGAAAGCCTTTGTTTCTGGCGCGAATCTCCCTTCTTCACCCGGTCGAGTTGCTTGTGGGCCCAGGGGGAAGGGAAGGGACTGCCGGCGAGGCTGAGGCCTAGCTCCAGCTGCCAGATCAGGGAAACTGAGGCCGAGCACCCAGGGGGGTACAGTTGGAGGCGTGTGTGTGTGTGGTTCTCGGTGTTTTGGCTCCTAGCAGATTCCCCAGCGGAGTCAAGGCGGTCTGGACGGGCATAGGGACAAAACTCCCTGGCTAAGTATCCTCGTGACCGCAGGAGCTCTTCGACCAGGCACGTTAGGGACATTCCCTGTAGTGCTGCCGACATCGGTCTGTGCCTACTAGATACCCGGAAAGGGTGCTTCTTGGCGCATGGCAATGGCAGAAGGAACTCCGGCCCAGGGCTCAGCGCCCCCTCCGTCGCCGACTAGACGCAGAACGGAGGAAGCGGGGGGGGGGGCAAGAAGAAGGCCAAAACAAAGCATCTGTCTGAGCCATCAAGGGCGGACGAGCGCCAGGCCGCAAGGAGACACCAAGCCTTGGAGAGGGAGTTTGCCAAGGCGCAGAGACTGAGGGACAGCGGGATGGAAAGTCCGGCCTTGTCCCTCGGGGAGACACCAACCTCCTTCGAGCCTGCAGAGGCGGTTGAACAGGAGTGGTCTCCCAGGGGGGAGACAGAAAGGGAGGTGTCCCCCATTTCGGTGCCATCTTCACCAGAGCATTCAGAGCCTTCCACAAGCCAGGAGGATCCTGAGCACAGAGGTAGGAAAAGAAGGAGATCTGGTAAGTGGCCTTCACGACTTCATTCCCTCTTAGAGGAAACATTAGTGCACCTCAGGGCCTCTAGGAGGAGTTCCCCTCCCAAGAGAGCTCACAAAACACGCACACCATCTTCCCGTGGGGAAAAGATATTGTTTCAGGATTCTGATGAGTCTGAGAACTCTCCACAGGTGGCAGACGAGGAGCAGGAGGACTGGGATGATGAGGATGCCCCGTTGTCAGAAAATGAGGATGCAGAGCCACAGGCGGCTCCAGTGTCAGGTTTATTTGACCATAATCTGTTTTATTCCCTCATGATTAAGACATGCTCTGTTCTAGAACTGCCAGCTAAGACCAAGGAGGCCAGACCGCCGTCCTCAGAGGAGGAGGACGCAAAGGATCCTTTGCTTCACGCACCGGTGTCAGAGGTGATCCAGGTACCATGCACTAAGGTGTTCAGGTCTACGGTAAGGACCCAGTGGTCTAATCTAGGCACCATCCCATCGCCAAATGGCGTAGAAAAGAAAATGTATAATGTTTGCAGTCCATTAGCGACTTTAATAGAGGTGCCACAGGTGGACGCTCCACTAAGCTCTCTTCTTCCTTCCTCAGCCATCCCAGGAGACCTAGCAGAATCAATGAAGGCAGAGGATAGGAAGGTAGAACTTTCCCTCCGCAGGGCTCACCATTCATCTGCCTGGGCCATCAGAGCCGCATCTACGAACTCATTAGTCGCCAGAGCTGCGATCAGGTGGCTGCGGGAGATCCAGGCAAGTGTTCCACCTGAGCAGGTACGTGTAAGACAAACACTGACCAAACTGCGGAGGGCAACGGAATTCATGGCAGACTCCGCACTGGCCGCGTCCAGATACTCAGCTAGGTCCATTGCAGGGACAGTGGCAGCCAGGAGGTTGGTATGGCTCAAGAACTGGAAGGCGGACCTTAAGTCCAAATGGCGACTCGCCACAGCTAAGTATGCAGGATCAAAGCTCTTCGGGGCAATCCTGGATCCTTACCTGATAGAAGACAAAAACAAAAGGAAAGTGCTAGCTCACCCTTCCAAAAGGACGGACAAGGGAACCCAGGAGTTCCGTAGGCAGGCACCCCGTCAGAACGGGGCCGGAGAATGGAGGCAGCCCTTTCAAGGGGGACGATCCTGGGAAGGGCCCAGAAATCCGCGCACCTTCTCATACAGGCAGGAGCGCGGACAGGACCGTCCAGCCGCGGGCAGGGGCCAACCGTCCAAACGCCCCTTTAAAGGGGGGAGGACGACCCTACAGACGTACCAAGTGACTCCTGGAACAGCCCCATCGGGGGTCGCCTGGCGCGGTTCAGCGAGGCATGGCAGGCGACCACGACGGATGCCTGGGTCAGGGAAACAGTGACCCAGGGCCTAGCAATAGAATTCTACTCCACACCACCAGATCACTTCATAAGTTGTCCACTATCACGCAACAGGACCAAGGCGGGCCTCATAGTTCAGGCCATTGGACATCTGGAGGAAATAAGGGCCATAGAGCCGGTTCCTCCAGGACAGGAAGGACAGGGTTTCTACTCCATCCTCTTCCTGGTGCCAAAAACATCAGGGGATTGGAGAGCAATCCTGGACCTCAAGCGGTTAAATCGCTATGTAGTATACAGGAAGTTCAAGATGCAGTCCCTCAGATCCATACTGGCCAGCATCCGAAAAGGGGATCTGCTATCCTCAATAGACCTCACAGAGGCCTATCTTCACATCCCAATAAGACCGGGGTACAGAAGGTACCTGAGGTTTTGCCACAAGGGGCGACACTACCAATACAGGGCACTCCCGTTCGGGCTGTCCTCAGCGCCCAGAGTGTTCACAAAGGTGCTGGCGGCATTGGGAGCGCACCTGCGCATGAGACCGGTGCGGGTCCAGTGCTACCTGGACGATATCCTGATACTCTCAGCGTCCCACCAGGCAGCCCTAAGGGACATCCAGACCACCATAGCCGTACTCCAGAGGCACGGCTTCTCGATCAATCACAAGAAAAGTCAGCTCACACCCTCAAGGAGGCTCCAGCATCTGGGAGCGATCATAGATTCAGACCAGGGCATGGTGTACCTCTCCCAGGAACGCCGGGAGAGCTTACAGAAACTAGCGTTTCTGGTAATGCAGAGGAAGGTGGCCACAGTGGTGCAGCTCTCCCAGCTCCTGGGAAAGATGATATCATGCCTGGGAATTGTCCCGTGGGCCAGACTGCACTCCAGAGGTCTGCAGTGGCTACTGCTCCCCTTCCAAAGACAGAATCAGAGCGCTTCACCCAGGAAAATCAGGGTGCCTCCCCAGGTCCTAGCCTCCCTGAGGTGGTGGAGGTCGGGGGCCCTGAACAGGGGCACCCCACTCAGGGAACCCAACAGGGTAACCGTCACAACCGATGCAAGCCTGTTCGGCTGGGGGGCTCACTCCGGGGATCAGATGGCCCAGGGAAGGTGGAGTCCAGGGGACCTAAAGCACAGAATCAACTGGCTCGAACTGAGAGCCATCCACCTGGCCCTACTTCAGTTTGTACCCCTGTTGGCAGGGAAGCACGTGCTAGTCCTGACGGACAACGTAACAGCAAAGGCGCACGTAAACAAGCAGGGCGGGACCAGGTCAGTGGCTCTCATGCAGGAGGCCAGGGCGCTGGGCCTGTGGGCAGAGCGACACCTGGCATCAATAAAGGCAGAACACATCTCGGGGGAGGCAAACCACCAGGCAGACTCCCTCAGCAGGGTCACCATAGACCATGCGGAGTGGAGGCTGGCACCGGAGCTGTTCGAGGCGATCTCGAACAGGTTCGGCCGGCCGTGCCTAGACCTCTTCGCAACACCAGAGAACACTCAAACCCACCACTTCTTCTCCAGGTTCCAGACCAGGGAAGCGGAGGGGACGGACGCACTAAGATGCAGGTGGCCCCAGGGGCTACTGTACGCCTTCCCTCCTCCGCCCCTGATCCAAGCAACGGTCCGCAAGCTCATCCTGGAGCAGGCGGAGGTGGTACTGGTTGCTCCATACTGGCCGAGGCGTCCGTGGTTTGCGGACGTGGTAGACCTATCACTTTCGCCTGTATGGAAACTGCCGCCGAACCAGGTGTCCCTGAGCCAGGGGAAACTCCTACACCCAGACCCGCAGTGGCTACAACTAGCCGCCTGGCACTTGAGCGGGAGGGTCTGAGTAGGCAGGCCTTTTCTCAGCATGTCATCTCGGTCATACAGGACGCTCGACGTCCTTCTACAAACAGGATCTATGATGCCACATGGAGGAACTTTTCTTCCTGGTGCAGCAGGCAGGACATAAACCCCCTGACCGCTAACATCCCTACCATCCTAGAGTATCTTTGGGACGGCATGGTCAGGGGACTAGTGTTCAACACCATCCGCAGGCAGGTTGCGGCATTACAGACGGTCCTAGTCTGCGAGGACCGGGGACCTCTGTCACAACATCTGGCGGTGAGCGCATTCCTAAAGGGGGCAGCCACTAGGCGACCCCCTGTAGTTCACCGCTTTCCATCCTGGGACCTACACAGGGTCCTACAGGCGTTAACCGAAGGTCCTTTCGAACCACTGGGGACTTGCCCACTCCGTTTCCTGACGCTGAAGGTGGCCTTTCTGGTGGCCATCACATCGGCAAGAAGGGTATCGGAGTTGGGGGCCCTCTCGGTCCGACCGGATCTGATCACCTTCGCAGAGGGCAGGGTAATCCTACGCCTGGACCCATCCTTCGTGCCGAAGGTCAACACATGGTTTCACAGGTCCCAGGACCTAGTACTACCGGATTTCTGTCCGAATCCCACTCATCGTCTGGAAAGACGATGGCATACACTGGACGTGCGCAGGGCTCTGCGCCATTATGTCACCAGAACAGAGGCCTACAGAAGGTCCGAGGCCCTCTTTGTGTCATATCACCCCACATCTAAGGGCCTGAAGGTATCAGCCTCGACCATTAGTAGATGGATTAGAACATGCATAGCCAAGGCCTATGAGGCGCTGGATCAGCCAGTGCCAGACAACATCACGGCACACTCCACAAGGAGTGCGTCCACATCGGCTGCCTGGCGCACCCAGGCATCACTAGAGGAGATTTGTAGAGCAGCCACATGGGCCTCTCCGTCCTCGTTCATAAGAAATTACAAGATAGACCAATTTGCTGCAGCAGGGGCTTCATGTGGAAGGAGGTCCTTGCAGCAGATAGTTCAGGACTAGTAAGAGACATCCTAGACCCCCACCCGAAGGGACTTATGAGGGCTTTGGTACGTCCCAATTGGTGGATTCGGAATCCACCCATGCAGGAGAAGAAGCGTTGTCTTACCTGAACGTTCTTTCTCTGCATGGGGGGATGGAGAATCCACACCCTCCTCTAACTGGTCTAGGCAGGAGTTCTCTTACAGGTCAGTGAGAAGGAGCTACACGGTCCGATCTGATGGAGTGCTTCGCCTGGCAAAAACTGGGGAAGAAGGAAGCCGGAGGCGGAGCTAAAGTTCGGACCTAGTCTCTCATTGGGCAGAGGACTGTGTTAACCCAATTGGTGGATTCTCCATCCCCCCATGCAGAGAAAGAACGTTCAGGTAAGACAACGCTTCATTTCAGACTATTGAGCACAGACAGAAAACCCAATTAGCCAATCTGTGCTCCCTCTGGTGGACCCATAAGAGAGCAATGTATTAGATCCTGTAGTAAAACCTGTTTAAAAGAGAGGAGGCAATTAGTGAAATCAGCTGAATGTTTTGGCACTGCATAGTTTAATTGTTAGTAATGTTTCAACATCTCACAGATTTGTAGGATTGCATAAACATAGATTATGCAGTCCACCATTTCATTGCAAGAATTAGATAAATACTTGAAAAGCAGTTTAGTTGAGGACTGGGAATTTAACAAGGCACAGATTTCTGTTCCCAATACCTTGCAATCCAGTTGAGATTAGCATTGCTTGTTGTTGCATTTATCAGTCTCTGAGATCTCCATGAGTTAATTCTGTTCTTCCACCAGATGATTAATATGCAAATTCAAACCCTCTCTGAGTTCTGAGATTTAAGTCCTATGGCCTTGGAAAAAATTAATTATTAACACTCTTATTATTGCATTCACATTTCTCTACATGCTCTATACATATATATACATATACATATACATACATACATATATATATATATACATATACATACATGCATACATATATATATACATATACATACATACATGAGATAGATAGATAGATAGATAGATAGATAGATAGATAGATAGATAGATAGATAGATAGATAGATGATAGATAGATAGATAGATAGATATTATAGTTATAGATATATACACACAGACACGCACATATATAAATATACAGATGCATACATACAGCTATATATAAATATAGATATAGATTCATATACACATATGCATACACACACACACACACACACACGTATGCAGGTAGTCCTTGACTTACGACAGTTCATTTAGTGACTGTTCAAAGTTACAACGGCACTAAAAAAAAGTGACTTTATAACCCTTTTTCACAATTATGACCATTGCAACATCCCCTTGGTCACATGAAATATATTTGGATGCTTGATTCATATTTATGACGGTTGCAGTGCCCTGGGAATAATGTGATCCCCTTTTGCAACCTTCTAACAAGCAAAGTCAATGGGGAAGCCACATTCACTTAACGACTGTGTTACTAATTCAACAACTGCAGTGATTCACTTAACAAATGTTGCAAGAAAATTCATTCACCTAACAAATTTCTCACTTAGCAACATACATTCTGGGCTCAGTTATGGTCGAAAGTTGAGGACCTGTGTGTTTCAGATGAACCGTCACAGAAACAAACAAAACCTGTTTCAGTGCTGAAAAGAAGAGAGGATGTGGGATAAAGACAGATGTGGGGCCAATCCAGAAATAATGCAATGAATGTCAGTAGTGGTGTTTTAACTAGGTTTACTGTTGATTTAGATTATGAAAATTGGTTTTATATAAATACAGCACAATAGCATAGGTTTTTTCCAAGTGTCAATTACAGTTATACATTTATTTTACCATAAACATCTTCATATTTTAAGACAAAAAGAGAACGTAACTGGGTTATTTTAAAGCCTCTAACACTGTTACACCAAGCTAGAAGTCACTCTTTTTCAGCCTAGGAAGGAGATAGTGGCAAATCACTTCCGAAAAACTTTTATTAGAAAACTGCAGTCCAGGCAGTGCACCAGGAGTCAATGCTGACTGAAGGTACAAAAACAGAATAACACTATATACTTTGAAACTGCTTTGCTTTGGGCTAAAACAGTGGTCATGCTGTCCTCAGATATGGATAAATGAAACTGAAAGAAACTACACATGATAGGCTATGAAACAGTTAATTTGGAAATTCATTAAAAGCAGCAGCAATTAAAGGATGGGCCATAGGTTGTTTAGAATAAATTTGTAATGTATGCATAAATTAATGTGTAAATGTAAACAATCCCCCCCCCCAAAAAAACATGTGGATTTCTGAAATGCCCCCTTGCAAATGAGATTTGCCTTTTCTTTCCACATCTTCTCCCTTTCAGAATAAGGACAAACACATTACTTCCTGTAGGTGACACAGTGACTTCTTCTGTGGGCAGTGTTCCCATTGCAGCTGCATAAGGTCTTCTAAAGTTCAACACATCAAACGCTTGCATTATTAGGCCAGGAAATCTTTTCTTTATTGTACTTTCAGCAGAACATATTTGCATTTCATCTGCATTAGATAAAAGTGCACACTTCTCTGCTATTCTGCCACTTTGTAGGCTGAATCTTTAATATAATTTAAAAACAGTTCCTTGCAACATGAAATCCACTTTCCTGTAAAGCGCTTTGAACTGAGAATTATGTCAAGCTCTCACACTGAATTGTTCCCATAGAGAGGAAACAATTCAACCTGGAATGTGGTTTTTTATTGAAGCTAATTTAAAAAAAGTGATCTGCTTTACTTCACTATAGATCAAGTTTTATATTTTCAGATCCTCTCTAAGTGAACCTGATGTCTTCCCAATCATTCTTCTCCTTTATTGTCCGGTACCCATTTTAATTCCAAAAGCTGACTGACTGCTGAAGTTTTGTGCTTTTTTTGTGTGTTCCCCAGTACATGTTCTCTAGGACTTGATGTATAGCTGAACAAATTGAATGAGGCTCCTTTATTGTTGCTTGTATTCATTTCTTCCTCATGAAATATCCAAATCACCTCCCGTTATTCAGTCAAATAAATTAAGGGATAAAATTTACAATCCTAAAATATGAGCAGTATTTTTAAGAATCTGACCAATACAGGTAGTTCTCAACTTACGACCACAACTGAAGCCAAAGTTTATGTTGCCAAGTGACAAATTTGTTAAGTGAGTTTTGCCCCATTTTACAATTTTTCTTGCCACATTTGTTAAGTGAATCACTGCAGTTGTCAAATGAATCTGGTTTCTCCACTGACTTTGCTTGTCAGAAAGTTGCAAATGGTGATCATATTATTCCAGGACACTGCAACTGTCATAAACGTTTGTCAGTTGTCAAGCATCCAAATGTAAATCCATGTGACCATGAGGATGCTGTAATGATCATAAGTGTGAAAAATGATCATACGTCACTTTTCAGTGCCGTTGTAACTTCGAACAGTCACTAAGTGAACTGTGGTAAGTCAAGGACTATTTGTACTTGTACTTCAGCCTGTCCTTCTGCTGGGGTTCAGTAATTCAGCAGCAAGCAAGTTGTTCCAGTCCCATTTGCCATAACTAGTAGGTGGTAAGCTTTTTACCTCAAGAATGCCAGATTTACTGCTATTGCTCTAAATTCTGAAGTGCCTGCCTCTTGCATGGAGTATAGAATTATTGAGTGGAAGTGTGGAAAGAAATGTGTGTAATCACCTGATACAAAATCCTTGTTGAGAATAGGAATCTGTTATTCAAAAGATGGCCACTCAGCCTAGCTTAAACAGTCATTTAAGAAGAATCCATTGCCAACCAAACAGAAGAGGTCGTACCATTAGGAAACTTTAGTTCTTATCTACAAGAGAAAAATCCCTTACCTTTCCAAGCTCAGAAGTTATGCTCTGCTCTGCCAGTTTATTATCCAGAAAATACATTTTTCTTAACTTACTTGCATTCAATGTAATTGCATGTGATCGGGCTTTCTGTAAGTTCTTATTTGTTACATTGGACTGTAAAGAGAATCTATAGATTCTGTTGGGATATTAACAGACTTGCTGAACTGTAATAGAGATTCCTCATCTTTTGATATTCATCTTAAATACATTGGGTTTAGTTGGGCCCAGGAGTTCATGACTTACAGTATATGACTACCATGGGCTTGAGCACAAGTAATCATAGACCAGTGGTTCTCAACCTGTGGGTCACGACCCCATTTAGGGTCAAATGACCATTTCACGGGGGTCGCCATTTTTTCCCCCTTAGCTGTGCTACTCCCTCTTATTCTATTGGCTTTCAAAAGCCAATAGGAATTGTCCAGGTTGTCTCTGCTCTGCTGAGCCCGCCAAAAGTCCCAGTCTGCAAACAGTGCTGCAAGTTGTCTGCAACGAAGGCGAGCTGTCTGGAAGTTTCCACCCCTCCCTGCTGAGCAACTACTAAAAATGTAAGTAAAAGAGGGCCAGAGGTGGGAGGCCGGTGGGCGCAGGGAGGGTTGCTGATGCGCGTGGGGCCCAGTGGGTGCCTTACCTCCCTTGGACTGGGCCAGCTGGTGGCCCAGCCGGTGGTCGCCCTGCACCGTCGCTGCCCCTTGCCAGCTACACCTCAGCCGGCGCAGGGGGCAGCACCACGCATGCGTGGCGCTCCCGGGCAGGGAAATAGTCTTCAACTTACAACCGGTTGGGTAGTCGCGGCATTAAAAAGGTTGAGAACCACTGTCATAGACCTAAACTCACATAAATAAACACACCTTGGCTCTTACATTTACTTCAGAGCACATATTATGTGATCTGAATGTTGGGGACATTATCAACAAACTTTTAAGTGATCTTCCTGTCCAGATACATTGACTACCACCTGGGGGCTCCATAGGACAAATCTATTTGAATCTATCATGGGCCCAGCCAGCATTTGGGAGTTTCTCATCAATCTGACAGGTGAATTCATTGAAGACATAATTTACTGTTGGCATCATAAAACAACTCAGGTCCTTTATAATATTACCTCTGAGCAGAATCTTTTCATTGATCAATCCCAGATAGCTTTTTGGTTTACTAAGAACCTAAAAGAGTTGAATTGGCAAACACTATGCTTAGAGCACTGATGGAGAAAGTAAGTACATCTGGCTCAACATATTTGGGCCTATTCCGTGATGATAAGATGGGTAAAGTGCCGTATGGTATTGTGCCAGTGAATTGTTCTGCAGCCTGTTAGAAAAGTACCAGTATGAACAGCTTCACCTGATCACAGAGCAATTAGTTCAACATTTTGTTGACAAATTCACCCAGATTTGCTTAGGTCTTCCTTCTATATGAGCAGAGTATGAGATTGTGACTGGGGGATCCTTATCAGGCACAAGCAACCAGATCCACACATGTAGGATTCAAACTACACACTTTATTGTATTCTTCCTATAATACAAGAATTTTGCTTTCCCTTGGGAACAAATAAATAAGGTTCCATAGAGTTTGGGGGGAGATCAGTCCTGGATGTCTTGTGGCTGCACAGTGATTCAAGGTTAATTCTCTGGTGGAATTTTTGTCCAGGGCTTGCTAGACATATCCCAACAATTATCTTGTTTAGTTACCTGGAATTCCTTTTAGTCTATGACTTCCAATGAAGTGGATGGGGTGTTCTCTAAAGTTTCCTATGCCACCTGCTTCTTTTGGTTCTTTTGGGCATCTAGAGAAAGTAATATCTTGGATCAGGAAGATTATTACTGCCTTATTGGAAAAGAGTCAATATGGTGTATTCTCTCTTTAGGAGATCTTCTATAGTTCTTCAGGTGTTCAATTGTTGTCCAGTTGCCAATCTTTCTTTTTAGAAGACAACTATTGAGATTGCAATTGGGAATTAATTAGAGCATCCTAGAAGAGTCTCTGGAGTTAAGGATAAAGTTCAGAGATAGCATGAATTGCACTAATAGATAACCTTTGCCAGAATGTGGATGCAAAAAGTAGATTCATTTTGGTCTTTTTAGGCCTGTCAGCAGCCTTGAATACCATCAAACATGGCATCATTCCAGGCTGCCCACAGTGCTGGGAATTTAAAGTAGTGTATTGTGATGGCTGCATTTCTTTCTTGAAGGACGCTTTTAGTTGGTGATGGTGGACTAGAAGAGCTGGGCTTGATAGCTACTGTCCCTTTTCTCTGTAATATAACATTTATATTAAGCCTCTAGGAAAAATCATTCAAAGATTTGGTGATTTGTTCTTTATCAATATGCTGTTGATACCCAGCTGTATATCACTATTCCAGGCCAGAATGGTGCCATTGAACTCCTGTTTTGATGCTCAGGGGCTGTAAGAATTTGGATGGAAGAAACTAGGATTTAAACTGAATCCTAGTAACACAGAATTTTTGTTTGTCCATCTGAGTTCACTGTCAGCTCCAGCAGTTTATCCTTTAAATAGAATAAAATTACCCCTAAAGAACAGGTTATTGGAGAGTCTCTTGGTTGAATGGCTCTTAGGCGGGAACCTGGCTAGGAGTAGGGCTTGCTTTTATTCAATTTCAGATACAACACTACCGTGTTTCCCCTAAAGCAAGACAGGGTCACACTTTCTTTTTATCCCCAAAAGCCCCACTATGTCTTACTTTCGGGGTACGGCTTATATTGATTGGAAAACAATTGTCAGTTTTATTTTAAGTATTTTAAGTATATTAAGTATTTTAAGTATTTTAAGTATTTAAGTATTTTAAGCAGGAGGCGGAAGTGGGCAGGAGTAATATGTCTTACTTTCGTGGTACGGCTTATATTAGCCGACCCCCTGAAAACCCCGATACGTCTTACAATCGGGGGTGTCTTACTATCGGGGAAACACGGTAGTTAAAACCTACCTGGTAGTAGGGGAAGGGGTTGTGGCATCATGATTATAAAATTTATACTTTGGCAATGTTCCCAGCAAATTCCTTTTTGGTTTATTTCTTTATGAAAGTTTGATTCATCTTTCTGTATCAACAACCATTTTAATTATTTTTTTTCTTCCTGGCTTCTATGTAATACATAAATGGGTTCATCAGAATCTTCCAAGCCAAATTTGTTGTATATGTCTACAGGAACTAGTTTCTGCTTCTTCACAGTTCCTTTTCAGTTGCTGTAGTAACTTTGAGAATTTTCTCCATTAAGAGTTAACTAAATTATTCTTTTTAATTAGTTTTCCTTTTCTCTTTTTCTTTTCTGTCTAAAAATATTGGTGTTAATGGTAATAATGAAGATAGTGATAATTGATACTAGACCTGTGTCCCTAGAGATTGAGCTGGTGAAAGGCCTTCTTTTAACAAGGTGTAAACTTAAGGTAATTTCTTTGCTTTCTCTGCCTGGGAGAGATTGATACTACGAACCTCTAGATAACTGTCTACACTTCTCCAAAATGTGCAAATTAAATACAAGGGAACCAGTCATTCAGTTTTTGTGCTCTAGTTTGGAAGAAACTACTTTTGGCAACCAAGGTATCTGTATCAAGACCTTTAAGCTCAGTCTCTATTTGTGTTCTACTCCGTTGCTGCCCAATGTGTCTGCACAGGACCTGATGCAGATGTTGGTATCTGCTGCAGCCCACTACCGAGCCTTCAGCCATTCAAAATTGGGCCATGGAAATGGCGGGTGAGCAGAACCATCACCTCCCTCGCCCGCTGGTCCACAAAACCGGAAAGATTGGGGAACTCTGATTTAAAATATTAATAAATATTTATTCAATAAATAAATAAATATTCATAAAATGCAAGTATCAGGGAGGTAGTAAATTATTGCAATATATTTCAAGAAAATTGTTTCTAGGATGCTATCAAAACATGAGGTTCCATAGGCTTACAACGGGTTACAAATCTTTATTTATAAAGGTACCTTTCAACAGTCTATTTCATGCTCTTAACTAATTTGATGGTAAGTTATATTTGTTTATTGATTGCTGAACTGCCAATAAAGGTGTGAGTCTCTAAAGGTTCTCTTTAAGAGGCATTTAGAAGGATCTTAAACCTTGAGGAAAGATGATATGACCCTCTACAATCACAAAAATCAAAATAAATTAAACATGTCTTATAAGCCATAGAAAGATTCTAGATAAGCAGTCATTCAAAGTATCAGAATCTCTTCAGTCAACAGGGAAGAGATTGAAATAACATTAAAGCTTAAGGGTGTGTTGGATACCATATTTCTTAGAAGAAGATGTCTGTAGTCCTATAATCTACCTGGAAAAGCCTTTGATTTTTAAAAAAGACAATTCTTCCGAAGACAACACACTTTTATATCTAAACTCTGCCAAATGCTACATTTCACTTTATTTTTGCCTATTGTGCCTAGTTCTTTCCCTTAATTATTGTACTTCAGTACTGTTGTCTTCAGTGTGAAATATCTTAACGTAATGAATTCTAATTATTAATGGGCCTTTAGTTTTAAACAAATACAACTGCTGTTAAATAGAATTTTTCAATATACAGAATAGAGTATATTGTGCAGAGTATCACAAGTCTGACTTACGTTTGCTGCCCATAATCTTATTGAGATCCATATAGCTTTTTTCTGCTTTTAAACAAAATATGGGACAAGCACCATTTGTGGGAGTCTACTATCCAGATTCCATGTCTGGAAAGATGTGTTTATAGGGATGAAACCAAGTGCATCCCAAGTCATAAATTGATTGATTTATGGTGACCACACAGGTAAAGCAAGATGTATATCCAAGCCACAACTTTGATGGTCAGGTTCTTTGAGACAGACTAGAAAAAAGTGTGAGATTAGCTATGGACAGGTGGAATGTTGTGTTTTACAATCTGTCTTGGAAGTCAGAGTCTTATACAGTATATACTTACTGAAGGTCTGTCTTCATTCCAGCCCAGACGTCTTAATTATCTCTAAGGTCAGGCATCTAGGTAAGTTGATCTCTTCTGAAACCTCTCACTCCTTCTTTTCTTAGCCAATTGTATAGCCACAAAATGGTACTATCATTATTTATGTTGCAACTTTGAACATGCTTCTGCATGATTAGATTCTTCTAATCCAGACTCTTGCTCTTCTCTACCTACGATAAACAACTTCTATCAACAGTTAATTCTCCATTTGGTTATATAACTTACACCATTGTTTTTTGATGTTGTCTTTCTCCATCCCAAATTGCACTTGTATAATGGTAGGAATAGGACTCAATCAACATTGGCACTGCTGAAAGAGAACACCTCCATCCTTCTGCAGACTATTTAATAATTCAGATTGCTTTGGTTTTGTTTGAACAGGCTATTTAAGCAGAGAAATGTATTGAGAAAGGAGATCACAACATTTTTATTCACTTTTGGTGCGTTAGGGTTTATATTCAGTTGCTGTACATTTCCAAAAGAGCACTGAACTCCTCATTTACTGAATTAACACTGCATATCTTTTGTATAGGAGAAAGCTAATATAGTTATTTAGCCTATACTGGAAAAAAAAACTATAGAACTAATACATAAAGATCAATAGCATGACATAAGATTTCATTCATAAATAATCCTGTATAGTTTGAATTGTACATAGATATAATGACAGAGTAATATAATTCTGATTTGCCATTACTTTACTACCATATTCTACCATCTTGGAGATTGTAATACATTGTATGAATTATTTCTCTCCAAATATTAACAGTCATCAGCTGGTCACCATTTTGCAGCCAAATTTCTGCACCATTTTTCTTTTCTCGAAGTCACGTATGCTGTTTTCTTGAAGTGATTGAACGATAAATGATAAAAGTCACCTTGGGTTATAAATTGGGTACTTCCATGTTTTGGGATACAATCTCTGTGTGTCTGCCCATACACATATACATATATTTTTAATACTCTAAGGAAATCTAAAATTTGGGAATTGTAATCTATTTGGGAAATTGAAGACAGATAATTGATATGCAAAGAAACTTTGAAATGTATGTAGTCTTTATGAATGCATGTTTCCCAGTCAAATATAATGAATATAATTATTTAACATCACTGGCTTGTTTGTTTATCTATTTGAGATTTATCTTGAGATATATTGTCTCAAGAAAAACAAAAAAACCCTGAAAATCAATAGTTAGAATAAAATAATAATAAAAAGAGCTATATAAATATTTGTAGAGCTGGAAAACAAGTACTTTAATAAACTAAATTTGCATTATTATATTTATAATAGGAAATTTAGCACGTTTTATTTTACAACAATTATATAGCTGTCTATACTTCCTAACTTGCCTGGAGTACCCATTAAAAAATTGCTAATATCACTTAATTTTATTTTGTAATATCTCAGTATTCATTTAAAAGACATTTAAATTTCACCACATTTGATATATTTATTATTTAATCAAAGATCTTTAGAATTCATTATATATGTGAATAGCTGGTGCTTTAATTTTATAGCAAGTAATGTTAGAACAGAAAGAAGTATTGTTATTTTATAGCAAGTAATGATAAATACGCTATTATTTTATACCCATTTAAAAGGCTTAATAAAAAAGCAAATACTGTAACTTGGCACACGTCATTTCCCATTGTCAAAATACGAATTTTGTATTATTATTGCTTGAACATTCAGCCAGATGTTTAGACTGGATTTGGCAATTTTATCTACCTATCAACTCTTTTCCAAGCCCTGGGATAGGGAGATGTTGTAGACCAGGGGTGTCAAACTGCCGGCCCGCGTCATACCGAAACCGCGCCCAGCCCATTGCCGGCAATGGAAGAAAAGTCACACTATGTCGCGACATGGGATGTGACGTTGCGAGTTTGACACTCCTGTTATAGACAGACACTGGTGTAGTAACTTTGTAATATTTCAGGCAGAGATGTCTCAGGTTACTTATTATGCTTGGTTCATCATATATGTTCTGATAGAGAATTCAAGGAGTTTTGAGCAGTTCCTCTCCAAGAATGGTATGACTTGTGGCTTTTTTAGGTAAAGAAGCAATTTCACATGAGCTGGAACACTTCACAATTACCCCTTGGCAAGTTTTGAATTATATATAGAAATTGATTACATAGACAGGATTTGTCTCTTCCTACAATTGACAAATTACTGGTACCTTCTGCATTCAAAAGCTGTGGATTGAACTTCTGAGTGACAGTTTATTCTTAAATCTTCTGAATTGTGTATGTAGGAACATATGTGATTTACAGAGATTCTCTGTGCAAGTCAAGGAATAATAGTATTGTCCTGCTCATCGCTGAATATTTGATACTGAGAAATATGCTGTTCTTGTGAGTAGAGGTGCTGCATATTTATCATGATATGTGGACATTGATATTCTTTTGCCCCTTGACTGTGTTTAATCACTTGTTAAAACATAAGCAACCATTACTGGATACTCAAATGATAATTGATAATTTTGTCCATGCTGAACCATTACTCGATTTATAACTAGAAATATTATAAACATCATGGTTTCTTATTTATTTAGTCTTTTTAAAAGCTAAAAAGGCTTGAAGATTATAACTTTTTGTGGATGAAAGTTTTTTAAGCCTTCAAATAATTTGGTTGTCCTTTCCCTTCAAATAATTTTGTTGTCCTTTGTTGTGTTGTCCTTTCCTGCGTGTGTTCCAGCTGTTCTCTGTTCTTTTTGGAAGGTAATATTCAGAACTTAATTCTCATCCAGGGGTGTTGCAGTTCTAGTCTGAGGATTGTTTCTTTGTAGGTTTGTACAAAAGTTATACTACTGATTTTGTTTTCAGCAACTTTCCAACATGGACTTCACCTTTTTTTGCAGCATCTAGATATTTTATCAAAATATGTCCAACCCCCAGATCACTAGTCAGTAATGATAGGGCCACAGTGAAATTAAAATTCTGTGTCCCGAATAGCATTTCTTTCTAGTCTAACATTTTTAATAACCTTGACAATTTTAAATTGGGTGGACTTCAGTTCCCAGAAATCCCCAATAAATATGCTGGTTGGAAAATTCTGGGAGTTGAGGTCTACGTGGCTTAAAATTGCCAAGGGAGAGAAACACTGCTTTTATTCCATTAAACAGAATTTTTAGTTTTGGTCCTTGTATTTTTCCTTTTTAGATAATTTGTTCTGACAGTATTACTTATACAAGTAAGCTGTACTAATAACCTTGGCCATCCTACTGTCACATTTTTCTTCCCAATCAATATAATCTGCTATTTAAAAAATGATAGTGCAGATGCCTGGGAGATCTTACTCATTGCACTCTTCTGTTGTAGGAGCAATTTGTTTAGTCTTGTTTTCTGTTGTTTTTTTTAACAAGTTCTGTATACTGATTTGTACTTGAAGTTGCATTACGAAAACAAAACATTGTAATGTGCAAGAATGCTTTGCTATGCTATCTGATCTGAAGAAAATCATTTGGAATTTCTCTCTACTGAATAGTCTGGAAACAGCTAATATAAACCAGGTGTCCATGTGTGCTGAGGATGCATTATTTGGGCTCTTCCCTTTGCTTTTTGGGAATCCTTCATAAATACAGTTCCTGTGCAGGGAAACTGTTTTTTTTACATTTTGTTTATATCTATTTCAAAACAAGTTATAAAATCCAACTGAAATTCTGCTTTGCAGATAATCAGATAGCAATCTTTATAGAAACCAGTCAGCAATATTTATACAGTTTATCACTGGTTGAGAATAAAGAAATGTTCTATTGGTATTTTTGTTTATTTATTCAAACAAATCAGAAGCATTATGGCAGCAAGAAGTTAATTTAACCATGAAAAGGTTACTTCTTTGGCTTCATTATATGTCATTTATAATAATAAAACATGAAAGGATTTTAATTTGTAATAAGATAATCAGTCATGGCTAATCATGGTTTATGACAACACTGTTCTGTATTATTTTACTGAGAGTTGAAATGGAATATTTTAAAGCTGAAGATCAAGATGACAATATAAAGAGAATCAAGCCATTTGTTTGAAGGGAAAAGTTAACATTCTTCCTGAGAGTTTAATATATTTCTATAAGCATTGTTAAAATTAACTTGAATTGCTATTGCGATTTTAAATGATAAATTAGCCTTACTACCATTTTAATACCAATGCAGTTACATAGTAAATGGCACCTAATAGAACTTGCAGTGTATATATATTACAGTTGTTTAATTACAATTATATCATACTGGCTTAAACAAATTTTCTGCCTAGACTGGAATTATGTCTTCTCATAGTAGTCACTGAATACTAATAGACAATAGACATTTTATTTTTAGCTAAAGCTTGTTTCACTCTGCCTGCTTACTCAAATGATAACACCGCTTTAGGAAAGCCAGAAGCCATATGCTGTAAATCATGTATCATGTATACAGTATACAGCTTGGAACTATGTAACTGTAATATTTTAAATCATTTAAATTAACTCTTGACTTAAATTGTGAGAAACTGGTATCACAATTAAATGCATGCTTATACCTGAATAGAAGATCAGCAGTCCTTACTTTGCTTACAGTCTTAGTAAAAGGCATATTTTTCAGTGATGATGTGATAAAACGCATCAGCTAGAATGACCCACTGCTTTAGCTCAGCCAGCAAATGAAGGGGTGGGGAAAGAGAAAGGTCTGTTGCTACAGTGGTGATATCACACACCATTGCTAACATGTGGTTGGCTATTTTATGTTTCAGATCACTGCTTGTAGTGGAACACAAAGAAACCGCAGAGACTTCCGCATCCTTCAGTGAGAAGAAAGAAACCAACAGAGCAAGATTAATACTGGCTTGTTTCTGGTGGCTTGTTTGTACAAAAGCTGCCTGGGGAGGGGGGGTGGAGGGCAGAAAAGAAGGAAACCTCCCTGATATTTAACAAGCTGTGAAATGAAGCACTGCTGCTTCTCCTGCTAACCTTCAGATTCCAAGGTTCATCTGCTATTCATCGTGCTTAATATACATGTTTCTGCACCGTGCATTTAGAAGATCCCAGAAAGGAATTCAAAACGGCTGCAGGGGAAAAGCCACCAAACATGCCTACAGAAACACTACAGACAGGTAGCATGGTCAAACCTGTCAGTCCTGCCATCACTTTCACTTCAGCTGTTCCTCTCCGCATTTTAAACAAAGGACCTGATTATTTTCGCAGGCAAACGGAGCCTAATCCAAAAAGACTTAGCGCCGTGGAGAGGCTGGAAGCTGACAAGGCAAAATATGTGAAAAGCCAAGAAGTCATCAACGCCAAACAAGAACCCGTGAAGCCAGCAGTGCTTCCAAAACCGCCAGTGTGCCCTGCAGCTAAGCGAGCCTTGGGCAGCCCTACCTTGAAAGTATTTAGCAACAATGCAAAGACTGAGAGTGGTGTCCAGAGAGAGAACCTGAAGTTGGAAATTTTGAAGAATATTATAAACAGTTCAGAGGGCTCCAGTTCAGGTTCAGGTCACAAACACAGTTCGCGAAATTGGCCTCCCCACAAATCTGATACAGGAGACTTAAATCGTCACTCATTTGCAGAATCCCTAAAGTTTTATCCCACCCAAAGTTCTAACAGTCCTCAAGAAAGCAGCTCCAGTGTGAGTAGAAGGCTACTGGAAAAATCGGCAGAATCTTTCTTGCATGTTTCGCATAGTTCTTCAGACATTAGAAAAGTATCCAGTGGTAAACCTTTAAAAGCAATACCCTGCAGTAGTTCAGCTCCACCTCTGCCTCCAAAACCCAAAATTGCAACCATCACTACGTTGAAATCACCAGAGATGGACTCAGTGGAATCCACTTGTGGAGTAAGCAGACGACCTTCCCTTCAACGATCGAAGTCGGACTTAAGTGATAGATACTTTAGAGTCGATGCAGACGTTGAAAGGTTCTTTAACTACTGTGGACTTGATCCTGAAGAGCTTGAAAATCTTGGAATGGAAAATTTTGCAAGGGCTAACTCTGACATTATTTCTCTCAACTTTCGCAGTGCAAGTATGATCAGTTCAGACTGTGAACAGTCTCAGGATAGCAACAGTGACCTTAGGAATGACGACAGTGCCAATGACCGTGTGCCATATGGTATTTCTGCAATAGAAAGAAATGCCAGAATCATCAAGTGGTTATACAGCATCAAACAAGCTAGGGAGTCACAGAAAGTGTCCCATGTGTGAGTGGATGTTGGAGAGGGGAGTGGGGAGGCGAAGAAAGACTAATTTGTGTATATTCAGTTGTGAAGGGTTGTGAAGTCTACTTGAAGTCTTAATACACTTCTCAGATCTCTTTTTATGTTCCTTGTTGTGCAATGTTTTCAAGTTGCATGCCTGTCAACATGTGAACTGACCTGGCTTCTACTTGAATAATAACTAGCTACAGAGCCTGGCTGAGCATACACACATTATCTGCCAAAGGTTTAAGACCAGAATCTAAATAGGGCTTTTGTTATTCAATAAATTGTTTACATTAAATGGTTAATATGGTTTCTTTATAATAGATTGTAGTCTCTTGAAGTTTTTTTTTTAAAAAAAATATATTTGGCCACTTTTGGTGTTTTAAGCACAACTTAATTTGCTTAAAAAAGGAAAGGGGGAGAGATTTCATAAATAAGATTATCATAAACCTTAGCTAGAACCGCATAATAGTTTGTGGAAAAATGGATCAGATGAACTTTCTGTTACCTACAATGTATAATGCATCTTATTTCATTTTTTTTTTCTTTTCAAGCTATGTTCCATGGTTTTCTGTTTTAATATTCTAACCAGAGACCCCTTCATAAACACATTCTTCCTATGGTCTTTTTCCATATACTATAAGTAGGTAGGAAAGTGTTTAAAACTTTTTAAACTACTATTGATGAATGATGAAAAAAAGATCTGTCATATCTTGGTTTCCCTAATAAAGGGCAATTTGGTGTTTTTTTTTTTTGTTTTGGAAAGTAACTAAGATAGTGAATAATGAAAATGATGATGATGATGCCTTTAAAGGAAGGTTCCTTGTCTTAAACTTTTGACAGGAGTTGTTAAATCCTGTTTGCTTATCTTGAATGCCTTTAAATAGACAAAGCACATCATGATTACAAGCTCCTGCTGCTGACTACATTTTTGTAGACCTGTTTGAGCATTTCATGAATAGAAAATGGAAATACACAGCCATAGCAGTGTAAGAACTTCTTACCCAAAAATTAAACACACAATTTAGCTGAACTATATCTGAGAAAGTGTCATTATGTTGTCTTAACTATGTTATATCTTAAGGCTGTGGAAGTTTGTTACAGCTCTAGGAACTGTAGAAACATGACAGTATGTAGCTTTATTTTTGGTTGTCCCTTACTCCTGTCCCTCCAGTGTTCAGTGCTGCACGTCAATCTTTTTTTTTTTTTTACAAACTTGTGTCTTCCCAATGGTTTAACTGTCACATCAATGTGGCAGTTGTGGTGCATAGCAGAGAAGTTAAAAGTGCAGTGGTCTATTTCATTATTATTATTACTATTCTTATTATTCATGCTTTGAAGTACTTTGCAGCACTATATACTTCATCATCTAATAGGAAACTTCTTAATGTGTAAATGCTGTAAGACTTTGTATATATTTCAGTTGTTACGAGATCTTTAAGAAAAGTGTTATGCTAATAAATAGCTATTGTTGCAGCAACTGCTCATGTGTTTTTCTATTCCTTTTAATTTGTGATGCGGTAATGGAGAGATAAAAGTTAGGGACTAAAATAAAATTACTGATTCAACATAGGATGAAATAGGATATTACAGAGAAATGCTGTTGTATGTATAGACAACAAATGGGAAGATTAATTATGGGAAGAAAACTAACTTCTTTGGGATTCCCTTTCCCTTATCATGTAAGGTAGAAAACAGATAATAAATAATTGATTTAGTATTCCAAAGCAATTTGTTTTTAAAACCCAAATTGAAAGAAAATTGATAGATTACCACTTTTAAAGGGACCCATGGTGGGCACAATTATGGTGGAATGTCAAGTACTACCTTTATTAAGTGCAATTCCTAGTCACTAAAAGTAGGGTCCCCAACCCCCAGATCTCAGCCCATTACTGGGCCTTAAGCTGTTCGGAAGCGGGCTGTGGAAGTGGCAGCTGAGCATGTGCAACATGCATCCCCACTTGTACGAACAGTCGCCATGTATGTGCACACTTGCCTGCTGCTCGCATGGAACCATCCTCTATCTCCTCCCCCCTCCCGGCCACGAAGCCAGAAAGGTTGGCAACTCTGACTAAAACCATCCATGTTCTTTTACAGACAGCCTCTGACTCATGACAGTTCATTTTATGACTGTTTGAAGCTGCGACACTCCTCCTCAAAGCTACTTGCAACCCATTTTTGGAGTTACAATGGCTGCACACAAACATACAATCACAATCACACTATAGCATTTTGGGTGCCTGGCAATCCTCACTTTTATGGCTGTTTGTAGAATCCTGCCACCACGTGACTTATGATTTGAAACATTTTTTTGCTGTTTTCCAGCATTTACTTCCAGTTTCTGGCAAACAAGGTCCATTGGAAGAAATAGGTACACTTAACCACTGTGCCGTTCACTTAATAACCAATGTAAAAAATGGCTATAACTTCAAATCCATTCATGTGATGTCTCAACTTGCAGAGTTTCCCCTCTAGACTGGGAAATGAATATTTCAGAGAGAGATTAGGAAATTAATATCTGTTCATTTCTTGCCTATTTTTATTGCAGATGAATAATTTATTGGTTAATTTATTGGTTCATTATAGGTAGTTGTTAGGACCACAACTGAGCCCAAAGTTTTCACTGCTAAGACAGACGATTGTTAAGTGAGTTGCACTTCGTTTAAGACCTTTTTTGTCATAGTTGTTAAGCAAAGTACTGCAGTTGTTAGAGGAATCATGAAGTTATTAGACTTTCCATGTCAGAAACCAGCTGGGAAGGTTACAAATTGTGATCACATCACTCCAGGACCGTGCAAGAGCCTGTTTCCAAGCTGCCACATGCTGCAATGGTCATAAGTGTGAAAACTGGTCATAGGTCACTTTTTTCAGGACCATTTAACTTTAAATGGTCACTAAATGAATAGTTGTAAGTTGGGGACCATTTGTAATTGAATCATTGGATTGTATTCTAACTGCATACTGCCACAGGTTCTTAGGAAGTACAGCGGTCTAATTAAAGCATATAGCAAATGCATACATTCATATATATATATATATATATATATATACACACAGTATAATTATTAAAAAATAAGTAATACCACCAAGCTGGACAATCCCTACATTATATCTAAGTTATTACATGCCTAAACAGTAAAAAACACATTAAATATATAAAACAGAAATAAAATAATGAAAAGGAAACAGTTTTCACTATAGTTTACCTTGACCATTAAGGCATTAATATTAAACATTTTTTAAAAAATATTTGCTTATTTAAAAATATTTTATATTTCTACAAATATATACAGCAAACAGATGTGCTTTCAATTTTCTACTCTAAAAAAACTTTTTGGGATAGTTCAACATTTCCAAAAGGAGGACACAGCTGGAATAATTACAGTCTAAGCCCTGGCTTGTCAGCTAAGATAAAATAAAAATCAGACAAAACCTCCATTTTAAAGCAGGAAATTTTAATCAAAATTCAAAGTGGAGTTTTTGAAGTGTTTTCTTGGCTTCAGCTTTGGCATAAGTATAAAATGTAGTAATGTACAATTAAAAAGATGGAAAATTTTAGGAAGCAGATTAGTTTCCCCTTGACAAAAGTTTAAAAATGTAAAAGAGAAGTGAGTTGCTTTTCATCTACTCCCTTTCTCCTTTGAATCTGTTTCAAAAAGAATGAAAGCAGCCAAATTCTGGCTCTTTGTATTTAAATAGCCACCTGTTTCTATCTCTTATGTAGACTAAAGCTTTAAATATTGTCATCTCCACACTTAAATTTAATTCCCAGGCTTGAACTGACACCATATTGCTTTGTTTCCATAGAACAGCCATTTAAATAGAGCATCATGTTATATATTCACCTTGTTTGCTGTTATGCCAAAACAAAGAAACTTTTGGAATAGAGCAGGCATGTCAAACTTGCAACGTCATGTAACGTCGCAGGACGTATTGGGACTTTTGCCCCATTGCCGGCAATGGGGTGGGTGTGGTTTCGGTGTGACGCATCTGCCCCACAGGTCAGCAGTTTGACATGGCTGGAATAGAGAGACTATGTTAATAAACACTCAGGAAATGATGGACAAGGCAAATTTATCTAGTCACAAAATGGTTGATCATATAGCCAAATTGCTACACTTGAGCATTAAAATTTACCAGAATTAACTCTTCCCAAGATGCCATCTATCATCCCAGTTGGGTTTTTGTGAGTGCCTAAACATTCTTGTATCTATATATAATACTAAAAGCTGGTGAGATGCTTTGCAGAATGTCAGCTTTCTATGCCCATTTTATAAATTAAAAGAATAGTATAAAATGTCAAGAGATGCTGATCTATAAAAGAGGAAGACTGTGGTTTAACATTTACACAAAAGTCCTCTATGGTACCATGAGAATTGCTTCAGGTGTAGAATTAGGCATAAACTCCTTTCTTTAAAAAATAATTGTTACTTTTGGATTTTTGCTAGAGAAAAACCCATATAGTTTTAGGCATGTTTTTAGTCTTAAGAAAATTCATGGTCAGTAAAAGCCAAATATAGATAATTGGAAAAATGTTAGATAACTTATATCCTCTTATTTGCTACCAAAATATCACACATAGTTTAAAATAATAGATTTTTAACACTGAAAACTTAAGAAGTTCCATCCTGTTTTGCTGAATTTAAATTACTATATTATATTATAATAAGGAAGCTTTGAACTTTCAGGAAATTAAATAGATAAAAGAATAACTGACTTATTCTGAAATTTGCTTCCCTTAGGGGACTAAGAAGCAATCAGCCAACTTAGCAAAACTTGCAACATATAAAGGCAGAATAAAATATTGGGAAGTGGCATTGTTTATACTTAGATGCATCTACTTCCATGGGAACTGTGTTCAGAAAAGCCACAGTAGTAGCCACTGTAAATTTGCAAAGGCTAAAAAACTGGTACATATTGCAGAAAGTTTTCAGAGCAAATATTTGTACCTGGATTTCACTCTTATTTGTGTTGGTTGTTAAGAAAAGTGGGCTATTGTTCTGTTAGAGTGTGGACAATTTGGAAAATACAAATGGGTGTGTTAACACAGAATAAGCTCCCCCATTACTCACCAGGAAACTCTAATAGGATGTGGTTTATTCTTCACTGTTAAACTATGACAGATTGGTCCTAGTGTAAAATTGATCTCTAAGTGCCAGATGAGTCATGATGTTTGTCATTTAGTTCACTGAATCTTGGAGGCATAAAAGAATCAAACAGCAAATTCTGGAATCCTTGTTTACTGTAGATCAGGTCATACTGTGGACAATAAGTGGTATGAGAAGCACTTTTGTTCAGCACAACATAATCAGAAATTTTAATTTATTCAGTCCCAGTTGTGATTATGAAAAAAAGTGAATGTCTCTGGAAAATTTCACAAAAGTCTCTTCGTTGTTTAAAGTGCCCTTTTGGGTAGTTCCATATAAGATCTAAAACTTAGTATTTGTCTACAAAACTGAAATGCTAATGTTGTCACTATAGGAATTTCATATCTTGCACAAACCAGGGTACTCGGAAATTGGCAAACCCAGGCTGCTAGAATATGAGAAGCCTCAGATTGCCTGGTATGTATTATGATTTATGATTTAAAATCAGGACAGAAGTGCTAACAGCTGCACAAATGCATATATGTATGTGTGTGTGGGTGTACAGTACAACACATGTTAGAAAAGCTGCCTAGGAAAGAGACATGATAAAGAGCATAGGAGAATATACAGCACTTAATATTTCGTTCACAGGAAGCATCTCAATTTCACATTTAGTCATTCACATTTAATTGTCTTTCCTCGTCAGGTTTAAAGAAACTTGTAGGATGTATATCTGGAAAATTAATGTTGAGGGGAAAAGCTACCAAAAGGCAAAAGATTAAGTACTCCCTTTTTTTGAAAACTTCCCATTCAACACTGCTTGCCTGAAAGAAAATTATAAGGGAGCTGTGATATGCACATTAATGTGAGTATGAGTTGGCTCCTAAAACTACTTTGGAACAGTGGCAGCTGCTATACAAAACTTCCTTGTCAACACTGTTAACTCTTAACAGTGTATTCAGTCTTTATGAGGCTCACTGCATAGGAAGCAGGATATTAATGGATTAAGTAATTTTATATAGCCTATATAATTTAGAAGTCTAGATTTCACACACCAAGCCTTCCCCAACCTACACATGGTCTAGGTATGTAACTTTCTATTTCCAGAATAATTGAGGCAGCATGACACAATTGCTGAGAATTCTAGAATTTGGAGCCCATGAATATGGAAGGCATTCAAGTGAGGAAAAGTGAAGCTAGGTTATAATGATCTTGATTTATTTTAAATATTTATATGGACACCCACCTTAAACAGCTCTGGGTGGCTTACAACAGTAAAACTAGTAACTATAAAATAACTATAAAACAGTAAAATAATCAAAATCAAAAACTCTTTGATCATGACTTATGTAAATTCAGCCTATTTTGTTTTAATCAATAAATCGTGATTAAATGGTAAATTAGCATGATATATAATTTGAGTGACTCACATTCTTTGATCTGAACAATCCAGTGTATTCAGTTAATTCAATACTGAACATCTAGTCTAAAATTTAAAGATAAAAGGAGAAAGTATCAAATAGTATAAATTATTTACAAGCAAAAAAAAAAAGCCGCCCATTTGCAACAGGTAAATTTATTTTTATTGACCTTGTATCTTTCCCTACACTTTAAGATTATCTGGCAAGACTAGACAAGTGGATAATTAGTGGATTCCTGCTGGATGCTCACCTTAGCTTGAGAACTGCCTTCCCAATGCTTTTCTTTGGATGTTTCTGAACTATACCTGTAACTTTCTCAATGGCTTGCTCTCCTGCCAGGTATGCTATTACTTGTCATACTGCATACTCTATTGTGCTACAGCATGCTAGCTGGGAAATTTTGAGAATTGAAATCCACGTATATTAAAGTTGCCAGAAACATTGTTGTATAGGATAGCTAGTAAGTCTTTTAATGAACTGCTAATGAATGCTAAAAAAATAATTCATTAAAACTTTTTTTTAATCTTTATAGGATGAAGACAAAGCTTTTTGTCCCATAGATACTAGGTATTTAATCAAACATATTTAGACAACTCAATTTTTATGGTCTATCTGCAAAATGCATTCAATGGACAGGATGTTCTGAAGTGGCATTAGGTGAGTTTTAAAAGGTAATGACATTTGATGAAAAACTATCATAGCTTAATTCTTCAATCCTTATTATACAGTTTAACAGCTTTCACCAATGGCAGTAATCCACTTACTAATTTTTATGAAAATAAATATTTAAATCCAATGTACTTAAATTGAGATTATTTATCTGTAAAAATACCCATTCCATTCTCTTAAAGCAAACAAGAGAACCCAGAAGATTTGAAGCTGAGTAGAAAGATATAAATTTGAAATAACTAATGTGAATATATTTATATCATAGTTATGTCGAAAGATTGTGTCCCAACTGACAATAGACATTCTATTTTCATTTGTGTACCTTGAAAGAACCAGTAATAAATATATAATACTGGTAACAATCATGTTTACTCACAACACTTAACTTTATAACTTATTCGTTGCAACCCTCTGGTGCAGAATCATTTGTGAAGATTGTCTCTGTTGATGTACACTACATCTATCACAGGTGAACATTCTCTATTTTATATTTACTTTTCAGCACCTAGCAGATGAAATTCCTAAGAGGTGTTGGTTTCTTGTTTAATTGAAAGACTACTTTTTATTGTTCATTATCTAATGTGCAACAGTGTACACAGTCATGAACATACATAGACATCATTCTGGTTCCAGTGATTATTGTATGCTGCCCAGAATCACTATTTGTGTATCTATATAAATTTGACAATTAAATAAACATTTCCTGTGTCCGCATATTTTTTATATCAACCAATCTATCCTAATTGGCATAGTTATTCTATTTTTATGATGATCAGGGCCAGCAGCGGACCACAAACTTTTTTTTACTTCATTGTTGTATGTATATACAATGCAAACTACCCATCATTTCATCACCTCATCTCTTACAAAACAAAAAATCTTCCTACCATTAACCTACAAACAGTGAGGGTTGAATCTGTTTATCCACCTCCCTGAAGCTTTGCACTGGCTCGCCACAGGGCTGTGTGCTTAGCCCCTACCTGTATTCATTGTACACATATGATTGTGTATTATCCAACCCGTCCACTGCGATCATCAAGTTCGCAGATGATACCACCATGGTAGGTCTTATCACAGGTGGAGATGAGCCAGCATACAGAGGGGAGGTACAAAAACTATCCTCATGGTGTCTAGAGAACAACTTGCATCTGAACATCGGCAAGACAAAGGAGATGGTGTTAGACTTCTGGAGGAAAAGAGAGGAACCTGCCCACTTTACTTCGAAGGGGGCTGTGTGGAAAGAGTTTCCTCCTTTAAATTCCTGGGAGTCTACCTCTGTGAAGATCTTACCTGGAAAATCAATACAGCCCAAGTGGCCAGAAAGGCCCAACAGAGACTCCACTTCCTCAGGGTCTTGCAAAAGAACAGGGTAGAACAATGACTCATGACCTTCTTTTACCGGTCTACTATTGAAAGTGTCCTCTCACACTGTATCATGGTTTGGTATGCTGGCTTGACAGCTGTGGATAGGAAGGTATTACAGAGGGTGGTGAGCACAGCACAAAACATCGTGGGCTGTTTTCTGACACCACTGGATGACATCGCCAGGGCCCGTTGCCTTGGAAGAGTGAGGAAAATTCTCAGGGACGACTCACACCCTGGTTGGTACCTCTTTACTCTCCTTCCATCAGGTAGGAGATATAGAAGTATAGCCAGCCGTACCAACAGGCTAAAGAACAGCTTCTATCCATGGGCTGTCAGGCTCTTGAACGGGACATAATTTTATGCATGGTAGACTCGCAAGACCAGCGTGCTGTGCAATTAGCTCACATGGTGTAATAAGTTGGTGGGCTTGTTGTCACTGTGAGTTGTGGGGGAGGCACAGAGGGAGGCTCAGCCAATCTCATTGTATACATGTTGTACTTTGATAATAAAGGTTCATTCATTCATGAGCAGAATGCTTCAGATAGATCTCCCCTTACACAATTTGCTTTGGATTATAAGAAAACAATAGAATGCTATGGGTTAATGCTATCTCAAAAGTAAGACTCTAGATTTCAGATCAGAATATTTGTTGTCCTTTTCCAGCTTTTTAGCATTTTATATATTGTTCTAGAAAGAAAACATGTATTGAAGAAAGAAGAGAGACAAGGCATTCTATCATATCAAAAATATTAAATTGGGATTTGGAGATTCCCTTTCCCTTCCTAGAATGAAGAACATTTAAGATTTACCTTTAATTCCCTATTTGCTCATTTTTTTAATCTTAAGAGTTCCTGTTTTCTAAAGATTTCTCTTGCCAATCTTTTGGATAAATTGTTCCTTTTTTAATTCTAATTGTTCCTTAGAACACATTAGTATGACAGACAATAACAAAGAATTATTGAGTTAGTAGTAGTTAGTGGAAAATGCAGGGTTTCCAAATGTAATCTTTCTAAATATAAGTGAATGTTCCTAAATTCAGTTCAGGATCATCTCAACAAAGTTTGAGTTAGGTAGATTGATCAACTTTGCTGGCTTCTTTTGCACTCTCAAAAATTGGGCTTTACCATTGAACACCAAGGTGATGTCAGTAGCCAAAAATGCCTTTACTGAACTTTTGATCTAACTATCTTGTCTGTTTTTAAGTCAGCTCTAATCATCTTGTCTGTTCTTAAGTTCTTAAGTTGGACTTCAGCAACATAATGATTAAACAAGTCCTTTCCAATCTGGTGATTTTCACTATATTAAGATTACAATTCCTGGAATTCTCAGAATGTCAGATTGTAGTTTTAACAGAGCTAAAAGGCACAAAGGTGGGCAACCTGTATTTAAATACTTTTACTAGAGCTAGCTTTCAGAAGCTGTCATTCGAATAATATTAGAAATAAAAAGTGCCACTATTTGTAATACAAAATAGCAGTACCTGGATTTCTGTGATTTAATAAATCCCCAGTTTGTAATAAATCACATCAGTAAGCAACCTGCAGTCTTACAGAGCTTGTTTTATTTCCTACATGTCAATATGTTTAATAAAGGGCTTCCTATCATCTCCGTACATGTGATATATGTTCATGTGCATACCCAAATAACTTGCTTTAACAAATTATATTTCATTATTTAGTAATGATGACAACTATGAAATATTAATCATATAAAAAGTACAAGGAAATTAAGATCAAATATTTGAAATCCACACAAGCTGGAGGTCATGCTGCTAATACAAACTGTCTTGGATGGGAAAATATTCATTGTTCTTATCATAACTTAGGAGTAAACAGAAAAATGTATTCTGTTTACCATTCTGGACTAGAAAGGACTTGAGGAGTTAATCAGCCAAAGGAGTTCTAATATTAGCAACATTATTACATGGACACCAAAAATTTTCAATAAAAGTAATAATTTAAATAACATGTTGCAAAATACCTGTATCCTCATACAAGTTCCTATGAGATTTTATATTCAATTTTTCTCTTAGTGGTTGTTTATTTATTTTGAAATTTGGTGCTTGCAATATCATACAAGATGTGGATGATCACTGAAAAGTTGCTGATATCACTTGTGACAAAGAATTGTTTTCACAATAATGGTAGATTTTATCATTGCTGAATTTGTCTCATCTTCGCCTAACTTTATGCTTTATCTGAACTGAGATGCCATATTCTAATAAGTATTTCAATGTTATATAAAACACAAGGTTTCAAGTATAAACTTTCGAATGGCTAATTTTCCCAGAAGTTATATTTTAGCACATTCTTCAGTAAAGAAAAACATGTCTTATCTTTGTGTCTGATATGAGAACTATCTGTTTTGCTGCCAGAAAAGGAAAACACCCAGCACAGAAGGAACTTTCTCACTGCTGATCCTGGAATTTTTTTGCACAGGAGAAGGTTTTAAAAAGGATATAAACAACTGCCTTGTGCTTTCTATCTTGAATTCCTGGGGAGGGTTCACACAAAAATCAAACCATTGCCCATCCCCCATCGACCTGCTGTGCCCATCAGTAATTTATTAAATAAGAAAGGAGGAAAAGCAAAGTCAAGAAGCAAAAATCTAATAATAAAGTCTAACCCTTTAAATAAATTGCATAAATTTTGTCCTTCTTCCTCTCCAAAAGATTTTCTGCTTGAAATGCTGCCAAAGTGACTGAGTACCTAAATTTTATGAGAAAACAGCCCTTGAAATGATGTGCTAAATATTTTGAGCACCTCGACATTCATATTTTCATATTTTATTTTTCTGCATCAAACATAGCATTTTTTTCACTGTCATCTTAAGGCATTTGGAGAAGAATTCTTTGTTCCTCTAGCAATATTATCTTTTTTATTTTACTTATATTTTGTTTTTACTTATTGCTTTCTTATTTTTATGGCCTAAGATAGGATCTTGCAAAATTGTTGCTGAAGACCTTGAACAAGAACATAATGCTGAATCTGGCCTCTGGCTGCTGCTACCGAATGCCAAATTGGTCTGCAAAAATGCCTCACTTATCAGTGATTTAAGCATTGATGAAAGGTTGACCTGGCATATATTAGAGCAATATGGCTGTGTCTGGAATGGGAGTAGCCATCAGGTGTGACATCAGCCAAGACTCTGTGGCAATGATTGAGGTGTGGCGATCTGAAATTGGAGGAGTCTCGGTGCTTGATCTCCATGGTACCACAGCCACTATCTAGTGCCACAGCCACTATCTAGAGAAGCTGGGCTTATTAGATCTGTTCACTTCCTGTGAGTGATGGACCGTAAGTGGTTTCAGAGGTTGTTCCTGTTGGTCCGTTGCATAGTCCATCCAAACCATTGGTTGCTACCTGGAATCCAGTGGAAGCTAAGGAATTGGATCAGATTATACCCTGCAACTTCTTCCTTCTCAGGAACCCCACCACTCTCCATGGTTGAGTTGAGGGACATGAAATGAGATAAGAGAGATGTATAGAGAATTGCAGATATTCAACTAAAGATGAACTTGACTGAATATGTATTAGAGCCACTATTAAGATTTATTTTGTGGTGGTAATGGTGGTGAAGTGACAATACTCCTCTGCCCTTATTGCATCCACAAATTGCTGACCTGTAGCTCTGCTTCAGGTAACATAAGCTCTCATGGGTGAATAGCGTCCAGGGATTTTTTTGCAATGACATTAGAGAATTTGCTTAGCAATTGTCAGGCAAAATCACTCAGATTTGCTTGCATTTCTATGCTGGTCTTGTTGCAGCATAGATCTAGCAGAAAAGGCATGGTATGTATACCATCTGCCAGGGACCTATATTTGGTGAGTCCCAGGAGGTGGGTCTTCTTTGCTGTGATCCCGACCATATGGAATATTCTTCTCCCCTCAAAGTAAGTTTGACTACATCTCTGTTATTATTCCAGAAGTCCCTGGTTGTGTCATATTTTTATATTATTTTCCATTTGCATTTATAACTATTTTTAATCAAAACTTAATTCAAGACATACAACACAATTACACTGAGCAGCAAAATTTCCATGTTGTAGTTCAGATCACATTACAGGGGGGGGAGATTAGTCCTATATATAAAAAATAAAATGCAATCTTCAAATATGTTTTTTAATATTTATTAACAACAATTTCTATATTTTCCTCCTATGTTATATCTAATAAAACAGCTTTGTTTTCAAAAGCACATGTTAAATTTTAGTCTTTGTTTTTAAGTATTTACCTAATATATGACTGGCACTTTCTATTAGATTTATTGCAAAATGTCTTTTTGTCTTTATAACCAGGAGCTTTAATTTACCAGTAAATTATAAGGATACTTAATCATATATTTTATTTATTTTATTTATTTATTTTACGATTTTTATACCGCCCCCCTCCCGAAGGACTCGGGGCGGTGTACAGCCCAATTAAAAATGACAACATACAAAAATTAAAATTATTAAAAATAAATTAAATAATTTGGCCTAATCATTTAAAAACCCAATACATAATCTAAAAACTCAATCCCCTAAAAACAATTATGGCCATTGTTGGAACCGGAGCTACTATCCCAGGCCGGCTTGTCGGAATAAATATGTTTTTAATTCTCGACGGAAGGAACGCAATTCCGTCATTGTACGGAGTTCGGGGGGGAGCTCGTTCCAAAGCGTTGGAGCTCCCACAGAGAAGGCCCTCCCCCTGGGGGTCGCCAGCCAACATTGTCTGGCCGACGGCACCCTGAGGAGACCCACTCTGTGGGAGCGTACCGGACGGCGGGAGGTATTTGCTGGCAGAAGGCGGTCCTGTAAATATCCGGGTCCGATGCCATGGAGCGTTTTAAAGATGGTCACTAACACCTTGAAACGTACCCGGAAGGCCACCGGCAGCCAGTGCAGCTCGCGCAGGAGCAATGTTACATGGGAGTGCCATGACGCTCCGGTCACTACCCGCGTGGCCGCATTCTGGGCCAGCTGAAGCCTCCGGGTGCACCTCAAGGGGAGCCCCATGTAGAGAGCATTACAATAGTCCAGCCTGGAAGTGACGAAGGCATGAGTAACTGTGCATAGCGAGTCCCGGGCTAGGAAGGGACGCAACTGGCGTACCAGGCGAACCTGATAGAACATCCTCCCGGCCTTATTTAATTGCCTTATTCTTTTTATAAAACAAACTTGCAAGCATGATTAAATAATACATTATTTGTAATAAACCATTCAATATCTTATTAAACTATTGATAAAATAAATGTGAACCATAAAGTGTTTTAGTCCACATGAAAATGTTTACTTTTCCTATTTATCAAATATCAGATTTATTGCCACAAATATTTTAATCTCATTTGGATAATGAGCCACAAAGCATACTGGAAAATAATTCTCTTAATCATATTCAGCATGTTAATATTTCAATAGCACTATTGCCATATGTTGTTTTTTCTTTCCCCTAAATCGTGATTCTATTACTATTATAAAAATATCCCTAGTAATAAATCATTTATTATTACCATAAGGAATAGAAATTTTATGATCAAGTTTAATTATATTATAAGTAGGTACCATTGTCTTAATAAAATCTTTAAAACAAAAGTAGAATTAAATATTTTCATGTTGATTTTTGCCATCATATGTTTATTGGTATTGCAGTTTTCTTCTTACCAAATTATAATATTAAAGATAATGGTTTCAAATATTTAAAATACTAGGTTTGTCCAATCTTTATCATAGGATTAAAATATTGATTCAACAATAAAATTAATGGAACACCTTTAGAGAGTAATTATTTTAAAAGTCTCCACACATGGAGTATAAAGGTATACCACTAAGTGTACTTTGATACTACTACTTTATACTTACTGTTGTGTCCTGAGCCTGCAAAAGCAGGCTCGGGACGTTGCATTGGTCCCGGGCATTCCAAAAGCTGCCCGGGACCAGACAGAGCAGCGCCAGCCTTGTGTGCATGCGCAAGGTGTGAAAATGCTCTGTTCCTATTGGTTGACACTGTCCGGGCTTCTGGCCATATAAAAAGGCCTGCATGCCTTTTGCTTTTGCTTGGTTGTTGTAGAAGGAGAATAAAGTGTTTGTTCATCATCACCATGTGTCTTCATCATTCGCACGTGAGCGAAGGATTTAACACTTACGGCTTATATAAATCCATTATCTCTAGAAAGATATCTAATTCTAAAACACGCACTAGTAACCATCATTTGGTATTGATCTTATGGCAATTAAGAACCGCCACAATAAACCAGCTACAGAAATTGAACAGGTATTTATCTAATAGAAACATTACTTTTCAAGGTATTTCTTCAGTCATCCCCATAAAATTTCAGGTCATCAGAATTGTATCTTCACTTGGGTTTGGCATTCTGCAAACTATTTTTTTTTAAGTTGGAACTTCCATCACACAGTCAGGGCTGGCATCTTAATAGTTTTTACATCACCTTTGCAACATCCCCAGAGTCATGTGATCAAAATTCAGATGCTTGGTAACTGACTCATATTTATGATGGTTGCAGTGTCCTGGGGTCACGTGATCACCTTTACATCACTTTTTGCTACCTTCTGATAAAAAAAGTCAAGGGGGAAACCAGGTTCACTTAAAAACCGTGTTACTAACTTACAACTGCACTGATTCGCTTAACAACTGTGGCAAGAAAGGTTGTAAAATGGGACAAAATTCACTTAACAAATGTTTTGTCTAGCAACAGAAATTTGGGCTCAGTTGTGGTCATAAGTCAGATTACCTGTAATATAAACCTGTACAGTGCCTGTACTTTATTGGAGAGTAATGTCAGCATGGTTTTAAAGAATATAGGAACTTTTGGGTTATAGTTTTCATAGTCTCTGACACATGGTCAAGTTGTCTGAAATGGACAAAAACGGAAATGTAGAAACCTTCATGTTCTCTCAGCTTGGTTGTTTGCTGGCAGACATTTTATTACCCAATTAAGTACTTACAGGACCGCTTACTGCTAGCAAATACCTCCCGCCGTCCGGTACGCTCCCACAGAGAGGGCCTCCTCAGGGTGCCGTCGGCCAGACAATGTCGACTGGCGACCCCCAGGGGGAGAGCCTTCTCTGTGGGAGCTCCAACGTTTTGGAACGAGCTCCCCCCCCGAACTCCATACGATGACGGACTTACGCACCTTCCGTCGGGAACTGAAAACTTTCCTTTTTCAACAGGCCGGCCTGGCATAGAAGCTCTGGCTCCAACCGGGTGAAAATGTTTTAGGGGGATTGTCTAATTTTTAGGATTTTTGTAATTTTTAGGATTTTAGGATTTGTATATATTGGGTTTTATAGATTTTATGGCCTAATTTGTTTAATTTATTTTTAAATATTTTAATTTTGTACATTTATATGTTTTTTAAAATTTTAAGGCTGTAAACCGCCCCGAGTCCTTCGGGAGAGGGGCGGTATAGAAATTTAATAAATAATAATAATAATAATAAAGTAACATCATTAGTGTGAGTAATGAGTATGAGTGAACACTGTACTGAAGTCCAACCACACTTAGAAGGGGCAAGATTTTACTGTCTTTAACAGGCCAAATTCTGTCTTAGAAACAAAAAAATAGGACATAAGAGAAATTGCAAATAGAAAATGCTGTCCTCTGAATTCCCATTACAGAATACAGAAAGCTTAGATAAGCACTAATACATGCTGTTTTCAAAATACTCAGTTCTTTTGGCATCGCCATAACAAAAATGGCAATTAAAATCAACAAGGCCATAAAGCAGTAATCTTATTATAAAGCAATGAAATACCTTTTAGCAGAAGGCTCAGAATGCCTTTGCTGTTTAAATCCACTTTTCCTTAATTCTGAAAGTCAACACAAAGAGAAAAGCTGTTATCATTTGTTAAATTAGGGAAAATGATTTTCAAAAGCTCCTAAGTGACTTAAAGCAGCATGGCTGGGTTCCTAAATCCTAGCGAGGCTTTTAGAAATATGTGGATTATAATAAGTGCATTGGAGGACAGTAATTCCCGATTGCAGTAACATTTATTAGTCATTAGCCTTTGGTTTCTGCAGCTTTTTGTTCAATGGGTTTGATTTTTATAAATAAATAAACATAATTCTCTATTATTAATTTAGTGAAAGTACCTAAGTTAACTATTTAGAACTTGTGTCATTTAACACATGCTGTTTCATTGCCATGATTAGACGTTCTGCTTTAAATCAGTGGGAGGATGACACCCAGCCAATTGATAAATGTATCAGTGTCCACAGATTGTAACATCATTATATAGTGTCTTTCTTTTTAAAAAAAAAAAGTAGCTGTAAAGTTATATAGGAGGATTAAGATTAAGATGAAACCAACATTAGAAACATAATTCATAGCAAAAGGTAGCAATCTGAATGCTAACCATTGGAATCACATCTACAAGACGATAGTTCAGTTGTTTTGGGATCTGGCTGCTAAAATCTGCTAAAATATTTTTTCCTAATATCATCATAGATAGGGCAGTGAGTAATTGGTTTTTTCCACTTGGCCCAAAACACAAAGGCCACGGTATTGTTCCACTGCGTATTTACAAAATCCTCCTTCAAGTTTTGTAGGGGCGCATGTCTGTGGATCACAATCCCATGTTTTTTACTTGTTTTTGTTAAAAAATTGTATATATTGTTATAGTGAATGGGTAATTCTCAATTCATGGAGGCAGGATATGGTAAATTTTTCCTTCATTCCACATTCAGCCAGATAGCTTGTTGAAAATATCAGCTGCATCAGGAATTCTGTTGATGTTGTACTAGTTACATTATCTAATAAAACAAACAAACCTCCTTTTTATGGTCCTGTAGTCCTTATTTAGGGCACATGATTAAAAATTAGTATGGTTATATTTTAGATTTTGCCAAATCCCAGACCAAATTGAATCAGGTAGCATAAATTCAGAAAATCTCTAAAATGAAATTGGGTTATTTCCAATGGAATAAACCCTAAATTTAAAGCCAAAGTTTGCTAATGATTCAGAAATGTCCAGAAAAATAGACACATAACTAGTGTGTCTGTAAACATGTTTACATTTCTTCTCAAGGATAATTCCAGGATAAGGAAAGAGAAAATGAGGTTTAGCTCTAAATTCCTTTCACAATTTATTATTTTAGCAAATGTTCTTCAGTCTTAGTGCTTTAATTAAATAGATGTTGATATATTATTGTTCTGTCTAGCCCCTCTCAGCTGCCAAGAATCCCCTTAACGAGGTCGTTAAGAGTGCACACGAAGGCAGTTCAAAACACAGGCTTTATTTAACAGTTTACACAAGCACACTAAGAACACCAGTTATAAACTCACTGTGAAATCTCTCAGGTCTCTTCTTGAGCACAACGTTGCTCGTGACTAAAACAGAGGCTTCCGTTTCCCTGTTAATATAGCCTCCCAGGTCACGTTCGTCGTCCACCCAACTGACCCCTACGCCTATCAGCCCGTCGGTATCGTGGATTGAGCCAATTAGTTTCCTGGCCCACATCTGAGTCATCGTCCTCTGACTCAGCATGCATACCAATCTCCGTGGTATCTGGCTCAGCTGCCGGGAGGAGAAAACACCCAGAAGGGCCTGCCGGTGCTGAGTCATAATCATCATCGGACAAGTATCTAGCCTGGCCAGAGACACTCACAACAATTATATTGTAGAATTATTCTACAGTTCTGTGCTAATAGTTTTGTTTTTCATGGTCAGGTACAGTGAGAGTCTTCTCAGAGTCTGTGAGCTATAAGAGGGCACCACATGTGCTTTCTTAAAATTGCTGGCTACTGAAGCCTTTCTTTTTCCTATCATATACTTCTTGTCTATCATCTTGACCTTTCTTTTTGCATATTTGGGGGGGAAATAAAAAGAGCAGAAAACAAAAAGAGCCTTAAACCAGTTTAATCCATCCACACACTTTACAGTAAACCTTGCATTTATCATATGTGGTAGCTGTGGCCAAGGACACATAGATCCTTGATTTAAAAGCCCAATAGGGACTGATACTTCTATCCTTAAATGATGCTGTCATTAAGTGACTCACACTGATTTTACAAATCACCATTGCCATTAAGTGAATTATGCAGTTTTTCAGTGAATTTATAACTATTATCAAGTGGCCCAATTTTGACCATGTGACCTCAGGGATGCTGCAACGGTCATAAGTATCAAGACTGGTCTTATGAAGATATGTCACTTTTTTCAGCACCCACTGTGACTTCTAACAGTGATTAAATGAATGGTTGTAAGTCAGTGACTACCTGTATTCATCTAATGCACCAGTTATACTCATTCTTAGATTGGGAGGCCCTTTAGATAGTCACTTGTGTTATCTCAGGGTTGGGCTATTGTCATGTGACCTCCAGGGGACTGCTCTGGAAGATCTCCTGGATTTTCCTGAATGCAGCCACTCAGGAAATAACTGATCTGCCACAGTGTGGCCATATGACTCTGTTGCTCCATAATTTCAGTGATTGCCAATTGAATTCTGGGTGCTCATTTATCAGCTATAAAGTCCTTTATGAAACAAGGCTATTATTTGAGGGGCCATCTGTCTTCCATAATTTATGCCTGTCCAGTAAGACTGGATGAAATAAGCATGCTCCAGCTCCCCTCTGTTAAACATTGTTATCTATCAGGACCTAAGAAATATGCCTTCTCTGTTGCAGCAGCTGCCCTCTGGAATGCTATTCTCTCTGCCCCAAGATTCATACAGCTCCCACCCTAATGATGTTCCACAAGTTATTGAAACCCTGGCTGTTTTCCCAGGCCTTGAAGTAGGGTGGCTATTGAGCCCTAGTATGTTTGTTGTTGCTGTTGCTTTGTTTGGTTTCCTTCTTTTCTAAATGTCTATGACTTGTTTTTAAAGGGTAAGCCGCCCAGGATCTTTTGGAGACAGGTAATGTCTAAAATAATAAATATATACAATAAATAAAATGTATATTGAATTTCTGCTCCTTTTTCAGTTTTCCCTAGACAGAAAATAAACACTTCATAAAACCTGGCATCTGGATTAATATGTTAACCTGATTAAATGTGACTTGCATTCAAAAGATCAGGTAGAAATCTCTGAGAGGTAGAGTTTAGTGTTTTAACTTTCAGTACCATCCCAAAGTCCAACAATCACTGAAAATATGATTAGGTGTTGTATTCCCCTAATGGAGTGCTTCTCAACCTTGGCAACTTTAAGATGTGTGGACTTCAATTTTGGAGGATTCTGGAAGTTGAAGTCCACACATCTTAAAAGTTGCCAATGTGAGAAACATTGCCCTAAGTCATGTGTCAAACTCTTGCAAAGGTAATTCTTATTACAAGATTAAACTCAGCACTTATGTGTCAAGAGTCTAAGAAAAATGTAGCAGTATATAAAAATTGTAAAAGGACATTTTCTTTATAAAAATCAATTTCTACATAATCATACAGAAGCCATGCAGAAAGGCTCTACATGAAACAAAACGATTAACAGACTTTTGCTAAGATAAATCACTGTTGACATGTTTACAGCAAATATCCACATACAGCAACATAAAAGATGACTAATTATGTCAACATATAATGTAGACAAGAATGAAATATGATTGACTATGCCCTCTGCAAGCAAACTTGGAAAACTGTTCAATCAACAAAATAAGACCTAAAGTATGACACAAATCAACAACTCGTTACAAAATTGTAGTTTAAACTGAAGATAACAAAATTATCCAACCAACAAGATATGACATTAGAGATGGTTGTTTTGAGTATAAGAAGGGATAGTACCTTTTGGTGGGGATATCTCACATCCTTTTCAAATCCCTCCATTCACCTTTCATCCCCACCTGGCAATCAGCTCACAACTGTAGTTCCTTGTAGCTGTTTGCATGTGATTGCAGCCACACACTGGGCAATAGCTTCGACAAGCTAGTAAAATCAGATGAAGGTAGTGTAATGGGTAATGTCTTAAAGCCTTAGACAGGAGTTACATCTATCAGAGTCTATCTTCTCAGAACGTGAAGATAGACTCTGGTAAATTGAGTAGATGAGACCAATTGGAAGTTCAACAGTTAACAAGGTGGTCTCTGCAAGTGTTGTACAATGTGCATGATAAGGCACCAAAGACATCCTGGTCATCCATTCTGCCTGGTTCCATCTCTGACTGTCTCTACTTTTGGACTGTGTATCAATGCATATAAGACAGCTCAATCATTTTCACATTATTTGTCTTCACAGAATATTAGGTATCAGATGGCTAGATAAAGTACCAGACACTGAAGTTCTTTCCAGAGCATATGTACCATCTGTCCATACATCGTTGATGAGAATACAAACCTTCCTAAGCATTCCTTTTGGGAACTTCTGTGGTGGAAAATGCTTGCATGGACGGCATAGGAAATGATAGAAAGACACATTAAAAGCCTCCCTGAAATTGTTTGACATAGATGCAATCATCTGGGAAATTGTTGACACAAAACCGACCTACCGGCATGGCCTAATCCACAAGGACTGTCAAGCTTATGAAGTAAAGCACATTGTTGAAGCACAATATAAGACCAATCTAGAGTCAGCAGTGCAACAACTGCAGTGCCTATATATTTGCCCAATTTGGCCTTACTAGTCATCTTTGGACACACCACATTCAGATTTAATGTGACTAACGGTGCTGACGCCTTCATCAACATAATGAATGAACAACATTGTGATGAAGATAAAAAAATAGGTTTAATGGGTTATAATTGACAAAGCACCTGAATAATTCTGAACTGCAATTTTGACATAAAATACCACAAGATGCAAGAAACAAAAAAAGACAAAATGACTCTCTGTTCACATAATAGTTGAAGGAAAGCAGAAAAAACTATATCCAACTAAAGACTGACATCCAGACAACAGCAAGAGACAAGAAGTTATATTTAAATAACTAGAATTCAAAGAGCTAGGGGAATTTGAGATTTAATTGCTAACCCCTGATGAATTATTTTCTATTGAAACATAATAAATAACTGAAAAGGCAAGGGAGTTCCAAAAAGAACATTATTTATATAAAAAATTTTGAACATAAAAATGTGATAAATTATGGATAGCACTTCAAAACATTGAGCCATTGAAGAATTTCTATGATAGCCAGGAAACCAAGTTATATTAGAATATGAGACAACTAAATAGTTCAAAAAAAAAGTGCACCAAATTTGTAGATTTTTTCTTTAAAAAAATTAAGTTATATTCAAAGTATTTCCTAGGACATGCTGATTTGGAAGAAACAGATTGCAGGGAAAATATTATTTTTTATTTAAAAGATTTATATAGCCACATTAATAAATTAATAAAGTTTCTTCCAACAGTTGAAATTTCTCTGCTTTAATGATTGGAATCTTAAGGAATCTCTAGTGAAAGAAAAGAAAAGCCAATCTGCCACTCAATAATTGAAAAAGCATTAATAAAAACACTGAAATTCATTTTAGACTTCAACAGCAGAGCCAATAAAAATAGATAAAGAAAAAGTTGGAGTGGTAATATATTTTATCTTCCAAGGCTCAGAATTTTACAAGGACGATGACTATTGCTTGGGGAAAAGATTGTGACAAAACTAGATAAAATGCTAAAAACCAGTGGCATTCTGCTGACAACAAAGGTGCAGTTTGCCATGATTTCTCAGCTTAAATCTATGGCACTGAACATGAGAAAAGCTAAACACAAAAAAAGTGATGCCTTTGAACTGTGGTGCCTTTAATTTGGTTCACAAGAAAATAAACTGTTAGATAAAATAAAACCAGTCTTCTCTCTGCAAACACTGCTAATGATGTTAAACTTAAATATTTGGGATACAATGAAGGCAAGAGTCATTGGAGAAGATTTGGACTGTTGAAAAAAACTAAGACAATTGAAAAGAATTTGACAGAAGACATGGTGTCAGAATGCTACCACAGATGTAATAAGCAAGAGCTTACAAAAACACTGTCAACATAAAGAGTATTCTTTTTCTTCTTTCTTTCTTTTTCTTTCTTTCTTTCTTTCATTATTTTTATAAATAACAAAAAGCAGTGATCATACCTAATACTCAAAAAGAGTTTTAAATATTTGTAGAGGGACCAAAAACACACAATATTTTGTGTTGAATTATTTAATTTTAAGAAATAAGTATATTTCAATTTTTTAACACTTGGAGTCATTGTTCCTTCAAAATAAAAGCAGTTACAGATAAACAGTCTTGGATGGATGAGGTTCATTAGGGTCATGAAGAATAAGAAATGCCTTAATGACTAATAAGCACTAGTCAGATGTGAAAATCAGTATACAGACGTAAAGAGACAGAGACATCTACACATTACTGGATATTGGATCTGTCTGATGTGTGCCAAAAAGACTGTCCCACTATTTTTCAAATTCAAATTAATATTAATATGTAAAATATAATAGTGATGTGTGAAAATAGCATTGCATAACTTAAGATGTATCTTGGAATATTAATATCATAATTAGGGGAGTGAAATCTGTTTAATGAGTTAATGAGAAAAGTGTTCATAAGAACTCAGGAGTTTTATATTTCAAGAAGGAATTATTCCAAAGTCTTTTTTCGTTTCTTCTAAAAACAGAATCTGTAATTGGTTTCCAAGAAAGATTGACAAGATGTTATACTGGTTAAATTAAAAAAGATAAAGATGAATTTAAGCCAAGAATTGTTAAGAAAACTGGATGAGATTTTGACAGATTTTATCTTTGCAACTGTAAGTAGTTATTCTTCCCTATCTTATTCCTCACAAAATGTACGTGCTATCATCCCTTTCCCCCATCATTCTCAATTTTGAATAACTTTGTTTTTGAAAAGCTGCAATTACAGAAGTTACCAATAATAAGAATCAACACAGCTGTGCCTGGAGCTGTTCCATCCCATAATCACCTGTCATGCGTGCTAATTCCAGCTATGATTAAAACCCATGCTTTCCAGGAAAGATGGCCAGCACCATTGTCAGAAGTGTCATGGCTTAATCCAATAGACCTGAGCTTGTCTGTTCCTGCTTCCAATATATCTTCTGTCAGCTGGAGTTATAGGTGGCGTTCATACTTTGAAGGATCGTGTTATTTGTTTGTTTGCTTTATTAAAAAAGGTTCTGGTCCAATATTTTCAACAAGAAATTAAAGAAAATGGGATTATCTTACACAAAGGTTTGTCATACCCTTCCTCATGTACTATTGCTTCTAGGTCGCCCTGTTTGTTCCCCAAGCCCAAACAGGCTCCAGAGCAAATGAAGAAACACAATAACTTGTGTTTAAAGGTGCAAAAAGCTTCTGTTTACTACATTTAAAAATTAGCTACATTCAGTTACTTTCCTGAAACAGCCTCTGCACCCACCCACCAAGCCTTGTTCTTTGTCATCCTACGATTAGTGGGGCATGAGAAATAGCATGCAGCTTAGAAAGACCCAGCAAATGTTTATTTCCTTTTGATATTTTTATAGTAAGCAACATAGATTCTGACAAATAAAATAAGAGCCTTTATTTGTTCATCACTTCCAAAGCTTTATATTGTATATTAGTTCCAGATATACAAATCCTTAACAATGAAGCAATAAAGTTATGGTAAATCTGTTCCATAGGTTCATTTATTATTTATCCCTGAAGGACTTTTGATTTTCTATTTTTTACTTGTGGGATGTATTACTTTAATCTGTTTGTTTTAATATACTGAAATAAAGAGAAAATAATACCAAAAGAAGGAAAACAAACAGAATGAAATAAAATAGTTCCATTTTTAAACATAGCATTAAATCTTCATCAGACCAGCTAATTCTGATAACTTTTTCCATTACATCATTCGATAGCACAGTGTGGAAATTTGTCTGTGGCATCATAAAGAAAGAATCTTTTGCTATGTTCCATTGTTTTTCAGAATGGACAAAAGGAAAGGGAAAAATAGCTATTTAAAACATTTGTTATCATATTAAAAAAGCTCAACATTTTCTAATTTTTATACCTTTGATCATTTATTTCTAAGGTAAATATACAGAAGTCGATATTTTATTTTTTAAAAAAATAAAAGTAATAAAGAGTTAGTTTTCATTATTCAATTTTTTTCTTTTTCTACATGAAATAGGTCTTTAAGGTAAATAGATACATAGAGAAGAGGATTTTTTTTAAAAAAAAATCTTGATTTCCTTCTCATTTGCCAGCTTGTGACAACCAGACCTTTGTGGGAGTTGAAATTCTGATAAAGGAAAAGCTGGAATTTGATGACATCAGTGCCTAAGCATTAAGGAGTCTCTTGCTCTCTGGTGCTAATGAATAAACTGTCAGTTATCACAAGTGACAAAGTTAATAGTGAGAGTTAGCAAAATATTAATTAAAACAAAGAGTAAGAAGGAATTTTTGTTGCTAATTTATTTCATAAACCTTGGTGCTATACAAACATGTGTTTGCTTTGATGTAAGCTATTTCATTTTTTAATTCTGAGTGAACATGCAAGGTGGATCTGCTGCTCAAATGGATAAAGCAATTTTAGGAATACCAGGTATTAGTTACAAAACTCCACATGACCATTAGATGAAAGCAAGTCCTGATCTGGTAGTCCTAACAATTTGTTTCAGCTGGCATTATGAAATGAGACATTTGGTTGGTTGGCTGGTTAGCTGGCTGGCTGGCTGGCTGATTGGTTGGTTGGTTGATTCAATTTTGAGACCAACTAATTCCACAAGACTCTACACAGCTCACATCATTAAAAGTAAGCAAGCACTAAAACAATAGGAGCAAAGATCATATGTATTCAGATGAAAGTAAAATTCTACTGGGAATTGATGCTATCCTACTCCAGAATGGGGAATCCAACAAGTTTTCAACAACTTTTTGAAAATTGTCATAGGAGCAATATGGATCATTGAGGGGATGTTGTTTCAGAGCCAGATGCCACAACAAAGAAGACATATTTCCTAAGTTACAATAGAGAGCACGCACACTCATTCTGCTTGACATTACAAGATAGGTAGAAACTACTGGAAAAACTATTTGTGATGGACAACGCTGGTGTCTGGCTTTCTTAAAACAAATTAATGCCTCATTAAATTTTGCCAAGCACAGGGTAGGCTATTTGATATCTGCTTCCAGCAGCAAAATATTTAAGGTCAGCTTTGGAAGTGGAATGTGGTTGTTAGTTGTTTCACTTGGGGATATAACAATTATAATCCAGGGCTTGCCATCCAGGACTTCCAAAGATGTTTTGTGCAACTCTTGGAATCTTTCTAATTGCATCACCAATTTTCAGAATCACAATGGCTAAAACCAACAATACAATTCCCCATCCCATTTTGTGGTGGAAAAGAAAAATAGCAGTGTTTTTCCTAAAACAGCTTGTTTCAACCTGCCCCACAAAATAATCCAGAAAATTCTGCTCAAATGTGTGACATAACTCTAGTCACTCTCATTGCTCTACTATCAGCAGCCATTTTACCTCTAACCCAAAACCCAAGTTTGGTTCTGAAAGATTGCCTGCCTCTAATTTAGTCCAGGTGAGAAAAAAATGTAAAACTAGACCCAAATAATTCTTATTTTCTCAAGTTAATTTTATTTTCACTAATTTTATATTACGCTAATAATATATTTATATACACAGCCTATCATGATCTTTTTCCATAAAACTTTCTAAAACAATTTATTTCCTCCCAAATGTTTTATACTTGCACTCTTCTTATGGAATTATTTTACATGGGAGCTTTTATGTTCCTACTAGGAAAATTTCAATTTCCAGAGTGGAACTGCTCATTTGAAGACATATTAAACATCTGTTTCTACCACTGTGCATAATCTCTTGCAATTTGTTTCCCTTCGGAAGTATCTTTAAATCTGAATGAAGATTTCTGTTATATCTGTCATGGCACTGACACTTTAATACTAAGGACTTAGTATTATTTTATAAATCAGTTTTGGTTAATAACACAGGTGACCAGCCTCCCCAAAAGCTTTTTCATGTGTGAAAGGTATAGTATGACTAAGTGGAAGCAATAGTAGCATCAAACAGCATCTCATTTTATTCTTCTATTCTGCCCTTCACTGTGTGCTAAATGGGAGCTTTTATCTTTTTTCTTTTCAATTGAAAAAACCAAAGCCATTTATGATGAACAGTGCCTTCAAATGTGTGTGCATGCATGCATGTGCAGCTTAATTAGCCTTTGATGTTTCCTTAGCTTAGGGGAAAAAAACCCTACAAAAACAATCTCTTGATCTTCAGAATTACCCATGATATTCCCTACTGGATCAAGGGGCTGAAGGAAATGCAAAATGCAGATTGCTTTATTATAATTTATTTCAAATGTGTGTTTGTGTAAATCCCAAAAAAAGAGGAAGAATAAAAATGAGCGACAAAAAACCTTCCTTCAATATTACAGTTTTAAAAATTGACTTAAAGACACATGTGCCTTCAGTCTTTCAATAACTAATCCACAGAGTTCACTGTTCTATCAAGCGGGAAGAGTGAAGGTACTCTTTCCCTGACTGATGGCAAAGGTGTGGGTGGGTGATGGTATGGCTTTGCTTAATGGCAAGGGTATGGTGGATGGTGGCTTTGCTTAAAAGGTAGAATATGCAGATCTGTCATAAAACCAAGATTGTTAGATATAGCCGTAAGATTATTCCTTTCTATTTTGTGTATGATTATACAATGTGTGCTGAAAGCATTTAGAAAAAGTTAACTGTATTCTGACTGATTCATGTCCTTAACATGGAGTTGCTGATTCACATTGTTTCTATTCTAGAAAACAGAATGATCAACTAATAAATTTGATTTGATTTAATAATCAAATATACAGGTTAAAAAAATCTAACCATCCATCCTCTATCAAATAACTATAATAAAACTGGCCAACACTCTCCCACACATCAGTGTCTCACCTTGCTCAATTTCATCCTCATTCCCACAAGCATTTCATGAAATGATTGTGGGAAATATTGGCTCTTCAGGTCTTCTAAAACAGGGGTCCCCAACCCCCAGTCCGGGGACCAGTACCAGGCTGTGGCAGGCCAGCAACTGGGCCACACAAACAAACCCCCATCTGTGAGATGCAGGCAGCACACAAAACCACGCACCCTCTGGTCTGCGGAAAAAACCTCTCTCCATGGAACCGTTCCCTGGTGTCCAAAAGGAACCAGAAGACCAGGAAGGTAGTTTGCTCGATCTCTGAGGAAAAGGTATTTCCCAGAGCAGGGAAAAAAGGTGTGCTTTCTAGTTACTGCTAGGTGACAACATGTAAGGGAAGGGACCTAGAGTAAATCTACCTTATTTCTCTGATGAGCAAAGCAGATTCTGTTAAAGAGAGGAGGTCTTACAAATATCATGGTCCCATGCCACTTAGGGCTTTAAAGGTGATAAACAGTATCTTGAAGCCAGTGCAGCGCAGGCAACAGCAGCATAATGCGTGCAAACGATAGAATGCCCAGAACTATGTGCACTACTGCATTCCAGATTGTCTTCGAGAAGATTGAAGACCATCTGGAGTGAACTGCAGCAATCCAACTGGGAAGCAACTAGGGTATATGTGACTATGCGCATAACCTCCTAGATCAGGAATGGCTGCAACTAGCACACAAGATCAATCTGTGGAAGACCACCACCACCACCACCACCCGCCCATTATTGGTGTCACTTTGATCAGGCAAGCATGACTGCCTTTTTAATTTTTTAATTTTTTACCTCCCCTGCATATACCCCTGGTTATAATATTTGCAAAGAAATTGGGTACTATGGCAGTATATTAATACCACTCTACAATGCCTTGGTAAGGCCATACTTGGAATACTGCATCCAGTTTTGGTCACCACGATGTAAAAAAGATGTTGAGATTCTAGAAAGAGTACAGAGAAGAGCAACAAAGATGATTAGGGGACTGGAGGTTAAAACATATAAGGAAACGTTGATGGAATTGGGTATGTCTAGTTTAATGAAGAGAAGGATGAGGGGGGACATGATAGCAGTGTTCCAATATATCAGGGGCTACCACAGAGAAGAGGGAGTCAAGCTATTTTCCAAAGCACCTGAAGGCAGGACAAGAAGCAACGGATGGAAACTAATCAAGGAGAGAAGCAACCTAGAACTAAGGAGAAATTTCCTGACAGTTAGAGCAATTAACCAGTGGAACAACCTGCCTCCAGAAGTGGTGAATGCTCCAACACTGGAAGTTTTTAAGAAGAAACTGGACAGCCATTTGTCCAAAATGGTATAGGATTACCTGCCTGAGCAGGGGGTTGGACTTGATGACCTCCAAGGTCCCTTCCAACATTATTATTATTATTATTATTATTATTATTATTATTATTATTATTATTATTATTATTATTATTATTATTATTATTATTATTATTATTATTATTATTATTATATTCTACTGGATTAATAGCTGCACCTTTGAATTTGTATATTATATTTTTAGCTCTCAAACATACTTTCATATTTTTCCTTCTATATTGTTTGTTTCAATTATGAACTCATTCTTATCTTTTCCCCACTGTTGACCAGAGCTAAAATTATTCTTTCTAGGCTGGTTTCTCTGCTCTCTACATCTTCCTAAAACCAGTTAGTGCTGGCAATAGGAAGCCACATGGATGGACAGTCATTTGAGCATTGGCAGGAAAGCAACAGCCTCTTCCTCTGTTCACACATCACTCACCTATACAAACAGAAGCCAGGGTAAATGGGAGGGTGGGGGGCTTATAACTGCTGAAAATTAACATAACAATGAAGGCTTTCAAGTATTATCACTAATGACACCTTGCAAAAACAAGAGCATTTCATTCTATCTTCTATTTCACAAGATTCCTAACAATTTACTGTAAACTGAAGTCATTGGTTCTGCTTCTTGAGGGAACATTTTGATACACATCTGATAGCTCCACAAGGCCTCTGCTATTGTGTATTCCCATTGCTCTTGGGAGTACTTGATTATAGCATTTGTTGTGTCATACTGACACTCTGGAAGATATTATATCTCTCAGGGGGGTTTTAAGCAAAAGACAGAAGAGATAAACAGATCAGTTACTGGATGCAACTGGCATATAAATTAGATTGGTTTAACAATATTTGTGTTTTCCAATTATTTTACCTTAGAAGGAAAAACTGCATGCATAATAAACCAGGAAGCAAATACACAGTTTCAGGCATGCTCAGTGCATTATTTGGTACTTGATTAAAAGTTTCAAATATTAATTTGAGATCATGTTTTATTGTTAACTAGACTGAGCAACTGGGAAGAAAAAAGGTAAAGGTAAATGTGAATGCATTTCATCAATTTCTTTTGAGAATTACCTGCATCTTGAATGAAGAATGACTTCATTTTCTACTGATACAGTCCAAACTGGAGAGCTTAGACAGAGCTATAGTAAGAATTTTTTTTAAAGAAATTCTTCAAGAGCAGGTAATAGTTGAGCCAATTTTCCCCAAAACTATTAGTGCCTGCAAAAGAAAAGAAAGAGAAAAATCTCCTAGAGAAGATTTTGTTTATGTTAGCTAGAATAGAATAGAGCTGGAAAAGACCTTGGAGGTCTTCTAGTCCAGTCCCCTGCTCAAGCAGGAGAACCTATACCATCTCAGACAAGTGACTGTCTCACCTCTGTTTTAAAATCTCCAGTGATGGAGCTCCCACGATTTCTGGGGACAAGCTATTCCACTGGTTAATTGTATTCACAGTCAGGAATTACAAGTTGCTTCTCTCTTTGATCTGTTTCCAACCATTGTTTCTTGTCCTGTCCTCTGCTGCTTTGGTGAATAATGTCACCCCCTCTTCTTTGTGGCAGCCCCTCAAAATACTGGAGTACTACTGTCATGTCTCCCCTATTTCTTCTTGTCTTTAGACTAGCCAAACCTAAGTCTTGCAGCCGTTCTTTGTATGTTTTAGTCTCCAGGTCTTTGATCATCTTAGTTGCTCTTCTCTGAATTTTTTCCAAACCCTCAACAACTTTTTTTTTGTGATATACAGTATTCCAGGTATCGTTTTACTAGGGTTTTATAAAACAGTACTAATACCTCGCATGATCTTGATTCTATACAACCCAGGATTGTAGGTTTTTTTTGGCTGCTGTGAGAGATCCCTCTCACAGTTACTGTTTTTAAGCCAGGTCTCACCCAATCTGTACTTGTACCTTTGATTTTTCCTACCTAAATGTAAATCTTTGCTTTTATCCAGATTGAAATTCATTTTGTTGGGATAGGGCCCATTGTTCAAGTTTGTCAAGATCTTTTTGTATCATGAGTTTGTCTTCTGGGGTGTTGTTACTCCTGCCAGTTTGGTGTCATCTGCAAATCTGATGGGTTTCCCTTCAATTCCTTCATTTAAGTCATTGATGAAGATATTGAAGAGTATTGGGCCTAAGATGGAACCTTGTGGTACCCCACTGCTTACTTCTCTCCATGTGGATGTAGTGCCATTGACGATTACTCGTTGAGTGTGGTTTGCCAGCCAGCTACAGATCCATCTGGTGGTGATGTTGTCTATTCCACCTTTTTCTAGCTTACCAAGGAGTAGGTTGTGGTCTACTTTATCAAATGCCTATGTATACTACATCCACAGGTTTTTGCTGGTCTATTAGTTTAGTCACTTTGTCAAAGAATGAAATAAGATTGGTTTGGCATATCTGTTTTTAACAAACCCGTACTGGCTACTAGTTATAACTTTTTTGCTTCTAGTTGTTCGCAGATCTGTTTTTTTATTATCTTTTCTCAGATCTTCCCAGGTATTGGGAAGATTGGTCTGTAGTTTCCTGGATCTGTTTTTTTTTTTTCCTTTCTTCATCAAGGTCAGATAGGTGTTCTCTTAACATTTTCTTGCTTATTTTAATTTTTGTTTCTAGTATGCTTTTGCAGTGTTTTTTTTTTATGCTGGGCTATAGTTTCTTTTTATGTGAAAACTGATGCAAAGTATGAGTTAAGCAGCTCTGCTTTCTCCCTGTTGCCTGTTATTTCTTTGCCATCTTGTCTCTTTAGTGGACCTACAGTTTCCTTGATTTTTTTTGTTGTTAATATGTTGGAAGACACTTTTTTGCTTCTAGTTGTTCGCAGATCTGTTTTTTTATTATCTTTTCTCAGATCTTCCCAGGTATTGGGAAGATTGGTCTGTAGTTTCCTGGATCTGTTTTTTTTTTTTCCTTTCTTCATCAAGGTCAGATAGGTGTTCTCTTAACATTTTCTTGCTTATTTTAATTTTTGTTTCTAGTATGCTTTTGCAGTGTTTTTTTTTGTATGCTGGGCTATAGTTTCTTTTTATGTGAAAACTGATGCAAAGTATGAGTTAAGCAGCTCTGCTTTCTCCCTGTTGCCTGTTATTTCTTTGCCATCTTGTCTCTTTAGTGGACCTACAGTTTCCTTGATTTTTTTTGTTGTTAATATGTTGGAAGACACTTTTTTGCTTCTAGTTGTTCGCAGATCTGTTTTTTTATTATCTTTTCTCAGATCTTCCCAGGTATTGGGAAGATTGGTCTGTAGTTTCCTGGATCTGTTTTTTTTTTCCTTTCTTCATCAAGGTCAGATAGGTGTTCTCTTAACATTTTCTTGCTTATTTTAATTTTTGTTTCTAGTATGCTTTTGCAGTGTTTTTTTTGTATGCTGGGCTATAGTTTCTTTTTATGTGAAAACTGATGCAAAGTATGAGTTAAGCAGCTCTGCTTTCTCCCTGTTGCCTGTTATTTCTTTGCCATCTTGTCTCTTTAGTGGACCTACAGTTTCCTTGATTTTTGTTGTTGTTAATATGTTGGAAGACACTTTTTTTATTATCCATGATCTGTGTTGTCTTTGTTCGTTCTGAGCCTTTGCTTTCCTGACTTCATTTTTGCATGTTCTGGCTGTCTGCTGATAATCAGCCTTAGTTATGTGCTCTGTTTCCATTTTTTGTGTTTGTCCTTTTTGTCTTTCAGTTTATCAGAGAGATCTTTGTGCAGCCATGCTGGTTTCTTCTTGAATTTCTTGTTTTTCTTTTTCAGTGGTATTGTGCTGGTCTGGGCTTTTATGATTGCATTTTTCAGAGTTTCCCATGCTTCTTGGGTTGTTTTCCCCTTTAGGATTTTCATCCATGGGATCTTTCCTAGGTTCTCTCTGAGTTTGTTAAAGTCAGCTCTTTTGAAGTTCAAGACACTGGCTGGATTGTTTTCTGTTGCTAGTGTTTGCATTATATTTAATTCCAGTATGACATGGTCACTTTCGCCCAAGGTTCCAGCAAATTCAAGTCCTCTATCACTTCTTCTCTATTAGTTAGAATTAAATCCAGTATGGCTTTATGTCTAGTTCCCTCCTCCACCTTTTGGATGACAAAGTTGTCAGCTAGGTTGGTTGGTTAAGAATCTGTTTGATCTCCCACTTGCCATAGAGTTTGATATCTGGATAGTTGAAGTCTCCCATTATACTGTGGTATGCTTCCTACATACATTTGTTACCTGGTTGGCAAAGAGTTCATCTAGTTCTTCTAATTGGTTGGGTGGTCTGTAATATACACCTATGGTATTGTGGGTTTTTTTTATATTGACCTATATACATTCTGGAGAGATTTTATCTTGGATCATGTGCATTTCTATAGATATGTAGTGTTCTCTTACATATAGTGTAACTCCCCTTCCTCTTTTTTTAGATCTGCTTCTTTTGAACAATTTGTATCCATCCATCAGTCCATTCCATTCATGGGTTTCATCCCACCAGGTTTCTGTAATGCCAACTATGTCATACCCTCCCTCGTGTACTATTGCTTCTAGTTCACCCTGTTTGTTCCCCAAGCTTTGAGCGTTTGTATATAAGCATTTAAGACTTGTATGCCTATTCGTGGGCATGTTTACTTTTTTGTCAACAGTTCCCATTTTTGTTCATTGACTTTGTTGCTTCTTTCATCCACAATTCCTTATGAATTCTCACACCTTCCCTTTATGCAGCTCCATTTGCATTGCCCTCCAGATAGTTTGTTCTTCAGATCCTCAGATTTAGAAAAGCGTATTAGAACCACAAGATTAATAAGTCAGAACTTTCTACAAAGTTGAAAATATATTGGAACTGAGAATGCATCTTCAGAACAATTTAATATTTTAAAATACTTTACTAAGCTTTGTTTTTTTATTTGTTTAAATCTCTTTTGAACATTTTAATCAAATTGTAGCAGTCATTTTCTTAATAATAGTGCAGCATCAGAAATTTGCTGGGTTCTATTTTATTGTGAGTAGATTGAATCGAAATAGAGTGGCATTGTGTTCATCTAGACAGCGTAATTAAAGGAGGAAAACTATTAACAGCAAATCTGGAAATAGACCACTCTAATAATAGAATCATAGAGTTGGAAGGGACTTTTGAGGTCAATTAGTCCAACTGTTATAGAATCCATCACAAAATATGGCTTCTAGCAAAAGAGAACTTACCACTTCACATGGTAGCCTGTTCCACTGGCAAACTACTCATACAGTCAGAAAGTTCTTCCTGATATTATTTTATTGTAGTTTTAAACTTTGATTCATTAAATCTACAAAGAAGAGGTGGTCAAATTATTCTCCGAAGCACCAGAGGACAGGACAAGAAACAATGGCTGGAAACTGATCAAAGAGAGAAGCAACCTGGAAGTAAGGAGAAAGTTCCTAACAGTGAGGACAATTAACTAGTGGAACAGCTTGCCTTCAGAAATCATGGCATTCCATCTCTGAAGGTTTTTAAGAAGAGACTGGACAGTCATTTGTCTGAGATGGTATAGGTTCTCCTGCTTGAACAGGGAGGCTGGACTAGAAGATCTCCAAGGTCCCTTCCAACTCTATTCTATTCTATTCTATTCTATTCTATTCTATTCTATTCTATTCTATTCTATTCTATTCTATTCTATTCTATTCTACATTCTAATCCTGCCGTCTGTGGCAATTCAGAATAAGTCCACTCCTTTTCCACATAACAACTCTTCAGATATTTGAAAACTGCTATCATATCTCCCACTTAGTTATCTCTTCTGCAGGCTAAATATAACTAGATTCTTTAAACATTTCTTTCAGCCTTGGCATCCAGACTTCTCACCATTTTGGTGTCTTTCCTCTGAACTCATTCCAACTTGTCACTGTTCTTTACAATTGTGGTGCTCAGATTCCAAGTTGGCTCTGATCAGGACAGAGTAAAGCAATTGCTTCATGTGATCTGAATTCTGTATTCCTGTTGCACCCTAAGAAAGTAGAAGTCCAACTGCTAGCATTAGTCCAAAAGATATGTTATCTTGGTTGACCCTAGTATTTCATTTCACTATAAATTTCTTCCTATGCAATTCTTTCCTGCCAGTTGTCTATCACTTATGCCCCAGCCAATTATTCATGTCCTACTGTGATCACTCTGAGAGGGTCCTTTCCTGAGAATCCTCTTAGACTAGCAAATGCAAACTAGAGCTGTGCATATTTTTCATCTGAAAAAAATGTGCACAGGAGTTGATGTGGAACACTTTTTTTCAAATAGTGTAACAGCTGCTTTTTCCATGTTTGCACTGCTGTTTGCTATCTCTGTATACACCAGTTCCATACAGCAAATTGTAAGAATAGCAGGTGGTCACTTGGTTTCAGTGTTCTCTATCCTGGTCCATTACTGTTAGCAGCTGCTTCTCTCTATCTAGTGGTAAGATTATGCCTGGTAATTGATTTTAATGAAATATTACAGTATTTTGAATATAATCCATTCCAATTCGTGGAAGCTCGAACACTTGAATTTGTGTGGCCTTTGTTCTTGATTGTTTTAATGGATCTAATTTTATTTTCCCAAAATATAGTCAAAATCCAGGTGGAGACAATCCCTGCCTATGGTTTGCTATCATGGCATGAAAATTGTGAAAGTTACATGCATAAACAAACAAAGATTTGGAGTGGTCATTCAATCTATGAATATCCAGATGATTTCCTTTCTTTCAACAAGAGTTACAGTATATGGCCCACATTGTTTTCATGTTTTCAAAAGAAATAAAAGGATATATCTGAAGTCCTAGACAAAGTCAAGCTTTCAAAGCAGAGAAGACAAAAATGCTATATAATAATTATTTTCTGCAATTCTCTTGACTGTTCAGTGGTCTGTATCACTCCTCTTCCACATAATGTGATTCACTCCCTGTGTCTCCTTTTATAGAATGTACACACCTCACACTTCCCCTTGAAATCAAAAGCTGCAGCTGACTGAACAACTGCTTCCAAAATATGAAGTCTAGTAATCAGTACTTTTTTTCTAAAAAAAAAAAAAAGGTGCCGGAACTCACACACGTCATACAACCCGCCTTGCCTACCCTACAAGGTTGCATCCAAAAAAGGTGCCGGAACTCTGCTCTGGGCGTTCTATAAGAAAAAAAGCCCTGCTAGTAATATATCTGAACAATAAGGTGCCCTCAAATTTGTCTTTGAATGTGAAGGAATTGTGGATGTGATTATATTTAAATATGAAATTCTTCTGCCTATAGCAAATAAAGGCAAATATACATGTCCCAGAATAATGTTGCAAGATCCAATCTGAGTCAGTCACCGGGGCCAGAGATTTGTTCTTCCAAGCGTTTGGACTCGTGATGGACCCCATCCTCAGGGAATTTCTCAATCTCCATGATATGTGGGCTGTTTTATGCATAGTATTTATGTGGTATCTGATTGTGTGTAGCTTTTAGTTGTTGACTGGGGTGTTGATGGCCAGCTATTAAGCCATTGATTATGCTTCCTTGTGCTGCTGGGCCCTCAGCTCCCAAATACCTGGTAATACCTGTTGGTAAATCAGCATTCCTGTTGACTGACAAGGCCCATTTCCCAGGCTTCAATAATTTCTCTGGCTATTCTTCTCCCTGTATTCCGCATATTCCACAACGATATAACACTTTAGCAAATAAATGAAATTCTGAAGAATATATGAAATTGATTACCCAGCAAAGTTCAAAAATTATTAGAAAATATTTCAGACTTTCAGAATGATTAGACTGTCTTTTAACTCAACGGCTTGAACACTGTTGAGAAAAAAAAGAGATGGATATAGTTAGGTGGTCCTTTTATGCTGTTAGAGTATTATTTTTCCACAATTTAATAGAAGTGAAATTAAATATAGCAACACCATGTAACATTTCACAGCACATACTCATGGCTAGTACAGAATCAGCCATTTGTTCATCAAAGATTATCTGCAACTTCAGTTACAAGGTTTTTTTTCCTCTTGAAAATGGCTTATTTTGCAAGACAGAAACTTTGGTGATAGGCGGTTTCTTCACTGTCCTAAATTCTGTTCCACTGGATGGTTTAATTATTAGCTGTTTCTTTGTTGCGACTGGTGTCTAAATTGCCATCATAATGAAGAAGTCATTTCATTTTATTGTTCAAATGCATAACCAGCTTTTCTAATTCAGAGCATTCAAGATAGTCTGCAATAGAAATAAAATGCTAGGAAAATTAAAAGAATGGATAAAACCATCAAAATTTACAATGCAGTAAAGGTTATACATATATGAAAATGCTACATGAAGTTAATCTGAAAGCAACATATAGACCTAGAATCTAGACCAAGAGAAAGTTACATGTCTGAATAATGTAGAATATGTTAATTTTAATAAAATGTTAAAGAATACTTCAGTCATTTTTCAAGTGTTCAGAATTTTTTTTGCTCAAAGTAAAACTGTTTTGAAACTAGTGACACCAGGTGGTACCACTTATGATAGTTCCTAGATCAGGAGGTCCTGCTTATAATCATTTATGCTTTAATCACCTGGTTTTTGGAGTATTGTAATTTGCTGTCATATAACTCCCTTTGAAGTTCCAACCAATCCAGAATGCAGCTGCTCAAGTAGTTCTAGGATCTTCAATGTTCTCCATGCAACACCTCTAGTCTGAGAGCTGCACTGATCATCAGTTTACTTTCAGGTACAATTCAGAGTTGTCACCTTTGAAATCTATATGACTTCAGATCTAAGTATTTATGAGACTGCATTTCTCCATTATAGCAGGATAGGAAATAACAGCAATAACAATGATTATTATTACTGAAGTTCATCGCACAGTCAGTCAAAAGTTAAGACTGAATTTGGCATTTGTATCCTCCTATCAAGTTCTTCCCAAGATAGGCAGATGTTGCCATTTTGTGTAAATTAAATAAAGACTCAATCATCCAGGCCAAAAGCATCTAAAAAGGTTAAATTATGGCAACTGGACCAAAGTTTGTTAAACTGAGATGTTTCGTTACTCATCCAAATAACCTCTTCAGTCAAAATAAAAAAATTAGGTTAGGCAGAGAGTCAGAGAGACATTGGAATGTACTAAGTCTTGCCATACTACCTCTTTGCCTGAACCATTTCACCTAATACTTTCAGGGCCTATAAGGATTCTGAGAAACTTGGGGCAGAGAATGTTTATCTGAATATTCACATTACCTTTATTTGTGATAGATCTTTTCCCTCTCACTCTCTCTTTCTCTGTTGTTTTTTTTAAAGTTAGAGCCTAGAAATCAGGAAAATGTAAAATATAACTCTTGTAATTTTATGTTAACATGTTTTTGCTACTTTGAAAGAAAATCAGTCCAGCTCATCATTTCAAATACATTCTTTTCTGATGGTCCCTTCCACATAAGGTCTTAGTCTCATACCTACCTGTACTCCTTTCTATATTTTAGCCAAATAGCTTTAAAGATTGACATGTGCCTTTCTTTATGTTTCTAAAAAGCAAATGTGCAAAAACATTATGTTAGTATGAAACTGGTTCAGTTTGCTCTAGTATATTTGAGATTAATCACACCCTGACTGTGTGGAAAGAAGCTAATTAAGCCAATTATATTTTGCAAATCCTTCACCTTTAAATAAACAAATAGAAAATTAAAAGAAAATGTTCTTTGGCACTGCTATGCACTTATTCATTCTTCATCAACAATATTAATATTTTTGCATACAGTGTTCTGTGTGATTCTGATTAATAGTGACTTCATCATCTTGACTTCCTTTGACTGTTCTATGTCTTCTAATAATATTTGCCTGGCAGAACTAATGATAACATTTTCTACAGCAATCTCTGCAGAGACTACTCCATTGCACACAATCCTGTTCAGTATATAAAATTACCTGACTTTTTCTTGGAATGAAACAGAATAGATTACTCTGAATATTTAACTAGTGAAAATTAAAAATCCAGTCAGAATTCCAATTATTCTTACAGTTGTCATGAACACCATCTGAAAGCTTTCAATTTTAGATAGCTGGAATTTCTAGATAAGTAAAAGGAAACCAACTTACAAAGCTTAATCAAACTTATTGTATTTTTTTCTATAAAAACCAAAAATCCACACAAACACATACAGCAAAAGGCAGGAATAGACAGGAAACTTTTAGAACAAATAACTCCAGTGAATCACAAGAACTACAACTGATACCTAGGCATCAGCAGCAGCAGCCTAAAGTAATAAAGCAACAATACTGAGGTATCCTTTATCAACCAATAATAATAACCCAGTAGATTATATTTTCCCTTGATATCTCCCAATATATCAAAATACTATTGTATTCACAGCTCTGGACACTGGGATGGCTGTTCTTTCGAATGAAATAATGTCTATCATCACAGACAGGAATGTTGAGATCATTCAATGGTATTGGCAATCATGAAGTAACCATCATTCTGTGGCAACTTTGAATATAAATGCTAGTGGTAGTAGTTCATGAATTAGAGTTGAGTCTCCAAGTTTTTACAGGATTATCTTTGTATGATATTCTTGCTGGCTGTCAGTATGGCATCTCTAAATCTCTATCAGGAACAATCTCTGCAGTGTAAGAAAGACATCTAGTTCCTTCTTTCATTTTTCCTATTGATCTCTTTCATTATCTTTTACAATCTCTTGCTATTACAGTTTGTTCATTGTTCTACGTTAGCATGAGAAATCTGCTCAACTTGTCACAGTACTTTGTCTTCAACATTTTTTTATATTGACTTTGAGAAGTTTCAAACCTGAGTATGAAGTATTAAAATTTCCTATTGCATGCACTGCTTTTAGTAGAACATTTGCAATGTGACTTTCCCCTCAGATATTACTTGCAAACCATTCTCAAATTCTTGAACATAATTTTCAAACAATCTGTTTGTAACTGTATGATATCAGTCAATCAATCAACCATTGATATGATGCCGATGTTAAATGTCTGATTGCTTTCTTTTTTCCAGTAACTTTTAAATCTGTTTAATTACAAATTGTGACTCATTATCATTCATGAATAGGTCCAGAACATTTGTTTTTGCAAGAAGTTTTCTCGATACATGTACAATACGCGTGCCTGTTGTTAAAGTCATTGGAAAAACCACCAAACATTCTGAACATTGAAAATGTACCACTACTTTGAATGGTCATTAATGGCCGTAAGACAGAAATTACCTATAGATGGTTAAAAAATATAAATTTTGTAAGAATTTGTAATATCTGAATAATATCAGGTATCAGAACCTACTATTTTTAATACCAAATATAAAAAAAGCATTTTATTCCTTTATAATTCCATTTATTTGGTTAAGTATGAAAAAGTAATTCCTAAGTACGTGTGTGTGTGTGTGTGTGTGTGTGAGAGAGAGAGAGAGAGAGAGAGAGAGAGAGAGAGAGAGAGAGAGAGAGAGAGAGAGAGAGAGAGAGAGAGAGAGAGAGAGAGAGAGAGAATTTATACATATTTAAATAAAATAGTGGAAAATAATTCTAAATTTCATGAAAAAAGTTTTGTCAGTAACAAATTCTATCTCTTATCTCTCTCTGCATATTATAACAAAAAATACACACACCATTTAAAAAAGTATTGAAAAATGATAATCTCACCTTTGGAGCCCATAAGAAGCAAGCAAGGTAAAAGTGACCTTAATATCACTTATCCATTATATAAAATCCAATAACCTGGATGACCAATTACTATTCATTCATTACAGTAAATCCTGCATTGTATCGTTTTGGGAAAATTGTTCCTTTGATGGGGCATTCAGTACTACATGTCCTAATGGAAGCTTGCTAACTATTATTTCCCAGGCAATATTCAGGCCTTATCCTTAAAAGCTTTTTACCTAATCATTACACAATACCCATATTTAGCACTAGGTGCTCCACCTTCTGCTTTCTGGATAAATTTGATGTAACATAGGTTGTGAGCAATAATATCCATATTTGTTATTAGATGGATTAGTAATAGTAATAATACTGAATTGTTTGTATATGCTATAGTTTTCTCTGTTATGTTTCTTGGGTAGACTGACATATTTAATGAAATCTGTGATACTTAATTTAGCTAACTTTATATTTGTAAATTATATAAAAAGTTAAATTCAAATATTAGTCAGTTAAATTAATCTGCATAATATGCCTAGATCGTGGTGAACTATTTTCTTCCTATTTTTAAAAAAGCAATCATAAGCATTTTTGAATGAGAAAAAAAAACTTGATGTTGCCAGTAGATAAATTTATTCCTTGTGGAATGTATCCATTATATAAATTGTTCAGGTTTGCTCAGGTTTCAGAAATATTTATGAGCTAGGAGGATAGTATAAAAATAAAAATATTGTCAAACTGAAACAAGCAAAACAAATGTTACATGGAATACTTAAGAATGATAGTTAAAATATGATTTACTATTCCCTAAATTAGAAGGTGTTTGTCATAGAGATTGCTGAGCAGTATCATATTGAAAAGAAATTGCCAAGATAAACTATTTAAGGCTGCATATCTTGAAGGGAAAGAAAGTGATTCCTGGAAAATATTACTGGATCATAGATTCAAAAACTTTGGGTCTGGAAATGGTGAATTAGGAAGGACTTCCTCAATAACAAAAGCAAATGGCTATGTGGAAAGAACAGGCAGTGCACTGTCTCTGGACTTTGGCCAGAGCTACTTCATCTAGCTTAATCAGCATGGAGTTCATATTAACACTTTTCTTTGCACCTGCATTTTGTAATGTGCAGGTCAATACTATTTTAGAACAAATAAAATTACGTATCAAGTATGTTGTCACTTATTACTAGATAATTTTCCAAATACAGTTCAATCCTAGCACTGAAAAAATGTTAAAATATATGAATTGTGAAGCTGATGCAGACCATAGTTCAATCAATATTACAGTTATCATAACTGGCCAGAGTTATTTTCAGAGAAGAAGAATTTTCTTTTTGGGGGAAAAACATAAACCTTAATTGTAAATTGAAAATGGTGGCAAAGTGGATGAAATTACATGTTGCCCTTGGGCCAAATATTGTAGTAATAGTCTAGAGACTGTATAACTTTCAAAATTGTAAATTACTCTAGAGTATCAAACAGTTCATGCAAAAATAATTTGGAACAGATTGCACAGTTTGACCAAAATATTGTCCCACAACATCCTCTAAGCTTCAATGCTGATTTATAATGTACTTTGGGGACAAAGCTTAGAAATAAAAAGAGATTTGAGCTACAAATAAAATAACCACTCATTCTAGAAGATGAAAAAAATTGCCATCACTGTGCTACTATAGGAAGAAACTGCACATTATACTATACAAATTAGATTTCTTGTTACTGATAGCAAAATTCTAGGTGGAACACTTAAGATTAAGCTTTCAGGAAACTAACATCTCTTGTAGAGCTATCAAAAAGAATGAATTTTTTTCAGTAAAAATTGCTCTTCAAAACTGACAAAGCACATTCTTGACTGCTCAGCATTCAAAACACTGATTTGCTATATATATATATAATTTCTTAACTCTCAAGAGCTATAGGAAATCTTGTGAAAGAAAAATTGTAGACATACTTTCTGCAACAAAATTAAATGCATTTTAGCACCACCTACTGACGATTTCTGCATTAATAACCGTTAAAGGGAAGTCTGTTAAATTTTATTTTCACTGAGTGAAAATGTTTTATAATTATATATCGCAGTGAAACAACTATTCTTCCAGCAATAGTGAGTATTTCCATATATCCCTGTATAAGAGAATTGCTGAATTACTGAAACTGGCACCTCAGGGGCACTTTAAAGATTAACACATTGAATTAAAACTTTCACAAATTTAGAGCTCATTGCATTTTTCTATACAGGAAACACTTGCTATTCTGGTACAATAGTTAGTGGAAATTGTAGTGCAATATTTCTATATTGCTGTCATATTATGTTAGAATCCATCCAGATTAGTGGAGAGAAAACACTATGTTGTTGGCTGTAAATGACAATTATAATCCTTTGTCTCCCTCTGCAGGGATTTCACACATGGAATTGAAAATGTAAGTGTCGTGTTTCTGAAAGTTTTGTGCTCCCTCTTTTCATAAAAAAATATTTAACAAAGTAATGAAATTAATAATGTAAACTTTGGCATGGGAAGAAAAGAGGCATGTATAGATACTTAGCATCACATAAAACAAGACAGGGACACATCAGATCCAAGAAAGTATTGGCTGTGTTTTCATGTCACATTAAGCCTCAAGCTAGCAAGTGCTTGTAGGTAGTACATTGTACAAATTCAATCGACATGATTGATTTATGTTCAAGATATCAAAGCGGCCTTAAAAGCAGATTAATTAAATGTAACCATGGAAAAGTATATACTACAAACACAACCACTAGTTTTCAACAGATAAAGAATTTTAGAAGCCTGTACAAAGTGACTCTGCCATACAGTTATTCCTGAATGAAATGGTTGCACCTGGTTCATATATACTTATACAATGGAAACAAAACGACTGAAGAAAGGAAACCAGAAAAGGAGCAGCATGCTAAGAAAACACAAACGGTAAAAATATGAGAGCAAGATTGCCCCTGAAGACAATATGCAATAGGTTTTCTGCTTACTGGATTACTGATGGTAATTTGGCAGAATTCCACTTTCTGCAAAATGACAAGTGAAAAATTCATTAAAAAATTATAAAGCTTTACAAGATATTGACAAGGGAACACAACCATGTAAAATGTGAGTCAACAAGACAGCTTTTTGCCATGATACAGCAGTCAACCCAAAATACTAACCCTAACACAAAACAGAGTCAGCTGTGTAAACCTGAGGCTGAAATGCTTTTTGTTTGTAATTAAATGAATTCAAAATCAAGCAGTGAGCAAGACAGCAGTAAATATATCCCAAATGAATATGGCATCCAAGGAAAGACAAGATCTAATCTGGTTCAATTGTTATAAATGTTTCCCATACAATAGTCATTGATAATGAGTAGATAGAGTAAAAGTCAATCTTTCCATGACTTTATTCACATTTATACTGGGCATTTTTATATCTAAAGATAAAACAGCTGTGTAGATTTTTATTCCAGAGTGTATTTGTAATTAGGTCTTTTTTTTCTTTTAAAAGGGGGGGAAGGGGGGAAATGTGACATGTAATTTGAAAGTTTACCAATATATCAGCAGTCTTCAAGTAATATAAGAATATTACTTCCATCTCTCCACTCATTTGTAATTAAGTGCTACAGCTGGCACCCCTCTCCACTTACTACTAGTGTGGTTGAAACTCCTGTTTCCCACCACCTTCTATTTTTTCCCAGGACCTTTTCAGTTTTCAGTCTTAAGACAGTTTTTCCTAGTTTCATTCTTATAATTGCTAGCAGGTGTTTTGATAAACAGAGGCAGAGGTTGTTCAAAAAGATGGCTTGTCCCAGATCCACAATGGCCTTATGTATTTATTGGATTTCTATAACTGCCCATCTCAACAAGTGACCCTTACTGGTCATCAGCGACATGTCCTCCCAGAAAATTCTCCAACTTAAGTCCAGTCTGACCCAAGAGGAAACAAGAGCTTTCCACTAAAAAACATTAGGCAAACATTCTGATTCACATGGCTGAAGGCAGCTAGGGACATAAGGGTTCTGGACCTGCAAGGTTCCAGCTGATTCACCACACGTCCACATCCTCCCATCCAGCCACAATGCTCTATGTCTATGAGAACATTTCCCTTTCGCTGCAAAATTGAACAAAGCCTTATCCTTCTGATAATTGGGATATGAACCTTATGTGACATTGATATTCCCTATTGGTAACTTCTAATCTCTAAATCACAACAGTGATTTCTTTACATTTGTTCAATAATACTTCTGCCAGACCCTACTGTAATGAGGGCAACTGCAGATATAAGATCAGGAATTGCCCCTAGTAGTGAAGGATCTGCATCCTCCCATTCTCCTCACTGTTCCAGCAGTGGTAGAAATTGCTGCTTTCTCTCCCCCGCCCATTCCTTCTTGGGAAGGGACCATTTTTATTGGCTTTGTTTCAGATGCATACTAAAGGACCAATTAGACCTCTAATTAGACACTCAATTCCGACTCTGAATAAGATATAATGGAGTGCTGATGTCAAACTTAACTATTTGTCCTTCCTGAAATTATTTTATTAGAAATCTGATCATCAAGTATGTTCCTAGTCTTATGAACCATTGCATGCAGTCCGTTGTGTTCTGTTTCAGAAGAAGAGGCATCGAGACAAAGCAACAAGTTCCAACAGTTCTCCTTTATTGCAAACACCGATTTTAAAATGGTGTGGCCCCCTTTTATAGCCCCCCTGCACAATACCTTGCTGGCCAATCATTTCAAAGGATCTTTTCCCACCGTGCACGTGCACACAAGGCTGGGAGCAGCCTTTCTTGTCCCGGGCATCCACATGGTCTTCCCGGGCAATCGCTGCAGCCTGCACCTGCCGGCCCAGGACATAACACCCCTCCCCCCTTGGCTAAAATAATAAGGCACACTTATTATTTTAAATACTCCAACACTCCATTAAATTGCTTATGTTGCATCTATATACATACACAACACTACAGTCTTGCTACAGCCATGCTCCCCACTCCTCTTGAGCTGCATTACTTAACCCAGACTACTAGGCCTGTCCATGAACTGACAAGAACCATACATAGTCTTGTAAGTATTTGGGAGGACCTCTGGCCCGCTCTGATCTTCTCATGGCCGGTATGTGTGCCTGGCCTGCCAGATCGCCTGCAAGGCTAGGCAGACCAGGACTTTGTTGCCCCAAGGACCCACCCAGCTGCTGACTGGCTGGATACGCTAAATCCAAGCCAGGGTTCCTTGGGGGGCGTGGAATTCCCCAAATCCAGTGGTGGGGTGGAATTCCCCAAGTCTACAATGGACTCCTGTTGGGAGCACTATCCTTCGAGCCCTAGACCAGCAGCTGGAGTGGCTGAGTGGCTAATGTGCCCCAATACCCCATGGCCCCCGTGTATGTGCCGGAGGTGCCAGATGCTGGAGTGAACCCCCTTTCTGCGGACTCCATTTGGAACAATAGCTGAAGCCTGGGGATGTTGGAGAGACTGTGGTCCACAATTGTAATTGTGGTCCTCCCCCCCCCAAGAGCAGAGCCAGGAGTGGAAGAGTTGCTGGGAAGCCTCCAGCGCAGTTGGTCAATGTGACATCAGATCACACGACCATCGTCCATGGCCACTTTGTATGACAGCAGCCCAGAGAATTTGCATACCACTGCTGTGACCCTTAGATGTCCTGGTCCATAGTTCCTTGCCCAGACCGGATCACCCACTTGTAGTCTCCTAGCTGCCCGCGGCTGTGACACCTGTGAAGCCACTCGGTCTGGGTGCAATCTGTCCAGTTTCATGATGAGGCGGTGTCCCCAGCAGAGTTCAGCTGGGCTCTTTCCAGTAGCTGTGCAAGGTGTGGTATCGTGGCAAAGAAGCAAGTCCACTAATCTGTGATGCCAGTTCTCGTGAGTGATCCTCTTTAAGGCATCCTTGGTTGTGCGTACCATCCATTCAGCCTGGCTGTTGGAAGCTGGATGGAACGGTGCAGATGTGGCATGCCGGATCATGTTGGCCTGGAGGAACGCCTTGAACTCAAACAATGTGAATTGGGGCCCGTTGTTGGAGGCAAGGACATCTGGAAGTCCATGTGTAGCGAAGATCCCTCTCAGCACCTGGATGGTCCTAGCAGTGCTGAGGAGGAGACAAGCATGACCTCTAGCCACTTGGAATGGCTGTCCACGAGGATTAAGAAGAATTGCCCCTGAAAGGGCCCAGCATAGTCAATATGGACCGTCGACCATGGGGTATGAGTCTCCTCCCACCTATGAACTGGGGCCTGAGGCATTTCAGGCCGTGACTGTTGGCACAATTGGCACCTGTGCACCTGGGCCTCAATGGCTTTATCGAGCCCAGGCCACAAAAGATGGCTGCACGCTAATGCCTTCATCCGGACTATTCCCGGATGTCCCTCATTCAGAGACTGCAGGACTCTAGTTCTCAATGAGGTTGGGATTACTACCCGGCTACCTCATAGGACACACTCCTTGAAGGTGGAAATCTCGTGCTTCCTCTGCCAGAAGCTCTGGAATTCTGAGCCTGGACATGTGTCAGGCCATCCAGACAATGGCCAGGTCAGCATACGTGTTAGCATGTGATTGGTGGCTGTTTCTGCAGCCACGTTCCTAGCGCTGAGGGGAGATTCAGGCAAGTCCTGAATAGACAGGATGCAGTTGGCAGGTGCTGGATCTGCCTCTATCTGCTGTAATGGCAACCTACTGAGACCATCTGCATGGCCCATTTCTTTGCCTGGCTTGTGAACCAGTGTATGGTCATATGCAGACAGGAAGATAGACCACCTCAGCATTTGTGGGGATATTATGTGTGGGGTTTGTTTGTTCATTGTGAACAACCCCAGCAGTGGTTTATGGTCTGTAAAGACCGTGAGGTGGCGGCCATATACGAAGTCATGGAAGTTCTTTATACCAGCCACTATGGCCAAGGCTTCCCTATCTATCTGTGCATAATTGCGTTCAGCTGATGATAGGGTTCTAGAGTAGTATGCTATTGGGATTTGTGTTCCATCAGCCTTCAAGTGACTTAACACAACCCCAATCCCATAAGGGGACGCATCACAGGCGATACACACTGGCAAGTTCTCATTGAAGTGTGCTAGGGCTGCATTTGAAGAGAGCAAGGCCTTTGACCTCTTTGAAGCTCTTTTCATGTGCTTGTGTCCACTGCCAAGGGGCATGTTTGTCCAAGAGCTGGTGTAATGGCTCAGCCACTGCAGCCTTGTGAGGAAGAAATGAGTGGTAAAAATTTGGCAGTCCCAGAAAGGCCTGAAGTTCGCCTTTGGATTTGGGACTTGGGCCCTGCTGAATTGCTTGCAGCTTGGATTCAGCAGGGTGGATGCCCTGAGCATCAATGCAGAATCCTAGAAACTCTGTGGAGGTAACCCCAATCGTGCACTTGTCTTGCTTAAGCTTCAGTCCCACTTGGCGGAAACGTAGCAAAACGGCTCTCAGCCTTTCGGCTAAATTGTCAGCTGAGTCCCCAGCGATAAGGACATCGTCAAAGTACAGGCAAACGCCAGGGATATTTCAGAACATTCGCTCCATTACACTTTGGAAGATGCCAGGGGCCTCGTTTACTCCAAATTGCAATCTTTTTACCTTGAATGCCCCCCTGTGAGTCACTATAGTTTGGGCCTCGGCCATTTCCTCATCAACTGGCAATTGTTAATAGGCCTGAGCCAGGTCAAGCTTAGCAAAGATCTGCCCCCCCCCTTGAGGGAAGCTAGAATGTGGCTGACCACCAGTACTGGGTACGAATGCTGCTGCAGCACTTTGTTAAACATGCACTTGTAGTCCGCACAGATTCGGACTTTACCATTGGCCTTCAGTGGCGTAACTATGGGCGTTTCCCATGGACTACTGTCCACAGGCTCTAAGATACCCTGCTGAATCAGTTTATCCAGCTCTGCATCTATTTTACCCTTTAAGGCAAAGGGTACCCTGTGTGGCTTCATTCTAATGGGGGCTATGGCTGGGTCTAGCCTCAGAGAAATAGGAGGGCCTTTGTAGGACCAAGTTCTGGACTAAACACATCTGCAAACTCCAGGCCTGTTGTTTGCAAGCTGTATATTCCAGTCATCTGAATTCCCAGGGCCTCAAACCAGTCGAGTCCAATGAGACTCATGCGGTCTCCCCCAACCACAACTACATCCAGTAGCCCCTCAAAATTCTTATGCTGCACCTTGAGCATGGCCTCCCTCCTCACATTGACTCTGGAATTTTGGAAATCTGTGAGGATGAGGGTTGATGGCCTGAGTTTAACCCCTAGGCCGCTTCTGCTGCAGACCTCGTTAAAGGTGTCTAGGGAGATGATCGATAGAGCGGACCCAGTGTTCAGTTCCATTGACAAGGGGACCCCTTGCAATTTCACGTCGATGTGAAGCTTTTTCCTAAGTGGCCTGTGGCCCCCGTTCTAAAAACACTGCTACGTGATGCACAGAAGCCCACCCTGTTCTGGCTGGGGACCCTGGTACCTTTCTGAGGCAATTCTTCTGGGTAACGTTCCTTCTGGTGACTCAGACAGATGGAGGCAATGTGCCTTGCCTACCACAGGCCCTGCAGATGGCAGAGCGGAAACGGCAGTCTGCACAGCGATGGCGGCCTCCACACCCGATGTACCGAGGGGATGATGCTGGCTGGGCCTTCCCTCCGTGAGGCCTTCTCCCTGGAGTCTGATGCAGGTGGTCCACTTCCAATTCTGGATCCTGTTTGGATTCTTCGTGAGCAACCTCTTGATGGACAGTGGCTGGAACATGAGGGGGCTTGGTGAGCCACAAGGCCTTCACAGCTCCGCCTGCTGCTTCTTCAGCTGAAACTTCCCTCAGGGCATCTTGGAATGTGAGGCCTTCCTTCACAAAGAGCTTCTGCTGCAACTCCCAGCTTCACAGGGCACAGACCAGCCGATCCCTCAGTCTCTCCTCCAAGTCTTTGAATTCACAGGTCCTAGCTGCTTGACGTAAGGCCGCAACAAACTGCTGTAGACTCACCAGGCCTCTGGTCCCTCTGCTCGAATGCGTGTCACCAGGCAATCACAAAATGCTCTCAAAGCATCCTCTTCAAGTCTGTGTAGGTGATTGAGTCCAGTGGTGCTGGGGTGACCAGATTTTCCGCAATCTCGAAGGTCTCTTGCCCACACACACACACACACAGCAGCATGGCAGCTTTGAGGTCATCTTCACGAATTTGATTCACCTGGAGGTAGTTCTCCACCCGGGCCACATACGAGCTCCAGCGTTCTGAGTGAGCTGTGTCAAATTCTGAAAGTCGGCCTATCTTTGCCATCGTTTCAGCCCAGGAACTTCGTCCACACCTCCTGCTGCAAGGATTGAGAAGGGGCCCCCTTTTCTGAGCTCACCTCCAGTGTTTCTATGCGGGCAGGCTGAGTCAATCTCCAGGCACCACACTTCTCCGAGCTGCAAGCCCCTCTGTGGTGAGTCAGCCTGGCTTCTTATTCTATTTGCCTTGCAGGCATCTCATCTTCGTCGCCAATGTTCTGTTTCAGAAGAAGAGGCATCAAGACGAAGCAATAAGTTCTAACAGTTCTCCTTTATTGCAAACACCAACAGAACTGATTTTAAAATGGTGCGGCCCCCTTTTATAGCCCCCCTGCAGAATACCTTGCTGGTCAATCATTTCAAAGGATCTTTTCCCACCGTGCATGGGTGTGCAAGATTGGGAGCAGCCTTTCTTGTCCCGGGAATCCACGTGGTCTGCCCGGGCCAATCGCTGCAGCCTGCGCCTGCCGGCCCAGGACATAACACGTTGTCCTTTTTATCTCCACACTCTGCTGCTTTTAATAGCAACACTCCCAGGAAGGACTACTGGCAATGTGAGAAATCTTGAATCTCATCCAAACTGGATGATTGGCAGAGAATTACTAAAACAGCAGAAATGATGCTGTGCTGCAGATAAAATTATGAGGTATACACAACATTACCCCAGTTTACAATCCTTTATCAGCTTTCTCCATGCTCCCCTATTTAGATAGGAGTAAGGTGTCTATTTCGGTGAATGTCCTTTATCCTGCATTTATACATATTGCAACAAGGCATAATATAATTTGGTTTGCACTTAGTGAACTGTGTAAATCCAGCCAGCATAAAATAAGTTTTATCTAAGCTCATCCAATTAAGGCTCATTCTACATGATCTGCAAGCCTATCTTTTTGAGGTAGCTTTGAATACATGTCAGTAAAATAGGAAAAGGAAGTACATTGGGATTCTGGCTCCCCCCCCCTTTTCTCATGTATACAGCCCCAATCGTACTATCCACACACATTTGTGAATGAGTGATTACTTATTTGAATGAATGAAAGTTAGCCCCACGGAACAGCACAAAAAACGAAATACTGAAATGGAGGTAATGACATTTACTCCTAGTTGATCATTGCCGCACTGCTCTTTTTAACTACTCTTCATTACGGCAAAATAAAGGTTGTCTTTACTGGGAAGGGGTAGTAAAAGAATCTAGCAAGTATTAACATGGGACCGAATTATTTCAGATTTACGCAGGGAAAATAACCCTTTATTTAATCAGATGGAAGCATTATAATGGCCCCTTCCCTCCATAATCTCAGCGAAAGAGGAAACCCACTAATACGCGCACACACAAAATCGCAGAAGAGGGAGCGAGCTAGCTTTGGGGGCCGGGCGTGCCAAGCTGCCTTCCTTTAAGACCTCGTCGCCACGGCAACGCTTGCTACCGGAAGAATTCCTCAAGGATTGCGCCCATCTCTTCGAGCATCTCTGTAGTTCGGGCTCCCAGGAGCCGCTCCTTTCCAGTCGAAGATGGCGGACGACGGGATAATGGACGGGAAACGTCAGGACGAACCGGAGGAAGCAGGAGCAACAGGCGGGCCGAGTGGCCTTGAGCGGCAGAAAGGACCCCGCTCAAGCGGACGGCCTCCCACCGTTCGGGATCTGCAGGTAGAGGATGGAGGAAGAGGGAGAGATGATGAGGGTTGGGAGCAGAGGCTTGGCAGTGTCGGTTCCCCCTATGATACTTGCTCCGCTTCAGAAAGTGAAGCGGCGGCGATGTTATGATCAAGGGAAAGTGGAAAGCACAAATTGAAAGCTGCATTTTTGAATAGAGGCCTTTGAGTTATTTAACGGATCTGGGGACCATTAGCTTAACTGGCGTTTATCGGTGGCATGTTTTCTTTTCCTGTTTTTTGCGGGGGAGGGGACGAAGATTTCAAAGAGTGAGAAAGATTCGTCATCAAGTCAGCAATAGTAATAGTAATATTCCATATATACATTGTACATATGGAGCTTTATTTCTTCCACATACTTAGAATATTACATATAGATCTTGCAAAAGGGAGATGTGCCAAAATATTAGTGAAATGTATGTATGTGCTTTAATATTAGTGAAACTAAATTCTATAATTTTTAATCATAACATCAATCATCTTATCAATTTGACAAAATTTAAATGTTTGCTGTCATTTTATATGAGCTGTAGCATATACTATATGTTTAGCTTAGGATAATCTTGTATATAATTCCACGTTCCACTGATTCTAGATAATGGAACTTGACTGTGTCCATACCATGGACAGCACATATGCCCCATTGCCAATGTTGAAGAACTAGAAAATTTTTAGTTCAGCAAAGCCCCGGAAAATGAATCACTATCTAGTGTGAGCTTGTTCTACTCACTGCCTTTAATCTTACTTTGCCATTTTAGGTTGGTAGTAAAATAGTATGTTAACAACATCCATATTAAGAAGTATTCAGTTGGTAAATATTGTTCTTCAGTCATGAGATTTTAATGAAGAAAAAATAACTGTCAGTGCTCAACTACTTATCTGTACTGTTCCTTTCCACCAACCCCTGAAATTAAAAATAGCTCCTACTACTTTATTTTTTGGATCAATAGATATTGATTAATCCATATTTCTGTGTAGCTGGCACTGGCTGGATTATATGAAGATGAAATTAAAAGACAACCACCACATTCAGGCAGACCAACAGCTAGAGTTGCCAGTCATCCCCGATTACCAGTTCAAAGGTATAAAAAAGTGTTCATTGTAGTTACAGGAAGATAGAATACTTTGAAATGATTGTGATAGTTCCTATAAACATAGATATATTGATATTGACAAGCATTTAAATGAATATTTCTTGATATTGAAATATATTTAATATTGTGGGTATAAATTGTGCTTATTTATATGAGAGTAAATACTATTAAACATGGGTAACTTATTTTTAAGTGAACACGAATATGTTTGTAGTAAGAGTAATTGTGTTTTATTTAGGAAATCATTTGACTACCATAAAGCTGAAATTAACTCTGCTGAAATTAATGAATGACTATGCTATAAATTTGCTATTGACTGATGTAGTAGTAATTTATTTAAGTTCTGTATCTTAAATTAGGTTTTATAAACTGTATAAATTTTAGACAGCAGTTAGGAAAGTGCAAAGGTTAGGAGGCTTTTTGCAATACAATGGAATAAGAGATTGATGATACCATTAAACAAATAAAATAATGAATAAATTTTCATATTTCCTCTAGAAATTTGAGAAAACCAGAAAGGAGTATGAGTGATGACATGGATAACCAAAGGTACTATAAAATAAAACATACAGCATTACATAACTGCATGGCTTTCTTTGCTAGTGAAAAATATAGAATGGACTGTCTAGTCCTTATTCTTTCATTGTATATCTTTAATATAAAATGTACATCTGAGATGGGATAAATGCATCTCAGTACAATTCGTCTCTTTCCACCATTTTGCCAGTGGGTTCTTTTTCCAGCTAAAATCATGTATATGAAATATATTCACAGCCCTGAACTTTAAAAAAAAATTATTCTAAAAATATAGATCCAAAGTGTTGGAAATGTAGAATTAGAGAAGGAACATTCTTCCATATGTGGTGGCTGTGCCCTAAAGCAAAGAAGTATTGGGAACGAATAAGAGATTGGATACAGGAGATAATGGAGATAAAAATGGATTTCAAACCAGAATTATTTTTATTGGGTATAATAAATTCAAAGATTAAAAAACAGTTTCAACACATCATTATATACATATTGACCGCGGCCCGCATAGCATATGCCCAATGCTGGAAGAACGAAAACATACCCACAGAGGATATGGTTATCTATAAAATTTTGGAATGCGCAGAAATGAATAAACTCATGCTAGAATTAAAAGATAAGGAGGCAACAGAATTTTACGAAACTTGGAATAAGTGTTATATTTGGCTAGAACAGAGAAAGAAAAAGACATAAGGATTGAATGTAAATAAAATGTAAATAAGAGGTAATAGAATAGTTAGAATGTACAGCACGGCTCTGTTAAAAGAAAAGAATTTTGTTTATATATGTATGGTTTGTTTTTGGTGTATGGTGTTTGGTGAAAAAATAAAAATTAAAAAAAAAATTATTCAGCTTCTCCTAAGGAAGTTTTGAGAGCCTAGCAAGAACTGCTGTAGAATGAGACAGCAAGGAACTGCTTCAGGCAAGGCTTCTTTTTATCAACCTTGCATAGTTATTATATTATGGAGGATAAGAGAACTGGGAGTTCATAGAAATTTAGTACAGTATTTTCAGGATTTTTTATTGCAAAATCCCTTGCTTTAAGTATTTAAGTATTTTAAGTGCTTTTATGTGAGAATCCACATAAAATCCAGTTCTGTTTGGAAAGCTGAATTTCTGTTTAAAAGTTCTGACTAATACTGTTGTTCTTTCTTTTAAAAAAAAAAGATTTTACTCAGGTGATACAGAATACAAAATTGTTGAGTCATCTGGCAATATGACCTCTAGTAAAATAGTTGATGAACTTTTCAAAGAAGCAAGAGAACATGGGGCAGTTCCTTTAGATGAAGTATCAAGAGCTTCAGGAGACTGCCATAAAGCTAAAGTGTGTATATACATTTTTCTAGAACATTTATTTTAATGCAAAAATATGCATGTTGAGATTTGATTCATCTTAAAATCATGCTTAAATTGTACTTAAAAGGGTAGGAATTTTGATAAATATTTCTAGAGAACAAGAATGGTGGTAAAGTTTACTGAAAAAAAAAATTTCTGCTTTTAATATTTCTGCCATACTTTAATAGCAATAAATAACTGCAAATGCTGGTATCATGGTCCTTTGTAAAACTTGATTGGTAAAATAGAAGTGTGGCTATCATTATTTTACTCATGAGAAAGTGCAAGATCATTACAATCTGGCATGGAACCCAGCATCATCACTGGTCCCATGGCATGGAAAGATGAAACCTCAAATTAGCTAGAAATTTATTTATATATAAATGAAATTAAAATCATATCAGTTAGCTTATATTTTTGTTTTATATAAAAGACCACACCCAGTCACCACATTTTATAGTCATGTTTGCTAATATATCTAAACATTGTTTGCATGTTTTTCCTTTGTTTAGCAATTCATACTTTGTATTAGTTTAACTGTAGAATATAAGCGTAAGTTTGATCTCTTAGCTATTCAGCAAACATCAGAACTTTTCCCTAGATTACTCTCCTAATTGCTAATCATTTTTGTTTCATAGAATCAAAGGATTAGGAAGTACTAATTCAACTCAGCACATTACAAACATCTCACTTTAGGAATCAGAGGTTTATTTGTCGATTTTTAGAACACAAAGCAATCATATACATAGTTAAACCCATTGCAAGGAGGACCAGCTTTGGACTAGCAGTCATAGCAGTGACGGCTAGGGCCAGTGGCCTCAAACCATGTCCAGACTCAATCTTTTATACCTTAACTCATCTTAAACCATAGGCAGATGGTCAGCAACCTTACACTTTCTGCTGACCATAACTTTAGTCATACCCATCTACATCTGAACCCACACCCATCAGCTACTTTCAGTTCCCCATTTCTTGCAGTTCCAGTCCTTATGTTCTAAATATACACTTGAGACCAGCAAGCTTAACAAAATCATATTGAGTAAAGTACAGTTGCAGTTTAGATTACAAATAGTTCCCCTGGACTGCAAAATTGAGCATAGCACAGACTTTGGTTCAATACTTTTTCCATGAGGCCTGATTTAGTTCACCTGGCTCTAAATCTTGCATAGAAACAATAGTCAATATTTTCATTTCCCAGAACACCATCCCAGATAAATCATTGTCAGAGCTTTGTTTGAGAGACCCATGAATTTTTCTACTGCCTAATAGTTCTTACAGTCAGCAAATTTCTTCTTATTTTGTATTTGGATCATTCTCTGTAAAGCTTCCATCTGTTGATTCTTATCTTATACTCAGGCACTAGCAAGAATAAATCCATACTCTCTTCCTAGCGACAGCCCTTTCAAGTATAGGAAGTTGCTCTCATGTCATTTCTTAGCTTTCTCTTCTGTTAGCTAAGCAAGCCTAGTTCTTTTAAATTGTCTTCAGAAGATTTAGCCTCACCATCTTTGTTACTCTTCTCTGCATTCCTTGCAGTATCTCAGTTTTTTAGTATTGTGGCAGTCAAACTGGACAAAGTACAAATAATCCTCAACTCGTGACCATTTGTTTAACAATGGTTTGGAATTATGACAACCTCAGAAAGGGTGTTTTATTGCCTGAAAAGCCCTTCTGGCCATTGCAAAACATTGCACTATCATCCCCTGATCATATGATTGCCATCTGGATGTTTGAGCTTATGACCAGTTCCCAAATGCCCTGCAATAATGTGATTGCCATTTGTAATTTTCTTGGCTGGCTTGCCCAGAAAGTACAGAAGCCAGCAGGGGAGGATGCAAGCTGGTGCTGCTGCCTACTGAGAGGAACAGTTCTTTTCCTCAGCCAAAGGAGAGCTGAACTTGGCAGGCAGCTCTTTCACTTTGTCCATTTAACAACCTGGGAGATAGCTTAATGATTGCAACCAGGAATGCTGGTCTTTTGGTCTTTGAACAAAGCAGAAACAAGGGCATCTCCCTGAACAATCACTTTGTTCAACGACCGAGATGCTGATCCCAGTTGTGATCATAAGTTGAGAGCTACCTGTGTACTAGACGTAATCTGACCACAGCATTTTAAATTACTCCTTTTTATCTAGTAGTTTCTAGAAGCAGATTGACAACTAGGGTCTCCGTTTATCAGTGAAACCACCAGTTATTTGTAATGAGTGTGCAAACTATGTTTTCAGATATTGTTTTAATTACAAAATATTTGATATGATATGTGGATCCAATCTACATTTATTGCATGAATTTCACATAATCGCATTTCTTTGGGGAAAGTATGACATTGTTCTGTCCAGTGCTTTTTTTGTTAAAAAAAAAAAAAGGTGCCGGAACTCACACACTTCATACAACCCACCTTGCCTACCTTGGGCTCCATCCCAAAAAGGTGCCGGAACTCCGTTCTGGGCGTTCTATGAGATAAAAAGCCCTGTCATAATTATAAGCTATCAAATTCAATAGTTGCTGGCCACAAAATATAGCCTTGGATATGTTTATCATTTAATAATGATAAGATGAACTCAGTTGATTTTTATTTTTGTTTATAGCAACTGAAGAAAATTGTTTCTAATTTACAGATTATTTGACTAAATAGTTTTCTTCAATTTCTAACAGTACCCAACATATATATTTTAAAAAACTGCAGTTAATAATAATTAAGAATCCATTCATAAACTGTGTATAAGTTGATGTTAAAAGTAAGTAGTCTTAATTATAATGCAGATCTCTATTTTAAATATTTTGTTAGTCATTTTCTGGAGGTGGATACAGATTGGGAGACTCTACTCGGAAGCATTCTGAATATATACATGGAGAAAATCAGTATGGGCAAGATGTAAGTAAAACTATGGTAAATAAAATTCCCTATTAAAAAAGAATCAATATGATTCTCTCAATGTAGACTTCACTTTAAGTTGTATCTACATACAAAAATATAAACTCTGTGGTTATTAAATATGTTTCTAATTTGGTTTAATGTATTTGTGCTTCTGTATTCTATATTAGAGAAGTGAAGACTTAAAACATGAATATGTGATCATCATAAAAAGAAAGCACAGAAAAATGTATTCTTCTAAATAAATGTATATTATTTTGCGTGTGACCTGACTACATGTTTTAAGTTAGAATCTTGGTTCTAGGTTGATACTTAAAATGTTCATTCTTCCCATTTCTCTCTGCCTGATCAAGAAGATCAGGAGATCAAGTAGAAAGGCCTTTTCTTTTGTTTACCATGGGAGAGGTGGTCCCTTTTCTGGATGCCTTTGGCTAATTGAAAATATAGTTTTATTCTGACTGAATACTGCTTTGCTAGGAAAGTGGTGTTTTAATACTGATAATATTTTACTTTATATTCCATAAAACAAAATGTATTATGAAGACTCACTATCTTGAATTTAGATAAATTAGGTAGATAATCTTTTAATATATTGAATAGCTTATTTTTATTTTATTGTTTTGATTTCTTACAACAAATAAACACATTTTATGGTCTTCACTTACATTTAGTATGCCTGGAGAATAGATATGGCAATATAGAGACCTGTTGTGCTATATTAGCAAGTTCTGCTCTAGGCTCTTCAGCACTAATTAATTGTCCCTATGTACGTCATGAATTCATATATGAACGTTATAATGCACTAAGGTTGAATTCAGTCTCCCACCTGTCCAGGTAGACATAGTCATGTCAAATGCCAGGACTAGCAGAAGGGAGGGCCATGATTCATTTAGAGGAAAGTGGGCCATGTAGTCTTCCTACATGAAGAGAATGTCTTGTGAAGGACAAAGTAGAAGCTACTGTTCCTAGTATTCTTGGATACAGAGTAGTTTGTCAAATAAGCACTTTTTCCAATTGGATAGGAAATATACTGAAAAAAAACTATCCACAGCAATAGCTAGTGATGCATTAAAAAGCAGAAGGGTGGCTAACATCATAAGGGAGAGCTTTTTACTAGAAATATTGTGCTCTAGTTCAGCAAGCTGCAATTTCTGCATTTCTGTACAGAGCTATTTGTTTTCCAATAGTTAGAAAGATTCTGAATTGGAACTATTGTATAGTTTTAAAGGATTGAGACGATCATTTTAAATTCAGTGCTATAATACTGAGAATCAGGTCAATATGTATTGGTAGAAACAATTTTGTCTTCAAAATCATAATTTATAAGTCATTATTATGATTTATCAATAGGTTGAGATCTTGCTTAAATTGTGGAGGAATGGCTTCAGCTTAGATGATGGAGAGCTGAGATCCTACACAGATCCAGTCAATGCTCAGTTTCTTGAATCTGTTAAAAGAGGGTAGGTTATAATATTAGTACAATAATACATTGGTATACATTTTCATTGCCTTGATATTTTTGTAGATTTTCTATTCATTGAGTAGGAGGTTGTGCTTATATTCTTCAAGATAGACTTGCTAATGAATCTGAGATATAGTAGATGCTCTGTCATAAGCAAGTCAGATGAAACTCAAAATAAAATGTAGACAATTTTTTTGCTGAATTAAAAGTATTTCCTAAAAAAAAAAAAATCCAAATGTGTTAAATGATGTTGGGAGATCAGTGTGGAAAATTACTATAAGGTCCCATGAAAATTTATTTATTATGAAATGTACAGTCCTTCCCAATTTTTGTACACTAAAGGGGTACACATAGTGTTTCTGATTCTATTTTCCCCACAACCACCCTTTGAGAGAAACTGACCTCTAATTTTAATTCAGAAAGTCCTCTAGTTCTCATGCTTAAGTGGGAATGATAACTTACGGTTTCTCAGTTTCTAGTTCAGCATTTTAAGCACTACATCAAGATATTTTTGCCACATGCCTTATGAAAACTGGAGAAATATTTAAGAGAGCTTCCTGATTCAGCAAGAATTTGCTTTTGCAAAAAGAAGCTTAAATAACTAAGTTAAAAAAAAAGATAAACGCAAAAGATGTCAAAATAGCTTCATTTAAAACATTCATTCCATAAAACCTTCTATTAGAAGTCACCTATTTACCTACCTACAAAATTAAATATAAAGTTATTGCTACAATGTTAATGAATTGATTATCTTTATTCTTATGAGAATCAGAAAAGTTTTTAAAGAATTTCTGGGGGAAAGAGATTTCATTTCTGCAGCACCAATTCACTAATGTCAAGTGGACTGTTCTCATTAATATGAAGGTTCAAAGAGGTGAATAAACTTTTAAGGTCAGGGAAATAATAAATATGTAAGAAAGAAAAAGTTATTTGCAACCAATTAGTATTTCTTTGATTTCCAAAGCAAATAAACAGATGATAATTGCTAAATAATTCTATTCCCTAGATTTGACCTGTGCGAATCATGCATATGTGATTTATAAAAACATCTTGATGGAGTACTTTTAATTTTACAAATATTTCAAAACTATATCTTTTGTTTCAAAGAACAATTAGATAGCACAATAAATTCCAAACTATGTTCAGCAGGAAATATGGGAGTTGTAATTAAGCATATCTGCTGACACAAGAAAAAGAATCATTTCAGAAAAGACGGCTCTCTCAAATCCCCCATATCTTTTGTTGTTCTTTCCAATTTAATGAAATATTGGAAATAAGTTATGTAAATAAATTATCTAAAACGTTTGTCAGAGACTAGAACCCACATATTGAGTGTGGTGAGCGAAGCAAACAACAGAAAGACCGAGTTCTACAATAGGCTGGAACTAGCAAAGAATTGAAGAAGAAAACATTCCAGAAAAAAAAATCCAAATGCCCTATGGGAGATATAGGAGAGCAGCTTGGAATGCTGTAATGTTTAATTCTTAACCCCCCAGGACAGAACTGCTATTAAGAGGTGGAAAGAATTCCAGAATTCATATCCTGTCTGGTTTCTCTAGGCACCTTTCCTGCCCTTCTCAGTGCACCTAGATCCAGATACACAAACACATATAACATAAAACAAGAGAAGAAGCTAGCTTAAACAAAAATGCAACATGTATAAAGACACCTTGACCATATCTAGACAGAAAATGAACACATATCAATAAACATGCCGAAGCAATGAATGGAAGGAGTGGGAACACATATTCTAGATGCACATATGCACACACAGACACATACACCCATTCAGAGGCAACACATGTCCATGCATCTATGGAGAAATATGTATGTTGGAAGTTTAGAACTATATGAATATAACAGGTTAGAGAAGAAAAAAAGTATCTCCTATGGGTCTGACTGTTAAAGAGGTTGGAAAGAATTCCAGACACTGGTGTCCATGCTTTCCCTATTTTATGGTCTCACTTCATGCAATTTGAAAATGTAATATTGATAATTTTACTACATTCTAGTTGTCATTTTTAGATTACAGCTTTTCCTTTGGTGTTTCTGAGACTTATTTATAGGTTTTTGTAATGGTGCTGAGGCAAGATAATAATTTCTGATGGGTACCAGAGTTTAGATAGGTATATATTGCATTTAATGACAGACAAAGGTGATGGTAGTGAAAGGAAAGGAGAGACCTCTGGTGCCAATGAAGCTGTTACTGGATATTAAGGATTTTGGCAGCAGTAGTGGTAAAAACATGAACAATTGGAGCTCCAGAATAGTTGGCAAGAAGCAGCCTTGTGGGAAGTAGAATATACTGATAGTAATCAAAGTCAGTATGGAAGCCATAGATGACACTGGAGATGGAAGTGACTAACTGGATAGGGAGACCAATTGCTTGGTGGCAGCAGCAGCACAGGAGGCGCTGCTAGGCAATGGATGTTGGATGCTGGTGATGGTAAGTGCTTGCTCAGTGATTAGTACTTGTGTAACAGCAGCAGTGGCATTTGGCTGCATATTGGTGGTAGTACTGACCTGGGTCCAGTTGGCTCAATGAGTTGAGGTACCAAGGTAACCCTTAGCATGTGGGACTGGGCTAATGGTCAAGTTGAGTGCTAGTCTGTTTCCTATGGTTTTTCCAAAATCCACTATGCTGGACAACTATGACATCTCTTCATGTATTATCAGGACCTCAAAGAAATAGACTATCAGCTATCTCCTCTAACTGCTCAGAGTTCCTCAGAAATATTCTTTTAACATCTGAATGAGACCACTGGGTGAGGATGAGTGAAGTCATCCATCAGCATGCTGTTGATACCCAGTTATATATCTCAATCCATCATGGATGTTGAGATTTTATCTCAGTGCTGTGGGCGTCTGGACCAGGAAGAACAGCCTTAGAATCAACTCTTTTAAGAACAATGGCTGTAGATTTTGGGGTCACCTGCCCATGGTGGATCTTAGGATTTTGCTAGACCCATTGCTTATGCTCAAAGAACAGGTAGCAATTATGCCTTGGAAGATCTTTGCATAAATCCATCTTGTGAATTAATTATGCCATTTTCTGGATTGGAAAACCATACTTATGCTGACAGAGCCTTGGTACATCTTACCTGGATCACTTCAATACATTTTACTTGGAGTTGCTCTTGAAGACCACTTGGAAGCTACAGGGATCCAACATGCAGTAGTGAGAGTAGTTATAGGTATACATTAATATACATGTAACCCTATTACTTTGTACTAGTTGCCCAGTAAGTGTAAAGATTCTGTTTGTCAGCTATAAAGCTTTTCATGGCGCAAAACCTGGCTATTGGCAGGATTGCCTGTCACTAGTTATGCTTCCTGTCCAGTAAGTCTGACAGGATTGGCATGCTCTCTGAATTGTCACTCAAGCAGTGTCATTTGACAGGACAAGGGCATTTCCTTCGAGGTCCAGATAGTTCTGACCCTGTCTGCCTTTCAGAAGATTCTAAAGATTTTGATCTTCCCCCAAACATTAATTCTGTATGCCATTATGAGTCCCTTGCCAAGTGGGCACCCATATAAATTAATAAATAATGAACAGTTTACTCTATTCTATAGAATATATATATATATATATATATATATATATATATATATATATATATATATATATATATATATATATATATATATATATATATATATATATATATATATATATATATATGTGTGTGTGTGTGTGTGTGTGTGTGTGTGTGTGTGTGTGTTTGTGTGTGTGTGTGTGTGTGTGTGTGTCAAGTGGTTATTTTTTAGATTGCACCCTGTAAACCCAAATATGGGAGGAAGAAATCATTCTTTCCTTTGCTTGTTTCAGCTCAACCCACAGCCATCTGCAAGCACAAATATATATATGTTTTTTTAAAATTGTTAACAAAGAAATAAGGGATTTCTGAGATAGCTATTTCGAGTTATTTAACTCTCTTCAGTATTATAAAGTATTATAAAGTATTATAAAGGAGAGTCTTTTATTTCGGAAAGCTGTCTTTTAGATTTATTTATTTGTCAAAAATTCAACTTTCGTCCTTTATTTTGGTCATTTAATTTTTGCTGTACAAATGATACCTGTTAATGCACAGCCTTTCACATTTATGTGGAAAATATGGAAACAGGATTCTCTTTTTAAAGTTAAATTTATATATACTTTTTCATTTTAGATAATTTTATTAGAATATATGTTTATGAAGTTTTTCTTGGTTTTGCTCTTGAATTTTTCTTTGTAAAGTTAAAAACATAAACAATTATCCTTTTTCTATCTTTATCAAGCTCTTTCAGATTTGTCTGTTTTTCAGGTTTGTCCTTTATTTTTTCCAAACAAATATGATATATATGCAAGGCTATAGAGAAGAGTGTATCTATTGAATAACATTTTTTGATAGAATGTTTCAGAAACAGTTGGGCAAAAACCAAATCACTTTTAACATTTCACTGTTCAACTTAGTCTATAGGTTTCCTCATTGTTGTTCTTTTTTCTGCTGCTAAGAGAGATTCCTGCTGAACTTCAACGACTAGTGCATGGAGGTCAAGTTAATTTAGATATGGAAGACCATCAAGAGCAGGAATATGTAAGACCTAGACTGAAGTTCAAAGCTTTCAGTGGAGAAGGTCAGAAACTTGGAAGGTTAGTTTCTTAAAAAAAAACACCCCAATATCATTTAAAAAGAAATTATACTGAAGTGTTATTAATTGCATTTGAAAGTAGGAGTTTGGAATATTGTGGTATGCAATTTCTGGGAGTTGCACTACTGATATATTTAAAAGTACTGTATTGGGGAAGAGTTATGTATGTTGTTTTTTGCATTTTTTCCCCCATGCCTTCAAATGAATCTTAACACACAGTGATTGCCTGGACAATTCACTGCAGTTTTTTTGGCAAGATTTTTTGGAAGTGGTTTTTCCATTGCCTGCTACATAAGACTGGGAGACAGTAAATGGCCCAAGCTGACTTCACGCTAAGGCGGGTCTCCCAGTTTCTAGTCTGAATGTTAATGTTTTCTTAAATTATTAAATATGGAACAAATAATATCAAGAACTTATCTCAGAAGTTAAAATAAAAACAGCTAAGTATAGTTCGTTAAATTGTTACTTTAGTGCTATGAAATTATCAAATTTTTTACATATATTTTATTAGAATTTCCAGACATGTCAAACCAATTAGTTGAGTGTTTATAAACAAACAAGATAAGGACTAAATATTCAGTCAAGGCAATTCTGCTCAAGGGCTTTTCCTAAAAGAGTAAATTTGCAAAGATGGTGTTTGCAATCTGCAAAATATTTTTACTCCTGCAAAAGACATGTTCTTTAAATTAAGTAAACAATAGTGCAATTTTATTCATAACATTTCAATAGTTTAGACAAGGAATAAGCAACATAATGCCCTCTAAATTTTCTTGATTCTGAATTTATCAGACAAAATGAGTGTGGTAATTTGAGTAATGCTGGCTGCTTCATTCTTGAACACTATACAAGTAGTCCTCAATTTATAACCATAATGGAGTCTGCCAGTTACAGTTGTAAATTGTGATGATCATCACATGACTGACCCTATTAAGACCAAGTGAACTCTGCAGTTGTTTAGCAAACTCATTGTTCACTATAGAACATTTTTACCAGAATCCAGAAGTAAACACCACATTCAGCAAAAAAAATATCATAAATCACCATCATGTGCCCATAGGACACATAGATTCAGGCCAGTTGTTGAGTTCTCACAACAAGGTCATGAGAATGAGGGTGGGGTGGCCATTGGAACTTTGGAATCAAATTGTAAGTACCTTTGGGAGTGTCTGTCATAATGTTCATTAAGTGACTGTTCATAAGTCAAGGACTACCTGTATGCTTCTGATCACATGATCAAGATCAAATATGCTAATAAGAAATTGGAAAGAATTCCAGAATCATGTCCTGTATCTTTTCCCTACCTCGTTTTATTTTCTTTTAGCCTTACTCCTGAGATTGTTAGCACACCTTCATCTCCAGAAGAAGAAAACAAACCTTTTCTTGATGCCACTATTCCAATAGATGCCACTGTACCAACAACTAAGATCCAGATTCGTCTAGCTGATGGCAGTCGTTTAATACAAAGATTTAATCAAACACATAGGTAAGTAAGATAATTTTCCTGCAGGATCTTGGAACTGAACAGATGATCTCCAGAATTCCTTCCAATATTCCATTTTATAATATCATAAAATTCTGTTGATCCAACAACTAAATTGTAAATCTTATTCATGCCAACAGGATTACAGATATACGAAATTTTATTGTCCAGTCTCGGCCTTTGTTTGCCACAACTGACTTTGTTCTTTTGACTACATTTCCACATAAAGAACTTACAGATGAAAGCCTGACATTACAAGAATCCGATATATTGAATACTGTGATATTACAACAGCTGAAATAAACTTTAAACCTATCAGTACAAGGTAGATTCTGGAATAGATAATGTTGCATGCTGATTTGCAAGATTGCTTCAAATAAATGAGGAAAAGACCAAAAGAATTCCATTGTTTTCCAGTTAAATATAGCAATTGACTTTTAAACCTGTTCAGTCTTCCAGTAACAATTTATCCAAATTGCAGGTCAAAAAGATTTGTTAAACAAATGTTGAATTTGTATTCTTCCTAGTTCAACTTTTGTGAATTCAAGTACTTTTAGGGAAGTGGGAGAGAAAACAGGGAGAGAAAAAAATATATTAATAGAAAATGTATAAAAATTTACATTTGGAATTTATAGGTATGCAGTGGGAGGAAGCTGTGTATACCAGGGGATTCATTTTCTGAAGATTTTTAAAAATTGAACTATAGAAGAACTTTTTACTATATCTTAGTCCCATTCTGTCACTTAGAAATATTTTGTTCATAGGATGTCTTTCACTTACCCAACATGATTTTAACACAATCTCATTATTGTGCTGCAAATTATTTTGTTTGCCCTATCATTCCCTTTTAATATCAGTTATTATTAACTGCCAGTTATTATTAACTTTTAAGTGCCAGATTGCAGAACAAAGTACTTTTTTTACTTTTATTCTGTAAACAGGTTTCCTGTTATCAAATGTGAACTCCTAACTTTTATGACTAAAAAGAGAAATATAATAAAATAATATTTATGATTTTTAAAGTCTGGTATAAGAGAAAATAGTGTGCTATGTTGTATTAAATATGTAATTGAGGACCAATGAATAAAATCACTTTGCAGTACCTCTTTTACACCTGGATTTGAATAACAGTGAGTCCTTAATATGAATCTTTCAACAACAAGTATGTTTGTTTTGAGTATGCAGATTAGCTTCCGTCACTGAAAATTATTGGTCATTGAACTATGGATATCATAAAGCATTTCTATTCCAGCTTAATTTTTATGGCTAGTTGCCTTTTCAAACCATTTTCCAAAAGCACAAATTTGCAAACTTCATAAATCCAAATTAAGGATTTTAGTGGTGTCCCAAATTTAACTTGTGCTTCTGGTTATATTCTGTTGTAAATAATAAAGAAGAAAATGTGCACACACAGGATGTACGGATTATCTTGGAATTTCATCCACAGGTGTAGAACACTGGATTAAGATTCTACTTGTAGCATTTTAAAGCATAGCATCAATTGATGTAAGGAAAAGAACAGAAATAAAACTTTTTTTAAAAAAAGGAGCGACCACAAATGCTTGGTTATCAAGGCAGAGCAAAATTTATCAACATAAAGGTCTACATACAAATTCCACTGTTCCCACTTGACTATAAAAATATCTGAAACTTAGATGACATGTGATAATCATTCTATATTTTAACTGTATTGCACTTATATCTTTTAATCACAATATATGAATCTTTTGTGAATAGACAGTTCATAGTATTATATCAATAATTATTTGACCAGCATAGTTTCATTTAAGATAATAAAAGTGTTATCAGATGTTAAGTATTTTCAGTGGCAGCTTTTCAGAGACTCTACTCATAACTCATTCGGAGGATAAAAGCCAATATATTTTTTCTCCTCCTTTTTAAGCTAGGTCAGTGGTGGCGAACCTATGGCACGGGTGCCAGAGGTGGCATTCAGAGCCCTCTCTGTGGGCACACGCGCCATCGCCCCAGTCCTAGGCCTTCATCTGGGTTTTATAAAACCTTTTTACTTTAGGCCTCCACCGCCGTATGCAAAAAAAAAAAAAAAAGGTTCAATCAGCCAATTTCAGCTTCTCATGGGGAAAAAAAAAGATCTTGCAAAGTTGGAATTGATTGATTGAACTTTTTAGTCCCACCCAGTCTGCTGTTACCACCCAGTGGGCCACGCCGACCCAATGGGCCACGCCGACCCAATGGGCCACACCCACCCGGCACTCGACGATGCATAAGTGGGTTTTGGGTTGCAGTTTGGGCACTCAGTCTCTAAAAGGTTTGCCATCACTGAGCTAGGTTTATGAAAAAATATTAAAAGATTTAAATATCTTTATAGTATTTTTTTTCTTCAATTTTGTGCCCAGGAATCCAAGTCTACCAATAAAAGAGGTTGCCTTTAAATGTAGGATGTAATGCTTGGCTGTAAATTTTAAGTAGGGTTAGCTCCAGATTTCTACAAGTTGTTTGTAATTGATTCAGACTACTTTAGTTTTTTTCAAAGACAAACATTTTTTAAAAATGAAAAGATGTTGAAATGAAAGCAAAATGTTGAAAGTAGAATATGTGCATGATTAAACTAAAAATAAATTAGCATTATGTTGTAATTAATAAAGAACATGTTTAAATTACAATTCTGTATATTTTCATATGTTTATTAATTTGAAAAACAGATTGGTTCAGTCTGCTCCTCTTAAATCAGGGTCAGAGAAGTTAATTCATAAGACAGTTAGAACTTTTAACTGATGTTGAAGACAGTGCATACTAAATTGGCATCTTTCAACTGGCCAGCTGATTTGCAATAGATATGAAAAACAAGAAGAAAATGATAGAAAACTCCTATTTGCTTCAGATACTTGGAGTTGCTTAGTAAGTTATTCACATTCATGCATTCATTCATTCAATCATTCATTTATCAAATTTATATGGCTACTTATCTCAGAAAAGTGACTTTGGGTGGCATATAACAAAATTTAAAACAAACAAAAAACAATTATTTTTAAAAAATTAAAAATTGCAAGTCTAAAAAAGAAAAGCAGATGTTAACAGCAATAATATAATGAAGCTACCTCAAGATCTCAAAAGTTTGCTGGAAAATCCAGATCTGATGACATAACCATTTCTGAGGAACTTCTAGAAAAACAAGAAAGATTGAACAAATCTCACTTGGGACGGAGGGTGGGGAGAGATATCTGTTATGTCCTAATATGTTCATTTTTTTTGTGCAAGGGGGAAAGCACCACAGCAGAGAAAATCCATCATCGGGAGCCTGCTAATGGTAGTTGTGACAGACAGGGCATGTAGCAGGCCTCTTCTGCCTGAATTGATAGGATGAGCTTATGTAATCAGGACAGGTAGTCACTCAGATAAATCATCACATGCCATGAATCACTTTAAAGGTCAAAATCAGCACCTTGATTTAGAATCAGATACAGACTGATAATCAGTGTGGCTCACAGAGTAGAAGTGTAATGTGCTGTTCTAGAAGAATAGATAAATGCGATGCCACTACATTTTGCACCATCTGAAGCTTCTCTTCAGAGGCAATCCAATGCCTACACTAATTAAGAAGAACGTTGCTCTGTGATTCTTTGATTGCGGGTACAACTTTCTGCCTGCTTCAGTGACTTGCCACTTATCCTAGGGCAAAGATTACCCCCCCTTGGGAAGATCATTCCCCAAGAGCCAAAAATAGGAGCTGATGTGGAGTTGCCAAGAAGTAAGAGACCAAAGAGTCTGGTTGGCATTTGGTTAAGAAAAATCATATCTGAGAGGCTACAGTATAATGTAAATTTTTCGCAAAAGAACTTGTTTATCAGTTATGTCCTAATATGTTCATTTTTTTGTGCAAATGAGAATTTACAGGTATACAAGAATAACTGAAGATGGCAATAAGTCCAAAATAATAATGACTATAAGTACAGCAAAAAATGAATAAATTATCCACATACTCTGCCTGATAATATACTGTATATTGAAAAATAAATCCTCAGAGTGAAGCTTAATCTCTGGTGTTCACAGGGACATATCTCTGTAGCAGACAACAATATAGAAGGAATTTCCTAATGCTATCTTCAAGGATGGTTTTCAAGTTTAACCCATAGCAGTGGTATTCCCTGAAAAATACCATTGCTCATTACTTTTACCTCAGGATTTTTGGTTAAGGATCATAAAAGATTGTACTAATACTGAGATGAATAATATGTTATAGACTAGAAACTGTGGATAGACTATAGAAAAGAGAAACACCAATCAAATAAATTGTAACAGGCGTATAGTTGAGGCTTGATGTGAGGAATGAAAAATGCCTACCAAACCAGACATTTATAAAGATTAACACTTAGTGATGTATACCAGGTGCTATGAAGATTGATGCATACTATGATTTCATGTTCAATGCTGATTGTATGAATGTAGACAGACCATATATAAGAGCTGTATTTTCAGGTCTTATGAGGACAGCTTATTAATATGAGCCCAGATTTAATGTTGATTGCTTTAATATTGGAAAAGCGTACTGAATTTCTACCTCAGGATACTGAATTTCTACCTCAGGACCTTTTGTTAGGGATCATAAAAGATTGCACTACTACTGAGATGAATTTACGAGTTGTATTGCAGGATATATGATGATTGCTTTTTAATATGAACTTATGTTTAATGTTGATGGTTTTAATAAAATAATTAAAAAAAAAAAGAAGAAGGCCTGACCCTACTTAGCTTCCTAGCTGAGGCAAAGTTGGCCAGGTGCTGTCATCGCCAAGATCAATATACTAGCTTTTTTGCACTCATGTCAGAAGCATCCAGGCGATTCTGGGTTAAAGGATTAGTCGGTGACATCACTGTTGCCTGGGGGATGCACAGTTGGAAGCCTCTTTTATTCTCCAGCAGGAGCTGGAGTAAAGGATAGCAGCTCAATCCCACTCCACAGCAGTAAAGCTTGCTAACCTCCAACCCAGCATCCTGATCATGCAAGCCATCAAGCTTCTAATATACCAGCTGTCATTAAGCTTCTGAAAAAGTTATCTAGATTAATCTTGTGAATTATTCAATGTTTATCATTTAACAAAAGGCAACTTTACCTCTAACTTCCTACTAATAGTTAACTAGTGGAATAGTTGGAATAATAGTTATTCCAACTCAACTCAAAATATATAAAAATGTGATACATTTTCAGTTTCAATATAAGATTGTTACTTATTTCTGTTTTGCCAGTGCATGTTTGGGTTTCCGTATTAATCAAAAAGCCAATACAAGGAAGATATTATGAAATAAATTAGATATTATCCCACTGAATTACAGTTATTTTGTTTTATTTTGAACTGATTCAGTCCATCAGTTAATCATAAATTTGAAATGATTCCATTCACAATAATGGAAAAAGGTTGGTTTATATTCAAGCATTCTGATTTATCTCATGTCTAGTTTATAACCATAATAAATAATAAACCTATCCAACATGGAAGCTGTTTCAACCTTTAGTCCAGGGGTTCTCAACCTTGGCAACTTTAAGACTTTGTAAGCTTTGCTGGCTGAGGAATTCTGGGAGTTGAAGTCCACAAGTCTTAAAGTTGCCAAGGTTGAGAACCCCTGCTTTAGTCCGTGTGAATGTATATAAACTATTTATCACACTATTGTGTAATACAAGATAATGTAGACTGACACATTGGATACTACAACTTGAACTTTTATTGTCATTGGACAAAGTCCAATGATTGAATATCCATCTTACATAAAATCTAATTTTGACTAAAATTAGATATCGTCTGTGAATTAGAACCAAGAAGCATAAGGCTTTATTGATAATTATTTTCTAGTGATACTTCAATTAAATTAGCAATAGTACTTAGACTTATATACCACTTCACAGTGCTTTACAGCCTCTCTAAACAGTTTACAGACCCAGCATATTGCCCCAAACAATCTGGGTTCTCATTTTACCAACCTCGGAAGGATGGAAGGCTAAGTCGACCTTAAGCTCAAATTCGAACTCCTGGCAATGGGCAGAGTTAGTCTGCAATACTGCATTCTAACCACAGTACTACCACTATTCCCATTAAATACTTAGCAAATGCAATTATAATAACTTAAATATCTTTATTATAGTATTACAATACCCATAATGTATACTAGTTTATAATATTTTCAGTAAAATAAATTTACTTCATAGATCCTGCTGTTTAGTTGTTCAAAGCAACTATTAATCATGAGATTGTCATTGTACTAGCTTGTCTTGACTGATATTGAAAAAAATTAAGCAACAACAGGTCTTGTGAGTACTTAGGTGAAAGAACATCAGGGCATCCCATGTAGATTAAGGTTAGGAAATATTTTCTAAAAATTCAAAAGCAATGAACTTCTATATTTGTTCTAAGGAAAGAACATCAATTTGGGAGCGAAGAAAACTCAAGAGAATTTTTATATTGGTTTCTTGTTCTAACTAACATGGACAGAAGCAGCTGATTCTAATGGTGGAAAGTCCATGAATAAAAACACGAAATAATAATAAATACAAATATCCTTTCAATCTAAAATGTGTTGTCTAAGATACTTGTAAAAGGACATATCCAAGAAATGCTGGCAGGAAAGATCTAAAAATCACATATTGTGAAGATCTAATATTCAGGAAATTTGTCTAATTGCAGTGTTCCTCCTGCATTTTTATTTTAAAGGCAATTCATAATCCCAGGAGTTTAATTCTCAAAACTGCTGCAATAAAGTACATATTCAAAAAAATGTATTCAAGGATTAAAAGGCCACGGTGAACAAAAAAAAATCCCCTTTCAGAGGAGACTGTCTGCCTCAAACTACAGGATCCTTTTTTCTGCTTCTCTTCCGTTCAAAGCCAGTGGAGGGGAAGAACATTTTAGCCCAAACTGCATACGGCACTGGGTCAGGGATGCTTCAGTGCAGGCATGAACAAAGACATGCTCCTTCTTATATAGTTTATGTAAGGTTTGAGGCAGTTCTGATGCTTGATAAACGTTATTTCTTCCCACTTACCCCCATGCTCCTATTTGCCTGCTTCCCTCTCTTTTGTGATATTGCCACTGATGGAAAATGTGTGTTTCTGGAAGCCAGTGCCCATAAAGCTCCATAGTTTACTTTTATACTGAGAGGTCTCTTATCTTTGGGCCAGTCATCATCTTTCAGTTTAAGTTATCTCACAAGGGGGTGGGAGATACAGTAGCACAGAAAAAACAGAAGCGTGTTGACTTGAGTGCCAGTAAGAATGGGAAAGCATATTAACATCAATGGCTCAGCAAACTGGATTATAGTTTCAGATACTGAACCACCTTTATTGCTCTGTATGTGAAAGATACAACATTTCTCCTTATTGTCGTCCTCCTTCAAAATACGGACTTTTGCAGAGAACTTCTTTGGAATTTATGTTTGAATTTTAACTATTATAGACAAACAGCTAGTGGAAGTCCGACACTGAACGGCATTCAAAATGATTCCATTCTGCAATAGTTTTGTCACAGCTGCTGTTTGGAAGATTTTCAGATTCAGAGGATTGTTGTTGTTTTTGTTGTTGTTGCAAATTATAAGTTACTATAAGTGGGATTGTTCTTAAAACTTCCTTCAGTTAACTTTAAATAAGCAACAGTTCCTACTGTTATGGCAGGTAGATAAAAAAAATCTAAAACAGGAAATAAATAATTCTGAGACCTTTTATAGTCCAATCTAATGGAGTTGCAAAAGCTGCAGGACAGATAACTTGCTTAATAGTAAATCAAACTTTCTGTTCCTAGCTTAATAGTTAATGGAGACTCAAAATACTTACACTGACTAATGTATTCTCTCTGCATTGAGACCTTGTGGACATAAGATGAGAGATATTTTTAAAATCAAATGAGCATTAATAGAAGAAAATATTTGTAGTTCAGGATTGAACTGTGGAGTCCTTGGTGCTCTGTCAGCTTGGTTGTTTTCTTACAGACATTTCACTACCTAGCTACCGTAGGTAACATCATTAAAGCTAGAACTCTGAGAGAGCAAACTCCACTCCGTTCTAGCATTGACGACGTTACCTACAGTAATTACATAATGAAATGATTGCAAGAAAACAATCAAACTCAGAGAGCACCAAGGACTCAACAAATGAACATTTTTATCAAATAATATATATCTTTTAATGTTCAAAATTTAAAATTGAGGCTGCAAAAATATTTTTTAAAATACATTAGAAACATCAAATAGGTTTCCTTTCAGTGAATGTAGTAATTTTCCCCTTAAAAATATCACTTCAGGTATAACTTTGGCTCAAGAGGCCTCAGGCAAGGCTTCAGGAATCATTCTTGTGCATCTTTGATTTCAAAGTACAGCAATATTGTTGTCCTGAAATTTCCTCATTTCCCTGATATGTTTAATGTCTATACCTCATCTGATTAAAATAATCAAGGTCTCTATATTGTTCTGATTTAATGCAATGTTTCTAGTTTGGTGATCTATTTGGTCATCCCACTATTTGATGAAAAAAATCACTTCAGTTATCTAAAGATTCAAGGATAATTGATTGCATATTTTGCTGTATTAGAGATTAAAGTTGCCTATTCTATCGAAAATCCTTGACTGATGCCGGTCAAGGCTATATACTCAAGGCCGAACTCTTAAGGCTAAGTCCTGATCAAATAATCACTCTATTACATGGAGCTTTATATATAGCCTTAGGCTCAAGCTACATTGATACACAGTTAATCTCTCTGTTTCAGTTGTCCATTCATAAACAGAATTAGGGGAAAAAGCATTCTATCTATACCACTAAACTATGGAATCCTCTGCCATTAGACATAATGATGGCTACATTTTTAAACTCTTTTCAAAGGAGACTGGTCAAATTTAGTTGGACTAGTAACAGCTGTTAGTCCGTGCGGATCTGGATGGGGAAGAACGGTCTCAAGCTCAACCCCTCCAAGACCGAGTGGCTGTGGTTACCGTCGTCCTGGTACAACCAGCTGACTCCATCGCTGTCTATCGGGGGCGAGTCAGTGGCCCCCACAGGAAGGGCTCGCAACTTGGGAGTCCTCCTAGATTCACGGCTGTCCCTTGAGGACCATCTGACGGCCGTAGCCGGGAGGATGTTTTACCAGATTCGTCTGGTACGCCAGTTGCTCCCCTTCCTAGATAAGGACGCGCTACGCACGGTCACCCATGCCTTCGTCACTTCCAGACTGGACTATTGTAATGCTCTCTACATGGGGCTCCCCTTGAAGTGTACGCGGAGGCTTCAACTGGCACAGAATGCGGCTGCGTGGGTGGTAGTGGGGGCACCCTGGCGGGCACAAATGGCCCCCATCCTGCGTGAGCTGCACTGGTTGCTGGTGGCTTTCCAGGTGCGCTTCAAGGTACTGGTTACCACTTTTAAAGCGCTCCATGGCATAGGACCCAGTTATTTACAAGATCGCCTTCTGCCAGTAAATACCTCCCATCGACCAGTTCGCTCCCACAGAGAGGGCCTCCTCAGGGTGCCATCGGCTAAGCAGTGTTGGCTGGTGGCGCCCAGGGGGAGAGCCTTTTCTGTGGGGGCACCGACGATGTGGAACGAGCTCCCCCCTGAACTCCGGACGTGTCATGATCTCCGCACCTTCAGAAGAGAGTTGAAGACTCATCTCTTCAATCAAGCCGGCCTGGCCTAGATCTCCTCGGGTTTTAAATTTTTAAACAAGGCTGTTCGGGTTTTAGAATTGGGTTTTTTAACAGGTTTTTAGAAACAGCCTTGTATTTATTTAATTTAATTTAATTTTAAATATTTATTGTTTTATATGTTTTTATTGGGTTGTAAACCGCCCCGAGTCCTACGGGAGAGGGGCGGTATAGAAATTTAATAAATATAATATAATATGTGCATTTACAATTTTTGAATTCAAGGTAAAATATTTGAAATATCTATATTTCACACATCCTTGCTGATAAGTTTCCTAAATAGAGACACACATAAAAAGGTAGAGTTTTGAAGGCACCATCTTAACGTTTGGGATCATTTTTTAACTTTCTTTGGACATCCTTGCTTTAACCTGCTCCAGCCTCAGGTCTCTTTTTATTCTTCTGGGCCTTCTTTTCCATCACACTATGAAATATATAAATTAATAACCAGCTGGAAATGAAAACCTCTTTGATGCTTGTCAGATCAGGAGCAGCCAGGAAAGGTTCCTCATAGCAAATTCATACTAATTTAAGCCCAGAGCAGTAGACAGCATGTTAGCTGAGCAAAACAGGATAGACAATTTTCTGTTATTTTGCCTTGAAGGCCATTGTTGAATATTTTAGGGCTGCATTTCAGCGGCAATGTGTCTATGGTTAAGGGGAAAGCAGCATGTCCAGAGTGAAAAATCCACTCTCTATTAATATACCGAGTGTTAGAATTAATAACTTCTGTGTTGAAAAAAGCATTTGGAAAAGCTATGGAAAAAGTCAGGACACAAGGGGTTGTTTTTTTTTAACCCATACTGTAAAATGAACCAAAATAGGATTAGTGGTATAGAACTTGGTAAAATGAATAGGATACTTTGGAAGAAAAAAAAACAGTATAAAAAGAACATTAAAATAAAACTAATTTTCAAATTTGGAGGAAGACCAGGAATGGCATTCTTGGGATAAAACATTTTGTGTATGAAAAATGGTACTGAATCACACATTCATCAAATGTTTAAAGGAAATTAAAAAAAATCTGCATCTAGACAACTCCCTAAAATAGCAGATTAGATCTACTATGACCATAATAATTTAGATATTATAGATGTTAAGTGTATGTTATTTCTATCAATTTGCACCATCTGTGTATTGGTGTATGTACTGAAATGACATAATTTGCAAATTTTTGCATCAGTTTAAATAATTATGCAAATGTTATAAATAAATCTGAATATCATATGTTAAGATTGAATGGACACTTCCTTACCCTTTATATGAAGTTTATACTAAGAGCATGCATTGTGCTGTTCCCTTTAGCAGTAAGCAGTATTACAAAGCACAGAAAACATACAGTAGTAGGCAAAATAATTCAAAGAATGGGATAAGAAGGAAAAACCAGCTAAATAAAAGGGAGAATTTTCCATCAGGACATTAGTAGTTAAATCATATATAAGAGACAATATTGTGGGAAGAGATGGTTTTGATTTCCTTTAAATAAGCTGTTGAAATATTTAAATCAAAAGTAAACCTATTTATATATTCTTATGTAGACAAAAATACTATTGATGAAATTGGCTCTAAGAAGCAATTTATGGATGTAAAGCTAAGTGATGCTTCGCTCCTTGATCAGTTTCCATCTGTTGTTTCTTGTCCTGCCCTCTGGTGCTTTGGAGAATAGGTTGACGCTTTCTTGTTTATGGCAACCCTGTAGATACTGGAAAACAGCTATCATGTCAACCCGTCTTTTCATTAAACATTGCTTATTAATTACTTCATTAATATGATCTTTTGCTAGATGCAGGATCTTGAGTGATCTGGGATATAGTTTTGAACAGTGTTGACCCTAATCTTTAAAACCTTTGCCCCAGTGAGCTATGATCTATACCCACAGATGACAACTTAATACTGTCCACTAACACCCCGAGAGGTAGATATTAGCCTCCATAATTGAGTCAAAGCTTCCTAAGCAAGTAGGTGAACCTTGGGTACCTGGGCATAATAGAGATGGTACCCAATCCAAATTTGGAATTCATCTCACACAAAATAGAAGGTATTCAAGTATCAGTCTATTTGTGAATATTTCTATTTTTTATTTAAAAGCACAAACTTCACTCTGAAAAAACCTGAGATTATCACCTCTAACTTTCCTTTACCCATGCTTGTCTGCAACATTCCTTAATGCACTACTGTTTCTATGCAACTTTTTCTAATGTAGGCTTTCATTCTTTCTGCATTTTTCTATGCAGTTTTTAAATGACTATTGCAAGTATTCCTCTTATAAGTTTCTTCTATTGACCATTCTGAGATGCATCTTTTAAAATATCCCCTTACTCATTTATTTTTCCCTTACTCCTTCTATTTTGGTTTACTCATTTCTTTCTCCCCACTTTTTCATTTAGCTCATCACAAACCTACGACACTGCCCTTTTCCCAGCAAAATTGCTTGTATGATTTTGGAAGTCTATAATTTTCTGACGGCAATGCATAAATTGAGCATATGTTTCCGTCACTTAGCCACTGGGGCTGCTTTAGGAAACCATGTTTGCTTCTATTACTCTCAGGGCTTTGCCAGGATTGTTCCTATATACCTTTTGTGCTTGACAGTGCTATTTTGGCTACATATGTTCTCCTTGTAAAGTTGAGAAATATATTTATATATTTTTAACCCCATAATCAATATGTATCTTATAATTTATATACTTTTAAATTTTTCGGGTGCATTAATGTAACTTTTTCCTTCTCTTCTCTCTCTCTCTCTCTCTCTCTCTCTCTCTCTCTCTCTCTCTCTCTCTCTCTCTCTCTCTCTCTCTCTCTCTCTCTCTCTCTCTCTCTCTCTCTCCCATTCCTTTCATTGGTTATAATCATTATACTAAAAGAACGTTCTGTTTAGGATATCTGTCAAAAGATACTCATTCTTTCTATAGTGATCTGGGATCCAAATGCAGCTCTGTACTCAGTTAATGAGAGATAATCTCTCTACTTAAAATTTATTAATTTTGTTTGAACAAAAGTAAATTATATGTTTTGTATCAATTTTATAACAATATTTTAAGGACTAGATGTATAGAATCACTGACCAAATAAATAATATTGAAGGAGCTCATACTTGTTTGTCTAGAGCAGACATGTCAAACACAAGGCCCAGGGACCGGATGCGGCCCGCGAAGTGGTTTCATGTGGCCCGCGAAACCATCCTGGAAACATTGAGGGAACAGCCCCCTCTGCCTTGGCCCTGGCCCAATGTACAATTTTGTGTTGGCTATCTATGCTGAAACGCATTTAGTCTTAGCTCCACAAGGCCGTCTGGAAACAGCGAGGAACCAGCCCCTGCCACGTCGGCCCTGCCCCCTGGGTGCATGCTGGAGAGGTGTCACCCTTTGTGAGGAATGAAGAAATGCACCATCGCCTGGAAGTGGCCAGCCTACTTCACCTTTACAGCTTGATGGGCTCCAGGGGAGGGGTTTGGGCAGGCAGCGGGGCACTCTCCTCACAGTGCCAAAGGCTGAGCTGAGCGGCACAAATCCAAAAAGAAATGTGAGGCCGCCCAGCCCCCAGCCTGTCCGATTTTGGCAGGCAGCAGGGCCCTCTCCTCATAGCGCCAAGAGCTGAGCCAGGGGGTGTGAATCTGATGAGAAGTGCAATGCTGCCTAGCCCCCAATCTGCCCAGTTTCAGCAGGCAGCAAGGTGCAAAGCTGACGAGCTTCGCACTGCCCGGCTCAACTTTTCGGCACTGTGAGGAAAGTGCCCCGCTGCCTGCCAAGACTAGGCAGGCTGGGGGCTGGGCGGCATTGCACAGGTAATGTTGACTCTCATGCTGCTCATGGCATCCCCTCTCCCAGAGCCCACCAAGCCAGATATGTGAAGTAGGTGAGGGCCATGTGCTGGCTACTTCCAGGTGATGGTGCATTTCTTCATTCCTCACGAAGGGTGATACCTCCCCAGCTGCGTTTCTTGCCTGTTTTTCTCCCTCCCTCCTCTCAGATATTTTTCCACCACTCTGTACTTAGCATGGAAGGAAGGAAAGAAGGAAAGAAGGAGAGGGAGCATCTGAGGGAACTCCTGCCTTAGTTCTGCCCTGCTGTCCTTTCACCATCCCTTGCTCCCTCCTCCTGGCCTATGCTAGGGATCTCTCATCCTATTGCTAAGAAAGCTTTGGATACAAAGCTGGGTCTACTCCCATGGAGAGGGAATGCCCCCCCTCTGACTTTGACCTTGTACCATCATGAGCAACTTGGCTAAGGAGAGCAAGTACAGCAGCAGCAGCCCTGAAGAGGAGATAAGTGCAGCTGGGCACCCCCTTGGGGAAACGAGGCTGAGCTTGGTGCTGCGGGTGCTCAAGGGCCAGGCTGGGCATTTGACCTTTGTTGCCCAGGGCTCTGGGCAGCCTGCACCACCATCCAGCCCCTCCCACATGGCCTGAGAGGAACAGTGAGGCTACTCCAGTGGACCATGCCTTGGCCCTTGCCCTGGTCCCACCCTCTTCTGCAGAGACCCTCAGATCTGTCCCACTCCTGCCCAGGCCCCCACAGGCACCATTGATGCAAATGAAGTAGATCTGGCCATGCCCACCCAGTAGGCCACACCCATTCCATCCACGTCCACCAAGCAGGCTACACTCACCCGGCCTCCCAAGGGCAACCGCAATGCTGATACGGCCCTCAATGAAATTGAGTTTGATACCCCTGGTCTAGAGTGTAGGAAACAATATAAAAATAACATGTTCATAGTGTATAAACACATCTTGCTAGTCCATTATAAAACCTATTCTTCAGTTTTGTTGAATAAAAATCTGTTTGAAGAGTAAGACCAAACACAATTAAATCTCTGATATAACAGTTTCAATGCTCATTAAGCATTATGCTATTATCAACACTAACCTTTTGTTTGCAGATTTTTCTGTTTGTGTGGGGGAGTTGTTTTTCTTCTATCCATGAATTTCCAAATCTCTTAAATGTTTTCTAGAAGTCTTTTCCAAGAAATGTTTACTTTAGATACAGATAAATTGGCTAAGGTTCTATAGAGTAAGCTGGCAATAGGTTGTTCCAGGTATTCTACAGGGATAATGAAGATTCCATTTTGTGTTTACAGTGTTGAAGTGGTAAAGTCCATGGGGTTTGAAGATGGATTGTGCAGTGTAAAGAACCCATTTCAAGAAATATGATGATTTGAATGACAATAGATTTGTATGGAAAACACTTATCTGTTTTAAATTATTGTATATTTTAAAAATAAAGTATAAATTTAGAAAGACAATTATAATGCTAGAAATATTAGCATAACATAATAATACAGCCGGACATATTTTAATCTGCCACTATTTTTTTTTTTGTGGAAGAGTACATATCCGTGGTGGCAAACCTATGGCACGCGTGCCACAGGCAGCACGCGGAGCAGTCTCTGGTGGCACGCAAGCCATTGTTGGGCCAAGCTGCTCCGTTCTCTTCTCCGCGCATGCGCAGTCTGGGAATAGGCAAGAGGCTATAAAAGGAGCAACTTTCTGTGGAAGCAGCATTTGCTGCAGACAGCTTGAGAGCGAGCACGGGTCAGAGCAGACAGCGAGCGAGTGAGCAAGCACAAGCCGACAGCTTGGTGGCCATGCCAACTCGGTAGCCATGCCCACCCAGCACCTGGTGATGCATAAGAGGATTTTGGGTTGCAGTTTGGGCACTAGGTCTCTAAAAGGTTCACTACCATTGGTGAACATATCATATTTAACATATCCAAAATATGTAAGGAATCAGATTAGGGAAAGTAATATTTATTTATTTTATTTATTAAATTGATATGCTGCCCATGTCCCTTATTAGGTGACTCTGTCTGGCTAGAAGCCTTCAGAAAGTCTGCAATCCTAACATAAATTGAGCATTTCTTTACCTATTGTCTCCTTATATGTGTATGGTATTAAAGACAGAGATAAAAATCTTTATATTCTTAAATTGTATGGTATATGATATATAATATATCACATAGTAATTCCAAATTCATAAGTGAGTCAGTATTCTGAATCCATCTCTTAGTTGATGAGAAGTGAGCAAAGAATATTGAGATTTATATGGCAAGGGAAGAAAGAATGAATTAAAACTAAATTGTTACAAGAAATCAAAGACAGGGGGGGTTTGGACTTCTGGATTGGAGACTTTATTATCAAGTAGCCATCTTGCTTTGACATAAAGAATGGTAATTACCTTTCTTACACTAGCAGAGAATGCTGCATGTGGCATAGATAAGACTGAGGCTGTAATCAACTTTCTCTATTCTAAAAAGCTGTGACAGGTGGCACAATTCAGTATCTATGACCAGAGCATAAAGTAGATTATGACTTGGAATTTAGGATCAGTGTATGGTAAAGAGCAGGAATAAAATTATTGGAAGAAAAAAAATATTGGTTCAGTTAATAAAAATAAAAACAGTGTTTTAGATCTGAATGAAGATAATCTTGTGCAATTGTGCATTGATGTAGAAGGGAAGCTGAATTATAATTATAAATGAAAGAAATCAAATGTAGTGTATGTCAGAAAGTACGAATTGATGCCATCTAGATCAGTGATCCCCAACCCTTCTGGCTCCACAAATCAGCAGCAGCAGCAGCAGCAGCAGTGGCAAGGATGATTTTGCATGCACAACCTAGCTCTCGTGCATGTGTAAATGAAGCTTTGTGAACTCGCACACTGCTTGCACTGCCCAGTTCCCAATGTGCTGTGGACCAGTACAGGTCCTTAGCTTGGGCCTTGGGTACCTCTGAGCTAGATTGTTCCTATAGTGTATGATAGTAGAAATTCATATGTTGATAATTACATCTTATGCTGCAGTAACTGATAACAGAGAAGGCAGAATACAGAAAGAGACTAATCTTTGGAAGACTGAAGAACAACTGAAAAGAATGACTGTCATTGAGAAATATCAGCTTGTTTCAAATCTGTGGTTTACACACCAGTCCATCCATGCATATACATAAAATAGTAATGAATCAATAAAGTATGTTTAATTTGGTTCCTTATGAATTAGTGAAACATAATGGTAAAAGGTTCTGAATGTGGGTCAAATCATATTTCGGCAGCTTTGGGGGGGCTCTTAAGAAAAATGGACAAGGAAGAAAAAGAAAGAAATGAAAGAATGGAAATGAAAGATGTATGGTTGGAAGAGAAAGTACAGCTCTTGTCTCAAAAAAAATAAAAAATAAAAGATAGATTAATCTCCCAACACAATGACTAGAAAGAGGATGTAGGTACTGCTTAGAACAGAGTAAAATAACTTAAGTCTCCATCAGTGGAAATATTTTAAAAAGATGCTTGGTAGAATAACAAAATTTAAATTGGTTGTGGATGAGAAAAAAAATCAGTTGAGAAACTATTTTTGAAAAAACACGAGGAAAGAAACAAATAGTTTAATGTGGTGTGTCAACGCTGCAAATACTGTATATTCTTGCTTTGACAATATGCAGAACTGTCTGGTATTTTTAGAGTTAATGCAGAGCAGAAGAGGGTAAAGGGAAAGAGAGAGGAAGGAAACCTTTGACCTTCATACTAATTGGATAACTGTGATATATGACAGCTAATTTGGGGAGGGAACATGCTGATAATTTAATTGCTCAGGGGAAGATAATTTAGATCTTGGCATACCTCCGTTATGCCTGTGCCGACATTTTGTAACAATAAAAGACTTTTAGGAAAATCAATGCCTGGAAGTTCTTTGAAGTGTTTCATTAGCCGGAACCATAACATGGTGTTTTTCAAACTTGATAATTTTAAAATGTGTGGACTTCAGAATCTCCCAACCAGCATGCTGGGGGTTGAAATACACTCATCTTAAAATGACCAAGTTGAAAAACACTGGTTTAATATGTATAGATAGAAAAGATAATTGCAAAGAATGCAGTAAAGAAAGCAAAATACATATAAATTGAAAACGCAGGGATAGAAATGTATAGGATACATGCATAGCCATGGTGTTGGCATAACCTCTACTCAGCTATATTTTCTTTTCTCTTTGTTCATGCCTTTGTCTTCTTTCACCTTATTCATTCTTACTAGTTTTCTGCATTCATCTAATTTTGCCTTCTCCAAAGAGAGGCAGAAAAAAAAGATTCCCTAGCTACTTTCTCCATGCCATGTGTAATTTTATTCTGTATACTTCTATCTTTTTTCAGTTATCCTTTTTCCATGTTAAAAGTTCTTTGCCTAACTTCTGTGCATTTGCTTATAGAAAATACTCAATTGAAGGTAGACACTATTTTCAAAACTATGTTCCCTCACCCTGACTCTAAGATAGGTGACACATGTGGATGGGATTTCTCCTTGCATTGATTTAACAGTTGTTAGACTAAGAAAAGGAACTTGGCAAGGTATGTAGTAATATTAATTTTTAAAAAAATGTGACATGAATCCATTTGCTGGCCTGAAGGATGAATTCTTATTATTTCTTTTCACTACTCATGTTAAAAAGTCTTTGCCTGCTTGTTTTGAAGGTTATTATAAGTTAAATAAATAGCACAGCCAGTATTCTGTTTGATGTATTAGGAAACTTGTGTAGTTTTGCTGACCATGTCAGAGAAAGAATAAAATAGTGTGAGGTTATTTTGGTCTATCAGTAAGTAAACTGACAGTGACCTTCTATTTGCTCATGACCCAGAATTCTTATTTCCCCCCCTGAAATTTTCCTCTCAATATTTTTTAGATGTTACATATTGAGCAGATTTTGGTTGGTTCTATAATAGGAGATGTCATCACCATTGAAAATTCTATGAGCTGAAGAATAAGAAAACAGTCTTAAAGCTTTCCAGAATGAATAAAATATTTTATTGAAGAAAATAAAATCTATACACAGTAGTTATATAGAAATAAACAAAAATCCACAACACCCAGACCTTCATTTGGGATGATGTTAAGATCAGAGTCTACAAAAGCAATAAGGAAAGCTGGACCACCCTTGCCTGAAAAAAATATTCATACTCATCTGGTATTAGGATGAGTTTTGTACACATTTTATCAGTGACCTAAAGTCTAACCCATGATCTTATGTTTGCAAGCTTTATTTGCAAGTACGTAAAAGGCGGCATGGTACAAGCTTATCTATTGTTTTTCAAAATGCGGTGAAGTAATCATGTCTCATAGGCTTTGGGGTTATAGATGGTCAATTTACATCATTCTTTCATTTTTCCCCCTTTACTCTGATTTGGTCTCAAAACCAATACAAGCACATTTAGTGGAAAGAATTATCCCCAGAACTCACAAGAATCAGTCTGGAAATCTGATTTACACTGGAAAATATTTCCTATACAATCATATAAAACAATGATAGCAATTTCTCCAAGCTGTCTAATTTTTTTCTAGTATATTGCAGCACTTTTACTCAATGGACCTTTCTATCTCTTTGGAGGACTGATGCTAAGATATAATAGTGCTCTTTACATTCATGAACGTTTTAATCTGTACTTGAAATCTATATCATTTGAAGGTTGCAAAACACCAAGTCCAGCTCGCGATTGATCCAAAGAAGGGCACTTTACATTGTTGTCAATTAGTTCCACTTCAAAATAGAAAAGCAAGAAACTCAGAAATTGTTTGATTTCATTAATAGCAAATAATCTTCCAGGACATTTTGCCAATCCTGTTCCAAATGGCATATAATAATATTTTAATTTGTGACCATTACGATAGAAAGTTTTTTCTTCTCCATTTTCTCCAAGATAACGATCAAATTTGAATGTCTGTAACAAAATTCAAAACAGTGTAAGGTGCTAACTCAGCAACCTTAAGATAATTTAAGAGTTGCAAATGAAAACTGTATGTGTATTCTTTTTTCTGATGATTTGGAAATCAATTGCTGAATACTAGCCAGATAAATTAAATATGATAATATATTTCATAATATTAAACAACTTTCATATAAAATATTGGATAAAATGTTGGAAATATATAAAAATTTCAGATCAAATTAACACTTGATTGAATATACTTTAAAATGGCACTTTGAAATAAGCAATAAACTCTGCTTCCTTTTTTTTACCCAATGAGTAGCCATAGCCTTGATATTTTGCATTTAGTTTGTCACTTCTAATGTTATCACTGTTTATAGATATAGATATTTTTTCCTTTGCTTTCTACTTATTACAAAAATTCTTTAGGGAGTAAGTTTTTTCCTCCTTATCATTAATAAGTATGGATCCAAAAGCAACAATCATTCTCTTTCAATCTATATATTATTTATGTATTTATTTTTATCCCTGTATGATTTTAATCAATAGCTCATGGTGGAAAACTCACATTAATACTCCTTCCTGCTAGTTTCCCAACAATTAACTATATGAGATGGGTTAGGCCAGTGATGGCGAACGTTTTAGAGACCGAGTGCCCAAAACCCAGACCTGCATCTTCCCCCACTCCACCCCCCCCCGCCCATCCTGCTCCGTCCCCGTGCCCCGTGCCCTGCACCCGCCTACAGGGCCACCCACTGCCTCCAGGCCTGCCACAGATCACCCAGGTGGCCCAGCAGCGCCATGGCAGCCCCCCTCCGCCTGTGCCACAGAGCATCAACTGCGCACAACGAGGTGTGACGGTGGAGTCTTGTCCCTGCTGCCCAGCTGCCATGTCCTTGGCTGTGCTGCTCTGCATGGGCTGCACTCGGGGGCAACTCTCCTCCAGCGGGGGCTGCTAGTAAGAAGAGGGGGAGGTGGGGCTGGACCAACAGCACGGGTGCCCACAGAGAGGGCTCTGAGTGCCACCTCTGGCACACATGCCATAGGTTCACCACCACTGGGTTAGGCTGAAGGAGTGTGACTGGTCCAAAATGACCCACCTGGCTTTCTTGTCTAAGGTGGCACAAGAATTAACAATCTTCTGATTTCTAGGCCAGCACTTTTATCACTACACCAAACTCTCTCTCTCTCTCTCTCTCTCCCTCCCTCTCTCTCTCTCTCTCTCTCTCTCTCTCTCTCTCTCCATACATGTATACACATGCATTATCATTTAATTTTAACTTTCATGAAAATTATGGACTTCTGGGGAGTAATGGCAGATTAAAGATGGATCCATATGATTGAAACTGCCAGATATGGGAATGGGAAGAAGCCTGTGAATGCATTGGCTCCTTGGAACTCCTTTCCAGATCAAGGAGAAAGCTCAAATTATCCACAGGTTTGCTTTATACACAAGCTCCCCATGAAGAGATAGCAACATAGTAATCTCCTGCAGATTTGAGAGTTCTGGGAATCTGTGGAAAATCATCATACCTAAGCCATGGTTTGGCGCCTTCAAAAGCACCCTGGATTTACCTATTACCTTTCTTAACTACTCTAGGAAGTTACCTGCTTGGTTATTAATAATCTTCTGAACGCCAGATTTATCATGCTGGGAGTTTCCTTATATCCTAGATTAATGAAGTTTTCTTTAAATTTAAGGATTAAAAAAAACTTTTGAAAATAGCAAAAAGGGGACTTGGGAAAGTTAAAGGCTAGATGGACTTGAAAGAATATTTCTTATGAGATATTTAAAATGGTATGAAAGAATATATGAAGTTTCTTCTATATCTTTGCACTTTTTCTTTACTGTTTATATTTTTCTTACTTTGTATTTGTATTCATCTTTGTATTGTACACTTTAGTAAAATTATCACCAAAACAGATTACTTGGCAGCTAATTATGGTATTTATGGCATCTGTCTTACTATATCCAAAGTAGTGTGCTGTACATTAACACTTTCTACCTATGAACATGGTTTGTTTAATAACCTCAGGATAGAATGGTTATTTCAGTCCATTTCTTTCCCAGTAGTTTATCAACGTTGGTAAAACATAATGTCTTAGGAAACTAAAACTGAAATAATTAATGGGATGATATTTAAACTGATTAATTATATAATTACAAATGAAAAGTATTAATGCACCTAATTGTTGCTCATACTAAGGCAAAGATGGAGCCTGGACAAATACTGATATTATTCTGCCTATGGTATTAAGTTCTTACCTGTGGGAGAATTCACTGAGCAAAACCCAAATTGTTTTATAATATAGAATTATTTCTTCCTGTTAGTAGTCTGGCAAACTGGTTTGTTGGAAAACTCACCAGTGGATCAGGATAGATTTCAGGATCAAGATGCAACAGCTGGGGATAAACAGCTATGATGTCATCTTTGCGGATATTGTAGGAATCACTGCCTAATGGCAAAATGAAATCTTTCTTTGCAACTCGGACTGTCATGGATGCACTGGAGAGTCTTAGTGCTTCTTTTATAATGCTGTCTATGTAGAGAAAGTAAAAATGAACTTTCACCTAAATGTAAGATAAACAGCTGTGCTGCTATACTGATATTAAAGTCAAACCTGATCCAGTAAAAATGAAAAAGCAAAATCAATGCATGAATTGTTATTCCAGCCAACCATACTATATTTCATCATTAGAGCAAGACTAAGACTATTATCCAGCTGATTTGTTCTGATGATTAGTGGTTTCTAAATTCTAGCAGATGGGAGTTCATATATTTCAGTACAAGTTAATCAAGCATACCTAATATAGGCATGTCATCCAGCTGTTTTTTATTCAAGCAAATGGGTTTCCTGCTTGTACAGATCTTTTCGCCAGCATCTTTTAGCACTCGTTCTGTCTCTTTTGTAGCTGCTTTCATTGCACTGAGATTCCTGAAAGAGAAAGACACAGTGACATCACAATACAAATATTCACATTATTTTATTTTATTATTAATCATCTATGTTGTCCATCTTGCCAAGGCGATGCTAGACATTAGTCTAAGCCATACAATGAACATCAATAAAATGCATTATTACAGTCATTGTGCCCTATCCTTAGAAATAGCTCCAGGTTGTGTTGAGTTACAGGCAGACCTTGCCCAGGATAATCATATCTTAAAGAACCAAGATAGGAAGTATGGCCACTGGCAACATTTCTCTCTTGACTTAGCTATGAAAATGTGGTTGCATGGTTCAGTTTGCCTATGGAAGTATTCTATCTACATTCTGTCTATTTATTTGCTTTGCATTTTACTTCTCAGTCTTAGTATCTCACTATCAAAATGTATTCTGAAAGTTTGTTTTTAACCTCATATATTCCAAAAAGGACACAATTGAGAAGTTATGTCATCCTAAGTACTGGAGACTCAAGCATCATAACCTGGAAGTTGGCATGTTGTAACTTTAACAGAACTAAATTTATATTTCTGCAGCAATTATACCTAAACAAGTCACACAATTATTGTATGGTATGCAGTTCAGTCTTTTTAGAACCCTTAGAGCATATTAAATCATTCATTTATGTTTATTAGGATTCAGTTCAGTTCTCCAAAATGTGTCCCTAATGCAATTGTGAAGCCTAAAGCTAATGGTCCAAGCATTAAGGCCCAAATTTGGACCATGTGGTTCAGAATCAAGTTTGATCCTGCAGAGCTAGTATTTCTGATGATGATAGAAAACTACCAGTCTTGTTGGCATCAAATTTCTATGGAGGTATTATGTAGTTTCAACATTTTTTATAATACATAGGCCAATTAACACTTATGGAAGTCAGATTAATGGTGAACAGATCAATTGGGAACATGTATCATCAGAATAATATTACCAGTGTTCCTAAATTTTATTGCCAAATGTTAGGATGCTGCAAGCATCCGTTATAACAGATGTGCAACATCACGTGACGTGTCCCAACGTATCGTGACTTTTTTTCCATTGCTGCAATGGGGTGGGTGCGGTTTCGGCATGATGCATCCGGCCCATGGGCCAGCAGTTTAACACCTCTGCATTATAGTGTATTTACCCAATCTAACTGAGCAAATATAAATGGCCTTTTTTAGAGTTCATTTTAATGCTCTTCCTTTTGTAATATTGGTTTCATGAGACTCCTTATCTTCCGAGAGGATTTCTGGCCATCATGGAATTGGCAAATTAAGATTCTCTGGTTCAGCCTTTCCCAGCTGATGTCCTCAAATCCTAGGATAACAAATCCTGAACTCCTGTCCGGCATAAGCTTTGTAAGAGTTCTGATTTAAAGTCATTAGGTAATATTGGCTTGGAAAAGGCTGCCCTAGGCTTTGTAGCAAAAAAATGAAACATATAAATAGTGTTTTACAAAATAATACCCTACAGCAGTACATTTGCAAAAGAGCTGGTTGTTCAATTCTTCCCATTTTGAGGATTTGCACTGCTCATTTATTAACATTAACAAACCTATCTATCATGTCTATAGTGTCAGATACAGAAGACCAGGTCCACATGGTGAAGGTTCAATTTAATTGATTTATTGCTAAAAGCCTATGTACAGGAATCATCTCAATGAACAGTCAGCATCTGGTTAATAGGTCAACAGAAATCAAGGGAAGGTTGGAATTTCTCTGTGGCTACATAATGATTCTAGACTGATCCTTCTTTTTTACTTGTCCCCTGAAAGTCCTTCTCTATAGAGCTCTAATAACATGCTTTATGAATGGGGTCTGAAATCCAGAAAGGCAGAAGAAAATTTTTAACAAATATCATTAATATATTTAACAACATTCATCCAGCATATCAACTAATACTAATCTCACCACTTAGTCAATAGTAAATAAGCTGATTATAATAGAAATAGTATTCTTGTAGACCACCATTTGTATGAACTCACCTAATAAGATAGAATGAACTCCAAAACGTAGCAGGTATCGTGTTAGCTTGCGATGCCCACAGGATTGCAAGATGTGTCTTTGCTTTACCCATATCATCAAAAGTGGACAATGTATCATTCAAGTACATTCGGAGAGAAATGAGTTCAGAAATGTTTTCTCTTTTTTTAAGGTTCTCATGGAGCAGACTCTCAGCTAGCTTTTCTCGTGCACTGTAAGCATTTTTAAATAGATGGATAGGAAGACCTGCTACAAGAGCTGGAAAGATTTGATCAAATTCCTTGAAGTTCTCTAGGGCACTAAGAATAAGTGCTCTCTGGGCTTGTTGACTAGAAGCAAGGACCTTGTCATGATGTGTATTAAATTCTGTACCAAAAAGTGTTAAAAACCCAGATTCAAACATTACACGACAGCAGAATTCATAAAGCTTATCAGTGACCCAGCCACTGGAGTTCATTTTTCCTGCACTTGACTCCACCATGACATAATGCAAGTTCTCCATCATAGTTTCACTGAGAAATGTTAAGGCATTACCCTGCAATGTTCTTGTAAAGGTATGGTGCATATTCTCAGTGGTGAATCCATCACTTGGATCAATGCTTGCGTGTCCAAAGGCCTGTCACAAAATATTGAGAATATTAATTGCCACTAATTAATTATCTAACCTCTTCTCCTCTGTTTTCACCCTATTTTGATGGCATTTAACTCACCACAAATCATCTTAAAGATAGAACTGAATGGCACTACCTAGAGTGTTGTATGTCCTGTGCATCTGAAATTGAAAGCACTTTATTTTTTTCTATAATTTATAAAAGGAAAAGAAAAACTTAGGGATGAGGTATACTTAAACATACTGCCTATTGATGGATTCTGAGTGATAAAGAGTACAGCCATTTAGAATCCCCATTTAGTAACCATTTAAACTCAGGAGATTCATCTACAATAGGAAATGGGTTTACATCCATCAGAAAATGATAGCAAATACTAAATCTGAAACTAATCTAAAACTTATCTTCCAGATTAAAAATCCATCATGGTTGTCTGTATGGCAGAATAGGTATACTTGAAAATAATTTGCTGTTACTGTATGTATTCTGAACAAAGCAGTGTTTACACTTGTGTTTTGCAACAGTAATCTAAATTACAAAGGTGGGGAGATAAAATTTGACACTGAACTGTGTCTTTATTTGAAATATATAAATCATCTGATACCGTCCTGCAAGCAAAGATATATTAGGCAAGAGAGCACAAAATTACACCCTGAATCAGTCAGGCCAATCACTAAACTGATAGTTAAAATCCTACATTTATATTCTTGCTTTCTTTGCTTTAAATATGATTTCATTGATTTATCAAAATCCATAAACCAGAATCAATTTCTATATACATTAAGGAAGATTCTTCTAGGTTGTAAAAGCAGTAGAGGCAGTTTGAAGTACTGAACTATAAATAAGACAAAACAATAATTACATTTAATGTGAAATTTGGTTTCATCCCATTGGGCTTAAAAGCTTGGATCTGAAGAATATTGGGACAGCATCCTTATATTGTGCTAACAACCCCAAACCCCACACCAATCAATATTTGGTGGCATGGTTTTTAAACTGAGCCCTTCACCTGCCCACGTTTAACAGAAAAAGAACTTAATTGCTATAGTTATTCTTTTGAAATAGTACCTTTGCTGAAGTTGTAAAATGGAATTTTTTCCAATCCAGATTTCTTCCTTGTTGTATCATAGCATGATAGGAAAATGGATCTGTGAGGAAATGGACATATTTTCCAGCCAATTGGCATGTGAAAATGGAACCGTGCTTCTTTTGTCGTTCCCTGAGAAATTTGAGAGGATTGACCCCAAACTCTAAAGCACAGCCAAGATATGGCAGCATTCCATTCTCCAAAGGTGGCTCCCCTGGATGTCTAAAGAAAGGAATATATATTCATATTTACATAGAGTGTAAATTTACAGTATAAATGAAGTTTTGCCTTGATGTTTGGTACTTTGCCCTCCCCTAAGGGATAAATCTATTGAGGAGATAGTAGAGAACTGATAAGAATTCAATGATTTGAGTCCAGTCGGGATGCTTAATATAGCCCCAATAATTAGAATGCCTTAGACCTATTGTAAATAAAATTCAATGAAATCTACTTGCCATGCTAAAGATATCCTTTATAATTTGGGACAGTTTATCTAACCCTTTGAATAAAATGCTGATTCATGATAAAATATGAATCATCTATATAATGATTATAATGTCTACACTATACATACATACCATACATACATACATACATACATACATACATACATACATATAATACATTCATGTTGCTTTCCCATGCATATACAAATGAACAATCAATCATTGTAATCATTGTATCAATTAGTTAATAAAAGTGTTAAACATATAGTTTTTTTAAATAAATCTTTAATATTATTAAAAGGAAGGAAAATCAGAATTCATGACAGAATGCTTGAAAGTAATTTTCCTTACCTTCTTCTTACTCCCAAAACATACCACAAACTACTGCACAATATCATCATTGCTCCCCATGTCAAAAGCAAAGCCAACATGTCAGATAACTATAATAAATTCCAAAAATGAAATGAAAGTCTGAGTCTGATACAGGCAATTTCAAAGGGCCACTATTTACATTCAGCAGGCTCACCTATTTATTTCATTGAACTAAAATAACCTATGCAAGCTATTAATTAACTATTTCTGGACAAAATTTCTATGCTTGCATTTGAGGCAAAAGGTTTGTGAAAAAATCGGATTGCACACCTTAGATTTGACCTTGAGCTGAGTATCACTTATCAGGAAAGGTCCAAAGTAATCAAAAAATTTACCAACTTATATTAAAGGTCTATCAAATGTGTTTTCATCTATCAAACAGACTTAACAAATACAGTTTATAGTTCAAGTCTAGGCTTTATGTGAATGCCTTGTTTGATGACTTCACAAACCCACCATGTTATCTGGAATATTGCCACCTATTTTTGCCTTAGGCAGCCTCCTCTAAAAGTAGTTGCCCTCCAATTTGTTATACTACAATTTACATATGTTGGCTGAGAATTCTGGAAGGTGTAGTCTAATATATCCTAGGAAAAAATAGGAAAGGAATCTATCTTTGCCCATTGTAACAGATGAATTTTATCTAATTGACTGCTGCAAGAGTTGTGCCATACTTTAGATTTGATTTATGTCAGTAGTGGCGAACCTATGGCACGTGTGCCAGAGGCAGCACTCATAGTCCTCTCTGTTGGCAAGCATGCCACCACCAGCAACAGGTCCATCAGGCCGCCACCACCGCCCACAGCAGGAGCCCCACCCAGCACAAAGGAGGTGAAGCGGCTGACTAGCAAGCTCGAGTAGAGGTTACCAACCATTGTCAATTGGCAGACTGGAAGAAAAGGGAGGGGGAAGTATTTAACATGTGTGTGTGCACGCAGGGGGCGCGAGTATGCATGCGCTGCAAATGAGGCGGGGCTAGTGCCTGCATGATACTCACTAGCCCTGCCCCATTCTTGCTTGGTGCAGCACCTTGTATCTGCACCCTGCAGAGCAGCGGTGGCCATTTTTGTGCCTTGCAGAATGGTGGCCCATTTTTGCACCCCTGGTTTTTGCATGCCCCCCCTGAGGGCACCACAGTGCTGATGGGCCCCTGACACTTTGCGATAAATAAGTGGGTTTTGGGTTGCGGTTTGGGCACTCAGTCTCTAAAAGGTTCGCCATCACTGATTTATGTAGTACTCACCTGCAGCTCCTTAAGGCAACTGAACCTTTCCATGGAAGGTTCACAACTGCTTTCTACAAGCAGCATGATACCAGGAAACATGGGCTTGGTTGAGGAAGTTGCAGTCATATGCTTGCATGCTCTCAGACACCTATTTACTTTTGAATCTGAAGTGCTGTCCAATTCCAGTTGCTACTTCTTGCAAAAAGATAATTGTTTTGACTTTCTAGATTTCATCCCCAGTCATAGCAAAAGGGAAATAAATTTTGGTAGAAAACTGTTGTATACTATTGGCCTATCACACAAAGTAGTTGCAGTATAAGTTCATTACAGCTTCAATGCCTCTTTTATAAGGGAAAGAAAGAGCTGAAGATGAATTATCTCAAACAAATAGAAATTATATTCTCTTCTTTAGCTGTCTTTCCAAGCTATAAGAACATAAGAACATAAGAAGAGCCATGCTGAATCAGGCCAAAGCCCATCGAGTCCAGCATTCTGTGTCACACAGTGGCCCACCAAATGTACATGGGGATCTTGAGCAGAAAGAGAAGACAAAACCCTCCCTTTCCCTTGACCCCCAACAAATGGTACTCAAGGGAATCCTGCCTGCCTCAACCAACATAGAGGCGGCACATGGACATCTGTTTTAATAACCACCAATACACTTTGCATCCATGAATCTATCTAGCCCTGCCTTGAAGCTGTCAAGGCTGACAGCTGTCACGACCCCTTCAGGAAGTGAATTCCATAAATCAACGACCCTCTGGGTGAAGAAATATTTCCCTTTATTTGTCCTCACTTTCTTAGCTATAAGCTTTAGGGAGTGCCCCCTTGTCCTGGTATTGTGTGATAGAGAAAAGAATTTTTCTCTATCCACATTTTCTATCCCATGCATGATTTTATACACTTCGATCAAGTCACCCCTTAAACGCCGTCTTTCAAGGCTGAAGAGACCAAGGCGTTGCAATCTGGTTTCATAAGGGAGGCGCTCCATTTCCTTGATCATTGTTGTTGCCCTTTTTTGCACCTTTTCCAGTTCCATTATATCCTTCTTGAGGTGCGGTGACCAGAACTGTACACAGTACTCCAAGTGTGGTCTCACCATCGATTTGTACAGAGGCAATACAACACTTGCTGACTTATTTTCGATTCCCTTCCTAATCATGCCAAGCATGGAATTTGCTTTTTTTACTGCTGCTGCGCATTGGGTTGACATCTTCATCGAGCTGTCCACCAAAACCCCAAGATCCCTTTCTTGGGTTGTCTCAGAAAGTTTGGTCCCCATCAGTTGGTAAGTATAATTGGGGTTCTTTGCCCCGATGTGCATAACTTTGCACTTGTTTAGGTTAAAATGCATTTGCCACTTTGTTGCCCACTCACACAATTTCGAGAGATCCTTCTGGAGCTCCCGACAGTCAGTTTCACTTTTCACAACCCGGAACAATTTAGTGTCATCAGCAAACTTGGCTACCTCACTATTAACTTCTACATCCAGATCATTGATGAATAAATTAAAAAGTAAAGGCCCCAAAACTGAACCTTGGGGTACACCACTTCTCACTTCTTTCCATCCGGAGAATTGTCCATTTATTGCCACCCTTTGCTTCCTACAATTTAGCCAGTTACCAATCCAGGACAAGACCTGTCCTCTAATTCTGTGGTTGGAGAGCTTTTTTAGGAGCCTTTGGTGAGGGACTTTGTCAAAAGCCTTTTGAAAGTCAAGATATACAATATCAACTGGGGCCCCTTTATCTATGTATTTATTTACACCCTCAAAGAATTCTAACAAGTTAGTAAGACATGATTTGCCTTTGCAGAAACCATGTTGATTTTCTTTCAGCAATGCCTGTTTTTCTATGTGCCCTGTAATTTTATCTTTAATAATGGTTTCCATCAGTTTGCCTGGAACTGAGGTTAGACTGACTGGTCTATAGTTTCCTGGATCACCTCTGGATCCTTTCTTGAAGATCGGGGTTATATTTGCTTCCCTCCAATCCTCCGGTACAGTGCCTGATCTTAGAGAAAGATTGTATATTTTAGCTAGAAGTTCAGCAATTTCACACTTGAGTTCCTTGAGAATTCTAGGGTGGATGCCATCTGGACCCGGCGATTTGTTGACGTTTAGTTTAGAAAGGCATGCAAGAACATCTTCCTTGTTTATCTCTATCAGGTTTAATTCTTCTATTTCCCTCCCTGGGAAAACTAATTCAGTGGCAGGCAAATGTTCTCTATCCTCCTCGGTGAAAACGGAGGCAAAGAAGTCATTTAGCCTCTCAGCAATCTCCTTGTCTTCTCTGATTATCCCCTTCTGACCATTGTTATCAAGTGGCCCAACTGATTTTCTGGTTGGGTTCCTGCTTCTGATGTACTTAAAAAAGGTTTTGTTATTATTTTTAATATTCTTGGCTATATGCTCCTCAAAGTCTCTCTTGGCTTTCATGACTATCGCCTTGCATTTGGTCTGCCAGAGTTTGTGATCCCTCCTGTTCTCCTCGGTAGGAAGAGCCTTCCATTTCTTAAATGAGTTTTTCTTCTTTCCAATAACCTCCTTTACCTCATTCGTAAGCCATACTGGTATCCTCTTGGACTTTCCAATCCTCTTTCTTCTTTTAGGAATGCATTTTATTTGAGCCTGCTGTAACGTATTTTTAAACAGTTTCCAAGCATTTTGGAGGGATTTGACTTTTTTTACTGTTCCTTTTAGTTTCTTCTTTACTATTTTCCTCATTTTGTCAAAATTCCCTCTGTGAAAGTTTAAGGTCTCTGTGTTAGTTTTCACTGACAATTTGCTATCCATGGTTAAGTTGAAGGTTATTGTGTTGTGATCGCTGGTTCCTATGGGCTCGGTTACAAGGACATCATGAACCAAATCCTGTACGTTAGTTAGAACCAAGTCCAGGATCCCCTTTCCCCTGGTAGGTTCCATGACCATCTGCTCAAGGGAATAATCGGCTAACATGTCGAGGAACCTTGTCTCTCTTTCATGTGTAGAACAAGAATTTACCCAATCTATTTGGGGATAGTTGAAGTCCCCCATTATGACTACCCTATTTCTTTTTGAGGCCTCCTTAAATTCATTTTCCAAATAGCAATCTGCCTCTGGAGTTTGGTTGGGAGGGCGATAGCAGATCTCTAACGTCAGACTATAGGATTAATATGTATGTATAGAACATATTCCTAGAATGCAATTGTTGGATATAGGCTGAAATACTATGACTAAAGAATGTTATATAATATCTGGAGTTTTTTTATTTATCCTATCAAATGATATATTTTAAAATGTAAAATTATAAAAACATAAGCATTTAGAATTTCCACTAGAGGGAGCCATAATTTCTATGTAATACTGTAAATAATGAGGAAATACAGCATGCAGAAGGAAAATCTATCATTCATCCTTTATAGGTGTGTGGAATTTGGAACACATTTATTTCTTTTTTTTTTCCTTTCAAATTTTCCAGAAATAATGTGAATGCATATATCTCTTCCAATCTTTTGGTCATCTTGATAGGAGACTCATGCTGAGATCTAGAAAGGAGACAGAACTCTGGAGGTTATGTACTTTTCAGAAGCATTTGTCACCATTTGCCATGGCATTCCTTTAGGGCTGTCAGCTGGGATGGAGTTTAGGACTACTACAGGTTTTGCTTCATTTCTGAGCAACAGAGAAACCAATCAGAGTTGAGAATTCTGAATTGGGTGCCAGCCCCGCTTCTCCCTGATGACTTTTAGTGGGCTTCACACAGATTTGATAAGGTTGGGACTGACACTTCTATACAACCTGTACATTTATACATCACAGCAGATTGAAGATGAGATTAGATGGCAGCCAGTGCAGCTGCTCCAGAAATAATGGCATTTATAGTTTGTTTCCTGAAAATTCCTTTTTCTACGAGTTATCCTCAATGGCACTACATCCACGTGGAGAGAAGTAAGCAGAAGGGTACCACAAGGTTCCATCTTAGGCCCAGTACTCTTCAATATCTTCATAAACAACTTAGATAAGGGAATAGAAGGGGAACCTATCAAATTTGCAGATGATACTAAGCTGGCAAGGATAGCCAAACACTAGATCAGGGGTATCAAACTGCTGGCCCGCGGGCCAGACATGTCATGTGGAAGCCATGCCCATATTTTGCCGGCAATGGCAAAATAGTCCCAATACGTTGCATGACGTCACATGACATCGCGAGTTTGACATTTCTGCCCTAGATGATAGATGAGCCTATGATAGGCTCAAGATCCAGATGGATCTTGACATGCTTGAACACTGGCCCTATCTAACAAAATGAAATTCAATGTAGAGAAAAGTAAAGTTTTACACTTAGGCAAGAAAAACCAAAAGGACACATACAGGCTTAATAGCAGTAACTTTGAGAGGGACCTCAATCAATTAAATATGAGTCAATGGTGTGCGGCGGCAGCCAAAAAAGCCAATGCAATTCTAAGTTGCATTAACAGAGGGATTCAATCGACTTCTGGTTCTGAAATGCGGCGACGCCAGTTGTGCCTGGAAACTTCTCTCCAGGCCGTCCGGAGTTTCCTTCGCCGGTAGACCCCCTAGGGGGTCAAAAGTCGCCCTGGAGGGGCGACCACTGAAGAGGAGGCCAGCTGGTAGATAGGGGAGGGTGGCAGCTTCCCCCAAGTCTCCAGCTTCTCCTTAGGGCCTATGGAGCAAAGATCGGCCTGCCGATCACCCTGCTGCACCAGCCGAAGTCACATCGTCATCTAAGCGTTAACGACCCACCGTGGATGATCCGGGTGAGATCCCATTTGTTCTTCTTCACACCCCTGCTGTTTTTGCCTGTAGAAGCTGTTTGTGCTATTATTTCCCTGTTTGGAGAAAGCAGCTTTAGTAATCGTGGGAACAAACGCGTTTTACAAAAAGGACAGAAAAAAATAAATAAATATTCATTTAAAGACTATATTCCATTCCTACTTACATTGTGAGGTAGAAAAAAATTGTTTTTGTGCTTTTTTATTCTCCCTTTAAAGATAGGAAAAAGGGGGGGAAATGGTGTTTGAAGAAGTCTTTGTAGCTTACTGAGGACACCTACTGGTCAAAATTTAATATTTGATTGCTTATTTGGAGATGAGACAGCTTTGGCCTTCAAGCTGTTTTTCAAGAAAAAAGATAATTTGAGCCAGCTGTGTGATCTGTGGGGGTGGATAATGTTTAACTGTTCAACTGTAACCTTTACTGAAAAGGAAAAGGATTCTTTTTCAACTATTGCTAAAATGGAGAAGCCTCAACCACACTTAAACTATAAACTTATACTGGAAAAGATCTATGAGGCTAAAGAAGAAATATGTACTACAATAAAAGAGGCTACTACAGAACTAAGAGCCAGAATTTCTACTTTAAAACTTAAAACTGACTCCCTGATTACACTGGACTACTCTACAAAACAGATTACACAAGAAGAGGTTTTAACTGAGGATAAGGAGAATCTTATTTTGCCTTACAAGCAAGACCAGGAAAAGCAAAGACCAAACTTTGGACCTCTGAAGCAACGAGACTTTGTGGATAAGAGAAACAGAGGATTAAATCGGAGATCAAGATGGTTTATATCAAATCAAGTGACACTACAAGCAACAAAAAGAGACCTATTATCTGGAAGGGAAGTCCTGTTATGGAAACCTACTTGGCAAAAGAGGAAAGCTAGAATAAGATTTAAAAATGAAAATTAAAATTTCTTAAATTGGATTAAAGGCAACCTAGAACTAAGGACTGATCTAAGGACTGAGATTTTGAGTTTGAAGTAAAAAGATGTCTAACAGTTAGTCTGAATCAATAATTAATTGAATATTAATTAAATATTGAAATGATTTAAGATTTGATATTAATTTGTTAACTTAAAGAGATTGATTAAGCGAAGGATTAGATATTTAGAAAACAGTTTGATAAATATATACATTTAGATGTGTCTAGGATAGACTAATATGTTTGTTTAAAGACGAGATATTTTTCTGTATAAGGGATTAAAGACAATTTAGAATACTAGGAATGTTCCTTTTAGAATGTTAGGTTTAATTCTATGAAAATTATGATGTAATGGAATGACGAAAATTAAAGAGAGGTTTCAGATTTGAAGTACTAATAGTTAATTGAAATTTAATACGATGATATGATTTTCTGATGATATGGATGTTATTAGTTATGATAATTAACTGGAGACTTAAACTTTGCTTAATGGAATGATATGATTTAAGGTATGATATTCTTTTTTTTCTTTAGCTGTGTTCCAATATTTGAGATATGATAGCAGTGTTCCAATATCCTGTCACAGATAGGAGGGGATCAACCTATTTTCCAAAGCACCTGAAGGCTAGATAAGGAATAATGGGTGGAAACTGATTAAGGAGAAATTCAATCTAGAAATAAGAAGAACTTTTCTGACAGTGAGAATGATCAACCAATGGAACAGATTGCCTTCAAAAATTGTGGAAGCTTCGTCACTGGACGCATTCAAGAAGAGACTGGACTACCATTTGTCAGAAATGGTGTAGGGTCTCCTGCTTGAGTGGGGGGTTGCACTAGATAACCTACAAGGTCCCTTCCAACTCTGTTATTCTATTCTATTCTGGTGTGCCTGGATTCTTGGTCAAGTTTGTTTCATGTATCTTATATCAAGATAGAAAGGATAAACTCTTGAGAGAAGGATAAACTCAAAGATGCAGTCAAACTTCAGCCTGAAGTGACTGTAGCACTAATTCTCTAGAATGGCCTCCCCTTTGAAATAAAACATACATATATAGATCTTGCTACAGCTAAAATCATATTTATTCATCATGATATATGAGAGTCCATAATGTTAAGTCAAATTGATTATTTTTGCTCTTGTAATATTTTCCCACATGAATGGGGAACGTGGTATGCTATAAATATGTCTGTCATATTTTCATCTCACATCCAGATCATGAATGAATCAGCCTTATGTTGTTTAACTTAATTGCTTCTGTTTTAAAATAGTTTTCCCATTAAGTCAGCAGATATTCACGGCAGCATTTAAAGGATCATATCTGATGCCCTTTTGTACTAGGGCCGCCCAGCAACAATTTGTTTCTTGTAGTTCAGCGGTTCTCAACCTGTGGGTCGCGACCCCATTTGGGGTCGAACAACCATTTCACGGGGGTCACCAAACGCCGCAGTCCGCCATTTTTCCCCCATTTCCCCTCGGCCGGCGCAGGGGGCAGCACCGCGCATGTGCAGGGGTAGCACCGCGCATGCGCGATGCGGGCCCGTCGCGCCACGCATGAGCGATGCGGGCCCGTCGCGCCACGCATGAGCGATGCGGGCCGTCATGCTGCACCGCGCATGCGCGATGCGGGCCGTCGCGCGCCGCGCATGCGCGCTTCAGGGCGTCATGCCGCGCAAGCATGATTTGGGCCATCGCGTCGCGCATGCGTGATGCGGGCCGTCGCGTGCGTGCCCTGCATGCACGATTTGGGCCGTCGCGCCACGCATGCGTGATTCGGGCCGTCGCGCTGCGCATGTGCAATATGGGCCGTCGCACGCGCGCTGCGCATGCGCACCATTGGCCATCGCGCTGCGCATGCGCGGTGCAGGTCGGGGTCTCAGTCTGAAAAAGGTTGAGAACCACTGTTGTAGTTGATACAGGCACTCTCCTCTACTGCCATTTTCTCTTCCTGGAAGAAAGCTGCTGTACTGGCAGTTCCCTGCCGTTTCAGTGAAGAACCGATCAACAGCTGGAGCAAAATAATGTTAGAGACCTGGCAATCAAGCATGCCCAGATTGTCAATTGGGGCTGTGAGTGTGGGAGGAGCTATCTAATAACTAGCTGGGAGTCAACAAAGTAGGAGAGGTCCTCTTACTTTATTGGACAAGTCATCCACTCCCTGGATCAGCTGTTATTCTATATTTGACAGATGCTTTCTTGCCAGGTGGTGACATTCAGAAAGGAGGGAAATAGAAAGGTCAGAGACTTCAACCAATGGCCAACTAGGATCAGAACACCACCACCTAGTGGTCCAATAGAATAGAAACCAAGAAAGGCAAGACTGGAAGAATACAAATTCCTACTGGCTTAAAGATGGATGAATATCACTTTGATTTAGCCAGGGGAAAGGCTTGCAATGTGTGTACTGTTCTGATATTTTACGTATTTTATAATTATATATTTTGTTCTTAATACATTTTTAACTTTGTACACTGCCTAAAGTTGCAGATAAAAGAGCTACAAATGTTATTTCATAGTAATAAATATTTTGAAGCAGGAGGTATGCATGATTTCAGACTTGAGAGGGACTTATTTTTTTTCCCCCCTAGGCCTAGAACCTTGAGGCTGACTAACTGGAGCCATCTAGTACAGGCAACCAGATGTAAGAATTAAGGAACGATGCCTCTTTGAGCCATGTGCTGTGAATTTGTTGCCACAAAACTTTTCGAGCAAAATCCTTTTCTGGTTTATTCTGGCATATTGAAGGGGTGGAAAATTAAAGAAAAGCTTTTGATATTATGTGATAAAGAGTACTATTTCTACTGATAGAAATGTTTGAATCATTGTATTAGGTTAGCAATGATGACTACTCGCTATCAAAAATGTTTTTAAAAAGCATTTTCTGTTTTATGATCTTATATTAATAACTGGACAGTTTACTAAAAAAAAAGCAAGTTTTTGACCAACTTTTTAAATTAAATCTAGTTGATTCCAACAGCTATTCTTAAATATTTCATCAAAATTATATTCACTCTAAGGCTTATGAAAACATTGTATTTTTAATTCCTTTTCCATATGGATACCATTTATTATTTTTTCTCTATATATACAGTAATGTGATATACTTCGTAACCTGCATGGATCCTGATTTCAAGTGCTGATTCACAAATAAAACCTCTGAAAAGTTAAATTAATTCTCTATTTAATGTTGATGTATATTCTAGTTTTATTTGTTATCAGTATTAAATATGCATTTTATAATGTATCTTGAATATCTTTGAAAGCTGTTCTATACATTGTAAGATTCTCAATAAATCTGTAATTATTTTTAGTAATGAGGGACAACCTTGCAGCATCTTATTACAGTAATATTCCTTATAAGATTTAATTGCAGGAAATGCACAGTTCCTTTAGTTGCTCATTTCTCACATTACTTCACTCATTTTCTAATATACATTTCCTGTCTATCACTTTTCCAAAAGGGTCATATTTCCCATTCATAGTGATGAAACAGAAAAGAAATAATAACTATTCTATTGTTACATGTTGTAACTGCTTTCCCATTTAGGAGATAGAAGCTATTGCTCTATAAAAAAAATTGTAAGTGTACATGTAATCGTTTGTGGTTAATAATAAACATCAAAAGGATCCATTCACATATTTTAAGGACATCTTGGATTATGGTGATTCATTCTTGTTCTCCCAAACATGTTTGAAATCTACCACCATGAATGCTCCCTTCAGAACCATGTCAAGAGAATGTATTTATGGATGTTCAGGAACTAATTAAAACAGAATACAGAATACAAGGTGCCAATAATGCTGAGATGAATGATCACAATCTCTAGCCCACCATTAGTGAAGAATTTAGACCTGTTAAGGAGGTAAGAATTATTTCTAGAAATATCTCCCCTCTTTAGCTATTCTTAGACATATTTTCAGACTTTCCTATACTCATTCATGGTTCTGACACGCACATTTGATGATTACAGTGAATTTAGCATAGAGCTCCTTTCAAGCCAACTGAGTTCTCCGGAATAGGGCGGCATAGAAATTAAATAAATAAATAAACTGATACAGAAAGCTGCATACAGATTCAGTGACAAACAGTGACTGCAGTCTTAAGCGGCTTGATTCCTGTGCATAAAGTGGCTGAAATGAAGATTATTGTCAAGATTTCCATCCTTTCCTCCATAGAGACTGCTGAAGTTTGGGTCCACTCTGACCACAGTTTATGTATTCTTCTTTACCTTTCCCATTCATGCTAGTAAAACAAGCACCAATCAATTTCCTTCCCAGGTCTTTTGAAGACATGTGGTTTCCATGATACAGTGTGAGTGTCCATCTGCTGAATCTTCTTCATAATGAATACCTGTCTATCTGGTATACCCACCAGTGTACCACTAAAAAGAAGGCAAGGCAAGGCCATCATTTTACTATTCTTATGATCACTTGGGCTACAAGAGGAAACCTAGTTTAATACAGAAAAGTATAGCTGTTTTAATAGATAATGCCTTATTATATTAATATCTTGTTTGATTTAAACCCTTGATTTTTGGACTACGTTCAATTGTTAAGAAATAATTTTATTCTAGCAAAATGCACAATTGCAAAAAAATAATAATGAACAACTGATTTATTTCTTTATATAAGAGGATTTTGCTAATCCATAAACTGCTTTCCATATCAACAACAAAAAAGATTCCTTAAATTGATGTACAGCAAAACTTCAGAATTAAAATAAAATCATATTTGAAATCAAAATTAAATGATGGTCCCTTTGTGGAAAGGGGGGGTTTAGACATATGTGTCTCCTGCTCAGAATATTTAATCTTCAAGTTAATTTAAGCTCTGTGAATAGTTGTAGAGCAGTGTTTCTCAACCTTGACAATTTTAAGTCCTGTGGACTTCAACTCCCAGAATTCCACAGCCAGCGTTGCTGGCTGTGGAATTCTGGGAGTTGAAGTCCACAGGACTTAAAATTGTCAAGGTTGAGAAAATTGTTGTAGAGTATCTCTTAGTAAAGCAGTAGTTTTGGCTTCCTCGGTATATAAATGCCTGATAGCATTGTTCAGTATTTAAAGCTGAATTTAGATTAGTTCAACCTGTTTAATCATCTGCCCTTGCTCAAATATTTCCACATACTTTGAGAGATGACTACATTAAATAGCAAAAGGAAAACGTATTTCCAGAGGTAGTACTAGGTTTTTTTTTAGCCTTTTATTGCTGCACTGCCTTTTCATAGCCTTCCTATCCATTGAAGTTCAGCGATCACTATAACTTTAAAATTAATTAATGTCAATTAAAAATAAATCAAGATAAAAGTGTCAGTTCTGCTAAAACAGAACACTGGTGTAGTTGGTTTCTTTGAGATATTGTTTCTTGCAGGGAGGGAGTCAGAAGTAGAGTTCTCTGGGCTCCACGGCAAGCTTATCAAATGGGGACCTCTAATGGTAAGTGATCTCAAGCACTATGCCCTCTCGGGCTGCAACAGTTGACAGAGGTTGGCAGAAGAGGATGGTAATAGGGTCTCTTCTCCCTTTCTGTCTTAACAGCTAAGGGCCTGAGAGCTGCAGGGTTCCATCCTTAATCTTCTTCCCATATTCTCCTCCAACTCAGGGAGAATTGCCTCCTGTCATATTCAAAACATAATCACAAATGCATGTTGCATTCCTGTTCCCTTCTCTCCAAAGATCTCTTCCCTCTTATCCGAAACTTCTCCTGTAGACACACTAGATGGCAGCAAAAAAGACACTGAAAAACCTGACCCTGCGGCCAACTAATGATTATCTGAAGCATCTAGATTTTTACAGCCCAAATGTGGACACTTTCACCCCCAATCCTGCATGATCAAGGTTGTTGAAGATGAGGGCAAGAAATGGGCTGCAAAGCTCCCTTTGCCTTTATTTCCTGGGACAGCTTGCATTCCAAGTCTTCACTATATTTATACCACATGAGGTAAGACAGAAATTGAGGAAATGTTTGTTAACCGAATCTGGAACCCAAAAATTTCCCTCACTTGTATTGCTACATAAGAGCTGATAAAAACAAATGACCATCTATTTTAGTGTTCTGCATATGACAAGAAGCAACGGATGGAAACTAGCCAAAAAGAGAAGCAACCTAGAACTAAGGAGAAATTTCTGACAGTTAGAACAATTAATCAGTGGAACAACCTGCCTCCAGAAGGTGTGAATGCGCCAACACTGGAAATTTTTAAGAAGAGACTAGACAGCCATTTATCTGAAATGGTATAGGCAGTGGTGGGATTCAGCCAGTTCGCACCAGTTCGGCAGAACAGGTAGCTAATTTTTTGTTGCCCAGGCCCAGAATGGACTTTTGGAAGTGGCATCCACACAGAGAATCAATTGTTCACATATCTGAACCCCACCACTGTTTCCTGCCTGAGGAGGGGGTTGGACACTAGATGACCTACAAGGTCTCTTCCAACTTTATTATTATTATTGTTGTTGTTGTTGTTGTTTATTTAACTTAGCCATAATTATGAAGAGGTATTCTGCCTGTGATGCTAAATAGTTCCTTCACAGAGAATAAGCCATTGATATAATTATCCTCCACAGGTGTATTTAATACTTCCTTACATAGTCTAGTTTTGTCTATTTTAGCCACAGATCTCTAGAGATTTTGTCAAAGATGAAAACCCTGAAATTCTAGATGCTAGTAACCCATGAAAACTTTGCATGTAGTCCTTCAGCTCTTCCAGAAGGTTTCCACCCACGTTTTATGGCAAAAGGAGAAAATTATTATTACATAAGGAGAGATTTTATTATTATAGTTAATTAATTTAATTTAATATTATTTAAACATGATTAAACCTAAGTCCCACCACTACTCTTTGCATAAAAAGGTATAATAACTTAGTCTTAGATTGCGGTATTAAATACTAAGCTATTAAAACATTTCATTCTTTATATTTTGTATTTTTGTACTTTGGAATTTTGAAACTTTATTGTTTGTAATTTTGAAATAAAACCTATTTTAAAAGCCTTGGAAAGTTTAGTCAGACCATGAGCTAATCTAAACTTTCAGGGAGGTTGCACAAAATAATAATAATAAAGAAAAGCTTGTATCATCTTTTTAAGATAATTTAAAATTTAGAAGAGAAAATTTATATCCTGTCCTTGGACACCAGCTTGCTTATATATTCAAAGGAAGTGTAACTGAAATAAAGTCCTTCAACCATTTTTATGGAACAGGAATGACCTAAGCTACATTCTTCTAAATAAGAATTTCTATCTTTTGAAAGTCACTGGATTCTCAGATATCACGAGGGTAGAGATAGAAAGACAGAAGCTTATCCTCGGATACTTCCTTCTAGTGTTAGGGAACTTCAACAGTAGTTATTTCTTGAAGTCAGAAATCTGACATTGAATAAGCAGAACAAGATGAGCTAAGAGTGATGCAAGATCCATTATTGACATAAATACTGTTTTTTCCCGTTTTTCTTTCTGCCAAGTTCAAAGGTTTCAAATTTGAGAAGGTTTTTCTGGTAGAATACCCAGCAACCTATAAAACCTATAAATTATCATTAATTTTAAATCGAGTAAGAACTCATTCTACATTATTATTATTTGCAAATGTATACTCAAACAGTTTTGGTTAATTAAAAAAATCTAAAAGATATAACACTAAGATATTTTTATAACATACTGTTTATGTAACTAAAATTATTGAGCAAATATTTATTCAAGCTTTATCCAAACTTGGGGATACTTAAAAAAAAGTTTATTTTAGTGAATCATTTAAGTGTATGTTAAATTCATTTGGAGAGGGAGTTAAAATAGTTCCTGTGTGGTTTGCCTGAGAGCTTGAAAGCCAGTCATGATGTAAAATATTTACATGCATTTTTGAAAAATGGGGGTGGAAAGAAAAATACTAGAAAGAAATTAATGTTAGAATTGCAAAAGGAAAGAAAAAAGATATGACAAATTAAAATAGGTGAAAGAAAAGAAAAACATTCAAATATTAAACACATTCTCTGTGTGTTTATATGTGTGTATGCTACTTATTCCAACACTTACACTTAAAACAAATGATAATTATATAATTGAAGACTGTATAAATATTTAGTTCTCTACATAATTTTCCAAAAAATAAATAAAAAATAAAATAAGTTTCTAATAATTTTGATAATGGTCAATCCAGATTATAATATTCCAGAGGTTTATGAAAGGCAATACAAAAGTGTTTACAAATACAAATTCACTGATTGTAACAAGGCAGCAATGTCATCATTCATAGGAAGCATTCTGATTCTACCCTCTGGCAAGCTAAATTTGAAGGCAATGTTCTGAAACAAAATTCAGATTCATTAAGAAAATAATTTATAAGAAAATGAGAATAAATAGATGTGTAGAAATGATGTATAGAAATATTAGATGGATTGTAAAATGCAATTAGGCTCTGAAAATTAATGTATTAAAGAGCAAGAGAATTCTATTTGATTGGGAAAATGAAATCAGCAATTGTAAGTTATGTATAAAAGCAAAAGAATAGAGCATGTAGATCAGAGGTGTCAAACTGCCGGCCCACGGGCTGGTTGCATCATATGTAGGCCGTGCCCAGCTCAGCTCCAGCAATGCAAAAAAAGTTGTGATACGTTGCAACACATCATGCGACACAAGAGTTTGACACCCCTGATGTAGATGAATGTGCACATTCTATTAAATATTTACTAACAATGGGGAAAATGGCTGGAGATATTGTAAATTCTGGTGAAATGATAGATTGTTTTCCTTCCAGGTAAGGGGACTAGTATTTAGCATGATCAAAATGGATTTCAACCCAGTTTATGATATATTAGTATGTATCAACTGAGCTTCGGATATATTTGAGGGACTGGGATCACTATCCTGTAAAATTATTGAGTATTACATAGTAAAATAATAACAAACTAGGCTATGCTTGGAAATAAATTGAAATCTATCATGCATTTTGTTGAGCTGTAGACTCCTTGACATTAAAAAAAATCAGCTGATCAAAAGCAGAAAATTTCTTTCTTCATTTGCATGATCTGTATCAAATGAACTATGAGAAACAGTTTGTCATGAGACTCACTTAGAAAATAATGTATTCTATTGAACAAACTTGTCAAGTTAATCTTTTAATGTAATTCAGAAAACCATACTACTTTCAGATCTCATCTTCCATCCATGCATGCTTCAATGAAAAAAAAAGAATGATAATCTGTGAAGCAACCCATAAGAAAATTAATCCACATATTCCAGGATAAAAATTAGTAAGGACATGTTATGCTAATACACACATGTAGTGACAATCTTTTTTTTCTGTAAAGCAATACTAACATATTTCCAATGTATAAATTAGCATCCAAACTAAGCATACAAAAGAGGGACTGCACTGATAGCAATAGCCCAAGAAAAAAAAATTAACAGCAATTCTAAGCAGGCCCTCTCCATAGACAAGAGATGGAAATTTGCAGGAAGATATCAACAAGGTAAGGGCTAAAATAAAAGATGCAGTAATAGTTCAACTCTTTACAAATGAAATAATAGAGGTAATAACAACAATAATAGTACCCATCAAGTTTCATCACAAACTAATGATTCATTTACAAGCAGCTTTGCTGTGCTTTTTTCCCATCCTAGAAGTGGGAATAAACCAAATTGGCATAAATAATTTTGATCTTACATTGTGCCTGTTGTGTCCTGAGCCTGCAAAAGGCAGGCTCGGGATGTTGCAACGTTCCCGGGCTTTGCAGAAGCTGCCCGGGACCAGACTGAGTGGCACCGGCCTTGCGCGCATACGTGAGGCACGAAAGCCATCTATTTTGTTATTTTTCAGTCCGGGAAATCCGAGCAGTTAAGAGAGAGGCCTGTGTGCCTTTTGTTCTTGTTGGAGTTGTGAATGCAACCAATAAAGAGCTGTTAGAACAACAATGACTCTTCATCATTCGCAACCACTCAAAGGACTTGTATGGCGACGAAGGTGGGAGGAAACACTGGCGACGAATGTGGGAGGAAACACAGTCACCATGGTCTAGAGTACATATAGATTACGCTGGGCCCTTTTAGGGGCAATTCTTCCTGGTTGTCGGCGATAGCCATTCGAAATGGTTAGATGTTGTTCCTGTTTCCTTCACCACTGCTGCCAGAACCATCCAGGTATTGAGAAGAATTTTTGCTGCACACGGCCTTCCAGATGTTCTAGTTTCAGACAGTGGTTCTCAATTTACATCTTCTGAGTTCCAGGGTTTCCTTCAAGCCAATATGATCTGGCATGCAACTTCGGCTCCTTTCCACCCTTCCTCCAAAGGTATGGCTGAGAGAATGGTGCGCACCATCAAAGATGCCCTCAAGAGACTGACTTATGGTAACTGGTATCACAGGTTAGCAGATTTTCTTCTTGCACACTGCACCACACCATGCACTGCCACTGGGAAGAGTCCTGCGGAACTGCGCTGGAGTTGCTGCCTCATCACAAAACTGGACACGCTGCACCCTGACCGGTGGCTTCACAGGTGTCACAACCAACAGCACCAAGGAGACTGCAAATGGGAGATCCAGTTTGGGCATGTAACTATGGGCCTGGTTATTTATGGGTAAAAGCTGTGGTCTGTAAGGTCTCGGGGCCATTGTCATATGAAGTGACTCTGGGCGACGGCCGCGTCATTCGCAGGCACATAGATCAGCTGCGTGTGAGACTGGACTCACACCCTTCCGCTCCTGGCTCTGCTCTGGGGGGGGGAGGATCATAATGTGCATTCTGAGGATCAATTTCATCAGCCCTGAGTTCCACAAGAGGCCAGAACAGGGATTCAGTGGATAGGGGGCCACCCCATACATCCACAATTACTCCAGACAGGGAGTCACACCAGGGGTATCCAAATTCTTCACAAACAACAGATAGCACTCCAGACAGGGAGACTGACCAAGGGTATCCAAATAACTCACAAAACACAAGAGAACAAGAATATTTTGAAAAAACGTATTGAATTTTCACCACAGTTGTTTTTATTAGGTATTATAAAAAACTGCACTACCATAGAGACGAACTTAATTTTGAACTTGACTACAGCAGCAAGATTGTTGGTGGGACAATATTGGAAGAAGCCATAATTACCATCTATTGAAGAATGAATTTTGAAAGTTATAAACTTGGCAGAAATGGCCAAAATATCTGCATATTTGAAGGATCATTCAAATGAAAAATATATGTTGGACTGGAAAAAATGGATAGACTATATACAAGGGAAATACCAATTTAAGAAATTACATAGTTAAATTTTTATATGTTGGAACAAAAATATAGCTAAATTATTATTAGGATTTATATAATAGTTTGGTTTAGTTTAGTGGGTTTTCTTGTGTTTTACCCTGTATTCACTTTGGGAAATCGGGGGGGGGGGAGAGTGGGTAGGGGGGTGTATTGTTGTACTCAACTTTAATATTGGTTATATATAAGAATGATATGTTTAATAGAAATAAGAGGGGATGCTTGGGCGGTACCTCTGGACCACATTTGGAGGGGGTAGATTGAGGAGTGAAGGTGAAGGGAAGTAGGTAGGAAGGAGAGGAGGGAGGAGAGTGAAGGAGTGAGAGAGAGGGTGGGGGAATGGTAAGAGGTAGGGAGGAAGAAAGAGAGGGATGTGGTGAAGGAGGTGCTGCCGAGCAATACCCATAGTTATATTATGTACTTTATAAGAATGTATGTTTTGTTTTTTATGGGAGAAAGTTGTAAAAGATTGTATTAGTTGAGTGGTATTTTATTTATTTTTCTTTCTTGTTTATTATAAAATTAATAAAACTTTTTCAAAAAAGAAAAAAGAATTCTGGCTGGAACAAAGGCCTAATTCTGCAATTGGTCCCAGAAGAAGGTCAACTGGACAAGGAGTAGCCTGGGAGGCATCTCCTGACTCTGACACCTGGGGCACAGCCTTAGGGACTTCTGAGCACGGGGGCACTCCTGTCACCCAGCTGCTGGCCAGGGGTTTGAGGGACAGTGCTCCCAAGAAAGGTCCATTGTGGAATCAGGGACTACCACCCCTCCATGGCATGCTGGCGGGGGCCTACAGGGCCCAGCCACACAGCTGAGGGGCAGGTCAACCAGGTCTTGGGGGCAGCAAAGTCCTGGCCTGCCTAGCCTGGTAGGCGAGCAGGCGGGCGAGGCAAACTCACCGGGGTTCCCAGAAAACATAAGGCAGCAAGGTACTGGCCTACCCCAAGTAGAAGGTGAGCAGAGGGGCCAGGTAAGTTCTCCTGGCCCCAGGAGGTCACAGCGGGCCAAGTGCCAACCCAAACACCTTAGGGGTTTTATGATGTTGCTGTCAAGTTCTTGAGGCACTTAATAAGATGCTGTAGTATTTTTTGATTTCAGATACATTTATACCTAAAATAAGTAAAGGAGGGTGTCAGAAGACAACCTCGGTATTTCACATTTCATGCATTTGAGTTTTGGAACCATAACACTTTTTATGGGAACAAGGTGTGGGGTGTACAGGAGTGTTCATTCTAGGGAGGAGGGATGTTGTGTCCTGAGCCTGCAAAAGGCAGGCTCGGGACTTGCAACGGTTCCGGGCTTTGCAGAAGCTGCCCGGGACCAGACTGAGTGGCGCCGGCCTCGCGCACATGCGCGAGGCACGAAAGCCATCTGTTTTGTTACTTTTCAGTCCGGGGAATCCGAGCAGTTAAGAGAGAGGCCTGCGTGCCTTTTGTTCTTGTTGGAGTTGTGAATGCAACCAATAAAGAGCTGTTAGAACAACAATGACTCTTCATCATTCGCAACCGCTCAAAGGACTTAACAGTGCCCTTAATATGCTTCTGAAACGTGGCCATTTTGTACTGCTTTCTCATTCAACACTGTATTGCAAATGACTGGGAGCCTTCCTCCACCAAAGTAAGCAATATATTTCAAGGGCACTTACACAGTCTATGTGCTCTATCCAATCATGTTTTTTTTTTCTCCCAATGACTATCATCCTATTAACTAATGAGTGTGAGGTGGTTTCAAAGCATGTGTTTCTCTTAACTGCAGCAAAGTGCCCACATGAGCTTGTGTGGCCCAGCTGTAGCTGCTATGTAAGTGTTTCTGGAGTCAGAGTTCAAGCAAGAGATTTTGAGTGTATTAGAGACATGTTCAGGTTACTCTTGTTGAATGAAGCCAGGAATGGGCTGCTCAGCTTTGAAGATTCACTCTCAGGGTTGATGGTCAACCAACTCATTTAAAAAGAAAAACAAAGTGGAAAGGAAATGGTTCCAGTATCCCTTGCCACCCAAGCAGCGTTGCAGAGCAGGCATCAAGCAGAGAGACCAGATGGAAAGAAATGGTATCATCATACAGTTGCTGCCAAACACATCATTCCCATCAACCACACCACTTCAAGCCAATTCCTCTGTGTACCATGGATTGTATGGATGTGAGGTGTTTTTTTGTATTCCAAGGGAAACATGTCAGAATACTTTGTACCTAAGCAGTAGGTAGCCTATGAGATGTAGGCTCCATTGAGGTGATGTCCTCAAGTGAAATGTCTTTATACTGTGAATAAGTAATCTGTATGGATGTACTTTAGCAGTGCTTTTTGTGAGGGCTTTTAATTTAAGCCTTTGCAGATTTTTGGGCTTTTTTTTTCTAACATACTAAAAAGAGAAACAGAATAGTTGCACATCTTCTGATTCTACCAATTGATATGATTATATAATTTAGCCTCATTATATCTCTGAGGAAACTTTTGTTCAGAATTAGTTTTAATATCTTCTATTATTTTTGTATTGTTGATGTATACATTTTTATTGGAAATAAAAGGCAGACATCGCAGGAGCAGGTGATCACATAAACAACCAAGTCCTATGCCATGTAGGGATTTATATGTAATAATAAGTACCTTGAATTGCATATGAAAACTTATTGGTTGCAGAATAGATCTCTAACTAGAGACACCCAAAACTATTTGTGCTGCTACATTGTGGACCAAATGAAATTTCCAAGTAGTCTTCAAGGTCAACCCTATGTAGAGTGCATTGAAATAATTTATTTTATTTATTATATTTTTATATTGCCTTTATTACATGCCCAATACTCCTGTTTTTCCTCCTGTTTTTCTCACAACAATCCTGTGAGGTGGATTGGGCTGAAAGAATGACTGGTCCAAAGTCATCCAGGCTGCTTTCACGCCTAAGGTGGGACTCACAGACAGGACCAAACCTGAGTGACTGTGAGAGGACCCCCAATCCAGGAATAAGCACAACTGGCACACAATACAGAACTCTGTTCTTCAAGCAGGAACTGTGAATCCAAGAGAATCCCCAGATAGTGCATGGAATCCAAGCAAGCGCCACATATACGTAATCAAGCACCATAGGCATATTGATGATTAGTTTACTTTCACAAAAATACAGTGAAGACTTTGAGTGCCTTGTCAGTTTAAAGCTCATATTCTCTGGGAGTTTTCACTGGCAATCTGATAGGGATTTTCCCCCCAGTTGTTTCAATAAGATATCGGAAGAAAGATCTGCCCTCATCTTTTCTTTCCCGGATAGGGTACAGATCACATAAGTCTAAAATCTGGACTATAAAATCCTTGTTCAGAGTATCAGTCTGTCGCTGGCTGAGGAACTCAGGGCGAAGGGGAAACTCCTTTTCTGCTTAATTTCCCAAACACACAACTCACAACTCCGATCCACAAACAATCTGACTAATTCCAAATTCTCCCCTACGCGGCGTCGTCAGACGTCACGAGGCCTCTGCGAGTGGCGCATGAGCACCGTAGCCTTCTCTGCCTGGCTTGTTTCAGTCTTCGCCGAAGGAACGACGGGAGGCGGAACAAGAGGTGCCGCTTCAGCGCTTAACGGTCTCCAGATTACTACCGTCGCCCGCCCGCCAGCCGGTGAGTACCTTATCCTTCAGCCCGCCGCTCTGGGTGAACGGCATGGGGGGGGGGGCGCAGCAAGGCGCAGGGGCCGAAGCGGGCGGGCGCCTAAAGGTTTCTTCGTGGGTTCTGAAGGGCAGGTTTCCGACAAAGGAAGGGAGAGCCGGGAAGGCTGAGCCCCCCCCCCGGCGTTAGGTGAAAGGCCCGTTCCGTTAAGGGAGGAGGGAAATAGGGAGATCTGCGCCCCTCCGGATCGGCAGAAAGCGGGGTCCTTTGTCCACGCCTTCTGCTCTCAGGTTTAAGGCTCCGACCGATCAGGACCGCGCCCTTTGTTCTGTGGAGTTCGCCGTCCGGAGGGGACGTGAGCGGGGGGGGGAAAGGAAGGGGAGCAACCTGGCTCGGGTCCCGCGCCTCTGAGCGGCACTGCGTAGGGGGGGGGACTGGGGACCTGGGCCCCAGTTTCCTCCTCCGGCGAGGGGCGGAAACCCACGCTCAATTATGGGAGGCGAAAACCGGATTGGGAAAAAGAATAGAGGAGGGGGCGCTGGAGGTCTCTGGGGCCTCGTTATGGGCGCTGTCAGAAAGCTTCGCAGAGCTCAGAGACGGATGGTGAAGAGGCCGTGAAGGAGCCCTTGGGTTTCATTACGTAGCTTGTTTGCGTAAACGGGAAAGAAGGAAGTAATTGCGCTTTTGTGAGAATTGGTTTCCCTTACGCGGAGGTGTGCCTTGATTACGTAACGATCCTTTAGTAATAGGGGCCGAATCGATATTGGCCTGATTCATACATCATATTAAAGCTTACTCCGACTTGGTTTAGTATATTGTGTGAATCTAGCCGTTACGGTTTAGTGTAAAACGTGGTTTATGGATTAAAATAACTTTAACTTCTGTGAAGACTTCAACTCATACAATATTTTGTCATCGATCATGCTGGAAGAATTTGATGAATTAGAATAACCTAAGGACTGTGACAGCTTGAACTTGAACACAGATCTTTTGCCATTGATCATGTTGTGAAAGTTTGAAGAGGTTGAAATAAAATAATTGGAAAGCAGCAAGTTCCCCTGGCTTATGTTCTGAGAATGATTTTTTATTTTTTCCAGTAACACAGGATTTAGCATACAGTGTTTTGTCATGGGTGAACAGAGTCACGGCATTTGCTATCTTGAAGTACTTTTCCCTTCATTTTATTAAAGTTATGTATTGTTAAAAAAATACAATTATCCATTATTTGCATAAACAGATTTTTACTAATAGTTTTAGATTAACTCTAACAGTATAAGTTTATGAAGTTTGAAATTAAATTCTGCTTCTGGCAGAAGCTTTTAGAGTTACGATTCCAGTTGTTACTTCTGAATAGTATATATATAGATGGCACACCTTGAATTGAAAAAAATTCATATGCTGTTTTTTACTTCTCCAAGGAGGCAGGAAATACTTTCAACTCATAAAACATTTAAACAATTTAGAGAGCTGGATAAAACTAATTGCTTATAGTGTATTCTTGTTATTTATTATAATTATTGTTAGAAGTAACAAAACCATTATGAATAACTTGTCACTGATAAGTTTATCTTCCATGAATTTGACTAATCCACCCATAAAAGAATCCAGGTGGTTTGCCAACAATGTATTCTTTTGGAGTGAAGTCCATAGGTTTAAACTATCTTGAGTGTGTTTTCTGTTCAGTTTGTCAGGCAAACCCTGTATATATTTACTTTTTTAGATTCATATACAGCCTTTTGTACACAACCTCAGATAGTTCTCTCTTCCTGTTTTTCCTCATAATAGCCAGATGAGGTTGATTGGGATGAGACTGACAGGCCCAGGATTACCCAGCAAGGTTGACATTAAAAAACTTGTTTACTTTTCTACATTATACATATACTATGTTTATACATCTCTAATATATTCCCGGTTTTTTGCTTCTTGCTAAAATAAAGAGTTCCAGTGTAATCTTTCTCATCTCTACAATTTTTCATTTAGATGGTACCAGATTGAGAATGTTATCCCATGTCAGTTATTTTACAGATGTTGTAATGTCTGTAACTGAAAAATAACTGAAATCATAAGTAGCATATTTTCATTTCTTTTTCTGATAATTTCTAATGTACAATTTACCCTTCTTTGTAGTAAATGACAATTTATCCTTTTTTGTAGTAGATTGCAATCTACTACAAGCCCATGACCATTTCTTGGTCAGTCATTGTCAGCGTGAATTCAGTGAATATAAAGTAAGGATTTTTTGGCTGAATATACTTCACTTTTGTCATGCCTCTCAATTAGTTTGGAAAGATCCATTTGGAGGTATTAATGAGGTATTGAGTGATCTAATTTCTATTAATTCCACAAAATACTTTGTTATCCAAAGGGTTATTCTATCATGTCTCTCCATTTATTCAGATCAAGGTACCTACTAGTATAACCAACATTATGTCACACAAGTCTTCTGGATTTTAACCAGTAGTGAAATAAAGCAACAAAACTTTTCCCCCCCTGTATTTTCATTGATGCCCAAAATCTGAGATTGCAGCTTCATGTTGCCTAACAGTAAAGCCAGATCTGATTCCTCAATTATTTGGGTTCTCATCCCTACCGCCCCCTCCAAAAAACTAGATTGCTTATCCCTAACTCTAGGTTCATTAGGAACAAGTTAAAAAGAATTAGGCTTATTGGGGATTCCAATGTTTATATACATTTTGAGAACTGTCTCGCCCCAATTCCCCCTTTCTATCCTTCAGCCTGTAAGAGACTCCCCTCTTATCCCAAGACCAATATATACTCTTGAGAGCTTTGGTGAAGACTTTGTCAAAGTCCACTTAAACTCTGCCTACTAAGATACTGTTAATTCTATGCTTGTTGGTTTTCTTGAACTATTTGGAAAGCTGTGTTCCATCTTCTCTTTCAAATAACCTGCACTTGCTTGGAGAGTTGGGGCAAGTTCAGATAGAGGCTGACTAGCCACCCGAAATACCAAAGCAGTATTTTTTGACAGATACACATATGTTCATGCATAAACATGTTTTCTTTTTCTCCATTCAGTCTGATCAGAAAGGGGAATACAGTATTATTCAGTTTTAGAAAAAAAATATTGAAAAGAGTTAATTTAAAATTTTGGAAGTATTCTGTACTTGTTTGATTTACAGTTCAACCCATCATTTCCTAGATGTGAATGCTGGGAGTGATTTATTTATAAAATTAACTATATAAATAAAGATCTGAATGACATGACTCAAAGAAGTAAATGAAAGGGCTGGAATGAGTCATATCAATTGCTTAAAAGTGTTGGACCCCAAATACTCTATTATTGAATAGAGTAATGGAATAAAAAGACCATCAGGTATAACTCTTAATTGTGCAGCTTATACTTATAATATAAAACATGAATATTTTAAATTATTGTTACTCAAGATCGCATCTCCTCAAATTCACTGAGGTGCTTTCGGGTTGAAAGGATAGCTGGTGACATTACTATTGCCGGGGGGGGGATGCCTAGTTGGTGGCTTCTTTCAGGTCCCTGGCAGGAGCTGGAACAAAGGATGGAATACTCACCCACCCAAGGCAGCACGTGGGTCGAGAACACGGGCTTGCTAACCTTCAACGCAGCATTCTAACCACACGAGCTCCATGTTACTCAAGATTAAGTAAATATAATTCTAGTCAATAACATTTTTTAATAATTTAGAAATAAAAAATGAATATTGAATTGTGGCTGTTAATAACTTTTTACAACTGTACTTAGAATGGACATTGGAATTTTGTATTTCTTATTTAAAAACTTTTTTTCCTCCAGTGAAAATGTCGCTGTATCCTTCTCTGGAAGACCTGAAGGTAGACAAAGTAATTCAGGTATGACAAAATACATTTTATAATAAACTTTTGTTGTGGGTAAAACTTGGGTTTTGAGATTTCTGAAGTATCACAGTAATTTAAAAATATTTGTGGTATAAATATTAAGTTTTATTAATATATTGCATATATATATGCAAAAATCATCTGGAGAGATGAAACCCACATTTTTTCTAGAAGCTCTTTTAGCTAGCCTGTTTAAGAAATTGAAGAATATTTCCATATCCAGAATTGCTCAGGTGTACGTTGATATGAGTAGTTCTCTTAATCTGTTCATGCCTGGTGAGCAGGATGGGATTATCCATCCCTTTGATTAATGCTAGAGAATGTTTTCTGATTTACCAGAGATATGATTTCATCAAACATTGTTAAACTGAATGCTCTGGGCAGTCATCCCATGTGGTCCTGCCATAGTTTACTTACGGAAGTTAAGTCTGATTGTAGCTTTAAAACTTGATTTCTTGAGATAATGTAGTATTTCAGGGGGAAGAATAAACTCTTTTCATTAGTGTTGACCTTCCACTAAATGGAAAAACAATAAAACTCTAAAATCAGTATAAATAATAATAGATGTGATTTTAAAGTCTGACAGATCGGTCAAATAACCTTACCTCTAAACTGATGTTAAGTATAAAATAAGAGCTAAGAAAACAGGGAGAAACTTTTAGAGGTGATGACTTTCCTAAGAAATATGTAGGTTGCATGAGAACTTTGGACTGCATTAAGCCTTTTGGACAAAAGTTGTCCATGCCTATTGCAGGATTAATGTTAGATGAGAACTCCAATGACCGGATTTAAACTCTAAATGTCAGTAAGCTCATCGGGTAATCTTGAATCAAAATTTCAGCCTTGAGTACTTGAGGGAAGACCACTTATACCAGCTTCAATTCCTGGAAGAAAGTGGGGAACCCCTTTTTTTATAATTTACTGTATTGAGGACATTTAAGCTAGTGTTTCTTTTTGTTGCTTTATCAACATTGTAGTATCATGGTGCACATAGAAGTAGAGATTGTAAACGCCTTTGTTCTTACTGCTTTTGCTACATACTAGTTAAGCCCAACATCTAGTATTTTTACATTTTGTGAAATCAAGTACAAGGGGAAGTGGGATACAATGTTGTTACAGTCAAGCTATGCAATGGGTGGAGCATGTTTTAAACTTTTTATTTTAAGCTTCAGAAATGTTTTAGACAGGAAAGCCATGTTGGATAACTGTTTTATCTCACTGTTTCTTTGATCAAAACCTTCTTGTCCAAATTGCTATCTTCCCATCTTTCCTTTGTGAATTTAACTGTTATCAAAGCACAGCTAATTGTGACTGCACTGAAATAAAATAAAAAGGCAAGGTTCTTACTATTGATTCAGATCTAGTTGAGCTTTTGGAGAATTGCTTCTTAAAATTGCATCTTACATAATGAGGAAACAGAAAAATTACAAAATCTTATAAATGTTCATTTAATTCAATATATATGTATGTATGTATATGTATATACATATGTGTATTTAAAACATACAGGTAGTCCTTGCTTAATGATAGCAACTGGGGGCGGAAGTTCTATCACTATCATAAATTGCAACATCATATGATCGCATCACTTAGGAATCGCAATCCTAGCAGTTCCTGTTGCTATTGTCAAGCAAGGATCACAGGTAATAAAGAAAAGATCTCCTCACAACTTTCTGCATGTTTCCAACAGCAGAGTTAATGAGGAAGCCCACAGGAAGTTGCAAGCCTTTGGTGGCTCACAAACAGGCTGACAGTCAAATAAAGGGCTGCTGTACTGTGCTGTGCTGTGCTGTGCTGCGTAGTGTAGTGTAGAGGGTGGCTGCTATCATTTTGGGAAAGGTGCATCAGTATCTGCTGCAGAGCTACATGAAGATAACAGGGCTTGGGTTGGCAGCTACTGGAGATGGGAAAGTGCATCTATGCCCATGAGTAGTTGCTGCCAAGTGAGGGATGCTGTGTTAGTAGTTGCAGGTGGCTGCTTCCAGATGAGGGAGGGTGTGCCAGTGGTTGCCATGCAAGCATTGCTGGACATAAATATAGTCTAGGCAGGAAGTGTTATGATTATGCACATACTAGCAATAGCACTTAGATCTTTATACTGGTCCATAGTGCTTTACAGCACTCTCTGAGCAGTTTGCAAATGCCAGCATATTGCCCCTAACAATCTGAGTCCTCATTTTACTGACCTCAGAAGGATGGAAGATTGAGTCAACCTTGAGCCGGTCAGGATCGAACTCCTGGATGTGGGCAGTTAGCCAGCAATACTGTATTCTAACTACGGTTCATAAGTACACTACAATAAGATTCCCAGAATCTTGTACTCCAATAAACCAGGATCCTAGGGGAAAAAAGCTGTGGAACCAACTTAACAGGACCAACTTGTAATCTTCCCTTCTGGCTTCCCCATTGACTTTGCTTGTGGGACATTAGCAGGGACATCACAAATGGTGACTATGTGACCGCAGGATTCTGCAACCATTGTAAGCTGAGTGTCAAGTACCCAGATTGTGATCATGTGATCATGGGGGTGCTGGGATGGCCAGACTTTGAAGACCAATCATAAGTACCTTATGCTCAGTGCCATTGTAACTTTGAACAGTTGCTAACAAGTTATCATTAACCAAGATCTGACTCTAAAATGTTCTATATTTTTATGTAGTTTAATCCTTACATTTTAAAATCCTATTTTTGTATAGGCTCAGACATCCTTTGCTTCAAACCCAGCTAACCCAGCAATTCTATCTGAAACTTCAGCATCGATCTTACAAGATGGAAGTAAGTTGCTGTAAGATTTGAAAAATGCTTGATACTTTATATAAATTTCATTGATTGTAGAAGGACTTTTAATTGATTGTTATATGTTTTGCTCTTAATATGATCTTACTTTCATAATCCAAGCATACAGTGGGGAAAAAAGTATTTAGTCAGCCACCAATTGTGCAAGTTCTCCCACTTAAAAAGATTAGAGAGGCCTGTAATTGTCATCATAGGTAGACCTCAACTATGAGAGACAAAATGAGAAAACAAATCCAGACAATCACATTTGTCTGATTTGGAAATAATTTATATGCAAATTATGGTGGAAAATAAGTATGTGGTCACCTACAAATAAGCAAGATTTCTGGCTCTCACAGACCTGTAACTTCTTCTTTAAGAGGCTCCTCTGTCCTCCACTCATTACCTGTATTAATGGCACCTGATTGAACTTGTTATCAGTATAAAAGACACCTGTCCACAACCTCAAACAGTCACACTCCAAACTCCACTATGATGAAGACCAAAGAGCTGTCGAAGGACACCAGAAACAAAATTGCAGACTTGCACCAGGCTGGGAAGACTGAGTCTGCAATAGGCAAGCAGTTTGGTGTGAAAAAATCAACTGTGGGAGCAATAATTAGAAAATGGAAGACATACAAGACCACTGATAATCTCCCGCGATCTGGGGCTCCACGCAAGATCTCACCCCAGGGGGTCAACATGATCACAAGAACAGTGAGCAAAAATCCCAGAACCACACGGGGGGACCTAGTGAATGACCTGCAGAGAGCTGGGACCAACGTAACAAAGGCAACCATCAGTAACACACTACGCCGCCAGGGACTCAGATCCTGCAGTTCCAGACGTGTCCCCCTGCTTAAGCCAGTACATGTCCGGGGCCGTCTGAAGTTTGCTAGAGAGCATTTGGATGATCCAGAAGAGGATTGGGAGAATGTCATATGGTCAGATGAAACCAAAATAGAACTGTTTGGTAGAAACACAACTCGTGTTTGGAGGAGAGAGAATGCTGAGTTGCAGCCAAAGAACACCATACCTACTGTGAAGCATGGGAGTGGCAACATCATGCTTTGGGGCTGTTTCTCTGCAAAGGACCAGGACGATTGATCTGTGTACACCAGTGGTTCTCAACCTTTTTAATGCCGCAACCCCCAACCGGTCGTAAGTTGAGGATTTCCCAACCGGTCGTAAGTCGAGGACTTCCCAACCAGTTGTAAGTTGAGGACTATTTCCCTGCCTGGGAGCGCTGCGCATGTGTGGTGCCACTGCCTGTGCCAGCTGAGGCGTAGCTGGCAAGGGGCAGCGACGGCGCAGGGCGACCACCGGCTGGGCCACCAGCTGGCCCAGCCCAAGGGAGGTAAGGCAACCACCAGGCCCCATGTATGCCAGCAACCCTCTCTGCGCCCGCTGGCCTCCCACCTCCCACCCCTGGCCCTCTTTTACTTACATTTTTAGTAGTTGCTCAGCAGGGAAGGGTGGAAACTTCTAGACAGCTCGCCTTCGCTGCAGACAACTTGCAGCACTGTTTGCAGACTGGGACTTTTGGCGGGCTCAGCAGGGCAGAGACAGCCTGGACAATTCCTACTGGCTTTTGAAAGCCAATAGAATTAGACTCTATTCAAGAGAGTCTAATTCTATTGGCTTTCAAAAGCCAATAGAATAAGAGGGAGTGGCACAGCTAAGGAAAAGGGGGAAAAATAATGGCGGACTGCGTTGACGACCCCTGTGAAATGGTCGTTTGACCCCAAATGGGGTCCCGACCCACAGGTTGAGAACCGCTGGTGTACACTGTACAGGAAAGAATGAATGGGGCCATGTATCGTGAGACTTTGAGTGCAAACCTTCCATCAGCAAGGGCATTGAAGATGAAATGAGGCTGGGTCTTTCAGCATGACAATGGTCCCAAACACGCCGCCCGGGCAACGAAGGAGTGGCTTCGTAAGAAGCATTTCAAGGTCCTGGAGTGGCCTAGCCAGTCTCCAGATCTCAATCCCATAGAAAACCATTGGAGGGAGTTGCCCAGCGACAGCCCCAAAACATCACCGCTCTAGAGGAGATCTGCATGGAGGAATGGGCCAACATACCAGCAACAGTGTGTGCCAACCTTGTGAAGACTTACATTGCCAACAAAGGATATATAACAAAGTATTGAGATAAACTTTTGACATTGACCACATACTTATTTTCCACCATAATTTGCAAATAAATTCTTTCCAAATCAGACAAATGTGATTGTCTGGATTTGTTTTCTCATTTTGTCTCTCATAGTTGAGGTCTACCTATGATGACAATTACAGGCCTCTCTCATCTTTTTAAGTGGGAGAACTTGCACAATTGGTGGCTGACTAAATACTTTTCCCCCCCACTGTATATTTATTTTCTAGCCTTTGAAATCCTGTCTATTGATGAATTCTGCCTTATCTCAAAACCAATGAATTTTGCAGGTTTTAATTTGAAGAAAAAAGCTCAATGATGTTCTATATTTTATAATATGTACTTGAAATACATTGTTTTTTTTATTTTTTCTGAGAATAAATAGTATCAATTTATATATACACATTTGTTATAAAAATAAATCAAACTTCTTGATATGCTTATATAATAGTTTGGAATTTTGAACACAAAAGAGTGCAGTATACATTTTGTGACCTGTTGTCTTATTTTTAAACAGAAAACCATTTTCTGTAATATAGAATCATTGTAAAACAATGTAGTGTTGCTGAGGTATCAAAGTAAGCTTCAGGTAAGTGAATTTAGTACCTCCAACTAGTGTGTTAAGTTTTTTAAAATTCCAAAGGATAAGATTGGTGAAATATGAGGCATGCTGTTGATTTTGCCAAGAGTTTAACTGAGGGGACAGAAATACCATTGTAGCAAGATTGTAGTAACTTTTTTTTTTACTTGTTTTAGATTTATACCCTAAATTGTATCCTGAACTTTCCCAGTATATGGGTATAAGTTTGAATGATGAGGAAATTCAGAGAAACATGGCAATGGTTCCTGCAGCAAATTCACAGGGGGTAAGTGTCATAACTGAGAATAAGGATTCCTTTGGGCTTTACTGATTTTGAGGGACTGAATTACTCATGAAAAAAGGGAAATAAAGATGGGATACTTTCTTGTGTATTCCCTCCCCTATAATTGAAAAAGTCATAACAAAAAAACTTACATGTGCTATGTTAAAACAGTGGATGTATTTGCTCAGCTTGAATTTACTTAAATCTTTGTCATAATTGTGGTTTTATAGATGCTAAAAATATTACTATAACACCACACATAGGTCTGACACATTTACATCAAAGATCTATATTTGATGCTGCAGCTGCCAAAAAAGCCAATACAATGCTAGGCTGCATTAACAGAAGGATAAAATCAAGATCATGTGAAATGTTAATACCACTTTACAATGCCTTGGTAAGCCATACTTGGAATACTGTATCCAGTTTTGGTCACCACAATGTAAAAAAGATGTTGAGACTCTAGAACAGGGGTGTCAAACTGCCGGCCCATGGGCCGGATGCATCATCTGGAAGCTGCACCCACCCCATTGCCGGCAATGGCAAAACCGGCCTGATAGGTTGTGCGACATCACGTGATGTCGCGAGTTTGACATGTCTGCTCTAGAAAGAGTACAGAGAAGAGCAACAAAGATGATCAGGGGACTGGAGACTAAAATATATAAAGAACGATTGCTGGAATTGGGCGTTGTGTGTGTGTGTGTGTGTGTGTGTGTGTGTGTTTTGCAAGTATTTATCTATCTGATTTTGTATGTATTTTTTCTATAATTTTTGACAGCAACTTTCCCTAATAAGATATGTCTCCTGGGTCTCTTTTTCTTTAATATATTAATGATGGTTAATTGTCCCTAATCTAGGCATTATTAATATATTTTAATGGGCAAAGTACAGTGATTCAAATAAAGCTTTTTGCAAACAAAAAAAAATCTATATTTGATAATAGGATTTGTGATTATTTTTAATTTATTTGGGGGGGGATTGTTTTTGTACTCCATAGCTTGTTGCAAGACCTGCATCAGATTACATGGTAGCTCCAGTAACTGGAAATGATGTTGGAATTCGTCGAGCAGAAATTAAGCAGGGGATCCGTGAACTGATCTTGTGTAAAGATCAGGATGGAAAAATTGGTCTTCGTCTTAAGTCAGTGGACAATGTATGTATAATGTTTTCATGCTATAGAATTCAAAATAGACAAATTGTTACATAACTTTATAGTTTATCTTTCAGCCCTTAGTCTGCTATATGACTTTCAATATATGTGAGTTCGGCAGCAACAAATATTTAAAAAAATGAAAAAGGTTTATAAGTCAGCAAGAAATTCCTAACTTTTTAAAAATTAAACACTTTCATGAGTAATAAAATTAATAGTGTGATCAGAGAACTAATATTAGCTTAATAAATTTTATCAAATTTATGCATTTTTAAAATTAAATTTAGGGAGTGGAGGATGTAATCTTTGTAATATGGTAATGTTAATAAAATGTTGGGACTTATTTAGAAAAATGATAGATTTCTTCAGTATATTTCTCTGCTTTTAATGTATACGGGAATTATATCCGCATGCACCTAAATTTGCAAACATTGTTGTTTTAGGGTGTATTTGCTCAGCTGGTTCAGGCAAACTCCCCGGCCTCACTGGCTGGCCTGCGATTTGGAGACCAGGTTCTCCAAATCAATGGTGAAAATTGTGCTGGATGGAGTTCTGATAAAGCTCATAAAATTCTGAAGCAAACTCCTGGGGAGAGAATTTCCATGATTATTCGAGACAGGTAAACTTGCAAGATTATTGCATATCACCTGAATTATATTAATATATTAGTAAGATCTGTGCATTCTATATTGTTATCTTAATACGCTTCTGCACAGCCAGTAAATTTGAGGTTAATTTTATTGTGGACAGTGGTTCAGTAATACATCGGTAAATTTTATAAGTATTGAAGTACAAACATTTTTCTTCTAGGCCTTTTGGACGGACTATTACCATGCACAAGGATAGCACAGGACATGTTGGCTTTATTTTCAAAAATGGCAAAATAACTTCAATAGTAAAGGATAGTTCTGCTGCAAGAAATGGACTTCTTACTGAACACAACATTTGTGAAATTAATGGACAGAATGTAATTGGCCTGAAGGTAGATGATACGTTTTTTGTAAATATATGGTACTCTAATCAATTAAATTGCCAAAGAACCTCATTTCTTAACATATGAGTAAAATACAATTGTACCTTGGCATTTGACTGCTTTGAAACTCATCAAATTTGGTCCTTGACATATTTTGACGAAAAAAAATTGTCCTGTGTATTTTAATTTAAACTATTAAACTATTTTATTCACCCTTGAACTAGTTTGACTAAAACAAAGTTAAAACCATTGTGGTTATCTAAACAACTTCAAAGCTTATAAGAATTTATGACTTTTACACTTTGTTCACCAGGATTCTCAGGTTGCGGACATATTATCAACAGCTGGAAATGTAGTGACCATTACGATCATGCCTTCCCAGATCTTTGAACACATAATAAAAAGGTATGAGTATTTTTTAATATGTGTGGTATGGGCTCTTATCTTTTGAAAGGATGGATAATAATGCATTGAACTTACAGTGAAGATAAAATGCAGGTAGTCTTCTCTTACCATTTCTTCAAGGACCAAAGTTATGACAGTGCTTAAAAAATAATTCTGACCAATTTATGACCATTGGAACAGTCCCTCAGAAATGTGATTGCCATTACTATTGCCCATTTTGTCCTATGCCTGAATTTTACTTTTATTTTTTCTTCCCTTGGTGAATGGACTTCAAGTGAGGAAGCTTCTTTAGTAGACAGTAAGCAGGCACTTCAACATTCCAAAGAATGGAGGAATAGTTAGGGGGCAAACAGAAACTGTAGATATGAAACAGTAGTCTTGTCTATTTCTAGCCAGAAAGCTCAGTTGTGGTGACATGATTTCTCACTTAATGATTGCTTCGCTTAGAGATAATTGCCTTCCAATTAGGGTTACTGTGAAGATTATCTGTACCTTATTCCAGCAACTTTATCCTCAGTTAAATTGGAAAGCATCTAAACTATATTGCTGAAATAATTGAAAACTTAACACTTTTAATTCTTGAAGTTTCTTTTTAAGAGTAAACATATTAATGTAAGAAAATATATTTATTTCAGGGTTTAATTTTGAGTCCTTAGTGCTGAGTTTGGTTATTTGCTTGCACATGTTTCATTCCTCTACTAGATAACAATCAATACAAGTGAATGTGGTGTTTGCTACCTGCTTATAAACAATCTGCCAGATTTGAGGGGTTGTGGTTTTTCTCTTCTGTAGTTCCTTGATTTAGGGTTTTTTTTCTGCTTGATAGCAACCAAACCCTGAGAGCACTAAGGATTCCACATATTAATGAAAGTTATAATTCTTTGTATATATTTGCTCATAGAATAACATCATAGCTGTCAGATGTGAAAAACTAGGTCCATGTGCAAGGGTTCAAAATTAACTTGCGAAAAGTCTATGCATAGGAATATTTTCAATTAGTGGTCAGCATCTGATTAGTATTAGATAAGTGTCAGCCATTTGGTTTATGGCTGCAGAAGAATTCTAAACTGATCCTTCTTTTTATTCTTCCTCATGGCTCTGCCAATCCTTTTACACAAACCTGCTAATACTAATTTAAGGATAATTCAAATATTTTGCTCTATTCTTTTGTAATACTGCAAATTTTGAATGACTTGCATATTCCGTTATGGGCTAATACATTGTGAACTTTTTTTTCTAGGATGGCTTCAAGTATTATGAAAAGCTTGATGGATCATACTATTCCTGAAGTCTAAAATTTATTTTGGATGCATTTGTAATTGAGACACTGCTGAACCTGGGCTACTACATCTCTGCAATATTTACATTCTGCACATGAGCCTTTCTTTGACATAAAATGTTGCATTGAGCATTTATATAACATTATGGCTGGGAATGTCACATTTCAACATAAAACCTTGCTCAAATTTTCCATTTTGTATTCATCATATTACTATGACAAAACATATACTTCTTTCATAGGGTTGTACTATGTAGGTCAGGAAAATTTCTGTCATTAAAAATGGAAGAAAACTAATGTTTGTGAAAGCGTCTAGTATTTGCTTTCTTTGGTCCAGATATACTGCTGCTCTTCGTACTTTTTCAGATTCATTTTTGTACTGCATCTATCAGTGAGAATATAACTTAGTGTTAATTAACTGATTTTAGTAACGTTTACAGAAAGCATGCTTGTTAAACTGAGCATAGCTTGTATTTATCATTCCATAACTATTTTAAAATAATTGTCTTGCTGTCTTATAAAATCGTTCTAATATGCTTATATTGTGTTGCCTTAATCCTCTTAAAACTGAAATAAAGTTACAAATATATTCACTTTCTAAATGGATAGTATTTTGCATTTATGAATCTCTAAATCCTTCCTGACTATTAGCAGTATAATCCAGCATAAAGGAAGCAGTGAAAGTTAAACATTTTACCTCAATGGTGTGCTTTATGGGCTCTTGAAATAGTAAAATTCAGTGTAGGCTATAGTAATTTTACTAATATCAAATAAGATTAATATTGGAGATGACTAATATTTTAACAGCATACTCATTAGGTTTTTTAATTTATTTCTTCTCTAGTAGATAAGCTTTGATACAGTAAGAAATCAGCAATTTACTGATGAAGTTGTATCAGTTGGATGTCAAGCTTTAATGCTAGAAGATAAGCTCAACCTGGCAAATAGAAAAAAAAGTTACAAATAATGGCATATAATATGTGAATTCTATCACAGGTGTAATACAAGGAAGTAGATGTAATCCTTAATTGCTTAGCAATCATATTTGCATTAAAATAATAGAATTATCTCTGAAAAGTAAATGATTTATTAGCACATACTAATGAAGAATCATTGGGAATTATGACTTGCATTGTCAATTTAATAACATGTTTTTCTATTAAACTGATCAACTTAGGACAGGGGTGTCAAACTGCTGGCCCGCGGGCCGTATGTGTCATGGCGAACCCGCGCCCACCCCATTGCCAACAATGGAAAAAAAGTTGTGATACGTTGTGACACATCAAGTGACTTTGCGAGTTTTACACCCCTACCTTAGAAGGTGAGGTTTAAACAGTATTTAACCACTACTACCCCAAGGAGACGCAAAAAGTTTAAGAGATTCATTAAAACAGTATATTGTAATTTTAAGCACTACAGTATATAGAGAGATCAGCATTTGAATGGGACTCAGCAGTGAATATGCAAGCACATTATACATTGGTTTGCAGAGGAGGGTGAAAAAGGATTCATGTTTTGGTCTGGCCAATAAACCATCACAGTTGATAAATTTCTGAGAGATTAAACTGCAGCACTTGACTTAACTGAAGGTAGAATGATAATGACTGTCATTTAACATTATTAAATATTTATTAGTAAATGAAATACTACCCAGTCCAAACACTGAGATATTAGAGATCAGTGAAATGAGAAAATTAGTGAGAAATGATAAGGAACGCTCTAGGTCAGACCTAGTGCATGTGGATGAGAATTTTAAACTCCACTTTTCACCAGCACTCAATAATAATGCCAAATCATGACAATATGTAGATAGCTCCTTAGTAAGAAGGTGGGAAGGTGTTTGATAAGCAATGGGTACTATAAACATAATATTCTAACCTTATGAGCTGATTTTATCATTTATAAAATCAGGAAAGAAATAGAGACTTTCCCAATAAAAATACAGAATTGTCAAATTATTGATTTAGCAATCAACTACTGTTTGACAGAGTGATCTAGAGTGAAATAGTAAAAACATGATAATATTGAGATGGAAGTTTGGGAAAGCATTTCTGCCAGGTACATAAAGTTGAATAAAATCTTGTTAGTTAGAAAGTAGGAGACCGTGGATTCTTAGGCACAAAGCCCACTGCTTCACTTTGGCCCTAAGAAGAAGACAATGGCAAACAAGCCCACTAATTTCCAATAAAGATAAAATTTACTGATTGCAATGTTGGCAAAATACTGCCAAGAAAACCGCAGGGATTTGTCCAGGCAGTTACCAGGCATCAACACTGACTTGAAGACAAACACACACAGGAAACAATATATAGGATAGTATGATTTCAAGTTAGAACATACTGGTTACAGAAAAATAAGTTTATTTTCAACAGAAGTATAAGACAAGTACCCCAAGCTTTATAGTATTACTTCAGTAAATAGGCAAGTGCATACATATATTTGTAATGTGTTCATCAATACACAACAGGAATGGGGGAGGGGGGAAGGGGACCAGAAGTTCTGTCTGAACCATAGAAAGCATTTTTACATTTAGGCAAGGTCCTTTTAAAATTCTGGTTTAAAATATTAAGGATTGAGATATCAGAGAAAAAGCACTTAGTGTTGTTGCTTCCAGAACACGATTTGTCTGTCTTCTCCTCCAGTAATTATATTGCTGCACTGGTCATTCATCCACATACACGTCACTGCACCTAAGGAAGATACATATACAAGTCATTCAGATTGACCATTTGCAACTATCTTCCTCAGACTGCTATCTACAATTCATAATTAATTTTATTCCAAAGATGTTAGCTCACCGCACCTATGAAATCTACATTTTGAGAAGCAAGTTATAGAATTTGTCATATTTAATTATGTCAGGAATGCTATACCAAAAACTCCCAAGCTAACCTAAAAATGGTGGGACATGAAACTGCCCTATAAACTGTTGATTAATGAACAGGAAACAGTAAAAAGGAATATCATGCATCCCTATTGGCAAGGCAGGTTATTCTTTCCACGCATCTGATTTGGGACTGGTACTTTCAAAACAGTAAGTGTTTGAAGTTCAGGGTTGAAATGAGCTTGGCTGTTTTTTTGCAGACGTTTTTGCTCTCTGAGCTTGGCTGTTTTTTTGCAGACGTTTCATTATCCAAACTAGGTAATATCATCACTTCTAGTAAGGAGTGGGGTTTGCTGTCATCTACAACGGCTTTTCAACTGGTGGTACCACTTGTGGTACTTTGACACATGGCAGGTGGTACACGATTGTTAGCCAAGTGTAGCAGGGGAGGAGAATGAGTCGAAGTGAGTCAAGCCTGAGGGAGAGGCAGCTGCAGGACTCTCTGGGCTTGGCAGAAGCCCCAGGAGCCGGCAGGGCTCCAGCTGATTGGCACTTCCAGAAGCAGCTCGGAGCTGGAGGTGAACTGAAGAAAAAAAGGGGGGGTGAAAGAGGAGAGGCTACAAAAACATGGTTTGGGTGGGAGAAGGGAAAAAAAGATAACAGGAAAGGTTTAATCTCTTTAAACAAATGTAATTAGTTTTATCCCCTTTAATTGAGTCTGTGGCTTTTAGAAAGTTCTTTGAAAGCTAAAGCTTTTTGCAATTGCTGCAACATTGTGACAGTGACACACCTGAGGCAGCTTAAAGAGAAAAAAAAAACGGAGTTTGGGTTTCTTTATTTTCTTGCTTTGCACTTGATTCCTGTGTCTTTAAGGGTACAGGGAAGGGATTGGGGAGTGCATTCTTATTACATTGTGGAAGAGCTCAGAAGGGCAAACCAGCTAGCGCAGGAGTCTACAAACTTAGCAACTTTAAGACCTGTGGACTTCAACTCCCAGAATTCCTCAACCAGCCATGAGGGCTGAGGAATTCTGGGAGTTAAAGTCCACAAGTCTTAAAAGTGCCACATTTGAAGACCCCTGAACTAGCTGCTAGTGGTGCATATTAATAAATATGGATAAATTCATCATACATTTGTCAGTGCAAAGGGAAAGTGGTTCAGCAAAGGAACAGCCATCGAAGAAATTAAAACTGGTTCTTTTTTTCTACAGTTTGTAATATTTGATTAGATTATAGCAGACATGTCAAACACAAGGCCCGGGGGCCGAATGCAGCCCGCAAAGTGGTTTCATGTGGCCCGCGAAGCCATCCTGGAAACAGTGAGGGAACGGCCCCCGCTGCCTTGGCTCTGGCCGGCCGGGAGCCAATGTACAATTTTGTGGTGGCCATCTATGCTGAAATGCATTCAGCCTTAGCTCCACAAGGCTGTCTGGAAACAACAAGGGACTGGCCCCTGCCGCATCGCCCCCGCCCCCTGGGTGCATGCTGGGGAGGTGTCACCCTTTGTGAGGAATGAAGAAATGGACCATGCCTTGGCGCTTGCCCCAGTCCCACCCCGTTCTGCCAGAGATCCTCAGATCTGTCCCACTCCTGCCCAGGCCCCAATAGGCACCCTTGACGCAAACGATGTAGAGCTGGCCATGCCCACCAAGTAGGCCACACCCACTCCATCTATGCACACCCAGTAGGCCACACCCACCCTGGCCACACCCCCGCCCCCCGAGGGTAACCACAATGCTGATGCAGCCCTCAATGAAATTGAGTTTGACACTGTTTGAATTTATTATAGAATAAAATACAAAATTACAAAAGCAAATAGTAGGACACAGTGGGGAGGAAAAAGGGGGGGAAAGTGAGCAGGAGAAGGGAAAAAGAACGTACTTCCTCTGTTGCAGTAGAAGGAAGCTTTAACATTGAACGTCAACTTTTTACTTTTCCATAATATTATAAACTAGCCATTTCTATAACAACAAATGAATCTAATCAGTAAAACCTAAAATCCCCCCCCCATTTTTTTAGTCATCAAGTTTTTGACGCCTTGCTAAGAACTGGTGGCACTCAAATATTGGCATGTCCTAAAAGTGGTACAATCTGTGAAAAGGTTGAAAAGCCCTGATCTACAACATATATTGTAATGACCACAATAGCCACTACGTAGGACAAACAAGAAAAGACCGGCAGAATGCATTCATGAACATCAATTAGTAGTTAGAAGACATGTTGAAAACTCTTTAATTTCATAACATATGGACAGACTTAACCATAGTTTCATCTAGGAAACTGTGACAATCCTAGACCAAGCCAAGTCCAAAAATGTTAGAAGCTTGGCACTCTAACAAATTAGCCATCAATGGTTACATAGACATAAACAATATCTATTCTATGTGCTATGCATAAGAGACACTCAATGAGCCAAAAACAATAAAAAGACCAAAACATTTCCCCACCATCAGTCAGCACTCAGATGAGCATATATTAACTGCAAAATTAACATCAGACCAACAATCAAGAAGTAAATAATATTGCAATCATGGGAATGCCAAACAAGCTAACAGTAAGCAGTCCAACCAAAGAAACTCCAAGATCACCCCCACCAACACTGACAGGGCAAGACACTAGAATATAAACTGAGAACAAACTTCACTCCTTCTAGCCCTGATGATGTTACCTAGTTTGCTTAATGAAATATCTGCAAGAAAACAACCACACTCAGAGAGCACCAAGGACTCCCTCAAAGCCAAGACAGAATAATTTGAGGTCAACATTGTTTCTGGTTTTCTGATACGTTTTGATTAGTTTGTATTATGAAAATATCTCCAAACTATGGAAAGCACATTAGCCAATAACAGGAAAGAGAATGCTTTTTAAAAAGTATTTGCTATGGGGATTGTGAATGTAATATTTTACATTCCTTCCTAGTTGGTAGGATGAAGGCAACAGTGTTATTTCCTTGTAATATAGCCTCTACACCAGGGGTCTGGCTGAGGAATTCTGGGAAGTCATAAAAGGGCCAAGTTTGAAGACCCCTGCTCTACACTGAAGATCCTGGTTTGCTTAAAATTGTCTGAAAATGCTCAGGCTAAAGACTGTCCAGAGTCATAAAGAGAAGCCTATAAATCAATTTGTAGGGAAGCCTATAAATCAATTCAAGTCAAACTGATATTTTTTTTGCCCCTTCTATATCTATCCTTTAAACTTCACTAAACTTTTTGGGCAATCAGATTCTGTTGTCTCTATTTTTTTCTTGATTGGAATTGTTTACAGCCACAGGTTTAGTAACTTCAAAAATGTTTTGCTTATTTCTTAATATTCTAAGCTTTAGCATACATCAGACATGTCAAATGTAATTTTGGAAAATACCTTTTTTCTGCTTTTCTAACTGAAAAATAAAAAAGTTAATTGTTTGGGAAAAGATTTTGTGGTCTGCTGGGGACATCTTGTGGCCAAATGTGGCATAGCAACTGAATTTCTTTGTTTTTTCAACTGTGCCTGTTGACTCCCTTGATTTGTCCTTCATATTATCCAAAAGATAAGAATTGGAAACAGCTGGCTGGTGAAAACAATTTTTAGAAAGTGTGAAGATGAACATTGGTTGACTTTTACTAAACATAGCCTCCACTAAAGGACTATCTCTAATCACCATGGAAACGGAGGAACTCTACCCACAACTCAACTATAAACTTATTCTTGAAAAATTCTTGGAGCTACTGAGCTAATCAAGTCAAAACTGAAAGCCGAGGATATTTTCATAAAACTATAAATCGAACCCGAGACTCCAGATGATCAACTTATAAGCCAAAAAAAACAACAGAAGAGGAACAACAAGATTTACAACTTTTTGCAAACCCAACATTGACTTTAACTACAGTATCTATAACTCCAAAAACAACAGGAATTGATCAACAAACATACCACATCGAGAACTTAGATAATTTAGCTAATCAAACAATAACTACAATACCGGATATGGCTCTCTACTTTACTCAGACAAAATTGGAAGAAGAACAAGAGGACCAGACTGAACTGATGACAAATATTCTAAACCAAACATGGAGATTTGAATTATTAGAGCAACAACCTAACTATTACAAAGGGGCCAGTTCCTTTGAAAAATTGATAACTGGATGCTCTCCCTTGGTTCAAACAACATGTGTGGGAATGAATGGAGACACATCAGTGGATTCAGAGGCACTGGTATGGAAACCTGCTTGGCACAAAAAGAAAGCCAGAGTTAGATTTAAAAATGGGATTTAAAAATTAACTTAATGGGCTAGGCAGCTTTTTGGAGTGATTGGTTTAATATTCAGGAGTAAGACTTATAAGGGAAATTAAAATTGTTATAGTTTTGATTGTTAGATGGAAATACATTTGTGATAATGGAATATATTTTGTTATAAATGAAATAGAATATATTTGTGAACAAAGTAAGAAGGTAAATTTTGGAACAATATGTCTATTCTAGTTATGTTAAGTATTTTATAATGAAATGAGGGAAATTAAGGTTATCTGAAACTTAAATATTGGTTATAAAAGGCTAAATTAAAACATGGTAAATGGAATTAAGTAAAACTTAAAAACAGGACTTGGATAAGTAAAATGTCATTGATAAATGTATTGACTGATTGAGCGTTAGTTAGAAATGTATTAATATGAATATGATATAATATTTAAGGGAATTAGAGAAGGAATTTCTATTGATGTAACCTGAAACACACACGAATGATTTTGCTATTGGATTATTGATTACCTTATCACCACGCTGCTTCCAAGCACTTGGATGTAAAAATTTGAAAAATTAATAAAACTTGCTTATAAAAAAAAAGACTTGTCAAACTTGTGATGTCATGTGACGTCATGCAACGTATTGAAACTTTTTCACCATTGCCTGCAATGGGGTGGGCGTGGTTTCCTGATGATGCATCCGACCCGCGGGCTGGCAGTTTGATACCCCTGGCATACATATAACAAAGGTCATGAACCTTATGAGCCAATATTGTTTTGATTTTCCATTGAATGGTTTAATAGGACCCTTAACAGCAATACTCTGACTTCTTTCCACAGTATACAAGTTCTTAGGATTCTTCTTGATATTAAGATCAATAATTTAATACAATGGTTTCAGAAGCAAGAGAAAGCTATAAGGTGAGCCTGCACTTTATCAAATATTTAAGGGCTTCAGAGATTTGAAATGTCACCAAGAAACATTTTAAAAATATATTCAAACATACCTGCATGTCCTGGAATTTTTCCTACTGTTTTTCCTCCAAGTATATCCCAAACAAACAATTCTCCTGACTGACTTCCTGATAAAACTATGTGTCCATCCCACTTGAAACATCTGCAAAAATAAGTTTATCAAACCAAAATTGGTTATCATTTGATGTTATATAACTGTACTGTCGCCAACACCTACACTTTCCAGGGTTTAATAAACATAGGCATTTGTTGCTAAGAAAGTGTGGTTTCAGACTGTAAGAAAAAGAAATGTATTTGTATTTTGATGTTAATTTGGGAAATTTAAGCCATGACTATAATCAAATGTACCCAAGCTAAGGAGGTAATTTAGATGTTTTGCATTTTCATATTTCTCAAACACTAAACTTTGTGCTAACTTTAGAGGAACAAGCCCAGATCGCAAAATTCATCTATACCCCCCCCCAGGTAATCTTATGAGATGAATCTTATGGGTCCCATGTTGAGACAATATATATGAAAAATTTTCAAAACTAATCTGTTTCATATACAGGATAGAGTTTTAACAATATTTTTTTTAAAAAAATAAAATTGGCAAAAGAGATTACCTTTGAGTCTGCTCCAAAACTATAGAAGAGATAATCATTCCAGTTTGCACATCTGTTACTTTAAAATAGGCATCTTCTCCTGTGCTTAATAGGTGCCGGCCATCTATATTACAAGAATAGTTACACTGAATATTTAGTTCAAGTATTTGAATTTAATTACCTTGTCTTCATTATAGAACATAGTACTTCAATCCCATACATGTTTTACCCAAATAAAATTCAGAGACCTTCAACTCGCAATCTGTAATTCCTCACACAGATACAATGATATAATTATTTTAGCTATTAGATATATTGCATACTTGACTGTGCAGAGAACAAAACACCTATAAGTCTCAAAACCTGATATCATAGTCCAGTTTCAGGAAAATTAGCTAGTTGATAAAAGAAAGATGCCCTCCAAATTACAGTCACCATTTTGACTGCAGGCATGCATGCAAGGAAAAACACCTACTATAAGTAGACGTCTTTCTTCTGTGAAACAACTAATATGCTACAAATTACTAACATAGAAATGCAATGGAAAGCAAGCTAGCAATGGTGACTGAAACTTTGTTACAGCTGCTATTGTGTTTTATGATTATAAAGCCCAGATCAAAATGAGATGATTGGGGAGGGCTACTTACTGGGAGCCTCAATCTGTAATCCATTTACTGAAGAATAAACTAATTGAATATACAGGTAGTCCTCAACTTATAACCACAACTGAGCCCAAACTTTCCATTGCTAAGCAAGACCATTGTTAAGGCAGTTTTGCTCCATTTCTATGACCTTTCCTGCCACTGCTGTTAAATGAATCACTGTAATTGTTAAGTTTGTAACCCAGGCGTTAAGTGAATCTGTCTTCCCTGTTGACTTTGTTAGATAGTCGCAGAAGATGGCCTCATGACCCTGGGACATTGCAACCATCATAAATGCCAGTTGCCGAGTGTCCAAAGTTTGATCATGTGACCATGGGGATGATGCAACATTTGTAAGTGACAGCCATAGGTCTCTTTTTTCAGTGCTGTTGTAACTTCAAATGATCATCAAACAAATGGTTCGAAGTCAAGGACTACCTGTGATGGTCCTTGTTTCCTCAGCAACACAAACAAGTATTGTTTTGGAATTTTATGTTTCCAATCCAGAATTAGATAATAACTTTGTTTATCTATTAGGGTGCGTGTTTTCCTTGACAGAATGGGTATTTAAGAAGAACATTTGAATTATCCATACCAGGACTGAAAGCAATATCCAAAACAGTTCCTGAGTGGCACGGAAGGCGATGCAGTATAGAAGCAGCAGGAACATCCCAGATACTAATGGTTCCATCTTTTGTTCCTGATGCTAGCAGAGTATATGCAGGATTCAAGGTGATAGTTGTTACCTAAGTAATTATGTCAATGTTATTTATTTTCATGTTATTAATAATAGATACAATAATAAGTAAGTTTCTACACATTTTCTAGGATGAATCTTTAAGCTTGAAACACTTGAACGTTTAAAATTATATGCATACTTTTTTTTCATAACTGGGGGTATTTCAATGAAGGATTACTTTCACAGGGAAAATGAGCACAAGGATGGGATCTGCCATCTGCAGAGATAACCTCAGAATGTTCAAAAAATCAAGATGATGGCTACGTTGGTAAAATCAAAACTCTTATTTTTTATGTCTGCCATATGTAAAAACAGGCAGAGATTTGCCTACATCATTGTGGCTGCTATCTTAACTTTTTTATATTATTATATGCTGCAGATATCCTTGAATCTCTGGAAATCTGCACTGGAGGATTGCAAATGTTTTGAAAGAACAGGAGGAAAACAACAGATTGTTGTCATTTTCTTTCACTCAACATTCACTGTTCAAAACAAAGTTTTCAAGATATATGCCAAATTTTACAAAACAAAAAATTCTCCCAGTGCAAGTGAGATGTGATGGTATTAGAACTATGGCTATGCATGATTTACACATTTGGGGGAAATATTTCAGACTCCTTCTAAAAAGTGAGGACACACATATTTGCTACATATGAAAGTAGTCCCTATTATTTCCGGCTTCTGCCTGAGCCTGAAAAAGGAAGATTGCGTGTACTGTATTAATTTTAATCAAGAGCTTTCTTAAAGCAATTGCCCTTGCGCAGAAGCCAGAATAAATACAGTAAGCACTTTTTAGAGTCAAAAGGTTTACAAAATATCCAAAGCACTTATTTCATATAATTTGCAAGGAAAATATCCCAATTAGAATTCTGATTAAGTATAGCATACAGAAAGAACCAGATGTAAGAAAGCAAGATCCATCAGTCCCTCGAATCCAATTTTCCACTTAACATAGAATTCCAGATTAAACCAAAAAAGAATTCAAATTAAACATAAAGTTTCTATGGCTCTTTATGGTAATAGTGATGAAAGATTCAATATATTCTCAAAACAATACATATTTATCTTTCAGTAATTTATCCATTTGCTTATATTTTACTAAAATGAGACATTTCCAAAATTCTGATCTCTTCAAATTCTATATTTTGTGAAATTATCTTTAAATATCTATGTATTCTGGCTAATTAACCACTGTAACAACAACTTTATTTTTTAAATAAAATCTATGTTTTACTAGGCAAATCCATTCCCAAAAGATGTCCTACCGTGGACAGAAGGAAGAATATTCATATTATTCTATAGTTAGAATTTTAAAGATGGCATTTGAACTTTATTGTTTATAAAGTACTACATACACAAGTTTCACTAAATAAGGTTGAGAAAAGAACCTTACAAGAGAAAAGAAACAAAAGATTTGTATAATCTTTTTCATATTACACTAATTGTATAAAATGTACACTATATTTCCAATTGAGACCTCCTAGAGTATATTTGCATATTTTAAACAGAATCCTGCACACAACAATCTGTCCCAACCAAAATGTTGTTTAGATATATGAAAGTTGCCAATGAATTGAATTTTTTAACATTTTAAACTTAAAATTAAATTTATAAGTAATAAGTAAGCAATCATAAGAGCGTATTTATTTAAATCATTTAAAAAAGTAATCACATTTATTGATCAAATTTTTGATCCTCGGATGCGAGATTCAGAGGCAATCAATCTGAAAAGAGTTACGTATCTTCATACTTACACTAACATCATGTTCCAATTCAGCAAGCAATTCAAAATGTTTCTTAGTGTTTAATAATTCTGTTGGATTACAGTGCCACACCTGGGACATAAGATACATAGTGACTAGAAATATATAAGCATTATTTCACTCATTATGCCATTCATAAAAGATATAAGGAATTGGGGAAAAAACCATGGAACTTTTTTTTAATATAGAAGTAAGATTATTGCATGCATAAAGTTAGAAAGATTTGACAATACCTACAACAGATGATCAGTGAAGATATTCAGAACCTGCTGAACAGGCCAAACTGACTTATTTGATTATAAGAAAAAAAAATCTACATTTATTGGTGACTCTATGGACCTTTTGAATTTACAATTTATAGTTTTGATGATTAGATAGAATGGATGATAGCAAGAAGAAAGTAACATTATAATTTTAGACAGACAGCTCAATTTATAATTGTGCTTATAATCAAAAGATGAAAAAAAGATTGGAAGCCATTTCTTTATATCTTTATTTCCTTCTATTCTTTTTATCTACTACTCTTTTTCTTTTTGCACAATTAGTTTTTTCTTACCTTTTTTACTTTTTTCTCTTTTTTCTATTTTCATATTAATATTGTGTTTATATTTTTCAATAAAATTATACATGTTAGATATACGATAGCTCCCTGGAAGTCATATGTTTTGTTCCATATGGTTTGTTATATTATTATATATTTATAATATCATACATTTATATTATAAATGTATATTATGCTCTACACAAATTTAACAATTCAAAGCCTATGTATCTAAGCCACTTAGATCTCTTAGCCATCTCTGTAGCTGTTTGCAACTGTTAATATTCTACTATGAAGAGCTTTTTGTCAATCAATTTATCTGATGGATTGTTCTTATGCTACTTTTCCGAGCAGAGAGATATCAGTAGTACAGGAAATAATGGATCATCCATGAGGCTATAATCCGCCTAACCTATCATAAATACCACAGGAAGCACGATCAACTAGAGATGATTAAATAGTTTTTATGGGGCAGTTTTATAAAATAATCATTATTAAGGTATCTCAAACAGACACAGTCCATGAGTCAAACTAGCTGCTATTACCCAATTTATGGAAAGTTTTGGCACTGTAATAGACACCTAATGTTGCAAAAGGGACAGATTTTGAATTATCAGTTATCCAATTACAAAGTTTTTGTAACAACTTTGTTACAGATGTACGATATTTCTAAAATTAGCTGGTCTCCAGATGCAATGGACTGCAACAATCCAAAATTTTAGTTAGCACGAGTTAAATCCTGAAAATTGTAATCAGCATGAGTTAAATCCTGAAAATTGTAGTCAACTTATATTGTATCTAGAGCACGGGTGTCAAACTCACCACGTCATGTGATGGGTCATGACATATTGTGACTTTTTTCGCATTGCTGGAGCTGGGGTGGGTATGGCCTCCGCATGATGCAACCGGCCCGTGGACTGGCAGCTTGACACCCCTGATCTAGAGGGTACTTGGTAGGAAATAATGACCTGCAAAATGTCTTCCATCACAATCATACCTACTTTTACTGTTGAATCCCAAGATGCAGAATATAAACGATTATTATGCCAACAGATCTTGCTGACAGCATCATGATGGCCTATTAAGGTGTCCTGTTGCCTTCCAAAGGCTACTGAGTAGAAATAGCTTTAGAAATTAAAAAGAAAGAAAGAAAGGGATTTATAAATACTTTGGAGGCAATTTTATTTAAAACAGTACATGCACATGCAAAAGTAAGCTAAAATGTACTTCTTCTCATTTTCCTATTTTTAAGTATTTTAAACAGCAATTATATTTGGGATTGTCCTGTTGATTAGTTTCAGTGGAAAATCCTCTAATAAGGCAAATATTGCAATGTCAGCAATTAACAGTAATAGATAGTAGAGATAAAGAACAAAACTGCACCAATTGGTTATTGAATCTTTTGTTAATCTCTGTTGTTCCCAAAGGCTGTTGTAAGAAGACAGTGTAACATAAAATCTCTCCTTAACAACCTGTTGCCATTTATCAGCTGCTAACAGCTGCTTCATTCAAAGATTTAGCCATGGTAGAAATAACTATTCCTGTCAGGAAAACCTGGCCAGATCTGGTCACTGGGGTAACCCATTGTGCAACAGATTATATCAAATTACATCCAATCACACTTGGCCAATAAAGAATTCTATTCTATTTCTCATGTCCATGCACAATCTTTTGCCTCCTTAAATTCACTTGAACTCAGCTCATGGAAAAACTGGTCCCAATAAAAGGAATCATGAACTAGTGATGTACATCTAGGAATGTGTAAAATCACATACATATTATTGTCCCATGAAGAACATACAACGGTGCTATTCCCTGGTAAGATTAAACAAGACGACAAAGCCTGTAACAAAATCAACAAGAAAAATGTTGCTTCATATTATTAAATTATATATTATATATTAAAATATTGATATTTTGAATCAACATATTTTCTATTTTATAGATTCAAAAGCTATTCTTTTGAAGTAATTAAACATATGAACATTATTTTGGTGTATCTAAATCTTCAAAGGTAGCTAAAAGAAAAAAGGGAGCCATATAAACCAAAAACATTCCCACTAGAAAATTATTAATGCATTACTCTTTATGTAAAAAAAATCATTAAATATAAGTTCAAACAAGATCACCTAACCTAAACTTAAAAAAAGCAAATGCACTCTTAAATGGAACAGTAGAAATATAGTGTAAAAATCAAGAAAATTAATCATTCTTGAGATAGTCACACCATATTTAAAATATTGCTTCCATTTCTGGCCACCATGTTTTAAGAAAGATATTGACAAACTGGAATCTATCAAGAAAACAGTGATAATGAAAAAGGGTCTGAAAAGCAACTTCTGGGAACTATTGTAGGTGGTGAATGTACTTGATCTGAAGAAAAGAAAACCATGTGGTTTCATTATCCACCCTCACCCCCACACATCTGAATGACTGCCTTATAGAAGATGGGACAGCCTTGTTCCAGAAGCCAGAAGAAACAATGGATTTAAATTAAAAGTAGATGGACATCAGGAAACATTCCATAATATGAAGTAATGTACAACAATAGAACATAATGTTTCTGACTATCATTCAATATCCAGTCATTTAAACAGAGGCTGAATGGCCACTGTTGGGAATGCTTACAGTAATGGTTTCTCCACTCAGCACAGGATTACATTAGATAATCTCAAAGATCCCTTTGGATCCTGTGAAACCACCAAACCTTTCTATGAATGGAGGTTGAAATATCACCACTTGGCAAAGAGGATGTCATCTCTACATCAGGCCTTTAACTATGTGTTCCTAATGGAGATTGTATGCCCTATCTTATATCAGTTTCTTGGCTTGGATTTGAAAGGAATATTATCCTGGCTGGCCAGATTCAAAGGCTTAAGATTGGCACTGGGCATCAAGAAGCTTTGTATATTTTGAAACCCACTTCAAATTCCAGTTTGCAAGTAAATCAGGCAGCCTCTAATTCAGCCTACATAGATTTCAGCTGTTTTCTGAATTATAGTCCCAACCAATTTTTGTGTACACATCTAAAAAGGCTACAATAAAGGCTTGGAAGGACTGACCATGTTTGAGAAAGACATACTCCTTTGAAGCATTTTTGAATCTGCAGAAAACATCTTCAAAGTTGAATCTAATGTAAATGATGAGAGAAAAATAATAAGAACTGTGCTCATTTAAAGGCATTCTTCACCTTTCAGTTTGAAAAATCAACCTAGTCGGGATACAGACTTTCAATTGGCAAAAAAATGGTGTTTGTGCAGTCCTGTATATTGATGTATAAGTAATAAGTGCATTTGTTAAGCAATAAAAAGGCAATATTTTTTATATTACTATGTAAATATATATTAAAAGGTAAAACATTACTGTCTTTGAATGAGCTTGTACAGGGTGAACTTCAACTTCTTTGTAGATTTATTTTCACTGAACATGGAAGGAATATGGGTTGTTCTATAGATGCAATTAAATCAAATTGTCTGTACTTTTGCAAAACCTGGTGTTTGTAGCAAGCATGCAAATCTCTCCCTTGTTCTTATATAAAGCCACTTCTGTTACTGTATTTTTCACCTAGGGAAAGTACTTTGCTATCCTAACTTTTAATATTTTAATGGGAATTTGTCCACACTTCTGCTTATTTAAGGAAGTTAATTTCTACACCATGTGATTTTTTTGGCACTTCCACAGAACTATGGAACGGCTTCCTTTCTTTCTGTTCATACGTGCATTTAATAATATATACATATTAAAATGTTCAGACAGTCTGTGAATGTTTGGATTTTTAATTCTGCAGACCATAATATTCGCCACGCCCATAGTAAGCCAATTTAAAAGGCATTGTAACATTTCACTTTACTTGAAAGCAGGCACCTGATAAAGGCATTACTCACCTTGAGATGTAGTAAAGATAGAAGATTGATTAGAAGTAGAACACGTGGCAATTCCAGTTATTGGCCTTTTCAAAACAAAATCATGTAATTTATTTGGTTACTTCAGACTGATTGAAAACACACACCAGTGTTTCCTGAAGTCTCTAACTAAGGATTTTACTCATTACATTTAATCCACGCGGGAATTCTAAATTTGATATTCAGATATAAATCCATCTGTATTCAATGGATTTACTCCAAAGTAACTAAAGTAAGCACTTAACTCATAAAGTCTTAAAGGAAGAAATATTTACAACATTTCAAAATTGCAGGTATCACATTGATTCAAAGTGTAGGATGATTTCTCATCCCACTCCAAGCTCAATAGAAGCTCTGCTTTCAAAATGAAAATGGCCAAATAAACTTCCCAATGATAGCCAGTTAGTGCTGGTGATACCTGAATTAAAATTTCAACATTTAATTGCACCAAAATTATATTATATTTTCACCCCCATGCAAAGCACTTGTTTTAGCTATTAAGCTCTGAACAACCTGACACTTTGATTTATTTTTTTACAAACAACTTTAATTTTCTTATCCAGGATTTATGTTAGTATAATACTTTCACTACAGGGATTTTACATAGTCTTAATTTTTTTAATTTTTGACAAAAATCTCTTTTTATGCTGAAAAAGCTCTTCCCAATGTGTTTTGAGGTTTATCTGTTAGTATTTTTCCTGTCTTTGGGAGGAGCTTTTTATGACTGGCTATAAAAGTTCCAGTTGTGAAAGATTAACTACTGAGGTATTTTGGATTATATTAAATAGTAGTCAAAATGCAAGAAATATATCAAGACAAAGCTTATTGGGAAAGCTGGACTGAAAGAATACTTTTCAGTTTACAGGTTCAGGTTGAAAATCTAGATAAAAAACTTGATAAAGTAACAATGGTTTTAAAAGATGGCAATCACATGCAAGTAACAGCACTACAAGATATATAATTAAATGGATTGGAATGTAACTTGCTGCTAGCAGCCCTGAAAGATGAGGTGAACTTGAAAATTACAAGTTGGTTAGAGAATTCTGAGAAAGGATAGTTTTTTGTACAACAAATGCTGTGGAGATACACACAACAGACAATTATGATTCTGGGGAATAAAATCCAATTGCTAGGAAAGTATTCTGATTAATATCTTAAGAAAAAGCCTTATCACTAAGAATCAATGGAGGATATTTGATCCTGGATGGGCCAAACACAATTATTGTGGTGACCTATCATAGACCTGAAGCATTGTGGACTTTCTGCAAGTCAAATACAACAAATAGATTGTTTACAGAGGGTTTTGAAATTTATTTTAGCTGTTGGTTTTATGTATTAACTATGGTTCCATATAGTAGATTGATATCAGGCTAAGTGGGTTGGGTAAACAGTGTTATAGAAATTTATAAATTGTGTTTGGTTCTCAAGGGAAAGGAGTTATTACTTTTGAAATATATTTATCAGTATTCAACTAGGGAGGACAATTTATGTATATGTCTGTTTTGGTTTTTATGCACATTTTTGGGATGTAGTCTTTATTTTTGTTTTTGTATTTTTTCCTTTTTTGGGAGTTTTATTTTAATGTTCTGAATAAAATAAAAAAGACAAAAAAAGAAAAGAAATTTCCTTCCCTACACTAAGCATTTCACTTCTTGTAATAGGGTTGAAGATCACTGAGATGAGTTCAAATATTTATTGTTTCATTTTATACAATTGCCCATCTAACTCCTACAATTTACCCTTTGTGGATCTTGTATTGCCCATCAAGTTTTAAACTGGCCATGTTATTCCAGGAAAGTAAGATGCTCTCTTCTGTCAGATCCTCAAAAGATTCTTCACCTGGAGAGACTGACAAATATGATAATAACGTAAACTCAATGTAATCAAATGAAAATAAAAAATGTACATTTTCTATAGGATCTTATTTCAGGGAACAAACAATTCAGGCTTTTTCACATTCCCTTCTGTCCCATTTTTTCTCTCTTAAATAACCCCCTGCCCCCCCCCCAAGTATCAATTATAATGTCCATCAGGAGGCACCAAGTTATCAATTTAATCCTTATAGGTAATCATCGGGTGTGGGCAGCCCGAGGTTATTTGATGGGGCTCAAACCTGGTCGTGAATTCGGGGACCTTTACATTTGGATGGCTACATACAGCATATTAGCTGTAAGAGCTATCCGGGTCCTGGTGCTGAATAGTTTGCAGGAAAGAATATAAAGCAGCTGTCAGAGTGGTATATGCAGCCCACCTTCCCATAAACTCTCAAAACAGAGAGATAAGATGTTATATTATATCATCCCTCCAAGTATGGAGTTTTACTAAGGGATTAAAAATAGTATCAGTGATAGTAATACAATACTACAAGCAATCCTGTTGATCATCAAAATTATCTTTTAGTGTTTTGTTAATGACTATATGAATGGAACTCACAGTTAACTATATTATTATATAGCAGGTGTAATATAAAAAGAATTCAAAAAGAAAAACTAATGTTTTTCTAACTCTTCAATAAATGCTCTCTTCCTTATGACTCTGTTGTACAAAGAGTAATTCAAATGTCATCACCTACCAGCAATCAATTGCTGCAAATCAGGTCTAATTTTATCTTTCCAATGTTGTGAATTATACTTCATCCACTAACAAAGATCAGTACACTTTGGGTTGCCCATGCATATCCTAAAAGATGGCATCCCTTAATAGCTGCCTCTCATTTTTGAGGTTTTTTTCAAAAACAGTGAACCCACCATTTTGAACATTTGTGAACATCAATAACTATGTTCTCCTAATAAATCATATACTATTTTTCACTATATCCTGTTTCTTAATCATTTGAAAATTTTGTTTAGCAAATTTTTTAGATTTTGTTGGATAAAGCAACATAGATTAAAAAAGGAGGAAAACAGGCAATGCGCTAAACAATAAGAAGAATCTAAAAGTCTACAAAATTTACCTGAAGATTCAGTCATAGAAGGGCTATGGCTGGATGCTCGAGACCAACTTTTTAATTTTGGGATTATCCTTCTTGGATGTGGGATTGTGAACAATTGTTTTGGAGTCTGTCCAAATTCCAAGATTTGCGTCAACAGAGCTACTCTTTCATTTGTGTCCATAATGCTTCAGAAGAAGAAAAAAAAAGATCTTGCATTGTACCAAGAAAAACATCACAGTATATTCATTATATATCTGTGGAGACTCTCAATCATCCCGGTCATAGTTGTCCTAAAGGTGCTTTTTCCAAAAGGCAACTGAACTTTCTTGGGTTTTTTTCTTTGAAAAATTTTCACTTCAAGCTACTTCTTGAGAGCTTACAACCTTCCCTCAGATTGCTAACAACCAAATGACTGCAAAGAATATAAATCCTTGAATTTCCCACCAGTCAGTTGGAACTGACAAAGTTTCTTGGATGAAAAGCGAAACATTTTCCAAGAAAAAAACCCAAGAAAGCCCAATTACCTTTTGGAAAAAGCACCTTTGGGCATATTTATTACACTAGGTTAAATCTGTATGTTTCTACCAATAATAGTTTTCATAGTTTAAGCTGGTAGGATTCAAGATACAAAACTTTGTCTCCTTACCTCTGTGGCAGGAACTATAAAGTTCACTAAATTATTTCAAACATAATAGGAAAATGAGGTTTTTTTCTCCATCCCAAATGATTACTTTATGTAGTAGGAAATGCAAAGGGATGCAGACATTGTTGTTGAAAGGACAGCTGTGAAGACTGTGACTTCGAAGGAACTGCTTGTCTGGTGAATTTAACCCTTTTTACCAAACAGGCCTTCTTTTTCTTTCTTTTCCTTTAAAGTTTTCTTGTCTTTCCTTTATCCTTACTCAGTTGTATTTCTTCTCTTTCCTTCCCATTTCCAACCAATAACTTATTGCTCTTATTCTTATTTTTGTTATTTCTGCTGGAAAGATAGAGAAAACTCTTATCTTTGAATGGATGGTATTTACACATGAGGGTTATTTTATAGGCAATTCATTTTCTTGGTACTGTTTAACTAAACATACATTTATAGGCTTTTCTGTTCTGCTCTTGCCTTTTATATGTCCTATGTACACATTTAGTAACTGGAGGAAATTTTCAGAAAATCTGAGGATATATATGGACAGGAGGAAATTTTTCAGCAACTGGCAACCCTAAACTGAGAAAGTGTCATTTTCCTATTTTTTTTCTTTTATGTCTGCTCTTCCTTTTTGGAGATAATCCTTTTAAATTTAGAGTCAACTTCATTTCTAGTAAAGAGTATGGAATGAGAATCTGAAATGTTTTTCCAACTCCAATTTAAGTACCTTTACAACACTGAATTAGTCAGAATTGCATAATTCTTAAACTAGCGAAAAAGATTTACATATATTAACTACCTAATTGTGCAATTAATTTATGGAAACACAACTCATATGCAGATTCCACAAACTCTTCAAAATGGCCTGAAGAAACATTTACCTTGAAATGTATTCTGTTCTTTAATCATCCTTTTCCAACATCACCCTTTTAAAAACTATTTTGATAGAAAGAGCTTCAATGTTCACATCAAAATTGTCCTGTTCAGAAGGCAAACTTTGATTTAAACAAACCAGGATCTCAACACCAAACTTGAAATCAGAGGGGAGTAGAAACTTATGAGCATCTTGAACTATTCTCAGCATGTTTATAAAATCAGGAATGAGAAAGGCCCAATGCTATTGATTTTATTATTTAGGTGCAGCTTTCCAAATTGGACATCCCATTAAATGTATAGGATTATAAGTGGGCTACACACCAAAATGTTGCAGTATGCAGTGATCCTAGTCAAGTAGTCATGCCCTCAAGACTATGCCATTGCTTGACCTCTTCATGCCCACCTCCAGTTTTTTTGTATCTCCTCTTCGATTAGGCATTGGAGCATTCAGGGCATGGAACATGCTTTGTGTTCAGCATACTGTTCCTGAACATGCATCTTGCTCCATTCTTTTTAGGGTTTTTCCTAAAGGTTACTTTGCTGCTTATGTGCTTTTGCGAACTTGAAGATTGTCTAAAGACCGTCAGTTATCTCCTTTGAGTGCATACAAGATACCTCAGAATTCATGCTAAAGAACTGTATTGAGGCAATACATTTTTTTTCTTTTGGGGGATGAGTGGGGGTTAAGCACATACATAGCATTCTCTCAAAGGGAGATGTACAAAATTTGTAATTAAAACCAGGGTTTGTAACAGAAGGAAATGAATGCTATATTCTCATTACAAGCATATAGAAGTTACCTGTTCAGATCTACTCCTCCTTCATAGGTCAAGGGATGAAATACTAAAAAGAAGCAGAGAAGTATGCTGCTTACTTGAAAATACAATTGTTGTGGCAAGACTCTTAATCAAGGAGCATTCTGCAATCTCTCACAAGGTGCTATGTCAATTGTACACAATACATTTCAGCTCTATTCAATATCAAGACATATAGCACAATGTCTGAAATATAACATCCAAATAGTCTTCTTTATGAACTCTGATTATGTAAATTTCTAACACGAGCATGAGCACCACCAGTGCTAAAAGACAACTCCAGAAACCACAAACAAAGTCAAAACCTGAGCACATCAGGGAGGCCACCTGGTATTTGAGGATTAGAAACTAGGAATATTTGTAGGATCATTGTCCAGCCTTATGGATCTGAGAGGTAGAGAAGCTGCCGAAGACAATGAAAAGAGTGGAGGAAGCAAACAGCAGCTTAGAAGCCAAGTAGTGCCTAGCTGCAATGGAGTGGAGGCAGCAGTTGGTTTTTTTTCCAGATTTAATCCAACTCCACTAAATCAAAGTATATGATATAAAAGTTTTATTACAGAAGTCTTAGAACTGAAATTCCATTGCTACTTCAAGTAGCAGTCAAATGTGATCAATACTTTTTGACTGGTTTCTTAATGAATACTGTACATAAGCAACCCGCTCTACTTTAGGATCTTACTACCCTAATTACAATGGAAACATATTTGTGTCTATTCAGAAGCAAGCCAAACAGAATTCATATAATTTACTTCCATGTATATTTATATAAGGTTACAGTTATGACCTATAACTGTAACTTCAATAAAAGAGAAACTTAAATTTAATGTGGATATAATCAAGCAAGATTGTTTCATACAAAAAAAAATCAGCAATACTTACAAACATTTTACCTTGCAGCAAGTATTACTTAACATAATAAAAATTATTTCTGAGAAAACATATCTAGAATCATGCCATTAAAATGTGCTTGAATCTGTTTTTATTAGCATTATAATTTATAATAGATATGGAAGAGAATTTGGTACATTATGATATGTTATGTGTTCAATAATGGGTAGAGTGTGTCAAAGAAGTCCTAGTATAAGAGAACGCCATACAGCTGAAATGCAAAAATAGCCCTTAAGAACTTTAAATATCTATATCAAAATTACCATTCTGAGCTGCAACAGCTTCATTGCCCTTCTGTTTATAGCCAAACACAAGATCAATCCATTCATGGAGATGTTCTGACACATACTGGCTTTCTAAAGCATCTTGACTCTTCTGGAGAAAATCTTTGGCATCTGAAATAAATAATATCTAAATTTCTTGCATGTTGTGGCAGCACACCTCTATTCACATTTTCCTGCCTCCCTTAAAAAAATAATTAAAAACAGCACAAGAAGCTTCGGGAAATCATTAATCAGCATTCAGAATTTTGTAGCAATCATCTTTAAAGCCCAGAATAGGAGAAAAATGGGTATTATTTCACAAGTTTATGGAATGTATGAGAGCAAATCTCTGGAACAGAATCCAGATAATAGTTACACCTAAAATTTTATTTACCTGATGCCCATGGAGGAAGTTCTACATTGTCAACCATCTTTCCTCCTTGTGTCTTCCCCAAGTCCAGTTTCAGATTATTTAATAAGAAACTAGAATCATTTTCATAGAACTCGGGAATTAACTGGATAAAAGAAAAGTGGGGAACTGTTAGCAATGAAATAAAATTGTATTTATATTCATAACGACATTACAGTAAAACATTTACTAGTGCTTATTCGTGCTTCTAAACCAGCACAAGCACTATCACACAACAGACTGCACCCTTTCAAAAAGAAAATCCAAACCTGACTAACTCCTAACAGAAGACAGACCAGTAGTCCCATTCTTGGGTTGAATGCACAGTAGGAATTGGTAGAATGCACTGTTGGCCATTTATTTTTAAATGTGGGCATTTGTCACCAATATATCAGATCAACAAAGATACAGCATTCACATTAACTATGAAGTTATCAGATTCAGATTACTCCAAGTAAACTATTAAGCTATAGTTGGCATCAGGAAACTTCTGTAAAATCCCAAGTATTGTGGAGTTTTAATTTCTTACTTTAAAATATCAGCCCAAACTGGATATCCTTTCTTACGTGCCAGCAACAGATTGGTCAGGTGAATGTCTATTTGGCGATCTTTTAAAGTGAAATAAATTATCTTGAAGTGCATGAATTTAGCACACTTGATTCCACAAAGAAAAACAAGAAAGTCCTGTTGCCTCTTGAAAAAGCACCTTTGATACAACCATGACTTGGATGACTGAGAATCTCCATTGACACTTGATTCCATAGTACAAATATTTATATTGGCCACCATTCATATATCCACTGTATATATTAATCTACACAAATTACCTTTTCTTGAATGTGTTTACAGTTGTGGATCTCTATTGCACATATTAATGCAAAGGTTCCATGTATTCATTAAAACACAAACACTAAGCAGAACACAACACAAGCTTTTTAGTATAGGAAAGAGGAATGGAAAAGATTTTCATTTCTCCCTGTAATGGCTTTTGTGCCCTCTAGCTCAACTTTACAGAGCCTGCAAGAAGATAAAAGATCATGAAGATTGCTTTCCCAATCCCATGAGTATTATTGAAACTCCACTAAGTGCTATGCTGCTGGATAAAAGTCAGCAACGGAAATGACCGGTTATGTATAAAATGGCAATGATGTTGAAGACATATCCTTCAATTTTTCTCTTCAAGATATCATGCCATTACTGATATAATAAAGCCTATGTTTGATTTTTTGGCAGAAAAAAACCAACATAAATAAAAGTTGCTATATGTTACAAAAGAAAGCCCAAGTTTTATAAAGCTTATTTCAACTGTGTTTATACCACTTCAATCATGGTAGCACTTAATGTAATCTATAGTTCTACCTACCCATAGCAAGGGATATGTAATTACCAACTTTCATTATACAACGTATCTTTTAGCTTCAAATGTTGATTCAAACTGTTTTTATTTAAACATCTAACAGATGTTTAGATAACATTCTGGAACATCAGGCTCATGATTAGTTATTGTAATATGATAAACATGAAGCATCTATCAGGCAAAATTCTCAGTGAATAATAAAGTATATTTCAGCTTGTCACATTGAATTTATTTCAATCATGTCTGGCTGCAGGTCTTTAGAAGAAATCCAATATCACTTATTATCTTAGTCTTATAACTAGAGATGCTAACAACTTGGGATTTTCTGTATGATAGGCCCCAAAGGTTGGGGTAACTTCCTAGATCTGTTAGATGGAAATTTATTTTTAGATGCCATATCTGCAGCATCTCAATCAGCAACATGAAGAAAACCAATTACTACAGACTGAAGTACAAGAAGATAATTTACCTCTTTGAAGTCTGTTGCGCCATCTAAACAGTTTTTCCAGGTTTCTGCAATACTAGATAAGCATAGTACAGAGAATAACCAGTTGTAGTTTAAAGCAACATTGTAAGTGTGACAAACATAAAAGTTAACTGAACTGGTTGCGAAATTTAGAACTAACCTGTTGAACATTCTGTCAGGATGATCAAACTTTCCATTTTGTAAGCAAAGCATATGCTCTGGTGCTATAAAAACAAAAGAGATTAGATATATATATCTATATTCACTCAAGTACCATAATGATATTCTCTGAAATAATTCTGCATATATCTTACCAACTCTGACCAGGTAAAAGAGAACATAACCTGGTGATGAGTAGTGGCTGCCATACATAAATTTTGGTTCTTGCATTTCTTGATAACGTACCTATCAATGCAAAAAATGGGGGGAATGGGGAGAATCAATTAACTGATAAAATTCTTCTATAGTGATTACATGGAGTTTATATTAAAAAGTGAGTCAGCATTTCATTTTTTGTGCACATTGTTCCATGACTGAAATGAGTCACTGATACAACCATATATTCAATCTCAGTGGACTGCTACAGGGAACAATTCCAAAATATATTATATTTCAGACATGCTTGACTCCAGGGCCACTTGGATGAATTCTTCCCCATGTCCAGTAAAAAAAGATTGTTTATATGTACAGTATAATCTGATCCTAAAATATTGAAAAAAATACCTATCAAATCTCTGCAACCTGCATATGAAAACCTTAGAAAGATATTCTAACCTAGTCTTTTCCACCCTTCTCTTGTATATACTGAAATGTTTAGGTAAAATAGGCTATATTTTACATATATTTAAATATATATTCATATATTTAACCTTTTATTGACAGTCTAAGAAATCATAGCCCAACCTAAATATATCACTTATAAACTTTTGAGCTATGCTGCTCTTTATGCCTAGATAATAGCCAATTATAATAGCCAAACTACAGACTTGAGAAAAACATTCTAAATGTTGCTGAACCACAAAAAATAGCAGCTTTGCTTAATACATGTGCAATGATGGAGGTGCGGGGAGTTTTAATTTAGGAACACCTGAAGGGCCACTGTACCTCCAGTCCTTTTATTGCTTTCTCATTTTCTCTCACTACATCTCCTTGTACTCACATTTGGATACCTTTATCAAGTAATCACCCTCCCATCTCAAATATGTACAGGTAAATTTACATTCTTTAACAATTACTTCTAAAACCAGTTTTTCTAGCAATTTTGCATCTATCCTTTATAACGAATTGAAACATTTCATTAGAAAAAACTATACTTAAAAACAATAAACAAAAAAGTTGTTTTAACTAATTTACACACACACATAAACACACAAACACACACATGAACACACACAAATATACAAACAAGGTGTTTTTCTACATACCAGTAATCTTTCCAATCTTTCTTTATTTAGTGCACCTATAGGTTTACTAAGGTCACGAAATGTTTCGGGCTTTGTTAGATCTATAAAAAAAGAACATTTGTATATATATATTATATTATTAACAATGATATGACAACTTTATTTTCTAATGCGTATGTTCAAAATTTAAGATATCAAAGCTAATTAGGAGCTATACTAAAGCTATACCTTTAAAGCATAATTGTAAACCTTGGGAAGAATTTGGAATAATGTGTTTGCATATTTAGCTATAAAGCTAGAGGGGAATCAGGTCTACTGATTCTAATAATTTCAGTATAGGAAAAAAACTTCACTGAACATTTTTGTTTTTTCAGATACCTGCGCTGTAGTTACTTTGGTGGAAAAGTAGATTTTTTTTCATCCCTCAAATATATCATTTTATGTAAAAATTAGACCAATTCTCACTTCACAATCAAACCAGCAAGCATATATTTAATGAATGCACCCCATTTCCAGTTTTGTAATTAACTTCTTATACCCAAAAGACAAATACTTCATGAACACAGGTTTTTTCTCTATTTTATGCTTTAATATTTTAACATTTATTTTTATCTCATTTAGATTCTTTAACTGATTTTAAAATAACCAATTTAAAAATAAAATATATGTTTTCTGGAAAGTTTCAGTCATTTAATACTTTCTATTCACAATTACCCATTTTAGGCTATTTTAGTTTTGCACGCTATTTTGGTAAGATATACATTTTTATACTCTCTTCAAGTTGAAAATTCGAAGAAATTAGATTTTTGGATTTTAGATATCAAGTAACTTTATTCAAAACTATACTGAAAAGGTACAATCAATCATTTTTTAAAGAAAATATATGCTAACAGCTCTTAGTTTTTCTCTTAGATAAGCAGAAAACATATATGCAAACCACCCTTCCCAATCTATTCAAGACCCTTACTTTCTATGAATAACACATCAAAGTTAGTGCTTACAATGCAAACTGTGGAACTCTATGTAGCCTTAATTGAAATGAACGGATTTTTGCAACATTGAATCTAAATTCACTAAATACTGAATCTCTTATCTTCATGCCCCACGTTGTTATTAATGTTTCCTGACTTGTATTTCCTCAAGGAGTCATTTAAAAGTCTAAATGCAGCAAAGTAAGCAGCAGGCTGTGCAACTTTTTTAAACCAAGTTTAAACCAAGTTTAAAAAACCAACTGAAAATGCTGCTGCTATTAAACACTATTTCATTTTGGAAACAGAAGCATGAGAAAATGAACTGACACAAGCATCCAACTGCTCAGGGTACCTGGTCTGGATTGTCCCGTTGCATTTACTATGCTTGTCTCCAAAGAACTCTTACCTAGTTCTGAACTAGAATAATCTGCTAGGATCCATGGAAAGACAGGGTACTGGGAAAGATCATTGCAGCTCCGATCAGCCAGATTATTGAGATGAAGAAGGTATTGGTAATTTGAGATATGCCCTCGTTGCCATTGTAACATGTAGCTCTCTGCGGTGTGCTCTGTAATATGATTTTCTAGAAAGATACAGAAAACATGACAGAATGCAAATAAGAAATTAATGTAATTTGCAATTAAGGCTTTCCAAGGAACATGCATCAGGCTGAATTTCTATCCTACAAGGCTTGTAGAGCCATCGTTCATCACTGATCAGATAAGGCAGATCACTCCCCTGACAGCAAGTATTCACTGATTTATGAGAAACGGGTGAAGCTGTACCCCACATAATAATTACTATATCTTGCCATCCCTATTCTGTGCATGTCTATTTGCTAATATAAAAATGAGCAATGATTAAAAGAAATCTTCCACTATTTTTTTCTAAGCAGTTGTCTTCCATGGAAATTTCATGACAAAAAAGTTGACAATGAAAATCTTGGGATGGGTGATGATGGAGAAAATAATCTGCCCGCATTAAAATACACAAATTAATGTAATATGATGGGAATAAAATCAGTTATATTAACGATTTTGTTTAATCCTTAAGGACTTTATCCTTCTTTATCCTGACCCTGCTCACATTTTGATATGCTGCTCTTAATCCAAACTGTCTTTTAGTATCCCGCTGACCATGCTCATACCTCATTTGATTTTGGATTATACCATACATAGCTGCCTCCATCCTTCAACATCTTTTGTGGTAGTGTACTAAATATTCTGAGCTCAAGTTTCAGGTTTTTCATGTGTCTCAAGATCTATATTAAAGCCAATCCATTGTAAGGGCTATTTATACTTCTTGTTTCAAACGCTGTGTCAGGAATTAGTTTTGTGGCTTGGGGTTGAATTATTAAAATTTTCCCCAGCATATTGACTTAAATCAGATCAAATGTTGGACCAAAGCAACAGCTCCTGCAACCATGACAAAGCAATAAGAGCTGTTGTGGGCTCTGTTCAGCTTCTTCTTCTACTTAAATGAAGATTTCTCTGAACTTCATGCCTGCCTTCCTAGTAGATACGTTGCTGCCTTTTAAAAACAAATTTCCTGTGGGGAAGTTAGATTTCATGCAAATTAACTATAAGGGTGTTTCATGTTCCACTTTGTTTTTAGGCAGATGGGTTGAGATTAAAAAAGATAGCCAAAGTGGTTTACAGAGTCAGCATATTGCCCCCAACAATCTGGGTCTTCATTTTACTGACCTCGGAAGGATGGAAGGCTGAATCAACCTTGAGCCGGTCAGAATCAAATTGTTGAATTGCTGGCAGCCGGCAGTCAGCAGAAGTAGCCTGCAGTACTGCATTCTAATCATTGTGCCACTATGACTCTTATTATATAACTATAAAAGTAACTATTATGATTCATTTGCTTCAGACAGAAGTGTTGCTGGTACTGTTAGTTATTCCAATGCTACTACATTTATGGTTTGACTTGGTTTGCTGAATTTTGTTATTAGCTTGTAAGAGATATGCAATTCAGTTCCAAGAAATTGGTGAAAATGTGCCACCTGTTTCTTTTTAAATCAGCACATTTTCCCAATATAGGTAGTCCTTGGATTACGACTATTTGTCTAGCAACTATTCAGAGTTACAAGGCATTGAATAAAGTGATTTATGACCAGTCCTTGCACTTACTACTGTCATAATAACCCTGCATTCATTTGATAGAAGTTTGGGAGTTTAGGAATTAGTATTCATTTATTAAGGTTGCAGTATCCTGGGGTCATGTGATCACCAGTTGTGAATTTCCAACAAGCAAAGGCAATGGAGGAAGCTAGATTCATTAACAATCTTGTGATTCATTTAACAACCATCATGATTCACTTATTGACCACAGCAAAAAGACTTGTAAAGTCAAGCATAATTCACTTAACTACCCCTTCGCTTAGCAATGTACATTTTGGTCCCAATTGTGGTCTTAAGTTGAGGACTACATATATCACATGGCATCTCCATAAGGCAGCTGTGCATCTGCAGGAAAAAACTGGCTGGTCTAGAGAGTTGCACATTCTGAACCACCTTTTCTGTATTACTTCTGAAGTGTTATACAGGTCTAACGTTTGTTCTCTATCTATGCTCTTGTGCTAATGTTGGGCTTCCAAATTCACTTAAATTCAGTTTTTACTGGTTTGTAAAGTCTTCAGCAGTAGTTTTCTAACAAAAACAAAATAAAAAAAAACAGGCATAACATTCCAGCAGAAAAAAAAATCATAATAGTTACTATTATAGTTACATAATAAGAGCCATGGTGGCATAGTGGTTAGAATGTAGTATTGCAGGCTATCTCTGCTAACATTGCCAGGCGTTCAATTCCTTCAATCCTGACCAGCTCAAGGTTGACTCAGCCTTCCCTCCTTCTCAGGTCAGTAAAAATGAGGACCCAGATTGTTGGGGCCAATATGCTGACTCTACAAGCCGCTTAGAGAGGGCCGTAAAGCACTGTGAAGTGGTATCTAAGTCAAAATGCTATTGCTATTGCTACTTTTTAAGGGTCTATGCCTGGGATGATCACTATGACAAAGACAAGTAAATTCTGTTACTTGAAGTTTCAAGTGAGTTGGACTGTTAATACATTGGGTTGTTAATACATTGGGTTGTTAATATATTCTGCCACAATTCTATCTGCCACTCAATCTAAAAATTATTGGCCAAGACTATTTTTTTTTATTTTATTTTTTTAAATATTGGGGAAAAAGCCATAGGTAACAATGGAAGCCTTAATCAAAATACAGTATATACCTACTCTTTGTTATTTGTCCCAAGTTGCAATATTTTTCTTCCTTATATTAAAGCTGCTCTTCTGATTATATAGACAGGGATATTATCAAATGACAACATATGGAAGATATAGAACTCTCTTTACCTGATTCTCACCTTTCAATGGCTTTCTTCTGCTAATCATACACAAATTTAAAGATGGTACTAAGAATCTGCTACTATCTCCACAAAATAAAAAAGAGCTCTTTTTCTAGGCAATACTTCCAATCTTCTATTAAAGCTAAATCTATATAAAAAGCTGATGTTAGTCTGATTCCCAACCCCCTACACACTATATTATTTATTAGAATTGTTGTTGAAACCTAAATAGGTTGACACGTAGAAATAGACATTATCTCGGTCCTCAGTGTTGTAGAATTTCAAATAGATGTCTGAACATAAATCATTTTCAGTGCAAAATACTTCCAGACCCTTGAAAATTAGAAAGAGATAAAAATAACATGTAATGAAGTTAACAAAATTACTGAATTATTCAGAATCTATATAGCAGATATTAAGCATAGATATCTGGTTCTTATTGTTTTCAAAATAGCAGAACTGATGTCTAGATTACTTTAAAGCATAAAAAGTCACCACAATTAATTTATTTTTATTAGGCAAGCACTTGGTTAAATTATTGCCTTTATCACTAGCAAAATACTTCCAAGATCAAAGCAATAACCTAGCTTTCCACAACGAGATACACATTTGATTATATAATGTATGAATCTGTTAAACTAAGTTGCTATGAAATTCAATCAAAATGTAATTTTTTTATCAGTTGTGTGAAACAGGCTCCACTAAGTCCAGAAAGATTTTGTACTGTGTAGTACTTGTTCCCTCAGGAATTGAAATAGCTAAATTTAAACCCATGAAGCACATCTATGATACCAAGGATCAAAAGCAAGTATTATCTTACCAAAGGTGACAGGCTATGTCTTCTTTTGTAGATGCGTCTGACACTACGCAGTGTCACTTGTACCACAGGTTTCTATAAAGAAAGAAGTCAAAGATTACACATTTCTTCCAGTTTTACTCATATGTTCTAGACAGAAGATGAATTTTCTCCTCTAGCACTTTACCAACAGTGAATTTCAATGTTGCATCCAAGAAAAGACCATTTTGGAGGGTTGCTGGGATTTTTTTTAACAGGATGGGTTAGTTATCTTAATTTAGAGAGGCTATTTCTGTGACTGTTCAATAATCTGTATGTGTTCTGGAAATAGCCAGCTCTTTGTTATCTGAGGAAGCCAATTAAAAATTAGGTTAACTTCTTCTCAATGTTAAGGACAGATTCACAGTATAGAAACTTTGTGTGATATAATTAAACGTACACACATGAGCAGAAGATACCATGGCTTCCCACAAGGAAATACATGAATCTACTTTCTAGTTTGTTAGCATCACAGCTAGAACTCTTTGACTTTCTTAATTGAGATAGTTCGGTACCTTGACAATAGATAGAAGCATTTAACTTATTGTATCAGGAAAGCCAGATGGATGCCAATGGAAAGTTGCATGCCAATAGAAATGCCAATGGAAATCTACATACGTAGGACATAGCATCCCAATTCTTGTGTTCCAGAATCATCAGTATGTAACAGAATAGCCATTAAGGCATTTTCCATCTATTAATTCATACCATTTTCATGGCATCACTGAGCCATAATGAAGTGATATAAGCCTGTCCTCTTTATTGCTACTTTGACACAACAATAGTTGGATGAATCCAGTGCTGTAAGTCACCAATTAGAAAATGACCCAACACTACTGATTGATCAATACTTGTATGTGTGCTTTAATTTTTTTACCTTTAATTGTAACATGGATATTTCTAAAAAGCAGGCTTAAGCTGAAACTAGTTTTCCTCAGCCTGGGGAAATATAGCACCTAGGGGGTTGTTGACAGGGTTGTTTGATTTGCATTAAAAGCAGAACTACATTAGAGACTAAACTGATTTGATCCAAGGGCCAAATAAAGAACACATTGTATAAACTTGGAGAACATTTTGCTAACACACTTATCAAGATTTTAACAGCAGAAGACTAGAAAATGCAAGTTACTCACAGGATAGCCATTGAGAGGCTGGAAATACAGGTTTGCATCAGTGATGCATACATGTCCTGGATTAGTTACCAATGGAGTGACCATTTCCGCTTTACATTCCATATGCAGCATTTCAGAAATGTTCTGAAATCTATACAAATGACAAAGAATCTGTGTAAGCTTCTACTTATTCCTTATCAGAACATCTATTTTCTATCACACCTTTACACGTATTTTTAGAATATAGTATTTATTACTTTATATATTTTATAACAACCAGTGTGAAATCTACTTTATATTATTGATTTTATTGTAAATGCGTGAAATTTTTGCTGCTTAGCATATTAGAAGGTATAATCCACCTAAAAACTGAACACATTTGCAAAAGCATTTCAAGATAGCTAAGACCAAATAACCAAGCTTTGCCAAGGAGAACATGATGAAAGCAAGATTTTTTTCCCCTTTCTACATGAATGCAAAAGAATAAAACATGAACCAATGAAGGGTGTCTCCAAGCATATTTTACACTTCTTTGGTTATTATTATTTTGTCACAGAAATAAGTGATTCAAAAATTCAGAATTCATCAGAGTGAGAAAAACATATATAGAGAAAATATTGTAAATCAATATCAGGTAACACATAGATTTCTATTGCTGATCTACTCTTTGCTTTTTATATTTACCTAAGCATGTTAATTTCTTTTTAGAAACTAAGAGTGAAAAGATGAGATGCCTCCTGAATCAACATAGAGAAACATACCTGTTCTTATCAAATGATGTTCTGGCCAAACGTGACTGTAGAATAGCAATTATCTGATTTAAAATAATAACAATAATCAGCTTTAAATTTTTAATGCAAATAAGATTATCACAATTTTCCCTTCATTAATGCTGCATCTCGACTACATATTTACCATAGCAGCCTGGTCCCCTAGCTTGTCCAGGTGCGATGCTCTGTATAACTGTGAAAAAACAAAAGCAATCAAATGAAATTTAGAAGTTTTCTCAGATATAAGGGATTTGAAGACCATAGATTTAGGCAAGACTTGTCAGAATTACCCACTTTGCATTACATTTTCATTTACAGACTTGCATCACAACACACATTTATAATCATAAATCATAAATCAAGAGTCACAATTCATGGCTTTAGGGCCACATATACCACCCAGGAACCCCTTTTTATATCATCAAGAGCCCCCCCGATAATAACTGCTGAAAACTATTAGCCTATGTAATCACCATTTTGAAATGATAAAAACTTAAGAACTGTAGCAAAAGCCCCCAAAAGTAGGATGCCACAGAAAACAGAGTCTCATGCATTCACTGAAAGGTCAATTCTTGATATAGATTCTTAATTAATTTAACTTTACCAAGATTTTTATACATCCATCCATATGCATGCATTCATAAGAATTTTGTCCTAATCAGTACTATTCTCAACAGCAATATTTCCCTTAATTCAAGTTTGACTCTGGTGCTTACACAGATGTATTCATGTAGTTTCCTTGGTAGAGATATAAAATAGTTTTGACACTGCCTTCTTCTGTAATGTTATTTCAATTTTCCAGTAAAGCCCATGGCCAAGAAATTTACCCATGTAAATACAAATCAGATCACATTCTTGCTTAGTCTTTTCAAAATCACTCAAAGTTGGCTAGGTGCTGCTACTACTTCATGATTAAGTAAGCACAAATTTTCTAAGCAGAGATAAACCCATTACTGTTACAAATGAAAAAAAAAACCAGTATAAACTTCTCCTTTGTTTGATTGCCTGGAACTGTGATTCTATAAATGTCTATTAATTTTCAACAGCATTTGTGCCAGAGATTGCTCTCTATGGGATTGCAGAAGTACTCTACAGGATTCCCTAATGATTGATTAGCCACATTTAACCCAGGACTACCATGCAAAAGAAAAAGAATTAGGCATTTGTTAATTATTTCAAATATTTGACTAGATGAAGAGAGTTTACTCTGTTTCATTAGCTAAATCACATGCTACAGGCAGCAACAAAACCAACAACTATTCATACTTGGTGAAGTGTTTGTGTGACATCTTCGACTTTTCCAGCAACATCCAGTTCAAATACATATTTAGTTTCACCCTAACAAAAAGAGATAATTAAAATTATATTACAACCCATTGTAGTTAAACCCCACACAACCTCTTCAAACTAGGAAAGGGTCTAGTTTGGCATCTGTATTCTATGCAAACTAATTCTAGATTTAATCCCTGTTAGTTCTGTTACTCTACCCTAGCTGCTGTATTATATCTCCAGTTTCTTATTACTCTTTTTCTTGTTTATGACATTTGGCAAATCAAACATTGTTTGTATATTTTACCTATTTAACAGTTCATATCCTAGACTACTAAAAGGCACTTCAATACTTTTACATTAAAAATAAGAATATGTTTAAATACTAACACATGCAGTTATTTTTTAAAAAAATGATATTTTTTCCAGAGACAAAGCATTTAGTTATGTAACATTTGAATTTTTTTTCTTTGAATGGAAGAAAAATATATACTTACTCTTTCAGTTTTAAAGGGTGCAATGACATTTTGTTCTTTAGTGAGAAAAGCCTTTAGAAAAGGACAACTTGTTTAGTATTTATTTTTGTAATATATTGTAGCTATTAGATATTATCAGAAATGCAGGGAAGCTTATAAAGTATGAATATATGAATAGTAACTGTTCAGAAAGTTCCTCCTCAGATCATGTTCCTAACCTTTTCTCTTCATTTTAAATGAAAATTACATTTTAATTTTAAAATAGTTTTTTTACAAAAACCAAAACCAAATTGTAGGCTAATATTTCACTGTGAGCCTAGTTTAACTTTGCCTTTATTGAAAAGTTAAACATTTCCCTATAGTTAATGTCATTGTCAGACACAAATCCCGATGACTTTATGGACAGACATCCTCCATTTTGATGTTTCTCTAGTGCAGTGTTTCTCAAACTTGGCAACTCTAACATGTGTGGACTTCAATTCCCAGAATTCCCCAGCCAGCCATTCTCCATGCATAGTGGCAAATCACTATTGTTATTGTTCTTTCAGAGACATTCAAATGATATTCCTGATCCTTTTCTTTTATCTTCTCCATTGCCTTCCCCTTTTTTCATTTCTTCCAATCATGCCAAACAGTTATTTTTTCTAGTTCATCATCTGCAGAGTTTTTGCTTATTAATCACTACCTCACTACCTTTTTTCTTCAGGACTAATTGATTGGTTCTTCTTTTAGCCCATGATACTCTTAAAAACCATAATCAAAGCTGCAATTAAAAGTTATCCATCAATGTCAAACTTTCTCACCCATACAGTATCACTGGTAAATCCATTGCTTTAACTATTCTGATCTTGATAGAAGAGAATATTTGATATTCTGACATATTCTGATCTTTGTTGTCATAGAAGTACTCTTTGGCTTCTTGATCTTATCTGAGCTTCCCGTTGCTTCCCTCTTTAGTATTATTTTACTTCTTACATGCCAAGCATGCAGCTAATCTATTCCTGAGTGAAGAAAATAAAAATATATTCTTCCCCGTTGCCTATGAACCTATTAAGCATGCAGACTGATGTTATCCTTTATCCATTTTATATCCATTATCCATTTTACATTAGCTATCAGATCTCGTCTCTTTTCTTAATACCATTTGTTACTTTTCTCTGTATAATTCTGCTTTAAAGAACTTAAAACAAATATTTGCTTGTGCAAAGGTTTATGATAAAAATATTTTGCCTCCCTGAGCTAATGTGTCTGGGGCACAGCAAAAGCTTTGCTGTTCAAAGTTGACAAGTTTTTTCTGACAGGGTTGTATGAATCCACATTTTTGAGACAAACCAGTTTTGTTCAGTCTGGCAGTGTTCAACCAGGGGTGCTTATCTTATGAGATTCATGATTTATGTAGCACTGTTGTACAAACGGCAGAACTAAAGTTACCTATCATTACACTACATAACTTCGCTGACCTTTCTTATGTATTATTATGCTTATTTGACAAATCTTTTATATCCCTTAAGTTTATACAACAGAAATATGATTTTATTATCTGTGCAGTATTAACCAATATATCATCAACAAGCATTGCTCCTGGAGTAATTTTTCTACTGTCACTCACGGTATTAATTATGATGAACGTTTCAAAACTGTCTTGAGCTAAATACAAATTTGATAACAAATGGAGTTTGGTCTGAATTAGAAGTCTTTTCAGAGATTAAGGCAAAACTCTAAAAAAAAATTCACAGGAATTTGCATTTTAATTTAAAAATGACATTTAAAAAGCTGTAAACGACTTTTAGATTATTCATTACTTACTTGACTAGATAAAATAGCAATCTCCCCAGAAGTACCACTAAAACACAGATTTGGGGAAAAAGAAAATAACATTATCACACTATTCAGTTATATTAATATTAAATAAATAAGTCTTTAATACATCTTTAACAGCATTTACCCTGTGAAGGAATAATTCCCACTATCTTCTGGTGCTTCAATTTTAACACAATCTCTCAAAGGAATCTATGTGAATTTACAGAAAAAAGAAAATTTCATTTGAGTTTGATGTTAAGACCAACTAAAATTCTTGCCATTACTTACTAATTTACTCACCTTAATAATGGGGTAGCTTATTTCATCAGGCTCAAATATCACTGATTTTGAGCAGATTTTAAATGATCCTTTAATTTTCCTAAGCATTAGAAGATATTAGAAAGTTATTGCAGAATTTTGATGCAGCACAATATTCATGTTTTCCCTTTTATAAAAAGAGTGTAATACCTTATTCCCTTGCCACCCTTCTTTAAAATGTAATTAGCTGTATGTTGTTCAAAGTAGTATTCTTCCAGATTAAGGAGTAGTAAGGAAAATCTAAAAGTAAATAATAAAAACAAAATAATAAGTGTTAATGGAACTCAGCTGTGCTTTGATACTAATATGCATTACAAATGGCCATCAATTTATCACCAGACACTTAGCGGCTGTTCAGTTATGAAGGACCTAACCTCAGGGCTACTTATGGTCCAATTCAGCAGTTGTCCCTTCTGCGAGTCAAATGGCTAAATTTCAGCCCTTGGTGACCGGGCCATCTTTACAGCTGTTTGCCGCATCTCACAATCACATGACCACCTTTTATAACAATTTTGCTGAAAACCAGCATTTACTTCTGATTTGTGGGGAAAATTCACCCATAGCAAACCACTAGTTCACTTAATGGCTGTGGCATTTGCTTAATTACTGCAGCAGCCACTTTACAACTATGGCATTTGTTTAATGACCACAAAAAAAAAGGGCAGTAGTTTTACAATTGTCAATGACTTACAGCCATGATGGGCAGGCTAGATGTGTTCCAAAGAAGGCAGTTTCTGGCTAAAAGGTAAAGAACGTTTCCTAAAAGCAGGGTGGATTTGATTTAAATCATTTAAATCACCAGGCTTGATTTAAATCAACTCAATTTAAATCGTATTTTTAAAGAGCAGCTGTCATCTCTGTCCTGCAGCAGCTTCCCCTCTGACCCTCTGTTGACTCACTGACAGTCCCATTCACTTTAATGGGACAGCTGGTGATACTGCAGTGACACAACAAAGTGAGGGACGTGGCGGGCAGCAGGTGAGTGGATGGCCTGCGCTGCCATGATAGAGCTGAAATGACAGGTGCTCTTTAAATGTAAGGACTCATTCTTGTTAGTAGTTAGAATCTTTAATATTATTTGCAAACAAAATGAAGGTTTCCTATTTAGAACAATAAGCTGTCAGGTTAGCAAAACAGTGATATCAGAACTGATTTTAGGTTAATAGGTTAATCATACATAGTTGGAGAACTATTCAAATTCTTTTATTTAATTAAAACACTTAGAGCCTGGTACTGATGCATTTCTCTTCAAACAATCAGTTTGTAGTGTACATAGATTTGCAAAACAATGGGATAAAGTAATATTCCTAGACTTTGTTTTATTATTTATCTCATGGTTACTGTGAAATTGTGTGAATGTATCAATGCAGTGCATGTTATCTCAGCTTGCAGAGCTTGGATTCATTCAATGAATTTACCAAAACTGTAAATATTGTGCAATATACAGCATAATGCTACATGACTAAGCTCCATTTCATGCTGCATACATTAAATCATTAATGTATCTTAAATAGAAAACTATCTTTGGATAGATTTTTACTTCAGAAGCATTTTATTAAAATAAATTTGATAAAAATAAAAAAATCCAATTTAAATTAAAAAAAATCCAAACAATTAGACGTGGAAGTAAAAGTCATCATTGATATTTTTAAGCAGGGGTCTCCAAACTTGTCCACTTTAAGACTTGTGGACTTCCATTCCCAGAATTCTTCAGCCAGCCATGCTGGCTGAGGAATTCTGGGAGTTGAAGTCTACAATCTTAAAGCGGCCAAGTTTGAAGACTCCTGTGTTTAAGTAACCATATGTTGGAAGTGCTTTAGTTTCAGATCAGAAAGCAAATCTGATTACCAAGGATATCTGATACACACAGCACAATATTTTGTTTGCAATCCAAGGGGAAGAAATTTTGAATGATCTTTTTTATGTATATATTTATTATGTTTTATCAATAGGAATAAAATATAAAAAAGAAAAACAAAACAGAAAAGAAACATATATCCAACAGTAATAACAAAAAATGTTTAATGCTGGAAAATTTGGATGATTATAACAAATTTTACTTGCATCTTTTTCTCCATCTTTTTCTTACCCATTGGAAAAAACGGCAACATAAGAAAAAACTGCAACATTGATTTTAACTTCTATATAGATGCATAAACTTTAAAAGTATCCCTTTAAGAAAAAACAAAACAAAAACATTTTTGTAACATCAATAAGCAATAATGAAGAATCTTTTAAAAAATTCCAGCTAATTACTGAGCCAGCCTAAAAGATAATTGAGAAATTTTATTTTCACTAGTAGTTTATTCTTCAAGGAGTGTTGACTTCTACTGTCCTGCTTTGTACTTATCCAATTAAAAATGGAAACAAGTCTATATTCTTTTTGAAGGATGCAGTTCCTATGAACAGCTAAGAAAGGATTTCATACAGGATTTCACATAGTAAATATAAATATTTGCAATGTTACATAGTAATCAGTATGTACATTTAAATAGAATATGTTAACATGTGACCCCATCACAAAGATCCTTCCCAGGCAAGATAGATCCTGAATGTCATGTGTTACAGGGCACTTTCCCCAACTACTTTCTTTTTACTCAGAGTCTCCACGGAAGGGAGAAAATAGCAAGAGCACAATAAGACCACTATTTTTGAACTTGTAGAGGTTGGGCTTCATTACCAGTGAAACTTGAAACATTAAGTAAATTGTTAGAGCTCATCTTTAATGGTACAGCAGTAATTACTATACTGCCTAGCCCTAACACCATAATTTTTCCAAGTAGTTTGATACAAAGTTGTTAATCTACACAATCTTCCCTTTTTAAATATTGATGAGTAAATTATCATAAAAGAAACCCAAAATTTTAAAAATCTACACAAATATCACGCCATGGATACTGGTTTGTAATGGATGTAGCAACACTCTTCCAAAGAGGGTTGGTGAATTAACAGATTTACCGTAGCATAAGATTTCATGCCTGGAGACTAACCTTCAAACAATATGTATAGATGATTAACACATTAAAAAACATGCACTAAAATTCTAACTTATATTTATTGATTGGAATATTCACAATAATCTAACAAGAATATCTGAAAATGTACTATCACAGAATAATAAGAAAATAACATTGCAAAGAGTGTTTTTTTCCAGTTATAGGCCTGATAACCTAGATGCTTGCATCAACCTCCATGATACCTCTTCTACCCAGACCACACACCAACCCCCTTCCCTGTCTATTCCACAGGTAAAGACTCCTATCACCCACATATAAAATCACTTAAACCTTTTCACCCTATTTAGGATGAAATTGATTAATCAGTCTCCCCAGGAAGCCCTCTGATATCAGCAAATCAATCAGGAAGCAAGATCCCTGAAAGATACAGAAATCTTCTAATCACAATATTTCTCCCCATACCAGTTCCCAATCACAGCCCCCCTCATAAAATTCCCCACCTAGAAAAGATCATCCAGTAGGGCAAAAGATAACTTTCCTCACCAGGCTTTGCAGATCCCCAGGACAAAGACACCTCAATTAACACATGTACACACCTCACAATCAAAGCCCAATATTGCTATAAATATTACTACTCTCATTCTGATTTTGTAGCTACTTTGGGAGCTGAATCATTTGATTTGCTGTCAATTAAATTCTACCTCTTCAAGTAGGTGTCCTATGCTTATTTACCTGGCTGCAGAACAGAATTTTTTTCTAACACAATATCAAAAATTCTTGCAATGCATGCAGTGACACCATGATGGAAATCCAGTCTTTTTGTACTTGTGTTCCTAAATCAAATACTAATACATCAGTTTCGGCATTTGTACTATGATTTTGAGATACATTTTCCCACTTGCACTCCTTACCACCCCCCCCATGAATGCCCAAACTGATGGTTGACTGCATGTCAGACAAATTAGCTTTAAGATCAAAGGCTTTTTTTGTCATAGAACGCCCAGAATGGACTTCCCGCACCTTTTTTGGATGGAACCTTGTAGGGTAGGCAAGGTGGGTGGTATGATGTGTGTGAGTTCCGGCACCTTTTTTTTTAATTAACAAAAAAAGCACTGTTAAGATCTGTCATGGTGCTCTGTGGTCTCATGACTATATTTTGTGATTATTTTTGGTCTGTTTCTGGCAAAAAAAAGTCTATTCAAATGAATGTGGTTCAGTTAATGACCATGGCATTCCTTTAACAACCATTGTGGAAAAGGCCAGAAAATTACTTCTGGTCACTGGGTGCCTCAACATATGACTATAATTTTGGGCTCAACTGGGATCATAAGATGAGAACTATTTGTAGATAATGTTAACTGCTTAAGGACATTGACATAACTACTTGGCATGGGAATTAACTTTAGTTTCCTTATTTTTAATCTGGGAGAATAGCGATGAATAAAATCTACTTTGTGCAATTTTAGGCATAAAATAAGGAAATTTTCACATTTCCTTTCATATGGGTTAGAGAAAGTAGATCTGAAGTAGCTTGATTCATTTTCTTTTCTGCATAAACCTTACTATTTGGGTCTGGTATATGAGCTATGGATAGCCAACTTATTTAATTTTTAAAAAGCATTTATTTTTAAATATTTTCAAACTTGTTAGGAAACTAAAGTTGCAAAGTTATACTATTTTCTATTCATTGGTTCAACTGCACTACCCACAAACATGAATTAAGACGTCCACCGTTTAGCTTAGGGCTATCGCCTTCAGAACAATCCAGCAAATTGCTTTGATCAACCGTAATTTGTTTAATTAAAGGTCCGTGTGACAGGCAATGCAATAGTAGTCTTGTTGGCTACACCAAAGCAGTACAAAACGTGAATTGTGTTTTTACGATTTTATCCGGAGGGAAACGATATTATTGAACGAATCAATGTTCAACATCTCGTGAAATCCATGTACACCGTCCTATGCCCCAATTGCCGTGTTTTAGAATTGGAGCCTTTGTAGCTTTAAGAGGAGGGGCAATACGTGCACACACTGCAGTGTCCCAAGACAATAGTCCCCACGCCACTTCCGTAATGCAGGATTATGACCCGCAATGGGGCTCACCGGGACAGCGCGAGAAGGTTGAAGGTTTTAAGCAAAAGGAACAACACAGAGACACAGACACACACACACACACAAAGTAGGAGTCCCTTCTTTCACGCCCCTCCCCCCCCAAATCGTTCCCGGTTCACTCGCTTCTTTGCACACAATTAACAAGAAAGCGATTTCGGTGCCTCCTGGGGACAGGTTCCCCTCCCTGCTCCCCCAACCGCTTGAGAGCAGCTGGGTACTTTCAATTTTCTCCAGATCTGAGCGCACTTCACCAGCAGCGTCTCTACCGCTGGAAGAGGGGCGGCGTTCAGAGCGGCCCAACTCCTGAGCTTTTGCTCCTTCGCTGACATTGGCCGCCGTCTTCCCTTGGGGGAACTGGGCGCGCGGCACTAACCCAGGGCCCTTCACCCACCTCTCTTTAGAGTAGAGCTCCGGCTCCTTCCGTCTCTTCCGAATGAAGGCCATGGAGCTGACCCGACCCTGCTTCCGCAGCGCCTCTCTTTTGCACCAGGAACTTGCCGAGAGGCAGAAACTTCATTCGCCGCTAGGGGCCCAGCTGCAGGCAGCCCTCGCCTGCCATTTATACCGCCGAAGGAGCGTCGGCTCTGGTATCTCGGCTGGTTGGGATCACTTTGCGGTGCCCAGATCCAGTTTTCGGGCCGGCTTTCGTTTCTGCAAACTTGCCTTGTGGCAGGCATGTGCGCTTGCCTTGGGGAAGCCGGGAAATCGAGAATTCCCTGCCGATTATGGCCAGCTGCCTTTGACAGTTTCTTCTTGCCCTCTTCCCCTCACAGTAGATTTTCTGGGGTAAAGAAGGTGCAAGATCAAGAGCCACCTCGGTTCAGTGTACCCGCACACCCGAGTGGGGCGTAATAATGATTTATGTTGTAGTTGATGACGCTCCCCTCCCCCCCTCAAACAGGCAGCTTTCGAAAGGCTTCAATTACAACTCTTAAGTATCTGTGGAAATTGTTATCCGGTACATCTGGAGGAAAATCGGCTTGAAAAAGGCAAACGCAGAAAAAGAAAAAGAAAAAAAGTTGCTGTGCTTTTCCCCCCTCTGCCTTTTCTTTCTCTCTCACCTGCTCTGTTCTTGAACAGATGTTAGAGCAGCTGAAATTGAGCCATGGGCATCTTAGCACACATTTGAAAGGATATAGCAAATGAAGTGTAGTAGTTAAAGATTAAACCTGGGAGTGAGGAAACCCAGATTCGAGTTCATCATTAGCCATAAGAGATGAGTTTGTGGTTGAGCTGGAAGAAAAACAGAATATAAATCTGATGAAAAAAATGATAGTAGTTGTTCCTGTTGGCTCTATGTCAGATATTTGCATCCTAAGAAGATTTTTAATTCACCATTTGATCTGTACAGGGTGCTCTAGAAGCATGAGCAAGGAGCAGTGTCAGCTTTGCTATCTGACCTCTGAAAAGTGTTTGTTTCAAGGAGGTGTGACACAGCCAAATATTTTCATCTCTGACTCTAACATTTGTAATGCATTTATGTTTAACTCAAAGTTTTCACTTATAAATATAGAGCAGACATGTCAAACACAAGGCCCGGGGGCCGGATGCGGCCCGCGAAGTGGTTTCATGTGGCTCACGAAGCCATCCTGGAAACAGTGAGGGAACGGCCCCGCTGCCTTGGCCCTGGCCCAGGCTGGCTGGGAGCCAATGTACAGTTTTTGTGGCAGCCATCTATGCTGAAACACATTCAGTCTTAGCTCCACAAAGCCGTCTAGAAACAGCGAGGAACCAGCCCCTGCTGTGTCGGCCCTGCCTCCTGGGTGCATGTTGGGGAGGTGTTACTCTTTGTGAGGAATGAAGAAATGGACCATGCCTTGGCGTTTGCCTCGGTCCCACCCCCTTCTGCCAGAGACCCTCAGATCTGTCCCACTCCTACCCAGGCCCCCACAGGCACCCTTGACGCGAAAAATGTAGAGCTGGCCTTGCCCATCCAGTCGGCCACACCCACTCCATCCACACCCACTAAGTAGGTCGCAGCCACCCGGCCCCCTGAGGACAACTGCAATGCTGATGCGGCCCTCAATGAAATTGAGTTTGACACCCCTGACATAGAGGAAAGGTGCATTGCCCCAGTTGGATGTCAGCCTTTTAGAATCGTAAGGCTGGAAGGGACCTTGGAGGTGAGCTAGTCCAATCTTCATCCAAAACGGGTCCTTATTCCATCCTGGACAAATGGTTGCCCAATCTTTTCTTGATAACCTCCAACAATGAAGTACCTACAACTTCTAGAGGCAAGCAGTTCTACTGATTAATTGTTCTCACTGCCCTAAAGGAAGTTTCTTCTTTAGTTCCATGTTGGATTTCTCTCTGATTGGCTTCTGCCCATTACTTCTTGTCCTGTCCTCAGGTGCTTTGCAGATAAATCAACCCCCTCCTTCCCATGACAGCCCTTCAAGTATTGAAAGGCAGCTATCATGTCCCCTCTAAGCCTTCTCTTTGTTATGTTAAACATACTAGTTTCTTTAGACATTCCTCATATAGTGTAGCCTGCAGACCTCTTTACTGTTCTTTTCTGTTCTCTTTCTAGAGCCTCAGCATCTTTTTTGTATCATGACTAGAACTGGACGCAATATTCCAAGTGTGGCCTCACTAGTGCAGTATAGAGCAGTGCTATCACTTCTTGTGATCTTGATGCTGTTGATGCAGACTAGGAGTGTATTGGCTCTTTTTGACAGCAGCAGTACATTGCTGGCTCATAATTAAGTGGTGGTCCACCAGGACACCTAGATCTTTCTGAAACATATTACTATTGAGCCAGATACTGCCTATTTTGTACCTGTGCATTTGGTTTTCCTCCCAAATAAGTGCAGGACCTCACTTTTCTCACCACTGAACTGCATCTTGTTTAATTGGACCTAGTGCTCAAGTTGTCAAGATCCTTCTGAATCGTGAGTCTATTTTCCAAGTGTTAGAAATTTCTCCCAGCTTGGTGATATCTGTAAATTTAAACACCCCTTCAGTCCCCTCATCTAGGTAATTTATGAAGATGTTGAAGAGCTCTGGGCCCAAAGCAGAACCTTGAGGTACACTGTTGCATGCTTCCCTTCATGTAGATCAGACATGTCAAACTTGCAACGTCATGTGATGTCGTGCAACGTATCGGGACTGTTTTGCCATTGCCAGCAATGGGGTAGGCGTGGCTCCCACGTGATGTGTCTGGCCCGCGGGTCGGCAGTTTGACACCCCTGGTGTAGATGTAGTTCCACTGAGGATCACACACTGCAGTTGGTCAGCCAACTGCAAATTCATCTAGTCATGGTACTATCTATGCCGCATTGTTCTATCTTACCAAGAAATAGGCTGTGGTCTACTTTATCAAATGTCATATTAAAGTCTAAGTATACTATATCTGCAGCATTTCCTTTGTGTATTAATTTAGTCACTTTATCACAGAAGGCAATTAAAAATCCTTTTTCCAATGCTGCTAGTTGTTATTTCTTACTGCAGCTTAGCTTACAGCAGGAATATGGGCATGGCGAACATCTCAGACAGGACCCTTCCTAATTTTTTGAGTGAAGGATGAGAGATGTACTTTCAGACTGGAAAGATTTACAATAAAGATGCAGTTAGTTCATCTGGGTGTGCTTCCTGTCTGTACTACCTCACAAAGCTGGCACCGGTGTCACAAGTTGGAAAGTAAATTTATTCCATATCATCAGGGAAGAGGAAACTCCCATGGAGCGGTTCTGTTTTTATTTTATTTCCTGGGGTTGGGAGAAAATTGATGATTCTTTCCTTGGGTGATGCTATCTTTTAGGTTTGGCTTTTGGTTTTTTTATTGTTTTATGTGGGTTCTTCTTCTTCTTTTTTTTGCAATGCCTTCAAGTCATTGTTGATTCCTGGCAACTTTCTAGACTGTTCCCTGCAGTTTTCTTGACGAGATTTTGACATCTGAAGTAGATGGAAAGGGGGTGATCTCAAAATTTTGAATATAAATAAATATCACTTAATATTGTCTTTGCAGTATTATGTCTTTCTTCAGATATATTAATCTAAAGTTAGGCACCCAAGTCCTCTGAGAAAGGATATATTAGATTATCACTAGACTCAACATGATTTAATAATATTTCAGTTCTAATTAAAGTAATATTCTGGCACACTGCATACATATCTAGCATACAAAAAACCAGCCCTTTCCTGACTTATCCTAATTTCCAAAACCTAATATGTTGGAGTTGCAATTATCAAGTTTATCCCATAGATGCAGTGCACTGGAAATGAACCCTTTCCCACATCTCCCAACTTTGTTCATATCGGCATAAATTTGCAACTCAACAGTTCATTAGCAGAATAATTCTGTATATCCAGGTTGCAATCTTCATGATAATTGTGAATTTTGAGAATTGCTTTGAAACTGGGTTGATTTTCTGGCACCAGTGTGTACCAATACTAAATATTACAAATGTCTACCTGAAGTTATCCTGAAAATTAAGTACTGTATGCCCCTGGGGCTTTCCTTATTGGTGGTGGTAGGGGTAACTTTGCCTACATTGGAAGTATTTCTTCTTTCTATATGCTTCCAGGGTAGTGTCCCATGAATACAGTTGACAGTTCTCTTGGAAATTGTAACCGTACTTTTGTAATGTCTCATAAGCAATCATTTGGATGTGTGGTAAAGTCATGGTCAGTTTCCAGTTACAAACAGTGAGATGTGATCACACTTCGTGCGTCCTGCAAATGGTAGTATTGTAAATGAAGAAGGGAAGTAAAAAAGAAAAAATTCAGAATTAGGCAAAGATAACCAATGTCGTACAGTTGCCAATAAGACATTGATATGTTCATGTCATCACTACCATATGAGCTGAGCTAAAAGAGTGTTCCTAATTTTCTTGTATGAATTATAGAAGTGCTACTTTTTATTAACAACTTATATATTTGAAAGAGAAATATAACTTTAAGAATGAAAGACTAGCACTGCAGCCTTTCCTAATTCAGTCTTCAGAAATGTTGATTGCTGATATTTTAAGAAAGGAAGTGATACCATCTTTAATTGTTCCAAATTTCAATTTCATTCAAGTAAATATGAAAAGCAAAGGAGAGGATATTTCATCTCTAGTTCCTCAATTTCTTTTTAGATTATTATCCTGGAAGTAGAAAATCTGGTATGTTAAAGACAGTGTTTTGCAAATTGCATGTTAAACTGTTTCATCAAAATTAAAATCAGTTGTTCACATACCACCTTATTTTCAAATAAAACTTTGTAGCAAAACATTCACGTACTAAATTCATATTCAGAATATGCTACTTGGGTTGATAAAGATTATAATTGGTTATCATGCTCCCCAAATTTGTTATATTTTGACTTTATAGTTCCTTTGGTCTTTTTTCCTCATTGTTTGCTTTGATTAACTATAAAATACCTGGATTTGGAGCTCCTTCTTGTGGTCATATGTGTACAGCACATAGCTTTCTTAAACATGCTGAAAGTGCTTCATCTTAAAGTTAGTTAATTAGAAAGTCAGTTCAATAAAATTATTATGCACTGACTGCTGCAGAAACTAGTTCTCTTGAGCAAATAGGTTCTTGAAAACAGAGATTACTTGTTTTTCTTTGTAATCCTAATATATTGCTATGAGAAAGTACTGTATTTGGAAATGTCTTCTATATCAGTGTAAGGTTCAGTCATCACAGTTTTAAACTATCTTATAAACAATTCGAGTCAGAATTAGTTATATATGTTCTCTTTAAAAAGATTATAGAATGATTAGCACATTTCCCTGAAACACTGTAATTAATATGAAGGAAGAAGGTTTATGGCTAAATTGTTAGTTTTATGTATTTTTTAATTTTAATTTTTTTAATTTTAATGTTTTATTGTAAGTCTTTGAGCTTCCTTATTATATGGCAAAATGATATATTTAATAAATAAATAAAACCATGTTGTGACTTAGAGTAATCTGTAATCTCATTTTCCTCTGCCTTTTAGAAACACCTGCAATCTCCCACTGTTTTATATAGTATCTAATCCCACTTCAGTTCATTGCTTATGTTAAACCACAATATTTCATTTTAGGATCTGCGAACTCCATTATTATGGTTTCAAACCATAGTTATAGCTTAAGTTATAGATCAAGAAAATAGAGCTCATACAACCCTAATAGGTATCCATGACATCCCTAATAATGATAATTCCTTTAAAATGGCTCAAGAATGAGAATTAAGCATTAGAATTAAGACAGATTTTCACCTCTGGCAGTTTAATGAGGTTTATACCCATTATTGGTTTATATATTTATCCCACTTGATGTATACTCCCACACAGAATTGCTTGATGTGTTTGAAAGCATAAATACTATCTTACATATGTGTTATGTCTGAATTTAATTCTAATGGCTTAATCACATGGTAATTTGTTTAACAAATAATTAAAAAAAAATAGCTTAGCACAGCTCAGATTTTGGGAAATAATTCTCAGCAGATATCAATTTAATGAAATTTGCCTTAGTAGGTGCTTAGCATATAACCACAAGGCAAAAAATATGCATGTATGAATTTTTTGAAAAATTGTTGCTTTAGTTTCTCCTAATATACCAGGATCTGCCATAGATCTTCATTAAAAAAAAACTACCTTGTGCATAGAATTTTAAAGTTGGTATTTCCAGCCCACATTTAACTTTGGAAAGCACATTTTCGTTTTGTTAACTGAATTTGTGGATTCTTTTTCAAACATGACACATTATTTGCATTTTTACATATAAAAAGCCAAAATATAGAGTTTTAATTGCAATGCAGAGTCGTCATTAGACATTGTAGTATTATCACTATTGTAGCCTAGTTGATAGCCCATTTGTTTAGTCACAGAAAGGTCCCAGTTTAAATCTATACTCAGCTATGTAACTCATCAATAACCTTGATACAATTACTGCCTTCTACCCTGACTTGTCAGCAGGATAGTGAAAATAAATAGAGAATGGGCAACATCCACACTGTTTTAATATAAAGGATGACAAACATGGTCTGTATATCTTTAATAAAATGGTTGACATTAGAAATAATTTTCAGAGAATAGAATGATTTTTAATTGTTAATTCTGAGATGTATTCTAAAAATGTTTTTCAGCTGCAGAAAGTACAGCAAGTATTGAAAACTTCTTTGGCTTGTTTTGCCATGATGTCATGATCAATTATGGAAAAAGGTAACTTGTAAAATATTATTCATTTCCTCCCAGTTGTAATTCAGTCAGTTTGATATTGTGCCATCAAGATTCAAAAGGCTGCATTAGAGATTGAAAGAGGTATTAGATCAGCAAGAGGGATATTCAACTTTCCCTATGTACCAACCATCCGCGCTCTCTAGAATCCCACAAAATTTCAGACTCTGTACTATCCTTGGTATCAGTATCTAATTTTCAGTTGAAATAAGGAAATATTGTCATTACATTTTATAATTCAGGTCTAAGCACAATGAAAGATGTTAAAAATGCAAATGGTTTGTGGGATTGGCTGTACAGAAACAGCATCTTCCATATTTATCATTTATCAGACCCCTAATCTCAGTAAATATAAAACAGCTTTTCCCAACTTGATGCTTTTCAGAAGGGTGGGAATAACTCTTAATTCTTGCCCACCTTATATTTCAAATAACAAAGTAAAACTTCAGTGCTTCTTATTTTTGGTCGCTTGGTGGCACTAAACCAACATGATACTCATTAATTCAGTACATTAAAAGGTTTATGCTGAAGAACAGACTGGTCATGTTTATGTTCTTTATGGCTAAATTTCAACAATAATAAAACTCTTTAAAAGTCTGTCTGAATACAAGTGTCATATTCCTAAATAATAAATGAACACCATAGCTACTATTTCTTTTGAACATTTGCCTAATCCTATTTGTTCAATATTGTTGATATTGAATTTTTCTTTCGTTTCAAAGATATGTTTAAAATCACCAAATCAATTATGTAACATTTTGTTATTTCTTTTTTAAGCTTCATATAAGCATAATCCAGACAAAGTTAAACTTTTTAGACACGGAAAACCTATATAATGTAGTAGTTAAAGTGCTAGGCAAGAAGCAATGTTATAAAAAAAAATTTGTTAGCACATTTCTATACATCTGTAGTGCATCTTTATTAGTATTGTGAGCCATGTTGACTCAAGAATCCACTTTGTTATGGCAAAGACAGGAGAGACAAGAAACCTGGAGCAATCCAGAACATCATGAGGTCCCCAAATAGTTGCAAGGGATAATGATTTAGAACATGGGTGTCTAATTCGTCATGTGATGTGTCACGACATATTGCAAGTCTTTTTGCATTGCAGGCAATGGGGTGGGCATGGCTTCAGTATGATGAAACCGGCCATGGGCTGGCAGTTTGACACCCCTAATTTACAATGTAACTATTTAAACTGAATAATTAAAGTAAATGAATGATCTTATCCATCTGTTGATACAGTAAAGACAGGTACTACAATCAATAAATGCAGGTAACTTCCTGCCTTTTAAGTTACCTTTAGCAATTCATGAGAGTACCATTTGATTGCCTTGGCAAGATGGGCAGCATAAAAGTCTAATATTAAATAAATAAGAAAGTAAATAAATAAATAAATAAATATTATCTAGTCTGAAAATGTAGCAGGAAATATGGTTGGGTGTCCACCGGAAGCTTGTAAGATTACAGTCTGCTCATGTGTGTTCAGTTGGAATGCTCAGTTATCTAGCTTTAACTCAAACCACAAAGAATGTCCTTTAGACCTTTTTTTTTCCATTCCCCAGAGTCATACTATAGATCTCTTTGTTCTGCATGGCCCTTAGGGAGAATCATTGAGTTCTTTATATTCTTTCTTCTTGAATTTATGACCTTGAGTACAAGTCTTACCTATTTTTTGGAAGGTTTAGTGTGGACAGGCTTGCTATTGTCCTGCTTCAAGATTGATGAGACAGAAGGAGGCCTTGGGTTCATTAGTTACTTTAGTAGCTTGCATAAATATTTTCTCAGTCTTGAACGAGTTGGGCAAAATAAAAGAAGAAAAGTTACTGAATGGCAAAATGGGAGTGGGGCAAATCAGGATTCTAAAGTAGTAGATGATTGGCTCCTTTGTATTATTCTCTCTTTTTGGTTTACACTATTGATCAGGGTATTTTAATACCTCAGAAGTTCTTGTATCTAATGTTAATAGATTAGTGCAAAAATACTGTATTCATTTATCATTTCATTGCAGAAGAAGCAAACAGACTGTCTTGTTTCTTCCAGCAAGCTGAACTGAAAAACAGATAAACCGACTCTCAAAGGTACAAAAAATTCTAATAAGTATGCTGATTGGAGAAAAGTTAAAGAAATCATTATAAAAAAAGATTCCAGTGATTCTTGCATAAAATGCAAGACCTATTTATAATGAAATCAAATTTTTGCATCCTCTATATTTTCTGGGAAGCAGCAATGGTTTCCATCAATGTTTTGTTTGGCAACAGACTGTTTGCTTGTGAGACTTATCCAGACAAACTGGGCTGTATCTGGTGACATTTTAACCCAATGGGGTCATATGAGTCTATGCTGATCTGTGATAGTTTTACTTGTTCAATATATTCCAATTCACCTCAATAAATTCAATAATTTTATGCCAACATCAAACTCTAACTCTTAAAAGAAAGCTAAAAGCAATGCTATGCATACTTTTATAACTGTACATTTACTCCCCACCCCCAGTGGTTTTAGGAAAAGGACAGGAATTTGAGTAGTATAAATTGGAATAAAGAATGGAAAAGTGGTTTATAATTTTTCAAGAAATATAACTCAGGATAGAAAAAAGCATAATCAAATCTATTCAGTTTGAAAGTGAGTAAAAGATATAAAATATTCAGTTTGCTTCTCAATGGTTCACAATTTTCAAACTGAAAAAGCAGTTCAGTTGCAATTCTGTAATCATATTTGAAGGTAAACTCACTTAACTCAATGGACTTCTGAAAAAATGCATAAAAAGTGCTCTTTTTGTATTTTTCTTTGAATAAAACAGAAATTAATATTTCATCAAAACAATTATGTCCTCAAGTATTGAGTTAAAATTATTTTGTTATTTAACTTTCTGAAAGGAAAAAATATCTCTGTAAGGAGCTCATTGCAGTTTATATCAAAATTAAAAAAACCAAAATAAAATTAAATATTATTGTACATGGAGAGAACAACCTTTAAAACAAACTTCAGTATTAATAGCTAAAACAATTGTTCATTATATTTCCTCCTTTAAAGAACCAGATCCTCCATTGGGACTGGAAATACCAAGGGATGTTCTCAGTATCAGGAGTGAGAAAATTTCTTGCATCAGTTGGCAGAAAGATTCTGAACAATATCATAGATGATAAGTATTTAGAAAGATACAGAAAAAGTTAATCCTTAAATATCTGGCTCTCAGGTCACTCACACCTTAAAATACAACTGTGTCTTAAACTGAGCCAGAAATTAATAGGTGATCAATGAAAACACAATTCTGTCAGAGAAATGCCTTACCTGACTAATTCTTATCAAATTATATTTAGAATTTAGATTAGTTGAAATATTACATGATTAAAGGTGTTAAACTGGATCATATTTTTTTCCCAAAGAGAATTCTATTCACATTCATAACCAGCCGGACAATCAGCCAGTCAGCTAAATATGTTTGAATTCTTACCATCCCCCAGATACATAGAAGGATGTATGTTTAGGAAGGTTGTTCAACAACCTAAAAGTGAATTTTCTTACCTTTGCAGAACATAGCCAAAAATATTGACTACTGCCAACTAATGAAGTTCTAGAGAAAATATGAGTTTATTGATTTTTTCCTATGGACATGAATCATAATTAATGTCTTGTAAGTAAAATATGTTCTTTCTGATTCTTTTGACAATTTGTTGTAGTGTTTAACTCTCATGAAGTGGTGGACATTTTTCTATGGTTAGCCAAGTTTTAGCTTTACACCAAAGGGACTTGTGTCTTATCATAAAGAGTTATTCATAAGTCTTCAATGGTAAAATTTGGGAAATATATAACCAATTTGAGCTGACCCTTACTGCCTAGCTTTAGCTGAGGCAGCTTAGCAAAATTAAAATAAAAAATAAAGAAAGCATCAGTATGATTTCTCTCCTGAGAAGTGCTATTTTCTTGTAACTTGGACTTCTCTCAAGAAGCAAAATCTGGCAAGGATGGTATGGAATGTTTACACATCTGCAGGGTTTCATTTTTAAAAATAAGAGAGGTTCCTGGTCACAAAAGGATCTCTGTGAAGTTGACTGTGGCTTATTTGGTGGTAAAGCAATAACATTGCAGTCCTATTCTGTATTATAATTTCAGGTAACATTCAGGGGCATGTCCTGAATCAAAATAGCTATAATTTATTGTGCTAAAGATAATCAATCATTACTTGGGAGAATCAGTACTTACTTAAAAAAAATCTGTGCTGAATCAGAACATAAAATTTAGCAATCCACGTCCACAAGATAAGCATTTAAATGTCCATTGAAATAGGCATTCATGTTTTGAATGCAAGAGCACTATTTCTGATATTTTGCTTCCAGTACTAGAGAATATTATACTCCATCTTTCCACAAAGAATTTGTATTCTTAACTAATAACTAATGTCAGATTTAAATATTTATGACTAGTATTTATCCCAATAATATGTCTGATCTCCTTTCTAAAGCACAAATTAGTATACATTTAATCTTAGTCCTGTTGAATGGGAGGAGTTTGACCTGGTAACTCCTGATGATATGGACAAGGCCATTGGAGCTGTGAGTTCTGCCACCTGTTTACTGGACCCGTGCCCCTCCTGGCTGGTCTTGGCTAGCAGGGCGGTGACACAGAGCTGGGTCCAGGCTGTTGCTAACGCTTCACTGAGGGAGGGGTCCTTTCTGGCTCCCTTAAAGGAGGCACTTGTGCGCCCCCTCCTCAAGAAGCCTTCCCTGGACCCGGCAATTTTAAATAATTATCGTCCAGTCTCCAACCTTCCCTTCTTAGGGAAGGTTGTTGGGAAGGTGGTGGCACTCCAACTCCAACGGTCCTTAAATGAAACTGATTATCTGGGCCCTCAGCAGTCTGGGTTCAGGTCCGGTTACAGCATGGAAACTGCTTTGGTCACGCTGACCGATGATCTCTGGCGGGCCCGGGATAGAGGCTATTCCACTATCCTGGTGCTTCTTGACCTCTCAGCGGCATTCGATACCATCGACCATGGTATCCTTCTGCGCCGGTTGGAGGGGCTTGGAGTGCGGGGCACTGTTCTACGGTGGTTCACCTCCTACCTCTCTGGCCGGTCGCAGTCGGTGTTTGCAGGAGGTCAGAGATCGGCTCCGAGGCCTCTTCCGTGTGGAGTCCCTCAGGGGTCTGTTCTCTCACCTCTGCTTTTTAACATCTACATGAAGCTGTTGGGTTAGATCATCCGCCGACACTGGGTGAGTTATCATCAATATGCTGATGATACTCAGCTTTATATCTCTACCCCGCATCATTACAGCGAAGCAGTGGAAGTGATGAACTGGTGCCTGGAGGCTGTTGAGGTCTAGATGAGTGCCAACAGGCTCAGACTCAATCCCGACAAGACGGAGTGGCTATGGGTTCTGCCTCCCAAGGAAAATTCCAACTGTCCGTCCATCACCCTGGGGGGAGAAGTTTTGTCCCCCTCGGAGAAGGTTCGCAACTTGGGTGTCCTCCTCGATCCACAGCTAAGTTTAAAACACCATCTTTTGGCTGTGGCGAATGGGGCGTTCGCCCAGGTTCACCTGGTGCGTCAGTTGCGGCCCTACTTGGACCGGGAGTCACTCCTCACAGTCACCCATGCCCTTGTCACCTCGAGATTCGACTACTGTAATGCTCTCTACATGGGGCAACCTTTGAAGAATGTCCGGAGACTGCAAGTAGTCCAGAATGCGGCCGCGCGAGCCGTCTTGGGTCTCCCAAGACATGCTCATATCACTCCAGCCCTCTGTGAGCTGCACTGGCTACCAATTGGTCTCCAAACACAATTCAAAGTGTTGGTTATGACCTATAAAGCCCTTTATGGCAATGGGCCAGGATACTTGCAGGACCGTCTTCTGCCTCATGAATCCCAGCGACCGGTTAGGGCACACAGGGTTGGCCTCCTACGGGTCCCGTCTGTTAGACAATGTCGTCTGGCAGGGCCTAGGGCTAGGGCCTTCTCCGTTGCTGCCCCAGCCCTCTGTAACCAGCTTCCCTCAGAGGTCCGTACTGCTTCCTCCCTCCTAGCTTTCCGAAAACTGTTGAAGACATATTTATGCAGATAGGTTTGGGGCATGTGAGCTGCACTCTGCCCCTGGGCCTTTGACTGTGATTGTGTGTTGTGTGAGTGAGGTAGGTTGCTTGGTTTTATGCTGTAAGTTAGTGATTTTAACTGATTTTATATTTTTTATACTTGTATTGTTGTTGTGAGCCGCCCTGAGTCTTGGGAGAAGGGCGGCATACAAGTTTAATAAATAAATAAATAAATAAATAAATAAATAAATAAATAAATAAATAAATAAATAAATTTAGTATTTTCATTTGGTATGTGTTTATATTTTTGTGCAGTGCAAGACCTATTTTTGTATTTTTTCATTTCAAAATCCACCACCTAACTATGTGCTATGAATAAAAATAGGCTACCTGTATTTGAGTTTATGATATAATGCATGCCCCATTTTTTCTGCTTAGATTGGATGACAGCATATTAATTACATCATAGTTTGACTATTACAATTTGTTTCTGTCTGGATAGTGGTACTTCAACTCCAATTTCTTTGTATAATTAGTCCAGTTGGCTATCCTTGAGATTCTGAGAGGGAAAAAAGTAAATTTTACAATATGATTTTAATCATTCCTTTTAAAGTTTTGTTTTACTGAAGAAAAACTCAAATGAGCCCAGGTTCTAGTCTTGCCATATTTCTGACACTAATTCTTGTTTTGCTTTACCATCCCAGCCAGGATCCACTGAACGAAAAATATTCACTTTGCTACATGTTGGGACTGATAGGACCATTAACAATCTATATTAGGATTAATCAACATTGGATTATGTGATGAAGTAATTGATTATTAATTTCCCAGGGCATAACTGATTGCTCTGTACTAACTCCATTCAGAATCTTTTGTTTCCACTGCATGTCTTAGAAAATAAAATAATAAAATAAAATATATAAACTCTAAAAATCTGGCACCAACCTTTGCAAAATTTGGTATGAATCAGTACCTTTTACTTTCTACCTTGCTTGCAATTGTTATTCCACCATTTTGTATTTCCTTTTTCCACGTGAATACAAAATTATAATTTGCTGAATCTCAGTCCAGATACAGGCATAAAAACATTCATAGTCTCTAGAATGAGTTAAATTAGGTAACCTTAGTACATTCCTAATCCATATTGTTCCTTTCTAAACAATTTCTTTAATAAGATACTATATTAAAGAAAATGGTTGAACTAAGAATGTGGATTTTTTTTTCAAAAGAGAGAGCTAAATTAACTAAGGAATATAAGGTTTTGTAAAAAAAAAAGATAATATATTTCATTTTACACAAATTTAAAACCTAACTTTGTTTGACTTTATCTCCTCTGTTGCTTCACAACAGGCTTAATGGAAATACTTCTGGTTGCTATGGTCAAGCTGTCACTGAAACAGATGGTTTTGAGTGGGGGAGGGGTAAAAGAAAAGAGGTGACCAGATATGCAATTGCAGATTACATTTGTGACATATTTCCAATAATAATTACCATCATGGTGATTTTGAATATATGGAAGATTCTATAAATTTCAAAATACAACTTTCATAAATTGGCTCTGCATGAAAAGCATTCTAATCAAAAATCCAGTTATAATCACTGAAATTTAGCACTGCTTTCCCCATTGTAGTAGTACATTATTTTCATTCACCCAATCTGGCATTCTTGTTTTTTGGGAAAACAAACAAGTGAAACAGGTAAAGCCATGCAACACCTAGCAATTTGATGACATCATTGTTCTAAAAAGAAAACAGAACCAAAACAAAGCCTAAAATGTTTGAAAGGTAATAATTTTATAGTCTGAAGAAACAGAAGTATTTCATTCTGCGTGTCATTCAATTATTTTGTAGAATGGCAGAACTTTAATCTGCAGATAGCAAACTAGGTCGGTTGCTGAAACCTTTAGTCTCAACAGCTGTAAAAGTTTGGGTTGATAGATTAAAAATTTGCTTTTGGAGCCTGCAGAAGGCCAGGCATAGCATCTGTAAGCAACTCTGTAAAGCCAACATACCTTTTCTTAGGATTGTGTTGCAGTTATGGAGGGCAGCTGTGCAATTCCAGAAAAACAATACAAATTAGGCAGTTGCCAGTATAGCTTGACATCTGCACTCTGAGGTATCATTTTGCTTTTGTATTCAAAATGCTGCACAGTTTGATTTTTAATTCACTGTAAAATACTTATTAGTTGTTTTTCTCTAGTGATTATACTTTTGCAGATGGCTTTTAGATGCTTGAGGTGTTATTCTTCCATCTTGCTAGGAATGCAGAAAAGAGCTGCCTGCTGAATCGGGTCCTCATATTCAGTATGAACATCTAGAGTCATCAGACAGGAGTTTTGCCAATGCTACTTGTAGCTAATAGAGACTGGACATGTGATCTTCTGCCTGTAACACATGTGCACAGAGCTGTAGCCTTTCTGAAAGGCCATTATGTAGTAATCTTAATCTTTTCCATGTAGCCTTTTAAAACAAAGAGCTCTGCAATTCAGAAGATTATCTTTGTACTGCTCACAATTTCCTGTAACTCTGCAACACCAAGATTTATGTCACCCTTATGACAAATTGTCACTTTATACTAGCAATCTGTTTATGAAAACACTGTCCCAGCTGTATCTGTAAAAGGGGCAGACATCATTAGACACCCACTACTATTGGATTAATTCACATGGATGGGTTAGTTCAATAGTGACCTACAGACCTTTGACCTATCACAGCAAAGAAGGTTACATGCAGAAGCAACATTCTTATAAGCAGCCCATTTGGAAACAGAAATGCATCCATGTTCATATTTGTATCAGTATTATTGTACTCATCTGGACATGTCCCATAGCAATACTCTGAATGCTCAGGTACTACCAAAGTTTGCAAATTCTTAGAGAACCTACAAGCATTGATATCATGACTGCTGTGATTAGGTTTCATTTATCTTATTAATCAGCCAGTCTGTCACAATGTTGCCATACTTCTCACAATCCCTCACAGCTGCTTCTAACCAAGAAAGCTAGACATCAACGCCTGTGACAATGGATGTTCTCACTCTGACAACTGAGGGAAATTGCAGCCATTTTTATTCTGCTTACAGCTTGCTTTTTCTGCTGTTTAAAAATCAGATGTAGAAAGGGGGATGAGGTGGATGCTTGAGCTCAACTAGCCATGACAATAATGTAGCTTCGTGTGAACTCAAGGATGCAAACCGATAACGTTTTGGTGGGCTGAGGAGCTGGAGAGGGAGCCCGTACTTCAGGCTAATTGGAGAATGTGATTTATGACTGTTTCATGGTGGTGGGAATTGCAACTTTTACTTTGTATCTGGGGGAAGGGAATTTAGTTTTGGGTTCAACTATGTAGTGCCCATACTTTGTTTCCTGAATAAAATGTTCTTTAAGGAAGAATTCTTGCCTTGAAGTTCTTTAATGGGTTTCATCTATCGGAACCCTGACACTAGAATTTCCAGAGCCTTCTTACTGGTCTGATGTATTGAAGTGAAAAGAGTTACAGAATCTTAGAAATGGATTTGTATACTATAGCGTCCCATTTATCAGGCGGCAACATGGTAATCAGTCAACATAACTTCTTTCTGTTTGAGGTCCAATATAGCAGGATAGATTGAATGTCTCACAAAAGGGAAAAAGAAAGAAGAGAGAAGAAACTAAATGTGAGAAGAAATTTGCCTAGGCAGAAATAAAAAAAGGTATACATGCCATTGGCTTGATCCCTGATCTCAGCTACAGTAAGTCATCTATCAGCAAGCATACTGATGTGGGTCTACTGGGATTCCTTCGATCCTTTTCTTAGTAGTCTCAGTGCAAGGGATGTAGCAACCTGCTTGCCATATGATAAGAATGCCCAATTTTTCTCCTGCAATGTTTTGCAAAGTGCCATTCCTGTTTCAAACTAATTACATATGTCATTGGAACTAAGTGGAGATTCTCAAGTTCAAGTACCTGCTCAGCCATAAACTTCACTGAATGACTTTGGGCCAAGTTGCCAAAGTTACCTCACAGTTGTAAAATTACAGTGGAAAGAAGAAGAATACTCTGCTCTTCTTTGAAAACTATTGTAGAAATATAATACTATTTTTTCCCATTATTTAACAAATACCAAATACCACAACTTCTTTTGCTCCAGCATTAATCTCAGTTTTCTCCAGTTTGGTGACCTATAGCTTTCTAAATGTCATTGAATTACAGCTTCCAGAAGCTTCAGCTAATACTGGCAATGCTGGGAATTGCTACACTCCTGCCTTTAACAGAGATGGCTGCATCACGATTCACAAGAAACTCTTGATGATGCATGAGTTTGAATATATATGCTCAGTGAAATGTTTTTGGATGTTGAAAAGGTATACTAGCAACATCAAGTATGCTAAGGGCCCAAATTAATGCTAGGTGCTCTTAGAAAGTCTTATTCAATGGGAGCCCATGTCATAGGGCCTATTGAGCCCAAGGACACTAATAAATGAATGATAGCCTCCTGGTGCTGCAAATGGTTATGAATGTGTGCTGGTTGCCAAGACCCAGAATGCTATCAGGTGACTCTTGGGCAGAAGATGCTGCAACTTTGGAATCAGGAAGTAGCTTTTGAGGGTCCATTATAACTTTGAATAGTTGCTAAGTGACTGGTTGTAAACTGAGGACTACCTGTAGATCAGGGGTGTCAAACTGCCGGCCCACGGGCCAGATGTATCATGGCAAAACCGCGCCCACCCCATTGCCGGCAATGGGGAAAAAGCTCTGATACGTCGCGCAACGTCAAAGGTCTGCTTTGACATGAAAAAATGTTGGTGTTAGGTACGGAGAAGCATTTGGCAGAATGTAAGTAGAATGTTGTCCTGATCATTCTTAGAAACTGAGGAATTACGGATTGTGTCCAAGGCCCAAGATTCAGTGGCCGTCTTAGAGCCATTTCCCACCATGTCTTCTCAGGTTAATCCTGTGATTTGGAGTTGCTACCTGAGAATTCTATCAAGTCTGTCCTTTTCTTTCAGGTTCTGATCTAAATATAGCTATGACATGCCTTGATTATCTCCAAGTTGGATTATTGTAATTCACTGTATGCTGGGTTTCCCTTGACTCTTGAACTTAGTTTGTAAGTCCCACTTCAGCAGATCATATTTATTTGACAAATGCACTGGGCTCATTTTATTACTTGAGCTACCTATATCTTTCATCTTCATTACTCCCAGGAAGTAACCATTTTTTATTGCTTTGATGATTTGTTCATGAACTACACTCCACAGTTTATTCTCTGTTGCTTCTTTTCACCTTATTATATTTAATAGGGCTAGAGAAGTAATAAAGTGCCCAGTAGCAGAAAAGTAGCAATTTAAAATACACACAAAAATGTGTAGTAGTTTTGAAAAAAACCTCTGAATGTAATGAACAATTTAGGAATCATTCTGAAAAGTACATATATAAAAATATATTTTCAGGCTTCTTTTGAAGCAAATCTAATGACTTCAGGCAATGCAGAAAACAATAGCATGGTTTGTCTGTGGTCAGCCATGGTTCTGTTTCATCACTCCTATAGTGACATGGCAGGACCTGTAGAGAGAAAGGTCGAATTTTCAAATCTTCTCTTTCGGAAGCTCACTAAGTCTATATGCCCCTCCTTTGCTTCTTATCCTGCTGTAGCTGTACATAGTTCTGAAGCTTTTATCTTTCAGGGTGTTGGGAGAGGCAGTGTCACATGGTATCCATTCTAAACCAGAGCAAAGGCATATCCCTTCTTGACTTTTTGGAAAATTAAAAGTAAGAAAGAAATGAAATAAATTATATCATTCTGCCTCAGGATCTTATAATATTAAGGAATGTAATTTGGAACATAAATCAAATTTTTCAAGAAAAATGTACAATCAAATTTTATTTTTTAAAAAAGGAATTGCGAGAACATATGCAGTATGTCTGGTATACCACCATAAGGTGCTACTTATAATTACCTCTCTCAAGGTAGGTAGGTAGAGATAGATGGATGGATGGATGGATGGATGGATAGATAGATAGATAGATAGATAGATAGATAGACAGACAGACAGACATAGATGACAGATGATATACATAGATAAAGAAACAGATAGATGATAGATCACAATTAATAATAAAATAAACCTTGCAAATGCAAGGGTACCTGGGAAGGGAGGTTTAAAAAAATTAAGATGATAGCCCAACAGCATGATCAAAGCAGGCATGTGTAAAATGAGTTGGGGTTTTCTTGTGTAGGTGTGGCCATTATCTTGACTTTTTTTACACTCCTGTGAATATTCCCATATTAATGTCTTTACATAAATCAAACTGCTTAGAATGGTGGGTCATATGTAGTTCTCAGCAATAATTTTTGCCAGTCACAGAGCACTCCTGAGATCATAGCACCACTTGTAATCTTCTCAAGGTTGCAGAAGGGACACAAAAGACCCACATTTTTGCAATGCGTAACAAACATATTTCCCAGTTTTGCTACATGCTGCAAATTAGGGGGGGAAAAGATCAAAATACTTCACCATAACTTCTCACAGTGATATAATTAATCATGCATCTTGTAGCTTTTGCAAGCTAAAATTAATTCAGAAATAAAATGCAATTCTTGGTAGAAAATCCATTCCTGATATAAAGTGATATTTAGCCATGTTTGGATTAGTGTTTGCAGTTCTTCTCCCAACCTCAGAAAAATAAGGAAATGCATCTTTGTTGCCTTTATAATTGTGATCTGATTTACTGAATGTTTTGCAATTATTGACATCTATGGAAATATGCAATTTTTAATGAATCTAACTTGTTTATCATTTGAACTTGGCATATTTTAGTTCATTCTTAACCATGCATTAGAGCAGGGGTGTCAAACTGCTGGCCCACAGGCCAGATGCATCATACTGAAATTACGCCCACCCCATTGCCGGCAATGGAAAAAAAGTCACGATACATTGCGACACATCACGTGACGTTGCGAATGTGACACCCCGCATTAGAGGTATTTGTCTGGACCAAGACTCCAGAGCTGGCAGAGAATATTTTCAGCCGATCATGGCTTACTTAAACAACACAGCCACTGAATGCAAAGATTTAGTCAACTAAGATTTTTTCTCATTGCTTGAAATTGACCAGTTATTGAGTTGGCTGTGGAATTCTGTGAGTTGAAGTCTACACATTTTAAAGTTGTTCAAAAACACTGTTCTAGATTAAGTTGGGCTTGGCCTAATCCTGCAGGGCTTTTCTTATATCTGAAATCAACATTATGTGATACATGCAGCCAGGAGTATTAGCAGACACACAGAAAACTGAGGTATGATAGGGCTCATTCACCATTCATTCCCTTCTTGAACAAAACACTTAATCCTATTACTGTTATTCAATTTCAAGATATTGAAAGATACTAACACAGCATTCTTGGTCTACTTCAAGGGGTTATTGTAGCTGGTTTGGGCACTGAAGTTACCTTGGATTAACTTTCCCAAGAATGGCAAGGAAATGCTGGTGATAATAATAATGGCAAACACAAGGAAGGATGTAAACAAATGCAAGTTGAGTTGGCAGGCTTTGAACATGCTGGAATAATCTTATGTTAGAGTACCCTCTTTTGAAATTAGATTATTTGTTTATTTGCTTGTTTATTGACATCAAGTTCATAGATTCTCCTAAGAAGGCAAGCGTCTTCATTTTAATTTCTTGAGGGGACTGACTTTATATTTCTGTTTTGTCAGAATTTTATCAGGACAGTAGAACAGGGAACCTACTTGTCATTTGATTTATTTTAAATAAAGTAATAACTTTTTTTTTCATGTTTAGAATCCAGATCAAAATCACTAGATTAGTAATGGATGTTATAAAGGACAGAGTAAATTAGCAGTTACTTAAAATCTTACACTTATAATTTAATTCAAATATATTCCTTTGAATATTACAAAATGAAGCCTAAGTAATATGAAGACAATCCACATGGCTGAATCTGTGATATAGATCAGTGGTGGCGAACCTATGGCACACGTGCCAGAGGCGGCACTCAGAGCCCTCTCTGTGGGCACTTCTCTGAACTGCTGGTGGCGGGCTGCGGAGCCCTAGAGTGTGCCGGTCGAAGGGCCGGCAGGCTGTGGCTGCTGACAGACACTGTTGGCCCCCATGCACTCGCTAGCCTCAGTGTGTGGCGGCCGATGGGGTCAGGCAGCGACTGCCCCGGCCCTTGCTTTGCCTTGCCCTGTGATAATGGCACCCCTGCCCTGCCTCGCCTTGCCTCACCCCACAGGATGAGCCTCCTGCCCACCACCCTACCTGCCAGAGACCCTCTGGATCACCCCCAACTCTGCCCAGCCCCCACAGGCATCCCTCCCCACAAGCAACATCGAGGTGACCATGCCCACCTTGGCCACACCCACCCATGACCACCACAGCAATGTCCACCCAGTGGGCCATGCCCACCTGGCACCCGGTGATAAATAAGTGGGTTTTGGGTTGCACTTTGGGCACTCGGTTTCTAAAAGGTTCGCCATCACTGATATAGATAGTAGTAATAACATACAATTGCTACCTATTTTTTCTATTAATGTTTTAATTTTTAATGAATTTTCTAGCATAATTTCTATCAAATAGTTTTCTAAAAGTTTTGAAACTTAACTACAAACAGCACTGAAGCAAAGCAAATTACTTCCATCATTTGCCACTTGGATAATACAATCCTGTGTTTGGTGAATAAACAATGGCAAGGGATAGTTGTCAAAATATCTTGGTATCAAAATATCTTGGACAATTTTTTAAAATTTTATAATTTTGGGGGGTTCATCTGCCTTCTAATTTAATGTTGTTTATTGTTTAAAGGCCTGAATGAAGGAAATTTTCTTATAAATTTTCCAATGATGATGATGTCACTTCTTTGGGCTATTTGACATCCCTGTTAAATAGCTGAATATTGGCTGAATATTAATTGCCCTGTAATCAAACTTGCCTTTAAAAACTATATTTATAACTTTCACTCTGGTCTAGCAAGGAGAAACCACAGATGCTTTTTAAATCTTTCTAAGAATGGGGTAAAATTTCCAGGAATATTAGAATATCTGATACATAAGGCAACGAAATTTCAAATAAATAGGTGTAGTGGTTTTGGGATTAGGCTGCTTTAGAAAAATATGTTAATTTATTTAGCCAGAATTAGGTGAAATTTATGGGCAAGATACATCACAATTATTCTTTGCAAATGCAATTCATATCTGTTCTGACAAATTACTTCAGCCTGATGCAACTTGAAAAGGTCAGTGTTAATCTAAAAATAAAGAACCATGAATCCTGTAGAAAAGGCCAAATCAACTTAAATTGTAGCTCATTGTTATATGCATCATTATTAAGGCACAATGGCACATTATGATCTTTATTCCTAATGTTTGATTCTAAGATTGTTTCTAGTTGCTGATAAACTACATTTTATATAATTTTATTTTATGGCTTACTATTTCTTAACTGAACTATAAGTATAATGTTAAGAAAAACTGTTTGTGACACTTACATTATGTTAATAATACACTGTCCATCTATGCTTAGCTTAATCAATGAGATACAAAACAGATGGACAAAAAGTGTATTTTGTTCATAAACCCTGTTTAGAACTAGGATTCAAACAACAGTGTAGCTAATTCCATGAAAACAAGAGGGTATTAAAAATGTGTGATGCATGTGTGTTGTGTTCATCTGTGTTAAAAGCCTAAGAATCAGTAGTTTAATTTATTTATTTCCACGAAATATCAGTTTGCAGTATGTCTTATATATATATATGTATAAATATGTGTGCACATGTGTATATATATGTGTGTGTATATATATATATACTATTGATAAATAGATAGATGATAGATAGATGATAGCTATGATATATAATGAATGCATATTTTCTTTATTTTGGATATTCAACAGTTTTTCATTGCTGCATTATACTGTATGTAATACATATACAATGTGTTTTTGCATACCTTTGAGGTCTTTTGACCAGATATACGTAGAAATAGATTCAAAAGGCTTTTTAAAGCCTTATCTGATCATAAAAGAAAAGATTAATAGTTCTGCAGTATTCTGTAAATCCTACTGTACAAATCTAATTGTCTGAATCCTAAACTCATCCTCTCTCTTCTTCTGTTCATATATAATAATCTAACTGTTAAAAACTTTGCTTTTCTGATTTATAAAGTACAGCCACATTCAACTTTGGAACTGAGCTTCAAGTACTTCCTGTCCACCTGCTGATACTTGCTATTGGCTTAGTGATGAATAAAAAGTTGAGCTTTCAGAGTAAAAAAATATCTCCAGAAAACATTTGTTTGGCTTGAATATTCCAATCATATGCAGGAAAACCAGTGATTTTATCTTCTAAGACAGGTACTTGCAAGAACATTGTCAAATACAGCAGTTGAAGAACCTGTTTCTGGACAGTCCATCCAGCAATTATCTGTGGGCTTATTTATTTATTTTATTTTATTTTAATTAAATTTATATGCCGCTCCTCTCCGAAGACTCGGAGCGGCTTACAACATAATAAAACAATTTATCAAAAAAACTAAATCCTAATCTAAAAAACAATTAAGAATAAAACCCCCAGACACATTCATCATTCACTCAACAGTCCACTGTCAACCCCAGGCCTGCCAGCAAAGATAAGTTTTAAGATTTCTTCGGAAGGCCGGGAGAGTGGGGGAAGCGCGGATTTCAGGGGGCAGTTGGTTCCAGAGGGTGGGCGCCACAACGGAGAAGGCCCTCCCCCTAGGACCCGCCAGACGACATTGTTTCGCTGACGGGACCCGGAGGAGGCCGACCCTGTGTGTTCTCACCGGTCGAAGGGAAGTATGTGGCAGAAGGCGGTCCCGTAAGTATCCTGGTCCAATGCCATGAAGGGCTTTATAGGTAATAACCAACACTTTGAATTGCGCGCAGAGACCAATAGGCAACCAATGCAGCATGCGGAGAGTTGGCGAAATGTGGGCATAACGTGGCAGGCCCACAATTGCTCGCGCAGCTGCATTTTGCACTAATTGTAGTCTCCGAACACTCTTCAAGGGTAGCCCCATGTAGAGAGCATTGCAGTAGTCGATCCTCGAGGTGACAAGGGCATGTGTGACTGTGAGTAGAGACTCCCGATCCAAATAAGGGCGCAACTGGTATACCAGGCGAATCTGGGCAAATGCCCCCCTCGCCACAGCTGACAAATGATGTTCCAATGTCAGCCATGGATCGAGGAGGACTCCCAAGTTGCGCACCTTCTCCGAGGGATTTATAACTTTACTCCCCAGGGTAATGGAAGGACAGATTGAAATGTCCTTGGGAGGCATCACCCACAGCCACTCTGTCTTGTCAGGGTTGAGCCTCAATCTGTTAACGCCCATCCAGACCCTCACAGCCTCCAGACACCGGCACATCACCTCAACCGCTTCACTGATTTGGCCAGGAGTGGAAATGTACAGCTGGGTATTATCAGCATACTGATGGTATCTCACTCCATGCCGGTGGATGATCTCTCCCAGTGGCTTCATGTAGATGTTTTCTTTTATGATAAGTATATGCCACTATAGCACAAACTGTGCTATAAATAGGCTGTGGTTTCACATATGGCCCTGATATGTCACCCCTTTTTTATTCTTTTCTTTAGACTAGCCAAACCCAAGTCCTGCTGCCATTCTTCATATGTTTTTGTCTCCAGGCCTTTGATCATTTTGGTTGCTCTTCTCTGAACTTTTTCCAAAGTCTCAACATCTTTTTTGTAGTATGGTAACCAAAGTTGGTTGTAATATTCCAGGTGTGGTCTTACTAGAGTTTTATAAAGTGGTACTAATAGTTTGTGTGATCTTGATTCTGTGCCTCTAGTTATACAACCCAGGATTTTATTAGCTTTTTTGGCTGCTGTTGCACACTGCTGGATCATATTCAAGTGATCATCCACTAGGACTCCAAGGTCTCTCTCACAGTTACTGTTTTTGAGCCAGGTCTCACCCAATCTGTACTTATACCTTTGATTTTTCCTGCCTAAATGTACAACTTTGCTTTTCTCCAAATTATAATTCATTTGGATAGGGCCCATTGTTCAAGTTTGTCAAGATCTTTTTGGATCCTGAGCTTGTCTTCTGTATGTTGGCTATTCCTGCCAGTTTAGTGTCATCTGCAAATTTAATGAGTTCCCCATCTATTCTCTCATCTAAATCATTTATGAAGCTATTGAAGAGTACTGGGCCTAAGACAGAGCCTTGTGGTACCCCACTGCTTACGTCTCTCCATGTGGATATAGTACCATTGAGGACTACTTGTTGAGTATGGTTTGTCAGCCAGCTACAAATCCATCTGGTGGCGATGTTGTCTATCCCACCTTTTTCTAGCTTACTAAGTAGCAGGTTGTGATCTACTTCAGAGGTCCCCAACCTTTTGAGCACCAGGGACCCGTTCCATGGAAAGAGTTTTTTTGCAGACCAGAGGGGGCATGGTTTTATGTACTGCCTGCATCCCACAGATGGGGCTTTGCTTGTTTGCGTGAACCAGTTTCTGGCATGCCATGGCCGGTCCACGGACCAGAGGTTGGGGACCCCTGGTCTACTTTGACAAACGCCTTACTGAAATCTAAGTATACTGTGTCCTAATCATTTTGCTGGTCTAAAAATTTAGTCGCTTTATCAAAGAATGAAATAAGATTGGTTTGGCATCGTCTGTTTTTAACAAACTCATGCTGGCTACTAGTTATAACTTTGTTTGCTTCTAGTTGTTCGCAGATCTGTTTTTTGATTATCTTTTCCAGGATCTTCCTAGGTATTGATGTTAAGACTGATTGATCTGTAGTTTCCTGGGTTTGTTTTTGTTCCCTTTCTTGAAGATGGGAACCACATCAGCTCTTTTCCAATCCTCAGGTACTTCCCCGGTGCTCCAGGATTTTTGAAAGACATGGTGCAATGGTTCTGAGATAACATCTGCCAATTCCTTCCGAACTCTGTGATGTAATCTGTTGGGTCCCGGTGATTTACATTTGTCAAGGTCAGATAGGTGTTCTATTACCATTTCTTGCTTATTTTAATTTTTGTTTCTAGTTTGTCTTTTGCAGTAGTTTTTTTTTGTATGTTAGGCTATAATTTCTTTTTGTGTGAAGACTGATGCAAAGAATGAGTTAAGCAGCTCTGCTTTCTCCTTGTTCCCAGTTACTTCTTTGACATCTTCTCACTTTAGTGGACCTACAGTTTCCTTAACTTTTTTCTTGTCAGTATGTTGAAAGAAACGTTTTGGTAATAGGTTTCCATAATTTTATAATAAACTGATAGAATCAAAATGTAATCATAAGTTTGGAAACATTATTTATATGAATGTATAACCTAAAATTTGTATTTGGGATTAAGATAGTTTTACCAATAATATGCTGTGTGATACACAATGATAAACGGATCGTTTTATTTTCTTTTGTCAGAAAGCTATTATTGTTACACTAGTGTTACAGGGTAAATTATGAATGTTTAAGAAATATTTTGGTAGAATTGCACAATGTTTGACTGCTTTCTACTCATTTTTATCCCTGGAGATTTTACCAATGTCTATTGCTACCCATCTGGCAGGATATTCATAAACAATCTCCAAGCTCTGTATTGTCAGTGCTTAAATATGTATCATTAACTTTATTGTGATAGCTGCTTTATAGATATTTTCCTCTAGCATTATTGATTTGGAAAGTTTGGCCTACAACACTGCATTGGAATGAATGAAATGGAGAAATATCTTGTGTAATTGATTACCAGCTATCTAATCATGCAGTTAATGGTAGTGACAGCTAATAGAGTACAATGTCTTCCTTCCCTGATTAAAACTAAATGTTTCTTTTTGAAAATATAAGTGGGAATCATGCAGGTTTGATGAGGAACATATGACACTATTTTAACATCTTTAAATGAAGTTTATTCTCAGATAAATGTGCATATAATTGCACATTTGTTTCTGAACATTGCTAATTGTATTTTTCATAACTCTTTTGAAAGAAAATACATTATTGTTGCTCCCTCGGCTTGTCTTGACTGGCTGCTAACTTTTAATGACTCTTGTGAATGCTTGCATATTTGAATTAATATTTGCCTACACAAAGAAAACTATTAGCGAGAAAACTATACTAAATAGGTGGTGTTTGTGTAAGATGTTTGACCAGATCAGATAAAGACTTTGTGCTTATATTTGCATAATATGTGAACCTTTAGATTTAATTATTAAGTTTTGTTTCATTTTTAAATGGCCCACCATGATGATTAAATCCCCAAAATGGGGATGTAATAGCTAAAATATTTGTGGCATGTGACTGCTTATTTATCCTCCTTCAGTGGGGATAGTCCTGAAGATGACCAAACCTTTGGAAAGATTATAAATATTAAATTCTTCTTATTGTATAGATACACTTTCAGAAATGAAGATCAAACTTATCAATCCTATCCAATGATACCCAGAGAAATTATGATAGAATTGCCCTGTTCTATTTTCTGTGTTTTAGAGATATGAACACTTTGAAAATTATTCAGAAGTTGGGCTTCAAACTGCATGTGGGCACAAGCAGAACGTTATTCTGCTATTAATAGAAGTACCCCCCTTCCTCCCCCAGGCTTCCATATGAACCTTCAAAAGGAGCATCTGCATTAAAGAGATTTATTAATGTTAAACTGACTCATAAAGCAACTCATAAAGAGTTACTGTGTTTGTATAAGATCTGAAGTACTTTGTCTAAATCAGGGGTCCCCAAACCCCAGTCCACAGCCCACTACTGGGTCGTGGCCTGTATGAAACTGGGCTGCCGGAGAGATGAGCAAGAGCGTTTGCGTGAAGGTCCAGTCATGTGAGCGGTGGCGAAGTGCTCTCCACTCACACGAGTGGAGCTTTTATGTGAGCACAAGTGCCTGCCGCTTGTGTGAGTGGAGCATTGCACACAAGCACAAGTGCCCTCCGCTTGCATGAGTGGAGCTTTGCATGCAAACATCCTCTGCTCAGACGAGTTGAGCTTCATGTGTGAGTGTAAGTATCCTCCACTCATGCAAGTGGAGCTTCGCATGCACATATGTGCACTTGCAAGCCATTTGAGTGGAGCTGTGCGTGTCTGCCACTCATGCAAAATTATTTTTTAAAAGAATGTATAGTGCAGTGATGGCGAACCTTTTAGAGACTGAGTGCCCAAACTGCAACCCAACATCCACTTATGCATTGTCGAGTGCCGGGTGGGTGTGGCCCATTGGCTGGGTGTGGCCCATTGGATGGGCTTGGCCCATTGGGTGGGCATGGCTGCAGTGGTAATAGCAGACTGGGTGGGACTAAAAGTTCAATCAATCAATTCCAACTTTGCAAGATCTTTTTTTTCCCCGCAAGAAGTTGAAATTGACTGATTGAACCTTTTTTTTTTTTGCACATGGCGGCGGAGGCCTAAAGCGAAAAGATTTTATAAAACCCAGCTGAAGGTCTAGGACTGGGGCGACGGCGCGTGTGCCCACAGAGAGGGCTCTGAGTGCCACCTCTGGCACCCGTGCCATAGGTTCACCACCACTAGCATAGTACATTCCATTACAGATACAATGCATGATGGTGTACTTTGAGGAAAAATGCTGTTTTAATTTAAAATTGATTATCTATAGATGTCATCTAACCTTTTGCAAAACATTCATACTTGTAAAGTTATACTTTTCAGTAGGCAGTTATTATTATTTTACATGCTGTGATTTTAATTCTTAGGGTTCAATTACATAATTAAATAGTGTATCCTACTGTTTCCTGGACATAAAACTCTCAGTTTTCTGGGATATAATAGCAACTTTTGCACTTTCATAATGTTCTATTTAAGCTTGACACTCTAGTAGTTTTAGGAATCAATATCTTCATGCATATGTTATTTAACTGTCATTAATATGTGTTTCTAGTTTGGACTATGCTTTTTATCTTCTATAAAAAGATGCCAATAGAATACAGACTTTCCCATCAAACCCTGTCAAGTCTAATTCACTTAGTTACTTATCGAGCTTCTTTAGCATTAATTTCAGTGGGATTTAATGTTTTATTAGAATAACCCTAATGGAAAACATTAGCTAATTATTAGTGCTGATAAACAACTCGATATAAAGACAAATAAACTAAGTGCAATCGTGAATTCCTCTACAGACTAAAAATAATAAAATTAGGCCTCATCTACAGCTGTTTGAATAATCACATTTGTCTTTCACTATTATTTCTTACATGCCAATATGTTTCAAGGTTGTACTCTGCTTAGGTTTATATCAAACCAAAGATACTGTATTTCTTGGGCATTTGAATAACATTCTTTTACTAATTATTATAATGTCTCTATTTTATATATGAAGCAGAATCTAACTGCTTGGCAGAATAGCTTAAAAGTTTTTTGGGGAACATTAGGATGATAGTTGGTGATTTATTTCCTACCAAGTGGTTTGGTTTTGGTTTTTTATAATAAAAGATGGATAATTATATCTTTTTTTTTTGCTTTTAAATGCTGTTAAGTCTACAGCAAAGATAAATACTGTAGATTTTTTTATATTGGGTATTATTATTTATCTAAGGAGTTTCCAACTTTGGTGAAGAGAGACACAGAAATTGTCAGATATCGTTCACTTTTATAAAAAGAAGCCTATTTTTCCAAATTTTGAGAATTTCCTTCGGTGTCAGAGATCCTAATCAAGAGTAAGTAGACAGAATATCATCCCAAGTCTATTAATGCTATATAGTTTATAATGGGAAAAGTCAGCTATTAAAAAAGAACAGTGTTGACCAGTCATTACTTAGAATAATTTCATATATATTCACTATACAGATGGGAAACAGCCAGTGACTTTTCTATGCTTGCTGGGGAATTCTAGGACTTGGAAGTCCACACAAGTTAAAGTTGTTGAGGTTGAGGAACACTGGCATAAATTAATAATTCATCCTTCCTCTCACTCGCCTGCACACTTAAAATCCGAGACAGATTTATCAAAGCTGCTTATTCTTCACTATCTGTGATAATAGTACTTGCACATCTTCACTTTTGGCCTTTCATTTTTTGTTCTCCTATTAGGCCAACAAAAAAAAAAAGAAGCAATGAATCACTTTTTTTCTGCCATGTCATACCCAAAGGATAATTAACTCTACTTTGTGTTTTCATAACAGTAATAAATTTTGTGGCCTTTCTCTCCATTATAATTATTCCTTTCTCTGATCATTTTTTTTCAGAGCAGGTGAGATATTCTTTGAATATGTAAAGGTTTGCTGCAAAGTTATAGCACTGGTCTAGCAATCCAAGTAGATTATAGGGGCTGCAAGCTATAAGTTGTTCTTTTTCTACTTTATGAGCAGTTGAATGACCTCTGCAACCAACACAATCCTATGAATATAGATAGTCCTTTACTTACTACAGTTCATTTAGTGACCTTTCAAAGTTACAATTGCACTGAAAAATGTGACTTATGACCATTTTTCACAGTTATGACCTTTGCAGCATCTCTATAATCATGTGATCAAAATTCAGATTCTTGGCAACTGGTTCCAATTTATGACTGTTGCTGTGTCTCAAAGTCATGTGATCCCCTTTTGCAACCTTCTGACAAGCAAAGTCAATGGGGAAGCCAGATTCACTTAACAACTGAGTTATTAAGTTACCAACTGCAATGATTCGCTTATTAATTGTAGCAAGAAAGGTCATAAAATATCTCACTTAACAACAGAAATTTTGGGCTCAATTGTGGTCAAGTCAAGGACTACTTTATGCAGAAATCTGCCTTTCACAGAAGAGAATAAGGGGAAGAGCCTCTGCCACCACAGTCTTTGGATGCACTGTGTCTTCTTAATCATCATCATGCTAGCTCGAGACTGAACTAAGCAAGAAAGAAAAAGAAGTTCTGATTTAATATAATTTTTTTCTCAGTTTGGTCTCAGATAAACATATGAAGTACAGAATAATTTCTTATTATTTTCATTTTCTGCCACAAAAGCCGGTTGGCTTTATTTATCTCACAGAAAAAAAAATCATATCAGAAGCAAATACACTGATGCCCATAAAAGTGTTTTTTTTTTAAAAAAATCCTTTTTAAGATGCTAACAAATTTACTTACAAACACCTATATTTATTATTTCATAAATAGGCGCAACAGCTTCCATAAAAAAGATTAAATACAGACACAGGATGAAGAAACAATAATACAGAGCAATATGTAAAGATTATAATTTAGCTGTTTCCAATCTGTTTCTGCATCTAATAAAATATCAAGAAAGCATTTGGCAGTTTTATACATAAGAGGATGTAAATGACATTTACTAACTGTTACAGATAAAGTGATAAAAAAGCAGTTTTAGGCAGTACAAAATAAATGTGTTTGCTCTTTTCCCAATATCACTTTTTTCTTTGTATAATTAATGACACAAAGCCAATTTCTGTTTAATTAAAATCATTTGGGAATAATTTTCATCTTTCTTTTCAGAGTTTGAAAATATAGAACTATTAGTCAGTTGCTTAAAAATGAAGTAAAAATATGAATGTTTGCCAATTTAACCCCCTTTGTGAAATCAATAAACTGGAATGAGCCAGTTTCAAAGTACAATTAGCTACAAAAAAACATTCACATTTTATACTCTAGGAGAGTGAAACATAGATGCTATTTACAACTTGCTATGACTGCTACATAAAGCCATTTAAAAAGTCTTTAGTAGTTTCATATAAACACCCATTATGAAAACCAATGGAAAATCCAGGACTTTTATCCAAGACATCTACAGTTGCTAAGGCAGTTACTAGCGCAGCACTTCACAGCAGAAATAAAACCCAACAAAATCCAAATGGTCCAAGACTCCTTCTGCAAGGAAGGAAGAAAAGCAATGTCCATTTAAGAAAGGAGGGAGAAAAAGAAAGGAGGAGTGGAGGAACAAGACTTCTTTTTTTCCCAGAGTGAATGACCCACCAGCAAAAATAGTCCTAAGTGCTTAGCGACTTATACGTTCTAAATAAATGCAGAAGAGCCTCGACTGCATAAAGCAATCCATGATGAAAAGACTTTCCTGCATTTCTCAGCAAAAAGAAGGGATGCATTTCCAAAATATTTTCAGGTAAGATACAGCGCTTTGTCCCTCGGCATGGCCCTGTTGAAGAGAGGAGGAGGGAGAAAAAAGAAGTTAAGAGTCACATTAAAAAGCAAATGTAAGTGGGGACAAGTGTTAATCTCTGAATCCATGCTGTGATTTTTTTTTTAAAGCTACTGAAACAGTCATACTGTATTTTATATTCTCATTAAACTCAGGTGAAGCTTTATTTTCACAGAGAGCACGTTGTTGAAAGGAAACCATGTTCTTTTGATATTGGAGAAAAACCTGTGTGGAGAAACTCCAGAAAGGTTATTCTCTCAAATGTAATATTTATTCTGGTTGGGGATTTTAAAACCTCTTTTCTTTATAGCACTTTGTGGTGGGAAGCCGCAAATTAATAGTTCTTATAATTAGTATTGTGGTTGAGTAAAACTATAATCTTAGCAAATTCCCTTCAGTGAAATGCCCTGAAAATGAATGCTTTGTGACAAGTGTACATGTGGGAGTCATAAATCCCAGTTGGATGGTAGGTCTGACATCATAAATGAACAATTAGAGGAGCAAAGATACAGGCATGGAACTCTGCCTATGTAATAAAACATTGCACTTGCCATCTTCTACATGCTTTAAAGCAGGGGTGTCAAACTGCCGGCCCAAGGGCCGGATGCGTCATCCGGAAGCCACACCCACCCCATTGCCGGCAATGGCAAAACCGTCCCGATATGTTGCGCGACGTCATGTGACATCGCAAATTTGACATCTCTGCTCTAAAGCCTCTTCTTGAGATTCAAGAAATTTTCTAAATGGATATGAGGTTGAAATACATGCTGTACTGCAAAGAATAAACAAATGAACATAGGAAACCATCTGTAAGAGTAGAGTGCCTTGTGCTCATGGATAAGGCCCTTTGGCTCAATGAACAATTGGCTCATTCAGTGGAATTTATGCTTCCTTAACAAAATGTACCTATCCAATGAAGTAATTATAAGCTGTAAAAGTTCAGAAAGCAGCAGCCTTACATGTAAGTTATAGTATCTCACTTCTAAATCTGCCTGACAAGTTCCCCAAGTTTGGCCACAGAGCAATGGCAGCCAAGACTCAAGGTTGACTAGAGTTATTTAACAAAGATCTTTTTATACAAATTAATGTGATTGTCCCTTCTCAGTCTAGAATTTTTCAAATTTAAATCTTAGTTGTAGTTTAAGATCCTCTCCCAAAACCTCTTTCCTTAATTGTGGCATATAAAATCGATCCTTCTGTTAGCTATATTAACATTTCTGCTAGCCTCTAGAATATATTTGTTGTATAAAAATGGAAGCCATGCCTGAGTCCAGTTTTTGTTTTAAATGCTACTCAATGCCAGGTGGCATGCAGTGGCTGCTCACCCATTACTGCAGTAATCATTATTCCATTCCACGGTCTGTGCTGGGGGATTTCTGCATCCTGAACGAACATATTCCATTGCTTGGGTAACAACTTGTGCAGCTGTAGATGTTGGATTAATAATATTCTGGTAATCAGGCTGGAGAGTAAAACCCTAAAAACAAAAACAAAGTAAACAAGGTTTAACTATGCAAGCTAACCTCTCAATTAAAAGGCTTGATAAAGTATCAAATTGTTCTTTGCCATTCTTAAACTTGCAGCAAAAAGAAAATAGATGGGCACTTGAGGCTTTTCAGACAATAATTTTAATTGGTTAAGACAAATGCCAGACAACAAATTGCAATCATGTAGAGAGAACGTTGAAACAAAGAACAAAGACATTTTAAAGCTTTGCAGAAAACCAAAAAAACAGTGCATTCAACATGATAAAATAAAAGAAAGGTCTGTTTGTTTCTTGGAAGCTCATATTTCAATTCAATCCAAGGATATTCTATTAGTTAATTCCAAGAATATGCAACAGAATCTTTTTGAAGGAGGCAGGCAGCAGGTGGCTGAATGTTTTATTAGACTACACCTATTCACAATTATTGTTCTCAAACCCCTTTTATTTGGTTCAGTCACAAAAGGACCATCTGCTGCTTCCTTTATTTGCACTTCTTTCTCAACTACACAAAAAAATCAACTAAAGCTTTTTAACCGTTGTTAGACTAATGTAGCAAAAAAAAAAAAAACAGCTCTCCCTGTCTATCTCCCCCCCATTTACTGTTGTTTTCAACATGTTAAATGTTTTCCAAATCAGAAAGCTGATCATATTTTCAAGAACATTTTATTGCCAAAAGGTCAGGAGACCTGCTTTAATGGGTATCATAATAGACCAACTGATGTACCACAGAAAATAGAACAGACCAGCCTAAAAAGAAACTTCCCAAGGGCATCAGAGAATGATACATTAAGTAAATGTTTCGTTTAACTGAGCAAAACGAATTTGTCAGAAATTGCACTCTCTTCTCACTAGTTTATATTTGGCAAACAGAATAAACACCTAACTTAAATCAACAGGTTTCTAACTGACTATTCATGTTACTACTACATGAGTAGCGCACGAGATGGTGTTCATTTAACAAGGTAAACTTTTGAAGCACTATTTATTGTTAGATAGGCCAAGATACAGAACTTATGAAGGATGAGGAAGGTTGGAGCCCTTAATTGCTGGAATATAAACTGCATCATATTCAATTCACTTAGCCTGTCAATGGAAGTTCTTACGGTATCTTCAGATTTATAGGCTCCTGTCAACTGATCTCAGGAATGGTTTAATACTATGATGGGGACAATGTTTAAATCCAGCCACTTTGCAATTATTACTTTTTCTATATGGCAACTAAAATAAAAATATACAGCCTATAATAATGTGTGTGTGTGTGTGTGTGTGTGTGTGTGTGTGTGTGCATAGAAAGGAGAAAGGAAAAGAGTAGTCACCTTTCTAAATGAATTCCTAATTTCCAAAGAGAAGACAGAATCACTTAATAACCATGTTACTAACTGAACTGTAATGATTCACTTAACTTTGAGTAGAAAGGTCATAAAATGGGGCAAAACTCACTTAACAAATGTTAAGAGCCAAACAAATGTTAAGAGCCAAACAAATAGCTCAGGAAATCTTGATATTTTCTGTTCCAATGAAAAATAATATTAAAAATGTGCTACTAATGTGCTAATAATATTAGGAGTGGCCACAAAATGACTAAGCAAAAACAATGTATTTCTTTTACTATTGTATATAGCATATTTGGATGTAATTTGGGGTGTCAGATTTCTCTAAAACAGCTTTTTAAAATTTTATTCCATGACATTTCTTTTTAATAAGTAAGTCATATATGCTAATTTTTACCCTAGTTCTGTGATGTCTTGTTAAATTGTGGAACACATAATACTTTCCTAATCTCCTATGCTACTCTTCCCTTAGGGTACTTTTTAAACTTTTCCACATGATAGCTGTTTCTTTTAACTGCCAAGTTAACTGCATTTAAATGTAGTGACGTTACAATTCTTAAGACTGGATATCGTTTTAAATCTATAACATATGTTTTGCAACTTTTCTTTCATGCTTGGTGCGTGAAAGGTTTTTTCATCATACATAAATGTACACAGCAACAGATCTATGAAAATAAGTACTTCTGATTCCCTTTTAGGTTTAGCTATACATGTATACATACAATATGGGTTTTGCAAGGAAGCAAACAGATCTAAATTATTATAAAGACTGATAAAGATACATACAACCCATAAAACAAACAAACACTCACCTACCCTGTTCAAAGAGCATCTTCTACTTAATTCAAAGATACCACTAAGTTTTAAAATAAGTTTTAAAGCACCCTGAAAAGTACAGGTAGTCCTCGACTTACAACAGTTCATTTAGTGACTGTTCAAAGTTACAACGGCACTGAAAAAGTGACTTGCGACCTTTTTTCACACTTATGACCATTGCAGCATCCTCCTGATCATATGATCAAAATTCGGATGCTTGGCAACTGGTTCACATTTGTGACTGTGGCAGTGTCCCAGGGTCATGTGATCACCCTTTGTGACTTCTGACAAGCAAAGTCAATGGGGAAGACAGATTCACTTAATAACCATGTTACTAACTGAACAACTGCAATGATTCACTTAACAATTGTGAATAGAAAGATCATAAAATGGGGCCAAACTCACTTAACAAGTGTCTCACTTAACAACACAAACTTTTGGACTCAACTGTGGTCATAAGTCAGGGACCTGTATTTCAGAAACATATCCTTCATTAGCAAAGTTTATGGAAAATGAGCATGTTTTAGCAAAATATTCATTTCTTATGTTTGTATCCTATTTTTCTTTAGAAGGCCAAGGTGATAGCCATAGGATCACCTCTTCCTGTTTTCTCCTTTATAATCATCATAACAACTAAGTTAGGCTGAGAGAATGTGACTAGCTCTCAAAGCCCCCACTGATTTTCCATTGTAGGGATAGAATGAAATCTGGATCTCCCTCCTCGTCACTATTAATTTCTACTCCACCCAAGTTCAGTACTTGGAAATAAATTTATTTAACACATATTCTTTTTTTTTAGCAACATATGCACACATCACAAAAATGCTACCAGGCTAGATAAAATGCTTTAGATAACATTTATATCTTTCTCTATTTTCCAAGGCAATCACTGCCTTAGCACTGTGGCTAACAAGTTATCAACAATGTAAGCGCTACAAAGAATGCCTTCTTTAGTCATGGTTTTCTGCCTTACATATTTCCCTACCAGGAAATATAAAACTGGCTCAATCTACGCAGTTTCTTATAAGATATTAGATATTTTAACAGAGAAGATTTATTGTATTTTTTTAAGTGAAACTCTAATATTATATTGGCCATGTAATATATAAGTTGTCTTGGGAATACTTTAAAACGCAAGATATACATTTGAAAAAAACAGTTAATAGTTTTCTCCAGGCAAACGTAACGTGGTAGAGCCACGTAACCCTGTTAAAGACCATCTGAAATATTCTTATACAGCAAATGGCAGCGTATTTGTCCTTTTGTTGTATACATCAAAGAATGTTGAATACCTTTTAAAAACATTCTGCTATCTGACATACTAAGGCTAATATTTTGTTTAAAGAATACTAAATTTAAAAAATTATCCATATATCATAATTTATCCTGACATTTCTGATTTGTATAATCCTGTATAAAAATAACTTAAGATATACAATTAAACTCCAGCGTAAAAAACTTCAAAAGAACTAAATGCATCAAGAAATCAAGCGCATCCAATAAATTGAATACTATGAAATGAAATAACGTCAATACCCACCCCTATATTCATCAAGTTGTTATGTGCAAAATATAATTTTAAAAAATTGTAAGATTAATGTGTATTTTCAATCAATATATCCATGAATGTATTCTTTGGTGTAAGACATCAATCTTCAACCTGTGACCTTTATAATTTTTTGAGCCTCTTCATATACGCACATTCAGTTTCCTTTCTTGATAATTATAATTCAGTAATGATTATCTGCATTTTAATAGTTATTAAAAGCAGATAAAGGCAAGCAATCCGTGTCAGTTCCATGAATGGCTTCATCAAATTCAAAGTTAAAATGAGAAAAAAAATATAACATAAGACAAGTTCCAAACAATTAGTTCATCTTACGAGATAGCTGTGAATCTGAAAGTAGGAGCTGTGAATGCAGGAAGACCTTCAAGTCATATTCTGCCCTTCAGAATAAATGTGTCAATATCCACAGCCAACACTGGAGTTGACTTGAGTTGTATTATTTATACACAAACAGTATTTACATTTTTCAAAGGTTAAATTTTAACATGTTTTCTCCATTCCTATTATATCTTTCAAATACTGGATCAGGAGTTCCACTGCATTTCTGGTTAAACCTGAGGAACCCCATGGAGTAGGGGCCTAGGCTATACTTTTCTCCACTAGAAATATTGAATGGAGGCAGTCCTGGAGGAAGGACAATAATCCTTCCAAAACTAGCATATGACTTCTCCAGTGGTTTCATGTAGATTTTTAACAGCATGGCCGAGATAGCCTAACCACTGTGGTACCTCACACTATTGTATAGCAACCAGGAACAAAATATTCTGTCCCCACAAGTACTGTCAATAACTAACCACTCAGGAAAGATTGAACCCACCATTAAACAATGCTCCTACTCCCAGTCCTTGTAGATGATATGAGAATTCATTGTCAATGATACTGAATGTTGCCAAGTGGTTTAATAGGACTGAACAGCTATATTTCTTCCATCAATATATCAACAAAAGTCACCTGAGTAACAAATACAATTTCTGTGCCATGTCAATGTCTCAATCCTGAAAGGAATCAAAATTTTTGTCCATATAATATCCTTGACAATGCAAATCTTATAATTTCCCTCAGCTACATTTAATCAAATACCCTTTCTTCCAGGCACATGCACCACCACTTCATTCAAGGCACCTAGAAAACTCAGATTGGTAATGCACACCTCAGGAATCCAACTACATCCTTCTTCTCTCTTCAGTTTCCCAAAAGACCAAGCAGAGAATGAGTCAATCCCATATGTGGCAAAACTGATGCTGTAGAGAATTTTTATCCCTTTTCTCAGACTACATAAGATAAAATGACTCCCAGATAACTTCAAAGATGTCTGCTTGTCATCTCATTAAACTCTGCCCAAGTAGCATCAAACTCAATATGAATATGAGTATTTTTTTTAGCAAAAATGTTACTGCAGCCTTCAGACGTCTCTCATTTGGGTAGACAAGAAATGGAAAGAATAAAGTTTCCAAAGACACCAAAGCTCTAATAAATAAATTTTCTGCAGCAAATTTAATGAAGCAGTTATGAAAGAATTCTGGTGAATGCTGTGAATCAAATGCAAACCCTATTTATAGTGAATTCAAGGTTGAAATGTATGCACCTTTTTTGCACACTTATGAATGTAACTGGCTAGAAATTCTGTTCTGGGCATAAGGGACAATTTCTACCTGTCTCTTGTTTTGCTAATAGACTGATTTGGTATCAGACTATTTTTAGTGTCTATGTCAGAACTTGCCCTCACAATAGTCTGCAAACATCATGGTTATCTCTTTCTTTCAGGATGTAGGTTTCTTTGAACACCATCACTGAAGGTATACCAAAAATACTCCAAACTTGTTCCTATAAAACAAATTCATATATAGGTACACATATCAAGTCATTACAGAAGAAATAAATATGGTCATAATAATGATTTCATATAGCTCTGTCATTGCCACCTTTCACCTTCATTTGGTGTTGAATCTTTTGAATTACCCAAAACTAATATCTCCATCCTTTCCCAACTAATACTGATAGAAGACAATATTTGTAGCTCAGGGTCAAACTGTGGTCCTTGGCGCTCTCTAAGCTTGGTTGTTTTCTTGTAGATTATTCATTACAAAATTAGATATCATCATTATGTTTTAATATTTATTTATTTATTTAGGGAAATTGTATTGCCGCCTACTCACACATGGCGACTCAAGGCAGCTTACTTAAATTGAAAAACACCCTATAAATAAATAAAATAATAAGAGGAAAAATAATAAAATGCATTTTCATCCACTTTTAGATGGATGGAGGAAAGGGCTGATGCAATGACATTTCATGGAGGTGGGGTAAGAAAACTCAGCTTTTAAAAAGGATCTTTTTATTTCCAAAGGCTAAACAGTATTACTTACTCCCCCTAAGTCAAGGGTGTCAAACTGCCGTCCCACAGGCCGGATGCGTCATCGGGAAACCATGCCCATCTCATTGCCAGCAATGGCAAAAAAGCTCCGATACGTTGCACAACGTCATGTGACATCAAAAGTTTGACATGTCTGCCCTAAGTAACCCTAAAATAGATAGTTTTCTTTCCAACTCTGATTATATTTTTAAAAAGATGTGGGATCTTTAAAAATTGTGATCTACAACCTTTGAGTTGCCAACTTCTATACTGGACAGCCATCTGTCCAAAATGGTGTAGGGTTTCCTGCCTGAGCAGGGGGTTGGACTCGATGACTTCCAAGGTCCCTTCCAACTTTATTATTATTATTAAGCAATGAGAGTGGGATCTGTTCATTTCTTTTATTCTAGCTCCTGCAGAAAACAACTGCATGACTGTGTTTGAAATGTCTGGTTTAAAATCTATATCTGTCTTGTTTTGTCTCATCTTGTCTGTCTGTCTGTCTGTCTGTCTGTCTGTCTGTCTGTCTGTCTACCTACCTACTAACCAACCAACCAACCAACCAACCAACCAACCAACCAACCAACCAACCATCTTGGATTAGAAGATCACTTTGTATTTTTGTTCTTCTTTACTTTCGGTTATTGTCTTACTTTTATATTTTGTTATATTTTGAACAATAAGCAAAGTATGTTATTTAATTAATAATATACTTTTTTGCTTCTGCTGGGGAAAGAATAAGCTGTAATCTGAACTTTTACCTAAGCAGATTTCCTTATTAATGAAGACTTTTCTTTTCTGCCGTTAATTGCAAAACAGTGGGATAATGAAAGAACATCCTAATATTTCAGTTTGTTAGATTTAATTTGATATTTTTTGTTGTTACAATAATGCTTATTAAAATTACATCACAAAGCTAATGGAAAAATATCAGAAATACAAACTGAGAAAGTAGGGTTTCAAATGATTATTTTACTTTTCTCAAAAGCAGCCCCTGAGAGGTCAAAGACAGTGGTAAATGTTATGCAATGTGCCACTCAAGATAAGATCAACAACCATTTTGTGGCATGCCTTGAATTTTAAGGTTCATTTTCTAGCTCCCAGTTGAAATAAAAATAGGGCACTTGATAAAGATTAATTTGACGTCAGATGGGACATTTGCTCTTTAATTAGATTTCTGTATCCCTACTTGGGGGTTTTGTGTGGGCCTGTAGCAAGTACAAAAAAGCCTCCAGCAAAACCTACACTGTGACCCTCATCTTCCCACTTTACCGGGAACTAATTTCATTTCCTGCCTGTCTGGAGAGGTATTTTCAACAGGCATCTATGTTTTGTCTTCTCAACTGATTTATTCATCAATCTCAATGTGATGTTTTTTTAAACTCTTAAATTACATCCAAATTCTAAAGCATCTATTTATTACACAAGGAAATTGAAAATCTGTCTGTGTGATATCACACAAAGATTCCCCCTTAAGGTTATAAGGACAGTTGACAGATATTAATGATTTTCCTCCTTCTCCTAAATCACATTCAGAAAAACAATGTGAGGGGGAGAGAATAGTGGAAGTGGCTAAAAGTAATGAAATACAACCAAATATTTACTGAATTTTAAAACTGCAGACAAAACAAGCTAATATTTTCTTTAAAAGCTAGTGCATAATCATAGTGCTAAAGAAAAAATGTTACAAAAGAGTAGAAATGAATATATTTAAAATCCATGCCCAGTTCTCCTAGGAATTAGATAATATAAGCAGTCCTTGCCATAGTTGAGCCATAATAAAATTCATATTTGTGTGTTTGTCTGTTTGTTTGTATATTTGTGTAGGTATCTGTCTATCACTTAGAGATTATAGATTATAGAGAACATCATGTTCTCCACTAATGTTAGAACAATGCTTCTCAATGTTTATCTCAATATCTTATCAATTACATTAGCAAAGAATCTTGATACCACTATGATTAAAACAAAAATCCGACTTTTGAAACATTTATATGTTATCAGGCATTACTCAATATGCAAAACCGTTCTTCTTCCCTATTGCACAACACACGTTGTCTTTGTCAAGTTGACAAAAACCTGAAAATAAAGACTTTCTTCCCTGTCTGTCCAATATGAAAGATGAAGAAGCTAGCATTATGCTTAGACAATGATCTTTCCACTATTATTACTTGTTATTTCCAGTCCCCACTGCCAGTGGTTCTACCAGAAAATTGGCAAGGAGTTTCTGGATAGTGTTTACATGCCTATTTCCCTTAGGTGCCTGGAATATATAGCTCTATATGATTTCATATTTTCATATAATGGTTCAGTATATAGTGCAGAATTAAGCAAGCACTTATCTTGGTTATTAATGAGTTATACTCAATGGTGAGATTCAGCCGGTTCATACCGGCAGAACTAATAGCTAATTTTTTGTTGCCCAGGCCCAGAATGGACTTCTGGAAGTGGCATCCACACAGAGAACCGGTTGTTCACATATTTGAATCCCACCACTGGTTATACTGCTTCTTTCACTTTCCTCTGGCTCAACTCTATTACTGCACTCAGTCACCCAGTTTCTGCCCGAGCGCAATACCTTGATTTCCTAGTCTTATTAGGAAATTAGAACAGATTACATATGATGTGGCTGCAATTGACTATATCCCAATCACAGGGAAATGACCATTCTCTTGACATGTCTCCATACATGAATCCACAAAAGTTTCTAATTTGTATTGCTAAACCTTACTAGGAATTATGAAACTCCTACTCAAAGTTGTTTGAAAGAGACAGACTGTTTTAATTAGCTGTTTATGATTACAAATATACACATGACATATTAGAATATTTCAATTGTACAAATCCAATGTTGAAAATAGGCAGTTTGATTTAGGAAGACAGGTAAGAAAATAAGCTGGCTCCTAGCCAAAACATCAATATTTTAGGAAGGAAACTAATCCCAAAATATTTGTACGTTGCTTAAAAACGGAAGTATGGGGAGTGGACTAGAAGACCTCCAAGGTCCCTTCCACCTCTGTTATTTTATTAGCAGTAAGTTAACCTGTGGATATTGCAATGCAAGAAATATACTACAAATCAAAATGAAGTAGTTTTTGAACCACAGAATATTTTTTATTGTTTTAATGAAAACTGTATTGATGTTTCATGGTTAAATAGGAATATCTAAGTTATAAAGAGTCATTAGCAGTGCAAATAGAGACATCCATATTTATGCTATTTATTTCTTAGAAAATAAAATGTATAAGATATACTTAAATTTATTATAACTACAAAGAACATGCATGGTTTTTGTTTATGAATATTATAAGGAACTTAACTAGCTAGCCTGTTGTGATTTTTTTTTTTTTGCTAATGAATTTAGAAGAAAATACGACCAATGAGAAACTTCAGTAGAGCAAACTCTCTAGGTGAAAAGGCAACATAATGGATTCATTTTAACCATATATAAGTTAAAGCACACTGGGGAACAATCTAAATTTTTGCGCTTATGAAAAAGGTTAGGTAATTTTGGTTTGTGCTAATTTAAAACATATGAATAACATATAGTACAAGGATCAGACTTACAAAACAGGAGACAACACATGTAAAAACTTATTTTCAGGCTATGATATAAATGGATGGCACTCCTATTGTACTCTATCAAATTAAATAATGCCATACTCTAACAGAACTAATAGTGCAACCCACCGTTCTTCATTACAATAAAGTAGTGAAAGCTCAGGATCTTCTATAATATTCCTACTTCTATGCTATTACCCACTTCTTAGCTTGGAGACATCACCCAGAACTTGAATATAGTTGTGGTATATGTTCTAAAGTGGAGGGAAATGTGCTGAAGGTTGTAGGTTTAAATCAGACTGTCTAACTGAAATTTAGGTTCAGAAATACCATGTATTCAGGGTAACCACAAAGTAGATTAAATTGAGATATAATCAACAGAACAACAGAATTATGTTATGGCTATGCCGGTTTCCACACAATATATTAAAACTGGAATGTTTTATATGATTAAGGAGCTGAGGATCTAGTTGTTCTTTCACTATTGAAAAAAAATGTTCTCCAAGGATTATAATTTATGAATTGACAATCATCACCATATGAACATTCCCAATAAATTCCCTCTCACTGATGTTTCTCAAATGATGTCATGTTGTAATGTTTTCTTGAAAGCAAACCTATACTTTCAACAATTAAGGTCATTGTGGAATAGTCCGTACACCAAAGTTATAGATCAGAATTAATTCTTTTCTTATATTTTAATATTTTATTTGAGGATGCAGATATCATTTAACAAAGATCAATGGAGTGCTCATGCGCCAAGTTTCCTTAATTGGTAACAGCTTAAAAATTGGTAAGGACTTACTTGTTGCATTGTTGGTGAATGTATAGCAGACTGAACTTGCATTGGCAGCTGATTTCCAATCGATTGCTGCATTGTAAGTGTCTGATGTTGTTGTATACTGAGATGTGGATGAATTGGAGGACTCATCTGAAGAGTTGGTGGAGGAGTTACAGCCAGGTTGGCTATTGAAACAGTCACTGGCATTTGGTTGTTAGGCTTAGGTGCTATATTCCTTGGAATATTGGGATGTATGGCTGTTATATGAGAATTCATTCCTGTTTGTTGGTGGTAATGGGAACCTAAGTACATGGCTGAATGAGGCTGTGTGGATGCATGGAATACTGGCTGCTTTGGGCTCATCATCTGAGGTTGCTGGGATACTTTAACATCCACGGGCTCATTGTAGCTCTGTTTTAAAAAAAAAACACCACCAATTATTTGAAGTCTGAGATGCGCAGTTATACTGAGAGACAAGACCCAAATAGTCTGTACTTGTTTTT